>JAWMAG010000028.1:5190000-7690000 GCA_037013455.1 Ceratitis rosa
TTTCACACAATGCGATATCAATGAGGCTTATCCCACTGTAATTGGCGTAGATTGTGGGAATCCCATATTTTGCACAGAGAGCACTTTAATTCCAATCGGCAGTCACTGTTTGAACTTTCCGAAAACCAATAGTTTTGTATGCAGCTGTAGGGAGGGTGCTTGAAATGTCGTCCCACACCTGCTTTATACCACGCTGCTGATGTGTGCTCTCAAAAAACTGGAGTGCTACTCAAGTAGAAAAACAAGTCTGATGTTTTTCGACGTCGAACCTTCCTTGTGTTAGTTGACAGGCGTTCCTTGCTACACAAGTACATTTGTCATCCGCCACTAACAACATGATCGATCTTGTATTTTTTTCCATCTAAAGACAGCCAATTATTTAGATGAATTTTCTCATGCTGGAATCTAGTACTACATGCAACCATATTTTGGGTCCCGGCGAGGTCGATCAGCCAAAATCCTTTTGGGGATGTTTCGCTGTGGAGGCGGACTTTACCGACAGTTGCGACAAAGGAACTTTCTTTACTCATCCTGCCGTTAAAGTCGCAAAACACAATTTGAACATCGTGGTTGAAGCAACTTTCAAAAGTACGTTCCACGAACTTCGCATATATGCGGATCGTGGTGACACGTTTATCCACCGGTATGAGTGCCAGAATGCCGGTGATTCAGTTTTGCTCCCAACACGAATCCGACATCAAATTTGCGCTCCTTCATATCTGCAGTATAGTGAGTGTCCCAAAGGGATATTCCGTCCTTGTTTGGTCCATAGGTCCATTAAGAGTCATTCCAGGAATAGTTCCTTAAATCATAGTAGCAAACAGGATTAAAAGAAAATATTTTGTTATTAGCAAACTGTTTGCAACTGCTTGACATTTAATAATGCTTCCTAAGAAAATCAAAAAAATAATTCTCCTTTTTGAGCGTCCTATATGGTTTTTATTAAAAAAAAATTAAAAACTTTAACTGCGTTTTCCAATTTTCAACAAGCTTTCATGGTCTTTGTCGTTGTCTATGTGTTGTTATGTGTAAGTTATTTGAGAATTTACATCTTTCATATGCTTTTGTTTTTACATTTCTTGCCTATACTTCTTTCTATGATATTTGTTGTTCTTCGTCCTTAGTATTATGTTTTATTTTTATACAGACGACTATCCTTGGGGAGGATATAATTAAATGGTAGTTTGTTAATAATTGTATGTCTGCCATTTAATTGACAAAGGGACGTTGACAAGAGAGGCTTCAACAATTATGATTGTAACAAAAAGAAAAAATCATTTAAAAACCACAAAAAAAACTGAATGGAGGAGGGAAGTCGAGTGCATTGTAATTTTCTTTCTAGTTAAGCAAAGATAATGAAAGTGAAGTGCTCTATAATTATGGGCGATTCCATACGAAGGACTCGTATATGCCCGAATTATCTAGGTTTGGATATTTTAAGCGATATGTGTTTATGGATTTTGATTTTATAAGTTATGGGCTGACATGAGTATTTTAAAATTCATTGATTTCGTCGTCTTGAAAACATTTTGAAACATTTTTTTTATATAGAAAATAAAATATTTTATTCAATATAGTCAAACTGAGAGCTGGGTAGTGACAGAGATAGTGTTCCACCGACTCAGTTTGCTGTGCACTTTTACTTCAACTGTTATCCCAATAACAAAAAAAAAAAAATAATCGTAAAGACCATGCAACTGCCATATAATACTGTTTATTGTTCAGCTGTTGTTTTGTCTTTGTTGCCGCCGGCATAGCATAACAAAGCACAAACGGCCTGTTACCACGTAACCACGATTTAAAAGGGTATCATTTGTCTAAAACACATATCCGTATGCCTATACAAACACTAGGGTGGTCCAATCTTTCCAAAGGTACACTAAACATGTACACAACAAACCATACTGAAATGATGGTCATACCCATCCCACATACATTAGTAGTGTGTAATATTAAGTAATTTTACCAACGGAGATTTCATTTCTTGCACTAATCAGACATTCAGATTTATGTTCGGCGTTTCGGAAACAATCAGATTAACGAAAAGTATAATGAGACTACTTACATATATCTGTCCTATTTGCACCGATTTAGCATCAAGTGGAGATCACCTGAGATAAAATAATCAAATATTGTACTATTATTCAGTAGCAGATTTCTTCGAATCTTTTATAGCCAACTCATATCATAGCCCAAAATACCGCCAGAAATGTTCTCTAAATACGAAAAAGAAAAATTCAGAAAGTAATCAAAAAAACTCCGCATAATCAAATACGTATCAACAAAGCAATGAAATAGCTCAGCGCCAACTATCAAACCATTCTGCGCCCACAAATTTCTCTTCCCATCATATATTTTGCATTTACACACATATTGCTCACTTAATATATGTATCTTATTCATTTAAATACTAATAATGTATTTCGACTAAATTTTATTTACAGACGACAAGGCCACACATTGATCCACCTTTTCTACACTATACGACTTAAGCCGTTTAAATTTCCCCATCCAACAAAGCATAGTTTCGCAGACTCGGCATGCTACTATCCTTATAAATATAATTGGCGCTTTGTAACCGCTGAAGCGACTTTCGACCGAGCTTCTTCTCTAATTTGTGGTTTTGAGTCTTGATGTTTTTCCAACAAATGGAGGGACCTACAGTTTATATTAAGCCGCCTCCGAACGGCTTTTATGAGGAGCTTTATTTTATGTCAGAAATACCTACACTCGGAATTACCCGCAATTACAAAATTTAACTTAATTTTTTATTTAAATTAATTTTCTATAACTTTTTTGGATTTTAAAGCATTCCGAATGACAGTACGCAATGCTACTATCCTTACCTTTAAGTATATACTCTCAATTTTGGCTCCCCGGCAGGGATAAGCAAGTGGTAATTGATTACTGCTACTTGGAAAACCAGACTTCGAGTCCTGTCAAGCTCTCCGAGTGTATTTCTGAAAACCATCGGCCGTTCGGCTAAGAATTAACTGTAGGTTCCTCCATTTGTTGGAAAAACATCAAGAGACATCAAGCTCGGCCGAAACTCATTCCTTTCGGAGGAAGTTCAGCGTGAAATAAAAGTCCTTCTATTTGCTGGAGAAACGCAAATTTGAGGAGGAGTTCGACCGAAAATCGCTTCAGCAGTTGCATAACTCCAATTATGTAAATATACAGTGTGCATTCGTAATAAACTAAATAAAATGCATTTAAAGTAATTTTTTCCATGACAGTCCTTAAGATTCAAATAACTACCTCGAAAATTTTCGTAAACTTCGATCCGTTTAAAGTAATTTTCGAGCACATATTGCGCGTTATCTCAGTAATAAATGGTGAACGTTATTTTGCAAGTACATGAAAGTTAATGGTTTATCCGAAAACCATAGTACTTGGCGTAGCCCCACATAAAGTCCAACGGTGTCAAATCGCTCTCTCGCCGTAAGAAAGTCCCAGCTCTTGAGATCGTCGAAAAATAGACACAATCAGGTCTTCAGCTATATTTTCTCTTAAAATAGCAATATTCGAGGTTTAACGAGCAACCCGATAAGGCAGATATGTAACCGATCGAGTCTCTTCAAATTTCTTAAAATTTTTTGGAATTTAAGTAATTGTGCACCATAAGGTCGTCTTAAGGAACGAGACGTGGCAATCCACTTTGATAAATGGCTGACTTTCGCTAAAACTAATTATTTTGAAATCCCGATATGGATAATCCTAGCTAGCGTTCTGGCCAACAACTGGTACCTTTCCCTGCAGAGTATACTCGTATTTATGCGTGAACAAATGTTAATTTTGTTACTTGCTTTTATACGATTTTCGTGAACTGATTTTACAAAAAATGACGACTAAAAGTAGTTTAATGATAAATAGAGTAAGAAAGTTTATACGAAAATTGAGGGCAATTAATTTTGCCAACATCCTGTGTTGGATAACCCTTTGTGTGTTGCCAATGTAAATAGCAGAACGCAGTGTTGCATATGCTTGTTTATTCATGTATTTAAATACACAAACTAAAAAAAAACTATAAGCTATAAATAATTACGAGAAAATGCCACAAGGAAAATATTGCTCGTTGTGGGCAGCAGAATTATCAAGATGACATTATTTGAAATGAACACAATAAATAAAAAATAAAATCAAATTCAAAACAAATAAATAAAATTAAATTAAAAAATCAACAAAAATAAAATTAATAAACCAGAAATAAAACAAATTAAAACTACGAAAAATAAATTAAAAAAAAAACATAAAAATAATATAATATAAAATGGAGAAGAATTAAATTAAATTAAATAAAAACTAAAAAAAAATAAAATTAATTAAATTAAAATAATATAAAAAAAAATAGTTGAAAGCAAAACAAAATAAATTATGTTAAATAAAATCTAAACAAATTCAGCAAAAAACAATATATAAAAATAATAAAAGTAAAAACAAAAACGTATTAGTAAAATAAAATTTGCTTAAAATATATTAAATAAAATTTATAACAAAATTTTAAATAACCAATTGAACAACAAATTGAAAATAATCATTAAAATACAATTAAAAAGAGTAAACTAAATTTTTTTTAAACTAAAATAAAATAATAATACAAAATAATATAAATTTATATAAAGTAAAATTATTGAATTTCAGATTAATAACATGAATTAAATAAATTAAAACTATTTAAATAAAAGAACTAATATGATTTAAATAAAATAATTTGTTACCAAATTAAAAAAAAAATTGGAGAACAAAAATATAATTAAAAGCAAAATTTCTATAAAAATAAGCAGCAATACACAAATTTAAAAAAAGTGATATATATTAAAAAAATATGAGTAAAATTCATAAAATAACTTTAATTAACATTGAAGAGAAATGAAGATTACTTCAATAAAATAAAGAAAAACAAAATAAAATAAAATGATATAAAATAAAATAAAAGTAGATAATATAAAGTAAAATAAAATAAAAAATATATAAAATAAATTAGGATTAAGCCATGTAATACAAATTAAATTTTAAATTAATTAAAACAAAACGTAATGAAATAAAATAACATAAAATAAATTAAAAAAAAAATTAATTAAATGAAGATAAAACAAATAAAACTATAAAAAAATAACAAAAACAAAGTGTAATAAAATTAAATAATGTAAAGTGAAACGAAATATAAATAAATTAAATAGAATGAAACAAAATAAAGTGAGAGGCTCAACTTTACTCATGAGGATGTCTGATGAGGTGATTTCCGAACAGCTGTCGCTTCTTCCATTTTTCTTTCTTGTATAACGAAAATATTGACTTCATATAAAAAAATAGGATTTTAGCTCAATAAAGTCTTACAACAAAATTAACTCATTTGATTTCATGTTCATTTTTTATTCCACATTTTCCTGCTGACTAAGTGCTAGCAGGAAAAAATTGTTTTTGGGTATATATTTATATACTATATATACATATACATATATAATATATATGTACTATGTGTGTGTATTCCTGCGAACTGAAAATTCTAGTTCAACACCAACGCACAACAATATTCAATTAAAGTGTGTAAATATTTTCACAAAACGTACCAAAGCGATGGCCGGTTTTTGTTGCGTCGGCAATCCCTTTTCAATTCAATCGATTTTGCAACAATTTCTGAGCGCTGCGGTGATGGTTTGGAGGTCTAGCTGTTGTAGGCGTTAGCAGTCTTTTCAGTTACACCGACCATCCTTCGTTCAATTTCGTTGTGAACGTTTGTGTCAAATTTATCTTTGATATACTATGCACATACATATGTATATAAAGGTATAGATGTTACACAAAATCTTTTTGGATTGTCATCACGGCCACTCATACAGACGTCTTCAAGTGCCTTGTACTTGTAGTTTTTATTTTTCATGGATCCACCTGCAGCTCTGTCGTGTAATTGCTTTTGTGCCATATTCTCTTTTCCAATTTACTATCTCTATTTTACTGGGCTTTTTTCAAGTGCAAATCAAACACTTTACCGTTAAGTTGCGCTATTTTAAGTAACAGTGTTTCGTTATTTCGAATTGAATTTTTGCTTGGTAGCATGAGGAATGTTGCTATATATTTGTTGTTATTTTCTGTAGACAAAAGTTAACAGTTACCTGTCTCCGTTAAATTGCTAAATGGAAATTAATTTCAAGAGACAGAATTTCGTAGTTAAAATAATGAGTTTGAGCGTACTAACTTACAATATCACACTTTGATATCAACATTTTTTGAGTAAAAAGAATTCCGCTTTGATTTCTGCATTGATGATCTGCTCCGAAATAATATTCATTGAATATTGAGTCCTTGAGCCTTAGTTAATCTACGAAACTGTTCGTGCAAATAAACGCCCTAAACATTTTGAACTCCAAAGATATAAGGCTTCAACACAAACAACAAAGTGTTATAATAATATCGCAACACCACTCAACGAACCAGCAGTCATTATACGATGATTTGCTATACAGCAGTAGCAAATTAGAAGGACCCAAATACCAAAGACTCAATAACTGACTGCCGTTGTTTCCGACAAAGCCTATTCTTATGCACATATTAATTAATCATACACCATGGTGTCACAGAATGCTCATTAATTGCTTGTCTATCCAAGATAAAACAACAGCAACACCAACACATGTAACTATGTATGTATATCCATATGTATGTATGAGTAACAATACGATACAAAAGATGAAATAATCAATTACGTATCGGCCACAAACAATCATAAATCCAATCTGCTATACATTCATATGAACCCTATACATAAATATACTAGTTAAAAACCATTTCGAGCCTGATATGCCGAGGAAGCTCCACTAGTATTTTTTTCTATGCAATTAACTGGTAATATTAATATAAAAATATTTTTTATAATTGTCAGATTTCCGTGAGCAGTATACTTATACTAATACTTATACTGCGGACCTGTTCATTTTATTTTTATTAGTTGATCATGAAAAGAGTAGAAACATTTTTAAGCAAGCAAACGCCTACAAACTTAATTACAGATGTAAGAATAATATAAACATAAGTTCAATTAATATTATTATCAAGCAGATATGTTATATAAGGCAAAGAGATAGGAAGACTTAGTTACCGATACCTTCTCGAATTCCTTCCTAAGTATACCATTGAGCTTAGCCAGCGGTAAACGAAAGGATTTGCTTAATCCTAAGCTGACTTCATAAGATTCCGCATCCGATCCTGTTTTCTCCTGCTTGTACCCATACATATTGAATTGCATCGCGTCTCCTGGTGCTGTCCTAACTTGAAACTTGTGGTGAGGTCAGGGAAAGTTATGAAGTAGTCCACCCTATTTGGTAGACAGAAGCCACTTAAAATGTAGACTTACTGCAGGTGCAGCTGTAGTAAGCAAACCAGTAATGTCAATGGAGAGTAGATCTGCTTGGTTGAACCTTGCTTAGCAAGTTCGTCTGCTTTGCTGTTCCCTTTATGTCTCAAAAAAAAATTCCTAAATATCTGGGAAAAGAAAAGATGTTGTCCGATATTAAAAATCAAGCTCACAGTTGTCTAGTAATGACTTTTCGTACTAGTGCAGTTTTAGCAAGGAAATTCAAGTGATGAGCCACAGACTATTTCTTACCATTTTAATATTTCACTGTGTATTATACAATATATGAATGTATATATGAGTATGTGTAAGAACAACAAAAGGATATTGATGGATTTCGCAATAGAAGCAAACAATAAGTTGTTTACACATACATACATACGGAAAAATGCGAGAAATCAAAGATATGTCGATCAAGTAGCAACTACTTGACGTTTCAAAAAGAAGGCAAATAATAATTGAGTAACTTTTTACCATGGAATTTATTGGTGTAAATTCATACGCAAACAACGATGGAAAATCAATGGGGCACAAGCAGCTGCAACTCAGGTAAATTTGTCACAGAAGGATGAAGTGGGTGATTTCAATCCTAAAAACCTTCAGTTCCGGATGGCAACTTCTCTGATAAACTGAAGACATGCTAGCAACATTCCCTTCTAAAATCTTTAAAGTTTATCTGTACAAAGGGCATAATACCTACATCAAAGGTAATCTGTATTTAAAAAAACAAACCAGAGTCCATCTCTTGTATCCCAAAGATTTCCATCAGTCTTATCTCATTTTTCTTAAAAATCATTAAAGGTTGGCTTTGCACGCCAAAAACTACTCCTAAACTGCGTTTTGGGTAAGGTAGACTTGCTGTAAAGAAATACAAGCTTGTCATTTTGCTCGACAAAAAAGAGCTCTTATGAATATTCTACCCAAATATATAATATTTCAAATTAACCTTTGCAAGAAATTCGTTCTCGCCTATAGTGAAGCTAAGTTTCCTGATAAACAGATTAATTTTGGCAGAGATGGAACACACAAGAACATCTCAAGGAGCCCCACAGTGAAAAAAGGCTTGGCGCCGCAGGCTGTGGTGTAAAGACATACGCTGGAAGCAACAGTCTAACAGCGCCGGGAAGATATTACCAACGACAGTAGACTCGATGTTAACACAACAAAAGCCGAATTCGTTATTCTATACCAGCCGATACAAAGCCTCCCTACTAAAAAATATGATGTAGATCAGTTATCGAATTAAATATCCTGAAATGATCTTATAAAACAAACTCAATTATAGTCCAAACACGGCAGGAATGCCAAGGAAGGGTGCATCTAAAATCTACACATAAAAGTGTAGTTAGATCCATCTGGTTCTATAACGCCAACGTATGATCGGCACTCAGAAAACACCACTTTGGGGAATAAACTAAAAATAGTTCTTCGAACACCATCCACGTCTAAATACTTTCTTCAATTTACTTCTTCAGAATCTATACGGCAAGTTGCAGCGCAATTATGTTGATCTTAACTCAGTCTTAGAAGAATTTCACTTTTATACTCTTGCACAATTTCTGAAAGAACTGTACTACACCACCTCCAATTACTGCTTAGACAATCTCTTTTGTACAATAATCCCAGATAGGAATGATTAGATAAACACCCATGTCCTGAACCAGAGAACCATAGGCATTTTTATAAAGGGCACAAAACTCGATAGCAGGGTAGATGGTAGAATCCACTCACCTCTTGCCGTAACTAATATTACATAAATAGAGACTATTAGACTATTATAGCATTTTCCAAGCAGAACTTATTGCAATCTGCACAATACGATATGAATTTCCACTCGATTTATATAAATTGTATAGTTATAAATTGAAATCTGTACGATAACAATTCCTAATATTCGAGCTAACAAATTTAAACGGGGATGCGAATAAGAACTATCCTTGGTACAAAAGTTGTTTTCGGCTTATTAATCTGCCTACTCTCCATTGCGTGAAGTCATTGCTTACGGCTGAAAGAGAGGAACTTAAACTCTAATGGAGGCACGGTTTATGAGTTTCCCGTAGTCTCTTTGCAACCTCTTCTCTACAAAGGTGCGACTGGGAGCAGGCGTTGGCCTTGAGAACGGACTACTTCTGTATGATTTTTTCCGTAGCAGTAGGAATGCAGAGGGTGAAAGGTCTGCCGAGCACAACCACACAAATAAAGATATGATGGCAGCTAATTTCTTTTCTATATGGATATCTCTTCCAAAACTGGCATAGAATTTGAAATGAGCTACCGAACAGGGAACGAGGTTTAGAGACTTCATCGTTTTTGTATATATTCGGTAAAATATACACACATTTTACACTCTTAACCGGACCAAAGAAACATAGTGACAGTTATTTACACAAATATTTGAGCATGGATATTTTGCTTTCTTAAAACTTCGTCTTATCTCTTCAAAGACCTAATAGTGCATATGTATATATATGAATGTAGTGAAAGATAAAGCCTTGCTGGGCAGCATTTAGCCAAGGGCTGACATAAAATACCAACTGTATTCCCACTATCTATCTAGGTACTGTGGCATTTTAAAATTTTGCGTGCAGCACGGGCGTATACGTAACATTCATTGTGATCTGGAATAAAATATAAAATATTTTGTATATAGGTATATATTACATATGTTTGTATGGAAATGTGTTCAGCTGAAACGGTGCGATTCTCGAGGGTCCAAATTACGCTTATTCTACAGTTGAATGCGTTGACTTGGTGTATTATACGACATATCAACTGGGACGACATATCAGTGGCAAAGGCATACGAATATATATTCGTATATTTGTATACCTTCACTTATGTGTGATTAACATGTAACATGCCATGTAAATTTAACGACTAGCATAACTGTTACGACGAACGAAAAGAGTCAGCATATCTACATGTGATCTAACTGAGCCTTTTATGTGAGTTTTTTTCTGTTTCGAAGCATAAGGACATCTTTTTCATTCAGCGCGCCACGGCGAATTTTTCATAGTTTCCTACAACTACAACTACAACAACAACAACTACAACAACTACAACAACTACAACTACAACAACTACAACTACAACTACAACTACAACTACAACTACAACTACAACTACAACTACAACTACTACTACTACTAAGTCAGCGTTGATCACTTCACTTGGTTTTGTTCTTGCCGTCTCCACTAAGCTGACCGATCGCTTTGTTAGTTTTGTCATCTCCTTTTTGTGCAGTAGTTGTTTTGTTGGCGTGTGTGGTTGTTGGTAGGCGCTTGACCAACTACAACTACTACTACAACTACAACTACAACAACTACAAACAACTACAAACAACTACAACTACTACTAAGTCAGCGTTGATCACTTCACTTGGTTTTGTTCTTGCTAGTAGTTGTTGTTCCTGCACTTACTGTTGACCCACGCCATCTCCACTAAGCTGGCCGGTCGTTTTGTTAGTTTTGTCATCTCCTTTTTGTGCAGTAGTTTGCGCTTGACCACACTACTACAACAACTACAACAACAACTACAACTACAACTACAACTACAACTACAACTACAACTACAACTACAACTACAACTACAACTACAACTACTACTACTACTACTACTACAACTACAACTACAACTACAACTACAACTACTCCTACTACTACTACAACTACAACTACAACAACTACAAAAACTACAACGACTACAACAACTACAATAACTACAACAACTACAACTACAAACAACTACAAACTACTACAACTACAAACACTACAAGAACTACAACGACTAAAACGACTACAACAACTACAACAACTACAACTACAACTACAACTACAACTTCAACTACAACTACAACATTTACAACAACTACATCTTCAACTACAACTAAACAAGGAGTAGAACTTTAGAGCAGACTAACTTTATATACAAGGTATACGTGTATGTATAGCCAAGTAGATTTTTTGGATAAAAATTCATTGGAGAGCTTCTCGCCATATGAACACCGGTACTTAATTAATTCTTCTGCATTCAGTCGACAAGTTGATAGCAAAAATCGTGATAAACTTGGAAAAAAGTTTCAATATGTCTTAATAAAACATTGTGTAAAAGAAAGCCATGTTGAAAGACTAGTGGGCCCTTTCAGAAGATTTTGTAAAAGCTTGGAAAAGTACGAGGGGGAAGGAGACAATTTATTACCTCTAATGCGACTTATGCCACTCATTTTAAGCAGAAGTAAACTTCGGCGAATTGGAGACTCTTTTCCGTGTTGCTAAAGTTGAAATAAGTGACACATTAAATTTATCGAAAAGTGCCAAAAATAATAGGAAATAATTTGACGACTTAGAAAAAATTGTAGTTTTCTCCATCAAACTACAAGTCGTACATCACAAACTGAAGTAGGAGATCAGCCGAAAATCGATCCGGGGCTTATAAAGCGACAATGTATTTTTAAAACAATTCAGGTCAAAACAGTTTTCTTGGTATATCTATGTACCCTCTTTTGGATTTTGGTCTCCACTTAGGAATCGTTTACCGAATCTACAGGCAACTTTTGTTGTTTAAAGGAATCTCATTGAAATTTTGATCACTTTAATAAAGGGGTTCATGTTATTCGATATAAATTTCCGTGAGATCGATCTTTAGCCATGGTCAATGTCCGATTTGGCTTACATTTAGTATACATTGCCCCACTGCATTAAAGTCACTATCGATCTGTCGAATAAAATACAAGCCAACTCGGCAGAATGGAACTGGCAGGGGAAACAAATCATAATTAATAGAGATGCAATCGTTTTCAATTATGAATAAAAAAATGTGCATTGCTGCATAGGAGGGTGGTAGGTTATACCATACACACTGATAACAGAAAATCCCTCAACCCATGGATGACCCTATCGGAATGCAGTCGCCAGCCTCGGCATACTCAAAATATATTCTGCATGCAATGACTTTCAACAAGACACTTGCTACCCCTTAGCACGGCCACTGAAGCACTTACATAATATCACTACCACTCTGGTCCCCGCTTTTTGCACCTTAGTTTCTGATGATATCGAACACATCGACTTAGTTTTCCTGCTACTAAGATGGGTTAGCTAGCTGCTTTAACAACAGAAACAGAAACAATTAACGCCATGCTAGACTTTGTACTGTAGTGTTTTTAAGAGGATAGTCAGTCTATATTCTAAAGCTTCAAAATTTAGTGGTCGGTTTCTTGACAAAGTTTTGAGAGAAGCGAAGAAGAATTCATGCAAATGATATCAAGATATGCTTTGAGTTCAAATATGAGCTCTGAAAATAAAATGTAATAGCAGTCGCAATTAAAGTTTTGTCTACTTGCTGTAAGTCGTAGGAACCACCATTATTGTCAGAATTTAAATCCAAAACAGAATCACTCTTGCCAACAGATGCTTCTTTGGACTGAGTAGGCAATTGGAAAGTAAAACCCCTCTCGACAAGTCCTTCATCATTTTCAACCTTAATGTGAAATATTACTATATCATGAGCTGATTCTGTACTTCCTAATACGTCTCATCATTTACGTCATCAATACAATACTTGTCACTTGATTCCACGCACGTACTCTCTTTTACGGTGAGAAATCATTCCAATATCTTTCCATTATCGGAAAGGTTGGTTCTTTTTTTTCTATATCTATCAAGATTTGTTTGGATGTTCGAGATGTACCTATGTTCTAGTTCTACCAGAATTAAAAATAAGTTAGTGAAATGCTGTTTACCTATAAAGACTAATTACAAGATGGTGGTAGTTTTCAAGATTAGGAGCTGGGGGTTAGGCCTGAAATAATTTTAAAGGAATTTACTGAAAATTGGTGGTAATGGGTATTGTGGAAAATTTTTAGTAAACAATAATCTCGACTAAAAAGCCTAAAAAATACCTACCAATACCTGTGCCTACCAAGCACAGAACGACTAACACAATTTTATTTGTCATGATTGTGCGCTCCTTAAGGAGAACTTTCTTATATGTTTACTCAATAGCAAGCATAAGATTTTCGAAAAATACCAAAATAACAATAGTGTATTGATAGTACGATGTTAACAAAGGCTAACTCCAAAGTTTCTGTGGCGATAAAGAATCTGACCTAACCTCAATGACTGAAAGTGGCTTTCAAACAATAGTTTTCATTGAGCATACATACAGATATTCTTATAGTTTGAGTAACTATTTTATTAACTTACAGTAATTTTACGCACATGACTTTAGCGGAGCAGTTGCACTTAAATATATCGGTACCGGCGTGCGTAGAAACCTCATTGCAACACAAGCAGATAGTTCAATATACATGTTTGTACACATGTATGTGCATATGTAAAAGTCTAGAAAAGTTTTTGCCATATGCCATTGTGGTTGAAACTCAAAAGTCTCACACAAATACAATAAATGTACATAAGTCTATGAGTAAACGTACATATATTACACATATGTTAATGCCCCAGTAGACAATTTTGGAGTAGAAAATTGAAATTTACTAGAGTAGAGTTTATATTGGCAATGAGATTTAAATGAAATATGCTCGATTGTGGAGCTGTAAAAATTGATTATAACTAAAATATAATAAATTAAAGTAAAATAATAAAAATAATAATGGACAAGATTGAAATGAATTTATGAATATAATCAATGGCCTGAGCGACTTTATAAGGAGAATAATAAAGAGAATAATGAGCAATGGGTAGAATAAGCTCAGTTAATCAGAAAAATTACAAACAAAGGATTATTAAAATTTTTTATAAAATATTTTTTTGGTTCGAAATATATGTATTACATACTCCCTTGAATAGGTACTTGCATTTGCGTATTTATTTTTACTGCCTAGTCTTCGCTTGAAATTTGAGATTTTACAAAAATCGATATTTGGCCGTTGCTGTTCCAGCAATGTGACGATATTTGCACATATTTATATATGTATCTATATATACTACTCATGGGATGTCACCACAGCTGCTACTTCTCCGTCACTTGTGAACTACCTTACTCGACCCATCCATAGCGGCTACTTGCTATGTACAAGTACACATATGAAGATAAGTACGAGTATGTATGTTATGTACGTTGCATGATATGCAAATGACATGCTGTGCGGTCAACTCAAAGTAAAACAACAATCATAGAAATTTATGGTCCGTCCAACAAAAATTAACGGTTGTTTTCAGTTCAGTGCTGTTGAATATATGCTTGAGTTACTGAAGAGCTCATCATTGTTTTTGTTTACGTGTATTCTGCTTGATAGACGAGAGATGGACGGTCCGCAGTTGGTCGGCATAGAACTTTTGGTGGTGTTATGGTCATTGTTGCCGTCCGCACTGGACATCTTTAGAAAAATAGAAAATTACCAGAGATACTGGACAGTTGTTTTAAATTTGGACTAATATCATTATTGCTTATGGCATGCCTGGCAACCTTTTCAGTGACACATTTCACATTCTATCCAATGTACATATATATACATATATATTATGGCGCTACCTACAGTTTATACTCCTCCGCCTCCGAACGGCTGATGAGTCTTTTATGAGTAGCCTTTATTTTACGTCATAAATACACTCCGAGGAGTTGATAAATAAGAAAGTTTAGTTTAATTTTTTATTTAAATTAATTTTCTATAACTTTTTGCATGTTAGTGCGACAACAGGGTTTGAACACGAGCTTTCCGAATGGCAGTACGCAATGCTAACCACTCGGCTACCGCGACCGCCGTCTAATGTACATACTCAAGTATATTAAAAATTTATGTTATGTTTTCCCAAACACCAGACGATTTGGTATTTCGGACCCTAGCTGGTCCAACGGATTGACTGCATTGAAGAAACTCACTGCATATAGGTACATATTTCATATAATCTATCTTCTTGGAATTAGAATACACTTTATGACCTCGAAAAAGTTGGGTAAGTGAGAGTTAGACAAAATCACAAGCATTACTCAGAGTATGTCCTGTTAGAACTCCCACAGTGCAAGGGGTTTGATCTCGAGTTGAAAAGCATTTTCCCCAACGCTCCACGGTCCACCTAAGGTCAGAAGGATCTCTCAACAGCGCAAGTAATAACTTGAGCCTAGTGTAAGCCTAGTTGGTTCAAAGCCCACATGTCTGAGAGCAGCAGTCTGCACATTGAGAGAGGAGCGGGGGTACCCATTCATGCAATATCGTTGTCTCGTTTCACAATTGTGTGGAGCTCGCCATGAGTGAACCCATGGTCGTAATAGCCGCTTGGCTATCTGAATTAATATTAGCCTGCCTCACAAAAACCACACTTCGAAACAGTTTGACCGATCCGTTATGAAATTATTTCCCCCTTCCCTCCACTGGATCTTTCCCCTCCAGTCGTCGAGGGAGGAGATTATGTTGAAGAAAGAGCCATATTGTGCTGGCTCAGGGATATGGTAATCCAAGCGTCTGTGCATGAACAACATAGTGCTGCATGCTTGATCTAAGCAAATAATCCAGGCTACCTGAGCTTTGTAACGGTTTTTTCAGCAATAGTCCTACCTACGGTATCCATATGCAGTATACTCCATACGGCGTTGGTGGCTAAGATTGGCGTGCTTCTTAATAAACTCTTTCTTATGACATCTATATCTGTGTAGATACAGTACAGGACACATATAAAGCTTCTGATGTTTTTTCTCTCTCTTCGATAAAAATTAGGTGAAATCATCCCGTAGAGGGAGGACTCGCTTCTGGAATTTTATATTCTTGGTGAATAAAACAAGTTTCGTCTCACTAGAGCTAACCGCAACACCAGTTCTACCCAACTTCATACAACGTTAAGGGTAGTTATTTACGACTTAACCCCGGACTACGCGCGTCAATCTGTGTTAATTTCCCCAATCGCATAACAGATATAAAATAAGACTTCTTAAGGCAGAAAAGGAGAACGTTATTAAACATTCTCATAACGTCTAGAAAAAACTTCTACAACAAACTGACGGTTTTCCTCTAACCGCGTTGAAATAGTGTATGCGTGTTAAGTCCTCGAAAGGCAAATTTCTTCGGTTGTATTTCTTAAATATAAAGTAATTAGCTTTTTCAGAAGGAAGGATTTAATTGAAACTAATCAGAATATGACAAATCGCGACTTAGCAGAGAAGCTCGACATATTGAGTTCATCCTTTTAATAGCAGTCACAAAAAGTTGGGTACATAAACAAAGCATATGTTTCGGTTCCTCATCTATTAAATGAAATTCACCTTACCGAACGCTGAGTATACTTATTCTACTTTGAGAAACTTTTGATTATAACATCTACTATTATAATCTATCGCAATTGACAGACCAATCGCAAAGGTATGATATCCTACTACAATATGATAACATTCAGACACCACATCACCACACAATGCCATTTGTAATGGTCTTTTCAAACCCATTTGAACGAAAAAACATTTTTTAAAAACTAAAGTTTTTTCGAATCTGAATGTTTTCAATTTATCAAAAGACGTTAACAGGTCATCCAACCAGGTGATCAGTATCATTGATTATATAATTTTTCCGAGTTCGCTGATATTCCGGGACAATTTTTTTTGTTTGCATGTACAATTGTGTAATACCGAGTTTCATATTCTTAGATGCTTTTTTTGCGTAGTATTGACCAGACCCTTATATCTGAAAATATCGATGTAGTGGAAATACATACAATATATTATAGCCATCCCATGTAGTACAATAGTATAGAGTTGTTACGATCCATTTTGCTTTATAACCTCACAATGCATTAAAAATGTTAAAACCTACTACAAGTGGTGATTCAAACGTGTCCAAGTTTAGTGCGTTAAGAGGAGATTATGGTGCAATTTAATGAAATTTGAAGAAGTTGGGTCGGTATATTATAAAGCCCATCATCTTTCTGGTCGCTCCACCTCATATATTACTACTGTAAGTCAAAATGTAGACGGATACCCGAATGTGTCTATTTCTCGACGGTCTCAAGAGGTGGGACTGCCTTACTGCACATTTTAGAGTACAAAGTTGAGCCGAAAAAAAGTTTCTTTAGCGACGAGACACATTTCTAACTCGAAGAATATGTAGGTAAATGCAAAATTGTTACATTTGGGGCTACGAGAATCATCAGATAATTGAAAAGAGCCTTTACACCAAAAAATCTTATTGTATGATGCCCTCTTTGGTCCGGAGGTGTGATTTTTGACCTTATTTTGACCGACTTTTTTTTGGCCCGCAATCGAAGACCACGACAATATGTGGTTTCAACAAGATGAGCGAATGCAAGTTTATTGCGATAGAAATCTTTGCAATGTTAGTTTGCCCACCCAGATCGAGCGATTTGACACCGTTGGACTTTTACTCTTTAACTCTTGAGCACTTGAAAACCGACATTCTTCAAATTATGGCTGAGATACCGTCCAATATGAGCTGAAAAGTGTAGCAAAGTTACCTCAAACGCTTCAAGGCATGTGGCCGGTTCCGACAAATCTTCGTTTGAATGTACCAGCGGATCTGTGTTCCAAGTTTGGTTGAATTATCTCAAAAACTGATAGACAGATTGGCATGGCTAAGTCAACTCAACTCGTCATTCTGATCATGTTAGTATAACTTCTCCTTCTGGTACTTACATACGTCTAACCAAAGTTAAAATATTGTAAGTACCGTTTCATGTTCATAAAATGTATGGCGTTAATACAAAATAAAATTTGACAATCTCACCTTCTGAAGTTTCTTGATATTCACGCAATCCTAATAAATATGTTTGTAGATACCTTAACCCTTTCATCTATATGACCTCATGTATATACATATATACAACATATATAAATCTTAAAGTCCTCAGCTCACCAGTTAGACTCATATTATATGTTTCATGTAAGTTTGTATGCATGCCGAGACAATCAAAGAAAAAATGTGTGCAATGTGAATTTTAGCCTCAGGTTTGTTAAATTTCCTTTCTTTTTGTTTTCTTTTATTTTTACTTTTTGCATACATACATACATATATTCAGCAGTTTGTTGTTACCATGGCCAAAACTGGTTTAGCCATCCGTCCGAGCCGCCCAAGCCGCCCGAAAGCATGCAACAATTAGTTTGCTTTTTCACTGCTGTCGCCAACAACAAAACCAACCAACACTTAACTTTTCCAAACTTTTTCAGTTTTTGTACACGTATGTTAGAAATTTATGGTTTCGACACCGACTGACTTTTTTCCGCATATTCCAATTTTTGTTGTGAGCGTGAATGCATAAAAGAAATATAGAGATATGTATATGTATGTAAATTTGTATGCAACATTGCGTATCAGTTGCCGCTTTGTATCATATTCATTCATTTCATTTCGCTGAAAACAAGTATTCGTGTATGTATGTATGTGTGTATGTACACATGAGGTGATTGCAAATGGTTTCCGAGCAGTGCGAAGCTCAGACATTGTATCCCAATTTGATGGAATTTCAGTGAAGCGTATTGAAAAAATTCATTACAATGAAGTAGTATGCTCACTGAATTTCAAATGATATCCATAAAGGCAACTACAGAACACTAACTAAAGCACATCTATGGCATCTATGTGCAAACATTTGAGGGATTGAAAAATTTATGAATGTTTGAATGTTCAGTATTTTTAAATTGTAGATCACATAAAAAAAAATAATTGAACGAAAAATGAACGAAAATGAACGTAAAGTGATACGTGTATGATGCAGGAGTGGCCGTATGTGGAAAAAGAACGAAACAAGTTTGATCCTTGTTAAATCTACTACAGACTGCTACTACTACGTGGCCCAGTCCAGGCTTTCACAACGATGGACCTTGGACTGAACAAGCTCAACATTCTTGTATTACATGTGCATTATGTATGGGTTAAAATTGTGAACGAAGACGTCCGAGTCTTCGACTTATTTGCACAATAAGTATCCCTTCGAAACTACCCACAACCTTACTTGCCTAATTAAGCCTACTTAGCTAGCACTTTATTTTTTTCTGGTCTGAATACCTTGATTTCAAAGTGTGTACCATACACATGCACACATACAATGTACACAGAGTATATTAAGCTTGTTGCATGTATGCATAAAATAATGGACAAATGTGTATTAAATTTCGTAGCGTTATGAGACGATTCTATTTAGCAATGTCCCTCTATCCGCGTGCCGATATCTCTAGTAAGGACTGAGATATTTTAATGAAACAAATAATGTACCTATCTCACGGGCTTTTCCACGCCTACGGTTGACTCAAAATCGATATTTAAGGTATTAATCAGTAGCCCAAATTTGTAAGTATGCTACTCTCAATGCAAACTAAAGTCCTACTAAATATGACGGACATAAGTGCAGAAATTACCTTTCCTCCTATGTAACCAACCCCCCTTTTTTTACAGATCCATGGAATCTTCTTCTTCTTTATTAGCGTTGACAACACTTTCGCGATTATAGCCGAATTAATATTAGTGCGCCATTCTTTTCTTTTTTTCGATGTTTGGCGCCAGCTGGAAATACCAAGTGAAGTCAGGTCACTCTCCATCTGATCCTTCCAACGGAATGTAGGTCTTTCTCTTTCTCTGCTTCCACCGGCTGGCACTGCATTGAAAACTTTCAAAACTGAAGTATTCTTATCCACCCGGACCACATGAACCAGCCAGCGTAGTCGCTGTTTCTTGATTCGCTAACATATCTCATACAGCTCATCTTTCCATCGGCTGCGGTCTTCGCCGTTGCCAACTCGTAGAGGACCGCAAGTCTTACGCAAATCTTTCTCTCGAAAACTCCTAACGCCGATTCATTAGATGTTGTCAGCAGGGCGGAAATGGTAAGCGACTTGTAGAGTTTGAGTTTCGCGAGACCCGAGTTGCGAGTGCGATGACTGTTTGTTGATGACAGAAGATATTTCGTCTTGCCTTCCTTCACTACCAGACCCATTCGATTCGCTTCTTTAGCAAGTCTGTCATCGGTAGATGTCACTTTTGAAACTGCAATTTCTTGACATTTGACAAGAAGAAACAACGCCAGTAAAAAATGGAACGACACACGCTTCAACAAACATTGAGACGATTCGCAAAACTAAAACATTTTTCAGTCGTGAAGCCTTCTTTCGGACGGACGGAACACGTGCACGTCGCTGAACAACAGTGAATACTGCTGCTGTAGTGCAAAATGTTGAAGAAAACCCAAGTTTGTCCATTCCTAGTCGTTATTTGGAATTAAGCATTCCACAAACGTCGTTATGTCGTTATGGGTATTAAGGCTTATAAAGTTCAGTTAACATAAGAACTCATACCGGCCGATCATCAACAATGTCAAGTCTTCGCTGACTGGGTGCACGAAATCATCCGGAATTTCATCGAAAAATCATCTTGACTGTTGATGATGATTTCCACTTCGATGGCTAGGTCAATAAGCATAATTGTCACATCTGGGGCTCGGAAAAGCCAAAATTTATTATTGAAAAGCTCTCCATCCTCAACGTGTAACTGCTTATGATCCGATGGTATCATTGGGAATTATTTTTTTGAAAATTAATGGATTGCGCTATCGAGAGATTTTTTATGTTATCTCTCGATGAGGTGATCGCAATTGGCCACCGAGATCTTGTGATTAACACCCGGCGACTTCTTTCTTTGGGGCCACGTGAAAGATAAGGACTGCGCCAACAGGTCAATGTCGATTCAAGACCTCAAATATGGAATACATGAAGCTATTGAGGTGGTGGAAAATTTTATAAAAAGGATACGATATTGTAAACGTAGCCGTGTCATGTATGTTAATGAACATCAAAGTAAAAAAATACAATTTTTACTGGAAATCCTGTATATTTTAAAACTCTGTTTTAATATGGTAAAAATACCAGGTCCAGTTGATGTGGTACACGTGAATTCGTATATATATAGAGGCTCTTGCCTCTTATTAATTAAATTCTTTGTAATTACTAAATAAGTATGTGTTCCCAGAAATTACTTAATCAGTGAGTAAGTACAATAGTATTCAAAGAAAGTTCATAAGTTTCAACATATGTAAGGATAAATTCACAGTTAATCTTTGTCTCATTTACTTGCACATATACCAGGTGTGTTTGTTGAAGTGTGCCGGTTTTACTACAATAGTAGATGTCGCTAGTAATATGTATAAATTTCTATGTTTTGGCATGTACCTATGTAATTTTTTCTATTGACATTTACCTACAAAAATACGTAAGTCACATTTCGCCAAAATAATAGCGTCATATTTGTTTACCTCAGTGAATATGTCGAGTTTCGTTCCAAGTAAATCGCATTTGCGGCATTCGTTGCTTTTCTTAATTCACCAAAAGAAAAAAGGAGCTGAAGCTCACCGGTTGCTGGTAGAAACTTATGGTGAACATGCTCCAGTGATTAGAACATGTGAGACATGGTTTCCTCAATTTAAAAGTGGAGATTTCGATTTGACAGACAAAGAACATCCTGGTGCAGCGAAAAAAATCGAAGACGAGAAATTGCATGTTGATCCAACCCAATCGCAACAAAAATTGGCAGAAACACTACACGACTCGAGGAGCAATTTGCCAACGTTCAAAAGCCATGGGAAAGATCCAGAAGAATGGAAAATGGGTGCCACACCAGCTGAACGATAGACAAATGGAAAATCGAAAAACCGCTTGCTTCAACGATTCGAAAGGAAATCTTTTCTGCATCGAATTGTCACGGAGGACGAAAAATGGATTTATTTTGGGAACCCGAAAAAAAATCATGGCTTTCCCCAGGTGAAGCTGGCCCATCGACTGCAAGGCCAAATCGTTTTGGCCGTAAGACAATGCTCTGTGTTTGGTGGGACCAGTGTGGTGTGGTGTACTACGAGTTGTTAAAACCTGGTGAAACGGTGAACACGGATCGCTACCGACAACAAATGATCAATTTGAATCCTGCGTTGATCGAAAAACGGTCGGAATGGGCCCGAAGAAAAAATTTTGAGATTCCTCTGAAAATTAAGTGTTTTCTTTATCGAAAAACCCGGCAAATTTCAACTAACACACCTGGTACGTATCAATGTCACAAAGTAACCAAGATAACCAATTTACATGCATATATATAGTACGAGTATACCTATGTACATAGGAGTACATTTGATATGATCACATCTGTTTTTGACTGTCTGAATGGCCTATTCTTAATGAGTTTTTAACTAATTTTTCTTTGCTTTGTCCTCTTGTCTTTTTCTGTCTAAAGCAACAAAAAATTCAAAATTTTCATACCATTTTTTTGCCCTTTGGAAACCATTTTGCATAGATCTGATATGTGACAATAGGTATATACGAGTATGTATACGAACTGCAACCATTCATACCTATGTTTATATACTTAGAAAATATAATACCGCAGTGCAATGATTTGGGATATTGCCGCCGTTGAGCACTTACATACATATACTCGTATTCATTTCTAAATGGTATTTTTCTGTTTCTAATTAATTTTTCCTTTGAAATTTTTGTATTTTTTTCACGTAATAAATAGAGAATAGAAAATGAAATTCACTTTAATTTGCTACTAGTTAAGATACCAAGAAAGATATCATTGAAAATAATTCCGACAGAGTTTTAGAGATTTTGAAACGACGATGTGCGGAAAGCCCGGAGCTCCCTATAGAAAATGCTGCAGAATATGCAAAAATGATTAGGAGGAAGGAACAATCACCCATTTCTAATGCGACTGCTTTGAGCAGAGTTAGGTTTCAGAAATTTCAACTCTCAACGACAGCCGGTTCTACGTACCGGAGTTGACCCGGATTTTATCCGGCCAAGGGCTGTCACCCTTTCGGCGACTTAACCCCGTTTAGGTCAACAGGTATAATTAGTTTAAGTGCGCCATCGGAGCAATACCTCGCAGCTGGGTTGCTTCAAATCCTTCTAATCAGGGCTGGTGTAGAAACCAATCCTGGTCCGACGGACTATTTCTGCTGCGTGTGCACCAAAAGACTCCACCACTCCTCCATCTCGGTTAGGTGCAACCAGTGCAATGGTTGGAGTCATCTTAAGGTCTGCTCAGGCCTTAAGACACATAGGGAGTGGACCACACGTTATGTGGCCCCATGTTGCCAGCGCCCAATTGCGCCCCCAGCCTCCACGGCAGTGCCTTCAGCACACTTACCCACTTTGGGTAACCCGCAGACCTCCACGGTCTCCCGGAGCTCCCCGCAACATGACTCCCACCAACCCTCCCCCCTTCCCCCCCCACAACCAGCTCCTCATCCTCCTCCCGTGCGAGGGCTACCCAGCAGCTCTTAGTCCCCCGCACAGTCTGTTCCGTGTGTCAGGCCTTAGTACGTCGGAATGTGACCTCAGTCAGATGCAATTCTTGCTCCGGCTGGTGTCATTTTCGGACGTGCTCGGGCCTGCGCACCACCCGTGAGTGGAGTGATGCGTACGTTGCCCCTTGCTGTAGGAGTCTGCCCCCGCCTGTTAATACGACAACACCGCCAATCAACACCAACGTGCGGAACCAACCTCAGCGGGTATTACAGCAGCAACACACGTCATCCACGCACCACTCCCTCACCCCCCGTATCACGAACGTTCCCCCGAGACGGACCCGACTCCTTCAATTCAACTGCAACGGACTCCAGGGGAAGATTGACGAGATAGTCGACTACATGAGCCGGGAGCATCTGTCAATTGCTGCGATCCAGGAAACTAAGCTGACCGCCCGCTCGGATCTTCTGAGTCGGGCCGGATACAACATAATCCGCAAGGATCGCGAGCGAGACCACGGAGGGGGTTTGGCGTTCATCCTGCACAACACCGTGCAGTATCGTCTCATCGACGGCGGCATCGACCGCAGGGATACTACCCTAGAATGTCAGGGCATAGCTATCCGGTCAGGCGATGCCGAGCTCGAAATATTTAATATATACATTCCTCCCGTTACAAGTTGCCCAGTTGGATATAGCCCTGATATAGGTGCGCTACTCAGAGGCGAAAACCGTTTGGTTTTGGGCGACTTTAACGCGCACCACGATCTTTGGCATTCTAGCCTGTCAAATGACCGTAGAGGAATGGAGCTGGCGGAACAGATAGACGATTCGACATTCTGCACAATGAACGACAACACCCCCACCAGAGTTGTGGGTAATTGCCAAAGCTCGCCTGACATAACAATTGCGAGTGCTGGTCTGATAAACAGTATAGGTTGGCGACCTGTACTGACACTAGCATCGGACCACTTACCCATACACATCTCGATTGACAGACCTCCCGACTTTGTTTCCGCGGACCACCGGACCTTCGTTAACTTCAAAAAAGCTAATTGGACCGGCTTCACGGAATTCACTGAGAACGTCTTCAGTGCTCTCTCCACTCCAACAGACGTCACCTCTGGTGAACGATCATTCCGCAGGATAGTTGTGACCGCTGCCGCCCGCTTCATCCCGGCAGGCCGAATTGCGGAAATCCGCCCTAACTTCCCGTCCGAAGCGGCGGCTTTAGCAGCAAGGCGCGACATCCTCCGTAACTCCGATCCCGGGAATCCCTTAATCAGAGATTTAAATGCGGAGATTCGGACTGTTGTAAACAATCACAAGCGGAAAAAGTGGGAGGAGCATCTAAGGTCCTGCAATCTCTCCTCTGGGGCAACCAAGCTCTGGGCTACAGTCAAGTCGCTGTCTAACCCGACGAGACGCGATGACCGGGTGGAAATTTCATTCGGTGATCGCGCCTCGTCGGACCCGAAGAGATGCGCGAGCTATTTTAGCCGGCTTTTTACACTGCATCCTTCGGTAGACAAAGCGAAAAGACGTGTAACCCGTCGTATGCGCAAACTGCCAAACACAAGCGCGGCGCTTGATTTCTCCAGAGAGGAGGTTCAGGGGGTTATCGGGAAGGCGAAAGCCTCCAAATCCATCGGCCCTGACGGAATAAGCATGCTGATGCTAAAACATCTCGGACCAGCGGGAGCAGAATACCTCACTAAGGTCCTCAATTTGTCTTTGACCACCCTAATCATACCAGATTTGTGGAAGACCGGTAGGGTGGTCCCGCTACTCAAACCGGGGAAACCAGCCAACAAAGGAGAGTCTTATCGGCCGATAACTCTCCTCTCCCCAGTAACGAAGACGCTTGAGGCCTTACTGCTCCCGAGTTTTACTCACCATCTGCGTCCAGCAGCACATCAGCATGGCTTCCGAAAAGTGCACAGTACCACAACAGCACTTAACGCCATAAACACCCAGGTGATCAATGGCCTGAACCAAAACCGACCCTGTGCGAGAACTGTCCTGGTAGCACTGGACTTGTCAAAAGCTTTTGACACTGTCAATCATTCAGTGCTACTCAGTGACATTGAGGAATCCTCATTACCGCCGGGGTTGCAGAGGTGGGTCATGGGCTACCTGAGTGGTCGTCAATCATCGGTCATATTCCGAGGTGAAACATCTAAATTGAGGAAAATTAAACAGGGGGTTCCGCAGGGTGGTGTCCTCTCCCCGCTACTGTTTAATTTTTACATTTCGAAGCTCCCTCCTCCACCGGAAGGAGTCTCACTAACCTCGTATGCCGATGATTGTTCGATATTGGCGTCCGGCCAGGATATTGATAGCCTATGTTCGAAAGTGAACGGTTACCTCGCTGATCTCTCCCGTTTCTTCACTGCACGACAATTAAAAATCCAACCGACGAAATCCTCGGCTACCCTCTTCACCAGCTGGACGAAGGAGTACCGGCTAGAACTCGATGTGAAAGTTGATGACGTAAAAATTCCAACTGTAAACAACCCTAAGATTTTAGGGGTCACATTCGATAGCCTGTACTCCTTCACTCCGCATACGACCGCAATTGCCGCAAAACTCCAGGGCCGCAACAAAATACTCAAAGCGCTAGCCGGCAGCACATGGGGTAAAGATAAAGAAACCTTGCTGGCAACCTACAAAGCAATTGGACGGCCGGTCGTAAATTACGCTGCACCGATTTGGGCGCCGGGGACGAACGAGACGCAGTGGAGGAAACTACAAGCCTGCCAGAATACCGCCCTTAGGACTGCGACAGGAAACCTCCTGATGTCACCTGAACACCACTTGCACAGCGAGGCATCTATGCTACGAGTTAAGGAGCATAATGCTTTGCTGTGCAAGCAGTTCCTGTTGGGATGCCACCGCGCGGAGCACCCCAGCAGGCACCTCCTAGAAGCGGAGCCTCCGCCTAGGCACATCAGGAAGGGAGTACTTGACTACGACAGCACTATACAGCACCATGTTCAACAACCGCTGGACAGGACGGCTTACCGACAGGCACTGAACGCCATTCACCAGGAGTCAGTTAACACCTTCCTAGACTCCCTCCCAGTGAATGGTGTACTCGGATCCAAACCACCACCCATCGCAGACAGTGAGCTCGAGCTGCCTCGAGAGACCCGCGTGACTCTGGCACAACTCAGATCTGGATACTGTAGCAGGTTAAACTCCTACATATCCAGACTCGACCCCAGCATACCCAACGTATGCCCTGCATGTGGAGAGTCCCCGCACGATACTAACCACCTCTTCACATGCCCCCTTAAACCGACCCATCTAACCCCCCTCTCCCTTTGGTCCAACCCTGTCGAAACAGCACGTTTCCTGGAACTCCCGTTAGATGACCCCGGTGACTTAGACTGATTACACCTGCCCTAAGCGGGGTTAGCGAACCGCTACAACAACAACAACAACAGAAAATTTGGGACCTTATTCCTGAATGGTCCATTGAAGGAGGCCGACATCCAAGTCATGGATGTAATGAGGTTCATTGGAGAATCAAAATGGCTGGAAAATGGAAAATAAAGCCTGTCGATGGTGGTCAAGTTTTTGTGGCATCACAATGGCTCTGTCAGGTCCAAGTGAATTCGTTACGATAGATCGGTAACCACCACAATCTACCCTAACCTTAAATCTTTGATAGATGAGCTTAGTGCTCTCCCATAACAACTGGTTGCTAAGGACACCCTCAGGACGTGAATGAAGACACCGTGAAATGTATACTAAGCAGAATTATGCAGAGACCAATAATAGCTGTTATTTTTTTCCTGATCGAAAACGTTGCCCTTAGTTTAAGGAATAATTTTTACGTTTCTTCATAAGAGTTGCTTTTAATAACATTTATTTTCGTTTTTTTTTTACGTTTCTTATAAGATGTAATAGTGAAAGAACTTCGCTTAAGTTTTCATACCAACGTTTTATTTTAACCTATTTGTTAAAGGAAGACTTCCAAAAACCTCTGTCATACGGATATGACAAGGTATGTGTAGTAACAATCCCACTACAACACTGTAGATTGGTTCCGAGTTATAGAAAACGCGTTGTATTTTCGTAGGAACACAAATTTAATTATTTAATTGAATTTTGTTAAAACGCAGTTGATACAATGTGCAAAGGGACAAGAAATTAATTATAAACTGTACCACAATGGGCAACGGAAACAAATTTTCGTTGAGAATAACTGTTATGTGGCAACGTAAAAAAATAAAAATCTGAAATAAACGACAGAAAAAAATTTCCATTGAAAATAACTATTATGAGGTAACATTAAAAAATAAAAAAAAGATAATCATTACTTAAAATTGGATTTTGTTTTTTAAAATGTAACTGTTACTGCCCAATTTTTTACATATTTCTTATAACAGTTATGATACAGAACAAAATAAAAACATTCAAATTTAATTAATTTTAGGGAGTCTGCATTCATAAACATTTTGAGAGAACTTGAGAGAACTATATATTGTTAATTACATACTACAACTTGAGTTCTTAATTATTTTAACTGTTTTTAAATAAATTTTAAGTTATGAAAATATATATATATTTTTTTTTAAATGGCTCTTTTTTCTATAGAAACCACTTTAACTGCATTACTCTCATCCATTGTTATAACAGGACTATATTCTTCAGCAATTTTTTTTTTCATTCGCTGCGCTTTCCGGAATTCTGGAGAAAGCAGAATTAACAGCGGTGTTGTTAAGGCTAAGAATGTCAATGACATAGGTACAGCTTCTTTGTGTAGTCCAAGGCGACAAAGAGTCTTTTCTCCGGTGAGAACCATGTAGCTTTATAAATTTTTTATGAGGATCTTTGGTCACATCAGTCTTCTCTTTTATCGGAGTTGGACGAAAATCAACGATATGTTGAAGAACTTTGCTTTAACACGTTCACGCCGGCGTGTACCACCGGTGGCTCGCACATGTCTGCCTGATCGGGCGACGCGTACCACCGGTGGGTCGCGTATGATTGTACTACCAATCAGTGTGCATCACCAAACATAACTAATTCAATAGTACTAATAACAAAAACATAAGTAAATATTTCAATGATATAACATAAACATTATTATTTATGTTTTATTAGACCGTTTTCCCGTGCGATAATCTTTCGTTGAAACATTTAGTTCGGCGCCGTCTGATAGAACATAAAGTTTTCAGCGCAACCGCCTATGGGCGCGAAACATGAATTGCAGCGCCGGCGTGAACGTGTTAATGTGGGCTAGTGCGGAAACATTCAGCCAACGAGGTGAATGCGAAAGTGTGGTGGCAGTGTCTCTCTCCCACCACAACACAAACACCAAAGTTTCCGCTCCTTTATTTGGCTACTGTACTAAGTTTCACAAGGTCCCTTCTTCTTCCTTTCTTGTTAACTAATGGCCCGGAACTTGCAGTTGGATGCTATAAAATCGTGATCCATAATATGTTTGCAGGGATCGTCATCAAAAGGGAAGTCTCTCATCCTGAAACATTTTATTGTTCTTATTGAATCAAATTTTTTATGAGGTGGATACTAAACTCTTCGCTAAACAACAAGAGGTTCACCGTTTTATTTGACCTCGTCACATCCGATGTTTGCTAACTACACAAAGGAGTTGGTCTACGGCAGAAAGTCGTAAGCTACTTCAACTATATGTATGTCATATGAATAATCGAAATAATTTGGAATTTAGTTACACAAATAAAAAGACCTCTGAAGTCCTAGAAATATTAATTATTATTAGAAGAAGTATATATCTATTGAAAAAAAGACAAGAACGCTTGTTCACAATGAGAAGCTTGGTAGTGGCGAATTATCCTTTATCCAATAATTTCTAAGACTTGATAACAGTTTTAGGCGGAATCGAAGCTTATTTACAATGATTTTATTTGATATTACATAAGTATATACATCCAGACATGTATGTATTTGCGTAGAAACTCCAATTCAACATAAGCACATGTTTATATGTTTTATGTAGTGCAAATATTCATTAAAGTACAAACAACAGTAACTATGTATGTATTAATAAATACTTGATCCATTGAGGTATTTGTACGCCATTATCAAGCACGTGCTTTTTAACTGATCTTAACTTATGACGCGCATGTGTGTTTTGTTGCTCGTGTTTATTTATTAAAGGTATTTAACTACAGTTATTCAAATGCTTACAAATTATATTGCATGTAATAATAACAGTAGCATACTTGTTTACAATTGAGTGTGCAAAAAACCGCACGTTCGCTCTCTTTCTCTATTTCTTCCATGCGAATGCGCAGCTGTTAGAGAGGCTTGCAGTTGTAGGGCTGAGCTTTTGTTACACTTTTCGTTGTAAGAGATGGTTGGAGTGGACAAAACTATTCTGATTCATTATTCCACCCCGAATTGTTGTGCGTATCATATATACCCTCCTCATCGTATGTGAAGATAAATTTGCGCAAATAAAATATATTGATAGCATATTTTTCTATCTCCAATACCACCTATGCAAAGACTTATATGATTTGAAAAGGTAAAGTTTGTAATAGTTAATCGGAAGTCATGTGAAAGCTTACTTAACTATAGATCGTCTCCACATATGAGAGAAACCGCTTTCTCAAAGTTAAGTAATGATGTCATACACTAGGCTGAAAATTATGTTTCAAGGAACAAAGCTTGTAGTTATTGACCTAATTGAAAATATTGTACCTATTACCATTTTAAAGGCGCATACTGGGTATAAAGCTATACATTCCTCCTGCTTGCTGAATGGGAGTGAAATTTAGCGGCAAAAAACTGACTAGGTGCATGCATCAGGCACTTTGCTTAGAGAAGAGTTGCCTTATCATATTATGAGACCTTAACTGGCGGACCTTTGTGTGGCTTTAGACCTAGTAAATCAACTATTAATCAGATATTTACCATGCGACAAATCTTGGAAAAGACAAGTTCTTTATCAATTTTAAAGCTGCCTTCGACAGCACAGTAACGGGCTGTCTCTACGCCGCTATGTCTGAATTTGGCATTCATGCAAAACTCATGCGGCTATGAAAACTGACGTTGGTTAGCACCAGAAGGGCAGTCAGTATTGGGAATGACGTTTCCAAGCCGTTCGAAATCAAACGAGGTTTTGGATGGGGTCACTCTTTATTGTGCGATTTCTTCAATTTAGTGCTGGAGAAAATAAGAAGAGCGAGTAAAGGAGGACAAGACGAACTATCTCCTGTTGTCAAACAAATATGCGGCGCATTTACGCCTTGGTTCCAACGACACCTTTGACAGTCATGTACTCCACATTCCCGTCCTACAATATCGTACGCTTTGGCACAGCCGCAGACAATTGAACAATGAGCTGTTCGAGTTATACTATAACATTGATATAGTTGAGCGAATGAAGAAACAGCGGTTACACTGGCTAGGTCATGATGTAGGAATGAACGCAAGCGCTCCAGCATTGAAAGTATTCGGTGCAGTATCTGCTTCCACTCCGTTGGAAGGATCTGGTGTGGGGTGACTGGTTTCACTACGTATTTTCAACTGGGACCAAACAGCGAAGAGAAGAACCGAATGGCGCGCTATTGTTGATTCGGCTATAATTATGTAAGCGGTACCCACGCTAATGAAAGAGAAGAAGAAGACGTTTTGGCACATCAAGTGAATGCAAATACATATTTACATACGCTATATAAAAGAGACACACAACTCAAAAGCGGGTACACTTGAGTTTTATATCATTGAAAACATAGAAAATATAGAAAATAAGAAATCTATATGTGTTGCAAACCATAAATGTGTATATATGTGCGTCTCTGATGGTGATTGTTTAAATACGCACCGAGCCATTCAGTAGATTCATGCACTTTCTCTTTGAGTCTTGAGTACTTCTGCTCGTATTCACACCTCCACTTATACAATTGTTTGTTTGTGTGTAAATATGTACGCCCGTGCATTCGCAGAAGCAACACTCAAAACATCCTACGGCTTGTACGACAAATTGGGTATTTAATATTTGCACCGTCATCATCAAGTACAAACACCCGCATAACGACCCTCACTCCGCTACTCCACTTAACCTCCCATCAAGGGAAACCGCCTTTCAGCCACGAAAAAACTTCCAACCCAACAGACATTTAAACGCCGGAAAACGCGGTAACAACAACAATAAAGTGGGAGTTACAAAAACAAAGTGAGTTGCCATATCGCAGCAGTAACAACAATCTAGATTTTGTAACATCATAGCTATAAGGCATTTTCATATGCGTGTACATGTACACATACATACTCGTACATAAGTAGGATTTATGCTATAAATGTACTGTGGGACAGGTTAGTTCAAAAATGCCAAACAGTATTAAAATTAACTGAAATTAAATTAATAAAATAAACTAAACTAGAAAAAAAAAATAAAAATAAAATAAATTTAAATTAAATTAAATAAGGTAAAATAAAACTAAATAAAATAAGGTAAATTAAAGTGAAATAAAATAAAAACTAAAATAAAAAAAGCAAAGCTAAAATAAAATTAAAGAAAAATAAAATAAAATATAATTCTGATTACACACTTACCCACAAATCACCAATTTAGAACCACATAGAACCCTTTTTAGAAAACGTTTACGTGAGAAGTTCATCGAAAAATTCCCACAAATGAACGTTTCGGAACAGAACCTGTTTGATGAAATACGTGCAAAACGCTAACATGAACTAGAAGAGTTCCAATTTGGACGATGTGACTTTATCCAGAGCAGAAGGAACGAAGAAAGCGTTAATGTCAATAATGAACCAACAAGTGAAAATAATGATTCAATAAATGTAAAAAAAATATATAGCCAATCTCATCAATAATGATGAATGCCTGTGATAAGTTTACTGTATTTACCTAAACTCCATAACTCGGCAGAGCTCGGAAATCTAATATTTTTTGCCAGAATTGATGAAGTAAAAGTTCAACTGGAGAAAATGGTAGGTTTGATATATTGCACCGTGATGTCAATAATTGAAGTCATTACAACAGCGGTAGAAACAGCAGCCGAATTAGACAAAACCGGAAATGCTCATGATGCATGAAGTTTGCATAAAATCATCAGAGAGGTCTAAGGAGCAGCTAGTTATAGACCAAGTAGTACTTTGACAATCTGAAAAGTGGAAGAGTGTATATCGTGGTTTATTGAGGTGCTCCATTTATATAAATTCAATCTCCATACATATAATAATATAACGCGAAAAAATTGCGAAAATGTCCTCAAAGCACCAGTGAGATCAACACCAGTAATAAAAATTTCCAAGGAGATTCACTGATCATGATAACCATACTGGGATACTACAACAGATATACCGTAAAATCACTATCACGACCAGAAAAGCGATCCCCCGGAACAATCCCATTGAACCTGGTGGACTTAATATAAAAGAAGTGGAACCAAATTAGGTACACAAGTATCTTGGAGTAGCGTAGAGTAATTATGTAGACACTACGGAGATGCGGATAATACTTCATGCATAACTTAACTAATGGAAGACACCAGTTGTATGCCATTAACTCCCTTGTTACACCTATGGTATCGTAGGCTCACCATCTCAAGTATTCGGTATTTTGACCGACAATGGCTAGAAAGGATGGCGGAAGAAGTCAGATTGACATCGGATCGTACAATTACAAACTAATTTTAGATCTGCGGGTAGAAATAAAAAATTAATTTTCTTATTGCTGTCGCCAATAGGCAGGTCATGTTAAGTCCTCCGAGTGAATTTCTGACATGAAATAAAAGCTCCTAATAAAAAACCATCAGCCGTTCAGAGGCGGCTTAGTATAAACTGTAGGTCCCTCTATTTGTTGTAAAAACATCTAGAGGCAAAACCACAAATTGGAAGAGCAGCTCGTCCGAAAATTGCTTCAGCGGTTACAAAGCGTATATTATATGTAAATAATTCGAGACGCAAATGCCTCTGCACACAGACGTCGTAGATATAATAGCTGAAGCTGAACTCTGGGCCATGTACTTTCTAGACATACTACGCTTTTCAATTCGACGTAGTTTAAGCGTAAAGATGCTCCATGATGTGGAAGGCTAGTCGTTAAAAATATCGATATAATAATGGAATTAGACGAGCCTGACCGTCATGTGAGCACTATTTTGATTGCGGAGAGCTAAATATTCCACAAAAAACAGTTTGCAACCACTTGAAAATGACTGGATTCACAAAGAAGCTCAATGCCACATGAGTTAACGAGAAAAAACTTATGGACCGAATTTGTCATTTCACTATGAGATGTTCCTCTACGGCCGCACTCTTAACGCGAAACTGTCTCTATTGGACCGTCTGAAGGAAGTAACCGCTCGAAAGAGCCCAGCTTTGATCAACAGTAGGGGAATGTGTTTCATCAAGATAACGCCAGACCACACACATCGACACTGAACCGCCAGAAGCTCCGAGAGCTTGGTTGAGAGGTTTAATGTATCCAACTTATAGTGTGAACCTCGTACCAAGTGATTACCATCGGTTCCTGTCTATGGCGAATTATTTGGGTGGTAATAAATTGGCTTGAAAATAAATGTGTTTAAAAATCGATTTTCCCAAATTTTGGCCAATTATGCCTCTGTGCATATTTGACATAAACCGGATAATTATCACTATTGTAAATAAAGGTATATCAAATAATATAAAAAAATAACATAAAAAATAAAATAAAATAAATTAAATTCAATAAAAAAAAATGAAATAAAATAAAAAATTAGAAGAAAATAAAATAAAAACAACTGAATTAAATTAAAATAAAATATTAAACTAAAACCCAAAATTACCCAATATAAGTATCATCTAGGGGTCATGTGTAGAAGTTCAATCAAGTGAGGAAATTTTTTGACTGCCATTTACCTGGGAGGGGCCAAAACCGATTCTTTTGCATATTATTCAAGCAGCTCACGACTTCCGATCTCAGACCAAGTATCCTCTGGGTAGCCAACAAATATCCGTTTGAAGGGGACCTAAAGTGAGAAGGCGAATCCCATGCGATTGTACTTAGGGCTTGGGTCCCACCACATGAAAAAAATAATCCAATGAAAAAGAAAGCCTCGGACGGGAGACCGCCCTTTTGATGACGACCCACGCAAATGTTTTAAAGATTATGATTTGAGGGCATGCATCTGGAACGTCTGCTCCCTTAATTGGGAAGGTGCCACTGCCCAGCTGTTAGATGTCCAAATAAAATTAAAGACTGACATCACCGCCGTCCAAGAAGTGCGATGGACAAGGACAGAAGAAGGTGGGCCCTTATGAATTATACTACAGCGACCATATAAAGGAGCGCAAATTTTAATGCCTTATTTGCGGTGGGAGAGAGACTCCGTCGCCGAGTACTGGCATTCACTCCGGTGGATGAGCGTTTACCGCATCAAAGAAAAATTATTTAACTTATCGTTGATTTGTGCCCACGCCCCGATGGAAAAGAAGAAAGATGTGATCAAGGATGCTTTTTACGAGCGCCTCGAGCATACTTACGAGCGCTATAAGGAAACTGTGGAACGGCATCTCAAACTCACTAAATACCACTGCTACGGAAACAATTGGTTTTTAGCAGTGGCAGAAAAAGAGCTGGTACGATGAGGAATGTCGAACTGCAATACAGAGAAAACAGACTGCACTCTGCGGGGCGGGATAGATATCGAGAGCTGAAGAGGGAAGCAACACGCATTTGCAGACAAAAAAAGAAAGAGGCCGAAATGCGTGAGTATGAAGAGCTTGAGAACCTGACCGGCAAGGTAATGCTCGGAAATTCTATGAAAATTTACGGCGACTTATGGAAGGTTTCAAGAATGGAGTAGACTTTTGTAGGAGACAGAGGGGTGATCTAGTGACGGATGCCCAGAGTATACTGTGCTTATGGAAGGAACACTTCTCCACCCTGCTGAAATGAAACACCCAGTGATGGTGAAACCAAAATCCCAATCGAAGACGATGGAACGGATATTCCACTATCTAATCATGTCGAAGTTCGAATAACAATCGCCCGCCTAAAGAGCAACAAAGCGGCTGACGACAGAGTTATTCAAACATGGCGGTGAACAGCTGACAAGGTGCATGCATCAGCTACTTGGCAGAATATGGTCGGGCGAAAGCATGCCCGACGATTGGAACCTAAGTGTACTCTGCCCAATCCACAAAAAGGGCGATCCGACAGTCTGCGCCAATTACCGTGGAATAAGCCTTCTTAACATCGCATGTGAGGTTCCATCAAGCCTATTATGTCAAAGGCTAAAGCCCACCGTCAACAAACTGATTGGATCTCATTAATGTGGCTTTAGACCTGGTAGATCAACCATTGACCAGATATTCACCACGGGTCAAACATTGGAAAAGACCCGTGAAAAAGGATCGACACACACCACCTCTTCGTCGATTTTAAAGCAGCCTTCGCAAGCACGAAAAGGAGCTGCCTTTACGCCGCTATATCTGAATTTGGTATCCCCACAAAACTTGTACGGTTGTGTAAACTGGCGCTAGACAATACCAGAAGCGCAGACAGAATTGGGAAGGACCTCTCCGAGCTGTTCTGTACTAAAGCAGGTTTCAGACAGGGTGACTCTTTATCGTGTTATTTCTTCAATTTGAAGCAGGAGAGAATAATAAGAGCTGAGAGAAAAAGAGCTTAATGTCTTCTGTCATCAAACAAACAGTCATCGCATTCGTGACTTGGCTCCCATGTCACTGTTGATAGTCATAACTTCGAGGTCGTAGATATTTTCGTCTATCTAGGAACCAGCATCAACACCAATAGTAATGTCAGCCTTGAAGTCCAACACAGACTCACTCTTGCCAACAGGTGCTACTTTGGACTGAGTAGGCAATTGAAAAAAAAGTTCCTTCTCGGCGAACGAAAACTCTACAATGGCGCAGAGGTGTGGACGATGTCGACAACAGATGAGTCGGCTTTGGGAGTCTGCGATAGAAAACTTTTGCGAACGATTTATGGTCCTTTGCTCATTGGCAACGGCGAATACCACAGGCGATGGAACAATAAGCTGTACGCGCTATATGTGATATTAACATATGTAGTTCAGTGGGTAGAGAGACAGCGGCTACGCTAGCTAGGCCATGTCGTCCAAATTAATGAAACCACTCCATTTGAAAATATTCGATGCAATACCCGCTAGTGGAAGAAGAGGAAGAGGCAATGAAGAAGAAGAAACTAAATTAAATAAAGTAAAATAAAACTAAATTAAATTAAATGAAAAAAGCAAAATAAAAGAAATATTAAAATTCAATTAAAATAATATTAAATTAATAAAGTAAATATTATAAAGCGAAATAGAAAAAATAAAAATATAACAAAATAATGTAAATCAAGAAAATAAAACAAAATATAATGTAAATAAAATTAAATCAAATAATTTAAATACTTATAATAAAATAAATTAATGAAAAAAAAATTAAAATAAGATCAAGTAAAATAAAATACAATAAAGTATAATAATATTAAATTAACTTATTTTAAATTAATTCGGGCTCACAATTTTTTACTTTGGAGAGCTTCGGAACCACAAACATTTGTAAAATTTTCACACACTGTACAACGCTTCAGCCACAGTAACCTCACTCAAGAGCTTAGCTAGTATAAGCATACATATGTAATAAAAAATTTTCGCCTTCTGTCTCCGCCATTAAATTGCAGGAATGAAAGGGTGCTACGCCCGCTCCTTGTGGCTGCGTGTTACGGTGATGGTGAAAGGCAACTGTCATCATGCCATTATGCTTTATATTATTTTACATTCCACGCACAACAAAACCATTGAGTGTAGGTTGAGTAAATTCAGCAGATAGGTGTGTTAGTGGAAATGTACGCCAATGTGAAGAGGTTACAGAAAATTACGTTAAATTGTTTAAAAAGAGAACGATAAAATTAATGAAGTGAAAAGGATCAACAGCGAACAGAAACAGCAAAAAAGCAATGAAAGACAAACGACAAACGAGCGTTCTGTGACATTGCTACAATGTTATTTGAATAAGGGTGATTGGAGCTGACGTTCTAAAGATTGCATCTAACCTTTAAGCGGGAGGATAGCAGATGTATTCACCACGGCGGCGGCGATGACGAAAACGATGATGACAACGACACACTTTGTAAACAACGTCATTATCAGACAAATAACATCAAATGCAGCAGCCATGAATGCTCAAAGCAACATATTGACGGAAACTTTTTTGTTTTTGCTAAATTGGAAAGCTTTCAATTGACGATTATGCATCCACAGACTACATACTTGTACAAAATCTCAAGTCCTCTTGGTAAAGCGTCATGTCAGACAGGGGCCACTTAGCTAGAAACTCTGTATACATAAATATATATATGAGTATATGTATGTACATATGTGCATCTAACATAAAATACTTTTAGTCACAAACATAAGATCGTCATACACACTCTCTACACATCAAAAAGTGTTGCCATTAACACTGCATCATTGCACAGCAGATGCTCTATTTTGCACTTATCTCTGAGCTTGTAATGCAAAATTTTGTGAAAGAAAAGATTAAGATAAGCCCCAAATCAGTATTTGATTACTTACTGATTAAGTGTTTAATGTATCTACACACACGCAAATTTATGTTATTAGTTTTTTTGTGAGTTGGAGAATAGGTGGAAGCAACTTTTTTCTTTTGTAAGCAATGGTAAGGTTATGTTAAACTGGTTGATTTGATAGAGTCTTATAAAGATGATACCAGTTACACGATATTGCGTTTCTAGTTTGAATAACTTTATTACTCGCCTAGTAAACTAAAGAGGATCTTTTGGTGTGTTGTTCCTTGCTTATGGATTAATCGGATTTTCTCCCCAAGATGAGATACACCTCTGCCTGCCAAGAATCGGAGATTCACGATTACCTGCTCCTTACATTTCCTGCATTTATTGTCCTCAACCAAACCTAGTCTGAAAGTATACTATCCCTACAGGTAATCCCTCTGTGATAGTTCCAATCATCTGACCTCTTTGTCGTTAGTAGGAGCTTTGTGAGCTTCCCACTTTTGTTTTCACATAACTTTCGCAATTTTGCAGCCCTTATTTTATTACCGAATTCCCCTGTTAGCTTGACAATACTAGAGCATATCTTTAGACATCACCTCCTAATTCTGAAATAAAACTCTTCTTTGCTAGTTTATTGGCCTTTGCTAGGTAAAGAATGTTTTTTTTTTCGAGAAGAAATAAAATTCATATTGTATAATTTAATGTAATGGCCTAGAATTTAGCCAGGCTTGTCTGCATAAACAAGCAACTTCACATAAATCCACAAATATAGCCCAGTGGAGATAAATCACCCGATCCCGGAGGTCCTTCAATAAATTGATTGTTTCGTTAGTTTTATGGCATGTAGCGCCGTCTTTTTGGAATCAGAAATCGTCCACATCAACATCCTCCAGTTCAGGTTCGAAAAAGTTATTTATCACGGTTTCATAACGTTCACCATTGACTGCAATACTATATTTGAAGAAATATAGACTAAATATTCCCTCAACCTATGGAGCACACTAGCTCTTATTTTGTTATTTTTTGAGGATGTAACGACATCTCAAGAAATGAATGACACAATGTTATTAAGTATATAAAATAATTTGGCGCTTGTAACCGCTGAAGCGATCAGAAATACACTCGTAGGGGTTGCCGTTCGCCGCCGAGGGGCAACGGCAAATAGAAAATTTCACTTCATTTTTTATTTAGATTAATTTTCTACAACTTTAGGATGTTGGTCGTACCAGAATTTGAACCCGAGCCTTCCGAAAGGCAGTACGCAATGCTAACCACTAGGCTACCGCGGCCGCCAATGTTATTAATTCGGCTATAACTGCGTAAGAGGTGGCTACGCCAGTAAAAAGAATGGCGTCTCAACAGTGGCTTCTGGATTATCATCACTTCAAATGCGACAATTTTGATTATTAATATTCCCATTCAACCAAAAGTGAGAATCATAGCTGAACAAAGTCATTTTGTGAAACTCGGAATTGGTGGCCATCCAGTTTTGAGGTCCATTCATTACAAGTGCGACGAGGTTGATGTTCGATTGGCACGATTAAGATTTTAAAAGTCCGCAGGCCAATCTCCTTCCATAAAGTGTATGTGCATAGTTTCACGGCATCTCCCAGGATGCGCATTATCCACTAGATTGAACGCGGCGCGATTATATCCATCGCTGCTCGAGTTACGACATTACTGTGCGAATATGTCGACCGAATATTGAACCGTGGGGTTTTTTTTTCGAAAATTACGACTTTGTGACTTTGTGAAAAAATTGTTATACATTTAATGTTCAAAGTATTGCCCATCGGAAGCTACGATGTTTGCCCATCTTTTTGGCAGTTTGTGGATCCCATCCCAAAAGAACTTCTCCTACTTGGAGGTCAAGAAAGAATCGAGCCAATTACTGATACCCTGTTCTGAAATGAAGCGTACTCCGGTGAGGGCATTCTGCATTGATCTGAACAAGTGGTAATCGGAAGGTTCTATGTCTGGGCTATAAGGCGGGTGAGGTAGAACTTCCCACCCACAGTTTTCCAAATAGTTTTTAACTGGCCTTGCAACATGTGGCCGAGCGTTGTCATGATGAAAAATTGTTGATTCGTGTCTGGTCGCATATTCTGGTCGTTTTTCCGCGATGGCCTTTTTCAAACGAATCAATTGTTTTCGGTAGAGGCCCCCATTGGTTGTCTGACTCGATTTCAATAGCTCATAATAGAGCACACCCTTGTGGTCCCACCAAATACATAGCATAACCTTGGCACCATGGATATTCGGCTTTGCCGTGGATTTCGATGGTTGGCCGGGCTTCACATACGATCTCTTGCGCTTTGGGTTATCATAATGAATCCAATTTTCATCACCAGTGGCAATCCGATGCAAAAATGACTTCTTTTGGTGGCGTTGAAGCAACATTTCCGACATGCAGGATCGATGTTCGACGTCTCTTGGCTTTAATTCATAAGGCACCCAATTTCCAAGCTTCTGGATGAATCCTAATGATATTAACCGTTAACGGTTGCTTGATCAACTCCTAATACTTTTGCAAGTTCTTTTTGCGTCTGGCATGCATCTTCGTCGAGCAATGTCTCCAATTCTTCGTCTTGAAATTTTTTTGGCTGTCCGGGTCGTTCTCCGTCGTCTAAATCGAAATTGCCACTTTTAAACCGAGCAAACCACTTTTGGCACGTTTGTTCGGCTAAAGTATGGTCACCATAAACGTGCAGTAAAATACGATGGCTTTCGGTAGCACTTTTCTTCATGTTAAAGTAATGAAGAAGAACTCCCCTTCTCTACTGAAAACGACGCGAAATGACAGTACCTTTGAAATGAACATAGCCACAGATGAATACGACGCGAAATAATACTAGTAGAGCCTCTCTTAAAAAACCCCACGAATTAATGCATACACCCAATATTTGCATAAAAACTTTGTTCTGAAATATAAAATTGAGCATAAATGAAGTAACAGCTGCCAAAAAGCTCATCTCCGAAAAAAGTATTGCCTCATTCACTTGAAAAAACACTGTTTATATAGCTTAATTTCATGTTAAAACTTACAGAAATTTAATTCAAACATTCGTAATAAAGGAATCGAAGAAGTTACTGATAAATGAGAAAATCATTAAAGTGTTATTTGTGTAATAACTTAGCAAACAGTTAATAAATTAAAATGTTCGGTATCGTTGAAAAGCCCACACATTGTTGATTCGGATTTTTAGTTACAAAATTTTGTATTCGCGATTCAAAAAAAGATTTCCAATTCCCAAAATTTATTCGGCAAAACCAAATTTAGTGAACAAATAAATAAATTACTTTTAAAATTAATATTTTTCCGAAACAGAGTCTTATAAGCTCAAGCCATTACATATATTTGAAGTTACACAAAGACGTAAGGAAGGATATCTATAACTGGTCAATTTTACCCTCATCAAGGTGGAGTTAGAGGTTGTTTCGCAACTACCTGATTTCTGTGATTTTTAGAATGAATTTAAACTATTGGATGAGTGCATAAGTTCGTGCCCGATTCCGCTGGATTCCGTACGAATCGTTTGAGAGTGGCGCTCGTGAAAGAAATATATACATATTATATATCGTTGGAAAGGTGACAGTCCGAACGATCAAGCATAAAATAACTTCATTTTGATTTGAGTTGCTTAGTGAAAAGACGCATGGAAGATGAACAACGAAAAAGATCATATGCGTCATATTATGTTATACGAATTCCGCAAAGGAAAAACAGTGGGCGCTGCAACTAAAGATATTCGCGAAGTTTATTTGGACCGTGCTCCAGCACTCCGCACAGTAAAGAAATGGTTCGCGAAATTTCGTTCTGGAGATTGTAACCTCGAAGATCAACCGCGCAGTGGACGGTCTTCTGAGCTTGATGACGATGTTCTAAGGACTTTAGTTGCGAATAACTCACGTATTTCGACGGAAGAGGTTGCCAGTGAATCGAATGTCAACAAATCAACTGCGTTTCGTCGTTTAAAAAAGGTTGGGTACACTTTGAAGCTCGATACATGGGTGCCACATCAGTTGAGTGAAAAGAACAAAGTGGACCGTATGTCAACAGCAATTTCTTTGCTTCGACGGATCAAAAACGAACCTTTTTTGGATCGGCTCGTGACTGGTGATGAAAAATGGGTCCTGTACAACAATGTTCAACGCAAAAGAACATGGAAACAGGCACACGAAGGGGCGGAACTGATGTCGAAAGGTGGATTGCATCCGATGAAGGTACTGCTGTGCATTTGGTGGGATATCCGAGGTGTGATCTATTTTGAGCTCTTGCCAGCTGGAGAAACGATCACTGCCAACAAGTATTGTCAGCAATTGGTCGAATTGAAGAAAGCAATTGATGAAAAACGTCCGATTTTGGCCAATCGCAAAGGAGTTCTTTTCCATCATGACAACGCCAGGCCACATGTTGCAAAACCGACCCTGGCCAAACTGAAGGAGATGAATTGGGAAATCAAGCCGCATCCCCCATATTCACCCGACATTGCACCTTCTGATTATCATTTGTTTCGATCGCTGCTGAACAATTTGAATGGAAAAAAATTTAAAAATGTGGAAGACGTCAAAAACCACCTTGACACCTTTTTCAACGAGAAACCGCGCGATTTCTATGAATCAGGCATCCGTAAATTGGTTGAACGTTGGGAGTGGATTGCCGAACATGATGGCGAATACATAATTGATTAATAAAAGCGCTTTCTTTAAAAAATTTCAATTTTAGTTTGCACTTGAAATCGGGCACGAACTTATGCACTCATCCAATATATGTCGAATTTCAGTCAAATCGAGGTTCATCGCGCAGAAAATTATAATTTTTTCTACATTTACGTTTCTAGCTCATTTTAGTAAATACAATTTGCCACAAAATTTCAATTCATTATAAGTTCATAAGTTATAATTTCAGCAAATAATCACAAAACATCCTTTCTTGTTATCCTTGCACTTTCTGCTTAGTTACATAGCATACAAAATATTTGTTCTGCCCCAAGCCAACCATCTGCAAGTACGTCCTACTAAACGATTCACACGCTATAATAATACCCTTAATGACAATATTCCAATCACATTGTCGACCGAGGTAGAGCTAAACAATAAATGAGAGCTTTGAGGCGTGTGCGAAGTCAAGGGAATAGATACCACTTATGTTTACATATATACATCTACAATTGTAGCAAAACAAATTTTTTATTCTTATGGGTAGCAGTGGCGTTTTACTTGTAGTTGAAATTTATAAATGCGATAATTTTTGACACTTCAACACACATTGCACTAGCAGTCGCAGAGGAAGAATTCAGTTTTTTTACGCTCTCAACAAAAAGTAGTGTGCACAAGATATGAAAAAAAATATAAAAATATAAGAAATAAAAATAGAAACACAGGGAATGTGAGCAGATATCGAAAAGAAGTATCGAAATGTCGCTGGTGTCTTTTATAGCATTTAGATAAATTTTTAATAATGATGATGTTGTTACATCAGAATCTGTTAGTTTCTGGCTGCAATCGACCCCACTGGGGTGCCCTGTAGCAGTTCAGTAGGCTCATTGCGCTGACTAGCCGAACACTGCTATGTGTTATCGAGAGTTCAGATTTATTTGATAAATCATATTATTTTTTCCGCCTATAAAAACACTTTCCGTAAGCCTTTGTGAATTTGGCGGATAAAATCTAATTTGCAGTATACCACCTACGCAGTATCTAATGATATTTTGAAATACGAGAAATGTACCTGCAATAAAGCTAAAAATAATTCTGTAATTTGACCAATCGTGTTTTATCTACAGCATGTCGAAATGCTACCTTTTTTGTCCTATAAAATTAGTCGAGAAAAAAACCTCAAGATAAAATATAATTTTTATTATTTTCTTCATCTGATTTCTAACTCCCTCCTCCTTTATTTTTCCCTGAAGCCAATTCGGTGATAGAACATAGTTGCTATGCGCAAAGCACGATGAGAGGATCAAGATATGCCTCCCTTCCAATTCCGCTTCGAAGCGTGTTGCATCTGCGTCGCGCTGTGTTGAGAGAGAAGAAAAGAAGAAATGTTGTTTTTAAATATAATCATGTTCTGAGCCTACCAGTAGTTGCAGCAGATGCTGCTTAGTAGACGGTGAACAATCCAAGATTGTTGTCGAGGCGCAGAAGGAGAGTAGATACCACCTTGTAACTGTGATGTCTATATTATCTTCCATGGCTTTGGAGTCCATAACGTCTTTCAAGTTTTCCGAGCGAGATGAAGTTTGTCGCTTTCCACCGGATTTCAGAGATTTCACAGCCTGCTCGACTGGAGCTGTTCTACCCGTCTCGCTCGGAGTGTTGATGGAATCAGTGGAAACCCTCTCATTGGAGACTGCTAGGCCAGCACAGATGATCGCGGTGTATTTTCATTTCTTTTGTCGAGTCTTCTCACCTTTCCTGTGGATTTTAATTACTCCACCAAATCCCGCATGGCTTGAATATAGGCAGACGCCTCTGACTTTAAAAACTCCAGAGCGCTCGGAAACGCATGATACCTGGGATTAGGGTGGAAGGTTAATTTCAACACTATTCTGGTCAAGACAGGCGGTGTTTAGTTGGTATAACAAAATTACTTCTAGAATGATGCGATTCCTCATCGCGCACTAACGGAAGCTGTTTTTCACGACGAGACTCAAGTGATATTCATTATTTTCTACCGTGATAGCTTCTTAAAAGGTTCCTTACATGTTTTCACTAACGCTTAAAGTGGTTGCTTATTCGTCTCATTCAATAGGGCCTGCAGATTGTGTTAGAAAGGCAGAGTTGTAATCCTGGACCCAATTGTGTAGCTCCCAATTATGTACAAGACTTACAGACTTGAAGCTCTTTATTGACCCTGCTTGACCGTTCTATATAGTTTTTTTCTCTTCTATGAAAAACAAGAATTGACCGAGTTAGATAGTATTATATTATTAAAAGGTTACAACTAGATGGAATTTTCAAAAAATTTATTTTATTTTTTAATTTTTCATTTTAATTTTACATAATGTACATGTATTTAACCCATTAAAAGCCAACTATATATAAAACCAAACATGTAAAGTTCAATTTCACATATTTTAAATGTTTCAATATTTTACTTAATAAGCCAATTACTTAGTAAAGAGTCTGCAAGATACCATTTTTCATTAAGTAAATAAATGTTTAATTGTTGTTGTTTGAGCGATAAGAGTTGAGAGGAGGAGCATTGGTAAACAAAACGGATAAACTCAGAATACCCCAATAGAGAGAAAAAGCCGAAATGAATCATTCATCGACCTCAAAGCAGCCTCTAGGAAGCAATCGCCTTCTAAACTCTTATATCGGCTTACACCAGCTAATAATAATAATACGAAGAAGTTATTCTATTACTGAATTAGCAAGAACCGATAGCATAGCGACCTCAACCTATTGGGATCGAAAGGCCATTGGTACTAAAACTTAAAAAAAGTTCCTTTACACAGAGCAACATTTTTCAGATCATCGTTTCAGGTATCCATATGGTACTAACTATTGCTGCTAAAACTAGATTTTCTGCACCATTACTTTTCCCAGTTTAGCTGCCGCTCGGAATTTATGACGTCATACGTTTGTGAGCTCAAAGTCCACTTAGAGCATTTTTTCGATATTTTCACACTGCATATCTACGTAAACTAAATCGCAGAGTTAAATATATTTAAAAAACCCCAACTTCTTACCCGGCAAAATTTCATTTGTGCCTCGCCATTCACCGTTTTTTGTTAATAACTCGGCTGTATATCCACAAATAGGTGTATGTGTTGCACTGTGTCCTTATTTCTCTGTTGAAAATAGTACAGATTGCTAGTTCCGAAATAATAATACTTTTAATAGTACTTTGCCACCTGCGCTGACTACTCTTCTTGCTTTTTTTATTTTTTGTTTCGAAATACTAAATGTTGCAAAAATTGCTTAATTCTAACGCAGAATCACATTTTGCGTTTACTATTTGTATCAATTCCGAAGAATATTTTAACAGCCCTATTCTGTAACCAAGATTTTTTTAACCCAGAAATATTACTTCGATATTTACCTTGAAGCAAAGAAATGTAAAATTCTTCATTCCCGCTGCAGTTTTCCAGAGAAGATCTTCATTATTGCAGTAGTTTTTTCTTTTTTTCCTTTCTAATGTCTATATTTATTATACCTACTATTATTAACTATGTTGTCAACTATTATGATCTAGTTTTTGGCGTATTTAAGATCCATTTAAGATAAGTGAACCATAAAGTTAGGTTTCTTCAAAGATATTACTGAAAATTATTTAACATTTCGATCAAGTTAAGCTAATAATGATCTTCATAATCATTTGAAGCCCTGCAAGGAAAAACTGTGCTAAATGAACTACAAAAATTAAAGAAAAATCAAAAAAAGGGCTCAAGTGACCTTCAACTAGAACAAAAAAAAAGCACCTTCCAAGAAGCTTATAACTATTTTAAATGATTTAATACGCGTCATCGCAGTTACCAGTTAAAAAATTAAAAAAAAAATTTTTTTTTAAATCCAAAATTACTTTAAGGGGGTACATCTAGTTAGAATTAAAAAAAAAATCGTTTTTGTTTAATTAATTTTTCGTAATGTACATGTATGTATTCAAGTAAATACTCTAAAAATTTCAAGTCGATCTGACTGTTATTTTGAAAGTTACAAGCATATCTGTAACGACGCGTCGGGCTTCTGAAAAGTATTTTCTAGTACTTAATCGAAGCTTTTCCATTACCAAAGGAAAGTGTTTTTTAATGTCCAATTCAAGATCAAAATTATGGAGAAAAATTTAATTTGCTTCTTGAGAAGCCGCCATTTTTTTATGAATTGAATATTTTGTTATACAACAAAGAAAAATGGTAGAAGTGACAGCTGTTTCGCAGATCACCATATTTCCTCATCAGACTTCTTATGGAAGGGATCGAACCAATGGATCCTGACTTATTTTGTTTTAATCAGATGATTCACTTCAGAAATACAATGGTCACCGCAAAACGCCTTTTTTGGGAGTGGTCCCTGGAAAGCCGTTGTGGCAGCTTCAAAAACAGTTGTTTTTATAAATAAAAAATTGCGAACTACTCTTCAGAATATCTGTACAATTGCTCAAAGTAATAGCTAAAAGGTTCCTCCTGAAAAATATTTGAAAAATCACAGTTTTTAGGGCTCTTAACTAGCTGTAACCCCTTAAACCTTAATGTTTGTTATCAAAATTGGATATTGTGTGTCTTTCTCGTGAAAAGCGAGACATAAGGTTCTCCAAGTTCTATTACCCATGACAGACGATTAGGATGCCTGACCGAAGATGACATGACAGAATCATTAGCATTCTTTTTTTTTTTTTTTTTTTGAAACATTAATATTTATTTATTAAATCTACTTCGACTTCGGAAGCCTAACAATAAGTAATAAAATCTTAAACTAAATTAAAACATGAAGCCCATTAGTAGGAATGGGCTGCTGGCTTGACGTTGCTCTTTAGAAGGCTGCTTTGTCTCTTCTTCGCAGGCGGGTTTGACTTGTTGCATGGGCCAAGGTGTTAGCCAAAGGGTTCGGATTGTTACGCAGTTTTGTTAAGTATTTTTTTGCTGCGATTTCAATTTCTTCCTTGATGGTAGGTATATTTAGATCTCTACGAATATTTTCATTACGCATGTACCATGGTGCGCCCGTTATTACTCTTAACGTTTTCGATTGGAATCTTTGAATTATATCTATATTCGTCGCGCAAGCTGTGCCCCATAACAATGTGTCGTCTCCAGGTTAAGCGCCTGTCCAAGTGGATTCCGAGGTATGTAATTTCGTCAGCTTGTGGTATTGATACATTGTTGAGCTTAACAGTAGGATACGTTTTTGGCCTTAATGTAAAAGTTATGTGTTTGCACCTGTTTCCATTAACTTTTATGCGCCATTTCGTTAGCCATTCTTCAATTTGTTTAAGATGCTGCTGTAACAGTTTTGTGGCTGTAATGGGGCATTTATGTCGACTTAGTATAGCAGTATCATCCGCAAATGTTGACGTAATTACTTCGTCACTTGTAAGGATATCTGCGGTAAACAGTATGTACAATATTGGTCCAAGAACACTACCCTGCGGAACACCTGCCGTAATCGGACACTCTTCTGTTATGTAATCATTTACTTTTACTGTGAATCACCTGTTGGATAAGTAGGATTCAAGGATATTGTGGAACGTGTTAGGTAATGATTTTTTAATTTTATGAATGAGGCCATCATACCACACTTTGTCAAATGCTTGCGCCACATCAAGAAAAACAGCCGAGCAATACTCTCGCATTTCGAAAGCTTTCCTTATTTCATTTGTTATACGATTTACTTGTTCAATTGTGCCGTGTTTTTCCCGAAAACCAAATTGATGTGTAGGAATAATATCATTTTGATGGAGTAAAGGAGTAATTTTTGATAGCAGCACTTTTTCGAAAGGTTTTGATAGGCAAGGCAACAGGCTGATTGGTCTATATGATGACGGCAGGGTTGCGTCTTTACCTGGTTTAGCTACCATAATTATCTGCGACTTTTTCCAGATTTGTGGATAATATTCCAGCATTAAAATGGCACTGAAAAGCTTTGCAAGAAAAACGACAGCAATGCTCGGCAATTCTTTTATCATTTTAGATGAGATATGATCGTCTCCTGGAGATTTTTTTTGGATTTGAGGCGGCAATAGTGTTTTTTTAGTTCAGACACAGATGTGTATGTAGGAGCAGTATGGTTCGGTGATAGAGGTGCACTATATGTAGCAGTATTTGGTTGAAATACTGTGCTGAGGTGCTCTGCGAAACAAGACGCCTTTTCTTCATCCGTTCTTGCCCATGAACCATTACGCATTTTCAACGATACTTCAGTGCTTACTGGCGGCTTAAGGTTTTTGCTTGCTTTCCATAGAGATTTTTTAGTAGAAACGTTGGGAGACAAAGACGTTATAAGATGTTTGATATTTCTTTCTTCTTCATATACTAATGCCTTTTTTAGTTTGTTTTCTGCCACCTTAAGACGGATTTTTGCATCGGGTGATCGGCAGGCTTGCCATTCGCGACGCAAACGCCGCTTATTTCGGACCAGTAATTCTATTCCACTATTAGTTATCAATGCCTTTGCTTTTGTATTCTGCTCTGGTGTGGCTATAGTTGCAGCTGTTGCTAGTATACTGTTAAATACAAGTAACTCATTTTCAAGGTCAGTTCCTCTCTCTATTTGCGGATTGGTCTGTATATGACTGCTAATGTATTTTTTTATATTTAAGCCAGTTAGTTCTTGATGTAGTAAGTCGAAAAGCATGCTCACGTTCAATTGGTTGTTCGTTCAATTTAATGATTATTGAGGAATGATCAGTAGATAAGTCAGCACAGGTTTCAGCAAGTACTAAACTCCTATCTACGTTTTTAGTGACTGCAAAGTCAATCAGGTCAGGTAATTTCCTTGAGTCCGTAGGCCAGTAAGTTGGTTGTCTTGGGGAGATAAAATCGTAACAATTTTTTGTACTTATGATCGTGTTATATAACTGACGACCCTTCGGGTTAATTAGCCTCGATCCCCAATGAGTATGCTTCGCATTGTAATCACCTCCAGCTAGGAACCTATCTGCTAGAGTCATAAAAAAGTCGCTAAATTGTTTTTCTGTTATTACGAAACGTGGCGGACAGTAAATTGCAGCTAAAGTAAGGTCAACCCCCTATTTTTAAGGGTGATCGAGGTTGACTGCAACCAATTTGTTGAAAAAGAATTAAGAAAGTTATGCTTTAAACGGTTCCTTATGAGTATAGCTATGCCACCATGTGCTTTGCCATCTGGGTGATTAGTGTTGTACAGCTTAAACCCAGGGATGTAAAAATTATACTTCTGGGTGAGATGTGTTTCAGATATAAGCATAACATCAATTTCGTGGGTCTGTAAAAATAATTTGAGTGCTAATTTATGCTGGTTTACACCATTAGCATTTCATAAACAAATCCTGAGTTCACTAATTTTTTGGTCAACAGGGTTTGGAGCATTTGGTTTTGCGCCTTTATTAGTTCTTGAACCATACTTTGCATGGTTGACATAAATTGTGTCATGCACTGGGTTAGATTAAGAATCATGGTCTCAACTCCAGTACTGGATGGGGTGACTGGTGGGGCCTGTAAATTGGCTTTTACTACGTTGGCATAGGACTCGAAATGGAAGTAGTATATGGGAGTTGGTTCCGTTTGGCTTGTATACCCTGAGAAAGTTTAGATTTTAAATCTTTGTAAACCGGACAACCTCTATAATTAGCGGTGTGATTGCCACCGCAGTTGCTATACTTTTTTTGTGTTGCATCCGTTTTATTCAATGGGCATTTGGTAGAATGGTGAAGATCACCACATGCTACGCAAACGGTACGTAAAGTACAATAGGATTTTGTGTGACCAAATTCCTGACAGTTTGTGCATTGCACGGGACCATTACGCTTAAGCGCTTCTTCTACCGTGATTCTTCGGTGTAAAAGGTATTTTAAACCGTAAATTGGATGCGTTTCATTTTTCTTAAGTTGAGCTAAGCTTGGCGATAAGAACACTTTAAACATAGGCTGCGGCACTTTATTTCTGTTAATTATGTTAACAACCGCCCTAATTTCAAACCCTTGCTTTTCTAGAGTTTCTTTTATGTCACATGAGTCAACAGTCGCTTCAATTCCCTTAATTACAACAATCAGACCTTTCGCACTCTTCAACTGGTAAGAGTAATAATTCTTGTTGTTTGCAGAGAGAAACACAATGACGTCACGAAAGTCTTTTTCACTGTGTACTTGTATTTTTGTCTTGTCTATGTTACCTTTTTAAAGAGGTACAATGTGAAAATTGTTGGTACCTATTATCTTAGCTATGTTCGTAACTAGCGAATTGGAGCTGCGCTCCCGCAAGTAGATTGGTGGAGGTTTAGTACTGGCGACTGTGGAAATACCCTTCGAGGCTGTTATAGGCCCTTCCTCATTTAACAGGGCAAATCTGTTCCCTTTTAGTGCATTACCATCAGCATCGATAGTGGAGCCAACGGTATTATACCTCTTAGCATTAATCACTTTTTTGGGAGGACTTGATGGGGGATGGGGCCATGTGCAGAAGTTCACGCAAGTGAGGAAAGTTTTTGACTGCCATTCACCTGGGAGTGGCCAGAAACGATTCTTGTGCATATGGTTCAAGCAGCTCACGACGTCCGGTCTTAGACCACGTATCCCCTGTTTAGCCAACGAACATCCGTTTGGAGGCGACTTTGACTGTAGCACTAGATTCCGGCACAAAAAAATTCACCAAGCTACTTGGCTGTCTCCAGATCGGAAAACTTCCAAGCAGATCGATCATGTTGTGATAGACGGAAGACATGTATGCAGTGTTTTAGATGTGCGTACTTTCCGAGGTCCCAACATTGACTCGGATCACTATCTTGTCGCAGCGACTCGGCTCCCACCTCACTGTTGACAGTCATAACTTCGAGGTCGTAGATAATATCCTCTATCTAGGGACCAGCATTAACACCAACAACAATGTCAGCCTGGAAATCCAACGCAGAATCACTCTTGCCAACAGGTGCTACTTTGGACTGAGTAGGCAATTGAAAATAAAGTCCTCTCTCGACGAACGAAAACCAAGCTCTACAAGTCGCTCATTAAACCGGTTCTACTATATGGCGCAGAAGCGTGGACGATGTCAACATCTGATGAGTCGGCTCTAGGAGTCTTCGAGAGGAAAGTTCTGCGAACGATTTATGGTCCTTTGCGCATTAGCAACGGCGAATACCGCAGACGATGGAACGATGAGCTGTACGAGCTATACGACGATATTGACATAGTACGCTGGCTAGGCCATGTCGTCCGAGTGGATGAAAACACTCCAGCTTGTTAGTGTTGGCATACCTATGTATATTCACATAGATGTATTGAAGAATGCATGGAGTGGAAATCCAAAATTGATGGAATTTCAAGCACACCCATTCTGACTAAAGAACTTTTTGTTATAACATTTCATAGCAACATAGGATGTGTAGATGCAAAAGAAAGAAAACGAAATAATATCGAAAAAATAGGTAAAACGAATGAAAATATACCACAACCACTAACTGCAGTAATAGTAAAGTAATATAGGAAACCGAATTTTTTCCTTTAACTGAAAGAAAAGATCGTTTTTATGGTATGTACGGATGTTTAAATTAACATTTTACCTAAGCAATTTTTGATGCTAAAGAAACGAAAGCAATAACAAACTCAGATTTTTAGAATATATAAAAATTTGGAAAAAATAGTTTTTTTTTTGAAAAAAAAAAAAAAACGTTTGTGAAGGAGTGATGCGTGATGAAATCCATGAACATTTTACATGAATGAAAATTATTTATTAGTAAACTACAATAATTATAGAAAACTTGGAAGTTGGCAGATAATGTTGGAAGTAATGCTTTTTAAGTTTCGGAAGGATACTAATTTAATTTGTGTGTAAAAATGTTTAATTATGTATAAAATTGATAAGAAATTCATAAAAATACATATATGAACAATCACATGTATGAAAGCTTTAGTGATGGATGTAGTGCATTTTTAACTCTGTCATGAAACAGAAAAGTACGAGTATGTGAGTGCCAGGGAGAAGAAGCATATTGATCAGGATTTATACATGATCGGGATAACAAGCTGAGATGATCTGGTCATCATGGTCTGTTCGTCTCTTTTGTTGGAACATGGATTAGTTTCTCAGGTTTTAGATATTTCAACGAAATTTGGTATACACTTCCATTTTTATATTTTTTTAATTATTTGTCATGGGGTGTAGTCAAGCTTCTGGGTATGCAGTTACATTTCCATCGAGCACCCCAAAAACGTGAACAACCACTGTGCAAAATGCAGTTATAAACCCGTGTGTAGCATTGGGTCGCTCAGAGAGTAGAAGGAAAAGTCGCGTCGCGAAAATCGTTGGTCTTGGCTGCAGCTTGTCGAGGTCCAAACTTTTGATTCTTGATGCCTAATCTTGTCTGCAATAACCCAGCAGCTTGAATAATTTTTCTAAATCGGAATTTGCTAAGTCAAGGCAGGAGAAATAATTACCGAAAACGTAAGATTCGTCACCAAGAAAATTTTTACTCCCACACATCGTTTTCTTTTTTTTTTTTTGAGCAATAAAAAGGATTAATAGACTATAATTCTTCTTTTCATCGGTACGTATTCAATTTTCCTAAAAGAAAAATATTCTGATAAAAAAATATTTTGGTTTCGGTTTACGAATTCGGGGATGTTCTTGAGAAGATAAGCAAAATTTTGATACAATTTTCCGAGTTTACTTAAAGAAGGAATGCGTAAACACGATTCCTACATCCGATTTCTATTTTAAGCCCAGAAGCAACGAGAAGAAATGTTTATGAAATTATTTCAAAGTTTTCATATCCTCCTTAAGCATTTAAGTGTCTAAACACAATTTAATAAACATATGTAAAAGCATCTAGTACGGAAATACGTATCTTCAAATGGCGAATGGAAAATTTCTTTCAAAATGCCTGCAAATCTCCTGTGTGTCAGTCCTATTATATTATGACCGGGGGACTACTGAGAAATAGCTACAAGCTAATAAGAGCAATTCCTTGAGTACTATAATAGAGAATCCCTCGTGTTGCTTCTACACTTGCATAGTAGACGTCCATGTTCCCAGTTAAGAAACACATAGTTATGCAGGTAGCATAACTGGGAAGCTATCACTGTTTTGGGAACCATATACTGGTAGAACGCCTCAAAATGATAAGTTCTTCGTGTAATATCGCGATATTTAAATTAAGCACTTACCTTCGTCATGCTTTCTAAATGAACGTATAGAAACTAGCTTTTAAAGTTCGAACCGTTGAAAATATCACGGAGGAGGGATTTTGATACCTTGGTGTCTCCAAACGGCGGCTAACTAGCCAAACTACGTGAGTGAATGAAAAGGCATTTCATACATATTGGGTAAGCTTTTAACATACTCTCTCCAACATATCAGCCGGTATCTAATGAATAAATTCTTCAATATTGGCTCACAGAGCGCCAATCGTAGTGGGCTTGTCGTTATAGCATTTAGAGAGTCCAAATAATAGTCTAGAAACCTTAAAGCACAGGATCTACTTGGCCAATTGATCAGCCCCAAACTTTAAATAAACCGCACACTTAGCTAGCACTCAGTTGAGCCATTGTTTCGCATTTTGTGTGGCATGTGGTATTTTCTGTTGAAACCACATGACAGCCAAGTCCAGCTCTTCCATTTTGAGGAAAAGTTTGAAGTCATCGCAAAGTAGCGCTTGCCATTCACGAAATAATAGGGCCCAATAATGCCGCGGGCAAGTCAAACAATGGCTTCTACGGGCTACGTTGGTAATTCTTGCCATTCTTCTAACTGCTCTTCACATTTTTGAAATTGATTTCAGGTGCGTAACCCTGTCAAGAATAGTGTTGCCAGAATAAATATTGCTAAGAAATTACTCTACATGTGGGCATATTATCGAACAATTCCCAAAACTTATATTTTTGTATACTTCGGTCTCCAAATATTCACTAACTTTTCGCCACTGTGACCGAAAACATCCGTTGGCATGACTGAAGTACAAAAGCGGCATCCCTCAGCTGAATTGCTGTGCACTTTAGTGCAAGTGCTGTTGCTACCAGAACTTCTATAAGTACGTACAACAAAATCTACAATAGTTCTAAAGACTATCCTATAGAGGTATAATTCTGTTGTTATTGCTATTGTTGGTGTTATTGCCAACGGCATCGCATAACAAAACACAAACGGCCTGTGACCACGTAACCACGATTTATAAGAGGCCCATTTGTCGGCAAAGACCAACTAACACATGGAAGTACACTCGCATGTATGTGTATGTACCTATATGTTACTTTCATATGTGCATCGTAAAAGTTTATGCACACAAATACATAAGCATTTAATATATGTATGCATGTATTTCGTAATTGCTTGTAAACAGAACTATTTCATGCAGGGAAATTTGTTGAAGATTTAAAATCAAATTATTTGCTATTTACAACTTTCACTAAATATGTTAACTTATAACTGAATAACAATAAAATACATATGTATATGTATGTATGTGTATGTAAAATGAAGTAGTTATATATATATTCATAGATCATGTGCAATCACTTTCTTATCTTTTGGTTTCAAATTGTTCCTACAGGGAGATTCTTATTGCTCCTATGCACAAATGTATATATGCATGTAGGCGTCAATATGTATGCCTGAAAAACTTTTTCAAAAAATATTCATAGCGACGCAATAATGAGCACGAGCACTAGATGTTTAAACTGCATAAAAATATAACACTACAAAACGGTTCATTAAAGACTTCCTGAAAAATTGAAGAGGCGGACCAAATAATGAGTATCTCTATACTAATACTACGAAAGTATATTTCAGACTAAAACTAATGTTAATGAAGTCGAAGAAGTTTCAGCACTCACAACGTCCAAGAAACTTTGGTATGTAAAAATATTAGCTCTATATACTCTATTCAAAAACTTCTTCATTGACGTTGGCATCACTTACGCAATTATAGCCGAATCAACAATCGCATGCCATACGGTTCTCCTCTTCGCTGTTTGGCGCCAGTTGGGAATAGTAAGTGAAACCAACTCGCGGTCCACCTGATCCTTCTAACGGAGTTGGGTCTTCCTTTTCCTCTTCTGGAGCGCTTTCTTTCATTCGGACGACATGACGTAGTAAGTGTATAGATGTCCGTTGACTCGCAAAGAACCAAAACTCGTTCTCAAAACTTTTCTCCAAGTTACCTTCGACCTCGAAGTTATAAGTGTCATAAATGACGTCGAAGCCAAGCTGTAAATCCGCCGCCGTCGTCTTGTCCTCGTTCACTACCAGACCCATACGCTTCGCTATTTTCTGAAGCTTAAAGAAAGCAGAACTAACAGCACGGTTGTCAAAGCCGATGATAACACTCTAATGAGCATTATTATCAATTACGGTTTCAGTTCTCCATCTCCGGGGATAGCATTTTCACTGAGATTTAGCTGGCCGTAGGGGTGTTCCCTCTGTACTCCAACTGTGCTTTGAACGTCGGTAACCAGTTTTCTATGTTCATTCCTACATGAGTATGCTCTGGGTTCGAGTATTTATCCCACTATGCACATGTTATGGTCGATACCGAGGTAACGAGGTAGGCAGTCACTGCAGTTCGACCTTCCTAACTTTTTGCTAGATAGTGGTCCGAGTTGGTTTTGAGTCCTCGGAGTGGTCGAACGTAAAGAACACTGGAGATATGTCCTCTTTGCATAACAACATTATCGATCTGATTTTGAGTTTTTCGATCAAGAAACAGCCACGTAACTTGATTATTGATTGATGCACAAGTGTACGGACGTGTTTTTTTTATCGGCTCCGTAACTTCACTTAAAGTCTAAGAAAACGTAAATATTAATTCGTTTAAACTTATACATCGACTGTAGTGGGTGCATAGCCACTTAAGTTAGCAATAAATAAATAAAATAATAAATAAAAACAAAAAAAAAAAAAAAAAATAAAATAAAAAAAAAAAATAAATAAACAGAGAAACGACAAGGATAATTAAAAAGTGAACCGGCGATGTAATGAGCGATCAACGCTCAAATCAGAAAGAGCGTCGGCATTCAGTCGCGACGACAGAGCGAAATGCTTATTTCACTGTTGTTGCGAGCAAATCACCACCTAACAGCAGTGCAAAGGCAAGCAGTTCTATTCTAAAGGCGCCAACGCAGACCATAGCAACAACAGAGAAATCAAAGAGTGTAAAAACTCTCTTCCCAACAGAAAAACAAACAGCTATGCAGTCAAGCAGCGCAGCAGCAGCAGCAACTCCAGTGCGGGCGACTAATACTGAGCAAGGTGAGACAGCCAAAATGAAAAAAGGGTCGGCAGTGCAGATAGGCATTGATCGGTACATAAATGTGGTAAACAAAAAGAGGAAATCTAGTCCTCCCAAAAAAGTGATTAATGCCAAGAAATATAATACAGTTGGCTCCACTATCGATGCTGATGGTAATGCACTAAAAGGGAACAGATTTGCCCCGTTAAATGAGGAAGAGCCTATAACAGACCCGAAGGGTATTTCCACAGTCGTTAGTACTAAACCTCCACCAATCTACTTGCGGGAGCGCAGCTCGAATTCGCTAGTTACGAACATAGCTAAGATAATAGGTACCAACAATTTTCACATTGTACCTCTTAAAAAAGGAAACATAGACGAGACAAAAATACAAGTACACAGAGAAAAAGACTTTCGTGAAGTCGTTGTGTTTCTCTCTGCAAACAACAAGAATTATTACTCTTACCAGTTGAAGAGTGCGAAAGGCCTGATTGTTGTAATTAAGGGAATTGAAGCGACTGTTGACTCATGTGACATAAAAGAAGCTCTAGAGGAGCAAGGGTTTGAAATTAGGGCGGTTGTTAACATAATTAACAGAAATAAAGTGCCGCAGCCTATGTTTAAAGTGTTCTTATCGCCAAGTTTAGCTCAACTTAAGAAAAACGAAACGCATCCAATTTATGGTTTAAAATACCTTTTACACCGAAGAATCACGGTGGAAGAAGCGCTTAAGCGTAATGGTCCCGTGCAATGCACAAACTGTCAGGAATTTGGTCACACAAAATCCTATTGTACTTTACGTACCGTTTGCGTAGCATGTGGTGATCTTCACCATTCTACCAAATGCCCCTTGAATAAAACGGATGCAACACAAAAAAAGTGTAGCAACTGCGGTGGCAATCACACCGCTAATTATAGAGGTTGTCCGGTTTACAAAGATTTAAAATCTAAACTTTCTCAGGGTATACAAGCCAAACGGAACCAACTCCCATATACTACTTCCATTCCGAGCCTTTCCAACATACCCAGCTCAAATATTGGTCAAATGTCCTATGCCAACGTAGTAAAAGCCAATGTACAGGCCCCACCAGTCACCCCATCCAGTACTGGAGTTGAGACCATGATTCTTAATCTAACCCAGTGCATGACACAATTTATGTCAACCATGCAAAGTATGGTTCAAGACCTAATAAAGGCGCAAAACCAAATGCTCCAAACCCTGTTGACCAAAAAATGAGTGAACTCAGGATTTGCTTATGGAATGCTAATGGTGTAAACCAGCATAAATTAGCACTCAAATTATTTTTACAGACCCACGAAATTGATGTTATGCTTATATCTGAAACACATCTCACCCAGAAGTATAATTTTTACATCCCTGGGTTTAAGCTGTACAACACTAATCACCCAGATGGCAAAGCACATGGTGGCACAGCTATACTCATAAGGAATCGTTTAAAGCATAACTTTCTTAATTCCTTTTCAACAAATTGGTTGCAGTCAACCTCGATCACCCTTAAAAATAGGGGGGTTGACCTTACTTTAGCTGCAATTTACTGTCCGCCACGCTTCGTAATAACAGAAAAACAATTTAGCGACTTTTTTATGACTCTAGGAGATAGGTTCCTAGCTGGAGGTGATTACAATGCGAAGCATACTCATTGGGGATCGAGGCTAATTAACCCGAAAGGTCGTCAGTTATATAACACGATCATAAGTACAAAAAATTGTTACGATTTTATCTCCCCAAGACAACCAACTTACTGGCCTACGGACTCAAGGAAATTACCTGACCTGATTGACTTTGCAGTCACTAAAAACGTAGATAGGAGTTTAGTACTTGCTGAAACCTGTGCTGACTTATCTTCTGATCATTCCTCAATAATCATAAAATTGAACGAACAACCAATTGAAAGTGAGCATGCTTTTCGACTTACTACATCAAGAACTAACTGGCTTAAATATAAAAAATACATTAGCAGTCATATACAGACCAATCCGCAAGTAGAGAGAGGAACTGACCTTGAAAATGAGTTACTTGTATTTAACAGTATACTAGCAACAGCTGCAACTATAGTCACACCAGAGCAGAATACAAAAGCAAAGGCATTGATAACTAATAGTGGAATAGAATTACTGGTCCGTAATAAGCGACGTTTGCGTCGCGAATGGCAAGCCTGCCGATCTCCCGATGCAAAAATTCGTCTTAAGGCGGCAGAAAACAAACTAAAAAAAGCATTAGTATACGAAGAAGAAAGAAATATCAAACATCTTATAACGTCTTTGTCTCCCAACGTTTCTACTAAAAAATCTCTATGGAAAGCTAGCAAAAACCTTAAGCCGCCAGTAAACACTGAAGTACCGTTGAGAATGCGTAATGGTTCATGGGCGAGAACGGATGAAGAAAAGGCGTCTTGTTTCGCAGAGCACCTCAGCACAGTATTTCAACCAAATACTGCTACATATAGTGCACCTTTGTCACCGACCCATACTGCTCCTAGATACACTGTTGCTTGCGGAGCATCTGTGTCTGATCTAAAAAACACTATTGCCGCCTTAAATCCAAAAAAATCTCCAGGAGACGATCATATCTCGCCTAAAATGCTAAAAGAATTGCCGAGCATTGCTCTCGTTTTTCTTGCAAAGCTTTTCAGTGCCATTTTGATGCTGGGATATTATCCACAAATCTGGAAAAAGTCGCAGATAATTATGGTAGCTAAACCAGGTAAAGACGCAACCCTGCCGTCATCATATAGACCAATCAGCCTGTTGCCTTGCCTATCAAAACCTTTCGAAAAAGTGCTGCTATCAAAAATTACTCCTTTTCTCCATCAAAATGATATTATTCCTACACATCAATTTGGTTTTCGGGAAAAACACGGCACAATTGAACAAGTAAATCGTATAACAAATGAAATAAGGAAAGCTTTCGAAATGCGAGAGTATTGCTCGGCTGTTTTTCTTGATGTGGCGCAAGCATTTGACAAAGTGTGGTATGATGGCCTCATTCATAAAATTAAAAAATCATTACCTAACACGTTCCACAATATCCTTGAATCCTACTTATCCAACAGGCGATTCACAGTAAAAGTAAATGATTACATAACAGAAGAATGTCCGATTTCGGCAGGTGTTCCGCAGGGTAGTGTTCTTGGACCAATATTGTACATACTGTTTACCGCAGATATCCCAACAATTGACGAAGTAATTACGTCAACATTTGCGGATGATACTGCTATACTAAGTCGACATAAATGCCCCATTACAGCCACAAAGGTGTTACAGCAGCATCTTAAACAAATTGAAGAATGGCTAGCGAAATGGCGTATAAAAGTGAATGAAAACAAGTGCAAACACATAACTTTCACATTAAGGCCAAAAACGTGTCCTACTGTTAAGCTCAACAATGTATCAATACCGCAAGCTGACGAAATTACATACCTCGGAATCCACTTGGACAGGCGCTTAACCTGGAGACGACACATTGCAGCTAAAAAGCTGCAGCTTAAACTCAAATCTGCCAGTTTACATTGGCTTTTAAACAAGAAGTCTGGACTTAGCCTTAGCAACAAAGTCCTCTTATATAATGCAACAATAAAACCGATATGGATGTATGGGATCCAGTTATGGGGCACAGCTTGCGCAACGAATATAGATATAATTCAAAGATTCCAATCGAAAACGCTAAGAGTAATAACGGGCGCACCATGGTACATGCGTAATGAAAATATTCATAGAGATCTAAATATACCTACCATCAAGGAAGAAATTGAAATCGCAGCAAAAAAATACTTAACAAAACTGCGTAACCATCCGAACCCTTTGGCTAACACCTTGGCCTATGCAACAAGTCAAACCCGCCTGCGGAGAAAAGACAAAGCAGCCTTCTAAAGAGCAACGTCAAGCCAGCAGCCCATTCCTACTAATGGGCTTTATGTTTTAATTTAGTTTAAGATTTTATTACTTATTGTTAGGCTTCCGAAGTCGAAGTAGATTCAATAAATAAATATTAATGTTTCAAAAAAAAAAAAAAAAAAAAAAACTTGATGTATGTTCTTGTACACAAATATTATACTAGAGATAGCCATATTTCGAGCCCCAGTGAAGTCGATGGGCCTCAGGACGTTGCGGCGCAAATACCTTCTATGCTCACACTGACTTTAAAGTCAGTCACATCTTTGTCACATCGTCTTTCTCTCCCGTCGGGGCGTGGACACAAATCAGTGTTGAAAAGCTATGCTTTGATAATTATAATTATTTAAAATTTGATTTTTAATTTCGTAGTAAGAATGCAAATCAGCGAATTTTGTTAACAGTTTCCTGTAATTTTTGCGCCGTTTTTTTTTGCAATTTCTTGGAAACCATCAAGAATATTTTTCCCGAGATTTTAAAAAAAAGCTCTTCACCAGAAGGGACATACCATTTCCTGTTAAGCCAACTCTACCAACTCCTGAAGGGAAGATTGAAAAGTTAGTTTAAAAGACTTGGATCTTAACGCCGTAGTTCGGTCTCATTCTCATATTATGGCAGCACTAGCAAATAATATTTTCAAAAGCAAGTCAGATGGAGTTCAGATTTTGTTATGCTCTTCGACTTTCTTCCCAGATTTGTAAGCAACTCTTCAATCGAGCTGCATTTGACTGAACGCCACTTATTAATAGAGGAATCACAGTACTGGACATGCTAAAATATTAGATTCGGAAGAGCCAGACTATATCACCTATAACTTCTGCTACAATTTTCAAATTTTCCACTATAATTACAAATATGAACGAATGCAAAATACAAATATTCTTAATTAGAGAGCGATAGCGCCGATTCATCGCTGCTCTCAGTTTATATGAACATCATACTACCAGTAATGAAATTTTATAATTTTTTTTTTTTGAAGTTGCAGAGCCGGAAGAGAGGAGGAGTCCATCACACAAACCAAATGGTTTGTTCGTTGAGAAGGAATAGGAAAAATATGGCAGTTAGATAATGGGCTTATATATTTATATTTAGACGTCTTCAGACTTATTCCAGAGAGGTAATAAAACATATTATGCATAATTGTAATTCTAGTTATATTTTCTTCTTCCCGTTCTTATGGTATAGAGTTTAATTATCAGGAAATTCTGATCTTCAGGTAACTACTCTGCGGTTTTGTCATCTAATATAAAAAAACCCAAAAAGTCGTTTTGGATTAACTATATTCAAAGGCAATTGCAGTATCTTAAATAAGGAGACTTAGGGAATTATTGTTTAGCAATGAATAGCAGCAGTCCAATTGTATAACCTCGCATTTTACATTCATATAATATATTCGGGTTGCTTTTTTCTTCTTGCAAACTGTGGAAAATCTTGTGACATTGCACGGATAGGGAAACCTTGCAACCCGTGTACCCTAGCCTGCATTTCCTAAACAAAGAGAATACCCCTAATATCACAATAAAATACTAATAGAAGTATTTCTATTGGCCTTTTAACCGTGCAAGAACCTTCAAGGGCAATTCATAAGCTTAAACAAAACAAAGCTGTTGACTCCGACGTAACAGTTTAACCCTTTCAAAATTGCCGGGATATATAAATCCCTGAGAATTTTTACATTTTCTAAGAATCTAAAATTAATGATAACTTTTTTTAGACGTTGGTCGGATCAGGCCTCGAAATCTGATCCTCCTAATAGCAGTACGCAATGCTAATCACTCAGCTATCGCGGCCGCCGACTCTGTAATACCAAAGAAAACAATCGATATCTATACTGACGCCGATTGCCGCGTTTGTTTCAAGAGTAAATACAGTGATAAATTTGCGTGTGGCGACTCGATTCCATGATAGGAACCACTGCTAATCACTCGGCCATTACGGCCGCGGAAGGCGAAGTAATGAGAGCAAGACGTTTGATCTCCGTCTCTAGTTTGGAGAAAAATTAACAGAGCCTAGGACTTCCTATTGCTGTGGCTGCTGCATTATTGGTATAAAAGTAATTTTTTGTTCTAAAAAAAGTCAGCAGGTTCCCTTTTTAATCGAGCTTTAAGTACAACATAGCTTTGTACGCGGTGTTCGGTCTTTAGCTCGTACAACAGCTTTCACTAAGGCAATTGGGAACAAAACCCCACGTCATATTCATAAAGTCATCATAAATCACCAATTATGATCCCATGGAGCATGTCTGGGTTGTTGCGCAGCTCTTTTCATGTCCTTGGACTAAGCTTAGTAAATTACAGATTAATTAAAATAATAATAATTGCCAAAAAGTTCAAATTGATTTAGGAAAGATGTTAACGGCATAAGATATATTTTATCCAAATTTGTTTTTTGTTTAATCGACAGTTTTGCGAAATCAATTTACGAATTTCAAATGAAATTGTACAAAAAGCAAACATAAATGCACCAATTTACACTTGCTCTGCTCGTGGCGAAACGAACATTCTAACGGATGTGAGTGCATTCACTTAGAGATGGGGGACATTACGGGATTCTCTTTCAAATTCTGTTGAGGAGTTACAACGGTGCAAAAATAAAAAAAAAAAAAATTATTTAAATAACTAGATGGAAATTACAAAAAAAAATTAGTTTAAAATCACCTGCTGAAGATAAACTTAAAATTTGTGTCCGCCTTTTAGCACTAATTTTCCATGTTTCAGGTCGCAATTAGAAGGAAAAACATTACATAAAAAAGTTGGTCGCACTTGGACAACGGTGGCTTCTATTATATTGCAGCTTTGCTATAAGATCTATCAGGAGCTTCTAGGCTTTCCTGTTCTATGTCATTCGATGATCCCCCAGGTTACGTATACATGCTAGAAAATATTCCCATTATTGTACTGTTTTTTGGTGAGATAAACTCTTTCAACTATCTTTTATACATTTTACACCGAGCACTTAAATGCATTTAAGGCCTCTGTTAAGTGAATGAAATGTCACTGAAAGTGAGTTAACTCAAACAGCTGATTTTTGTATACATTTGCAGTATACAAAATTTGTCACAACTATTGAAATCATGAATTCAAGAGACCGCATTCTTTTTATTTGGCTAATTATGCAATCTTATGATCTGCAAGTGCAGATTATTGCTGCATGGACAAACGCTGCTGAAACGAAAGTGCTTTTATGCATGTTTCTATTTTCACTTTTGCTTGTTTGTTTCCTTAAATTATTTATTTTGCTCAATCAGCTGATAGCTGCCAGAGCCACGCATATTTTCATATTGAGGGGATCGTTTCCGATTCCGCAATTGCTTTTTTTCTTTCTTATTCTATTTTTTTGAAAGAGGAGAAGAATTATGCATTTATGTTAAAACTAATGCAAAAAAATAACTTTTGCAGAAAAAATTTCACTATGCAAAATAAAAGTCTCGTCCCTCATTAAATCCGAAAATACACGACTCTGGCAAGAAATATACCGAAACTTCCGAAATGACTACATTAGTAGTGACAACATCGACTGTTAACATAACATTTTCTTTTAAATTACCGAAAGTGAGTTAACACACTTTTATACAACAACAAACACATGGGAATTCACGCATTTCAATGCGATGATTAAATGCATTTAAGAAAAACTGCATTTAACGTCCGATGGAAATAGGCTATAACTCTCTTATACATACTTGCCTGTCCAGGTATGTATGGTATACCCTGAATCTTTAATGATAACGAATGTGCAAAGGGAGTGACGTTCTTTGCAAGCTTGTCCACCATATCGCTATATGGTATATTACTATGTCCTGGCACTCAGTTCAAAGATAACTGCTTAGCCATCAAGATTGGTGATAAGCGACAATTCTTTACCGTTTCTGATTTTATTGTGACCGGTATCAGAACAGATAGTGCAGCTTGGCTATTCGCGAAGATATAAATACAATTCACCGACGGTCTGCTTGAAAAATACTACCGTGATTTGGTAACCGAAAATACTTGCTGAACCCAGGTTCCTTTGAGTGGATTCAACTATCAGCTTTCCCGCATTTGGTTCTTATCAGGGATTACCACATCATAATCGTTTGGGAAGTCGGTGCAAAATATGTAGTAGTCCATCCTTTCTGGCAAACGGAACCTTTTTAGCATATTGGTAGAACCGTTGTTTGCATCTTTTCATTCAGCATAATATCAATGATGAGTAGATTTAAGAAGATGTTCGTACCTACAATAGGCAATACTCCACTAATATCTGGGTGCTGTCCTGCACAGTCTTTACAGGTGATTGATTCGCTTTCAAATGTTGCTGCTTTTACTTTGTATAGAAATCTATGTAAATCCATCGATAAACTATAACTGACATGGCCTGTTTCTCTCCAATCGCACGTTTTCAAATATAGAGATCAATAGATGCTTTTTGCATTCGTTCCTCTGAGTTCTTTAGTTATTGTAGTTCAATTTCTTGTCCAAGATGAGTTCCAGGCAACACAGTGGTATTCGGCCTCGTTCCTGAGTGTACTAGAAATAGCAACTATGGAGTCTAACATATCTTAGTGAAAAGAAACACCTACTCCTTTTGTGGATTAATGCCTAAACGGCTTTATCGCACGTTTTTATCTGCCTCAGTCCGTCTTGGAAGTTTGCAATTCACTAGGCTACATCGTCCGCATACTCTGACCAAGTCAATCTTCTTTCATGAAAATCGTTTAGTATGTTTCAATCAATATTTCCTAATCCGCTGATCGGTGATATTAACATTATCAAGCAATTTTAACTATTCCAAGTGAAGGCTCTGCTCTGTTTTTGGTAAGTTTGAATCTCTAATTAGATCATGAAAATCTCCTTTAGTAATATGTATAGAGCTAAGAGATGGGCTACATTTCTGCTATATCAGGTGCTATTTGTACCAGGTCCTGAACAATTCGAGCAGAAGTCAGGATATTCAATAGGCTTTGAAATATTTATCTCTATGTCATTTACTAGTATTTACGGCAGTCATTGTTATGACATAAAATATAAAACATAAACATATCAAAATAAACGTTTATGTGTCTTTTATGTATTATTAATCGCTTGATAATTACAAAAAAATTTTTCCAGTTGCATCTCTCAGACGCGTTCAAAATCTTATTTGTCCAACGTTGGATCGATAAATTCTGATTTGTACAATACTTGTCGGTTTATTCACCAAGTGGTAATAATTTTCATATGGAGCCAACTGATCCCGATACCGATTTTAAAATATTTGTTCTTATATATAATTTTAAGTTTCAATAGGTTGTTTGATAAACATGGTATCTAGATATTATTTTATACATTTACAGGCATTCATATGTCCTCTGTGTGTGTAAGAATGTATGTATGTGTGTGTGTATGCTTTGAGCGAATTGAAAATTCTACTTCAACGCCAACACACAACATTCAATTAAAGTGTGTAAATATTTTCACAAAACGATATCAAAGCGATTGCCGTTGTCTGCTATGCCGATAGGAAGAGCTCTCCAAATCAGTAGTAGTATGTAAATATATATACGTATAAGAAGCTTTCCTGTGGGTATATTATATTTTTAGAGTGGCCCTGAGTTTTGTTGATTGGGAGCTCTAGTCGCTTGAATTGTAAAGGAGTATGGGACTGGGAGGAGTGTTAGGGATTCGAAGAATGAGGATGTCTTCTCCATTGAAAGGTCAGGTCAGAATTGTCACTACTATTATGTTCCGCCGTAATATTTTGACAATGACAGTGAGCCGTGTGCAGTTACAGAGTTTTGTCACAACGATTTTCAAATTTAATACTTGCGTGGGACCTGCACAAAGTCGAAAGAATTCAAAAATTATTTTTCCACATCGGTCTCTATTGACTTATTATAAGTGACGCATTCGTTTGCAACACTGGACCGAATAATATGATTAAAATCATAGACATGTTAGTTTGTTGCAGCAAGAATAGATCGCTCACTCAGTCATCCATGAACCCTATTAATGATTTGGATATTTGGGAATACTCCGTACAGAAGTTATTTACTAATGTAAGCCCTATTTATAGTAACTGACATGAATATACATCGGCCGCTATTGCAGACTTTGTATAACGTTGAGTATTTTAGGCAAGCATTGGTCTCGTCTAATGGTGTTGATCGAGTAGTGACAGGCAGTCAATTTCAGTCGGATCTTTACACATGAACGAAAGATTTAAATGTATATAGATTGACCTAACTACTAATTTGTATGTGTGGGTTACTTCTTCGCATCTAAACGCAAATACGAAGCGAACATACCTACTTACAATTTTTCTTATTTTCACAACATACGAATTTTTATTAATCTGGCAGTGATACCATCGCTGTAAAGAATATGTTATTTACATATATTTATAGAAAATCAAATTTGTTTCAAGGTCTCTAGTCCATTATCAGGAAACAAAAGTATTTCATTTAGGCGTAGCAAACAATAATTTAATTGTAACGAACTATTCGTACTTTTAATTATAAAAAAACCATCCACTTCCCGTAAAAAAACATACAAGCAAATTAGTACGATTTTTTCACAAATGTACCGAATTTCAATTAAATTTCTGGTACACTTCTCAAAACTTTGTTCATACAAACCTTACCAGGAACCATTTAAATAATCTGACAAAATTTCATCCAATCTTTATAACCGGATATTAGATGTTTATATACAAGATTGACATATATTCAAGTCATAGATTTACTTTCATCTATCTCAAAACAGATTTTATTTGATAAGAAAAAGAAAAAGCTGTCTGAGTTCCACGAAAGTTTAGCCCCAAATCAATGTCAAGGACTACAGGTAAAAGTTTATCTGCTATAAACTTACAATTTACCAGAATAATCAACCGTTGCAACGCTTTCGGACATGACTGCGGCTCTACCATGGATCCCTTACGTAAACTGGTATCGTTGAAGCTACAAAGACTAACGTATTAAGATAAATGACACAAAGCCTGCCCAGGCTAAGTTTTTCACCAAATCGTAAGCTCAATAACATGGATAACCCGTAGAGAAATCATATTTTTACTAAACACAAAATTCTGGGAATACATCTGAGAAATTTACAACGTCCTCCCCTCCGAGTGTATTTCGGACATGAAATAAAGGCTCCCTGTAAAAAACCATCAGCCATTCGGAAACTTAGTATAAACTGTAGGTCTCTCCATTTGTTGGAAAAAACATCAAGATGCAAAACCACAAATTGGAGGAGGAGCTCGGCCGAAAATCGCTTAAGCGGTTACAAAGCGCCAATTATATATATATATATATATAGACAAACCATATCTCAGGTGTCATTCTAGAATTAGATTTTACTGTACTCATCCGTTCTAGAGCTTAAGTGAATATACGTAACACAATTAGTGATAGTGAATAAACAAAAAAGCACTCAGGTGTTTGAATATATTTTACAAAATTTTTCTTCTTTTACAAATAATTTATGTACACATTTTAAACACTATTATCTGTGACCTTTTCATTTCACAGGTAACTTCATAATTACATTGTGATTTATCGGTGAAAACCTTGGCCAAATGATCCTCAGCGGCTCTTCGGTCTGCTATTTTTTTGACGGTTAAGAAGTTTTGCAGATACCGAAACAAATGGTAGTTAGATGGTGCAAGGCTATACTCGTATGGTGGATGCATTCAAGCATACCACCCGAGATCCGATAGCTTTTACCTGGTCATCAAAGATGTTTGTATGTGGTCCGCCATTTTCATCATGATATACAAAACCTTCTCTATTATTCAATTTTACACGCTATTTTAAGGGACCTAGCAGTAAACTTCTTATTTGTCGACAGTAGAGTCCAGAACTGATCGCCTTGGCCCATTATGAACAATTCTCTTCCAACCCCGCCGTGCATTCAGCATTACCTTTTTTGCTCTCAATTTAGGCTTTGAACAACCTTATAGGTATAAGGTCGCAGGGCTTATTTGCTTTAATTCATGTGACACGCAAACATCAAGTTCCTTAGAGTACTCAGCCCTTTTTTAAATGATTTTTAACTATTACTTGTGAGTTGCCTAATGTCTCCCCTATCTCCCGATAGCTAGCATGGCGTTTTTACTCCACAAGGTGCAGAATTTCATTGGCTATTTGAGTGACTGGCCAATTAAAACGAGGAAAATCTTTGACAACGAAATTTTCATAAAGGAATTTTCGGAGTCCGGCGTTCTCTGACAACATTGTTTGAGTTTTTATAAAGCTAATTGTGCACATTTTTATGCAGTTCAGTGCTGCTGATGAGAATTGGAGTAGATCTTAATAACTCATTTATGGTTGGTATTAATAAAAATGAGTGTCCGAATTCATGTAAGTAGCAACTTAGCAGAATATTTTAAGGATAACTTTTAAGTAAAATATAAACAAAGTTTAAATGTGGATCATTTAAATTTGCATTAAAGTGACAACAGACGGGACGCTTTACAGGGCGTATGATAACCTTTTTCAACCAATACTTCGCCAGAACAATAAGTATAAATTCGAAGAGACTTTGAAATTGTAATTAAAGAAATTGTTCGAGCAAAAATAATATATGTGGGATTTATATTTTAAAATAGTATATCATTTATTGAAATACAAGTATACACGGTTTTATAAATTACTTAAAGTTATATATATGTACGTTTATTTATGTCTGGTCGTGTTCGCTGCTATTCTTAGACTAAAAACTTAAAAAATGTCCGTTGACTTCGATTTTCGTTTAAGCGTCCCTTTCGTTCAGTCAGTGTGGCCCATATCGTCGGTTTGTTCGGTCCAGGTTGTATTCTGTGTAGGGTTGTATTTTTAGTAATTCATTACGTTAAAAGTTCCGTCCGCTTCTTGTGGTCTTCTGCTCTGTCAATCCCACATTCGGCCATCCTGACGATTCATTCGCCCCGAATGAAGGGTTCCACGGCTTCATGAACTCTGCCACAGTTTGGGTTACTTTTGGTCCTTCAACATCTCCAAGTTTCTCCACTGTATAACGACCATGGTTTTTTTTAGAGATGACCTTATAAGGGCCGAAGAATTTCTGCTTAAGCTTTAATCCGCTTCCGAATTGGGTGCGCTTAATGGCGACTAACTCTCCAATTTCGTATTTCTTTTCTGGTTTGCGATTCTTATTAAAATTTTTGGTATTCTCTTCCTGTATGCGACTGATGTTACTTCGGGCTTCCTCTCGAGTTTTGTTTCTTTCTTCCTCCAACTCTTCTATCATTGACGTTTCCAGTAAATCGCGGATATCGTAATTTGCGTTGACGCGCATATTAACACCCGTTAGCAATTTAAAAGGCGTAAAGTTTGTGCTTCGAGTCGGTGTACTATTTATAATTTGTTGAACTCTACTAACATGTCTGTACCACTGTCCTGGATTTTCTATACATGCTTTTGTTAGAATAGATACAATCACCTTATGGATTCTCTCCACTTGCCCGTTGCCTCTCGGTACGCCAGTCGTGATGATTAGGTGTTGTATATTTTCGCTTCTGCAATAATCTTCGAATGCATTCGAAGTAAACCCAGTCCCTCTGTCCGTTATTATTCGACACGGATTTCCAAACGTTGCTGCTTGCTTTCTCAGTCGATCTAGAACTTCTTCACTACCAGTGCTTTTAGTAGGATACAGCCAGACAAATTTTGAAAATGCATCTACGATTACAAGAATGTGATTATACCGTTTTTTCGTTTCCTCCATGGGTCCTACGTGATCCATATGGTAGGTTCCGAATGGCTTATCTTCTTTATTGATTGGATACAGCAAACCTTCTTTTTTCCCTGATTTGGCCTCTGCTACCAGACACTCGACGCAACTTTTCACTATCCTGGTAACCTTGGGAGTTATGTTGTGAATATAGAAGTCTCTTTCTACTATGTCTTGTGTTTTCTTAACTGCGTAGTGGCCTTGCCTATGAGCTATTGTGATTATCTCCTGCTCCATGGATGTTGGTATTACCATAAGCCCTTTGGCGAGGTCTTTATAGAGCACACCCTGCTTTACAAAATAATCGTCATAACTCTCGTGTTTTAAAATTTTATGTATCGCTGCTAACCGGTCATCTTTCGTTTGTTCTTCTCTAATCCTATGGGTTAAAGTATTGGTCATCATCAAACAATGTATTCGACTCAACGCATCAACATGTCTCATTTGGTTTCCTGAACGGTGTTCAATTTCATATTGGAAATCTTGTAAGTACATTGCCCAACGAGATACTCGCAAAGGAACATCCTGTTTTTTCATCGTAAGTGCAAAAGCATTGCAGTCCGTTACAATTTTGAACTTGATGCCCATCAGATATACCCTCCATCGTTTCAGCGCCTCTATTATTGCCAATACCTCCAGTTCGTACGAATGGTACTTCTGTTCTGTCGACGATGTTTTCCTGCTCATATACTCTACAGGGTGCCATTGTCTGTCTTCAGAGTCTTTTTGCATCAAAGCTCCCCCATACCCGTACATAGAAGCGTCCGTATGCACCTCAATCTGTAACGCTGGATTAAAGAGATTTAATATCGGTGGTTCAACTAAGGCAATCTTGAGTTGCTGAAATGCTATTAACTGCTCGTCTTGTATTTTAAAAACTGCATTTTTCCCCAAGAGGTCTGTTAAAGGTTTAGCCACCGAAGCGTATCCTGGAATAAACCGTCGGAAATAAGAAGTAAGTCCTACGAACCGTTGAAGCATCTTCTTGTCGGTCGGCACCGGAAACCCGCTGACTGCTTTCGTTTTCTCTTGAGACGGTGATATAGTTGACGCTTCCACAACGTAGCCCAAGAATTTTACTTTAGTTTTCAAAAATTGGCATTTCTCCCATTTGAGATGTAAACCATATGATGCTGCTGTTATCAATACTTCACGCAAACTTTCCAGTCCTTCCTTCACACTTCTGCTTGGAATAATGATGTCATCCATGTAGACGACGATGGTATCATTTTGTATAAGTTTCCTGAATACTGCGTTGATAAAACGTGTGCTGATACCAAATGGAGCGAAAAGAAACTCGTACTGGCCATTATGTGTCACAAAAGACGTATACTTTCGGGATTCAGGTTCTAATGGTACATGAAAAAATCCATTGCGAAGGTCTAGCGTTGTATATACTCTAGCTGCCTGAAGTTTTTGCAAAACGTTATCGATGAGCGGCATTGGGAAATTATCTCGTATAATTTTTCCGTTTAATTTCCGGTAATCGCAACACAATCGCTTATTACCATCCTTTTTCGGCACTAACACTATCGGCGACGCGTATTCTGAAGTACTGACCTGTATAATATTATTAGCTAACCACTCCTCAACTTGTTGTTCGACCAAGCGTTGATCTGTCCAAGCTAATCGTCGTGGTCTCTGATAAACAGGAATCTCCTCCGATAGAATTATCTTCATTGTGATTGGCGATGGCTCACCCCCTTCACTGCTATAATTGTTGATCATTCTCGTGACTTCCTCTTTATCTTTGCCTTGCAAGTGACTTAATTCGGCTTCAAATAATTCTTGGCCCATGCTCATGTTATGCAAAATCTCTCTGAAAGCTCTTTGTAAGTCGCCAATACTGCTGGTGACCTTCCTTGGTTCTGCTGCTTCAATGTTCTGCTCTGCGACTGTAGTCTTCTTGTGGAATCTGACTCCCTCACCGTCAATGAAAATGTCTACCTGCTTTAATATATCATTGCCCAACACAGCATCGTATAGAATGTCACCCTCTTTAGCAACATGAAATTCAACATTAACCTCTACACCGTCTAAGTCTATAAGAGCTGTGAAACAACCAATAGTTTTTATCATCTTTTTTCCGATACCATACAGCGTCTTCGTCTTTGGCTGGAGATCAACGTGTCCGATATTCAGTAAAGTGTCATATCTGATAGCGCAGATGTCGCTTCCTGTATCCAACAGCGCTGAAAAAGTATGTCCGTTAATTTCTAATTCCCTAAATAAGCAAGCGTTCGATAAAATGGAGTTCCCCAATGACTCGTCTTTATCTTCCGTGACTACGTGTATCTTTCTGCCTTCGCTCTTCGCCTCGGTTCTCGGCTCCATCTGCTTACACTCGTTAGCCTTATGACCAGCCTGACCACATTTGAAACATTTTATTCCAGATTGAGTACACTGCCTAGCTAAATGTCCTACCACACCGCATTTGAAGCAAGTTTTATTATGATGAGTTTCATTCCGGACGGCTCTGTTCTCTCTTGGTGATTGGGGTTGAGTCATGGGTTTATGTCCCATATATTGGTGTTGCCCGCGACACTTCTCGTAGACACGTAAATTTTCCTTCAGATCATCTATCGAAAGAGCTTGGTAGAGAATCTGCTTGTTTGCCCGCAAATCAGGGATCCCCTCAATAAAATATTCGATAATACTTTGTTCATCCATGTCGATCTGGCCCGCAATTTCCATCAGAGAATATAGGTATTCCCGCAAACTTTCATTTGACCGCTTGCGTCTGTTCTTCATGATGCGATGTACCTCGTTACAACTAAGTTTGCTACTAAACTCCTTCTGAAGGATGGACTTTAACGAGTTCCAATCCCTCACACCTCGCTGACTCCTTATGAAGATTTTCGCTGCACCCTTTAACAACTGCTTCCCATATATAAATTTCTGCAGATCGTTCCAACCAACAACAGCCGCGTTATCTTCGAATTCTCGCAACCATTGGTTGATGTCGGGTTGCTCGCATCCGGAAAATGACGATAGAGTATCTTCGATATCACGAAGAGTGAAATGGCTAACTGTTTCATTGGGGTACGAGGTGCATGAGTCGTATGATTCTCGATCGTTCTCTGCTTCATTTCTCGGATGACCGAAATGTTCCAAAAGTACGTCTTGTAGTTCATTCTTCCGTCCCCTAATCGGTAAACCTAATTCGTTCAGTTTGTCTTTTAGTTCGTTTACCGTTAACTTTAAGATTTGGTCGGCGTCCATGATAATGTCAATTTATAATACAAAATTGGAATTACAATTTTAAATTAAATCTTAAATATGCTAAAAAATTTTTAATTTTACAGGTTCGCTTTAAATTATAACGTAGTCTGTTTACAAATATAATTTAAATTAACTCTGAAAGGTTTTAATTCAATTTAACTTTCAAATTATTTTCAAAAATACAAAATATATTTATAAGATTTCTCATAAATTATCTCTACTGTTAAATGTACGTATCTTTCATAGACGGATACACATTCCCGTTTTCTTTATATGTATTTATATTTACTGACGTTATAGACGACTAACGATCACTGTGCACTAAATGTTTGGCAACTCAGCATTTACCTAGATTTACCTAGAACATCAAACTCAACTTCGCGCTCAAACTCAAACTCAAAACTCAACAAACGTTAAACCAACAAGCAAAATAAACAAAATTATTTTAAATGTAGCATCAGTATCACTATTCTCATATAGAGCTCAAAACATAATCGCGATTTTAAATATTTCGACTACTCAAATATTTCACTCTCTACTCGTATGCACTATTAGTCAATCAGAGGTGCCAAACACATTTACACATGTACATATGTATGTATCAATACAAATTACCAAACTAGCTGTTGCCTCCGCAACCAAATGCTATCGCACATCAGACTCGTTCCGACTGCTACTTCAAATATCCGTCAATTGTTTCCAACCAAATGTTGTCTCCTTCTCCCATACATATGTACTCGAACTGTTCGACTGCACCTTCCAACCTGTTGACCCTCAACCCATACGACGCACAATACTCGACGTTATGCTCGACGTTGCCTTCACCCGAACCGCTTCGTTGACTGTTGTGCTACTGCTGCGGCTACTTCGTTTGTATCTCCTCTGCTTATTGATGCGCGCTGCCACTGCGCATTTGAGTTTCACTGCTTCCTGGTATACCTCTGCTACTGCGTGTTTGAATTTTACCGTTGTGCTTTACCAGCGCGCACTGTATATTTGCTGCTCCGCTCTGCAGATGGCGTTTGAATTACGCTGCTTGCGCACTACTACGACGCACGTATAAGCCTCACTGCTTCTTCCTAACGGTACCTCTGCAACTGCACCTTTGAATTTTGCCGTTGTTGCGCTTTATCACTGGCGAATGTACAGCTCCCGTAAAGAATAGTACTTCGAACCCTTAGATGCTCCAAAATGTATTTTGTAAAATTTAACGATTTTACAATTTATGCAAAGGGAACACACAACTCGACGCTCACAGCTAAAATGTTCGCACTGCTTTTACCCGGCACGCGTCAAATTACTCAAACACGATAACTACTTTACGCTGTATTTCAAATCGAGAATATTATTATAAAAATTTATCCCGGACGAGCCTCCAAATTTGTGGGATTTATATTTTAAAATAGTATATCATTTATTGAAATACAAGTATACACGGTTTTATAAATTACTTAAAGTTATATATATGTACGTTTATTTATGTCTGGTCGTGTTCGCTGCTATTCTTAGACTAAAAACTTAAAAAATGTCCGTTGACTTCGATTTTCGTTTAAGCGTCCCTTTCGTTCAGTCAGTGTGGCCCATATCGTCGGTTTGTTCGGTCCAGGTTGTATTCTGTGTAGGGTTGTATTTTTAGTAATTCATTACGTTAAAAGTTCCGTCCGCTTCTTGTGGTCTTCTGCTCTGTCAATCCCACATATATTATAATATTAAAGCAGCCGGAATAATTTTGGGCAAATGCCATGCAATTCGATACTCAGCGAGTTGAGGAACCGGAGTATTACATATATGACACACCATATAACTAATGAAATGATTTATACTACGTCAGCTCTGTAATCAGTATAAATGTGAGCACTATGCTCTTATACGAGTATAATATATTGTATGAAAATTGAGAGTGAGACACTTCATCGAGAAATTCCTCCTACAGAATTTACTTAGTTAATGAAATTTAATGGCATTTAATAGCTTTGAATTTTGTTTTACTAATTGCTAATAAGCTCTCATACATATTAGCACTGAAGGTCACTAGTTTTCTGTCAGATCTCTTCAAGGATGCCACCGCAAGTCACATATATTCCTGACATAATCTGCAACATAGCATATTTATTTGAGAGTCCAACGTTGCAAAACGTGGCGACAGACTTGTGTGATTTACTATGCGAATGGTATAAGTGAACTCACAAGGTTTGAAATCATTAAAAAAAATTACTGAATACAGTCACATGAGATACAGCAAAATCGTACCATTTACGAAGCTCCTCATTATGATGGTTAGATACAAAAATGTAAAACGAGGTCAAAGTTGGGTGGCCCACCACAAATGACCCCAAAGCCTGAACTGATGGCAAATAAAGTGATGCTGATAGTATGGTGGCATTGAACAATTCTGAGCTCTATTGTCAACAATTATTCAGCTCTCCACAAGCTCTTCGAAATTGATAGTATATAGATAGACGTGATGTGTTTAATTAGGACAACGGCAGGCCACATGCACCTTTGATAACCAGGTAAAAAATATGACGGAGCTTGGTTGTGAAGTTTTAATACAACCACCATATAGTCCCGGCCTTACACCATCTGTCTATCGTTTGTATCGGTCTCTGCAAACATTTTTGGTGGTAAAAAATTGGACAATCGAAGGCCCGTTGGAAATAAATGGAATTATGGAGCTATACAAAAAATTATAAAATGTCACAGATAATAAGAGATAATAATTTATTATAATTAGTTTTCGATAGGAAAAACTAATTTAAATTAATAAAGACTAGATTCATGATGAAGTACAAACCACGTACAGTCCATGATGAAATAATAACCTGGCATATTAAATAAACAGTTGGCCCTCTCCTACGCACTACCTTAGCAAAAGATCAGTCAAAATTTATAATTTAAATTTTGTCATCAAAGAAAAGAGTACGCATTACTAAAGGTATTTCCAGTTGCTTTCCAAGAAGTTGACGTAAACTCTGTTCTACCATTCGTTGATGGGATCTCAGTTTCGATCGATAAACTTTAACTGACATGGCCTGTTTCTCTCCAATCGCACGTTTTCAAATATAGAGATCAATAGATGCTTTTTGCATTCGTTCCTCTGAGTTCTTTAGTTATTGTAGTTCAATTTCTTGTCCAAGATGAGTTCCAGGCAACACAGTGGTATTCGGCCTCGTTCCTGAGTGTACTAGAAATAGCAACTATGGAGTCTAACATATCTTAGTGAAAAGAAACACCTACTCCTTTTGTGGATTAATGCCTAAACGGCTTTATCGCACGTTTTTATCTGCCTCAGTCCGTCTTGTAGGTCAGCACACAATGTTTGTGGAAGTTTGCAATTCACTAGGCTACATCGTCCGCATACTCTGACCAAGTCAATCTTCTTTCATGAAAATCGTTTAGTATGTTTCAATCAATATTTCCTAATCCGCTGATCGGTGATATTAACATTATCAAGCAATTTTAACTATTCCAAGTGAAGGCTCTGCTCGTTTTTGGTAAGTTTGAATCTCTAATTAGATCATGAAAATCTCCTTTAGTAATATGTATAGAGCTAAGAGATGGGCTACATTTCTGCTATATCAGGTGCTATTTGTACCAGGTCCTGAACAATTCGAGCAGAAGTCAGGATATTCAATAGGCTTTGAAATATTTATCTCTATGTCATTTACTAGTATTTACGGCAGTCATTGTTATGACATAAAATATAAAACATAAACATATCAAAATAAACGTTTATGTGTCTTTTATGTATTATTAATCGCTTGATAATTACAAAAAAATTTTTCCAGTTGCATCTCTCAGACGCGTTCAAAATCTTATTTGTCCAACGTTGGATCGATAAATTCTGATTTGTACAATACTTGTCGGTTTATTCACCAAGTGGTAATAATTTTCATATGGAGCCAACTGATCCCGATACCGATTTTAAAATATTTGTTCTTATATATAATTTTAAGTTTCAATAGGTTGTTTGATAAACATGGTATCTAGATATTATTTTATACATTTACAGGCATTCATATGTCCTCTGTGTGTGTAAGAATGTATGTATGTGTGTGTGTATGCTTTGAGCGAATTGAAAATTCTACTTCAACGCCAACACACAACATTCAATTAAAGTGTGTAAATATTTTCACAAAACGATATCAAAGCGATTGCCGTTGTCTGCTATGCCGATAGGAAGAGCTCTCCAAATCAGTAGTAGTATGTAAATATATATACGTATAAGAAGCTTTCCTGTGGGTATATTATATTTTTAGAGTGGCCCTGAGTTTTGTTGATTGGGAGCTCTAGTCGCTTGAATTGTAAAGGAGTATGGGACTGGGAGGAGTGTTAGGGATTCGAAGAATGAGGATGTCTTCTCCATTGAAAGGTCAGGTCAGAATTGTCACTACTATTATGTTCCGCCGTAATATTTTGACAATGACAGTGAGCCGTGTGCAGTTACAGAGTTTTGTCACAACGATTTTCAAATTTAATACTTGCGTGGGACCTGCACAAAGTCGAAAGAATTCAAAAATTATTTTTCCACATCGGTCTCTATTGACTTATTATAAGTGACGCATTCGTTTGCAACACTGGACCGAATAATATGATTAAAATCATAGACATGTTAGTTTGTTGCAGCAAGAATAGATCGCTCACTCAGTCATCCATGAACCCTATTAATGATTTGGATATTTGGGAATACTCCGTACAGAAGTTATTTACTAATGTAAGCCCTATTTATAGTAACTGACATGAATATACATCGGCCGCTATTGCAGACTTTGTATAACGTTGAGTATTTTAGGCAAGCATTGGTCTCGTCTAATGGTGTTGATCGAGTAGTGACAGGCAGTCAATTTCAGTCGGATCTTTACACATGAACGAAAGATTTAAATGTATATAGATTGACCTAACTACTAATTTGTATGTGTGGGTTACTTCTTCGCATCTAAACGCAAATACGAAGCGAACATACCTACTTACAATTTTTCTTATTTTCACAACATACGAATTTTTATTAATCTGGCAGTGATACCATCGCTGTAAAGAATATGTTATTTACATATATTTATAGAAAATCAAATTTGTTTCAAGGTCTCTAGTCCATTATCAGGAAACAAAAGTATTTCATTTAGGCGTAGCAAACAATAATTTAATTGTAACGAACTATTCGTACTTTTAATTATAAAAAAACCATCCACTTCCCGTAAAAAAACATACAAGCAAATTAGTACGATTTTTTCACAAATGTACCGAATTTCAATTAAATTTCTGGTACACTTCTCAAAACTTTGTTCATACAAACCTTACCAGGAACCATTTAAATAATCTGACAAAATTTCATCCAATCTTTATAACCGGATATTAGATGTTTATATACAAGATTGACATATATTCAAGTCATAGATTTACTTTCATCTATCTCAAAACAGATTTTCTTTGATAAGAAAAAGAAAAAGCTGTCTGAGTTCCACGAAAGTTTAGCCCCAAATCAATGTCAAGGACTACAGGTAAAAGTTTATCTGCTATAAACTTACAATTTACCAGAATAATCAACCGTTGCAACGCTTTCGGACATGACTGCGGCTCTACCATGGATCCCTTACGTAAACTGGTATCGTTGAAGCTACAAAGACTAACGTATTAAGATAAATGACACAAAGCCTGCCCAGGCTAAGTTTTTCACCAAATCGTAAGCTCAATAACATGGATAACCCGTAGAGAAATCATATTTTTACTAAACACAAAATTCTGGGAATACATCTGAGAAATTTACAACGTCCCCCCCTCCGAGTGTATTTCGGACATGAAATAAAGGCTCCCTGTAAAAAACCATCAGCCATTCGGAAACTTAGTATAAACTGTAGGTCTCTCCATTTGTTGGAAAAAACATCAAGATGCAAAACCACAAATTGGAGGAGGAGCTCGGCCGAAAATCGCTTAAGCGGTTACAAAGCGCCAATTACATATATATATATATATAGACAAACCATATCTCAGGTGTCATTCTAGAATTAGATTTTACTGTACTCATCCGTTCTAGAGCTTAAGTGAATATACGTAACACAATTAGTGATAGTGAATAAACAAAAAAGCACTCAGGTGTTTGAATATATTTTACAAAATTTTTCTTCTTTTACAAATAATTTATGTACACATTTTAAACACTATTATCTGTGACCTTTTCATTTCACAGGTAACTTCATAATTACATTGTGATTTATCGGTGAAAACCTTGGCCAAATGATCCTCAGCGGCTCTTCGGTCTGCTATTTTTTTGACGGTTAAGAAGTTTTGCAGATACCGAAACAAATGGTAGTTAGATGGTGCAAGGCTATACTCGTATGGTGGATGCATTCAAGCATACCACCCGAGATCCGATAGCTTTTACCTGGTCATCAAAGATGTTTGTATGTGGTCCGCCATTTTCATCATGATATACAAAACCTTCTCTATTATTCAATTTTACACGCTATTTTAAGGGACCTAGCAGTAAACTTCTTATTTGTCGACAGTAGAGTCCAGAACTGATCGCCTTGGCCCATTATGAACAATTCTCTTCCAACCCCGCCGTGCATTCAGCATTACCTTTTTTGCTCTCAATTTAGGCTTTGAACAACCTTATAGGTATAAGGTCGCAGGGCTTATTTGCTTTAATTCATGTGACACGCAAACATCAAGTTCCTTAGAGTACTCAGCCCTTTTTTAAATGATTTTTAACTATTACTTGTGAGTTGCCTAATGTCTCCCCTATCTCCCGATAGCTAGCATGGCGTTTTTACTCCACAAGTTGCAGAATTTCATTGGCTATTTGAGTGACTGGCCAATTAAAACGAGGAAAATCTTTGACAACGAAATTTTCATAAAGGAATTTTCGGAGTCCGGCGTTCTCTGACAACATTGTTTGAGTTTTTATAAAGCTAATTGTGCACATTTTTATGCAGTTCAGTGCTGCTGATGAGAATTGGAGTAGATCTTAATAACTCATTTATGGTTGGTATTAATAAAAATGAGTGTCCGAATTCATGTAAGTAGCAACTTAGCAGAATATTTTAAGGATAACTTTTAAGTAAAATATAAACAAAGTTTAAATGTGGATCATTTAAATTTGCATTAAAGTGACAACAGACGGGACGCTTTACAGGGCGTATGATAACCTTTTTCAACCAATACTTCGCCAGAACAATAAGTATAAATTCGAAGAGACTTTGAAATTGTAATTAAAGAAATTGTTCGAGCAAAAATAATATATTATAATATTAAAGCAGCCGGAATAATTTTGGGCAAATGCCATGCAATTCGATACTCAGCGAGTTGAGGAACCGGAGTATTACATATATGACACACCATATAACTAATGAAATGATTTATACTACGTCAGCTCTGTAATCAGTATAAATGTGAGCACTATGCTCTTATACGAGTATAATATATTGTATGAAAATTGAGAGTGAGACACTTCATCGAGAAATTCCTCCTACAGAATTTACTTAGTTAATGAAATTTAATGGCATTTAATAGCTTTGAATTTTGTTTTACTAATTGCTAATAAGCTCTCATACATATTAGCACTGAAGGTCACTAGTTTTCTGTCAGATCTCTTCAAGGATGCCACCGCAAGTCACATATATTCCTGACATAATCTGCAACATAGCATATTTATTTGAGAGTCCAACGTTGCAAAACGTGGCGACAGACTTGTGTGATTTACTATGCGAATGGTATAAGTGAACTCACAAGGTTTGAAATCATTAAAAAAAATTACTGAATACAGTCACATGAGATACAGCAAAATCGTACCATTTACGAAGCTCCTCATTATGATGGTTAGATACAAAAATGTAAAACGAGGTCAAAGTTGGGTGGCCCACCACAAATGACCCCAAAGCCTGAACTGATGGCAAATAAAGTGATGCTGATAGTATGGTGGGATTGAACAATTCTGAGCTCTATTGTCAACAACTATTCAGCTCTCCACAAGCTCTTCGAAATTGATAGTATATAGATAGACGTGATGTGTTTAATCAGGACAACGGCAGGCCACATGCACCTTTGATAACCAGGTAAAAAAATATGACGGAGCTTGGTTGTGAAGTTTTAATGCAACCACCTTATAGTCCCGGCCTTACACCATCTGTCTATCGTTTGTATCGGTCTCTGCAAACATTTTTGGTGGTAAAAAATTGGACAATCGAAGGCCCGTTGGAAATAAATGGAATTATGGAGCTATACGAAAAATTATAAAATGTCACAGATAATAAGAGATAATAATTTATTATAATTAGTTTTCGATAGGAAAAACTAATTTAAATTAATAAAGACTAGATTCATGATGAAGTACAAACCACGTACAGTCCGTGATGAAATAATAACCTGGCATATTAAATAAACAGTTGGCCCTCTCCTACGCACTACCTTAGCAAAAGATCAGTCAAAATTTAAAATTTAAATTTTGTCATCAAAGAAACGAGTACGCATTACTAAAGGTATTTCCAGTTGCTTTCCAAGAAGTTGACGTAAACTCTGTTCTACCATTCGTTGATGGGATCTCAGTTTCGTAAAGTAATTCTTTGCGCTGTATATCAAAATTTGAAGCGATTTTTACCCGAGCTCCTCCTCCAATTTTTGGTTTTGCGTCTCGATGTTTTTCCAATACATGGAGAGACCTACAGTTTATACTAAGCCGCCTCCGAACGGCTTATGGTTTTTTTATGACGGTTTATTTTATATCTGAAATACACTCGGAGGGGTTGACATTCTCTGCCGAGAGGCGACCGCAATTATAAAATTTAACTTAATTTTGTATTTAAATTAATTTTCTATAACTTTTAGGTGTTGATCGTACCAGGATTTGAACCCTGGCTATCCGAATGGCAGTACGCAATGCTAACCACTCGGCTACCGCGGCCGCATATATACTATAAAACATAATATTTGTTAGTTTATTGCTGAGCTTGTGTTGACAGCAATAATTCAGTTATTTATTGAGTGTATGCAAACTGATATTGACGCATTGCCTCCGACATGTATTTCCTGCAAGCGAAAGAGCTTCATTCTTCTCATTTAAGTGAAATTGCGTAAACTTGGTCACTGCCGGCGTTGACAAGCAATTGTGTTTCTAAGCCCTTCTACTCAATCATACATGTATACGTAGCTCTGCTCTGATTCTTACGAATCTCATTCATTGGATAAAGCTGGCCTAGCAGTTCGGTATTATTTCCCCCCATTAAGATTGCTGGCGGTTTGAATTAAAAGTTGAAGCATTTAGTACTTTTATGAAAAGGTTTTTATGTTACATATATTTCATATTCATGTACTCGTATCTGCATATATACAATATGTCGCTATAAGGCTTGTTGTATTACTTGATGTCTTTTTGTTGTTTTGGTTGCCCCAAAGATATTGATAAAATAATTTATCACAATTTTTTATAGAAATTTTCAATGTTTCACTTCAAATGTTAACACATTCACATAAGCTTTATTTTTGCCTCTTCAGCTTCATCTCATATACTTATTCTTTACCAAAAGAATATTATACTAAACAACGAAAATTAAATGATCCTGTTATAACTTGGACCTTTTAAAATCTAAGAGAATCTAATATTTTCACATACGACAAGTGGTTTTACAGTATAAGAGAGAGAGCTTTATCAAAGTCACTTAATTGCCTCGTCTGTTCCAGAAGTCTCGTTATATAAATGTGTACTGAATCTAAAGCTACTCGCGCTGAGAGATTTGGTGCTGAGCTAGGAACCCGCGCCCTAAAACGAAACTTCTCTAACAAATTTTAAAAGGGAGAGAGAATTCACTTTTCATGATTCGAAATTATTCGAAAAGGTCGAAAATACGATGGACACACCGCTTCCTTTTGACGATTTTAAATCAGTTTCGACAGCACAGTTTCCTGTAGGTCTGCCTATCCACTCTCGACGAACAATAACAAAAATACTCTACAAGCCCATTATTCCCGTCCTATATGATGCAGAAGAGTGCACGATAGCGATATCCGATGTTAGAAAAATCTAGTAGCCTCGCTACACCCTAGTGATGATGGTGAAAGGTTTCACGAACGATTTATGGACTTTACTGAATACCACCATTAAGGAAACGATGAGCTGTACGAGATATACAACGGCATTGAGATATTTTAGGGAATTAAGAGACGCTTTCTAGCGACTACGTTTTCTAAGTCTTGCCATCCACATGTTGGAGCAGGACCTGGCTGCACTTGATGTCTCCAATAGTCGCCGAAATGAAAAGTGAGAAACTAATGGCGCCGTGCTATTAACATGGCTGGGATTGCTTACTGAGTAGTTATTATAGTACTACCAACAAAGCCATAGAAGCCTGATTATCTAACAAATACAAAAGAAACTTTCGATGGTGTATGTAGTATTTTATCTTGAGCAAATTGATTGTATATTTGTCCTTTATAGGAAGCTTCAACGAGAAGCTTTGGGCTGTATCGGTAGTTTTGAATAGCGAATAGTTGAAAACTTTTTGTAAAGCCTTTTGAGTAATTATAGAGCTTTAAAAATGTTACTGACTAGTGGGCTCTTCAGTTTTCTACCCGCGAACACACTTGATCCCAACTGAGCAAGCGGAACTCTTTAATATCCAATCTCTCTGCCGATATCCGGACAGATATGTACATATGAATGTGCAAATTTTGCTATGCTTTCATGCTTCGCATGAAGTTTCACATATTACACAAATCGATATTTGGCCGTTGCGGATGCAGCAATGCGATAAATTCATCTGCTCCACATGCGATGCCATCACAACTGCAGCTTCGTCGCTAAAACTGACACCACCGCTGCACTGCCCATCGTTGGTATCCACTATGTAGAACATGGTATGCAAATGAAATGATGTGGGCTTAACTTGGAGTGCCCAACTGAAGCAAAAAAACCGGAAATTTACTATCTGTACGGCAAAGGTTTTTGTTGTGTTTATTACATTGTTGTTGGCCGGTTGTTTGTGTTGTTCGAATTCGTTGATTTTGTTTATTTTTCTGATAGGCGAGTGAGGGACAGCGAAAGGCAGGCGAGCTTTAGCTGGGATGTTACTTTCTGTGGTGGGTTTAATGTTGTTGTTGTTGCCGTCAACTCAACATCTCTGGCAAATGAGAAAATTTCCGCAGAGACCGCACATTTGTTTTCATTTCGGACAAATATCTTTTATGTTGGTAAGTGAAAAATTGTGGCTGAGATCCTTGTGGACGATGCTCTGGCATTCTTGGCGCACATCACATGCTTACATCTTTCCATCCTTAAAATTCATAATGTAATATAAGAAATATGAAATTAAGTATTATTTTGATTTTGCGTTCAATACCATTAGTGGTGTGTTGCGGCGGTGCATTGCGGTGACATGAATGTCAATTTCATCTATTCGTGTGCACATACAAATGTGCTGGAGCTCAACTCTTTATTACTGATAAGAGAGGTCGTCACACGCAGTGGAAATATTTGTCCGCTTGCACATTAAAGCTGTCGCGAAGTGCTGATGAAAGTTTTTTCCACGGATATGGATAAATTCTATAAAAAGAAGCAAAAGATTCAGTAGCTGTCTGCTGATTCGCTGTGGCCGTATGTCTCGTATAGCCCGTCATGAAATCGTCTGCAGTATTTGCAGCCAAAACTTTTCTCTAGAAAACTTCCAACGTCGACTTATCACATTTCGTTGTCGCAATATGGAGATTGGGCTCTGTTCATCATACGCCAGAGGTTGGGCCAGCTTTTAAAAAAATGTTCCCTATCGATTTACAGCTCTGCAGCTTATGCTATTTTCTGCAACACGCGAAAGTGAATAACCTTGTCCAAAATTTTTATTATTATCGAAGTTTTTGTAGATTACCAATACTGACTGACGGGCAAGTGTGTGTGTCGATGGTTTTCTCATAGGTTTTTTCCAAGTTTTAGCGGGTGGTAAATAAATGGTCAATGGTTATTTACCCGGTCTGAAGCCGCACTGTTGAAATCGAATCAGTTCATCGACGATGAACGCACAATACGCGACATATCTCCTGGATCTTGTGTGCAATATTGAAGAGATTTATTCATCGATAATTGATACAAACTATGGGATTTACTACGCTATGAACTGTGCAAAGCGTACTCAATGTCGATCATATTCTGTAAAGAATCTGATCAATGAAATTTATTTAATCTTTGTCTTCGTATTTAATAGTTCAGACGGTAAATCCTTAGGCGAGGTTTTTTTGTTATTGTTTCTGCGCTACTCGAACTTCGTAATGGAGGTATACTGGAATTATTTTTATCCCTATAGATTGGAAATCATCATCTCCCTGTGCTTAATTTTCACTGCAATTAAGCATGCTGGACTGGCTCCGTACTATGTATACGATGAGCGTCGAAAACCGGTATTGACGTATTTCTTTTCTTTTTCTTTTTCTTTTTCTTTTCTCCGCTATGTACCTCTTCAACCCTCACTATCATAACCATATGGTAATTGTAATGTTTGATCCAAAGATTGCAGTAGGATATTCCTCAGTTTGGGGTCAATAGGTGGCAATCAGCCTCTCTCATACCAAGACCGTTAGTGTGTGATGAGGAATCGCATCCTTCCGAAGGTGACCCTGTTAGACCAACTAGACACTACGAATCTAGACCTGGAGGGTGCTGAGCATACTCTTCCCTCCTAATCCAGGGTGTTATGCGCATCCGTGCCCATTAGATGGTTTGCACTCAGGGGCGTCTGACTGTATTCAAGCGGAGCCTCCGGGAAACCGGTCTACCTCTGGGAGTAACGGTGACTTGCTGCGGCATGTGGCTCTGTCGTAGTCGACCCTTTTCTTTCGCCTTCCTATTATTCCGGTCAGCGAAAGGTCTTGTCTCAGTAGGTGACCAAAGAGCCGGATCTAGATGTCAAAAGTCCAGTCTCAAATCCCTACACAGGTTCAAACGCCGCCTTTGTACACGGTTTTATAAAAAAGTCCTTATATTCTTATTCTTCGAGAAACGCATCGACGGGGCCGAAAGACCCTACAGGGCTTACTTCTACAAAACCACTTCGGCCTTCGTGACCTTTAGGAACCAATGCCCTTTCCCAAGAGAGGAAGCAACCCCTACCAGTTGGAGAAAAGCCTACGCCCTTGGAAGGTAAGGAAAAAACGTACAGGACAAAGAAACACAGGAGAGAGGGCAGCGCAAGTGACCCATATCAACGCCCCTGTTTCTTAAAAAATACTATTAAATGTAATATAGGGTGAAGAACCCTAGCAGAACCGGGCTTGTGTGCCAGCATAGTGCTCCAAACCAAAAGAAAGCTTAGAGCTCATCCGACTTGGCAGTGGGGAGCTACCCACCATTGATTACAGAATAGTCCAAGTTAGCGAACGCAAGAGGAAGCAGCATTTAGTGAGATTAGTCCTAAACGATGGTTCCCTCCCAGTGTCTTAAGCTGCGGCTTTTACTCCATCACCTTAAATATCCACAAGAAGGGTGAGAATCAAATTAAGGAAGGAGAGAACGCGAGTCTACTAACCAAACAGTCCCCAAGGAAGTAGTTTCCATTGATCCAGACATCGCTTTGAGCGGATCGGGGGATGGAAGCGTCCCAAAGGAGAAAATAGGACGTGTGGAACCCAGTGAAGACACGATAGATGGACCGGAGGTGCCTGGCGACCCGGTGAAAGAAATTCATTCCAGTTCAGACGCGGAAAGCGAAACGCTCTTAGTTTTCCGGAGGGAAGGATAACGGGCTACAGTCATAACCCTCTCCGAGCCAGAGGAGGGCAAATCATCCATCCCACCATCCGTGGGCCTATCAATCTCTTAGGATAGCGCAGATATTTCAGACTAATCTGTACTACTCCAAAGCAGTCTCAGCTGCCCTCATTCAGCGCCTTTGTGAGAAGGCGGAGGACGCGATTCTAGTACAAGAACTTTGGATAGTAAATAACAGGATCTGAAACTGCTCTCTTATACCGACCAAATGGAATCCGCAACGGAAAAAGGTAGGTAGTGTTAGGAATTGCAATGAAATAATTATATATTTGGCTCTTTGTAAGCTCCAACCAACTTGTGGTATGCGTCTTGATGTTTTTCTAGCAAATGGAGGGAAATACAGTTTAAGCTAAGTCGCCTCCTAACGGTTGATGGTTTTTTATGAGGAGCACCAGGACTTAAAACCGGGCCTTCCGAATGGCTGTACGCTTTGCTAACCATTCGGATACCGCGGCCGCCTTTTGGATTCAAATAAGATTAATTTCGCATAAGACTTTGTAATGGAAATGAAAAAAACTGCAGAGTCAATTCACAAACGGACAAGTTTCTGTTATGCCATGTTATTCACAAATACAAATGTGTTGTGAAAAGGAGAAGCCGATGGCTAAAGATTATTCTGGAGCGTGTGTACCGAATGCTCGTTATCGAGAACAAACAAAGCTAAATCTTCTAGAGATTCTTGCGAGTGATCGTTAGTTATATAATATAAGAGAGGCAAACAACACTGCAGCCTGTTTATTTGAGTTTTAAACTCGGTAATGACAACATCGATGTAGAGTAAAGCGGAGTAAGCTGCATGTTTGAAGGAGATTAAATTTTGTGTTTTATAGAGCTGTATATATATTAAACTGAGTATTTTGAACAGGTAACAGGTGAACAGGTAGCTGAACAAATATTAGGACTTTTTTTAATAAACTGGTGATGGAACTCAGAGGAATTGGAAAATCATCGAGTATGTTTACATATTCGACATTCGGCATATTCTTAGATGATTCGAAAAAAATTGAAGAAAGTGTACTCGTACTATTGCTTTAAGCATTCTGCATTTAATTCTAAGTTTTCTTTCTCAACTTTTGCATTTCTTTTCGTTGAGGTGGACGCTACCTGCATACATTACCGACGGCACTTCAGCTGGCTTAGAGCCTGTGTGGTTGTGTCGTAATTGAAATAAAAATTAGGCAAATCAAGCCCTGGTACCAGTTCTGCGATTGTTGTTTTTTACCGCCTTGTACTCTTGCGGAAAAGTTCGCATTCTCGACTACAAGCACAATTGTGTTCTTCCAGAATCCGAAATCCGCGCAAGGTAGATAAAAAAGCCCTGCAGGTTTCATCTTATTCGTTTTTTCTCTTGTGTTCTGGTAATTCACATTTGATTTAATATTTTCATTAATAAACTATGAATTGGCCGCAGCAGCCAAGTGGTTTCCATTGCGCACTAGCATTCGGCAGGCTAGGGTTCGAGTCCTTGATCGACCAACATCCAAATATTATAGAAAATATTGGAGCAGAAACCACACAAAAATTGTTCTCATCTATGCAAAAACGTTTGGAAGCTGTCATCAAACATAAAGGCTTGGCTACAAAATATTAATTTCGTTAATATTTTACCATTTTATTATAATTATTTTGTGTGCCAATACTTTGTTTGTGGTCAAAAAAAAGGTGTTAAAGTTGAACTATCTTGCAGCGCCAATACTTTAGTTAATCACTGTACATATATGGAAAAAGTGTGGTGGCACGATTTCTTCCAAAATTGCTGAATTTATTATAAAAATAGTGAAAGTGGTTTAGAAATCACTAAATGAAGTTAAAGAATATAGAATTACTCCTAATCAAAGAAATGAATGCTATGATAAAAATTCCTTCGAAAATTTTCTAGAGAACGAAAGCATTTCCGTTACGTGATGTGACGAAATCAATTCAAACTTTTTTCTCCGTTCAATTCAGTAAGCTTTTCAGTATAATTTTCTTCCTTTCTTTTTGGGAAAGTGTCAAAATGTGTTTTCCTCAATGTATACGCAAGAAGTATAATTCCTTGTATACGTTTAGGCTCTGGCTGACATTGGTTAATTTTTCATTATATTTAAACTTTTTTTGTTGTGTTTTTATAAATTCTAGTTAATAGGTATTATAAAATAAAACATACATATTGAGTGTATGCATTAATTCGTGGGGTTTTTTTTCGAAAATTAAGACTTTATTGTGAAAAAATGTTCTTGATCAACTCCTAATACTTTTGCAAGTTCTTCTTGCGTCTGGCATGCATCTGCGTCGAGCAATGTCTCCAATTCTTCGTCTTGAAATTTTTTTGCCTGTCCGTCGTCTAAGTCGAAATTGCCACTTTTAAACCGTGCAAACCACCTCCAAACTGCAGATGGTTTTTTAAGAGGAGTCTTTTATTTCATGTCCGAAATACACTCGGAGGGGTGAAAATTCCCTGCCGAGGGGCGACCGCAATTAGAAAATTTAACGTAATTTTTTATTTAAATTAATTTTCCATAACTTTTGGATGTTGCTGGCACTGGGATATGAACCCGAGCCTCCCGAATGTCAGTATGCAATGTAACCACTCGGCTATCGCGGCCGCCAACATATACATATATATAAGCATATACCAGGTTAGTTGAAATTTCGATAAAGAAAACACTTAATTTTCAGAGGAATCTCAAAATTTTTTTATTCAAAGTATTGACCATTGGTTTCTACACATTTCGCCAATCTCTCAGGCAAATTATGGATACCATTCCAAGAAAACTTTTTCTCTTTCGAGGCAAACCATTCGACGAGCAATTTTTCGACTTCTTCAATATTAGCGAAGCACTGCTCTGCAAGGGAGTGTCCCATCGATGCGAAAAGGTGATAGTCGGACGGGGCGAGGTCTGGAGAGTACAGCGGGTGCGATAATTATTCCCAATTAAGTGTTTTTAACGCGTTTTTCACCAGTTTAGCGGTATGATACGGCGCGTTGTCATGTTGAAAGATAACTTTGCCATGTCTTCGTGAACATTCCGACCGTTTTTCGATCAACGCATGATTCAAATTGATCATTTGTTGTCGGTAGCGATCCGTGTTCACCGTTTCACCAGGTTTTAACAACTCGTAGTACACCACACCACACTGGTCCCACCAAACATAGAGCATTGTCTTACGGCCAGCTTCACCAGGGGAAAGCCATGATTTTTTTCGCTTCGGGTTCTCAAAATAAATCCATTTTTCGTCCCCCTTGACAATTCGATGCAGAAAAGATTTCCTTTCGAATCGTTGAAGCAGCATTTCACAAACGGTTTTTCGATTTTCCATTTGTCTATCGTTCAGCTGGTGTGGCACCCATTTTCCATACTTCTGGATCTTTCCCATGGCTTTTAAACGTTGGCAAATTGCTCCTCGAGTCGTGTAGTGTTTCTGCCAATTTTTGTTGCGATTGGGTTGGATCAACATTGATGTTCATTGTCTGTCAAATCGAAATCTCCACTTTTAAATTGAGGAAACCATGTCTCACATGTTCTAATCACTGGAGCATGTTCACCATAAGTTTCTTCCAGCAACCGGTGAGCTTCAGCTGCTTTTTTCTTTTGATGAAATAAGAAAAGCAACGAATGCCGCAAATGCGGTTTACTTGGAACGAAACTCGACATATTCACTGAGGTAAACAAATATGACGCTATTATTTTGGCGGAATGTGACTTACGTATTTTTGTAGGATAATGTCAATAGAAAAAATTACATACATGCCAAATCATAGAAAATTATACATATTGCTAGCGACATCTACTATTGTAGTAAAACCGGCACACTTCAACAAACACACCTGGTATACCTTTAAATATAAAAGGGAAATGTACGTACATATATACACAATTAGCATTAGAGTTGGAAAATTCTGTAAGCAAACAGTTATCAGGAAATTATATGTTTACTCTTTGCAGCCTCAGTTAGAATTAACCATATTTATATATGTATACTTTTAGGGGAAAAGTTCTTATGAATACATAGTTATATACATACACACCACATAACTAAGTAAAACTGTTTTTTATAATAATTGTTATTATAAAATAGCTTTCAGCCTGCGTGCAGAAAGGTATAAAAAGAGCGATCGTAGTTTGAAAAATTAATTAGCCAGTAGATGGTCGATAGGTATACTTGTCCGTGAATATCGCCGACAAAAGTAGTACACCTGAGGGTTTCCACTTCACGAGCACTTAGCTTATATTCAACGGGGCTTTGACCTAGTTGAAAGAAAGTTAGTGGAGGGAGTTGCACCTCCGCAACTTTTACAACAGTAGAGTATATTCGGAAGAAGGATTCCAGGGTGTCCCACCTCCGCGATCTTTACGAAAGTAAGTAGAAGATAGAAACTAATTTAAACTAATAAAACTTTGTTATAACAGGAAAGAAAGCGACTTATTATCCCTCCGCTACATGCTCCTTTATAAGCCGTATGAGCACCTCCCCTGATCTCACATTTTCGGGGCACACCTCCAAACGTAAGTCGTCGTAAAAATTCAGAATTAAAGACAAAATTTATTAAGACTATTACTAACCTTTCTTACATCCTTAAATTTTAAATTACCTCTATTATATTGTATTTCCTTTTGCCGAATTTGCTTCCATCAATCTGTACGATTTCACCCGGCCCACCTATCTTCCCGACCGCTTCTTGATGATCCAACTGGTACAAAACTACTGCCTCTCGGCAAAAGTTGTACCAGTCGGTTATCGTTGATGATGATAAGGTAGATTCGTCATCGTGGGTCGCCCCACTGTTCCCTTTCGTGGCAGACTAATCTTCGCATTTTCGAAACAAGTGCCAGTTGCCCTGACCACTCGGATCTTATTTTGGCACGGTCCGATGTGGCATCTAAATGACCCGACAGTGTTATTGCCTGATTTGTCTACAATCATTGTTTTTTTTTTATTCTACACAATCTTCTCGTTTTTATTAATTCGCACTCTTCAACGGAACGAACACATTGTTCCCGAGTGCCTAGGTTAATTTCCATTTTATAAACAATCCACTTCCGACGTGCAAGTATGTTAGATCTACAATCTACAATCATCTACAATGAAATAATATATTCGTTACATTATTTTGTTGTAAAAACAATGTTGTTTCGTGTCGGGGTTGATTAGGGGTCGGAATTCCTCTTGTATTCGGCAATGGGGATCGGGGGAGGTGCCGGTCCTTCAGAAAGCTGATTTTTATCTGTCTACTTTCTTGCCAAGCTCTCAATAAAAAAAGTTTGCATTATTATGTTAGTGAAATATTATCGTTTATTAAACGCAAAATGTGAGAAAAAACCCTACAAAAAACGACTCACCTGAGATGTTGCTGCTGTGGCTGCTGGTTCAAAAGAAGGGCCTAAGGCAACATTGGCCTTTTAAAGATTTCCACATAAGGTGGAAATCCTAAACGGGACTAACTGGACTCTTCCCATAAATTTGAAGAGTCACTTAGATAAGAACAAAACACAGCAGCGACATCTCTAGGTAGAAGTGTTGGCTGCTGCTCAGGGTTGCTAAATTACTAAATTACAAATTTCAGTATGTAGAATTCAAATTTTTAATAGTTAAAGTTAGAAAAAAAATAATTCAATACAATTTACCATTTAACAATTCATTTTTTATATAGAATTTCATTTCTAAAACTAAATGTTGGTTTTCTTTTCCCTCGCCGCCGTCTAATAGGGTGAGCAACCGGAGATCACCCATCCAAAAATTGTGTTCTGGGCAGCTGGTCGTGTTGGAGTTGCTGGCATAAGCTCTGGCCGGAGAATCATGCCATATACGTCGGCACCCAAAATCAGCGAAACCGCGCTTGAATTGTAAAATGTTGGGTCTGCCAACCGCAAATTATCGAACTCGTCGACGAATCTTGAGTTCAGTGTGCGTGCAGGTGTGGTCTACATGATTTTTAATTTTAGTGTTGAAAGACCGTTTCTTTATTTGTATAAGACATTTTCCGTTATTTTTTCATATGTAAACGTATATGCATGTAGGGTTACTGCCCATTATTGACATCATATTTGGCGTAAACATGCCGGCCACTCTTGCGGCAAGAAACATACTAATTACCAATTTACCAGGCATTGCACCATCCAGGAGGTTTATTGCACAGTTCATACTAAAGAAAAATTTTGGCTTCATAAATCGCAGACTGCCAAAATCTGCATACGGTTGGAATTCTGCTTCGCTCCTGAAAGGCTGTTGAAGAGAAAAGATTATTTAAATAAAAAAGACGTGTCTAAATTCAATGCACCCTTTTATTTTTAAGTATTTTTATTTTATGGCGGTGAGACGGGCGGAAAGGACGTGTTTCCGCGCCGCGCTGCTGCTGATCCCGTGACTTGCGCTGCGAAAAGAACGTATTTCCGCCATCCATCCTGTCGGCTGTAACGACGCGTAGATGCAGATGGGCGGAAAGGACGAGTTTCCACTCCATCCTGTCGCCCGTGGCGATGCGTAGATACTGATGGGCGGAAAGGACGAGTTTCCGCGCTATCGTCCGCGAGACACGCCTGTTCATGGCGTAGTAGTGGGCGAAATCGGCGTTACTCGGTACTACCGCCGCTTGGCACTGGATTTTCCACCAAACGTTCTTCCTCAACTAACTGCGCCTATGACTTGTAATGTTCGGTGACGTTGATTGAGAGAGCGCTGTCTTCGCTGTCTTCTTCATCGACAATTACGACCGTCGGGTTTGAAGCCTCCTCTTCCATATGCAGTGTGGTATGGTGCTTCTCGTTGCGCCGTTGACACCGGTACTTGCTGGTGCATATTTTCACTTCATGGAATGGGCTCACAGTTAGCGCAGTACTTATGGATTAAAACGGCGCGCAAACGTTCTGCCGATTCTTCTCTGTATACAGGGCATAGTCGCACCACATAGTTTTTGCCGCATAAACGACAGGGAGTGGAGAATTTCTCCTCGCGTTGCTCCAATTTTTGGCGTGTTGCTGAGAAACGCGCCATTCTGAAAGAGGATGGATATAAAAAGGTGGCATTTTTCATTTGTGCGTTTTTGGTGATGAGTTAGGTGGCTAATGAGCTTTAGGATTTGTAGATAAACGATATAATGTAAGTTGTGCTTAGTGCACTTACTAATTGTGCCATGTGAATCTGTCATAGTACTTAGAACTTTGGAGATAACGCTCCATGCATCATTAGGCAACATGCCGTAATCGATAAATGGCACTGTTTCGACAGCATAAAATACACTGCGAGAGCGTTTGCAGTATGCAACTAATAATATGTTGGTATAATTAATCGCATAAGTATACATATATGGAATATGTATATTGTGCGAAATATTAGTTTGAAGGTGTCCATTTAATAAAGACAAGTAAGTTGATTTAGTCCAAACTTAGCTTGCCATCTCAAAATAAATGCGTAGCGCTTATAAATATATGGTGCGCAGCACCTGTTTACAACAATTTCAATTGTTGTAGAACAAATTATAAAAATTTAAAGAAGCTTTTTAGATAAGCGTGCTATAAAATGATGGGTATGTATGAGCGGCGAACATTCATCTCTATGTTCAGTTAGGTTAATACACTGAGTAACCTGTTGGTTACAGGAGCGTTGTGATTGGTTTTATGTTGGTGAATTTTGTTAATTCAGCACTTGGCCTGCCACACCAAAAAAAAAGTATATAAAAACATAATATCTGAAATATGAAATTCGTATTCATTGAAAGAAAAATGTTAGGCTGGCAACATCACTATGAAACTAAGAATTTGTTTTGGAGACTTATGGTGAATGCTACTCTCACTGATATTTGAAGCAGCGGCGCAGCTGAGATTTCCTACGCAGGAGCCATTTTACCGCCACGAGGATCACCAATCAAAATTCGGTAAGTAACTTTTTAACAATTTTAAGATTATAAATTTATTGTGGCGATTTGGTTAACTTTTTGCAGATATGGTAATTATCTGCAAAAAGTAGAAATTGCAATATATTTCTCAAGTCCACGTCTCTTCGTTAGTTTGTACGTGCGTGTAAAAATCGGAGGAGCATAGAAGCAAGAAATCGTTTGAAAAGCAGCAAATAAGGTGTGGCTTGTCGACAGAGTGAAATTAGAGTAAATAAATGATTTGGGAAAATAGAAAGCAAATTGTAAAGTAGAAAATGGAGCGAATTACTCACATTACTCAAATTTTTACAAATTTGTTGTCTTCGGATAACGATGTAATCGAGAAGACGACAGCTGATTTGCAGGAAGCTTACAAGTATCCCGAGACAATTCCAGCACTGAAATTGCCATACCAGCGCCAGAACCGCAGGTGCGTCAATATTCTGTTTGCTCAATTTTTTACAGCATATTCAACTTATATAGAGAACATATGTTAGATTGTAGATGGTTAAATCGTTTAAAGGCTTACACACGTTAGATTTCACTTCTTTTTTTTTATTATTGTTTTAATGATTTGCTAACATTCAACAGTTAAAAACTTACTATGTACTAAGGGAGAGGTCTCGATTCAAAACTAAATTATACGACTTTTTACCATTATATAATTAAATCGTAAAAAATGTTGTAATTTTCAAGCAAAATAAACAAGTCGCCGAAAATGTCTGTCTCCAGAGATTGAAACTTCACTTAAGAAAGTCAAAAAAATAAATTTTTAATAATTCAATGGCGATATGTATTTTGTGTGTACATGTATAGATTTCATAACCTGCGTTTGCTAATTGTAATTCTTAATTATTGTTGAAAGTTTTTCATTTGATTCTTTAGACTCAGTCAAATCTTCATCTTTCTTCAATGTGCCCTCCAAAGCTGTTGTGTAGTAGAATTTCAACAATTCATCGATGCGTGCATTATTGCAAAGGCCAACAACGGAGCAAAACTTGATCTGGATTCATCAGCCGATTTGGAGTATTCTTTTTCCACAACGTTTATCGGTATGATCTGACAAGAGCACTCAAATACTTCCTTTAGCTCCTCATTGTTTCATTGCTACGCAATTGGTCACGTGATTGTGTCACCATATCTTTGCATATTTTGCAAACGGAATCATCATCGACCTCAGTATTTCGTTTTTCCCACACAGTTTTGTATGCATTGACGCTGAGCATGACAACCTTTTGCATTTGTTAAATGCTTACACCAGTAGCTTGGACCCCAAGTATATTGTTTAGCTCCATAGCAATTTATTTATTTATTCTAGTGGAATTTGTTTACTTTGTGTTTCACAATATCTTCTCCAAAGTGAGTGAAAGTGAAAGTGTTGTGGAAAGGTGAAAATATAAAAGCCGCCTGGAAAAAAAGAAAAATCTGAGGTTTAAGCGAATAAAAAGGAACCTGAGTGCGCACACCTCTTCTTCGGTTTGTATGTCAAGCAAAGGGTAAAAAACTCCTGAAGTGGAATTTGTTCAAAAATCCATTCAATTTTTTATTATTTTTCACTGAAACTGCAAAGTGAGTGAGATAGAAATGAACCAATTCCAAAATAAAGTCAAATATAAATAAATACAGCTAATCTTGTCTTCCAAAGTGGGAACAGCGGTTAACAAAGTGCGACAATTTAGCCGAGACGCAACCCAACAATTAATAAGGTGTGTCTTCGGCAAATACCAGTCGGCAAAGTAATAATAATAATAAAAATATAAATATTAGTAAAACTAGTAATAATAAAAATAATAGTAATACATAATACCAATATAAATAGTTATACAAATAGTAAAAATAAAAATAATATGAAAAATAAAAAATAAATGATAATAATAATAATAACCAAAATAAGAATAATAACAGTAATAATAATAACATAAATTCTAACAAAACTAATATTAATAAGAATTCATAAAAAAAGAAAAAAAATTACTAACAATAATAATGACAACAACAAAATAATAAAAATAATAACAATAATAGTAGTATTAGTTATTAACAGCCGCTATAATAATAAGTACAATAATAAAGCTCTAATAATATATAAAAAATTATAAAGAATTACACTCAAACCATGAGTGTCCCCAGGTCGCCCCCTCCTGGGCGTCTGAGCATAACGGTGCCAAGCTGTGAGGTTGGCAGTGATAATGGAAGCGGGCCTAGTCCATTTGATAAGTCCATGAAAATTGAAGATGACAAGAGGAGATCCATCCACCAACCGATGCGCGACCTAATAGCAGAGCTATCAATGCTATATGAGAAAGTCCTATACCCTCAGGTGCAAGAGGGAAAAAGTATGGGATCACAAACAACACCTCGAGAAAAGGAGTCACCGATAAAAACGTCACCCGTACAGTGAACATCGGGATACAAACAAGAGACCATATGTGGAAGTCCGTTTTAAAAAGACCTGCTACCACTACGAAGACTCCCAAGGAGACTCGACCAATAAACAAGAAAAGGGAAGACGAAGTCCCTTCCGAGGAAACTCGGCCAATAAATAAGAAGCGGGATGACGAAGTCCCTGTCAATGAATGGGAACTGGTGCAAAGGAAGAAAAGACTGAGTAAGACCGCGAGAAAAACAATCAAACCCGTTGCGATTGTTATCTCAAAGACGGGTGAAACATATGCGTACATATTGAGGCAAATGAAGCAACAGCCGGGTTACAATGTAAATAAAATGACAACAACAACAAGAGGAAATCTGTTAGTATAACTCCGCAATAAGCAAATGTAAGGAACGAGCGACTGAGCTGCTTAAGTCTAACGCAAGTGTAACTGTGCTGAATAGCAGTCTAACCGTAGAGATACGGGACATTGACATGGCTACAACGGCCGAGGACGTCAGTAACGCGTTAAGAGACCAGTTCCCTAAGTTAAACCATGGGGAAGCTATAATACTGAGGTCGCTGAGGAAAACTAGAAGTGACACATTCACTGCAACTTTAAATCTCTCTATACGAGATGCGCAAATCTTGGTGGAGACTGGACGCATCCGTATAGGATGGGTGAGTTGTAGGGTCAGGGAAGTTGTCACCCCAACCAGATGCTATCGTTGTCTGGAATTCGGGCGCATATCAAAAAACTGCAAATCCACAGAAGACCGCAAGGGCCATATTGCCAAGCTTTGCGATTAAACACCTAAATGCGTGATATGCAAAAATGATAATGGTACAGACCACCCCACTGGTAGTTTTAGGTGTCCGGCATATAAAAAAGCGATCACGCATCTTAAGCAATGATTAGATGCATACAAATCAATTTGAACCACTGTGAGGCGGCTCAGGACCTCCTAAAGCAAACCGTCTTTGAACGAAAGAGTAATGTTGCACTGATTAGTGAACAGTACCGTCCACCCTCAGGTGAGGGAAGCTGGCTAAAGGATAAAAGGGGCAAAACTGCAGTCTGGGCATGTGGTGATCTTCTTTTTTTTCTTGTAATGTTGTCCGGTAATCGGTTTCTTTTGCTGTCCATTTATTATCGTCTTCTTTTAACTTTAGAAGGTCCTTACCACCACAAGAAGTTGTTGACCAATTCACTGGCGGATGATCCTCTGCTGGCAAGATCTGCTGGGTTGAACTCTAAATCCACATGGTGCCAGTTTTTAATTCCGACCGTTTCTACAATTTTTGTTATTCTATGGGCAACAAACGAGACACCGGCTCATCCCACTCTGTTCCCTCCAGACATATGTTTTGCATCAGGATCTTGGCGACAATTATGACTGGCGTCAGCCATTACATTAAAATGAGTGATATTAAGTATGGTAAGTTTAATTGCTTATTAAATTTTATGAATATATATGCACTGAACATAATTTTTTTTATAGAGTCTGATGTTCCATCTACCAGTGCAGCGGCAGCAAAAAGGGTGCGATTCACTGAGGATTTCCGCAACATGTGGAGCATCCACAAAATGCGGGACAATTTGGGCACCGTGAAGCAATGCATAGCATTTGCAGAGGGGCATGGGCTACTACTTCGCAGTAAATTGCGTCCTCGTCATAGGACGCCCATATCTTTAACAAACAAAGGAAATGATGTTCTCGGCAGTTTTTGCAGCCGCAAAGGCAAATGTAGGGAGAAATCCTGCATTTCAAGGGAAAAGGCACTTGGTTTGAGGAGGCTCGCCTAACCCTTCAGCATATATTTTACGTCATGTTTTGCTTTGCACATAAAAAGTCCGAGTTCGACGTAATGCTCCCCTGACCATCACCGATTGGTACAGTTACTGCAGAAAAACCATGGTGCTTTACCAAATCGACCACCAAACAAGAAAAATTGGTGTTCCGAGCAAGATAATTCAAATCGACGAGAGTAAATTTGGAAAAAGGAAATACAATAAAGGTAATAGTTATATATTTTGTTATTATATAGGCTTAACATTGTTTTTAATTCTTTTTTAGGAAGGAGGGTTGAAGGCCATTGGGTCCTCGGAGGACCTAAGGTTGGAGGTGTGCACGGACAACGTGCGATCGGCAGAGGTACTCGTACCCCTCATACAAAAACATGTAACCGAAGGGATAATCAGACATACCGGTTGCTGGAAAGCATATGATTTTCTCCCCAAAAAGGTAAATCATAGTGATCCGGATAACCCGTTCGTGGCACGGGATTGGACACATACTCAAAGGATTGAGTCCCAATGGCGAGTTGTCAAACGTTTTTTGCAAAAAGACAACAACAATATGCGATTAATTTCGCCGATATGATTATTGAGTATCTATGGCGGAAATCATTGAAAAAAAACAGGGAATACTTCTTAAAACTTGTAGAGGCCATTAAATATATATCTAAGGTCTAAAAATTGTATTCTAGTAGTTTTATTTTAGAATTTTTTTTTATATGTGGCAACTCCAAAATTCAAAGTAATTGCTTTATGTACAAAATACAATTTTTTTGTTATTTCAACTTTGAATACCTCGAAAACTAGAAGTCTCCGGAAAGGAAAAGCATCCTGTTTTTATATATTCTGTTTATTTCTTAGTTGTTTATTGCCAACTTAAGTGGCTATACACCCACTACAGTCGATGTATAAATTTAAACAATTTAATATTTTCGTTTTCTTGAACTTAAAGTGAAGTTACGGAGCCGATAATGTCAATATAATCGGTGTACCTTCTGTAATCACTTTCTTCAGCATCAAATTAAAGAAGTCACACGAAAAATAGTTACCCTGTCTGAAGCCCCTTATTATTGAACGGCTCGGACCTCGGTCCTTCCCGATCCTGACGGATCTTTAAGTAATTCTTAATGTCAGTTTATATAGCCGTATAAGTTTTGTGGGAATACCATATTCAAACATAGCGGCGTAGAGGCTGCTCCTTTTCGTACTGTCGAGGCTGCTTTAAACTCGACGAAGAGCAGGTGATGTGTGTTGAGCCGCTCTTTTCGGGTCTTTTCCAATGTTTGGCGTATGGTAAATTTCTGGTCAATGGATGATTTACCAGGTTTAAAGCCACACTGATAAGGTCCAATCGGTTTGTTGACGGTGGGCTTTAGTTTGTCACAAAATACGCTCTACAGTATATTAAGGAGGCTTATCCCAGGATAATTACCACAGACTGTGGGGTTCCCTTTTTATTAATTGGGCAGAGCTTCTTCTGAAAAGTAGCTGATGCATGGACCTTGTCAGCTCTTCTCCGCCATGTTTAAAGAGTTCTGCCGGTAGGCCGTCAACTTCGGCCACTTTGTTGTACTTCAAGCGGGCAGTCGCTATTCGAACCTCGTCATAGTCGGGTAGTGAAACGTTTTTTCTATCGTCCTCGATTGGGGTATCGGTTTCATCGTCTCGGGGTATTTTAGTTTCACATGATTCCATCCAGCAGGCATCAGTATACTCTGTGAATCCGTTTTGTTTAGTTTAGTTTAGATTAGTTACAGCATTTCGAGCATTTGGTTGTTGAAAATTCTAATATTAATATAGAATTAAATAAAATAAAAAATTATATAAAATCATGTATTAAGGGTGGCCACCCAAGGGTACATATGGCTCGATCTAGAGAAGCAAATACTGCTGAGTAGCCTAAAAATATGTTATAGTAAATAAGAAATGGTTAATATGGCCAAATGAGTGCGTAGGACCAATGGAGCAATTGCGAAGAATAATGACGTTAGAAGACTCCTAAAATATGCTTCACTAACCAGTTAAGTAAATTTATAACAGGATGATGAATCCAAACATACGTAAAAGTTGGCAAAAAATTGGTTAAAGAGCTAAGAGCTTGAAACGATTGGATGAGAGGCCTAAAAGGATTAATGAGCTATTGGAGAAAGTTCGTTAATACTTTGAAATTTAACATGGTGCTAAACTTAAAAAATGTCTCATTTTCCTTTTTTCTTTGCAAATATTTTTGAGGATAATTTTAACTTCATATAATTAATATAGTTATGTCGCCAAATCTTTTTTGTTTTTTTTTTCTTTTCAATTTTTCTTTACCTGGTTGTTGCAGTACTGCTGAGATAAGGCTTCTTGAATGTTCTTGTACATATGTTGTTGACGGTATCTTTAAATTATGTGACTACATTTTGCAATACTCTCGATATTCTAGGTAAGTGTAAAGCAGATGGAGTAACCCTATTAAGTGCCACTTTGCAATTAATCCAGACACAGAAAAAACGTATATGCCTCTGGCTACTTATTGATATTTAATTAAAATATCTTATAAATAGCTGTAGTCGGCATTAAAAGTTTCAAAAGTTATTTGGAAGCTAGAACAGTTTTAGTGGCCGAGCGCCGAGCAGATTCGAATGCTCGGCAGAGCATTGAAGCGCGTTTTTCGAGTTTTCATTTTTAGAAGTCTTAGGAAACGATGTCGGTGATAGCAAAAAGAATATACATATATCCGATCGAAAAAAATCAAAGTGATCTAGCTTCAGTATTAAATTATATTGTATTTAAACTAAAAAACTTGGTCAAAAGTATTTTTTTAATTTTTTTTTTGCAAATTGAAGTGAACTTTTTACACACTACGAAAATATTTTAAATTTGCCAACTTCTTCGTAATTTTTTTAGTTCATATAGAAGAGGCACTATTAAATATTTAAAAAAAAATTTGGTTCGACTGTTTCAAATGCACCGCACGGCCTCCATTAGCGGCACCGTTTCACGAGTTCAGACTGCAGCCGCTTCAGAAAACTCATCACTACAAAAGGGACTGCTGGCTTAAATGGCTTTAAAGCAAACATACGTGACCAGGAACGACACAAGAACTTTAGTAGGAGTGCTAACAAGTCAATGTCTTATTGGCAGAAATGCCAATAGATTGGAACAAATGCCACTGTAGAAGCTACCAAGAAGTAGAAGAAGAAGAGGCTGCGGAAGATCTTCTATGCAGGCTTTAGATAGGGAAATATTCGCCACTATCGTTCACGGTTTCTCTACAACGTATAGAAAGTTGCACAAATAAAACCTTTCAAAATACTTAACTTCTTCTAGACCAAAGGGTGACATGGTAGTATGGGCTGGTATAACAATAGACTTCTGCAGAATGGTGGGTCTAACTGGATGACTTTGGTATGCTTGTAGATCCAAAATATTTGTTAAAAAAATATTTCATTGAATTTTGATCTATCAGAGTCTTTATTATAATAGATTTTTCTACAGGGCTTTACCATAAGAGGTATCAAAGAAAGTTTTCCCTTAAAAGACCGATGGTTCGTTGCTTTCGATATTATCCAGTTTCGGCCTTAAAAAATCGCTAATCATTAATGGCTAGGGCACTCCAGTTGTGGAGATCTATCATTTCGGTATCAACATTTCCTGAAAAGATGAAACCTTTGTCATTCTGGTGCCGATTAACCTTATCTTCTTAAAACCTAAGATCTCATTCGGAAATTCTTTTAATTCCATCGTACTAATTGCACAAAGGAGTTTTTCATTATTTAATTCAATTTATGTTTTGGCAGCTGAGTCGGATTAGTGACAAATGCATGTTATACCAAAACTGCTGTAACCACAAAAAAATTACGGTTAAGCCATAAACGCTTCAATGAAACCCTGTATTAATATTTTCTATTGGATCTCTGGGAAATTTCTGTTAGCACTTTTAATTTTTTTAATACCAAAACTATGAATGTGTGCGCTGGTCATTTTTTAACGAACGTTGTCATATACATATGTACGTGCAAATACATAGCATTGCAAAAAATCGTTGATAGGATTTCCACGCTAACGCCATTGTTCATCGTTCAGAGTATGGATAGACATATACAAAGGCATATATTCCTGGCATGTATATATGTAGGTATAATATTAATAATTTGGCACTTTGTAACCGCAGAAGCGATTTTCGGCCGAGCTCCTCCTCCAATTTGTGGTTTTGCGCCTTGATGTTTTTCCAACAAATGAAGGTACCTACAGTTTATACTAAGCCGCCTCCGAACGGCTGATGGTTTTATAACGAGGAGTCTTTTTTTATTTCATGTCCGAAATACACTCGGAGGGGTGAACATTCCCTGCCTTGGGGCAACCGCAATTAGAAAATTTAACTTAATTTAATTAAATTAATTTTCCATAACTTTTGGATATTGCTGGCACTGGGATATGAACCCGAGCCTTCCGAATGTCAGTACGCAATGCTAACCATTCGGCTATCGCTGCCGCGGTATATATGTATAGTCCATCAATTATTTGCTTATCTATCCACACTTCACTCAACTCGAGCGCTGACTATTGAAAGTATGACTCACTCACCAAAAAGCTTTCCATTAAAGAACCAAAAAGTGGTAGATAAACAAAAGTAAAATGGAAAACTTGATGTGGAATAAATAACGTAGATCGAAATGTGAAGGCGGAATCGAAAAAAGTAGCAGTACTACTACTACTACGACTACTACTACTACTACTACTACTACTACTACTACTACTACTACTACTACTACTACTACTACTACTACTACTACTACTACTACTACTAAACTATTCTATATATTTTTTAAAAATAAAAATAAATTAAATCTTAATTAATAACAAATTTTAATTAATATATCATAAAAATTTAAAATTCTGTAAAATAAAAAAATTTCGTATCTCCTTCTCGCACAGATAAACAACCCCTAATTAATTATCTTTTTTCATTTAATTTTTAAAAGGGAAAATAACTTTTTATAAAAAAAAATTTTTTTTTCCTTTTTATTACTAAATTTTAAAATTAAATTTTAATAATTATATTACACAATATTAAATTTAATAATTTTTATTAATTAAGTATTTATTAAAAATTAATAATTATTTAAAATAATAAAAATTAATTTTAAAATTATTAAATTTAATAATTTTTATTTATTAATTATTATTTTATTTATATATATACATATATTAATGAAATTTTTATAAATAAATTATAAAAAATTTATTTTATAATATAATATTTTTAAATTATTATGAATAAAAAATATATACTATATTATATTATTTTAAAATTTTCAATAATATATTTAATATAATATAACGATATATATAATAAGATTAATAAATATATATATGTATATAAATATTTAATTAATTAATAGATGCCTATATATTATGTCAAAAAAACCCTAAAATTCTGAAATTAATAACAATTTGTTAAATCATCTATAAGCATCTAAAATAATATGACGTTCGACATTTGTATAAATAAATAATAAAAATAACTTTTTGTTTGTCATCTATCTATTTATATAAAAGTTGAGATTTTAACTCTCGGAAATGTCTATATTGGAATTTTTAGTTATTTAATAAGGTTTTTTTATTTTTAAATTTTTATACTATTTTTATTTATTTAAATTTAATTTAATTTAAAAATTTTTTTTTTTTATAATATTAAATTAACAATAAAATAAAAAAAAATAAAAAAAAAAAAATAGAAGGGAAAATAACTTTTTATAAATGAAATAAATTTTTTTCATTCAATGAATTGCCTGACAAAAGGGTTACCTTGATAGGGTAAATTATGTAAATAAAATTTACATTCATTAATTTTTATTTAATTATTGATTTATATAATAAAATATTCACATTATTTATAATATTTTATATTTAATAGAATTAAACTATTTCTAAAAGTATCAAAAACTTTTGTGCATCATACACTAAAATATACAATTATTTATAAAATATAAAAAGATAAGCTAATTAAGCTACTGGGTTCATACCCCATTTATAAAGGTTTTAATCCTTTTCTTTTTAATTTTTAATAATTCTGCTAAAATTATATTTTTTTTTATTTTAATAATAGGAACAATAATTACAATTTCTTCTAATTCTTGATTAGGAGCTTGAATAGGTCTTGAAATTAATTTATTATCTTTTATTCCCCTAATAAGTGATAATAATTTAATATCAACAGAAGCCTCATTAAAGTATTTTCTTACTCAAGCATTAGCATCTGCTGTTTTATTATTCGCTATTATTATAATATATCTTAATAATTTTCCTATTACAGAAAATAATTCTATCTTCAATAATTTAATTATTAAAAGAGGAGCTGCACCATTTCATTTTTGATTTCCCAACGTTATAGAGGGTTTATCGTGAATTAATGCTTTAATTTTAATAACTTGACAAAAAATTGCCCCTTTAATGCTAATTTCTTATATTTCTCAAAACAATTTTATTATTTTAGTAATTTTATCTTCAACAATTATTGGATCATTAGGTGGTCTTAATCAAACTTCCCTACGAAAATTAATAGCTTTCTCTTCTATCAACCACTTAGGTTGAATACTAGCTGCTATGCAAGCGAGTGAATCAATATGATTAACTTATTTTTCTTTTTATTCTTTTTTATCATTTAGATTAATTTTTATATTTAATAATTTAAAGATATTTCATATTAATCTATTGTTTAACTCTTTTTTTAATTCAAAAACCTTAAAATTTATTTTATTTTTAAATCTTCTTTCATTAGGAGGACTACCACCATTTATCGGATTTTTACCTAAATGATTAGTTATCCAATTATTAGTAAATAACAGACAATATTTTTTAATAACAATAATAACTGTAATAACTCTTATTACATTATTTTTTTATTTACGATTATGGTTTGCTGCTTTTATATTAAACTACTCTGAAAATAATTGAATAATTAACATCCAAATTAATAATTTTTCATTCAAATGTATATTATGTCTATCATTTATTTCAACTTTTAGATTAATTCTAATTTCTTTAATTTATGCTTATTTGTAAGGCTAAGGTTTTAAGTTAATAAAACTAATAGCCTTCAAAGCTATAAATATAAGTTAAATCTTTTAAGCCTTAGTAATTTTAATTACTCCTTTAGAATTGCAGTCTAATATCATTATTGACTATAAGGCTTTAAATAAAATTTAAATAGTTGATTAAAAAGAAATAATTCTTATAAATAGATTTACAGTCTATTGCCTTAACTTCAGCCATTTAATCGCAACAATGGCTATTTTCAACTAATCATAAAGATATTGGTACTTTATATTTTATTTTTGGAGCATGAGCTGGAATAGTAGGAACATCTCTTAGAATTTTAATTCGAGCTGAATTAGGTCACCCAGGAGCACTAATTGGAGATGATCAAATTTATAATGTAATTGTTACTGCTCATGCTTTCGTTATAATTTTTTTTATAGTTATACCTATTATAATTGGAGGGTTTGGAAATTGACTAGTACCTTTAATACTTGGTGCTCCAGATATAGCATTCCCTCGAATAAATAATATAAGTTTTTGATTATTACCTCCTTCTCTTACATTATTATTAGTAAGTAGTATAGTAGAAAACGGAGCTGGAACAGGTTGAACAGTTTACCCTCCCCTCTCTTCTGTAAATGCTCATGGAGGAGCTTCTGTTGACTTAGCAATTTTTTCTCTTCATTTAGCAGGAATTTCTTCTATTTTAGGAGCTGTAAATTTTATTACTACAGTAATTAATATACGATCAACTGGAATTTCATTTGACCGTATACCTTTATTTGTCTGAGCTGTAGTTCTTACTGCACTATTATTATTACTTTCTCTTCCAGTTTTAGCTGGAGCTATTACAATATTATTAACAGATCGAAATTTAAACACCTCATTCTTTGATCCAGCAGGAGGAGGTGACCCTATTTTATACCAACATTTATTTTGATTTTTTGGACATCCTGAAGTTTACATTTTAATTCTACCTGGATTCGGAATAATTTCTCATATTATTAGTCAAGAATCAGGAAAAAAGGAAACATTCGGATCATTAGGAATAATTTATGCTATATTAGCAATTGGCTTATTAGGATTTATTGTTTGAGCACATCATATATTTACAGTTGGTATAGATGTAGACACTCGAGCTTATTTTACATCAGCAACAATAATTATTGCTGTTCCAACAGGTATTAAAATTATTAGTTGACTTGCCACACTTCACGGTACACAATTAAACTACTCACCAGCTATATTATGAGCTCTTGGACTTGTATTTTTATTTACAGTTGGAGGTTTAACAGGAGTTGTCCTAGCTAATTCTTCTGTTGATATTATTTTACACGACACTTATTATGTTGTAGCACATTTCCATTATGTTTTATCTATAGGAGCGGTATTTGCTATTATAGCTGGATTTGTTCACTGATATCCATTATTTACTGGATTAAATTTAAATCCTAAATGATTAAAAAGTCAATTTATTATTATATTTATTGGAGTAAATTTTTCCCTCAACATTTTTTAGGATTAGCTGGAATACCTCGTCGATATTCAGATTATCCAGATGCTTATACAACTTGAAATGTAATTTCAACAATTGGTTCTTCAATTTCTCTATTAGGAATTCTATTCTTTTTATTTATTATTTGAGAAAGTATAATTTCTCAACGTCAAGTTATTTATCCAATACATTTAAATTCTTCAATTGAATGACTTCAAAATACTCCACCTGCTGAACATAGTTATTCTGAATTACCTCTTTTAACTAATTAATTTTATTCTAATATGGCAGATTAGTGCAATGGATTTAAGCTCCATATACAATATAAAGTATTTCACTTTTATTAGAAATAAAATGACAACATGAGCTAGTTTAGGTCTCCAAGATAGAGCTTCACCTCTTATAGAACAATTAACATTTTTTCATGACCACGCATTAATAATTTTAGTAATAATTACAACTTTAGTTGGATATTTAATATTTATATTATTTTTTAATTCTTACACAAACCGAAATTTACTTCATGGACAAACAATTGAAATAATTTGAACTATTTTACCCGCTATTGTTTTATTATTTATTGCTTTTCCTTCTCTTCGATTATTATATTTATTAGATGAAATTAATGAATCATCAATTACTTTAAAGGCTATTGGCCACCAATGATACTAAAGTTATGAATACTCAGATTTTATAAATGTTGAATTTGACTCTTATATAATCCCAACAAATGAATTATCAAATGATGGTTTCCGTTTATTAGATGTTGATAATCGAATTGTTTTACCTATAAATTCTCAAGTTCGTATTCTTGTAACAGCTGCCGATGTAATTCATTCTTGAACAATTCCTGCTTTAGGGGTAAAGGTAGATGGAACTCCTGGACGTTTAAATCAAACTAATTTTTTAATAAATCGACCAGGCTTATTTTATGATCAATGTTCAGAAATTTGTGGAGCTAACCACAGTTTTATACCAATTGTGATTGAAAGAATTCCTACAAACTATTTTATTAAATGAATTACTAACAGAATTAATTAATTTATAAACATTAGATGACTGAAAGCAAGTACTGGTCTCTTAAACCATTTCATAGTAAATTAGCACTTACTTCTAATGAAAAAAAAAATTAGTTAAAATCTATAACATTAGTATGTCAAACTAAAATTATTAAAATATTTAATATTTTTTGATTCCACAAATAGCACCAATTGGTTGATTAAGTTTATTTATTATTTTTTCTTTAACATTTATTTTATTTAGAATAATAAATTATTACTCAGTATTATTAATCCCCTCTGCTAACTGATTAATACCTTCCCGATGACACATTTTTTGAAATTCTATCTTAATTACATTACATAAAGAATTCAAAACTTTATTAGGACCTAGAGGTCATTCAGGTTCTACCTTCATTTTTGTTTCATTATTTTCATTAATTTTATTTAATAATTTTATAGGATTATTTCCCTATATTTTTACAAGAACAAGCCATTTAACATTAACACTTACATTAGCTTTACCTCTTTGATTATGTTTTATACTTTACGGATGAATTAATCATACTCAACATATATTTGCTCATTTAGTACCTCAAGGTACACCTGCAGTTTTAATACCTTTTATAGTATGCATTGAAACTATTAGAAATATCATCCGACCAGGAACATTAGCAGTTCGATTAGCTGCTAATATAATTGCAGGACACCTTCTTCTTACTCTTCTAGGTAATACTGGTCCTTCACTTTCAATAATAATTGTTTCATTATTATTAATTGGTCAAATTGCTTTATTAGTTCTTGAATCAGCTGTAGCTATTATTCAATCATATGTATTTGCCGTTTTAAGAACTCTATACTCTAGAGAAGTAAATTAATGTCAACACACTCAAATCACCCATTCCATTTAGTTGATTATAGCCCATGACCTTTAACAGGAGCAATTGGTGCCATAACATCCGTTTCAGGTTTAGTAAAATGATTTCATCAATATGATATTTCTCTATTTCTTTTAGGAAATATCATTACTATTTACAGTTTATCAATGATGACGAGATGTATCTCGTGAAGGAACATTTCAATGTTTACACACCCTTCCAGTTACATTAGGATTACGATGAGGAATAATTCTTTTCATTTTATCCGAAGTTTTATTTTTTGTATCATTTTTCTGAGCGTTTTTTCATAGAAGATTATCACCAGCTATTGAATTAGGAGCTTCATGACCTCCAGCTGGTATTAAACCTTTTAATCCATTTCAAATTCCTCTATTAAATACAGCTATTTTATTATCTTCAGGAGTTATTGTAACATGAGCTCATCATAGATTAATAGAAGGAAATCACTCACAAGCTATTTTTCACAGTTTTATTAGGAATCTATTTTACTATTCTCCAAGCATACGAATATATTGAGGCTCCGTTTACTATTGCAGACTCAGTTTATGGCTCAACTTTTTTTATAGCTACAGGATTTCATGGAATTCATGTATTAATTGGAACTACTTTTCTTTTAATTTGTTTAATTCGCCATTTAAATAACCATTTCTCAAAAAATCATCATTTTGGTTTTGAAGCTGCTGCATGATACTGACATTTTGTTGATATTGTATGATTATTTCTTTATATTTCAATTTATTGATGAGGAGGATAATTAATTATCTATATAGTATATAAGTATATTTGACTTCCAATCATAAGGTCTACTATTTAGTAGTATAGATAATATTCTCAATTACTATTATAATATTTATTTTAATTATTATTACAAGAGTTGTAATAATATTAGCTTCTATTTTATCAAAAAAATCTTTAACAGATCGAGAAAAATGTTCACCATTCGAATGTGGATTTGATCCTAAGTCATCTTCACGATTACCTTTTTCTCTACGATTTTTCTTAATTACAATTATTTTTTTAATTTTTGATGTAGAAATTGCTTTAATTTTACCAATAATTTTAATTATTACAATTTCAAATATTTTTATATGAACTTTTACTTCTATTATTTTTATTATTATTTTAATTATTGGATTATACCATGAATGAAACCAAGGAATACTAAATTGATCAAATTAAATAGGGTTGTAGTTAATTATAACATTTGATTTGCATTCAAAAAGTATTGAATTTCAATCTACCTTAATATTAATTTTTATTATAAGAATATGAAGCAATTTATTGCAATTAGTTTCGACCTAATCTTAGGTTTTTAAAACCCTTATTCTTTATTAATTGAAGCCAAAAAGAGGCTTATCACTGTTAATGATAGAACTGAAAAAATTTTCCAATTAAAGAAGTATGACGTTCAAGAAAAAGCTGCTAACTTTTATCTTTTAATGGTTAAACTCCATTTATACTTCTATTTATATAGTTTATTAAAAACATTACATTTTCATTGTAAAAATAAAATTTTTATATTTTTATAAATTACTTAAACTAATTCACTATATCTAAGAATTATAACAATTACCCTAACATCTTCAGTGTTATGCTCTAAATTTAAGCTACTTAAATAAAATAATAAAGAAAAACTAAATAAAAAGATAATTCATAAAATAAATAATATAAGATAAATTTTTAAATTATTATTATGTATAAAAGATCTATACTGAGAATATTTTACTAACTGATTATACAAATTTTGACCCCCTAAAAATTCTGATCAACCTTGATCAAAAGATTTAGAAACAATTCCCCCTAAAATTAATGGATAATTAATAATTCCATAAGTAGAAATATAAGGCATAAATCACATTGAACCAAAATAATAACTTATTAAATATCTATTTAAAGACTTATTAAAATAATACAAAGAAACATTAGAAATTAAATACCCAATTAAACCTCCTAAAATACATACAAATAAAGTTAATAACTTTAAATAAAAAGGTAAACATACTATATAAGGAGTTGGAAAAATTAATCAACTTAATATTCTCCCACCAATAATTCTTATGAATGATAAACCTCTTATTCCACGTAATATAATTCAACCTTCATCTCTTAATATATTTAAAGACCCACAATTTAATTCACCAGTTATTGAATAATAAATTAAACGAAAAGAATAACAAACTGTTAAACCAGTAGAAAAAAAAATATAAAAAAAAAGAAAATATATTAATATATCTAAAAGAAATAACTTCTAAAATTAAATCCTTTGAATAAAACCCAGCTAAAAAAGGTATTCCACATAAAGCTAAATTTGCTACATTAAAACAACCTGAAGTTAAAGGCATATACACACCTAAACCCCCTATTAAACGAATATCTTGATAATTATTTATATTATGAATAATAGCTCCAGCACATATAAATAATAAAGCTTTAAATAAAGCATGAGTTAATAAATGAAAAAAAGCCAATTTATAAAATCCTATTGATAAAATTCTTATTATTAAACCTAATTGTCTTAAAATAGATAAAGCAATAATTTTTTTTAAATCAAATTCAAAATTAGCCCCCAACCCAGCTATAAATATTGTTAAACCAGAAATTAATAATAAAAATTGTCCTATAAAACTTTCTCTTAATAAAATATTAAACCGAATTAATAAATATACCCCAGCAGTTACCAAAGTAGAAGAATGAACTAAAGCAGAAACTGGAGTAGGTGCAGCTATAGCTGCAGGTAATCAAGACGAAAAAGGAATATGTGCTCTTTTTGTTATAGCTGCTAATATAATTAATACTCCAATAATTTGTATTTCAATTATATTTTTTATTGATTCTAAATAAAAAATATAATTTCATCTACCATAATTTAATATTCAAGCAATAGCTAATAAAAAAGCGACATCTCCAATTCGATTTGATAAAACAGTTAATATTCCAGCATTATAAGATTTCACATTTTGAAAATAAATTACTAAACAATAAGAAACTAATCCTAATCCATCTCATCCTAATAAAATTCTAATTAAATTAGGACTAATAATTAATAATATTATAGATAAAACAAATATAAGAACTAATATAATAAAACGATTAATATTTACATCCCCTCTTATATATTCCTTTCTATAATAAATTACTAAAGAAGAAATTAATAATACAAATAATAAACTTATTCAATCAAATAAAAAAGTTATAACAATTCTTGAAGAATTTAATGTAACTACTTCCCATTCTAAAAAAAATAGAATATTCATTTATTAAAAAATTTAAACTAAATAAAAATATAGAAATTCTAATTCTAATCAGAATTAAAAATCTAATTCTACAAATTGATAAATAATTTTTCACGATCTAAGATGAATAATTCATATCATTGACACCACAAATCAATATTTTTTAATAAACTACTTAAATTTTAAATTTAATTTTAAAGTCAAAATAAACAAATTTCTCTCTTTAAAATTAATAAATTTAAAGGAAATCAATGAAAAAATAATAAAAAATATTCACGGATATTTCCACCTCTAAATGAATAAACCCCAGAAAATAACTTACCATGTTGTCTATAAGCGTATAAATATAAAGTATAAGCAGCTCTGAAAAAAGATAATAATGATAAAGAAATTATAGTTAATCAAGATCATCTAACAATTCTATTCAATAAAGAAATTTCTCCTAATAAATTTAATGACGGAGGTGCTGCTATATTACATACTCTTAATAAAAATCACCACAAAGTTATAGAAGGTATAAAATTTAATAACCCCTTATTAATTAATAAACTTCGACTCCCCAATCGTTCATAGGTAATATTAGCTAAACAAAATAAACCAGAAGAACATAATCCATGACCAATTATTAAAGTATAAGAACCTCTCAATCCTCAATATCTTAATGTTATTAAACCCCCTAATACAATTCCCATGTGAGCTACAGAAGAATAAGCAATTAAAGCCTTTAAATCAGTTTGTCGTAAACAAACTAAACTAATTAAAACAATTAATCTAATACTCACTCAAATATAATTATACTTCAAACCAATTAATTGTAAAAATCTAAATACCCGCAATAATCTATATCCCCCCAATTTTAATATAATACCAGCTAAAATTATTGATCCAGAAACAGGTGCCTCTACATGAGCTTTTGGTAATCATAAATGAATTAAAAATGTAGGTATTTTAACTAAAAAAGCTAAAATTATTGATAAATACAATAAATCATAATTAAATATGTAATTTGCTAATAAATAAAAATTTATTGTATTACAATTTACATATAAATAAAAAATTCCAACTAATAAAGGTAAAGAAACTAATAAAGTATAAAATAGTAAATAAACTCCAGCCTGCAACCGCTCAGGTTGATAACCTCAACCTAAAATTAAAAATAAAGTAGGAATCAATCTTCTTTCAAAAAATAAATAAAATATAAATAAATTTATTCTTCTAAATGTCAAAACTAAAAAAATTAGAAGAGCCAAAACATTAAATAAAAATAAGTTTTTATAATTATTATATTTATATACAGATTCACTAGCAACAATCATTAAAGAACAAATTCAAAATCTTAACAAAATTAACCCATATGATAAAACATCAAACCCTATAAAATAAGAAATATTTACAAAATAATTTGTACAAATATTTATTAAAATTAAAACAAATGTAACAACAAATAATAAATTATGCACCATTCAAAATAAACCTTGTATAAAACAAATAGGACTAATAAAAATTATTATAAAAATTAATTTTAACATTATAAAACATTAAATGATTGAAAATAATCATTTCCATGTGTACGAATTATTGAAACCAAAATTGAAAGCCCTAAAGCACCTTCACATACTCTAAAAGTCAAAAATATTATTCTAAAAAATCTTATATATTCTATTAATCTTAAATAAATATATAATAAAAAAAATAAATTTAAAACAATATATTCTAAACTTAACAACATTGACAATAAATGCTTTCGATTAGAAACAAAAACAAAAACCCCTATTAAAAATAAAAAACAAGGTAATCTTCAATAAAATATTATTAACATTAGTTTTAATAGTTTAATAAAAACATTGGTCTTGTAAATCAAACATAAGATTTAATCTTTTAAAACTTCAAGAGAAAAGAAATTACTTTATCATTAATCCCCAAAATTAATATTTTAATTAAACTACCTCCTGAAATTATACAATTAATATTATATGCATCAACATTAATCACAAGATTTATTTTTATTCAAATAAATCATCCTCTAGCTATAGGACTAATTCTTCTAATTCAAACAATTCAAATTTGTTTATTAACAGGACTAATAGCTAAAAGATTTTGATTTTCTTATATTTTATTTTTAATTTTTTTAGGTGGAATATTGGTTCTATTCATTTATGTAACATCTTTAGCATCTAATGAAATATTTTCTTTATCTATAAAATTAACAACAATTTCATTAATTATTTTCTCAATTATTATAATTGCTTATATTTTATTAGATAAAACAAGATCTTCTTTTTTCATTCATAATAACGAAATACAACCAATTAATTATTTAAATATATTAATAAAAGGAAATTCTTTAAATCTCCAAAAACTTTATAATTATCCAACAAATTTTTTAACAATTTTATTAATAAACTATCTATTAATCACTTTAATTGCTGTAGTAAAAATTACTAAACTATTTTATGGTCCCCTTCGTCCTATAAATTAATGAACAAACCTTTACGAACCCAACATCCTTTATTCAAAATTGCTAATAATGCTTTAGTAGATTTACCTGCACCTATTAATATCTCAGCTTGATGAAATTTTGGTTCATTATTAGGATTATGCTTAATTATTCAAATTTTAACTGGATTATTCCTTGCTATACATTATACAGCAGATATTAATTTAGCTTTCAATAGAGTTAATCATATTTGTCGAGATGTAAATTATGGATGATTATTACGAACTATGCACGCTAACGGTGCATCATTCTTTTTTATTTGTATTTATTTACATGTAGGACGTGGAATTTACTATGGATCTTATTTATTCACTCCAACATGATTAATTGGAGTATTAATTTTATTTTTAGTAACAGCAACAGCTTTTATAGGTTATGTTCTTCCATGAGGACAAATATCATTTTGAGGAGCTACAGTTATTACTAATTTATTATCAGCTATCCCTTATTTAGGAATTGATTTAGTTCAATGAGTATGAGGAGGATTTGCAGTTGATAATGCTACTTTAACTCGATTCTTCACTTTTCATTTTATTCTCCCATTTATTGTATTAGCAATAACTTTAATTCATCTATTATTTTTACATCAAACTGGATCTAATAACCCAATTGGTATTAATTCTAATATTGACAAAATTTCATTCCACCCTTATTTTACATTCAAGGATATTGTTGGATTTATTATTATAATTATGGCACTTCTCTTATTAACTTTAATTAATCCTTATTTATTAGGAGACCCAGACAATTTTATTCCAGCAAATCCTTTAGTTACCCCAGTCCATATTCAACCTGAATGATACTTTTTATTTGCTTATGCTATTTTACGATCAATTCCAAATAAATTAGGAGGAGTGATTGCTCTTGTTTTATCAATTGCAATTTAGCAATTTTACCATTTTATAATTTAAGAAAATTCCGAGGAATTCAATTTTATCCTATTAATAAAATTTTATTTTGAATTATAGTAGTAACAGTAATTTTATTAACATGAATTGGGGCACGACCAGTTGAAGAACCTTACGTTTTAACAGGTCAAATTTTAACAGTAGTTTATTTCTTATATTATATTATTAACCCACTTATTAATAAATGATGAGATAATTTAATTAATTAGTTAATGAGCTTGAATAAGCATATGTTTTGAAAACATAAGATAGAAATTAAAGTTTCTATTAACTTTACTAAATTTAATTAACCACATATATCTAATAACTAATAATTTAAATCCAATAAAAAATAATAAATAATTTAATGAAAAAGGTAAAAAACTTTTTCATGCTAAATATATTAATTTATCATAACGAAACCGAGGTAAAGTTCCTCGAGCTCAAATAAAAACAAATGAAATAAAAGTTAACTTTACATAAAATAATAAATTAAATAAATCACAACCTAAAAAAATTACAGAAAATAATATACTTATAAATAAAATTCTTGCATATTCAGCTATAAAAATCAATGCAAATCCTCCTCTTCTATATTCAATATTAAATCCTGATACTAATTCAGATTCACCTTCCGCAAAATCAAAAGGTGTTCGATTAGTTTCAGCTAAACAAATACAAAACCAAACTAAACTAATAGGGAATAAAAAAATTATAAATCAAATATAACTTTGATAATAATAAAAATCTAAAATATTATATCTCCCAATTAAAAAAACAAAAGATAATAAAATTAAAGCTATTCTTACTTCATAAGAAATTGTTTGAGCAACAGCTCGTAAACCTCCCAACAAAGCATAATTTGAATTAGAAGATCACCCCGCAATTATTACAGTATAAACCCCAAGTCTTGTACAGCATAAAAAAAATAGAACTCCTAAATTAAATGAAAATAATTTAATAAGTAAAGGAATACATAACCAAGCAATTAAAGAAATGAATAAAGAAAAAATAGGGGAAAAATAATAAGAAATATAATTTGATAAAAGAGGATAAGTTTGTTCCTTAGTAAATAACTTGATTGCATCACAAAAAGGTTGAGGAATTCCTATCAAACCTACTTTATTAGGACCTTTACGAATTTGAATATAACCTAAAACTTTACGCTCTAAAAGAGTTAAAAAAGCTACACTTACTAAAACACAAATAACTAAAATTAATCTCCCAACTAAAGATAAAATAAATTCAATAAAAAAACAAGTACTATTTGTAATTTAAATTACATAAATAAATTCTAAATTTATTGCACTAATCTGCCAAAATAGTTTTAAATCATTATTTATATTCATTTTTAAAATTTAATAATTTTAATATTTGGTCCTTTCGTACTAAAATATTATAATTTATTAAAGATAGAAACCAACCTGGCTTACGCCGGTCTGAACTCAGATCATGTAAGAATTTAAAAGTCGAACAGACTTAATATTTAAACGGCTACACCTAAATATATATCTTAATCCAACATCGAGGTCGCAAACTTTTTTGTCGATATGAACTCTCAAAAAAAATTACGCTGTTATCCCTAAAGTAACTTAATCTTATAATCATTAATAATGGATCAACTATTCATAAATTAATGTTTTAATTCAAAATTAAAAGTTTATTAAATTTTAATATCACCCCAACAAAATATTTAATATTATAAAAATAAAATTAATCAAAAAAATTTGAATAATATTAAATATAAAGATTTATAGGGTCTTCTCGTCTTTTAATAATATTTTAGCTTTTTAACTAAAATATAAAATTCTAATATAATTTTATATGAAACAGCTTATACTTCGTCCAACCGTTCATACCAGCCTTCAATTAAAAGACTAATGATTATGCTACCTTTGCACAGTTAGAATACTGCGGCCATTTAAAAATATTCAGTGGGCAGGTCAGACTTTAAAAATAACTCAAAAAGACATGTTTTTGTTAAACAGGCGAGTAATATATTTGCCGAGTTCTTTATATAAACTTATCATAAAAATATATTTTAACACTACAAAACTTTATACTAATTCTATCATTATCTCTTTTTATTAAATATTAATAAAAAAATTTTTATAAAAAATTAAAATATAATAAATAATTTATAACAAACTTATTAATGATTACTAATTCTAAGCATACATACATAAGCATACATTTTTATAAAATTTTTATTAATTTTTAAAAATTTATTTTAAAGCTTATCCCTTAAAATTTAACCAATACTTAATAAAATTACTATTTCCAAATTTCTTTGATTAATAAAATTAATTACTGAGATTATAAAAAATTTATTTATTATTAAAATAAACAAAAATTCACACAAAAATTTACATATAAAATATATTAATAACAAAATTATAAGCCAAAATAAAACTTTAAATACTAAACTATTCTACTACTACTACTACTACTACTACTACTACTACTACTACTACTACTACTACTACTACTACTACTACTACTACTACTACAACTACTACTACTACTACTACTACTACTACTACTACTACTACTACTACTACTACTACTACTACTACTACTACTACTACTACTACTACTACTACTACTACTACTACTACTACTACTACTACTACTACTACTACTACTACTACTACTACTACTACTACTACTACTACTACTACTACTACTACTACTACTACTACTACTACTACTACTACTACTACTACTACTACTACTACTACTACTACTACTACTACTACTACTACTACTACTACTACTACTACTACTACTACTACTACTACTACTACTACTACTACTACTACTACTACTACTACTACTACTACTACTACTACTACTACTACTACTACTACTACTACTACTACTACTACTACTACTACTACTACTACTACTACTACTACTACTACTACTACTACTACTACTACTACTACTACTACTACTACTACTACTACTACTACTACTACTACTACTACTACTACTACTACTACTACTACTACTACTACTACTACTACTACTACTACTACTACTACTACTACTACTACTACTACTACTACTACTACTACTACTACTACTACTACTACTACTACTACTACTACTACTACTACTACTACTACTACTACTACTACTACTACTACTACTACTACTACTACTACTACTACTACTACTACTACTACTACTACTACTACTACTACTACTACTACTACTACTACTACTACTACTACTACTACTACTACTACTACTACTACTACTACTACTACTACTACTACTACTACTACTACTACTACTACTACTACTACTACTACTACTACTACTACTACTACTACTACTACTACTACTACTACTACTACTACTACTACTACTACTACTACTACTACTACTACTACTACTACTACTACTACTACTACTACTACTACTACTACTACTACTACTACTACTACTACTACTACTACTACTACTACTACTACTACTACTACTACTACTACTACTACTACTACTACTACTACTACTACTACTACTACTACTACTACTACTACTACTACTACTACTACAACAACAACAACAACAACAACAACAACAACAACAACAACAACAACAACAACAACAACAACAACAACAACAACAACAACAACAACAACAACAACAACAACAACAACAACAACAACAACAACAACAACAACAACAACAACAACAACAACAACAACAACAACAACAACAACAACAACAACAACAACAACAACAACAACAACAACAACAACAACAACAACAACAACAACAACAACAACAACAACAACAACAACAACAACAACAACAACAACAACAACAACAACAACAACAACAACAACAACAACAACAACAACAACAACAACAACAACAACAACAACAACAACAACAACAACAACAACAACAACAACAACAACAACAACAACAACAACAACAACAACAACAACAACAACAACAACAACAACAACAACAACAACAACAACAACAACAACAACAACAACAACAACAACAACAACAACAACAACAACAACAACAACAACAACAACAACAACAACAACAACAACAACAACAACAACAACAACAACAACAACAACAACAACAACAACAACAACAACAACAACAACAACAACAACAACAACAACAACAACAACAACAACAACAACAACAACAACAACAACAACAACAACAACAACAACAACAACAACAACAACAACAACAACAACAACAACAACAACAACAACAACAACAACAACAACAACAACAACAACAACAACAACAACGGGGAAGTAATAATTCATCAAAGTTTTGGGTCATGTTTTCATTACAGTTCCTATGTGCTCTCTTATGCTCACTTATAATGATATTTTCCTGTTCTCCTTCAGTAAATACTTCTTCTACTTGCATCTGTGTGAGCTTTGCATTTTCAAAAGTATTTTTTTTTTTTTTTTATTTTTTTTTGTATAATGCTTTATTGAATCTTTCCTTTTTGGAAACTAACAATTATTTCGAAAATCTTAAAGCTAATTCTTATTCCTAGAACAAGTTAATCATTACCACTGTATAGATTAACAAATTAAGCAAAGTACAATAAAATAAGAAAATAACTTAGATTTATCAAAGAATGTGTTTATATAGATATCATTAGGTATACCAAACACTCATAACAAAAGATATATCATAAAGGATAATTTGAAGTAAATTATAATATCATGAAGGATATATGCGGAGCGCAACTCCGATGTAGAATAATTGGATGCGGCAGAGCCCTTAGTCACAGTTCAAACGTAAATCCTTTCTCTTTAATCGCTTAGGGTAGTTCTGCTGTAATATTTTTTTAGCTAGAAAGTTTGGGTGGTTAGATAACCTTAATGAGTAATTTTTAAGCAGTTTCTCTATTTCCTCGGTGACGGTTTTAATCCCGAGATCTTTGTGAATTGCGGAGTTTTTTACATACCAAGGGGCTTTGCTTATTGATCTTAAGGTTTTAGACTGTAGTCTTGGAATTCTATCCAGGCTAGATTTAGATGCTGAGCCCCAAATTTGGATCCCGTACGTCCAAGATGGCTTTATTAGCATATTAAAAAGTAAAACTTTGTTTTCTAGACTTAGTTTGAACTTAGAGCCTACAATCCAATGCAAGTTCGCAATTTTCAATTTGGTTTGAGTAATCTTTTTGTCTATGTGGTTTTTCCAGGTGAGTCTTTTATCCAATGTAACTCCCAGGTAGGTAACGAATTCTTTCTGAGGTATTGTATTCCCATTTATAGAGATTGAAGGACCTGTGTCTTTTTTTAGGGTAAATGTTACTTGTATACACTTAGACTCATTGACTTTAATTCTCCAAGTTGTTAGCCACTATTCTATTACTTTTAAATGTTCTTGTAATCTGTAACTGGCTATCATGGGGTTTGAATGGACACTAAGTATTGCTGTATCATCCGCAAAAGTTGATGTGATGAGGTTTCGGTTTGTGGGAAGATCGTTCGTATAAATTAAATATAAGACGGGCCCTAAAACACTTCCTTGTGGAACACCAGCAAATATTTCATAGGATTCGGTGGTGTAACTTTTTTGCCTAACACGAAATTTTCTGCCAATAAGAAAGCTTTCTAAGACATCATAAATTTCTACGGGAAGCGTAACTTTCAGCTTATATAATAGACCATCTAACCAAACTTTGTCAAATTCCTGGGCAACATCGGGGAACACTGCAGTACAATATTGCTTGTTTTCAAACGCTGATCTTATGTGTGCTACGATTCTATGCACCTGCTCTATTGTGCTGTGTTTTTCTCTAAACCCGAATTGGTGGCATGGAATGGTCTGTTTCGATTCTAATATCGGTAATATTTTTTTTAATAAAAGTTTTTCGAAGATTTTTGAGAATACCGTAATTAAGCTAATAGGCCTGTAGGAGCCCACCAAAGATGGATCTTTACCTGGTTTAGGGATCATAATAATCTCCGAAAGCTTCCAGGATTTAGGAAAGTAGTGTTGTCTCAATATACTATTAAATATACAAAGCATGTGTTTAATTGCCACATTTGGAAGCTCTTTTATCATATCACCCGTTATTCTGTCGTATCCAGGAGCTTTCTTTTTCTTTATGTCGTTAGTAATAACATCTTTAAGTGATTTAAAATTAAATTGAATAAAATTTTTATCTGGACTTGAACGAAATTCTGGAAGAGATTTATATCCAATATTTGGTGTAAATACAGTGGAAAGATGCATGGCAAATAAGATACCCTTTTCCTGGTCGCTTCGAGCCCACTCACCATTGTGAGTTCTCAATGGAGGGTCGCAAGTGACGGGACTTTTGAAACTCTTAACTTTTCGCCACAAGGAGTAGTTAGTATCAGATGTAGCTGACAGAGATTGTACGGACTTTTGAAATTCGTTTTCCTTTTTTTGTTTCAGGACATCCCGAAGCATTTTTATGCATATATTGAGCTCATTTTTTAAGGCCGGGGAACGAAACCTCTGCCAATCTCTCCTTAGTTGTCTTTTTTTGGTTACCAGACTTGTAATGTCTTTACCCTTAAGACCGTTGAAAATTTGTCTTCTATGAGTGTTAGATGGGCCGTGCGTTGAAATTTTCGCTGCCAAATGAAGTAATGTTGTAAAGCCATCAACTGCATTGTCGACATCTGCTATTGATTTTAGAGGAATGAGCGAGTTTAGATGCGCGCTAATGAATTTTCTGTATTTAAGCCAATTTGTAAATTTATTGGTTAAGCCTAGCTGTAAGTCATTGAAAACTGGAATTATGTTAATGGAACATAGACAAGGCGAGTGATCAGATGATAAGTCGAAAAGGGGTTTTACGCTTACTTGTGCTCTACTGATACCACAAGATACTCCAAAGTCAATCAAATCTGGGGTTTTGCTGAGATCAGTTGGCCAGTATGTTGGCTGACCGGTAGATATAACGTCGAAACCGTTATTTTGAATGGCTTTATATAAATTTCTACCCTTTGGAGATATTAACCTAGATCCCCAGAAGGAATGTTTTGCGTTGTAATCACCTGCTACTAGAAACCGTTTACCAAGTTTAGAGAAGAAATCAGTAAATTGAGTTTCTGATATGTTGTATCGGGGCGGACAATATATGGCGGAAATGTTTATTCCACCAGAATTATCATATATATGAACTGAGGTAGCGTGAAGGTAGTCTTTACAGTACTCTTCCATTATATAATATTTAATTTTTTGCCTGATAAGTATTCCAGTTCCACCGCGCGCTTTCCCTTCAGGGTGTTTGGTGTCATAAAACAGAAATGTATCAATATTGAAGTTGTTAAATTTGGTCAAATGAGTTTCGGAGATTAGCATTATATCTATTGCTTGATTTTCTAAGAAGAGTTGAAGTTCATTTTTGTGTTGGACCAAGCCGTTGGCATTCCAATAACATATCTTAAGGTCGTTCATGGCTTAGACAATATCGCTTGAAGGAGGAGATTTTGATTTCGAATTAAATCTTGCATCATACTTTGCATTGACGTCATATGTTCTTGCATCATGCGTATAAAGCAGTTTAGCGTATTTTCAAGTGATTTAACAGACGGAACGGACGGGATGGACGTTTCTTGTGTTGTGAGCTGAGGTACACCTTTTAAAGCTAGGGCGTAGGATATAAAGTTGGTATTAGTAGGCTTTGTTTCGGTAGCTTTTGATTGAGGTTGAGGGTGAGGCTGAGAGGCAGGAAAGTTGCTAGAAGCCTTTTTACTGCCCTTGCCTTTTAGAGAAATATATATTGGACAACCCCTGTAATTGGCGGTGTGATTTTCACCGCAATTGCTACATTTTTTAGACCCAGGGGTTGTTTTAGATTTCATACAGTCTTTTGAACTGTGTAAATCTCCACAAATGGCACATATACTTTGTAAAGTGCAATATCGCTTCGTATGGCCAAATTCTTGACAATTATGGCACTGAACAGGACCTGTTCGCGTATGTGGTTCTTCCACGGAAATACGACGGTGAAGAAGGTACCGCAGTTTGTAAATGGGATGAACTTCTCCCTTTTTTAAGAGCTGGAAATCTGGCTCAATATCAACCCTAAACATTGGCTGAGGTATGTTAGCCTTATTTTTGATGTTGAATACGTTTCTAACCCTAAAACCTTCTTCTTTCAAGGCACTTTCTATTTCCAAGGGACTTACACTGTGTTCAATGCCCTTTAGGATGACTGCTAAGCTACGACTACTTTTGAGCTGGAAGGTATAGAAGGACTTCTTTTCCTTTTCGAAATTATCTGCCACCTTGCGATAGCTATCTTCTCCGTAGGTTTGCACTTTCACTTCCTGAATATTTCCCTTTTTAATTGGGACTATATGGAAGTTATTTTTTCCAATTAGATCTATCAATTTGTTGACAAGGTTGCTAGAGTTCGCTTCTCTAAGATAAATTGGCGGCGGCTTGGACGTTTTCTGCTCACGCACTTGATCATCAGCATCAGAAAGCATTTGAAATCGATTATTGCTCATGCTGTCTTTTTCTCTTGTAGTTTGCTTTGATTTTGTTCACTATTTTTTTGGGGTGACCGTTTCCTTTTCACAAGAATGTAGCGATCGATTCCCGTTTGAATTACTGCTTTCTTTGCAGCGCAAAGTATAATGTATAAATTTTTGGAGTTCTGAGGTTGAGGTATCTTTTCAAAATAGAAATTAAGATTTGTTGGGAGTAATCCCATTTATTGGCATTTATGTTTCTGTAATTAGTGGGAAAGACAATTTTAAATTGATAAGTAGATGCTCTATTTTTATTAAAAAAAAAAGAGTTGAGTTATCATTCGAATTGGTTGCTACTGAAAAGGTTTTTGAATCTGATTACTGATGTGGAATTCTGGACAAAGCTTCGGATATAACATTCGTCCTGCCAGGTTTGTATTGAACTCCTCTAGAATCGCCTTCCAGCGTTTTATTTTACGATTATTATTCTTGTTGTTTAGAGCATATGTTAATGGCTGGTGATCAGTGAATATCTTTACCTTACCGGAACCGTACAAATAATTCTTAAATGAATTCAATGCTCAAATTATGGCTAGCATCTCCGTCTCATTTTCGGCGTAATTTTCGAAATAAGAAAGCGATTTGTTTATCAGCTCGTGGAATTGCCGCATCCGTGGTTAGTTCGAATTCCTTAGTGAAATTCAGATAAGCGAAGATGATATCTTCGGAAGTTGTTTTTTTTTTTAAACTTCTATTTTCTTTATTTTATTTATTTTTTCGTTCGTCCGTCTTCTCCTCTTAAAACGGATGTCAGGGGTTTAGCGAGCTTGGCGTAATCCTTTATAAAGCGACGATAGTACCTTGACAAACCAAGAAAACTACGAAGTAGTTTTAAGTTTTGTGGTTGTGGAAAGTTTGAGATTGCTTCAACTTTCGACGGATTGGTGCTTATGCTACCCGGAGTAATTATAAACCCAAGAAATTCCACATCATTTAAAAAAAACTGGCACTTCTGTAATTGTACATTCATGCTTTTTTTTCGAATGTTTTGAAAATTTTATTTAAGTAATCGATCAATATAAACGTAGCACCATATTCAAATGTATTCGCGAAGTATATCGTTGAATGCGCGTTTTTTAAACCGAGTGGTAAACGAGTAAGCTCGTACTTAATTGCTAGTTCAGGCTTGACGTAGTTTTCGCTCGAGCCTCTGTCTACTAGAACATTTAAAATTTTACCGCTCTTTGACTTCAAAGTGTAGAAGCGGGGTCTATTCATGTAATTTATGCCGCGAGAGTGTATGCTAGGGTCGATGTCCATGGGCTCTGAACGTGGCTGTGGTTTCGATGGGCTCTGTTGATTGTTTCCTCGCTGGTATTCCATTTGACTAAATTGCTGTAGTCCAAGTGGTTGCCAAGTTTGCTGGTATGGCCTAGAAGGCTGTACGGGGTTTCTCCTTAGGGGCAAGGTACGAGGCTGTAATTTCTTTACATTTTATGTATAGTTTATTCTGAAATTGTGATTCTCTAGTTTTAGGGAGAGATGGAGATAGTATGGTAAGTTCGCTGGCTCCTTCATGCTTAATAGTCTGAGTAGATACCCATTCAGACCTTACGAAGGTGTATAATTTTTTGTCTCTGTACGACTGTGTTAGGAGGCGTAGGGATTCATTGCTCATTTCAATGCCTAATTTATTTCATATAAGCGAAAGATGGCTGTACACTTGTTGATAAAATTCCGATACGAAATAATTGCGCTGTTTCAGAGTGGTCATTTGCCACCGTAATGCATCGTTAAGCATATTGAAATTGCGCGCCAGTCGAGTGCTGTATTATATGACTTCAATGCCGCACATTGTCCGTTGTTTTGTTGCGTATTACGCTTAATATTCCGTAACACTTGGCTGTCCCATTTTGTGGCACGTTTATTGTCAGAACGTGGTCTTCCTCTAGGAGTTTAACTCACCGGAGAAATCCTTCACACATTTTACTATGACCGGTATTTTGTTTGAAACCTGTCAAATTATTCCTGTGTTTGTTACTTATTGGTCTGTGGTGTCCGCTAAAATTACTTTTGTGTTAAATACCGCCTGAACAACTTGCGGTCTCCGTTAGCTTACTATATCTAGTGCTAGAAATTAACCTAGTACGGTCATGGAGGCTTAATTGAGCAATAGGTTTTGAAGATGAAGGAAGGGCTGATATATGAACTAATTATTAGGATTTGATATGTTTATTTTTAGCTGTTCTAACTATGCAATCTATAAAGAATTATAATATTATTATTTATCTTCGTAGATACACGTAGATAATATAATGCTTACGCTCGTTAATTTTTGTTGATGAAGGGTGATTTCACTTTCATATTCAACTTGTGCTTGTTGATTGTTGTCTTGCTTACTGATGTTTATGGCTTGACTTTCTACTGTATGGACTTCTTCTCACAAAATTTTTATAATTTTAGGACAATAATCTTATATTATTTAGAGCACGTAATGATTTTGTTGTTGGCCGTTTTTTCTTCGGTATATGTATTTGTAATTTTATCTGATTTTAATTGATTACATTGTCGGTGGTAGTTGTAATTTACACAAAGTCATGATTTGCTCACTTTAAACGTTTATTTTTTCTGTTTTATATTAATTTTTTCATTTCGTTTTCTTTAGTGAAAGTTTTTAATTTGCACATTTGTTGCTTTTTTTCTTATTCCCATTAGCATTCATTAAGTTAATGATGAGTCAGGCTGTATTCTTACATTCTATTTGTGTACACTATTATTGTTGTTAGCGATTTATTAAGTTGGTTTGCAGTTTTTTTTAAGATATTGATTGATTATTCTTTACTCACGATAACGCTTAAAGCTTGATAACATTTAAAATTTCTTTCACTTCTTTGATTTGTTTATTCACTATGTACCATCAGTAATTCTATATTTTTTATAAAATTGTTTCCATTTGTCGCTTGAGTGGTTTTTGAAATCAATTTATTGAAATAATCAATGTTTTAACTCGATACTAAAACGGTTTTCATTAAATTTTAACCTACTCAGATATATTTTTTGGTTTTGCAGTTTTGAAATTTTTTATTTAATTTAGTTTGAATTCACAGGCACGTATCACACTGTAACCATAAGTTTTATTGGCAGAGCTGGATAGCACTTAGTGCTTCCTCTCTACACAAAGGAGGGAAGCGAAAACAGAAGTGAAGCTAAGATTAAACATCTGTTTATACTAACAAGTAAAAAACTTAGCATAGCTGTGGCGCTTTAGTTTTTAACGGCATTCACCACTAAGGTGTTTTTGTCAAGGAATAAATTATAGTATTCGGAAATTGTTTTTTTCGATATTCGCGGTTTGGTTCATCATGAATTTGTTCCAACGGGGCAGACGGTCAAAAGACGGATACAGAATATTATTTGAGCGTTTTTACGGAAACTTTCATGACAATAATTGTGAACGATTTTAAGATTAAAACTCGTTCAATACCATTGATCAACCACCGTATTATTTGGATTGGGCCCCATGCCACTTCTGTTTATATCCCAAACTCAAGTTACCACTCCGTGAAACCCGTTTTGACTCGATTGAGGCCGTGAAAGAAAATTCGCAGAAGGGACTGAGGTCGACTGATTTCAACAGCTGCTGCAAACAAACTGGTTGGCAGATCGCGCTCATTTTTGGCATAGTAATTAAGGACAGTGTTACCAATTTAAGAAAAAAACTGCAGAAAAATATTCAGCGCGGGCATTTTAAATGGTCTTATATATATAATTGGTGCTTTGTAACCGCTGAAGCGATTTTCGGTCGAGCTCATCCTCCAAATTGTGGTTTTGCGTCTTGATGTTTTCCCAACAAATGGAGGGACCTACAGTTTATACTAAGCCGCCTCCGAACGGCTGATGGGTTTTTTTATGTGGAGCCTTTATTTCATGTCAGAAATACACTCGGAAGGATTGACATTCCCTACCGAGGGGCAACCGATATTAATTTAAATTAGCTTAATTTTTTATTTAAATTAAATTTCTAAAACTGAATGTTAGTCAAGGATTTGAACCTTGGCCTTCCTAATGGCAGTACGCAATGCTATCGACCCTTCACTCTTACTTCTTCACTGACTCGTTTTGTTTACAAATAGTTTATAAAAGCAGTTCAAATTTACCGAAATGCTTAAAAAAAGTGAAATTAGTTACGATGACAGAGTTAGAATTCAAATTCTAAGTGGAGAAGGTAAGTCTCAGGTTAAGATTTCCAATTTGGTGGGAAATCCCACAATAATAAATCAAAAAGTTGAAGAAAGCGTCTAACCAGTAAACGAGAATATCGAATACTTATACGCGAGTCTCTCAAGGATCGCAAAAAATCTTCTTCTGCCGTTGCAGCTGCCCTTTCTGATGAATTTAGTAAATGAGTTAGTGCTCGAACAGCTAGAAGAAGACTTCTGGAAGCAAGTTTAAAAGGATGTAAAGCCCAAAAGAAGCCGTGGCTCTCAGAAAAAAATAGGAAAAATCGTTTGGAATGGGCTCGCCGATACCAACATTTCACGGAAGAAGATTGGTCGAATGTTCTGTGGTCTGATGAATTAAACTTCGAGGTAAGCTTAGTTAAGATCGTCTTAAAGTATTAACAGCCATAGCTTCTTACCCTAGAGCAATTTTGAAGACATATTACAAATCTTATGAAAACATTATTTTTTCTTTTCTACAGATATTTGGAATACCTGGTGTAACGTTCGTGAGGCGACGGGTTGGGGAAGAATATCATCCAGATTACGTGGTACCCACTGTTAAGCATGGAGGAGGCAGCATTATGATCTGGGGCTGCATGGCTTTTGTTGGTGTCGGCGAAATGTTCGTTTGCGAGGGTCGCATGGACGGTGAAAAGTACATAAATGTATGAGAAGCTGTTCTTCTGCCTTCGTTAACGCGCATTGTCGGCGATACTGATTTAGACAGGGTTCAATTTCCGCAAGACAAAGCTCCTTGTCACAAATAAGCGACTAGGATACGTTGGATTATAGATAACAACATTGTTTTGCTAGATTGGCCTGCACAGTCTCCAGATCTTAATCCCATTGAGCACATGTGGGCTATTTTAAAACGCAAGATTAAGGAACACAGTATAACATCAAAAACTTTCTTAAAGAATGCCTTAATTAACGAGTTGTACGCTATAAGTGCGGACGAATGTGCAAAGCTTTTACGCAGCATGCCTAAGAAAATTGCTGCCGTTATTAAATCAAAGGGTGGACCTACTAAATATTAATGTTGTTATCACTAATTCATTGTATTTTCATTTCTGTTTTACTAATAAAACTTCATTACTTCACTTGTTAAAACAAAAAATTCAGTAATTAGTGGAGTGCCTAATACTTTTGGCCAAAGTTGTATGCACATACGTACATATGTGAGCTAATATAATATTAGGTCAAGTAATAAGTCCGTTCGGTTTTTTTTATTGATTTTTCAAAATATGGTAACTTTGTGTACATTTGTCCGATTTAAGTCAAATATGCGCCGTTTTGTTCGTCAACTTGTTGCCAACGAGATGTCAACTTCATTATACCCCTCTTGTAGAAGTTTGCGTCCCAACTTCTCACCATTAAGCGCGTTCGCCATGGGCTGGAAAAGATGGTAATCACTTAGTGGCAGGTCCGAATTATAAGGTGCGTGCATTAGGACCTCCCATCCGAGCTCCTGGAGCTTCTGGCGCGTCACCAAAGACGTGTGTGTCCTGGCGTTGTTCTGATGGAACACAATTCGGCCTCTGTTGATCAAAGATGGCCTCTTCTGTATGAGTGCTGCCTTCAAGCGGTCCAGTTGTTGGCAGTAGAGGGCCGAATTGAGCGTTTGGCCATAGGGGAGTAGCTCGTGGTATATGATTCCTTGCCAATCCCACCAAACACACAGCAAAACTTTCTTGGCCATCAATCCTGGCTTGGCCACCGTTTCCGCTGGCTCACCGCGTTTCGACCACGATCGATTTCACTTGACGTTGTCATAATTGATCCACTTTTCATCACCAGTCACCAAACGCTTCAAAAATGGGTCGATTTTGTTGCGATTCAGCAGCGATTCGCATATGGGAATTCTGTCCATCATGTTTTTTGCGTTAGTTCATGTGGCACCCAAACATCGAGCTTCTTTTTGAATCCAAGTTTATGCAAATGGTTCCAAACGGTTTTCTGGCTTATCTTTAGTTCCTCACGTGACGGTCTGTTTCCACTATTTCCATGATTTTTTCGCAATTTTCGATGACAGGCCTCCCGACGCGTGGTGCATCTTTGACATCGAAATTACCGGAACGGAACATATCGGGCCCATAAACTAAACAAATTTTTTCAGCCGCTTTGGCTACTTTTTCGCCTTGATCGAAGAAAATTTTAAAATCTAGCGAATTTTCTCTTTGCTGGTGTCCATCTTTGACAAGCGCTCACAACGTACTAAGTCAATCAATGGAAAAACTATCAAAGACAAACTTTTAGCGCAAATAAACACGTTTTCAATAACGTCATCTCTTAGATAAAACCCGAACGAACCTTTTACTTGACCTAATATAATGATTAAATGAGCCTGTGATATAGTTGGTATCGCGTCCGTGCTACTCAAACTTTTAATGTTCTTGCTTAGCGCAGGTTCAAATTATTTTCGTTAGAGCCAATATCCCTAACTATTTAATTTTATATTTATTTAATTTAAAATTTTTTAATTTTTTAACGGGAAATCGTCTTTTTATGAGGGTATACATTGACATTATACATTGCACATTTTTTCTACATGCGCAGAATTAACTCGTAGCATAAATTTACCTAAAACTTTACCAAAATTGAATAAAGTTGGGCTTGGCTGCCCTGATATTAACTCCATTCTGAATTAACCTCGTGTAAAACATTTCGCGTTTATGCTGTAGGCTTGACCTGAGTAGAACTGGAGCATAAACGTAGTATCTGTTAGTTTCTGGATGCCTGTGGTTAAATGAACTCTTTGCAACTTGGCATGTCTGCTGGTCTGCAATTGAACCTTCCTGTTGATTAACTGTCTCTGACAAGTGAGTGTGAATTGTGGAGCCCTGTTTGGTCAGGGAAGTTTCATGAAAAGTGAGGTTAGGTTTAGTTGCAAACCGTATGCCCAATGGTATCGTAAATGTTCGTTTCTTTCGTGATTTGTTATTTTTAATCATTTTAGTTGATTAGCTCGGGCACACTACACACACAAATGTTACGTTTGATTTTTGTGTTTTCACGTTCGAGTAGGCGCGATGAGTAAATCCTGGTTCTGAAAACTGCTACTTTACTATATACGATTTTTCTTTTCAAAATAAAAAAGACAGTATTTTTATAATTTATTAACTAGATGATTTCTTGAAAATTAATTAAATAACGTTTTACAACTTTCTCGTTTTGTCGATTGTTTGTTTAATTTTTTTTGTGTACGGGCTTGAATTGAATTACCTGATAGTGCGAATTAATAAAAAAAAATTTAAAGTAAAAATCAAGAATCCTATCATACCGTATGAGCTAATGACTTTCACTACTTTGCTTAGCTGGTGGTCACGAGCTATACTTGCTGGTGTTATTGAACGTGATTTATTGCCTCAGTCACAGTGAGAGCGCTGCTAAACAGAAAGGGTAATCAATGGCTGCTGGGCGATTTTTAAATTGTTTATGGCAACAGTCTAAAGTTTAAATTTTTTAAGAAGTTATAATCGTGAAAATCGATTGATAAATTTAAATACTTTACATGAGAAAGCGGCAATAACTTGATAATACTTCATTTATAAGTGTTGAATCTGTGTCAAAAACGAACATTTTGGCCAAAAGTTTACTTTTATCATATTGTTAATAAGTTCGGCGTTCAGAAGAAGCACCTGTTAGCAAGAGTGAATTTTCGTTGGATTTCCTGGCATACACTGTTATTGTTTCCACGATAAATGAAGTTATCTATTTAGAACGAACTGACTTAGTCAACTGTCCAATTTATTCTAATTTCTTTTTAAAATTTTTACAACGACGTTCTCTTAAATTTAAGTCTATACAAATATACATGAACTATATTTCTATAGAATCCTTTTCTAAACATAATTATATGGAATTGGTGACGACAAATATGCATGTGTATATTTTACAATTCACATTAAATATATTGAACATACATGCATGTTCATATGGTATATAAGCAAGCGTTATGGTGATACATTTACATACATATATAAATATGTATATACTTACAATAGGGTGTGCTCAAGCTGTCAAAGCACAAAATACATTAAGGTGTTACATTTACAAGAATACAATAATATTACTTACTATATCTACGATCCCAAAGTTGTGACTGTCAGCAGTGACGTGGGAGCCGAGTCGCGAATGCGATGACTGTTCATTTGATGACAGGACATATTTCATCTTGCCTTCATTCACTGTCAAAACCCTTATGCTTCGCTTCCTTATCCAGTCTGGAGAAATCAGAGCTCACGCTGCGGTTGTCGAGGTTAATAAAGTCAAGTCAAGCCATAGGCATACGCCAGCAGCTGTACACTCTTGTAGAAGATTGTACTTTCTCTATTAAGCTATGCAGTTCGTATTTTTGTTTCACCAGAAATAAATAAAAGAAGTCACACGATAAGAAAGACCTTATCTGAAAATTGGTTTGATTTGAACGGTTCGGAGAGATCCTCCACGATCTTGACGCAGCTTTGAATGTTGCTGAACGTCAGTTTACATAGTTTTGCGCGGATGCCGAATACAGGCATAGTGTGGTGAATATCTGGTCAGAAGTGGGCTTCAGTCTTTCACACAATACCTTATATGCGATATTGAGGAGGCTTATCCCACGGTTATTGGCGCAGACTGTGGGATCGCACTTTGTATGGATTTGGTGAGCACACTTAAATACTTATCTTTGGGCATGCCTTCATCCGACCATATTTTGCAAAGAAGCTGATGCATGCACCTTGTCAGCTCTTCACCGAATTGCTGTTCGAACTCCTTCATAGTCGGGCAATAAAACAATTATTCCATCGTCATCGATTGGGGAATTGGTTTCGGCTACATTCTTTTTTGTCTGCATATGCGTATTGCTTTCCTCTTCACATCCCGGTACCTAACCCGTCCCACACGTGGTGATATAGATGGCAACGTTGCCTGCTTTCACTCCACTGCGATCTTTCGACAGCCAATTGTTTTTTATTAAAGAAAAGTTAAAAATATATGACTCCAAGTGTTGTCTATCTGTTATCGATCTAATCATTGAGCCATTCATTTTGGCCGTTTTCACGCAATGCACGGCACAAATGCATTAGTTGTAGCCAAAAACTTTTCACTTCATTGTTTTCGAATGGTTTTAGCAGCATTCCTTATTTTCAAATTTTGTCTTCGACTCTAAAAACATTACTTTTGAAGTGTTGAAACCACTCTCTGCACAACTTATTGGTCGGCGCAGATTTACCATAAACTTCCACAAGCGTTCGGTGAGTTTTAGCTGAAATTTTCTTTTAATTAAAATAGAAAATCAACTTCTCGCAACTGCTGTCTATTTAAGACAAATCCAGACTTTTTTGAAGAGGTGAAAACCAACGCTGTTGTCAGTAACATACGCAGACGCACACTAATTATTGTTGACAGATCTGAAACCTTTTCAATGAAATATGTAATTGCTTCCAAGATTTCAGACCAAACTGAATTAGTTTATATAACAGATTCGAATTTCGAAAATGCAGAATAGATAATTCTACATTTTTGTCGCTGTATTTCTTTGTAATTAATATTCAGCCGCCAAGCTGCTCCCTACACATACTTTTACTTGTTCAATATAATTTGTAAAGGCCAGTTTTCATATCCGTTGGTACCAAACTTCAAGGAAAATATATTTCCAATGATAATTTATCCAAAAAGCTGCCCATGTACCAAATTATAGGTCACTCGAACTATTTAAAAATAAATTGGACTTTTTCAACTATAATATATTTTCTTATCGTATGCCTACATAGGACACACCCTTCAAGTTTCTGGTGTCTACGATTAGTGGTTTAGGCTGTGGGTTGATCCGTCTGTCATTCAAGACAAAACCTTTCAATACATACATATATAGATTTACATATTTCCTGCCCGTATCTCTCCTGAATGACAAGAATTAAGTCTTTTGGTTAGCTGTCGCCCAAAACACTGTCATGACATCTTACCAACTTCTGCAAGTGTGAATTGTACCCGAAAACCGCACATTTATTTTCATTCTATACAAATGCTTTCTGTGGTTTCATCGCTTTGCTTTTAACTATTTGGCTGGGGTAATATATTTCTGGTGGTTTAAAAAAAAAGAAAAAAAGAAAATGATAGCAAATAGTTTCGAAATTCATAAAATGACAAGTAAATATTAACTTCTAAGTGTTATTTAATTTTTATTTATTTCATGAGTACTAGTTGAAGATTTGTGATAAAAGTTATTGTATTTTGTGTATGGCTATATAGCCCTCGATTCCCAAGTGGTTAGCATTGCGTTCTGTCATTAGGAAGGCCAGGGTTCAAGACCTGTTCCGACCAACGTCCAAAAAAAATAATAATAAAAATTGAATTTAAATAAAAAAATTTTTAAATAAATTTTTTGAATGTGGTCGCCCCTCGGCAGGGAATGTCAACCCCTCTGAATGTATTTATGACATGAAATAAATGCTCCTCATAAAAAACCATAAGTCGTTCAGAGGAAACTTAGTATAAACTGTAGCTCGCTCCATTTATTTGAAAAGCAACAATACGCATACTATAAATTGGAGGAGGAGCTCGGCCGAAAATCACTTCAGCGGTTACAAAGAGGCATATTACAATATATATGTAGCGTTTAAGATGGGATGTAGGTTATTTGATAAAAACGACTGCTCAGTTCAAGAATTCAACACGAAAAGGGAAGAGTTAGCTTTTATTCTTATTATCTAAGCAAACAAAATTAAAGTACAAAGAAGAATGTACGATAATGTACAGTTGCATTTTGATCGTATTATGTGAAGATTATTTTGGTGATGCCATTGTCGTAGTAAAAATAAATTCATTATTTTATTTATTTTTGCATGAACGTGAAGACTTTAATTTATTTCTTTTTTCTTTTCGTAACCAGCAGTATATGGTACATATCTGCCTTCTACGTATACAAGGCGGCTATTGGCTAGAGATGGGTCTTAAAACCGTTCATTGTTCACTTAATACATATAGCGGTAGTCGGACTCATTATATTTTTTGGGGATACTCTCTGGTGGCCAGCACTCGAAAAAACAGGGTTAAGGAGCTCCTATTGTCGTTACTGGAGCTCTACCGTCTACTCCTTTAAAAGCCTTAATTTTCTTTCCCGAACTTCTACGGTAAACTTCAAGCGATCTGCAATGCTATTAGATTGGACGCGGTTCAGCCTCGATATTGTATTACGCGCAGTTTCTAGTGCAGTCAGACTACGCTATCTTCACTCACTATTTTGACAATCTCTTCTCTACAAAAATCCCGGACAGTGGTGTGTAATTCACTCACCATTTTTAATTTGAGGTTACCAGACTATTGCTGCGTCTTTCAAACAGAAGTTTGGATTGGATAACTGCAATCACGGAATGCTTACTGCGATCTCTGGTTACAAAACAATCAATCAGTATACACTCAGATAGTCAAGCTGCCATCAGACCTTTACAACACATCAAGCATTGAAATGGAGAAGCACTTTATATAAGCTCAGATGCAATATTGTCTTGTTCTGCCTACCCGGGCATAGGGACATCCCAGGCTAGTGTTGGCGGATGAGTCAGCGAGAGAAGGCACCACTCTAACTGCAATAAATTCTACGCACGTCACGGGCGTACCCTTGCTTCCGGCAAAACTTAGACTAAATCTGGCTTTCTAAACAGCCAACACCAGATGGCTTAGCGAAGGAACCTGCCACTGGGCATACTAACTGGACATTATTTAATGTGACTCCAATGATTGTTATCGTGGCTGTAGGGACGACGAAGAAAAAGAATATGTCGAGCACTATCTCTGTCACTATCCACCACTAAGCACCACATGAGATAAATACCAGATTGATTTCATAAGGCACCCGAAATAGTTCGTATATCTGAGACGGTGAGAAGTACTCCACAGCGGTATCACCACGGTTCTTCAGGCCTAAGTGCGCCGGTCGCTCGTGTCGTTGATATAATTAAAGACAAGAGGTAACACAAGCAACTCTTTCCTTCTACCAGTCATACATACTTTGTTGGTTCAGAAGTTGATACCAATTAAAAAAACCAGATACCAGAGAAAAAAACAATATTTAAAAAAAACTGTTAAATATTTTTTAATCATTTCCCTGACTGGAACACTAATCCCTTCATATGACTGCAGAGGCTGGCCTTGTAGTAGCTCAAAGTGTTGCGATTTTCGATTCTGTGTCCCCCTATGGCAGCTATGACCACTTCAATTTCATGTTTGTACTCATGAATCGTGGGATAACATTTATCTTTAACGGCTCTTCAAAAAAATAGTTGTAGCTGTAAGGCGGCCAGTTGACAAAACCGTTTCGGGTAATTACAAGATTTTCGAACACAGTGGCTCAAAAGATCGTAACGTTGTTCTTTAGCGCATTGAGCGGAGTGAAATCACATCGAACGATCATGATCAGTTTTGGATTAATTGATACCGAGGCATTAATGCAAGTCCTACGCAAAAAAGTGTGCGAGTGTAGCTTGAAAAGGAATCTTCAGATTAAGGTAACGGAAAATTTTTGAAGACCCAGATTAAATTAGCAGTTTCCGTGTTCTAAATTAATTTAAATGGAATGAAAAATCGTAATTAATAATATTTTTTCCTCAGAAATCATAACATAATGTCTTTACTTTACTTAACGAATATTTGAAAGAAAACCAATAAGTTCATAAGTTTAAAAAATCGTCAATTTGTTTGTTTGCTGTTTGTTTGTTTTGCAAAAAATAATTTAGAGCCTGATGCTTCTATTTAAAAAACGAAAAAGTGAAGTTAAAAAAAATAATTTTACTGTAAAATATAATATTAAAAACAAAATTAAAAGTCCTCCTATAAGACGCACTGAAATCTACTAAGTGGGCTTCGAGTTATAATAGTCATTACTAAAGTTCTAAATTTTGTTGTCCTTTGCCTTCATTAATTTTCGGATACTCGAAAAGAATTTGTCAGATTCACTTACAATTTCTTAAAACATTTTTTTTTAATTGTGGCTACTTATAACAGGCCGCAACTGTCTCCTTGTAATGTAGTATTTACTCAGCTTGTCTCTCCATAAGGCACGTCTCCCGTGTGTGGACTAAAGCAAAATTAATTTTCGTACCAAAAGGCGGCAGGAAAAATGATTTACAACCAAACGATTTTCGGCAAAAAGCCTTACGTTATTCCTATTAAAAAGCTTAGAAAGAATTTTCTACGTTTATATATGTACGTCAAGTGATACCTCTAAATAGCCTACAGGGAAGCCAAATTGTAGTCACCGCTCTTCACGATATTGTCAGGATAATTGGACTAGACCTCCTTCCCTCAAAGAGTACATATTGAGCGTATTTCTCGACATCGCGGGGCTCTATAACGTATCCTTACCAGGGAGAGTTACATTGTTATAGCAAAACACCTTAATATAATATAAACTTATAAAATCCATATTAATGCAGACTTGCTGAGTCTACATTTTCAGTACTTGTCAAAATCTTTACCTTTATATTTTAATACAGGAATCATGTTACATTATATTTTGCCAAACTACTAAAGGGTGGTTAAATTGTAAGGGCCGATGTTGAATGTGAACCACACCTAAACGCCAAGTTTTTTTCCGAATTTAATTTGACATTTCTCTATTTCAGACTTACTCAATTTGAACCATGGAGAGATACACAATCCAACAACGTGTTAAAGTTATCCAGACTTATTATGAAAATTTTCGAAGAAAATCATCTTCAGTGATGAGGCACATTTTCCCCTCAGTGGATTCGTCAATAAACAGAATTTACCGCATTTGGGCGAATGAGAATCCAAGAGTGATTGTCGAAAAACCAATGCACCCACAAAGAGTGACTGTTTGGTGCGGTTTATGGGCTGGCGGCATCATCGGGCCGTATTTTTTCCAAAGTGAGGCCGGTCAGGCAGTTACTGTGAATGGTGTTCGCTATCGTGAGATGATAACGAATTTTTTATGGCCACAATTGGAAGATATGGATGTGGACGATATGTGGTTTCAGCAGGACGGTGCCACTTGCCACACAGCTAACGAAACAATGGCTCTTTTGCGCAACAAATTCAATGGCCGTGTTATCTCACGTAATGGCGATGTCAATTGGCCCCCAAGATCATGTGATTTGACACCGTTGGACTTTTTTCTCTGGGGTTATTTGAAAGAAAAGGTGTACGTCGATAAGCCAGCAACAATTCAAGAGCTAAAGAATGAGATAATTCGGCACATTAACGGCATAGAAACTTCATTATGCCTCAGCGTCATCGAAAATTTGGACCATCGTATGGAGGTGTGCCGCCGAGGTCGCGGCGCTCATTTGGCCGATATTTTGTTACATACATAATTGAGTAATACCAATATATCATAATAAAATAAAATTTCAATAATTTCCTAAATAGTTTGTGTTTTATTCAAAATCAACATCGGCCCTTGAAAATTTAACCACCCTTTACTACGTTTGCATTTCCGGCACATGCCAATGTTTTAATCCTTTCCAAATAATTATTCTTTCGATTTTAATACATAATTCTTTGGAATTATTTCATTGGAATTATTATTCTTTGGAATTATTATTCTTTGGAATTATTTCATAACATACTTTTACCAGACTTTCACTACGTTTGCATTTCCGGCACAAGCGAATATTTCAATTCATAATTTCACACGACCAAATATGCAAAGTAGGCATTTTAATAGCATAAGTAATACTGATTTTGTAATTTATAGTTAGTCTTTAATTTTATTCTGTATAGAACAGTTTAATAAATAAAGGGATTGGAAAATAAAAAGTTGTTTTTTTTTTATTTTCCTTAAAATCCCATATTAAAAGTGGCGCAGTCGGTAGGATACCGTTGTCCTACCCGTCGTTAAGAAACGAAGTGTAGTGTACGTGAATTTTAATTCTTAAAACGGTATTGCGTGAAATTTTGGACAAAGATAGTCCTAAATAAAATTCAAAAATTTAGTGCAAAAATAAAGAAATTTTTGTTACGAAATCTTCTAAAAAAAAAAGGACAAAAGATAGTCCTAACTTTAAATAAATCAAAAATTTAGTGCAAAAATAAAGAAATTTTTGTTACGAAATTTTCTAAAAAAACAAAAAAAAGATTAGGACAAAAGATAGTCCTAACTTTAAAATTTAGTGCAAAAATAAGGAAATTTTTGTTGCGAACAAAACTTTAAAAAAAAGGACAAAAGATAGTCCTAACTTTAAAATTTAGTGCAAAAATAAGGAAATTTTTGTTGCGAACAAAACTTAAAGAAAAAAGGACAAAAGATAGTCCTAACTCTAAACAAAACGAAAGCCTAGTGAAAAAAAAGGACAAAATCCTAAAGAAGTCGAAAAATTGGTGAAGAAAAAATATACATATATAAATAAAAGTAAATAAAGTCCTTACAAATACCATACAACTATTTAAAGGACAAAAGTTAGTTTCAACATAAAAAAAAAAAAACAACACAATAATCATCTCTAAACTAAGAAGACATCATAAGCAGTCGGACAACACAAGCAACGTTCAGCAGCAATCACAATAACCCACGGCAATAAGGTAGAAATAAGTTAAGTTAAATTCTTAGATATAAATTAACACGTAATACACATAAAATGTCTCAAGTTAATTTCGATCCCCTAAAATATTTATCAACCTTACCCACATATGATGGCGACCTTAGAGACCTACAGACTTTTATTAACTTAATTGATAGAGTGCATCCAATACTACAAACGTTCGACGAACTATCTCAAACAATTTTTTCTGACCTAATTAAGAGTAGACTGAAAGGAAAAGCTAGGGAAATAATAGAAATTAATTGCCAAGCAGTTTCATGGCAAAGGATAAAAGCAGTCCTTCAAAATAATTTCGGAGACAGACTAAGTTACGATGATCTGTTCGATCTACTCAGGGCAACTACCTTTAAAACTACCAGTCTAGACTTCTTCGACGAAGTAAAAAACAAACTTCGACGACTTAACAACAAAACAGTATTCCTCGTTGGACAAGAGGCAGCGAGTACTGTCGCTCAAAATAATTGCCGCACAGCCCTTAATGTATTCAAATCAAAAATTCAAGAGCCAATGAAGACAATCCTGGCTTGTAGAAACCCCGACACTTTAGAAGGAGCCATGAATATCCTTTTTGAAACAGGATATGCTCACCTTAGAGTGGACAATCAACAATATTTTCCTCAAAACAGATCTGAGCAAAGATACTCAAAACCTAACCCTCAAAATAAACAAAGTGTAAATCAACAAAATAGGCAATCTAGGGATAACCAACATGCCAATCTACAAAATCCTGAGAATTTTAACCGGCAGAATTGCCGTAATAACAACTCTGAAAATTCCAACAGACAGAATTATCGCAATAACAATTCCGAAAATTTTAATCGGCAAAATTATAGAAATAATAACCCCCAAAATTATCCCAATACTACGAAACAAACCCATAATTATCAAAATCGATACGATCCCTCACGACAACTTAACCCAGCGCAAAGGGAATTCTCCCAACTAAATCCTCGCTATCCATCTCCAGACCCCATGGATATAAACAAATATGAATTAGCTGGAAATTTAATGTACAAGGAGATTCCTTCCAAAGAAATAAAATCTCGGACGTAGGCAGACATGAAAATTTTCACTATGCAGCCTCGGAGAACTTCCATATATAAAAATAAAAACAAAATTAGGACATATAAAATTAATAATAGATACAGGTGCAACCAACTCAATTTTAAATCCGGGTATATGTCACCCCAAGTGGATTAAGAAGATTAATCCTACTTATATAAACACTTTACAGCACAAAATATGTATAAATGAAAAAGCAAGCATTAAAGCTTTTGAAGAATTTGGTACGGAACTCGACATTATCGATTTTTACATAGCCAAATTCCATGACCTCTATGACGGCTTAATAGGTAACGATCTATTGTATTTATTAAGGCCTTTAAAAGCTAAAATCAATTATATGGACAATACTATAAAATTTGGGAAAAATACCTTAACTCTCTTGGTCAAAAGCAAAGATGCCGACAAAATAGAGAAAAATGCAACTTTATGTAAAAACATTCATAAGGATATGGAATTAGACTTAGTTCCTAAGTCAGAAAATGCGTTAACGCAGAAGGTGGACCATACAAATTTTAATATTATAGAAGAAAAGGAATACAAACCTCTACAGGAACAAATTAGGATCCAACACCTTAACTCCGAAGAAAAAATCAAACTCCTACCAATCATAAACAAATATTCTGATATTTTTTACCAAGAAAACACCGAATTGAGCTTTACTTCTGCGATCAAACATGAAATAAGGACTACTGATAATGAGCCGATTCTTACCAAATCATATAGATACCCGTATATTCACAAAAACGAAGTAGAAAAGCAAATCCAGGAAATGCTCGATAATAAAATAATAAGACATAGTAATTCGCCATACTCAGCACCCATATGGATAGTAGCGAAGAAGGCTGATGCCAGTGGGAAAACGAAATGGAGACTCGTAAACGACTACCGTAAACTTAATGAAGTAACAATAGACGATAAATACCCAATTCCTAATATTGACGAAATACTAGATAAATTAGGCCGATGCCAATATTTAACTACCCTTGACCTAGCAAAAGGATTTCACCAAATAGAAATAGAAGAAAAAGACATTCACAAGACAGCCTTCAGTGTCGAAGGAGGACACTACGAGTTTTTGCGAATGCCGTTTGGTCTGAAGACAGCACCAGCGACATTCCAAAGGCTCATGAATAACATTCTTAAAGATTATATTAATAAAATCTGCCTTGTATATTTAGATGATATCATTATTTTCTCAACTTCTCTACAGGAACATTTGGATTCCATAAAACTAATCTTTAACCGCTCAAAAGAAGCTAATCTTAAAGTTCAGTTGGACAAGTCAGAATTTCTAAAAAAGGAAACTGAATTCCTTGGCCACATAGTAACATAGATGGCATAAGGGCAAACCCAAAAAAAATAGAGTGTGTAAAAAATTTCCCAATCCCTAAGACCCCCAAACAAATAAAACAATTTCTCGGCTTAACTGGGTATTACAGAAAATTCATAAAGGATTATTCTTCAATCGCTAAACCCATGACCAAATATTTGAAAAAAGACGCAAAAATTAACATCTCAGACCCAAATTATCAAGAAAGTTTTAATACACTTAAAACATTATTAATTCACGACCCAATTCTAGCGTATCCCTACTTCACAAAGAAATTTACTCTCACAACAGACGCTAGTAACTATGCATTAGGAGCAGTCCTTTCGCAGGACAACCATCCCATTTGTTACGCGAGCCGAACTCTTAACGAACATGAAATTAATTATAGCACTATACAAAAAGAACTCTTAGCGATTATTTAGGCAACTAAATATTTTAGGCCATATCTTTTTGGACGCAAATTTCTGATCGAAACTGATCATAAACCCTTGACATGGCTTTTTTCCATCAAAGAACCCAACTCAAAACTCGTCAGATGGCGATTGAAATTATCTGAATTCGACTACGAGATAAAATACAAAAAGGGAACTAAAAATAGCAACGCAGATGCGCTATCTCGTATCGAACATGAACCAATGAACGTAAATGCATTAGAATCTGACATTTCAACAATCAAGGATACTTCCTCTCCACTAAATCTTTTCAAAAATCAAATAATTATCAAAAAAATTACATCAGGATCCATGAGATCACAAAATAAATCCGTTTTTAAAAATACTAGAAAAATCATACAAACCAAGCACTTAGATAGGGATACCACCATTATACTACTTAAAAACCATTTAAATCCTACACAACTGAATGCAGTCTTCATAGATGACGCATTTTACGATGTTTTTAAGACTATTTACGAAGAAATATTTTCTTATAATGAAAAGTTCAAAATAATAAGATGTTTTACTATATTAGAAGATATAGAAGACGAAAATAAGTTAAGTGAAATCATCGAGAAGGAGCACTTAGACAAAAACCATAGAGGTATACAAGCTGTCTTTGAGGAAATAAAGACAAAAATCTACAATCCTAATCTAAAACTTAGGATAACACAATTAATAAACAACTGTGAAATCTGTAACATAGAAAAATATGATAGAAATCCTCCTAAAATACCCTACAAAATCACTGAAACACCTTCAAAACCTCGCGAAATCGTTCACATTGATTTTTTTTATACATTAGAAAAACAAATTTTTATGACAATGATTGACAAGTTTACAAAATTTGCTGTAGCTTATAGAATTAATGGAAGAAATTGGGTAGAGTTCAAAACTAAACTATTACTTTACCTAAACACTTACGGTAAAATCAAAAAAATTATTGTTGATAATGGCTTTAAAGCCATACCAATGCAACAATTCTTAAAGGACGAAAATATTACAATACACTATACATCTAACAGTAACCACACTTCAAACGCAGATATTGAAAGATTGCATAATACCATCAATGAATATATTAGGCTTTTGAGACACAATGAAAGAAGCCGCTATGAGACAGTAGAAGAAAAAATTTTAAGGATAATAGGTTTTTATAATAACACTATACACAGTACCACATAAACTAAACCAATCGACTTTATAAATGGAAAAATCCACGAAGACAAATATGAAGAAATCCATGACTTAATTTTGAAGAAAAAAGAAAACTACATAAATAAATTAAACAAGGATAGAAAAGATGTTGATATTCAAGAAGGTACCAACTTTATAAAAGAAATTATAGGTGGTAAGAACCATAGAAAATACAGAAAAATAGATTCTAGTATAATTGATGACGAACATTTACAGGACACTAAGAATGGATTAAAATATTATAAAGCATATATAAAACCAAATAAGAAATATCAGGATAAAAATAACCCTAGAATAAAAGCTAGACATTGAAACCCCAGATACTACTACATAACACACACTCTTTTAGATGACAGTTTGGATTTTGACGATCACATTTTTAACGACCATTTCTGCACAATCTATTGATATTCAGGATTTAACAAACAATAATGGATATATACCGATCAAAACAGGACAACAAAAAGTAATTGATCGATACAACAAAATATTTCACATTGTTAACGTAACAGCATACACGGACACACTAAATTTAATCTATGAAAACTTACAAACACTTGACGCTAGCACGGTCGAAACTAAGACATTATTAGACACCATAAATAAAAATTTTGCATTACTAAAAGGAAAAGTAGATGGCTTAAATCCACACTTTAGACAAAGAAGAGGACTGATAAACGTATTGGGAAAAGGACTAAAGTTTATCGCAGGAACTATGGACAATGATGACGAACTTGAAATAAGCAGCTCACTGAAATCACTATATCAAAACGAAGAATCCTTGCCAAACCAAATTAACAATCTCACCTTTGTCAACCATTTTATATCCACACAAATACGAAACATTACTGAACACATAAACCAAAAACAAATCATAATAGCAAATTACTTAAACGAATTTAAGCATTATATATAAAATAAAATAGCAACAATAGAAGACGAAATAAAGTTTATGGAACACATTTACCAAATAAACAATGACATTTCACTCTTACGAAATCACGTGGACGATATTGGACAAATAATATTCTCTAGCAAATTAGGAATAATTCCCACGGACATTTTAACGAACACGGAGCTTGACTTGATAGATGACTTTGACAGTTACACGAGTATTAAAATAGCTGTTGCCTTACATGACAACAATATTATTATAATCCTTCAGATCCCTCATTTTTCAAAAGAAATTTTATCGAAAATTATATTTGAGCCAATTCCAAATATAAACAAAAAAACAATTATATTGAATAACAATGAAATGTTAATAGATTCAAAAAATAACATTTTTGATGTAGATATTAAAGGTAACCTTAAGAAAAATTTAATTCAAATATCTAACAAATGTATTTCAAGCATATTAAACTATGAAGAAGCATACTGCGATATGCAAATTTTACACGAATCAAGTGTAATTGAAATCCTTCCTGGTATACTAATATTTAAAAATTTCTATTTCAAAGTAGAACATTGTTTAAGCGCCCGCTTAAACCAACCTAAGCATTTATTGTAACTGCCGTGCGCGTGGAATTACCCGTCCATTCCCACTATTTCCGGGTGTCCCATCACGCGCCAATTCCTCTATCCTTTGCCTTGAATTTCGTTAGCCGATCGACAGCTTAGCTGCGGCCGTTCGAGCTAACGAAAAATCAATCCAAAACCTACAGCCCTCGCTCGCGCACGCGCACGGTAGCATTCAACCGCGGTCATTGTGTTATACATAGAATAGTCAAAGGCATTTAAGTGAAATTAACATATTTACTAAAAGAAGTTGATATTAAGCTAATTAAATAAAAGGAATACCTGTTCTTGAATTGTGAAAGGAAAACTGTGTGTTTTTACTAAAAATTGGGCCCGCTCGATAGCCGGCATTTCCCTTATTTCACATCAAGTCGTTAGTGACTTGAACATTGGTCCTTCGAGGCTAAAGTTGAGCCAATTTATGGTGTACAGCCACCATTAAAAAAAAAAAACATATATTTACATATAAACAAATTGTAGAAATACATATATACAATAATATAAATATAAAAAAATTTTTTTTTAAAAAAGTGTACAAAACACATACATACATATACAAAAAAAAAATTTTCAAGACCCTGAAAAACAAAAAAAAAAATTAGAAAAATTTATTACACAAAATCCTTCGCACCCCCGCACGAACGCAAAAAAAAAAAAAAAAAAAAAAACAAAGAACTGTGTTGTGAACTGTGAACTATGAAAAACTAGTGGTCAAAAATATATTATTCGAAAACGAAAAAAATATATTAAAAAGTGCGTTGCAACAAAGTGCAAAGAAAATTTGTTTTAAAATACACACCCATACACATACACGTATATATATATCAAGAAAAAAAAAATTGACATACCGGAAAAGAAGTGTTCTAATACATACATACATATATAGTTATATGCAAAAAAAATTCTAGTAAGAAAAAATTACAAAAAACAAAGTGCAAAGAATATCGAATTCCAAAAAAAAAAAAAACATATATAAACATCAAAAAAAATTTTTTTAAATTTTACAAACAAGCAAAAAAAAATTATCTTAAAATATATATATACATATATACATATCTAAAAAAAAAAAAAAAAAAAAAAAAAAGGTGTTAAAAGTTTAAAAAGTGACAAGCATAAAAAGTACTAATTAGAAGCACATACATACACACACACAGTTCAGCAGTTGTAAAGAACTACGGCAACAATTATAGGAGATTCCAGCAACACCAAGATACTTGCGATCATCATTTGCAACAACACCAGCTACAGGAAAGCCACGTCCTCCCATACAAGAAGCAGAACCCATACATCAATCCAAAAAAAAGGGAAGTAAAGAGGCCCACTAATTAGTAAGTAGGCAAACTTTTTAAATTTCCTTTAAAAAGACACAAAACATACATGTTTATTGGCTAATTTCCATTTTTTTGGAACTGCAAAGAGGTTTTTGTAAGACGGATTTTCATTCCCGCCAAAACCATTAAATTTGAAATTTAATCCGCTAATTCGAGCGGAAAGCGGTTTTTCTTGCCGCTAATAATATATACTAAATATATATATATAATATATAATAATATTATACGGTAAATAAATAATATTATACTGTAAATAAAATCTGTATTTTTTCACATACAGTACATATGTACATATCGGTACAAGCCTAACTACATACATACATCTAATTGCAGTTTCTTTAATTTGCCTACTTACGGCTCTTAGCAATTTCCCTAATGCAGATTCTAAAGTCATTGCCTTATTAACCTACTTGCATTATTAGGTCAAATCATTTGCATTGTCAGCTGTCCTCTATGGTTCAATGACCCTTAAAATACAGCATAAAGACACAAGAGCAAAAAATTAATAAATATTCACCACTTTGCTAAAAGAGCGCAGCTTTAAAAGAGCGAACATTACTGCAAGTGATCGACTCACTGCATTTTTCCAATTCCGCTTTGTGCGATATTCGCTCTCGATATTACAAGAGAACCATATAGTGTGTGTATGTTTATCTTCTAAACATTGGGCACACACACGCACCTAAATACTCTTTGATCTGCGCATATTGTTTTTCAACATATCATTATTTTATGCGCTCTCTTCGTAGCGCGAGCAGCTGAGGTCAAAATATATGTTGACATATATATACACACATACGTATATATCATAATTCAAACAGCTGTTGTATCTGTTTACATTGTCATATGCATACATAAATATTTACATGTTCATGCTAAATTTTTGACAAGATACAAGATCGTTTAATAACCCAATAGGGAATTTTTCTGTTCGCTATTTTTAAACAAAATATATCATTTCGATATAACAATTAAATAATTAATTATTAAATAATTTAAATTTTTTTACAAATTTTATATAAATTATTTATAATATATTTATTACATTTTACTTTTATTAATACGTATATAACCCACGTTTATAAAAATGAAAGTGTTTGTGATTTTTTTATATTTAATTTCTATTCGGAATAATTTCTTTCAGTGATTTAATTTTAAAATTAACTTAACGAAAAGTTGTGATTTCAACAAAAAAAAAAAAAAAAAAAAACACAAACACAGCCACAAATTTTTTTTTTCAAATTTTTCTGTGGCATAAAGTGCATTATTTTACTTCAATAAAGCACGAAGTGCGAACATTAGATATTCATATAAACTCTATTCGAGTTTCACGGTTTTTCTTGCGACTATTTAAATACATTTTTTTTCTTTTAAATGCCAATTGGTCATAGTCCTGCCAAAGGTACTAAGGAACACAAAATGTCTGATTCCGATACAAGAAAGGGAACTTCACTCGAAGCCCTTACCACAAAAAGAGAATCGTCACAAACGCGCAGATCTAAACAGATCGATCCTTCCGCGCAACTTTTTATTTCACTAAGTGACAATGTGATTCGATACTGTTCTCGATTCAGTGGTTCCCCTATTCAGGATCACACGGAGACGTATCTCAGAATCAAAGACAAATCACTAGATGAATGTTGGCAAGAATTTAAAACGGTCTATAGAGAGGTTTGTTCAAAGCCCGACGAATGTCTGCCCGAAAATTTCAAAATTTCAGCAGACAATAAATACTTCACGTGCCATGACACGTATGAATTAACGAAGATAAAGATAGCGGACCAGCTCGAATTAATTCGAGCAGCTACTCAGCCGAGTCCACCTTCCCGTGTGGAACGAATTTCAGAAGAAGCTTCTTCTTCAAATGTATGCCTTAAAGTCCCAGCCTGCGACACAGAGACATTCTATGGGGGTTATGAAGAATGGCCAGCGTTTCGTGATATGTTCACGGCGGTCTACATAAACCACCCTAAGCTCTCCCGTGCGCAAAAATTGTATCATCTCCGGTACAAAACGGAAGGCAAAGCTGGCTCAATCGTCAAACAATATCCATTGAGCGATGATAACTTCGAGCTAGCATGGGAGGCATTACGGGCAAAATACGAAAACAAACGTATTCTAGTGGACAATCAAGTAAAAGTCCTACTCTCGCTGTCCAACGTACAGACCGAAAATAGCGAGCAATTACAAAGACTACAAACGACAATAAATGACTGTCTGTCCGCCTTACATTCCCAAGGCGTATCGACAGATAGTTGGGATCCAATGTTAGTCTATATATGCTCCTCGAAACTGCCTGAAACCACATTATCCTTGTGGGAACAATCTCTGGCATCTCGAAAAGAGCTGCCATCATGGTCGCAAATGAACGATTTCCTCACTTCCAGATATGAAGTGGTGGAGCGTCTAAACCGGCTTCATCCAAGCCAAAACAAACCAAAACCAGTCGCCACTCAAAACATCGCTCATAATAGATCCTTTAACAGGACACAATCATTTGTGGCGGAACAAAAAAGGGATAACACATGTCCGTGTTGCAATTCCCGACACCCAATTTCCCAATGCCAAAATTTCAAAAAAATGTCGGTATCAAACCGAATACATTTTGCGAAGCAGAATCAACTCTGCAAAAACTGCTTATCACGAGGTCATCGCAGTAATGATTGTACGAGCAGGTTTGCATGTGCACATTGTCAGTTACGACATCATTCCTTGCTGCACCTAAATGTAAAACCTAATGCTCAAACCGCCAGCAGCAGTTCTCACAACTCTTCTGTGCAACACCCAACTGCCAAGTCAACTTCTCCAGTTCGACAAGCGCATACAAGCTCCAATCCAAGCGAGCAACCGTGCTGCTCTAAGCAAGCACACATACAATCATTACACGCGGGACACGATAGCAGAACTCTCCTTCCAACTGCCATTGTCGCAGTGGAACACCAAGGAGAATTGTTCCAACTCAGAGCCTTAGTTGACCAAGGCTCACAAAGAACTTTCATTTCCTCGAAAGTTCAGAAAAAGTTGCGACTTCCAGTCGAACATTCCAAGTTCGAAATTTCCGGAATGGGTGGACATATCGTCCAAAACTCATCCAAACTTTGTTCCTTGACTCTGGTATCATCCAAAACCAAGCAACGGATCAATGCCCAAGCCATCGTGCTACAAAAGCTAACGAGGCATTTGCCAACTTTTACCTTAAGTCGTAATACCTGGCAACAGTTCAAAATCCTTGAACTTGCTGACCCAAATTGCCATATACCAGCTCAAACCGACATGGTAATCGGCAGTGACATACTTCCACAAATTCTCGTGGAAGGTGTACAAACAATTTGCGACACAGTACTTGCGCAAAACACAATATTCGGTTGGATCCTTAGCGGTCCGGTAACCGAAAAGGTGGTGTCATTCTCGACACAAGTAGAAGAGATCTCAACTGATACACTTGGTGATCAATTGAGAAAATTCTGGGAAGAGGAAGAAATTCCTCCAATTCCACAAATTTCAAATGAGGATCAAGCTTGCGAAAACATATACAAGCAAACCACGACTCGTGCCCCAAACGGTCGGTACATTGTGCGGCTTCCATTCAAGGAAGATTTCCCCGCAAAACTCCCTTTAGGCCATTCCCGGTCTGCAGCGCTTCAACAATTTTTCAGTATGGAGCGCACGCTTAAGAAAAAAGGAGAGTTAAATATGATGTACAATAATGTGTTGCAAGAATATCTTGACCTCGACCACATGGAGTTCACCTACCCGCGTGAAATAATCTCCAGTGGCAACTATCACTCATTCTACTTGCCACATCACGCCGTTGTAAAACCGGACAAAGTGACCACTAAAGTTCGAGTAGTATTTAACGCCTCGAGAAAATCGAGCTCAGGCAACTCACTCAACGATGTTTTGTATACTGGTCCTACTCTCCAACCAGACCTCATGCTGCTCATTCTTCAATGGCGCATGTATAAGTTTGTATTCAACGGAGATATAGAAAAAATGTATCGTCAGATATTAATTCACGACGATGATAAACAGTTTCAGCGAATTATATTTCGTAAATCGGTTGAATCTCCTGTCACCGATTACTGCCTGAAAACTGTTACATTTGGGGTCAATTGTGCACCATACCTTGCCATCCGTACGTTGCATCAACTTGCAACGGATACCGAGGCAATATATCCACTGCCTGCACCAATAATACGAGACCAAACATATGTCGATGACATCTTATCCGGTAGTCATGACATAGACAGTGCTTCTGAATCACTTTTTCAAGTGGTCAACGCTCTGAAATCCGCTGGTTTCGTACTTAAAAAATTAACGGCAAATAACGCCACTATACTGCAACAATATCCCAAAGAGGATCTGCTCGATTCAAACTTTCTGAAATTCGAGAGTGCTTCTAAAACCAAAACTCTGGGTATCCAATGGAACGCTCTAACAGACAAGTTTACATATACAATTCTGCCAGCTACTTCAGCAAATGCGGTCACTAAGCGACAAATTTTATCGTCGGTTGCAAAACTTTTTGACCCGGCAGGATGGCTGTCGCCAGTTATGATTCAAGCAAAAATTCTGTTGCAAGAACTCTGGCTAGACGGCACTGATTGGGATGAATGTGCTAAGCCAACAGCTTTGTCAAAATGGCACACCTTTGCAGAAAATCTGCCTGCTATTTGCGCAATTGAAATACCACGCTGGGTTAATTTCGCTCCGGGGCAGGACACCCAAATCCACGGGTTTTGCGATGCTTCGGAAAAAGCATATTGTGCAACAATTTACATCCGCACACATGCTAACAACGAAATTACTTCCACCCTGCTGGTTGCAAAAGGAAAGGTAGCACCGTTGAAAACAGTAAGCTTACCACGCCTAGAGCTGTGTGGCGCATTACTATTAGCAAAACTAGTTGCAACAATTCAAAAACAACTCAATTTACAAGCGTGCAACATATTTCTATGGTCAGATTCCGAGATCGTATTGGCATGGCTTGAGAAACCACCATGCACATGGAAGACCTATGTATCAAACCGCACCTCTCAAATCCGAGAATATGTTCCAAGCGGTACATGGCGTCATGTTGCAAGCGGAGATAATCCCGCAGATCTTGGTACACGCGGCTGAAAGCCGCAGGACTTAGCCGCCAATTCACTTTGGTGGCATGGACCGAAGTGGCTCTCCTGCCATGCAGATTCCTGGCCAAATTCAAAGGCCCGCAGCGCTTCTCCGCCAGAAAGGCGCAAAGTAGAAGCATATCACGCGCTTGAAGATGAGTCCGACTATCTAGATCGGTTTTCCTCATACTCTCGAGCGATTCGCGTGACTGCATACATGTTCCGTTTCGTGGACAACGTTCGAAATAAGTCCAATGGGCAAACATTAATCACCTTGCCACATCTGACACATAGTGAATGCCAAGCCGCCAAGAAGCGCATCATCGACATTTCCCAAAAGCGCTATTTTCCTCGCGAAAAAGATGCTTTACGAGCTAAAACAGCTATCAACAAAAAGAGTACACTACTCACTCTGAACCCATTCTTGGATAAGGATGGACTGCTTCGTGTGAATGGTAGATTGGCACATTCCACGCTGAGTTACAACGAGAGACACCCAATCATCATCCCAACTAAATCGAGGTTCTGCCACCTATATTTGAAGTTTATGCACGAACTGCTTCTTCACGCAGAGACACGTTTGATGCTTCAAATGGTCAGACAAGAGTTCTTCATTCCGAAGCTCAAGCCTCTGATTAAAAAGTGCATTTTTCAATGTAAGGCATGTACGCTTTACAAGCAAAAGACACGCACGCAAATCATGGCCGCTCTACCCCCTGAGCGTTGCACATTCACACTTCCATTTTCTACAACGGGAGTAGACTTTGCAGGGCCATTTCAAATAAAAGCTTCAGTCTTGAGGTCGAACACTTATTTCAAAGGCTACGTTGCAGTCTTCGTCTGCTTTGCAACGAAGGCCGTGCATCTCGAGCTCTGTTCAGATCTGACAACTGAGGCATTTCGAGCAGCGTTTGCACGTTTCGTCGGACGACGAGGATTTCCATCCAAAATTATGAGCGACAACGGCAAAACGTTTATCGGCGCCCACCGCGCTATACAACGCGACTTCGTTAAATTCCTTAACGAATGCTCTGCCGACATAGTCCAAAAATATGCTCCTCAAGGCATAAATTGGCACTACATTCCTCCCAGCGCACCCCACATGGGTGGCTTATGGGAATCAGCAGTCAAAAGCTTTAAATTACATCTCAAAAAAACCGCTGCATCTCATAAGTTTACGTTTGAAGAATTTGCCACATTATTAGTGCGAATTGAGGCAGTTCTCAACTCGAGACCTCTGTCAGCTATTTCGCAAGACACCGCTGACCTCACTGCACTTACTCCTGGTCATTTTATCCGAGGTGCTCCGCTTATGGCCATACCCGAGCCAAACGCAATAGACCTTTCAATGACCAATCGATGGGAGAAGATTAAAATCCTTCACCACGAATTCAGTCGACGCTGGAAGGAGGAATATCTCAAAGATCTTCAGAAGAGATACAAGTGGAAGAATCCACAGCGAGATCCTCAGCCAGGCGACTTGGTAGTAGTCAAAGAATACCCACTACCACCCACCGAGTGGCGACTCGGTCGAATTGAAGATGTTCGCCGTGGACCGGATAACTACATTCGAGTTTTGGATGTACGCACCCAAAACGGGGTTATCACGCGCCCACTTGTCAAGTTATGCTTCTTTCCTAGTGAGAACTCTTAGCTCACCGGATAGCATAACAACCAATAAAACAAAAACTTCCATTTGTTTCAGGACAAAACTATATGTCTATCCAGTTTTTCCTAAAAGTCCGAACAATTCTCTGATCTTCTCGTTCCAGAAAATGGCAACAAAAACGGCAGTACCCTTGGCCCCTACGGCAGAAACGGAAAACTGCCTCCAATGTAGGCTCTGCCACAGGTACCACCCTCTGCGCATGTGTGGCGCATTCCGGGCAATGAAGCCGCCACAACGACTAATAGTAGCCAGGGCGCAAGGCTACTGTATGAATTGTCTGGCGCTGACACACACGACGGGCGAGTGTGATTCAAACAGCAGCTGCAAACGCTGCCATAAAGCGCATCACACCTTGATGCACCAAGGTGTATCCACACCGCGCAAGACGCCGTCGCCAACTACAAAGCGCCAGGTAGTGGCGAAGAAGAAGAAAGGAGCAGCAACGACGCGCACAAAAACAGCGCGCCCTAAACGCCCTAAACAACGTGCACCTCCACCCAGCAAGGCTATGCAACGAAAAGCGGCAGCGACGTCAGTTCCAGCACCAGCGGGGCGACCGCAAAACAAGAAGACGCGCACCATATCGCGCACTGCTACGGGCTTGCAAACGCCCGCCTTCCGCAACCGGGCAGCACGAGGCGCAACCGGAGACGCTATCCGGGCCCTGCAAACGCTACAGGATGCGTTGGGCAACGCGTCCCTGCAGGGCGGGGAGCATGTTTAAGCGCCCGCTTAAACCAACCTAAGCATTTATTGTAACTGCCGTGCGCGTGGAATTACCCGTCCATTCCCACTATTTCCGGGTGTCCCATCACGCGCCAATTCCTCTATCCTTTGCCTTGAATTTCGTTAGCCGATCGACAGCTTAGCTGCGGCCGTTCGAGCTAACGAAAAATCAATCCAAAACCTACAGCCCTCGCTCGCGCACGCGCACGGTGGCATTCAACCGCGGTCATTGTGTTATACATAGAATAGTCAAAGGCATTTAAGTGAAATTAACATATTTACTAAAAGAAGTTGATATTAAGCTAATTAAATAAAAGGAATACCTGTTCTTGAATTGTGAAAGGAAAACTGTGTGTTTTTACTAAAAATTGGGCCCGCTCGATAGCCGGCATTTCCCTTATTTCACATCAAGTCGTTAGTGACTTGAACAGAACATAATTGTAATAAAATTGATATCAAAATAAGCGGAAATTTTTTAGTAAAATTTGAAAATTGTGAAATTAACGCAAACAACAAAACCTTTAACAATGTCAAACTAAAATTCTACGACCAATTTATTCTACCTAATATTATAACAAAAATCAAAGAAAAATCGAATAATTTTCCTAATTTGAAGTTAGAATCATTATATTTAGAACAAATTGAACATAAGAAATATATTCAACAAATACAGTATCAAACAAAAAAATCAAATTTTGTCAATGTAAGCTTAAACATAGTAATAGTCATTACCATTATAATATTAGTAATATTTACTATACAATATATAAGACAAATAAAAAACTGTCCATTCTGCATATTTCGTCGGAGCCTCAATCTAACGGTGGGGGTGTTATAGCAAAACACCTTAATATAATATAAACTTATAAAATCCATATTAATGCAGACTTGCTGAGTCTACATTTTCAGTACTTGTCCAAATCTTTACCTTTATATTTTAATACAGGAATCATGTTACATTATATTTATACCAAACTTTTACTACGTTTGCATTTCCGGCACATGCCAATGTTTTAATCCTTTCCAAATAATTATTCTTTCGATTTTAATACATAATTCTTTGGAATTATTTCATAACATACTTTTACCAGACTTTCACTACGTTTGCATTTCCGGCACAAGCGTATATTTCAATTCATAATTTCACACGACCAAATATGCAAAGTAGGCATTTTAATAGCATAAGTAATACTGATTTTGTAATTTATAGTTAGTCTTTAATTTTATTCTGTATAGAACAGTTTAATAAATAAAGGGATTGGAAAATTAAAAGTTGTTTTTTTTTTTATTTTCCTTAAAATCCCATATTAAAAGTTTACATCTCCACTCCGAGAATTATATCTCGATGCGCGGGTAGTTAAACTTGTGTAATCTTTTTTAGTAAACAGAGCGATTTTCGTTCGTAGAAAGTGCATCAGTTATCAGGTATGCCAATAAAGCAGTGGTATACGCTGACGTTATTGCCCTCACAGCCTCTGTCTGGATGTAAGTCCTTGAAAGACCGAACTGGTACTAGTCCCTAGAAGGTACAAATCCACAGCTTTTACGCACTCATTACAGATACCCTGCCCTCAACTCCTACGAAAGCTCTTAAAATGCTTCTTAATTTTTTCCCGGCAGACCTATACGGGTAATTCCATGTGAACTGCAAAGCTATAAAACTAAATACAACTCAGCCATGGAGAAACCGCACAGAAAACGCTCAAATACTAAACATTAAATCACTCTCGGAAGAGGTGTATTACACGTATTCCGTCTTTTATTTCGACAACACTTTCTCAACGAAAATCCCAGAGCGGAAGAGTGGGAAAAAGCAGTAGCTCTGGATCATAAATCCGTAGCCATCTCCACCGATGACTTTAAGCTAGATGGCAAAGTAGGTTGTGGAGTTTACTCTGAACCGTTTGTTACAAAATTATGTAAAGGACTTCCCAACAACTGCAGCGTATTCCAAACGAAACTAACCACCATAAGGAAGCCGCTTCATAGTTAATCGTTTCTAAAACATTAACCCAACCTATTGAAATATATTTTGACAGCTAGACTGCCATTAAGTCTCTCCAATGCTATCATACCACCTGAAAGGTAGCAAACAAATACAGGGACATCTCAAACTCCCGTCTGTATGCGAAACGAGATATCCATTGGAACTGCGTAGCCGACGAATTGATCCATAAGCGTACCATAAGCGTAACATCCGGCGTAATAACCGGACACTGTCTTAAGAGGACTCATGGTAGATAGGATAAGCTGCTTCTCAAATGACTTCTGCCGCATCTGCAGGGACATAGATGGGGAGGAATCGGTGTCCCTAGCCAGCTCTAGATGTCTAACTAAAAAATCTAACGGATAATCTAACTTAACTTGAAAATTTAATTATTTTATTATAGTGCTGACTTTTGTGTTAGACTTTTTCCAAGGGCACCTACTCCCTACCACATTTCATACTCTTTCCCATACCGCAAGAGCCACACGTTGCCATTGCTCTTTCCGAGTTGCTATTGTTATTGGTTGAGAGACTCTTCGTCTTTGTTAAACAATTCTGTCATTTATACCTTGTTTCTTCCTCCTCGGTAACGTGTTTTTAATGCGGCCGAATGTCCTTGGGGGAGATTGTAACGAAATGGTTGCACGGTTGGTCTTTGGTAATGTTTGCATGTCTGCCTTAGAATTGCCAAGGGACATTGACAGCAGAGACTTAATTAATTGTGCATACGACAAAGAAAAACTGAAATCAAATAATAATAAAACCATGGTAGGAAGGAAGATTAATGAATTCATACTAAGTTACAGTCAGAATAATGATAATGAAAGTGAAGCAGAAACATTTTAAATACACTGAGGTTGGATTTATGTAAGTTTCTATGATCGTTATAGCATCAGTTAGTTTATGACTAATTTGTTCTTAATTTTCCACTCTTCGTAAGAATATCAGTTACATTATTAATTTTTTGATGCATTATATTTAAATTTCTTTCCTGCACAGTGTGAACGAGCTGTAATGCTAAATACCGCGTGTTTCTGCTCTAAGAATTTAATACCATGGGTTAAATGTGTACATAACCTTGCCATGCCAATGGTTCTTAGTTTATCTTAGCAGCAGTGAACTGGCCGGACTAAGTCCGTCGATGGTCTACATACTCAAGTAAAAACGATTGCTTTTAAATTTTGGCATTCATGTAGTGAGCAGAATTTATTTGATATGAACATCAGACTCAATACTTTCTGTGAAGGAAAATTGCAAGCTTCGACCAGTCCTTTTACAATCACAGCAAATGACAAAGAATTTCATTTCTTCATAACAGTTTTCAGATTTTTAGTAATTTTTTTTTTCTTCGACATTCATTGTACGCAATATTCTGGAAAAAACCCATGTGAAAATTATAATTAGTTAGTTAGTTAGTTTAATAGATTACTTGTTTACAGAACTCTGAGCAAACACACTTAGACGTATTGGCCCATTGCGATACATTGGCGACGGCCAATGGAACGATGTGTTCTACGACATCAGAATATTTCAGCGGATTAAGCAAGCGTCTACGCAGGTCCGGATCAACGAAAACACTGTAGCTCTTAATATTCTACGCAGTATCTGGTGGTGGAAGCAGACAAAGAGGAAGACCTCCAGTCAAGTCAGCAGTGCTTACGAAGAAGAAGAAGAAGCAGAAAAAAAGCTACCCTTTAAATATTTCATAAATCGTTTTCATTCCGTCGATTTTGGGTGAATAAATGTAAAAAATTTTCTTGGAAAAAAATTCAATCCTGAATTTTGGGCATACATATATAGTTGAGAATTTAAGAAATACTTCAAATTAATTTAAACTAACTAAATATATTTACTTATTTTGCAGTAAAACTATTTATATAATGCTCGAAATATTATACTTCAGAACTTTGGAAACCACAGATATGTATTTTTATTGCCATTTGTGTTGATTGTTGATTTGATATGTAACAATTTCATTCAACTTAAATCAGTATGTATGTTGTTGTATATATGTATATAATACAATAATTAATTACATAATTGAAGTTTAATACATAGGCAGCTCGAGAGAACTCAGCCAAAATGAGTAGCTCAAAAACCAATAAGTGTTAATGGGCCTGAATAAGCAATTGACTATTAGGTAATACATATAGGTACATATATGTATGTGGCGCGGTAGCCGAGTGGTTAGCATTGCGTACTGACATTTGGAAGGCGCGGGTTACGGAAAATTAATTTAAATAAAAAATTAAGTTAAATTTTCTAATTTCGTCCGCCTCTCGGCATGGAATGTCCACACCTTCGAGTGCACATGAAAAGGCTCCTCGTAAAAAACCATCACCCGTTCAGAGGTGGCTTAGTATAAACTGTAGGTCGCTCCATTTGTTGGAAAAACATCAAGAGGCAAGACCACAAATTGGAGGAGGAGCTCGGCCGAAAGTCGCTTAAGCCGTTACAAAGCGCCAATTATATATATATATATATGCCAAAATTAGAGAAAACGTATAAAAGCAAGCAAAGTCAGTGCCAAATGAATTGAAGCCCAGAGACGTAGAAAGACGATGTTGCTTGAATACTACAAAAGTTTTTGTTGCTGCATCGGATTGTGATAGGTGATGAAAATGGGTCCATTTCGACATCCCTAAGTGTAAAAAATCATATATGAAGTCTAACCAACTAGCCAAAGCAACAACAAAGCCGAATATCCATGGCGCCAAGGAAATGATCTGTATTTGGTGATATCAGAAGCGCGTGCCCGGAATTACCAGAAACGAGGCAATAATTTTCCTTCATGACAATGCTCGGCTGGGAAGTTTTGCCGCATCCGCCGTATAGCCCATACCTTGCTTTTTTGACTATCATTTGTTCGAAGCCATTGACTAAGCTCATTGTACTTTTCTAGGTATCCCAATTACATAAATGTTTGCGAACAGTTTTCGAAAAACATAACAATTTCCTGAAAAGCAGATTTCTGAAAAGATAAGTACGCAGCATTTCGTCCTTTTCAGTGCATGTTCTAAATACACTCAGAGAATTCCACTACACTAAGCAGTTGGAAATGATATTCTATATACGAGTATATCATCACATAAGCTGACAATTATAATAATTTGGTCTGTCTGACATCCAAGGTACCCAACAGCAGTTTTTATATACGCCATGCTTTTGAAATGGTCCAAGATCTTAAGTGCTCCTCAAGCCTTACTCCTTTTGACAAGGTGTTGCAAAGTCTATTGTAGTCGATGGTGACAACTTCACTACGCAACCCACAGATAGACTGTTATATAAGACTTCCTGCAACACATTAAAATATTGTCTGTAATGGGAATGGTTTACATATACTGGGATGTATGAAGTGTGTGACGTAAAAATTAACCCGTTCAGAAAAGTGATGCAAAGGCCAGAAGTAATCTAGATTCGTCAGGGAATTAGACGAAAGATCGAGCTAAAAGCAGCAAAATTTACGACGTTCAAATTAGAAGAACTGATAAGGTGCATGCATTGGCTTCTTTGCAAAATATGGTCGAATCAAAGCATGCCCGACGATTGGAATCTAAGGGTGCTCTGCCCAATCCACAAAACCGGTAATCCCACAGTCTACGCCAATTATTGTGGGATAAGCCACCTTAAGCTTATAAGATTTTATCGAGGGTTTTGCGTGAAAGACTAAAGCCGATTGTCAACAAACTGATTTGACCTTATTACTATGGCTTCAGAGTTGGTAAATCAACCACTGACCAGATATTCACCATACGCCAAATATTGGAAAAGACCCGTGAAAAGAGGAAGGATACACACCAACTCTTCGCAGTTAATTCTGCTATGATCGCGTAAGCAGAGTCTACGCCAGTAAAGTAAGTAAGTACACGTAAGTAAAGAAATTAAATTCCAGGCTACTGTAGGATTTCTTGTGATCAACATTTGGAATGTCTGACCGAACTTAAATTAACCCATAAAACTCTAAAATATTTAAAAGTATGGACAAGTTTTTGGTATCTGTAGAAGCTGATGATCCATATTTCTTCAAAAATGAAGCCGGCCATAATTTTAGAGTCAATGGACGACCCTGATTCCAACAAGATAGAGCTATGACATGCCAGCGAAATAATCCTTTTTTTTACAGGAAACTTTTGGCAAGCGCATTATCTTACGTTGTAGACCAGTGGAGTGGTCTCTTGTTTACGCAGATATGCCCGAGACGATTAACGTCATGAGAGTGAGTATTCTGCACTTTATTGCTGATATACGGCCCTAATTGCTGGCCGAAAGGTGGGCAACTCCGCTGGAATTTATTCGAGTCAGGCGCAGTGGCTCCTTGGCATACATTTTTAGAACATAATGGCAAACTCTTATCTTTATAACGGAGCTCAAATCTAGGTCATAACAGGAAATGCGTTTTAATCAGACATGTTAAAAAAAGCCCCCTTTACCTTTGCCGATTTTTTAAGGAATCTTTGCGTTATTCTAATTCTCCCATTTTTAACAAGCTACCGACACTATTAGTTTTAAAAAGTTATACAAGAAAATATAGCAGTCGTAGCTGAGAGTGTACACGAAGAGCGTGAAGATGCGATTTGGCGCCGTTCGGACCAACTCGCACTGACGTATGGACGTATGGAGACCTTAAACTGAAACTGTACAAAATACAGCTTGTGCAAAAACTGAAGACGCTCGATCTTCCTAACAGGAATCGCTCTTGAAAAGTTCCAAGAAGATCCGACGTTTCCAGGGCAAATTTTGTTCAGCAATAAGGCCTATTTCTGCCTCAATGGGTATATAAAGAAGCAAAAATGCCACAAAGAGCAACATGAAGAGATTCAAGAGCTGTCATTTCATCAAGAAAAAAACAACGGTTTGGTGTGGTTTGTGGACCGGTGAAATCATCGGTTCATATTTCTTCAAAAATGATGCCGGTGAGAACGTAACCGTCAATAGAGACCGTTATTGCGAAGACGGCGCCATCTCCCACACATCGAATCAATCAATGGATTTATTGAGAGAACACTTCGGTGAGCAGATATTTTCACGTCGATTGGCCACCAATACGAGTATCGTGTGATATCACACCGTTAGACTTTTTCCTGTAGTGATATGTAAAGTCTAAAGTCTATGCGGACAATTCCATGACTAAAGCATTTGAATATTTAATCACAAAGTAAGGCAGTGATTGAAAGCTACATATTCCTGAAATAAGCTCTCGACAAAAAGTTAGTGTGGCAACGTTTAGGCAAATATTTACCTACCTTGATTGATTACCAACAGTGTTAGCTAGAAGGTGAAGGCAGTGCAGAAGTAGCATAGGCTATCAGAAAAATTTTGGTTTGGTTTTCTAAACAGCAGCAAAAACACAAAACGAAACAATAAGGCATACTCAGAAATTCAATCTAATGTTGGTATATTCACGGAAATTTTTTTGTTGTTTTGCAATTTCACTTTTGTATTTCCAGATATATATTCGTTACTATGGCATACTCGAATTTGCGAAGGAAAACATTTTTGTACTTACATACATATGTACTTATACATGTAAAAGTGAAAGTTTGAACAATTTTGAATATTTCTGTTTTAATTTAAGCAACAACGACCAAAAATCGCTTCGCTTTTGTTTAAATATAGAGATTTGGTATGCAAAAGGTTTCATTTACAATATCATTTCCCATGAAATACGATTTTGAAGAACCAATATTTTTCACTTTGATATTAATTATTATTATTATTTCCTTTTTATGATTCTATACAACGACTCAGAGCTTCGCTTACTTAAAACCAACAACATTTGTATTAAATAAAATACATTTCTGAAATTGAGAAGTCTGGGTTTTGTGTCTAGAATCTCCGTGCTTTGCAGTTTTGCAAATAAGTAACTCGTTTAAATAAGACTGAAGTCAAACTCGCCTTGCACTGAGGATAGTCCTGTACCCGAGTCTTGCCATCCTGCGCGGCCCCTTGCAATTGCCGACTTCTTTCAGATAGCTTAACTGCTTGAGGGAAGAGGACTCAGCCGATGCCTTTTATGTTCTCTTTTTGATGCTTACCCTCCAGTAGAGTTTTCCAGTCAGGAAGAGTATCAAGTATTTCAAGGGGTAGCTCTTATTGTGATTTTGTAAGCAAACGTTATTAAATGGATAAATACGATTAGAAGTGAGAATCCTAATCAAAACCTTCGTTAAGATATTGTATTTATATACTAAATACTATTCTGCCCCATAAATATAAAAGATATTACTAATAACAGTATCTCTTCCAAAAGCTAATCGGTAATAGTACGTACTAGGAGGAGTAGAATCATGGATTTAGCTGAGCCAGACTGACATTCAAGGTTATAGAAAAACTGTAAATAATATATAAAAGGCCTTGTCCTAAATGACTAACGGATCAACCCACATCTAAAAACACTCATCGTAGACACTCTGATACTTGGAGGGTATATTCTGCGTATGACGTAGAAATCTTACAAAAAAGGATTTTCTGGGAAGTAGATTCATCCCTTCGCTCCGACGGAAGAGAAGGACGATGTGTCCAAGGATCCTTTTATTAGCACTTGGAGTGTACTTATTAGCGTTGCTCGCCACGCCAGGGTGGGAAACGAAAGTATCTTCGACGAAATATCTCTAAATGTGGGTCTGAGATGTGACTGTCTGCAGTACTAGATTTCAGCACAAAAAATTTTTTCAATCCAGATTGATCATGTTATGATAGGCGGACAACATGTCTCTAGTGTCCTTGTTATTGTGTACGCTCTTAGCATCCAATATCGGACATAGACATATATACTAGTTCTGCGAACAGATAGAAAGTGGCTAAGATGGCTAGGTCATGTAATGAAAAAGGATTTCTGTAGGAACATTTATCATAGTTGAAACAGGAACCAGTTAACGAATTTAAAAGCAATAGGGTTTTAAGTGACCTTTGTTTGAAAGAGAAAAATTTATTTGGTGTATACCATCCAAATTATCGTTCCATCGTTTACGATATTTACAGTTTCCAATGAGTTAAAGACCATAGTTCGTTTTTTATTCGTCGAAAGATAACTTTACTTTTTCTTTTCCCACTAAATTAGAAGTAAGATGCATTGGCAGCAGTAATCCCGGAATGGATTTCAACACTGATGATTGATGAAGTCACACGATAAAGAGTTTTTCTGTCAGCTCAGGGTTGTCGCTTTCAATTCTAACTGCACATCTTGTATTATTCAGAGTCAGTTAACACGGCCTTATTAGTTTTACAGGAATGTCAAATTAGACATGGCGGTGAAGAGGAATCTCCAATACAGTTTTAAAATCGAAGAAGGGCTGGTGTGTGTCGATTTTTTTTCACAGGAACTTTGCTTCATTTTTAATCGAGCAGTTGCTTCCGAACTCAGATAGCCATCTCGGGTGTTTCACTTTTACTGCCATTCAGAAGGCTTAAGAAGCGTAGCTTTGTTTGCACAGGAGCATGCTACAGTCATAAGAGCTTCTGTGAGTCGTCATAGCTTTCAATAAAATTTTCGAAAATTACTCCTGTAGGCCAGATTCTTGGGATCTCGCTTTTCCTGTCTGCAAGTTCTTTCTTCTTTCAACATAAGTTCTACAAATTATAAAAAGGTTGTAAGGTGTAAAACACAACAATATCAACTTTCCCTTGTATAAAGAAAAAAACGCTAAAAAACAAAATTAAGGAAAAAATTAGAAAATGCCAAAAGTGCATTGGTGGGTATACATAAATAGGACATAAATTAAGTGTGAAAGTGCAAAAATATGTATAAAAATTTGTAACCAAAATAAGTATGTATTTTAATGACAGGCCTTAAGCTAGTTTTCATGCTATGTTTTATTATGAGAATACTTGTAGAGCTGTTCATCTGTTGCGGCTGTTGAAAATGAATGCTCACTGCCACCACACAAACTCAAACATACAACTTCCATACAACTTACTTGCTTAAGTTCACAAACACTTAACATTAAAAGACGATCAAGGACGAAGGTGAACGTACCCGCTATAACTGAGTCAAAAATTAAATAAATAAGGTACATGGAAAAGTGCTCAGTACGTTGTAGCTATTGTGGTTTTTTCGTGATTTTTTATAAGTTTAAGTAATAGGCCAGAGTTGCTCGGAGTGGAAGTAGTGATTGTTTGAGCAGCAAGCTTAAGTTCATAAAAAAAATCAAAATATGTATGGTATATATTTGTTTATTACAAGAGGTAATATGGTGGGGAGCGAGTATAAGGTTGAAAACGTAAGCATACACTTTCAACGCCTTAAGGGATGCTTTTATAATGTATTTATTAGGTGCCTACGTCATATTTGTTTGCACAAATGTGAGGTGAAAGCTCTCAATGCGTATAAATAAGTATGTATTGTACGTTGAAAAAATAAGTCTTATGCACATAATAACAGTTCATATATGTAAGTTTCTCCGTCTTATATATAAAAGCGCTTTCGAAAACTCTTTCAATGCTTGTGAATCGTGCGCGGATGTGCAGACCACTATCAGCCGATAAATGGTCGATAGGCGAATGTACATATGTACACATAATAATATAAATAAATGTATACATATATATTTTTACATATTATAAATTCAAGGGTATGGTAATGTATAAAAGTAGTTGTTTGATTAACAACGGCTGCAAAGGCATTGCCGCTGACGGACTTGTCATTTGCGGATAAAAGAAATTTCTGAAACCGTGGAAAATTGTATAACAAACAAATCGTTTGAAGCTCATAATTTTCTTTCCTATAAAATATAATTATAAATAATTTTTTTTTAATTAATTATTAAGACTTATGAGTTAATCACAGTAAAAGGTTTTTTAATAAAAATACTTAAGGATATATTTGTAATTAGAAAAAAAAACTAACTAGACCCAGCTTCTCGTTACTGTGGATTTATATTACATTAAAATTAGTATCATAAGGAAAAAGATAGATTAATGAAAAGTCCTAATTAGGTTTTTAATTCAAAATATTAAATTTCGTGGTTTCAAAAGTACACGTTTGTATTTTGACTTCTGTAAACTTGTATAGTTAAACCAAACATGTTTATTCTATTAAAAGTCAGCCATTTTTAATCGACAAACTACTCCATCAATTGGTAAAATAAAAAATAAATTTTTGAAAAGACTGAATCGGTTAGGCCTTACAGTGCTTGTGTTTTGCCCGACGTTCTCACGAGTTGGGATTTTCTTGGTCACGTTGTGGCAATTGGGCTTACTCGTATATCCATTTGGGGCTCCGAGAATTTTCAAATAATTAAAGAGATGGCAGTAAGCCAAACAAAAAAAAAAATTACTGCTTGGTGCGCTCTTTGGTCCGGGTGTGTGACTAGACCTTACTTCTTTGAAAACGGCAACGGTGAGACTGCCATTGTGAGTTCGGAACGTTATAGTCGTATGATAACCAACTTTTTTTGGTTTTCAATTGAATAACACTACTTGACTAATATGGTGTTTCAACAAGATGGTACCATATGCCACACAACACGAGTGAATATGGCTTTATTGCGAGGAAAATTTGCCTGCCGCGTTATCTCTCGTCCTGGTGATATCAAGTGGCCACGGAGATCGTGCAAGATTTAATAAAAAAGAAATTTTATGAAAATAAATTTTTAAATTCAATTTATTTACGTTTATTTTCGAAACATTTCAAAGGATAAATATTGATCTGCCTACATATCACCACTAGATATTTTGCTTTGGCCAATAGCAACACATAAGCTGGGGCGTTAAAAAAAATAGTCAAAGGCCATTTTTTGTTCTTTTTTTCACAAATCTGGAAGTTTGTGGTGGGTTGGGCGTTATGGTAAGAACCCATAATGCAAGACGTTGAGGAAAGCTGTGTGTGTGTGTCGCAACATTTTTTATACAGACCTCGCAATAATATAGGCGAAAAGCCACTTAGGAATTAAGTTTTAGACGAATCGAACTTAGTTTTGCCGATCCATTTCCGGTTAAGGAAGAACTCCACATGAGTATCTAGATAAAAACATATGTAGTACACACCATCTAATAAAATCAAGCATAATTAATTTAATTTCTTACAAAGGAACCGTAGCTGGTCTAAATCCTGAAAAGAAAAGTATTTCGATTTTTTTTTAATTTCCCGGTTCTTAGTTCCCTTCATGAATGGAAAGATTGTTTTCTTGATAAACTAAGCATATGCACCACATTCCAAGTAAACTAAACTATTAATACGATACAACCAACATTCAAAAGTTACAGAAAATTAATTCAAATAAAAAATTAAGTTAAATTTTCTAATTGCGGTCACCCCTCAACAACTAAAAAAACCCTCAGCTGTTCGGAGGCGGCTTAATATAAACTGTAGGTCCCTCCATTTGTTGGAAAAACGTCAAGACGCAAAACTACAAATTGGAGGAGGGCTGGGCTGAAAATCGCTTCAGCGGTTACAAAACTCAGATTATATATATACGAGTATATAAACTATAAATACTATACTATTCCCGAAAAGGTTGGTCCCTGAGACATTTCTCTGAAAGGGACGCAAGAATCATGAAACAAGCCGACAAATTTTCGGCATAATCTGCAGTGTAGTTTTTCGCATACAATAATATATAGATGGTTATTATGTTATATGAATTTCTTGTGTGGTGTTACATAACAGCTAGAAATACCAATTCACTTCTCCAGACTGCTGAATGGCAATAAAAATGAAGCATCCGGAGATGGTAAGACCAAAACCCCAATCGATGACGATGAAAAATACGTTCCATTACCTGACCATGAAGAAGATGGAATAGCAATCGCCCACTTACAAAACATCAAAGCGGCTGGAACTGATAGCCTACCGGCAGAACTATTCAAACATTGTGGTGAAGAGCTGACAAGGTGAATGCATCAGCTACTTTTGCAGAATATGGTAGGGCGAAAGCATGCCAGACGATTGGAATTTAAGTGTGCTCTGGCCAATCCATAAAAAAGATCTGCGCCAATTATCGCATATAAGGTCCTGTCGACCGCATTGTGTGAAAGACTAAAACTAATTGGACCTTATCAGTGTGACTTTACACCTGGTAAGTCGATCATCGACCAGATATTCACCATGAGCCAAATCTTGGAAAAGACCATTGAAAAGAGGATCGACACCCACCACCTCTTCGTCGATTTTAAAACAGCTTTCAACAGCCTCTACGCCGCTATGTCTGGATTTGGTATCCCCGCAAAACTTTTACGACTATGTAAACTGACGTTAGACATCACTTAAAGCTTCGTCAGGATCGGAAAGGTCTTGCCCGAGCCGTTCGATACCAAACGAGGTTTCAGACAGGATGATTCCTTCTCGTGTGACTCTTCTAACTAATTGCTGGCGAAAATAATACGCGCTGCAGAGCTGAATAGAGAAGGCAATATTGGCCCTAACAACCGCGCCGTGAGTTCTGCTTTTTCTAGACTGGATAAGGAAGCGTAGGATATGGGTCTGGTAGTGAACGAGAGCAAGACGAAAATCTCCTAACATCACATAAACAGTCATCGCATTCGCTACTCGGCTCCCTCGTCACTATTGACAGTCATAACTTGGAAGTTGTAGGTAATTACGTCTATCTAGGGCATTAACACCAACAATAATGTCAGCCTTGAAATGCAGCGCAGAATCACTCTTTCTAACAGGTCCTACTTTGGACTGAGAAGACAATTGAAAAGTAAAGTCCTCTCCCGACGAACGAAAACCAAACTCTACAAGTCCCTTATCGTTCCCATTCTGCTATATAGTGCGGAAGCATGGACGATGACAACAGGTGATGAGTCGGCGTTAGGAGTTTTCGAGAGAAAGGTTTTTCGTAAGATTTATGGTCCCCTATGGGTTTGTAATGGCAAATACCGCAGCCGATGGAATGATAAGCTGTATGAGATATGCGGCGACATTGACATAGTTTAACGAATCAGCGGCTACGCTGGCTAGGTGTTGTGGTCCGGATGGATAAGGATACTTCAGCTTTGAAAGTTTTTGACCTCTACTGCGTTGGAAACACCAGATAGAGAAGAACCCTGTACTTCGAGCTAGGCGCCAAGTAGCGAGAAAAAGTTAAAAGTGGCTAAAATCACGTAAGCGGTGTCTACGCCAGCAAAGTAAGTAAATAAGTAAGTAATATAGATTTGATGTCTTTATACTTTTCAAGATCACTTGAAGCACATGAATGCATGAAAAACCTGTTGTTGTTACAAGAATACACCCTAGTTCAAATATGTACATATGTATCTTCAAAACTGAGGGACTACGTAACGTTTAATCAGAGCTCGTCGTTCTGATCATATATCTTTTCACGTTCAATAGTCGTATAAAATGATAGTGTTTGGTTTATGTGTTTCTCTGTTTCACCCGAAACAGGATCAATTCCAATTATATCGACCACCACTCTTTTTATTTGATATTGCTGTAAGTGCTCCGTTTTTTTTATTATTAGCCAACATTCGCTTCGGAAATGGTTCGATTTTATAACGATACAGCGGCGATTTACAGGTGCAAATGAAGTCCATGAGGTTTTTTTTTCTCGGTAACTGGTGTGATACCCATACATCGACCTTCTTTGTATATCCAGCTTTTTCCAAGTGGTCCAAACTACTTTTTGTGCAATGTGTAGTTTCTGGAAAATAGAAACAATTCTCCCATGGCGGTCAAATTTTACCATTTCTATTATTTTATCGACATTTTCGAGAATTTGCTTTCCACACCGTGCATCAAATTACCAGAACGTAATCGACGAAACAGAAATTGTGCATGGTAGACTGTTACAGTATGAGGACCATAAGTAAGCCTATAGAGGACTTTTCGTTACTTGCGTTTTCGCCTTTATCGAAGAAATATTGTACAATAGAATATTTTTGGGTTTTCATTTAAATGGAACTGTTTCAGACCATATATTTTTGGAAATAGTGAAAAAATTATTACAACAATAGTTTTGGACGGTAGAAGTTATAGATGCTATTTCGGAAACCACCACGTTTCCTCATCAGACTTCTTTTTCTAGACACCTTTGCTCGAATGGGATTCGAACTTGGGATGCCCACAGCACGAGCCAATGGTTATCCCATTAAGCTACATGTGTGCCGCTTTCACATATTGTTGTTTTTCACTTTTTTCATTTTACCTACATATCCACGATCAAGTGCTCAGATATTCTGTAGCTGTAAACTTGACGCGATGTAGTTGTTTTTGCGAAGAATTTACCAACAAATATTTTAAAGCAACGCCTTTTTTTATTATTGGAAAATTTCATTCGCACGGCAAGGCTCTTCCGTAATTCCTAGATGCTTTTTCAGGTCATTTTTGTGTCGAATTGTTTTTGGGTTTTCATTTATTTGTTGATAAATTCTTCGCAAAAACAACTACATCGCGTCAAGTTTACAGCTACAGAATATCTGAGCACTTGATCGTGGATATGTAGGTAAAAGGAAAAAAGTGAAAAACAACAATATGTGAAAGCGGCACACATGTAGCTTAATGGGATAACCATTGGCTCGTGCTGTGGGCATCCCAAGTTCGAATCCCATTCGAGCAAAGGTGTCTGGAAAAAGAAGTCTGATGAGGAAACGTGGTGGTTTCCGAAATAGCAGCTATAACTTCTACCGTCCCAAACTATTGTTGTAATAATTTTTTCACTATTTCCAAAAATGTATGGTCTGAAACAGTTCTATTTAAATGAAAACCCAAAAACAATTCAACACAAAAATGACCTGAAAAAGCATTGTAGAATATTGCGTATTTTCGCTTTCTCTGTAGAACGCGGAATACAGATTACTGAAATCTAATGGATGACTTGTCACTTAACATAGCACATCGATCAACATTTCATGAATGTGTAACATTTAAAATTAGGGAGAATATTGAATATTTTACTGAAAACTCCTTAACTTAACTTAACTCCTAATGAAATGTATTGTGTAAAATAATCGAAACATGTGTACTCGTATGTAGGTTTAGAAATTGGCGGAAGCTTTCTAAAAAAATGTAGCGATAAATTTTGTTCTCACTTTTTCAGTTACTATATATAAATATCATTTAGATTTGCAAACTAAGCATCACTAATTACCCCCTAAAACTGTGTTTAGTTTCAAATTAAGTGTAATCAATAGAAAAAGGTTTCTAACTCTATACATATCGAAATAAATATCTTCATCATGAGGAATGAAGGCTGCCTATAGAGTCAGAATAATTATCAGTAGCGCCAGCGTGAAAGTGTACAGCAAAGAGCTTTTACTTTTGCTGTTAATTTTTTTAACTTTTTTCCATTTAATTACATATTCTTGGTTTCATTTCAGTTTTGCCTTGTCATTTTCATTTTTCTCTTGTATTGTACGTGCAATACTTTCCCGCTTCCGGTTGAGTATCTTGCCAACAATTTCCTGTTTGCTCTTGCGGCTTTTAGCCATTTGCTGTATAGTTAGAGACATAAATGGGAAGTAAAAGTAATATTATGGAGCAGCAAGAGATAGGTCGTTTCAATGTTTCAATCAGCAAGTTCAGGTGTTGAGGAGATTGGTTTGAGGAGTTGTATGTATTTTTGGAAAGGAAATTTGTGCAGAAATAAATACCGGAGCCGACACTGAAATAGGTTTAATGCATATCACCTGAGAGATCATAATACAAAGCAGTTGAGAAGGGTTTAAAAGAAATATGTTGAGTTACAAGTGGAGAAAAAATCATACGAAAGATATTTTCAAAATGATAAGAGTAATTAAAAAGAAGAAGATAACTTGTTGTTGTATGCCTAGTATTTATTCAAGGATTAGTGTCTACTACATCTCCCTATCCAAAGTCTTCAATTAAATTTTTTGGATCATTCCATCAGCGGAATTCACTGTTGCCATCGAGGAAAGGACCAGGCAGAAATTTTTTCTCGAAAACATCCAATGCCATCGCATCGAATCTTGTCATCGTCTACACCTCGGTTTTGTTTATTTAACTCAGCAGCTGTTATTATTTTTTCTTACATTAGGCTTTTGAGTCTCCCTGTCATTTTTTAGCGAAAAGAGGTATTTATTTAATTCTGAGTGGGCTTAGGGTATTGTTCAGCATCAGTTTACAAAGCCGAATAAGTTTTGATGGAAGTAGCTCCATTTCATGCTACCGATTTTCAATCGTCGGGCATTTTTTCGCAAGAAATAAATTGTAAATTTGTAAATTTTTCGCTGCCATATCTTATTAATTCATTCGGTGAGTTAAAGGTTGCCGCTTTTCGGATTTCGTCGTATTCAAGCGGGGACGTTCATTTTCAGTAATTCAGAATTCGGTTTTATTATGCCCGAATGTTGCACTTTCAATTCAATTCAATTCAATTCTTCTACAAGCTCAGTGCGCTCTGGATATTGGGCTTCAGATTATCTCGTTAAGTGTTACATTAGTATGCTTCAGTTCTGAAACTTTTTGTAAATCTCCGCATCTTTTCATAGATGTTACGAGCTTCTCCTCTATCTTCATACTCTCGCATTCCGTCCTGGGTGTAGGTAAAAATATCTCTAACGTTGGTAGGCTGCTATATATAGGTCTGGCCTAGGCAACACTAGGTGTTTCCAGGTGCAATCTGACATTTCCTTTGGAAAGTTTGACATTTTTTAGCATAACATCACTCAGAACGTTTTGTCATTTAATCGTGAATTGTTTTATTTACAGGGAATTAAAAAATTCATCTCGGCCAAAAAATGGAATTAACTCGTGAACATTTTCGTGCGATCATTTTTCACAACTTTCGACGTGGATTATCACGACAAGAGTGCATCGATGAACTAAAATCTTTGTATGGCTATGAAGCACCATCCTATAGCTCTATGAAAAACTGGTACAACGAATTCAATCGTGGCCGACGCTCGCTCACGAATTCCGTGAAGGTCGTCCAAAAACAGCCGTTGTGCCAGAAAACATCGATGCCGTACGTGAGCTGATAATGCAAGACCGTCATGTAATAGGTATACCTTCAGATAGAGGCATGCCTATGCATTTCTCCCACCAGCATACATTCGATATTGCATGAACACCTGGCCGTAAAAAAGGTTTGTTCTCGTTGGATCCCGCACAATTTGCAAATCGCTCAAAAAAAGGCTCGTGTGTAAAGAAATGCTGACAAAATACGACCGCAGTGCTTCAAAAGACGTTTATAAGATCATCAGAGGTGACGAATCATGGATCTATGCGTATGAGCCCGAAACAAAACAGCAATCGACCGTGTGGGTCTTCCAAGACGAGCCAAATCCAAAAAAACAAAAAAAAAAACAAAAAACAAACCATTTTCGTTGATAAATATTCGTATTTTCATTATTAGGCCAGAAATATATATAGTAGCCTACGTATATCTTTTTTTAATCGAAAAAGAAAAGCTATAGAAATTTAGTAACGCTTTCCAAGACTCGGAAACTTTTAATCGTCAAAGGACGAAGATGCTCCAGGATTTCCAGTAATGACTATAATGAAATAAACCCAGACCCTTTCTATTACATAATATATCCGAATATCTCAAGTACAAGCCACTGCTTATACGTAATATTGTTTGTAGGATGGTAGTGAGTGAAAACACAATGATCCTATTGAGAGCTCCGCAACAGTGAGTGATTGAAGGTAAGTGAAAAATGCGAAACTGGCAAACGAGCCAACATATGCAACAGCGGCAAACACTAAATTAAACTCACAGGCTGTGGCGACGACGGCGACATCTTTCTAATTAAGCGGCCGAATATTGCAGGTACATATCCTTAAATCCGAACCTTGCAATTGAATAAGGAATTGAAAAGTAAAATCCTCTCTGGACGTACAAAGAGCATGTTCTACAAGTCGCTAAGCCTTCCTGCTATATGGTGCGGAGGCATGTACAATAGCAAGATCTGATTTGTCGGCGCTAGGAGTGTACCAGAGAAAGGTTTTGAGGAAAATTTATGGTGCTTTGACATAGTTCAGTGAATCAAGAGACAGCATGTGGTCCATATGGATGTGATCGTTTTTAAAGGTATTTAACGCAAGTGCCTCCGGTGGAAGTAGAGGAAGAGAAAAATCTCAGATAGAAGAGAAAAGGACATGAGATAACTGATATCTCAAATTAGCACGCAAAGAACAAAAAAAAGAAACGGCTGTGGTTAACTTAATTAAAATCGCAAAAGCGATCCTACATCAATAAAGAAATAGAATAATCCTTAAAACGGTTAAGTCGGTGTGTCCACACTAACACTTTCCCTCTTGTCGTGACGCAAGGTTCTACAAAGTTTGGTTATCGCATCTCGCTCACATTTCCAGAGCGTGCGATAAGAACCCAAGATTAGGAATTAAGTATAGACTTGCAACTGAATCCCCATAAACAGGACTTCACTCTTAAGACAAGCTTGGGCTTTTTCGTAATTTTTTTTTTCTATCTTCATAGATCTTACTAACGTGAGCCACCATTCAACCAAAAGTACTCCTCACAGCAATAATTTCTGATCAAAAGATAAGCAGAACCCTTACCAGTTATTAACGAAAACACCTCATCAAAATCTCGTCTTTCGCTTTGCAAAATCATTAACCTCAATAAAAAGTTCGTCCATCCAATGTTGTGATGAGAGGGAATATCAAAGCTCTAAGCGCTTTGCTCTTGTGCTGTACATAGGTGTAAGTATTTATTAAGTATGATATTGTTAAAGTTTGCTCTAAATATATATATAACCGCTGGAATCGAAACCCTGGCTGCTGCAGCTTCTATATAAGCTTTAGTATAAACAAATAGAGGGACCTACAGTTTATACTAAGCTGCTTCCGAACGGCTGATGGTTTTTATGAGGAGCTTTTATTTCATGTCAGAAATACACTCGGAGGGGTTTACATTCCCTGCCGAGGGGCGACCGTAATTAGAAAATTTAGCTTATTTTTTAAATAAATTAATTTTCTATAACTATCATAACCACTGTCTTAATATATTAATGGCATAGATTGTCTCCTCCGTGGATGAGATGAAAGAGTTGTTAAGTTATACTACTACCTGCAGTTCACACATGAATGAGAGTAAAAAACACCTTTTTACACTAAGATTGGTTTATTTAGACTAAGTAAAGATTAAAGGATGACACAATGGAAGATGGCACAATAATGAATGCAAGTGGATTGCCATATTTTCTTTCCCTCTCAACCCAATTGCTCAAGATATAAATTAATGATATTAACAATATTACAATTATCTCAAGAATATAATTCAGAGTTCTTCAAACTTAAGTAGCAACTTAAATTTATTAATTTAAATTACATTATAAGTCTCAACAATTTACAACCATATTGTGGTTTTGTCTTCTTTAAACATTAATAAAACCAATAAAAGCATCTCCTTTCATTTATATCCCCAGTTACGATGGCACTGGTCCTCGATGCACAACATCAATATATTCACTGAACTGCTGGAATATTTGTTGCAGCTGCCTCGTATTGGAACACACTAAAAGCATATCGTAGACATACAAGCTAATATATAAACAATTATACGCTTGGTAACGCTTGAAGCTCATAGTCGTACGAACTACTGAAACCTTTTTGTTCCACTCTCTGCCCACCTGTTTAAGTCCATAAAGGGGATTCTTCAATTTACACACTTTATCGGGATATTTTACATTCTCGAACTCTGCCAAATCCCCATATACGTGATTAGCTAACAGCTTTGATTCTATGGCAGCTTTCGAAAACAATGCGTTATTTACCGTTTGTGGATTCTCACCAACAAAATTTAACACCTCTGCTTCCTTGAATTGGTATTTCGACCAATCCAACCATCACGTAATAATTTCGGCCTACATCGTTCCCTTTTTCGAGCAACTACCGGATCACCATAGTCGTCTAGCGAATATACGTCATTGCCAAGTTCTTCTTTAACCACACCGTCATCACGATTACCGATACTAATTTTATCTTTAAAATTTTCAAAAGAGTTCATATTAACGTGCCTAAATCTTGTATGCCATTTTACCGACTGCCTCATTTGCACAATGGCGTTTACCTTTTGCACCGTTTTTCGCAAAGCTATTTTAACAACAAATACACCGCCGCATAATTTCGCACTCAGCATGTTCTCACCTTTTCCAAGTCTTCATTATAGCGTTATTTTTTGAGAATTTTAATTTGCCATATTTAATTGGCCCATAACTATTGTTAGGTGAAACACGCGTTTTACACTAAGATTGGTTTATTCAGACTACATAAATATTGAAGAATGATACACTGAAAGATGACACAATAATGAATGCAAGTGGGTTGCCATATTTTCTTACAATATTGACGACCGAGGAACTCTGCAGAAATTTTCTAGCTTTGATATTAATTTTAAAGAATGTTTGAGCAGTTATGCAAGTCCTTATTTGAAACTTTTTTCAAAGATAAGTTAAATATTTTGTTTTGTAAAATATTACAGTCACCACTATTACTCATAAGTGATGATTACAAGATAATGAACTCCCCGGAAGGCGGATATATATTAGCATCTGGCATTCTCCTTTTTATAGAAGCGTTACAATATTTATTGCTGGGTAGGGATGTGCACGACTCCACTCTCTGAAGCGTTTCTTAGGCTTGCTGACTTGTTCTCGCTACAGTTATGACTATTGCTACCCTCCCCTCTTGCTTGAGGCTTAGATGCAATTTCTCGGCACACGTAACCTCAAACCAATTTCCATAAACATCATTGTAACATTGTTGCTTAATTTACTTTTTCTGCTGTAGATATTTTCGTTCGTTTTTATTCCTTCTCACTTCATTAATTTTATTGCTCGCTTTTTAAATAATTTTACTTCAATTTCTATAGCTACTTCTTGTTGCTCTATCCCAAAAATGTTCAACTTACCACTTTCAATGAAATGTATGCGTGTGGCATGTAAAGTAATATGAAATATACTCGTAATAGCACGATGACAGTCACAAATCACAACAACAAAATCACTCCAACAATTTGCTGTTTATGACAGTCACCCTTAGATTTTCTTATATAACTACTTAAAAATATTATGTGAGAATATGTTTAATACGTACGAGTATGTATGCAAGTACAATACATATGCACTGTATAAGCACTTTAGTTGGATGGATGTGATTGAACCACTACTCATTAGATGGACGTGTTATAAATCTTAATTGATTTTACTGAAGTTCATACTATTATATCAGTAATTAGATCCCTCTGTGATTTGACTCCGAAGAGCGTGAGGAAGTAAGATTAACTACCAGTGAAGAACTGCTCAGAGCAGGAGCTATGGTAGTGTGGGCATTTAATTAAATGCAAATATGAATATCTTTTGTATCTTTGTAAAAGATTTCAAAATACATCCCTGTACTTTTGAAACCACGAAATGGATAACCCTGTAGTGTAGTTTCATCAAGCTTAGTAAAACACCTTTTACTACCGACCGTATACACGTTTATTTGTTGACAATGAAGCTTTAAAACAATATTTTTATTTACCGCTTGATGATTCAATATTGCGCCCCATTATATTTTACAATGCATTTTTAGGCAGTAACTAATCATATGATTTTACCGCTATAAAACAAAAATATTAAATTATGTATCTGTTGGTATATCCCTTAAAAGCATGAGGTCAACCACCAATGTGGAGACCAAGTGTCCCTTATGTAAAATCAGCCACTGAACACGAAATGAATACTCATTTTTTGTTTAAATGCACCGTTTTCCTGGAAACCCCGAAAATATGACCTTTTTTTTTTGTACCATATATGGTACATTATGCATTGAGAACAATTTTTAGTCAACGTTTATATGGAACATTTTATTTCAGTATATTAAAAAAAAAAGAAAAACATGAAGAAAAATAAGCTTATTTCATTAAAATTTGTAAGAAATATAGGAAAACTAATTAGTTTACATGTGTTTTGAAGAATAAAGGAAAAATTATATATGATTATTTGTATGATATGCAACAAAACAATCACGTTTATCATTCAAACAAAGGTGTACATTACACTTTTCGCATTTGAATATTGATCGGTTGTTCACGTTTTTGTCTCCATCATTACATTTTTCATATTTACATCTTGCACGACCTTGAATTACAGGAAGATGATCCATGCCGTCGAAACGTAAATTTTGCGGTGGTCCATGTTCTTGCTGAGTACGGGAAACTGGTGTAGTTACTCCAGCCCGTTTTTTGTTCGTTTGCCTGTTAGCAGTCATATTCGTCAGTACATTAGATACTTCTAGTCGGAATGCCTTTTGAGGCATTTGAACGTTGGGATTAGCTCTTTTAAATAGTAGCCAATCATTCACCATGCAAAGATCCAATAAGTGATAAAATATTCGTATGTACCATTTTCGGCTTTTCAATGCTATTTTTAGTCGACCGAGATGAGAATCCATAAGATCCACTCCTCCCATATGAAGGTTGTATTCTTTTATAATCTGAGGGCATGAGATAGTAATTACTTTCTTTTCTTTTTTATCCCAGCGTTGTATAGTTTGATCTTCATCATTATTATTTTGTGCATTACGCATCGGTTTCATTCCAACGAAAGTTGAAGCAAGATTTACTACTCGATTATCTTTCCAAGACAGCGATGTTATCGGCACACCATGTATTGAAGTTGTGAACTCTGCTGAGACACCTCGATTCATCTTCATCATCACTTTGGGATCCGGAAGCTTACAGTTTTTAATTCTATTTCGATTAATAGTTCCGATGCTATGAATTCCTTGTGCTCGTAGATAAATCAACAAAGGAATGGACGTGTAATAATTATCCATATAAAGAATATAATTTTGAAAACGGGGAACGCCGCGAGTCATGCGCACTACAATATTTGCAGAGGCCTTCAAATCTGGTTCTCCAGGCAGCAAACAATGTGTTTCTCCAGTATAAATTTCGAACTTGTACATGAAACCAGATATGTCACAAAGAGCAAAAAATTTAAATCCCCATTTCTTGGGTTTGTTTGGAAGATATTGCTTCATGAAATGACCAACTTTTGTAGAGCACATCTGCTCATCTATTGACAAACGAGATTGCATAGGAATTGATTGAAACCGATCATTTAGTGAATTCAGCACTGGTCGCAATTTGAATAAACGATCAGGATTTTCGGAGTTATATTCATTATTGTTGTTCATATGAAGATATTCTTTTATTTTCTCGAACCTGTTTACTGGCATTACCTTTCGTACAGCGTCAACTCCATTTTGTGTATTCCAGTAATCTCTCACGCATGGCAGCTTATGATAGGACATATAATATGTAATTCCAATAAACTTTCCGAATTCGAGTATGTCAAGAAAGAAATTTTGGTCATTTTTCTCCACTTTTGCGTAATGAATGGTCTCATTTACAATCTTGTCCATTAATTCATCGGTGAAAAAATACTTAAAACAACCATATGGGGTGGCAAACTCGTCCGCTGAATCTGGCTTTAGATCTGAGCTTCCAATGAAAGAGATTTGCTCTTGGTTCAACTGAAAATTATCTTTTTTCCAGCGAGATCTCTCAAAATCTGACGACGATATATCTACAACAATATTTTGATATTTACAGGATTCCTTGCGAATAGCTTCCTCTGAAGATGGAACTGTAACTGGTGCTGGTGTCGATGAGATTAACATTTTTTTTTTTGGTGGCGATGAAATTTCTTGACGCACTATAGACAAATTTACTGATGCGGTCTCGTTAAGCGAAGCATTCACATCAGAAGTTTCAAGAATTGATGCATTTACATCGTCATCATCCATCATTTTTAAAAACGATTCGTTAATAGAATCTTCATCCAATAACTCATAGTCAGTTTCTGCTTGATTTCTGACGCGTAGCTCTTTTTGTGACTCATCTATCAATTCGTCCAATGCATCTGCGCATTCTTCGTCGTCAAATGATTCATTTCCACATTTGGGTATATCTATTTCATCTTCCAAATCCTCACACAAAATATTGGCTACCTCTTCTGCGGTATATCTCTTTCCGTCAATCATAAATTCATCCATGTCTACAACCAAAGTACATATTCAAGGAGTAAGCATTGGGCAGAATGAAATTTCTTATTATGATTGAATGCATGAAGTACCATATATGGTACATACGCAAAAAAGCAAAATAATTACATTAAATGATTATATTTCACTGAATTAGGTTTTATTTAGCTAAAATAAACACCAATAAACTTACCTGCAACATTTACTGTGCACAAAATCTATTAAACTGGATTTTATTGATGAATAAAAATTACACTTCAGAATTTTTGCAAAATTCACGTCCAACCACTTCGACTGCTTACTGTCAACTGAGTATAAAACGGAAGCAATGTTGCCATATTTACATGAAATGCAGCTTTTATAACTATAACCTGGAGTAAAAAAAAACTCTGAAATTTGTCAATTTTAAGGAATTATAAAGGATTTAAGGCGTGTACCATATATGGTACGCCGTGCATTTAAGGGATATACATATATATGCACTAATATACTTATGATTAAGCATAAACGGTACAAGAGCGAAATAGGCGTGTAAGGTAAAGTAAATAAGACATTGGCGGCGGCAACACAATACCTTCAACCGTTCAAGTTCTGTGTCAGGTCTGCAGTTTTTTGCAACTATTAGCTATATACTATCTGTTTGTTTTCTGAAGCGATACTGTGTTAACTTCGTCATAACATTCAGCATTAGCCGGATTCTTGATTATGAGTTTGAGTTCAATATAATCTTTTCAAATTTAACTAATACATACGAGTATATCACATATATCACTTATTAACTTAAGCCTTTATACTCGTATGACCAAATTTTCGAACTCATTTCTCTATCTGCATATGTTCGTTTCTTCTGGCTTTTCCTGTAGCGACTTTCCGCTCGCATCTTCGGTCAAATTCCATTGAGTTGTTGATCCGCTGATTGTAAAATAAAAATTTGTAAATGCAATGTTTGATTTTGGGCAATTTATTTTATCAATCGAAGGACGATTTGTCCCCACCGGTGCCCAACCACTATGACAGCGTGTTGAAAAACGATAATTTTTGAATTGATATATTTTTTTCTTAAAGAAATAAACCACTGTTGTTCATTTTAACATTGTTTCATATGCTGAAATGTCTATCCTTGTATGTATATACCTCTATACCATATATATATATATATATATATATATATATATATATATAATTGGCGCTTTGTAACCGCTGAAGCGATTTTCGACCGAGCTCCTCCTCCAAATTGTGGTTTTGCGTCTTGATGTTTTTCCAACAAATGGAGGGACATACAGTTTATACTAAGCCTCCGAACGGCTGATGGTTTTTTTACCAGCAGCCTTAATTTCATGTCCGAAATACACTCGGCGGGGTGGACATTCCCTGCCGAGGGGCGACCGCAATTAAAAAATTTTACTTAGTTTTTTATTTAAATTAATTTTCCATAATTTTTTTTTGGATGTTGGTGGCACCCGGATGTGAACCCGAGCCTTCCCAATGTCAGTATGCAATGCTAACCACTCGGCTATCGCGGCCGCAATATATACTAGCAGAATAAAAAACAATGTGTGACAATCGGACTCTATCAGTCAACGAAATTTTAGAAAATCTCATTATACCTTCTGCTCAAATATAAACTATATATATATCCATAACTGGATAAGGACAAGACATATGGCCATACTTGCTTAGGTTGGCAGGACTGTTATATGTTTACATGTCAAATTTGAGCGCGATCTGTCACATAGTTTTTTTTTTTACGGCACTATAAACAAGTCAACCTCGAGTGTGTTTTTCGAATTTTACTATGGAAATTAACGTTGAGCAAAGAGTTTGTTTGAAATTTTGTTATTCCAATGGAGTAAGTGCGACGGACGCAATGAAAATGTTGCAGAAGGCATATGGAAAGTCTTGCCTATCACGTGCACGTATTTTTGATTGGTATAAGTCGTTCAAGGAGGGCCGTACATCGCTGGAGAACTTGCCCCATGATCGTCGTCCAGCAATGTCAATAAACGAAGAAAACGTCGAAAAAGTAAAGAAAATTGTGTTGGAAAATCGTCGTGTGACTGAAAGAGAGATAGCTAGTGAGCTCAACATATCAAATGGATCCGCTCATAGCATTATTCACGATGTTTTGGGCATGAGACGTGTGTCTGCTCGACTTGTTCGAAAATTGTTGAATTTTCTTGAAAAAGAGGAACGCAAAACTGTCGCCAAGGAAATGCTCACATTGAGTGATACGGACATCCAGCACATCATAACTGGTGACGAGACTTGGGTCTATGAATACGACGTTGAAACAGCCCAGCAATCATCTGAATGGCGCCTTCCAAATGAGCCGAAACCCAAAAAACCACGTCAAAGTCGATCGAAAATCAAAGTTATGCTCACTGTTTTCTTTGATAGCCAAGGTGTTGTGCACTCGGAATTCCTTCCAGAAGGTCAATCCGTTAATGCTGAATATTATTTATCCGTTTTGAAGCGTTTGCGTGAGAATATTCGTCTCGAAAGGAAGGATTTGTGGGACAACAAGTCATGGTTTCTACATTATGATAATGCGCCAGCTCATACGTCTCGTCTTGTACGCGATTATTTGACCAAAAACAACGTAAATATTGTTCCGCAAGCACCGTATACACCCGACATGGCACCGTGTGACGTTTTTCTTTTCCCTAAGCTCAAATTGCTGCTTCGTGGAAAGCATTTTCAGTCGATTGAAGTCATAAAAGAGAATTCGAAGAAGGAACTGAAAGCCATACCTAAAGCGGCCTACCAGAAGTGTTATGAAGATTGGAAAAAAAGGTGGCATATGTGTATCACCTCTAATGGTGACTAATTTGAAGGGGATAAAATAAATATTGAAAAATAATTAACCGTTTTTGTTTTATTGAGCAGAAGGTATACCTATGTATATTAAAACCTTGTACACCATTTTCATCGGTCTTTTGAACCTTCAGTATCGCATAGTCTATACTCGCTAAAATAAAGTAGTTAACAATGGGATGGAATTTGGTAATCTTATAAGGAATATGAAAACTGAAAACTATATCAAAATGTGCATATTCCGGATCTTTTTGGGTTATAATGAACATTGGAATTACAGTAAAAGCTAAATTTTAGTAAAAAAAATAATATATAATAAAAAATAACATTATCTTTTCATTTCATTCCTCTTTAAGATAACTGTACATATAGTGCCCAAAATATAAGTAAGATTGTATGTGTTTTTTGTTAACACTCGTCGTAAGTTTTTTCTGTAAATGGGAAGACAATGCCACTGAAAGAACTTAATACCTGATTGAATAGCAGACTCTCCTGATAAAATCTTTAAGATAAAACTAGTTCCCCAACCAAATTCTTAAATGTGCACTGATTTGTGGTTCTGGTATTTTATATTTCAGTGAAAAGTCAAAATCTGAAGAATAAAAGCTACGTTTTCAATTTATTTAAAATCTTGCGTTAATTTGAAAGACCCTATTTCTCCAAAAAAATGCAGGTACATTCATTTTATTCTAAATCACATCGAAAAATACGTTCGGAGGGTTCAAAATTCATATTCAATAAATTTGGATGCTGGTCAAATCCTGGCCTTCCGAATGTTAGTACCCCATGCTTACCAATCAGCTGTTGCGGGCGTAAAATCCCTTTGTATGTACAAACTCCATATTTGACAGTCATTGCAAATTTTTTTTTAAGTTTATTTCATTCTTTTGTTACTCGTATTACATATAAGAACTATATTTAACATTTTTTGAAATTATTTTTCGTTTCTTAAAAATTCTCGCAGAAGCCATATTTAATTAACTCGATAAGCTTCTTTTTTATCATAAATTATGTAATGCTCTATATATAGTTTTCCTCTCTAGTGTTTATGTGTGTGTTTTTTGTTTCCTCTAATCATACCGGTTTGCTTTTGTTAGCAAATGTTTTGCAGCGCACCTGTAAAGGGAATAGTAATAATTTCCACCATTGTTATGTTCTGTTAATTTTTAGCAGCCACGGGTATGTTTGGTTATACTCTGTTGAACTGTGCTATATGTCAATACTCTTTACATCGTTCCTACAGACGAGTGGTTACCTTTTATGGCTGTCGTACTTGAGATTCGTGGTAAAAGTAAAAAATTTGACGCACCCTCGCAACGCATAGCCATGTTAAAATTTTCCGTTGCTAAAATAGGAAAAATATGGCAGACTAGATTAGTACAATATAAAGCTATAAACTATTTGGATTCTAGATAATAATATTATACTTAGTACTTTCTCTTCTGAAAGATCAGACTTTTTAATCAAACGTGGCCGTCTTTACGGGTATTTATATTTATGAAAAAGCTTGGATACAAAATAATTCCACTCGAGGACAACATCGTTGCTAGTTATTTGCTTTTGCTATTGCTTGAGTCGTGGGAAGTGCTCAACTATTTTATTGTTTCTTACTTCAAGTTGTATACACTGGTTTGTCTGCCCGTTTCGTTTATATTTTATCTTCTATCTCTAATTTTTTCATTGAATTGTAGCAATTATTTCTTTTAATTTTAAATCAATTTGGTTCTATCTTAATTTTCTAGCAGCGTTAGGAATCTCGTGCCAGACGTTGTTGTCATTATCATCTTCAATCGTCACTTGACTTCCGTTCGCTGTTGTTTTTCTTTTTTAATTTTTCTGGTATGTTTTTGTCGTTCCTCTTTTTTTTTTTGCTTGTGCCTTTTTGTATATGAGTATGTACCTACATCTTTCTTATCTCTCAGTTGGAAAATAACATTTTAGCCTTTTTCTAATATTTTTACAGTGTTTCTGCTGGCCAAACACTTCCATAAACAACATATCTTAGATGGAGCCAAAGACAGCAACTCTCCCTGACTTATCTGTTCGTACAGCAAGGCATCACGACACTCACACGCCTCGCCCTGCAAGAGAAAAAGAAAATTATTTAAAGTGCGCTATTAAAAAGATATCATTCGTAAAGCCAATGTCTCAGCTCACGCCTTCTCACCCAACACACAGTGGAGGGTGGCATTCAACTCTTTTGTTATTTGTTGTTGTCTCAATTGTTATATTATTATTTTTTAGAGTTTTTTCTTTTATTTTTTTTTAATCGCAAATAATCATTAAAATCTTCGAAGCGGTTTCTTTTAATCCGCTGAGGTAATAAGTGGAAATAATTTGTTGAGATTTTATAATAGTTGAGAATGAATATTGAATCTGGTCAACCAAGCTTAAGATAAAAAAGCACAACTACTGCTTATATGGGTAGGTGGGTAAGTAGCGGTGAAGAGCTGACAAGGTACACGAATCAGCTTGTTTGCAAATTATGGTCCGACAAAAGCATACCCGACGGTTGGAATTTAAGTGTGCTCTGCCCAATCCATAAAAAAGAGGACAACACAGTCTGCGCCAACTACCGTGGGATAAGCTTCCTTAATATCTCATACAAGGTCCTGTCGAGCGAACTGTATGAAAGATTAAAGCCCACCGTCAGCAAACTGACTAGGCCTTATTAGTATGGCTTTAGGCCTAGAAAGTCCACCACTGATCACATATTCACCAGGCGTGGCAAATCTTGGATAATACCCATGAGAAAATTATCGACACACTTTACTTTTTCATCGATTTTAAAGCTGTCGAACAGCTGAGGGATTAGTTGCACTATGCTTGAATTTGGTAACCCCGAAACGAGATATACGGCAGTGCAAACTGAGGCTGGACAAACCCGTTTGTACCAAACGAGGTTTCAGAATGGGTGACTCTTTATCATGAATTTCATCAATTTGATTCGATGGATAAAATAATAAGAACTGCAAAGCTTATTAGACAAGATGCAGTCCTTTAGAAGCGTGTACAACTACTGCCGCCGATAGCTTTGTTTTTCCAGATTTGTTAAAAAATCAAAGCGGATGGGTCTGGTAGTGAACGAGAACTCGGATCCCGTTTCATTATTCATGGTCATAACTTCGAGGTCGTAGAGAATTCCGTCTATTTAGGGACCAGCGTTATATATAATTGGCGCTTTGTAACCGCTGAAGCGATTTTCGGCCGAGCCGAGCTTTGAAATCCAATGAAGAATCAATGAATGAATTGTAGGCATTCATAAAGTAAAATCCTCTCTCGACGAGCAAAAACCAAACTCTGCTAGTCTCTTATAATCCTCGTCCTACTAAGTATATGGTGCAGAAGGGTGGAAGAATCGGCCTGGGAGTCTTGCTGACGATTTATGCTCCTTTGCGCTTTGGCGACGGAACGAGTCAAAGTCGTCGTTTAATTATGAGGAAAGACACTTCTTAACCCAAAACTCAGCAACTGCATCCAGCGAAACCGATTATATTGATATTCATATAACCACTGTTTTTATCCTTTGCTGAAATCAGATCTTTGAATTGAATTAGTTTAAAATAATAATACGCAATAGCGAATGCACATACCAGAATGCCTAGGACTATATTATACCTATAACCTTTTCACAACCAATCTCTCTGATATGAGATTTATAATTTAAACCGCTTCCCGAAGATATTTTTGTGAGTTGGCTGTGCCTTTGTGCTCTTAATAAATCCACCAGCAATTGGCTATGTATCATTGTAAGAAATTCCAGAAAAAATTCTTCGCATAAGTTTTTTATCATAACATAACCAAACAATGTGCCCGCAGACAGATCTGTTTACAGCATTTTTAAGACTGGTTTGGTTAGGTTAAACTACTCGACTCAGAAAGGCAATAACGCATAGGCGACGAAGATGTCATTGGTAAGTTTGAAGAATACTGAGCGAAACCATAAAAATTATTTTATGTTTGCTTTCTTAAATATTTTGTTTTACCTTTTCCTAAAGTAGTGCCGACTAGCGATTTGATGATTTTATTGTGGCTCTGGGGTTTGATGGCAATTGCTGTCGTATGCGGAGTAAATGTGCGCATGTTGTCGAAAGTGGTCCCCAGTCAGAATTTATTTTCGAACAAATATTATTAATATCCTGGCCAGACGCCAATATAGAGCAGTCAGGGAAAAGCTCATTCCTGGTGGAGGTAGCTTCCAAATAAATGTAAAAATTTAACGCTAGCGCCGGAGCACCTTGCTTAATTTTTCGGAGTTTTGAAATTCAAAATCGAAAATCTACCGATAACTCCAAAAATCGCTTTCTGCTTTTGGTTTGAAATGGTACTTTGTCTACCCATCTTCTACTGATACAATTTCGAAAACCTGCAGGAATGTCATTCCCTCCGAGTGAATTTCTGGCATCAGACGAAAGCTTCTCATAAAAATCAATCAACCGTTTGAAGGAGGTTTAGAATAAACTGTAGGCTCCTCTATTGGAGAAGTAGCTCAATTATGTATTATATATTGCTCAGATTGGCTTTCAGTGTGTACTCGGAGATTGCGAACGAGTTTTATTTTCTCATACGAGAAGCTTACATGCGCAGTTTGCTTTTATTTTTCGTATAGTCCCGATAGCCGCTTGGAATATAACTCTAGACAAACTTTTATAACTTTCATTTATGATCCGTCTGTCCCTTTGTTTGTACGCATTTGAAATTTTTGAAATCCGTCAAAAGCAAAAACATTTATGGGGTAGATACCCTCGTACATACAATATAAGCACTCTCACCGAAAGTTATAAAAGTCGGAGATATAACATATTCGTATAGCCCCCATGCATCCGAACAATATCCGAATTAATATTTAATTCTGAATTAAAATAACATAAATTTGGTAAGCTTATGAAATGTTTATTCTAAGTGCATGCATAGTCGGATAATTGATATTTTATATGATAGGACATTGCAATGTTACCAATATCAGTGGCAAAGTAGTAGCAACCTGGGTAACAACTAGTATCTTTCTCCTCATGCTATACGCTTTATACTAATTTACCTAAATAATTTAATATTATACATTAGATAAAACACTGCACTGGAAAGACTGGTAATCGTGTTTTATACAAATATTTTAAATAACTTTGTGACTTTCAATTTCATTAAATTAATTATAATGGCTAAAAGTCTTGTAACTCTCTGACTCTCTCTCTGTCATTAAATTTGTTTCTAATTTGCCAATTATTTGAGATTTTATGCCAGAGCAGAGGACACGACAGTTTTACTGATGCTTAATTGCGAAATACTGACATTAAAAAGATATAAAAGCGCTTAGTGTTTGCGCGAGTTTCTATTTTAAGTTGCAATCGTAAAACTGGCGGCTGTAAAATTTCCTAATTGGTATATGCATGGATGAGTGGCGTTTATAGATATGTTGTGTGGCAATTTGCTTCTTTCTGAGAATCTTAACATTTAATCTGTTAATTTGAGCAATACAATTTCCGAACGGATGTTCAGTGCATACTTGGAAACATTAAAAATAAAAACTCACCATAGCATAGAACATATGTATTTATTAAACAATCAAACTGGTCCAATAAAAGTCAGAGTACTTCAGTCACAAAAGAACACAAACACTTTTCCACTTGTTTTAACTAGAGACGCAATTCCTTCATTCTGCCATGGCAAGTCAACTCGTTCACGCATAAACGGTTGAAACCATAAAAGCCATCAAATATTTCCAATAATTCTTCGCCGAACATTCCTAGCAATATCGTCATCTATGTATACGTCAGCAGCACGTCATTCCCCCAAAATATTGTTTCCAACAATAACACAATTATGAAATGTGTCAGTGGAGAAATGCAAATGTACCAGTTCAGAAAGAAATGAGTGTGAGAAAAAAGGGGTTGCTGTTCACAAGATGGCGGTCGCACAAATAGAAAAGGGTAAACCAAGTTTAAGTTTGAGTGTTACACTGAAACAAACGGTGATCGAGTAGTTTATATTGAAAAATAATATAAAAACTTCTTCATAGTCGTGCAATGAAACATCTGTTGAATCGACATCGATTGGTGCTCCATTTTCGCTGCCATTCAGCACGTTGGAGAAGTGTTCTCTTCATAAATTCAGCGTTAGCCACTACACCCCATCTCTGGGTTCCACAGGAGTTTTCACCAGTCTTAAAACCATCTGTAAGTTGTAGCATCTTTTCATAGAACTTTCGAGCATTAACCTTGTCGATCAGCTTCTCAAGATCTTCATACTCAATCAACTCGGCCCTTTTCTTTTTTCTTTGGCTTGCATATGCGTCTTGCTCCTTTACATACCAAGGGTTTCTGTTTATTGACGAAAGATTACTTATCTGAAAAAAAGATAAAACCATTAAACGAAAATGTGCTACATAAAAGCTTACGGTAAATAAAATATGTTAAAGGTTTCAGTTTACCGACCAAGATAAGTTTACAGTGCACATAATTAACAAGTGTTTTTTCACTGTCTTTCTTTGCCCTACAAACATTCTAGCACGTTCGCGTGCTAAAAATTTAGACAATGTTAATATATAATATTCTTATACTAGCGAAAAAAGAGCTTTCATATTCGCCGGCTAGCTGCGGGTGTGTGGGTTGCCATCAGCTTTTTACGAGTGATTGGCGAGCCGGAAAATTTGGAGGCAGAACTTTATCAGCGCATACTTATGTACTTATTTTCTTGTATACATACGTGAATATAGAATTATTGATTCATATTGCAAGTTAATTGCAAAAAACCTTGCGTTATAGGTATATCTTAGTAGTTATTGTTCGGTCATAAACAAAAGCCTTTTCGCTGGTCAATGACTGGAGACCAGAAAATGTATATAAAATTGGCGCTTTGTAACCGCTGAAGCGTTTTTTGACTGAGTTCATTCTCCGATTGGTTGTTTAAATCTTGGTGTTTTGCCAAAATTGAAGGGACCCACAGATAATATTAATCGTTCTGATGTTTTTTTATGAGCAGCCTTTAGTTCATGTCAGAAATATTCTCGGAAGGCTGGACATTCTCTGCCGAGAGGTGAACGAAATTAAAAAAATTAATTTAAATTTTTTAAATTTTAAATTAAAATTTGTATTTAAATACATTTTCTATAATTTTCTAATGTTGACCGGACCAGGACTCGCTAATCACTCAGCTATCGCGGCCGCCTGTGATATGATAATATGCAAAATTATGTACAATATTTTTGGCAATTGACCCATATGAAAAAAGATGTGATTTTTCAGGCAGGTCCTGATATTAGCATAAGGATTGTCGAAACGGCTTGGTTTCATCTGCAGGGCTAATCCGCTCCTAGTAGGGCTCTATTGAATATAATTTGTATATTCAAGACCATCAGCTTGAAACTGTGGGTACTGAATATTCACTTGAACGTCTACTACTCTCAAAAAGAAGATCGTCCGTATGTCCATTTGTCCGTCGTTTGTACCTAAACTAGACATTTCAATGAATTAAATCTCTAACGAGTCTTCAAATTTGAGTGTAACTTCTTGGGACAACTTGATTTCCTACTGAGAATGAAAGCACAGAGCGTAATATATTATATATACAGCAGAAGTTCATTAGCAAACAAGCGGGATAAAGAACAAGTAAGAACCAGCAGCAGCGAAATTGTTCAACGTATATACTATACAGGTAGAAGATACTTTGCGTATGTAGTTCAAAACATAAGCAGAGCACCCGCCCTGTGCTTCCTCAGTCTATAGCAAAGCGCCTAGCAATTAACGAATGGTTCAGAAAGTGAATGCCATGCACCAGGTTCATCCTCTGACTTGGCTTCCCCTCACGAGTTAAGCGTGAAGGGTAAGAGAATTGATCCACATTTCGCACCGTGACCAAAAAACGGAAGTCTTACATTCCATCAAAGTCGGCCATGATTTCGCGTAGAAATGGAGAGCTTTTTCTGGTGGACACCATTTATCACATATAATCAATTACAAAATGTCCTACATACCTAACGAATCTCTATGACTCAATAAAGGCTCTCAATAAAGCTCTACATCAGCTGCTTCAATATCACATATTACACATTATTATTAGGCTTTATGTTTTCTAGACTAGTCAACTGTCCCGCAGTGCATGTGTCGCCTCCCAGAACAATTAATGTAGAAATTTACCATTTTTGCTCGCTAAGAAAAACATGTGTTGAAGGTAACGTCCTAGCGAGGGTTAATATTCAATGTATTGATTAGACTCATTTCGTCTTCACAGCGCTGTTATCTTTAAGTGGTGCTCTTGTTTAAGGGAAAGCGAAATATGAAAGAAATTTAACCACATTCGTTGTTTTATGCGCTTCCGAACGATTGATCGAACTGTGAAGTGTATTGGAAGGAGTTGAAATTTCTATAATTGCTCGTTGATCTAAAGCTTTATACATTTAAGTACCAAAAACCAAAGAAATCCAGTAAAAGCAATAAGGAAGTTTCACCTCTAATCAGTTGAAAATTCCCCTTGACCACCCAATATATACTTTAAATTCCAAATTGAAGTTTCCTGCATCAAATTGGAAAGGAATAGAAAATCACAAACAAAAGCCGCAACAAAATAAGTTAAATAACAATAATTCTGAGGCTAACCTTAACAGAGTGAGGGTGACTGGTATGAGGAAGTCAATTTCGAATGAATTCAATCAATAAACATTTGAATGAAACCTCTGGCATGGTGTTTTTTGTACAGCTGGCATGAGTTATTTCGATACTGTAGCAACTGACGATAAAAGTCCACGATTCGTAGGTTGACCATGGGTGGAGTCGAGAATGTGCAGTGTGGCAGCTAATAATGCATAACAGAAGGCAGAATTCAAGCAGAACACAAACTAAGTGTGTTGTTGGTAAGGAGGACTAACGAGCTTTCAAACTTTGCATTTCATACCTCACCACAACTATACAGTTTTTTCAAGTACACTGCCGCAATGTTGAGACTGGAACATAAATCTCTGCAGTACTCGGAAGCGGTTTCCTTGCTTGCTAAGGGGAGAAAGAGAAAAAATAGCATAATAAGTTTTGCGTACTTGAATTTTCGCCGGTTTATATGGAGAAGCAATTGCGGATTAATAAAGAGGTCATGATCCACACTAAAATCAAGCGAATCAATTTTTTTAACAATTTTAAATAAATCAATTATTTAGTTTAATGGCTTGTACTACGAGTAATGATTGCACCCGCCAAGGCTCTCCCATATTGTAAAAGTGCGGAATTCTTCTTTGGCTGTAAATTTCATGATATCAGTATAAGTTGGACTATTGATTATTATATTAGGTGTAGTAAAAAAAATCCATTATGTTAACAATAGATAGCTTTAGTGATCTGTATTTCGCCCTCAATAAGCGCGATTGGCTTACGATAGATGACGTTATAAAGAACGTTATTGAAAATGTGAATAGTGTATATGATCCTAACACTTGAGTCAATCATACATAATTTTGGTTTCGCCGATTTCGCCTAGGTAATTCTGAGGTAAATTTAATAAAAAAGGTATGGAACCACTTGAAAAGGCTGCGTACACGAAGAAGTTCGACATATGGGTGCCACATAAGCTAACGAGAAAAACCTCATGATCCAAATTTCCATCTGTGAATCGCTAATGAAGCGTAACAAAATCAACCCAATTCTGAAGCACATACAGCAACATCAAAGGAAAACGGTCGTGGTCGAAGGGAAATGAGTTGACCCAAATGGCTTCCAAGCCAGAAATGGCCTGGAAGATTTTTTTGTGTGCTTGGTGGCATTGGCAAGGAGTTGTTCACTATACTGTAAGGATTTTTTCAGTCAGACAGCAATTGCCCAGAAAAGACCAGCTTTTGCCAACAGGAGGAAAATAGCGTTTTATCAGGACAACGTCAGACCACACACATCGGTAGAAACTCGACCGGAAGCTCCGAAGCTTCCTTCAGATTTGGAGTCTAGGGAGACTAAGTGTTTGAAGAAGGGTTACTTTGCCCTTAAGTAGATACAATATATATTTTTTAGCGACATGAGAGAAACCGTCGAATTGACCATTGTTCGTTGGAACAAGTTGTAACGAGTGGGGAATTACAATCATATACATAAATTGGTGGGATAATTTCATGTAACAAGTTTTATTTGTGGAAAGCATCGAGTTTCAAGTGTTCATCTCAATGGGTTGCTTCTATCCATAACTGCATTCTGGCGGGAATCTTTATGGTAGTTTCGAATAAAAATATACTATGCTATGATAGCGGATTTGTGAACAGAAACGATGGCGTTAATTAGCGCAAGAGAGCTTGTTTAATAAGTAATCTTTGCAAGCCAAATTTTATGATTTCAAATATTCATTAATTTACTTTTATCAATTTGAAATTCATTGCGTAGAAACGTAAAACAATTTATTTAAAACACACTGATACATGTACGAAATGTAAGGAAGTAGGCATGAGTGAGACGTTAGAACACCTCTTCGCTTTCTGTTCGACATTAGTTAGAACTAGCGTCCAGAATTCCGAAGATATAATTCACCTTACAGGAAGTTTTTTTGCAGCGATTCCGCCAATTGGTTCGTTATCGGACGAATCAATTGGCGTACGTGTTCGTCTAGTGCACTCCCAGGAAAATATTTCTGCTGCAACTCAAACTGTGCTCGAACAGTTATCAATATCAACACGACACTGTTCGTAGGAATTAATAATATGTATAACGCACCTCTTTGCCTAAGAATATAAAGTACAATTAGTCCAAGAACTCAAGTCTCAGAAAAATAAAATGCGATTTCGCTGCGGTCATTACACCACAAAAAATTTGGCGGAAGACGAGTAAGCTTATCGAAAAATTATTTTTCCGATGAAGTTCATTTTCAGCTCGGTAGAAGGCTAACAAGAAAAACTGAAAATTTTAATAAATTAAAATTTAAATTTTCAAATAACTAGGATTATATTTACACACACATATTTTAAAACATTTATTAACTTAAAGTTATTATTTTTTTTTTGGTAAATAACCCACTGTTGTAACCTACTCTTTTTCTCGCCTTTTGTACAAAACAAATGTGGCAGGAATGTGTGAATTTCCGCATAAACATCAGAAACCCTTTCATGATAGCAATATAATTTTATGTTGACTTCATTTCCACATTTTCTCAGTTCTCTGATTTTTATAGGCATACACAAAGGCATAATTGACTAGCATTCTGCTCAAATATAAACGAGACTTTATCCATAACTCGACAAGGACAAGACATATGGCCATACTTTGCTTAGGTTGTGTATCGCCTCTAATGGTGACTATTTTGAAGGGGATAAAATAAATATTGCAGAATAATTAACCGTTTTTGTTATATTGAGCCAGTCTCGTTTATATTTGAGCAATCAAAAATACGTGCACGTGATAGGCAAGACTCCCCATATGCCTTCTGCAACATTTTCATAGCGTCCGTCGCACTTATTCCATTGGAATAACAAAATTTCAAACAAACTCTTTGTTCAACGTTTATTTTTTATAGTAAAATTCGAAAAACACACTCGAAGTTGACTTCTTTATAGTGCTCAAATTTGACATGTAAACATATAACAGTCCTGCTAACCTAAGCAAAAAAAAAGTATGGCCATATGTCTTGTCCTTGTCGAGTTATGGATAAAGTCTCGTTTATATTTGAGCAGAAGATAAGTCGTTCAAGGACGGCCGTACATCGCTGGAGAACTTGCCCCATGATCGTGGTCCAGCAACGTCAATATACGAAGAAAACGTCGAAAAAGTAAAGAAAATTCTGTTGGAAAATCGTCGTGTGACTGAAAGAGAGATAGCTAGTGAGCTCAACATATCAAATGGATTCGCTCATAGCATTATTCACGATGTTTTGGACATGAGACGTGTGTCTGCTCGACTTGTTCCAAAACTGTTGCTCATACGTCTCGTCTTGTACGCGATTATTTGACCAAAAACAACGTAAATATTCTTCCGCAAGCACCGTATTCACCCGACATGGCACCGTGTGACTTTTTTCTTTTCCCTAAACTCAAATTGCCGCTTCGTGGAAAGCATTTTCAGTCGATTGAAGTCATAAAAGAGAATTCGAAGAAGGAACTGAAAGCCATACCTAAAGCGGACTACCAGAAGTGTTATAAAGATTGGGAAAAAAGGCGGCATATGTGTATCGCCTCTAATGGTGACTCTTTTGAAGGGGATAAAATAAATATTGAAAAATAATTAACCGTTTTTGTTTTATTGAGCCAGTCTCGTTTATATTTGAGCAGAAGGTATACAGTGTGTCTCAAAAATAACCGAACTTTATATTTAAGTCATACAACGTACAGCGCCATCTATTGAAAATTTGCAACATTAAAAAGATACATTCATCCTCTTTCTAACGCACCTGACTTCATGTAAGTCGGATGACAGATATAAAAGTGACAGCCATTTCAATAAAACCAAAAGTGTGCTAATGGTTCAAAAAAAAAATGGAACAAAAGCAAATATAAAATTTTGTGTCAAACTTGAAAAAAATTGAAATTGAAGTTTAAAAAATTAAAAAAAAATTTAAAAAGATGAAGCAGCCGTAACCGAGGTACTGAAGAACATTTCTATAAATGACTTAAAAAAATCTATGCATGCGCTGGTTGATCGTTCCAAACGTTGTGTTGAGTCAAATGGAACCTATTTTGAATAAATAATAACTTTCAAAGATAATATAATGTGTATTTTACTATTTTATATCCAAAAAGTTCGGTTATTTTCGGCTGGTGGTTACCCCAGCATATTTAGGCCAACAGGCCCATTGTGACACCGCTGAGGCTCCTGCCTTCACCTTCTCAAATGATCGAACCATTCGTGTGCCTTATAAAGGCAACGAGATTCCCAATAATCGCTGAGGCCAACTGAGCGAGACAGTCGAATAAGTGTTTCCCAAGAAACTTGTGTCATTAAACAGTGTCCAGTTATTATCTCAGTCGTTATGCTAATGGAAAACCGGTTTAGAAGGATAAGATGTTTAAATTTTTTCGCGTCCAACTTCGGCCATAGCTGTCTGGTCACGTTGCACGTGAACTCGTTGAACCATCCTGAGTCAGCTTCCCTGGTGAAGGCCAGTTTAAGCATGTACACGTACTTGGCCGTGTACAGAGGTTAACCAGTATCATGTGCATGTTTTATGGTAGATAGAAGGGTTCCTTCCCTTGCTAGTTCGCCTGCCATGCAGTTGCCTGGGATGTCCCTGTGTCCAGGTACCCAGACCACGGCAGTAATATACTTTGTTGAGACTTTGTTAAGCGTGTTCCTATAGTTTGTTGCCACTTTTGACGTGATATTGAAGAGATCTGATTGCAGCTTGGCTATTGGAGTAAATTGTACCCAATTGTCCTGCTGCCGTAGATTTGTGCAACCACTCCGCGGCCTCTATGATTGCGAAGAGTTCAGCCTGGAAAACGCTGCAGTGATCCGGTATTCTCATGCTCATGCTTACTGAGAGCACGGGAGAATAAATTCCGCAACCCATCCTCCCATCAAGCTTTGAGCCATCTGTGAAGATGGCTATTGCTCCCTGGTTGGGGGCGTTGGTGTTTTCCCACTCGCATCTGTTTGGGATTCTCGTGGAGAAAAGATTATCGAAGCATACACTGGAGGTGGTGTAGTCCAACTCCTTCGGCACTTCTGTAAGAGATAATATTTTTGTATGTCCTATACTGCAATTCTTCCAAGGTTGAGTTGCATTCAATCTTATTGCGTTGCAACCCGCTTGTAGTTTTCCGTATAGGTCCAGAGGGAGGAGGTTAAGAAGAGTTAGCAGTGCTTTCGAGGGAGTTGATCGCTGAACTCTCTCTAATTTGCTTCTGAAGGTGATTTTATCGAGTGATGGCCACCAGACGGTGATTGGTCTAACTACCGATGTGTATATCCAGTGCACGATACTCGGTCTTAGACCCCACCTCTTTCCTATCGCCGTTGTGCAGGCGTAGAGCGCAGTTATAGCTTTTTTTTGCTCTTTCTGTCGTGTTCCGGCGCCAGCTTAGTTTGCTGTCTAAGATTATCCAAAGGTATTTGATTTCGGGAGAGAGGGTAATCTCCACGCCCTTTAGTTTCGATGGTTTGAAGGCATACGGTTTGTACCTGCTGGTAAATAACACCACTTCGGTTTTATCAAGATTCACTTCCAGCCCGCTATCTCTGCACCATCTCTCAACTATACCAAGGGCATTTTGGAGTAAATCGCTTAGTGTTTGTAAGTGTTTGCCTGTTGCTGTCAGGGCAAAGTCGTCAGCGTATGCCACAATGTCATAACCTGTTATATATAATTTTCTAACCAGCGTATTCGCTGTTAGGCCCCATAGCAGTGGCGGTAAAACTCCACCTTTAGGGGTACTTCTTGTTGTGTTTCTGGGAACGCTGGCGCTGCCCATCTCTGCGAAGATGATCCTGTTCCTCAGAAGATACTCTACGAAATTCACTATGGCCTGTTGAAAACCCATTTCCTGAAGAGCCTCTATTGAGAAGACAGGGAAAACGTTATTGAAAGCCCCGTTGTTATCGCGGAAAATACCAAGTGTGTACTCCTTCACGGCAAGTCCTTTTTCGATACTCCCGACAATATCAGACTTACCCTTGGAGTAAGCATACTGCTTCCCCGAGAGACTGTTTGGGGGAAGATTCCGGCGTACATATGTAGCTGTCTAGCAGCCTTTCCAAGATTTTACAGAAGAAAGAGGTAAGGCTGATTGGTCGAAAATCCTTTGGATTGACATGGTCGGTTCTCTCCCGTTTTGGGATAAAAATTACTTTGGCCATTGTCCATGCTTGCGGGATGTACCCTTCACGAGACAGGCTTTGTAAATTTTACATAAAAATGGGGATAGGATGTCCTCCGCCCTCTGCAGTTCAGCGGGAAAGATTCCATCTAGTCCTGAAGATTTGTAGAGTTGGAAGGACCTTATCGCTCATTCCACTCTTTTGCGACAAACAATGCTACTTATATAGAAGAACCGCTCCCATCCTTCCCGTATGGTTTGGTCATGTCCTGTGGAACATCTCGGAAAGTTTTCCCAAGTCTATTGCCATCCGCATTTTCTTCAATTTCACTGCAGAAGGCCTTCCAAGATTCTCGCTTTGTCCTCCTTATACAAGTTTTAAAAGACTTTAAACAAGCTTGCCAGAAGCCCGTTCTTTTGGCTTCATTAAAGAGATTTTGCTTCTTTTCCTTAAAACAGAGATTTCATTATTCCACCGTTTGGGTCTTTGGGAGAATGTAGACTAGTATGCAAACATTCTGATAAAATACCAGTATTTTGAAGATGAAATCACCACAGTGTCCTAGCTGAGTTCCAGTCTCTTTTACCTCTGTTGTAGTACCCAAAATGACGGCACCGCTTCAACAGATAACTGAGTGGGTAGAAATGTTTATTATTATTAATTATGCACACGGTGTAACAGTTTCCGAAAATGCGCTAATCATGAACGAGCAAAACGAGCGACAATATCAAATCTGGTTTTTTTTTTCTTAACCATAACACATAATATTAAGTATACGATGCAATGGAGATTAAAGATTCATACCTTCCAATTCGCAATCCAAAATAGAAAGCCGCCACTGCGTTTGAATTTTCCTAAACTGACCTATTGTATTGCTTTTAATGTTTACAATGTTCAAACCATCGGGGGAGAGGTCTGCTTCTATTAAATTTGTGAAAGAATTATGTACACCAGCAAACTGCTCGGGCTTTATACTTATTGAATCCACTATCATATTTACCATTCGATGGTCTATCCAATCCATAAAAAACTGGACCCAACACAAATTTTGAGTTTTGTTTATTGGGGCTTATTTATCAAGATGACTTTTCGATGAAATTCCGGATCACTTTCCCAACCAAACTTCAGCTCTTCTGCTAACTGAACAAACCTTAAGACCCAATTGCTTATGCAAAATAAGGCTATTCACTATAATACCTCTTATTGGAAAATCCTTAATATGTAAACTCATGCTTACTTATATACTTAAGTGCAATTTCAACTCACTGCTTCTTTAAACGGTTTCTAGGATTTTTATTAAATTAAACTTTTTTTTCTAATTTTAAAAACAACGAAAATACGGTAAAACCAGAAAACATCACATCATCGTTTTCAATAGTCAAAAAATAAAGCTGCGTGAGTTAGTGAAAATAATTTGTTTGTTTTATATTGGAAAGCATTCGATTATCAGAAGGCTCAGTTCAAAGTGTTTTGTCTAAGCTGAGCAGGTTTTCACCATTTTTAACTACAACAAACTGTGATTTCATCGTTGATATATATGAATAAAGCCAATTTCGCATAAATCATATCGTTTTGTTTTCTTTATTGTTCGTTGGACCATGTGTTAGTTCAGTAGCAATTTAATTTATCAAATGGGTATAAAAACTTTTTGTCGCGAGTTGGTGGAGAGATTTTCTTTAACCAAAACGAAATTTCTTTCACCTACAGGAAATCGAAGAAGAAATTTTTAATATAGCGATAACGCGCCACACTGTGAGCTGGGCAGTGACTTCTCCCCATCTTTGTCTCTGCAGTTCGTTTGAGAAGCAGATCATTCCACTATGAGTCCCCATTAAACAGTGCCCGGTTATTACGTTGGTTGTTACGCTTGTGTATTGGATTGGATAGACAGATTTGTCTTGTCACATTGCACATGGTCCCGAATATATATAAACACACAAAAAAGTTCATCGAAATAGGTTCAGGTGCTAACACATTTCCACAACCAACTTTCGATTAGGTGACATGCTAAATATTTTCCGATTTTTGATGAAGCCTTTTTGAAAAATTTAAATTTTAAATCTGCTGAGTGGTTTCGTACTCTATAGACTGCATAGATGCGCGCAAACATTTAATATATATAGATTCCAAGGATTTGAATTGATCTGAGATTTGGAATGGAACTGCATTCAAAAGCTAGTAAGTGTCAAAAAAATTCTTACAACTTTAATTATATGCTGCTGGAAAGAAATGTTAGAAACTAAGTAAATGTATCAAAGTAAAACCAATAAAAACAAAAACAAAACTCTCAAACATCAACAACAAGCAGATAGGTAATCTCTCTTACATTCAGTGTTAACAAAAAATTTGTAAGTACTTCAGGTAGCCTTCTGGTAAGCCACTGCGTATACGCAACATTGTTTGACATCCGAAAATGAATGAATGAAACACAAATAATTATAGAACAGTGATTGATGAAGACTGAAAATGTAAGATCGAAAGTTCAGTCAACATATACGATAATAACAACAACAACAATAAAAGCAAAAAACAACAATTAAGGTCTGGCTGTATATGTATAAATGCATTTCTATAGCCATTTCATAGTGAAACTACAACTTCGATAGGAATATTTCAAAGTACCTAATACACATCATACATATCAGTACTCACGCAATTTCAGCTAAGCACAAATGTCATTAAATGTAAATAATTGTTTGATTCTATTAATTTTTTCATATCCATTGTAAAGTAAGTATGGCCTTAAAAATTTCCTCTAGGAGGCAGCTTTTTTATGTCTTATGTTAATCTTTAAGCTATCGTCAACCAAGCAACATAATCGGCAGGAAAAAGTGAAGTACAGGAAAAAGTCGAATATCGTTAAGTACCTTAAAAATCAACAGCGACTCCTGTCGGAGAAATCATGACGTGAAAGTTGCACCAGTTAAACAAGAAAACCAGAGGTCGGTCAGGAGCATCGAGGTGAACATGCCAAAACTTATCCAAATAGTCGATAAAAATTGTCCTCGAAAGCGAAAGTTGGGAACCGAGCCAGATTTCGAATCAATCATCCTACAGCCCAGACTTAGTCCTGAGTGATTATTGCCTGCTTCGAGATATGAAAAAATAGGTGACGATTGTTTCACCGAGCTCCTCCTCCTATTTTTGATATGCGTCTTCATGTTTTTTCCATCAAATTCAGGAACCTACAGTTTCCTCTAATTGGCATCCGAACGACCGATGGATTTTTATGAAAAACAAGAGCAAAAGCTGTCTCTTTCTTCCTTTGCTGCCTTTATACATAATGATGGTTTCTTCGAAGCCCGTTTAGTCATTCCATCTCATCCTCATTCATCTTACAGCTTTGTCATCAAATTTCTTGAACAGAATATTTAGTACTTTCGGTATGTTCTGCACCAATGAATTTTAGTAGCTGTGAGAATACACCGGCCTGAGTCGCCCTCCAATATATGTTCTTTTTTGGATATGCTTTTTTGGATTCTGATTGTACTTGACTTAAATTCCAGCACCAGATAAACCGAAATCATTATTCTTGGCGCAGTAAAATTTAACTCTTCAATTTGCAAACATTTTTCACCAAACGCGAACTCTAATCTTCTGCACTTATGCACAAAACATATATACAAACAAATATATAATATAACGTAATGCCATGGCAACCACAAGTATGTTGTGAGGAAACTTTGCCCGGTTGGTGAGTGCCCTTTCGAAATCATATCCGAATTTTTTTGATTTTAGTGGCTGAGGTCAATATTGTATAAAGCTGACATGAATCCATACATCAGACTGTGTCGATATATTAGTGCATTACTTTGTTGCTTGTTTTCGTTTTGTTTTTCGTTGCTTTCATTGACTAGTCAAAAATTTAAAATTTCAGCGAAAATGAGATGTTGGTTGTTCGGTCGGATAATCGCCTAAAAATAGACAAGGATGCAATTAGAATCCACTCTGATCTTTTGTTTGGTGCGTAACTGAGTGGTTAGCATTGCGTACTGACATTCGGAAGGCTCGGGTTCATATCCCAGTGCCAGCAATATCCAAAAGATATGGAAAATTAATTTAAATAAAAAATTAATTTAAATTTTCTAATTGCGGTCGCCCCTCGGCAGGGAATGTCCACCCCTCCGAGTGTATTTCGGACATGAAATAAAAAGGCTCCTCGTAAAAAAACCATCAGCCGTTCGGAGGCGGCTTAGTATAAACTGTAGCTCCCTCCATTTGTTGGAAAAACATCAAACGCAAAACCACAAATGGGAGGAGGAGCTCGGCCGAAAATCGCTTTAGCGGTTACAAAGCGCCAATTATATATATTATATACGATGGATAGAAGGCTAGTCTCATGGTAATTGACACAGGCCGTGGGATCCGTCTTCTTACGGATTTTGCAGAGAACACTTAGCTACCTAACGTGAGCATGCTTTTATCCAATCACATTCTGCAAAGGAGCTGATGCTTTCACCTTCTGAATTTCTTGCTGCTGTTTTTAAGTAACACAGCCGGTTAAACATGCACATAGTCAGGTCATAGTCAGGTTCATCATCCATCGATTGGGGTTTCGGGCTGAATATCTGTGATTATTGTACTTTTACTGCAATTCTGCAGGCTGGATAAGTATTCCCTCCATACAATAAGTATGCTCTGGGCATCGCTCACTAGATTACCTCTTCGCTGATATATGAGTATGTTTCGGCCCCTGAAACCTTTTGTGAGTATTACCCTTGTTCGCCAATTTCTCAAGTTTCTTTGTACTCAAGCATCTCGGCCTCTTTCTTTTTTTTTTGTCTGCCCTTGTGTCTTGCTTTCTTTATCAGCATCTCTCCCGCCACGCATGTGCTATGGTCGACCCCAACGTGGCGAGGTAAGCAGTTTGTTTTCTCTGCACTGAAGTTCGTCATTCCTCAGCGAACCCGCTTTTTTCTGGCACTGTCGAAAACCAATTGTTTCCGTGGCGGGGTAGTTAGGAAGTTTGAGATGCCGTACCGCGTTTTCATATAACAAGATATTGATGAATGCTCTCAGAAAGCTGGTGTCAAGTCGACTAGAAAACCATTCGGTTGTCATCCTCTTAATATTGACGGACGTTCTTTAATGGCGGTGCGTATCTTCGCTACGATTAGATAGTCATCCAAGACGATGTTAGGATAAGTGTATTCCATCAAAAAAAGCTTGATCTACTTAGAGGCCGACAACTATATATGGAATTCTTGTACTACAGACCAATATATTTTTAGATCCCGGCTAAGTCCATCGTTCGTCATGGAGGATGAATTCCCAGACTCTTTGAGTTTACGATTGCTGAAAATTAGGAAATAATTAAAAAAACACTTCAAAACACACACTCTATCAATCACAACTGCAACCAAATTGTTAATTATCAAATTGTCAAAAGGAAGATTTATGTCGAATGACCGATTTGGGTTCGTTGCACTTTTTCGTTCGGATCTATTTAGAATAAGCACCACGTCAATAATCCAGAGAAAGTATACGGTACTGTAACTGTAGCCGTGGCGGCCATTCGACTGATATTGATTACCATTATTAATGGTATATTTTCCACTTTACATTGATGTAAATATCCGCTTATTTATCTCAAGAAGTGCCATTTTTCTTTGAATATAAAAATAACTCTTCTTATTGAAAAACCTAGTACAATTGAACCGCGTTTACCTGATGAAACCCCGGCCATTTTTCTTCTCAAAATTTAAATTACGAGTCACTATTTTCAGTTATTAATCTGTCCCTCGGCAGAGAATTACAAGCCCTCATTACAAAGCTCCAACCAATCAGGCAACCATTCGAAGCTCACTCTTTTTTGACGAGCTAGATCTTTTTCCCCATGGAAAAACGTAAAATGGTTGCCCACACCATGTTTAATTTCTCATATTGTGCTCATACTCTGAACTCACCTAAGAACTATAGGCTTGATAAATAAATACTAACATTCGTTAGACAAAATGTCTACAAAACTCGTTTTGAGTAAACTAGCTAACAAAAAAAGTTTCACACTACCAACTAAGTATTAAAATATTTAACAGTCAATCATTCTTACCAGCTAACTTTCATTTGAAAGCGCGTTAACCGCATAACTGCATATGCCATTAACACACTTTCCTGTCGAATAATGCCTCAAAAACCAGCAAAATTAACCATTTCCGCACGAAAACAGTTACATGCGTTGTTGTTGTTATTATTATTTTTTTTTTGTATCTATGCTGGCTAACTGACCGATTGAATCGAGCCATTAATTAAGAGCATAACAAACACAAAAGCCACAAATTCATGTTATAAAACTATGCAACCCTCGATGGACTCAAACTGAGCTGCAACAACAGATACGACAAGCGAAGCTTTCTCCACAACAGTGACCCGTTGCATATAGGCTCCCACCGTAGCCTGGAAGATTTTAATTAAATGTTTATCTCGAAGGCTAGGGAATATCAAAGCACGAAATGGGAAATATGTCTATAAAGACAAAATAGGGAAAACAGAATACGTAATTTAAATTGGAATGATGCAGTTTATTGTATGATATTTTAGTTGTTATATGAATTTTTTTTAATACAGTAGAAACTTGATTCTTGCACGTAATGAAAACCGGCCTCGGTGCAAGTTTTGAGGTTGTAGCAAGTACTGAGTAATTTTTTTCATAGATATTAAAATGGTCATTTTAAAACTAAAAAATTAAGTTCATTTCATTAATTTAAGACAAAAAAAAATTTATTTGGAATCAAAAAAAATTGATTGAAATTTGACTTACTTCTAGCCTCTGGAGAGTCATAATATCGTCTGAGGAAGCATATATTGAAAGCTGAAGTGACCTCCGTTCGTTAGTTTCATTACCGTAAGCTTGGCTCATCAATTCGATCGTTCATTGTTCGATTTCTGAACTTGTAATTTCCTCCAAGGGTTCCTGAATATTAGCAATTTACAAGCGTAACTCAGAAAGAGGAATCATCTTCTATGGGATGGCAAGGAGCATTATCAATAAATAGAAGCGCTATTTCTGGAAGATTATGACTACGAAGGAGCTCTTTTACCTGTTAAAGATATTTTATATTAAAATTTGTCGTTGTTGGAAAAAATGTGAACATTCTTCAATTAAAGTTAAAGTCATGCAAGCACTTTTATTGCCTCTGTAGACAACAGGAATATCAGGAATATCAAAAAATTTAATGAACGTGGATTTGGTGATTTTCCAACTTCCATTAATTTTACTTATATGATTGACAGAAAATCCTGCTTTCAATTTGTTTAAAATGGTTAACAGTGTCAACTTTTTCTTGCCAATTTCGCAACGCACCGAGCAAAAGTTACATCAAAACTGACAGAAGTTCGTGAAGTCGTTACTTTCCCGAACTTTATTGTTGCACTTGTTTTCAATTTTACACATTTTGGTGCTTCTCCGAACTCGGAAAATGCGTAAAATAAAAAGAAAATAAGTTGCAAGTATTGAGGTCAAAATTTACGAATGTCGTCAGTACTGAGTGCGTAATGAAAAAAAATTGTATTTTGCAAGAATCGAGTTTCCGCTGTATATGAAATCAACACTTTCCCGATTATTTATTTAAGCACAAAATATCTTCTTTCTGACTCCACCAAGCGTAATCTAATTGCAATTATCGACCACGAGATACGGATCACTAGAATCATCTTATGCACAAAAAATATCCGCAATATTTTCCTAGAAGTTATCAGCGTGTCAATAAAGAGAGTAACCCTATATAATAAGTTATAAGTTGGCTAATACCCAATCAATTCCAAAAATTGGTTTTATTGAAAAGTTATGGCATTGGGATTATACTACATACGAGTATACTCGTATTTGCAAAATATTTACTATTTTTTATACAAAATACTTTTTTAAAAGACTTTGGATTCTTCATTCAAAGTTTTGTGACCAAACAATATTCAACGAAAGAGAAATGTATCACCTTTATAAAGGTTACATTGGTATGTATAAATCGAAAACCTAGTTTTAGGTAGACTTAAAACTCTGAAAATACGCTTTGCAATGCTGAAGTAGTATTTAAAATTTCTAGTTCAATTTAGGATTTTGAAGATGAACGAACTGGTATAATCGTTGTTTGATAGCAGCTCACCAGCACTACTAAAAGGTTCGAAGTATATAAGTACCAGAAACAGAAGAGATGGACCAATCAAAAATTATACCTATTGAATCAGAAATATGAGGTTTTGAACAAAAATTGGTTAGAAAAGCACTTAATAGTGTGGAATCTAGTAACTCTGCACACGAATATACAAATAAATGTTAACACCAAAAATGCTCGATATCGGAGGACTATCTTCAGGCGATTTTTCCTATTCGAGAATTATAAAGACTTTAGAATGAAAAAAGTTCTTGCTTGTTTTATTTGCCCCTCCTAGAGTATTTTTGACATGAAATAAATACATAAACTCCTCATACACATCGATTAGTTGTTTGGAGGCGGCTTAGAAAAAAGAATCGAAACGCACAAAAAACTGGAGGAAAAGGTCTTCAGAGGTTATAATGGGCCAATTATATATTTATATATTAAAAATTATATGTGCTGAAACTCTGTCGGCGGTTGTACTATTTTCTGGTCCTTTCATAGACGCACTTTAAACCCTTTTAGGCATTTTACCCAAGAGAGAGTAAGGGAAATTGAAGCAGAATATCACTCTCTATATATTCTGCGCAAAATCACTAATTCGTGATGTATAAATGTCGAAGAGACTAAATGGTGAGTAAGAAGATGCACAATGAACGAAAAAATACCTTACTTGCAGTTGGAAACAAATCTTTGAATATTGAAACAGAAAAGGTGAACAATAACATTCTTGAAACTCCCATTGCAGGGTAGGTTTTCCTGCGCAGCTAAAGGAGCAGTTAATGTAGAGTTTCGTCTGCTCTAAAGAAATTTGATTTAAAATAGAAAAGCAAAGAGCGTGTACATATTTGTAAACAAGCTCAGTCAGTAAACAATAAAACATATACAAATACATATGTATATATATACATATATACTTTTGTAAGTGCGCGTCATAAATTAAGGTCATTTCAAAAGCACGTGCTTGATTATGACAAATTTTCTTATACCACACCATACTACTCTGTAAAAGTATTGGTGCTATTGCTTTAGTGTGCAATTCATCGCTACTTTTAATATCAACAAACGCTTGAGTGTCATGTATTAGAATTATGGTTCAATTCTCCCTCTACCTAAATTAAATTACATTTTTGGTAAACTAAAATTTAAATATGTCTAAATGGTCTAGTATTTAACTAGTATGAAGCTGATGCTGATACAGAATTGTATGTAACTATTTTTAGTATTCGTATAAAAAACGAGCTTGGTATGATTGGCGTGGTAAATTAGTCTTACTCAAACCGATGGTATCGCTCTTTCACTCGGTCATCGTTCTTCCTTACTTGTTATTTTAAAAAAATTCTCAATTCAATGCGGAATGTTTTTTGATTACATTTTTAATCCTCAAATGCCCAATTTTTCTATTGCAGTGAAAAAATTATTTTAGACTAATTTTGGGTCAAAACGAACGAATATGAAGTTAGTTTTTTGATTACGCTAATGGTTTACCTGTTACAGGTAAAAATACCTAACCCGTCAAAAGGCGGGTGTAGTTTCATCAAGCTAAATAAAACACTTTTACTAGCGTTCGTATGCACGTTTATTCGATAATAGCGAAGCTCTAAAACAATATGTTTCTTTACCGCTTGATGATACAATATTGACTCTATTCTATTTTACAGTGCATTTTTAAGTAGTAGCTAATCGTATGATTTTACCGCTATTAAACAAAATATTAAATTCTGTACCTGTTGGTATATACATACGTGTACATATGTACTTATATACTTATGCTTAAGCCTAAACGGTACAAGAGCGAAATAAGTGTGTAACGTAAAGTAAATAAGACAGTGGCGGCGGCAACATTCCCCCCCTTGCAGGCGAACTAGGAATCCGTGAGCTTGCCGTCCCGAACTATGCCGACGTCTAGTGCAGCTATCTTTGTGACTGGTCTTTCTAGCTCACCAGTGCTGAGTTTAACTTTAACGCGACGAACCTGGCCATCTTTAGCAGTAATTGTCTCAGTTATGACTCCTTTCGGCCAGATGTTACGAGGTAGTGAATCATCAACTACTATAACTACATCTCCAACGGATGGCGGGTTGACTTTATCAAACCACTTGCTACGTCGAACCAAAGTAGGCCCATATTCGCGTACCCACCTGCGCCAGAAATGATTAGCAAACTTTTGAGTTTGATGCCACCTGTGCCTTAGGTCGTAGTCGTGTCCTAACAAGGGCTTATTTCCGGCAGCAGCGCCAAGCAATAGATGATTCGGTGTTAGAGGATCATCTTCGGAAGATTCTAAAGCCACAAAAGTTAGCGGGCGAGAATTAATAATAAATTCAACTTCCCAGAGAGCGCATCGTAAAGTTTCATCATTGAACTTAAATGCCGGACACATAGCGTGTAAGATATTTTTTACTGTTCGTATTAATCGCTCCCATGCACCGCCCATGTGTGGAGCTGATGGAGGGTTAAACCACCATTTGATATTGTCGTACTTGGTAGATATTCGCTGTAGAATAAAATTTTCGTCACGGAGAATCTTATTCACGGACTTAAAGTTGGTACCATTGTCGGTGTAAATTTCTCTCGGAGATCCGCGTCGACTGATGAAGTTTTGAATGCACATTATGCATGAGTCGGTGTCGAGACTGTGAGCGACCTCTATATGAATTGCTCGTACGGTAAGACACGTAAACAGAACACCCCATCTCTTTTCACTGCGTCGGCCAACAGTTACATAAAGGGGACCAAAGAAGTCTATACCTACGTACGTAAAGGGGCGCTCGAAAATCGATAGTCTTGCTGCTGGCAGAGCAGCCATTTGTGGCGGTTTAGGTGCTGCCGCTTCATTCTTGCAGTTTTGGCACTTGCTTCGTACACTTTTGTATAAAACTCTTAGTCTCGATATGTAAAATTCTGATTTAATCTTACAGATTGTTGCCTCGTGCATCCGATGGTGAAAGGTTTCGTGGTAATATCGAACTAGAAGGAAGGTAATATAATGGCTGTGCGGTAAAATAATTGCTTGGTTGCAACTCAATGTATTCGCTCTGCCACATACTCGTATTAACCCCTTTTCATCTAGGAAAACGTTTAGTGGCCTCAGTTTACTGCTTCTGTCAATAGGTTCATTATTACTAAGGCACCATATCTCCTCAGCAAACGCGCTCATTTGTGCATATTTGAATAGGACGGTTTTGGATTTCTGAATGCTTTCAAACTGCACGTCTTCTTTCAACAGTTCTCCCCGTACCGTGGCTTTTAACTTTGCTAAGTATATTAGAAATTGCGCCATTGCTCTGTACAGTCGTCTCCAACACGAAAAGTATTCGACGTTCAATGATAAACCCTCTGGCTTGGTGATATGCAAAACGTGATTTCGTAACTCTTCACTACTGGTATTTCCCAAGTCTCTACATTTTGGCCAATCAGGTGGTTGATGCTTCAGAAACTCAGGTCCTTTGGTCCATATACCATAATCCGTTGCATGTATCTTCGTTGCATAATCTGCTGGGTTTGATCTGGATGGGACCCAATTCCATTGGGCGATATTTGTCGTTTCCAAGATTTCGCCAACTCTATACATAACGAACGCTTTGAAGTTTTTTGGATCCATCGATAACCATTTCAAAACTGTCTTAGAATCTGACCAGAATAAGCATTCCTCGCATCGAAGGCGGGACGCAAGTTGAACTTTTGCAGCTAAACGTGAGCCGATTAAGGCCGCTTGCAACTCCAACCGGGGTATTGATACCGGCCTCAGTGGAGTGACCTTTGTTTTGGCTGCTACAATGGATACATCAACGTCGTCATTATGCTGGATGCGCAAATAGCAAACCGCGGCGTACGCGTTTTCACCCGCATCGACAAATGTGTGCAGCTGTATGCTCGTCGATATTTTCAACAGCCTCGAATAACATCTAGGAATCACCGTGGAAGATATTTTACCAAGGTTTGATAACCACGTCTGCCATTTTACGCGCAGCTCGTTATTTAGTTCGTCATCCCACTTTAGGCCTGAACGCCAAATTTCTTGTAATAAAATTTTCAACCCGATCGTATAGGGTGACACGAAGCCTAGCGGGTCAAATATGGACATAAGCACTTGCAGGATCTCGCGTTTGGTGGGAACCGCATTTGCTTGGAAAACGTCTCTGCGGAGCCTGGAGAACCTGAAATGGTACTGGAAAACGTCATTATTGGATTCCCAATACATACCCAAAATTTTTTCGGTAGCCCCAAAGGAATTATCTTTTGCCGAATCATCATCAGATAATTGCTTTCTTACAAGGGGAGAGTTGGTGGCCCAGTTCCTCATGTGAAAGCCGGCGGACGCATGAATTTTTTTGACTGCTTTCGCTAACTCTATCGCTTCTTCCTCAGAATCCACGCTATCTATGAAGTCGTCCATATAATGATAACTTTCCACTGCTTTAACGGCACGAGGAAGAACATTTCGAAATTCTTCAGCATTTTTATTACGAACGAAATGGGCTATGCAAGGCGCGCAGTTGAGGCCAAAGGTTAGGGCCTTCATCACGTACACGCACGGCTTGTATTCACCGCCGTCATCTTCAAACCATAAAAAACGTTGAGCATGCATGTCTTCATCTCTAACATTTATGCGATGAAACATTTCAGCTATGTCACCGGAAATAGCTATTAGCCCCACACGAAACTCGATCAAAATATTGAAAAGTGGTGTCAGTAAATCGGGACCGCTCATTAGAAAGTCATTTAAGGATTTATTTAGAGACTTTGCCGCTGCATCCCACACCAGACGGATCTTCCCAGGTTTGTTTGGATTAGTAGTAACAAAGATTGGATGATACCATGTTCTCCCATTGTACGCGAACATTTCTGAGCTGGTTACTTTTCGAGCGTAGCCTTTAGAAACTAATTTGTCGATTTCTGCTTGCATTGTTCTCTGTAAATGATGGTCCTTAAGAAATTTCTTTTGAAGGCACTTTAGACGGTGGCAAGCGGCTTCGTAACTTTCGGGCAATCGCACAACTTCATCTTTCCAGAGTAAACCGACTTCAAATCGCTGACCTATCTTTACGGCTGTGCTTTCAAGAATAGTCATAGCCTTTTCGTTGTCAGCTGATAATATTTTATTTTCTTTAGGTGGTTCTAAGGCGAAGTACTCTTTTACTTCATCGTGTAGCGTTTTATATCGTCTTTCGCATTCACACGTATGTATGTTCAATGTTCCAGTCGACTCACAGATTTTCCCGCCGCCCTGTAAAGTCCAGCCTAGGCGCGTTTTAGTCGCAATGGGCTGTCCAAAACCGCCTTCTCGTATTTTTAGTGGTACTGCTACTCTCCAATTGTTGAGTCCAATTAAAATCATTGGTTTAACGTCTGAATATGATTTCACCGGTAATCCTCTCAGGTGTGAATTGGTCTTTGAGATTTCATCAAAATTAAGGGTCTGTGTGGGTAAACCAAGATTATTGACGGTATGGACGTCGTACAGAGTGAATCTCGACACAGCTTGAACGTTGGATACGTCTATATTGATTTTCACCGAATTATTCTCAGAGCGAGTAGTATCGCCAGTCCATCGCAGTTCTAGAGGTTCATGCTCACCTTTTAATCCCAATTTATTGAAAAACTTCCGCTCAATTAGTGATACTGACGAACCTTCGTCTAAAAACGCATATGTGACAACGGAGCCGCCATTACAATATACTCGGATTGGCAGGATTCTGAAGTGCGATCTTTCTACTCCGCTATGAGCGTTCACGTTTTCACTTCGTTCACATAACGAACTTGTATTTGTGTGTTTATGTAACAATGGGTGATGTTTCGCTGTACAATCATTGATACCGCACTGTTTACTAGAAAAACATTTGCGTCGATGTAGATTTAGACATTGTCGGCATAATTTATTATCTTTCACCAAATTCCATTTAGCGTCTAAACTCATTGACTGAAATTCAGTGCAAATTTGGATTCTATGCGCGTCACTCTTGCATGCAAAACAAGTTGGTTTCGCTGCGCAACTTTGCTGATGAGTGTTCACAGATGCGTTTTTCTTGAACCCAACAGGATTCACGACTCTGCTGGCAGCATCAGCTATGGCATATATCCAGTCACTGAACACTTTCACGATAGGAGTTTGCTCATTTTTGGGGTGCATGGCCCAATTAAGTTTATGGTTGCTTGGCAGCTTATCAACTAATATTTTTACGAGCAGCGGGTTATTTAAGTAAGCCATCATATGGCACGCCTCCATGGTAGAACACATATTTCTGATAGTCAACGCGTATTCGATGATGCCCTCCAACTTATCTTTTAAAGGAGGAATCTTAGTCGCTTTCTCTATCATGCTGTCGAGTATGTATTCTGGGCGGCCGAAACACATTTCTAGAGTTTGAATTATTTCGCCCACCATCGATGGGATTAGTAGTTTGCTTTTAACGAGTTCTTTGGCGCGCCCTCGAAGACACGATTGGAGACGCATTAGATTTTCGCCATCAGAGTAGCCGGCCAACTCTGTGCTATTCTTGTAGCTACTGATGAATACTGGCCAGTCTTCAGGGTTGCCGTCAAATGTCGGGAGTTCTTTGGGTATTACCTGTCTAGCAGCAATTTGTTCTGATGTCGGACGACGCGGTGAAAATTTATATGCGGTGAAACCCGAGAATTGAGTTGAGTCACCTTGAGTAAGTATCCTATACTTCTTTTCTAAGTATTGGCGTTGGAGCTCTTTTTCTTCCTCCAGCATCTGCAACTGCAAATCTATGAGCGAAGAAGTGTTAACCTCGGTCGAGTTCGATGTGGCCGTCTTATAAAATGAGGACTGCATGTGCTCGTTACCGTGCATGTTGGTTGTTAAATTTGTTTTCGGTAGTGCTACATTTTCTGGATAAGTTGCCACGCTTCCTGCTTCGATGATGCAGGGATTATTTAAATTTAGTTGTTGTGCTTTTGTATATGCACCTTTATCCCGATCGGCGTCGGTTTGGTTCGTTACTGGTGGCGGTGATGTAACTTGCGCACCCACATGTGGGTCGGTGGTTGCGTTCGCGGATAGTACTCGGTGCGTCGATTTTAAGACGTTCTCTGGAGCCACAGGTGATTGGTGACAATTAAAACAATTCCAGCTTACGTTAGCGACGTTAGAATCGACCGCAACACACTCAAAATGATACCACTTATCGCAAGAATCACACTGCACCATGCGGTCAGTGTCTTTTGATTCGCATTTGTTGCAATTAAATTCTGTTTCTGGCATTATTTCGCCTAGATTTGAAACGCGATTAATATACTTCTTAAATGCGATCAACAAAGATTTAACACCGCGAAAATATCTTGAATATTGTTTTAGAGAATTGTAGTTTCATCAAGCTAAATAAAACACTTTTACTAGCGTTCGTATGCACGTTTATTCGATAATAGCGAAGCTCTAAAACAATATGTTTCTTTACCGCTTGATGATACAATATTGACTCTATTCTATTTTACAGTGCATTTTTAAGTAGTAGCTAATCGTATGATTTTACCGCTATTAAACAAAATATTAAATTCTGTACCTGTTGGTATATACATACGTGTACATATGTACTTATATACTTATGCTTAAGCCTAAACGGTACAAGAGCGAAATAAGTGTGTAACGTAAAGTAAATAAGACAGTGGCGGCGGCAACAGCGGGGTTGGGCATTTACGTGTATTTTCCCCATATGAAGACTTAAACAACTTTTATTGTGCTTAATTTTTATTATTGCATATGAAAATTACAAAAGCAGTTTTTTGAAGATGAATTGCATAGATGAATATTACATTTTGTGCAAAAAGACTGTGTTTCGGATTTGCAGTTGGCCATCTTGCATGTTTTTTTGCCAGACCGATCTAAAAATTTGCACCAATGGCCAATCTGATCGTAACGAACATTTGCGTTTGGAAAGTATGTTTTTACTTTCGATGGAGCCGGAGCCGGTGATGCTGAGTGAGATAATGGCCGTCCCCGTCCACGGCTAGCCGGAATCGAAAGCAGACATAAAGTCTCCGCCACCTCAATTCGAAAATCTGGCAAAAAACATCGTGCTTGTCCCTTATGCATCCGGTGATATAAAATATATGCGTTTACCATTGACATATCCAATAGATGGAAAAATAAACGGTTGGTCCACTTTCGTGTTTTCATTCGAATACGATACCGGCCGGTAAGGCCATCCATTAGGTCAACTCCTCCCATATGACGATTGTACTCCTTTATAATCATAGGACACTCAATCTCAATTTGTTTCTTATTTTTTCGATCCCCCTGAGTCGCTGTTTGCAGTAGAGTTTCAGTTTGTGCCAAAAACGATTGAGTTCCAACATAGGTTGATATAAGTCGAACTGTTTTTGTGTCGCGCCACAAAACGTTGCATATATCCACACCAAAAGCGGAACCTACAAACTCCTCGGAATAGCCTCGAGGAACTTTTTTTGCATTGAGGCTTTCATCAGACGATAATTTGTTGTTCGATATACGATTTGAACGCACAGTTCCCAAACAATAGATACCACGGCTACGAAGGTAGACAGCCAATCCGAGCGATGTGTAAAAGTTGTCAAAGTAAATTATATGATTTTGATGATCAGGAATCCACTTTGATAATCTTACGACGACATTTGAAGCAGCACCAAGGTCAGGAGTATTTTCTGGAATCACATTATCGCCAGCGCCTGAATAGATTTCGAAAGCATATGAAAATCCTGAAGTGTCGCACAGATTGAAAAGTTTTGTTCCCCATTTGTGTGGTTTATTTGGCATATATTGACGTGTCGGATTTCCCTGCATTTTTGTGGAACACATTTGCTCGTCTACACACAGGCGTTGAGGCATAGGAACTTTTAGAAACCTTTCATTAAAGTAAGTTATAAGTGGTCTTACTTTAAATAAACGATCGTAGCCAGGCTGATCTCACTGAAGTGCAGCAGAGTTATCGTTAAAATGAAGTCTTTTGCGTATTTCTTCAAATCTATTGCGAGTCATAGCATTCAAGGGAATATTTTCCCCAATAGGATCGAGAGCTTGGAAAGCGATACACTGACATAAAAAAGAGTATACCAATAAATTTGCGAAGCTCCATAAAGTTAGTGATAAAGCGAGTCTGTATATTTTGTTGGCAAGCATACAATTTCATTTGTTCAACTAAGAACTGAAAATAAAACGAAAAGGCGTTTTAAGTTCTTCTAACTTAGAAGGCGTTTCCTTATAGCCATGGAACGCGAGATCATTGACGTTAAGACGCAATCCTTTTTTTCCAAGTCATTGATTTAAACTTGGGTGAATCATTTTTTATTTCATTTGGTTGTCCAACAAAACCATCACTGGTGGGAACAAAGGTACGCTTTCCGTCAATTTTACGCTTATTTGAAGACACACGACGACGCTTACTCGAACCAGGCACATCGGTTGCTACTGAAGTTTCCAGATCTGTATCAAAATTAATTGCGTTAACAAGCGTATCTGTTGAGCAGCTTTGAAAAATTTATGATCTTTCGACCCGATATCACTAAATAAAGAAGCGATAACGAATGCAATGGTTAACAATAAATTTACAGGTAAATGCCCAACCCCGTCAAAAGGCGGGATTTGTTCCAAGTCGATATTTCTTAACTTATATTGTTTTTTTATTTGATTTTTAATCTAACCGATTGATAATAATGCGTTCTACTCACCAATATTTTTTTTTTCTTGTACGACACAAAATAAACTTTTTGTTCAATCTTCAAAATCACTGTTTTTGCAAAATGAATTATATACGACCGACACCTGCAATTTTTCACTTTGGACTGAACTTGTGAAGTGTTTCAGTAAAAAAACGATCAGCGATGTACACATACATGCAAAATGAAATGTCCTAAAATATATGTGATTCCCCTTTTTTGAATAAAATTAACTACGCAGTTTTTGAACGCAGTTCTATTGCAACCCGCCAAAAGGCGGGGTTGGGCATTAGAGGGTTAACCATATTAAATGAAATAAAATAAAATAAAAAAAAAATAAAATAAACTATAACGAAATAAAATAAAGAAAATTTATAAACTAAAATAAAATAATGAATACTAAATAATATAAAATACAATAAAATAAAGTCTATTTAAAAAATAAAGTAAAATAAAGTAATATATCATAATATAAAAAATAAAATAAATGAACACAAATAATATAAAATATAATAAAATTAAACAAATAGAAAAAATACCGTCATGTCTGGGTATAAAGAACACCTCGATATAATGAACCCAATTATTTACATAGAGTATTCTAAATAGCGAACAGTCGAAAACTTTTAAAGAGTTTTTCATATATCAAGGGCCTCACGCTTTTCTCTCAATTATACAAGTATTTTTTATATACTATTGTCTTAAGTTTATTTCCAAAATTATTTTCAACTTTTTAGTTTAATATACTTTAAAAGCGTGTTTTATTAGTTTTTTTAAACTATATTTATTTTATATACCTTTCTAATTAACTCTATTTTGATTTTATTTTTTTTTTTATTTTCTCTGAATTAATTTTGTTAACGATGTATGCAACGATTCACATTTGAAATATTTCATAATGGGATCACGTCACAGCTAAAAGAGTTACAAACTGACAAACAGCCAGATAGACAAACAAAAAAAAAGAAAGGAAATATACGAAAATGGGAAATAAAGTAAAAGCTGCAACTAAAGCGCATATTGCACTTTTTGGATTTGGTTATTTTTCTTTGAAGACATTAATTCCCATATGCTTTCGAACATTTCATCACGTGTGCATCGTACATGTGTATATATCATCAACCGTATGTGTTTAATTGTTGCGCTGACCGTTTGTACCCTTAGAGATTTTAAATTTACATATAGATGAGAAATTCATATGCATGATTGATATCTTTATATGTATATAAAAAGAACGGTATGCGTATATATAATTATATATTTATATATTGATATACATATATATAACAATAGCTCATATTGAAAAATGACCCACAAATATTTTAATCCAGTATTGCTGTCATGGTAACAACATCTGTATAATTTCATATTTAAATAAAATTTCACATATATATAACGTATATGCCGTCTTTGGAAAAGGTTTTATTGGGAATGCATTTTTTCACAACCAATGATCAAGTATGGGGATGTATATCAAGGGAAGTATGAATATTCCCACACCTGTTAAATCCTATGTAAGGGGGTTAGAGGCTGTGGTCGTCTTAACTGACCACTTTCATTTAATTATTATGGTGATACTTAAAATACCTGTGTGCCAAATAGATATACGGTCATAGTTAACTCAATTTAGGTCGTCTCTTTCTTATTTTTTTCCTTTCTGTTTGTCACCTCGCGCTGCTTATGATAAGTTTGGCCAGTTTTATTATGATATGAAATAACTATTGTTGCGGCCGCGATAGCCGAGTGGTTAGCATTGCGTACTGCCATTCGGAAGGCTCGGGTTCAAATCCTGGTGTCGTACTAACATCCAAAAAGTTTAAGAAAATTACATTCAACAAAACAACAATTAAGCTAAATTTTCTAATTGCGATCGTCCCTCGGCAGGGATTGTCAACCCTTTCAAGTGTATTTCTAACATGAAATAAAGCTCCTCATAAAAATCCGCCACCCGTTCGGAGGCGGCTGAGTTTAAAATGTAAGTCCCTCTATTTGTTGGAAAAAAATCAACACGCAAAACCACAAATTGGAGAAAGAGCTAGGCCGAAAACCGCTTCAGCGTTTAAAAAGGACCAATTATATATATACATATATACTCGTATATATATATATACCAAACTATTTTTGCAGGAATATTTATTTATTTGTTTTTCGTTTTTCATTTTTCCATTCTCCATTCTTCTTTTTCTGCTTCACGTTTGCAACTTTTCAGGTGTCCGACGCTTACTTTGTATGTGTATAGCCAAATAAGTAATATACATATGAAATGATGAAAAATAGCCTCGGCCACTTCAACAATACTCTGCGGTGATATGTATGAATTTTAATGAATGAATGGAATATTATGACATTCGGTAAAATTGGCAAGCACACGAATATCCAGCTCTGGGACATTAAAAATAAAACAATACAAGAAAAAAATTAAAATGGAATTTCAATAATGTTTTCGTCACCGAGAAAAGCGTAGTTCTATATGCTTGATCCATAAAGACAAATTTCATATCCAATTTTAACACTTGAACAGTGAGGCTACGGGATGTTGCGAACATGACGGCATGCAGAAGGAGCTACAAGAATGACGAGCAATTGCCGCGATCTAAGAAGAATTACACTTCTGCATATTTTATTTTTTTTTTAAATAGTCATAAGGCAGAAACTAAACGACACAATAAAATTCATTAAGAGTCCAAGTGGATGAAAGAGGTGCCATAGGGCTCGGGGAAACTTCCTGCTAACACAACTATTTTAGCACAAGTGTGTAAAAGCTCCCAATTCATTAAGCACTTCTCTATACTTATCGCTCGGCTATTTGAAGTAGATAACTACGTTTTTATCTTTAGTACATCATAAAAGTTGGAGCAGAAAATCGTGCTATGAATTGCTCTACTGCTGGTTACTTCAGACTCAGGATAAAAATGGAAGCAAACTTGCATCGAAATTATGAGCAAAGCGTCTGCTGCGAATAATTCTCTTACAGTGAACTTACAAGTGGAGTGTCATACCCGAACTCTTTCATGATAGCGAGAGTGGAAAAGAATTATCTTTCATTGCAAGCTTGTCCCTCATCTCAATTTCTGGTATTTTACTGTGTCCTGTGTGTGTGACAATTCATTCTTATTATTAAATTAAAAGTTATTAAGGTGGAAATCTAGTAACTAGCGTTCTTTTTATTGCTTTTTGGGAATGTTTTAATTGGAAAAAATAAAATTCAATCTGTTTTATTTTATAACATATTATTAGGATCTCAGACTGCACAAAAAATTATTTTTGTCGTTTCTTTGAAAGATGTTATTTCGAAGCCCTGAAGTGAGGGTCTCAAAAAAAGAGGTGGTTGTGAAATAGATGAATTAAAACGATTATTTTTCTGTGCGTTTGTCATTTTGGTTAGAACTAGGATTAAACAATTTCTGAAAATAGAAAAATAATTGACTTCGAAAAAAATTATAACTTCTTAGGTGGAAATCGGGCTGTCAAATTGAAAGCTAACGACCGACTGTTAGAACGTTGTTTCGAGAAAAACGGGTTCAAAGTTTCAACAACCTTGTGGCTGAGTGCGTACTACTATTTACATATATGTATATATAAAATTATGACATACATTTATTCGGATTTCCGCAAAAAGTAACTAAACGAAAAGAAAATATTTGCTAACTTACTTTTATTACAGATCTTGAGGCAAATTATTATTCGACCCCGTCTACTCTGAGATACTAAATTCTCTCTGCAAGAGAGAGTTTCTGGCCAGTTTGTCGACTACGCAGTCCCCTGGGATGTCCCTGTGACCAAGGACACAAATCACGGACGTTTCGCATACAGTCGAGAGCTTGTTTAAGACCTCTCTTCATTTCATTGCCACCCTTGAAGTGGTACGATTACATTGGAGAGACTTAGTGGGAGCCTGGCTGCCAGAATATATTGTGATGTGTAGGATTAACGAGCAAGTGTGAAGTGGTTTCCATTATAGCGGCTAGTTCTGCTTGGTATGCGCTGCAGTTGTCGGGAAGTCTCTTAAGGTGTAGGTCCCTCCAATTGTTGGAAAAACACAAGACACATACCAAAAATTGGAGGAGGAGCTCGGCCGAAAATCGCTTCAGCAGTTACAAGACGCCAATTATGCATAAAATCATATACAATGTGTATGAGAAGACAAACAATTAATTCGATAGCCATATCATATTACAGCATAATGAATGATTAAATGTGTGAGTTTGAATCAATGCAAACAAACATTAGAGCAGGTTTATAGTAATTGATTTGGGTATTTGGGTTGCCATAGCTTTAGACATATGATATATATACATCATTTATCATAGTGATATGTGTGACATTCTGTGTGGCAAATACATATGTACGAGTTTCAACAATTTTAAACAACCCTAAACAAATGAGTTGAGCAGTAGAATGTGTAGAATCCTCAAATACTGCTTCACCCCCACAACTTTGATTTATGATCAGTGTTGCAAGTACACGAAATTTGTCTGGTTAATTCTAGTCAATTTAATACACTCTTAAGGGAGTTAACCCCATCACTGCTTGACATTCTACCGGCCTTTTGCAAATATGAAATTTTCCACAAAAACCACAATATTTACATATTTTCATTTTGTGCAAATGCCATTTGAGGTTTTACATTTCTATTGGCATATACCTAAAAATAAGTATATCTAATATACTTTGAAATATTCTAAATATTCAAAAATATCAGATTCTTGGCGTTTGAGCCACTTTTCTGTTCATAAGTAAATATTTGTGGTTAAGTCGTTCGCTCAATATGCATATTTTGTCTTCTAATGTCTTAAATGCAGACAAATATTTATATTTACTGAAAGTTCATCGCAAATTTTGTTTTGCACATTATCAATATAAGAGCTTGTATACGCGGTCTAAAGCACTTAATGAAATAGTTTTATGTTTTTTATTTTTCATTATATTATCATTATGGCGGCCGCGATAACCGAGTGGTTAGCATTACATACTGACATTCCGAAAGCTCGGGTTCATATCCCAGTGCCAGCAACATCCAAAAGTTATGGAAAATTAATTTAAATAAAAAGTTAAGTTAAATTTTCTAACTGCGGTAGCCCCTCCGAGTGTGAGGCGGCTTAGTATACCGGTGTGTTTGTTGAAGGTTGCCGGTTTTACTAGCAGATGTGGCTAGCAATATGTATAAATTTCTATGATTTGGCATGTATGTAATTTTTTTCTATTGACATTAGCCTACAAAAATACGCAAGTCACATTCCGCCAATATAATAGCGTCATATTTGTTTACCTCAGTGAATATGTCGAGTTTCGTTCCAGGTGAATCGCATTTGCCGCAATCGTTGCTTTTCTTATTTCATCAAAAGAAAAAAGCAGCAGTTGCTGGTAGAAACTTATGGTGAACATGCTCCAGTGATTATAACATGACATGGTTTCGTCAATTTAAAAGTGGAGATTTCGATTTGACAGACAATGAACATCCTGGTGCAGCGAAAAAGTTCGAAGACGAGGAATTGCATGTTGATCCAACCCAATCGCAACAAAAATTGGCACAAACACTACATGTGACTCGAGAAGCAATTTGCCAACGTTTAAAAGCCATGGGAAAGATCAAGTAGTATGGAAAATGGGTGCCACACCAGCTGAACGATATACAAATGGAAAATCGAAAAACCGTTTGTGAAAGGCTGCTTCAACGATTCGAAAGGAAATCTTTTCTGCATCGAATTGTCACGGGGGACGAAAAATGGATTTATTTTGAGAACCCGAAGCGAAAAAAATTATGGCTTTCCCCTGATGAAGCTGGCCCATCGACTGCAAGGCCAAATCGCTTTGGCCGTAAGACAATGTTCTGTGTTTGGTGGGACCAGTGTGGTGTGGTGTACTACGAGTTGTTAAAACCTGGTGAAACGGTGAACACGGATCGCTACCGACAACAAATGATCAATTTGAATCCTGCGTTGATCGAAAAACGGTCGGAATGTTCACGAAGACATGGCAAAGTTATCTTTCAACATGACAACGCGCCGTATCATACCGCTAAACTGGTGAAAAACGCGTTAAAAACACTTAATTGGGAATAATTATCGCACCCGCTGTACTCTCCAGACCTCGCCCCGTCCGACTATTACCTTTTCGCATCGATGGGACACTCCCTTGCAGAGCAGTGCTTCGATAATATTGAAGAAGTCGAAAAATTGCTCGTCGAATGGTTTGCCTCGAAAGAGAAAAAGTTTTTTTGGAATGGTATCCATAATTTGTATGAGAGATGGGCGAAATGTGTAGAAACCAATGGTCAAAACTTTGAATAAAAAAATTTTGAGATTCCTCTGAAAATTAAGTGTTTTCTTTATCGAAAAAACCGGCAAGTGAGCCCTTTTACCACTCAAAGAATATTCTCCTTAAAATGATTTTTTACTGCCGCTTTCATCTCACAGTTGTCTGAAAATCTTCGTACCCGTCACTTCTTCTTTATATTTGAAAAAAAGAAAAAATGACAGGTAGCCAGACTGGGTAATGGTCAATTTATGTAAATTCAGTAGATTTTAAGGCATCCTTCGCAACCCAAGCGCTTTGTCTTGAAGAAACATCACTCCCGCTGTAACATGCCACATTTCTTCTATACGACTGGCTCACACGCCTGACTCAACAAATTAGCGTTATACGTTGTCGTTCCCTTTGATCGAACCAGGAGATAAACTTTGTTGCCTCTCTTGAGGCCAACTTCTCACCATTACGCGTTCGTCATGGACAGGAAAAGATGGTAATCATTTGGTGCCGGGTCCGGACTTTAAGGTGAGTGCATTAAGACCTCCCATCCGAGCTCCTGGAGCTTCTGACGAGTCACCAAAGACGTGTATGGCCTGGCGTTGTCCTGATGGAACACAACTCGGCCTCTGTTGATCAAAGATGGCCTCACCTGGATGAGTGCTGCCTTTAAGCGGTCCAGTTGTTGGCAGTAGAAGGCCAAATTGAGCGTTTGGCCTTAAGGGAGCAGCTCGTAGTAGATGATTCCTTGCCAATCCCACCAAACACACAGCAAAACCTTCCTGGCCGTCAATCCTGGCTTGACCACCGTTTCCGCCGGCTCACCGCATTTCGACCACGACCGATTTAGCTTGACGTTGTCGTAAGTGATCCACTTTTCATCGCCAGTCACCAAACGCTTCAGAAATGGGTCGATTTTGTTGCGATTCAGCAGCGATTCGCAGATGGAAATTCGGTCTTTCTTGTTTTTCTGCGTTAGTTCGTGTGGCACCCAAACATCGAGCTTCTTTTTAATCCAAGATTATGCAAATCGTTCCAAACGGTTTTCTGGCTTATCTTGAGTTCCTAAGCAATTAAATAAGTGCTCACGTGACGGTCTGTTTCCACTATTTCCATGATGGTGGATCTTTGACATCGAAATTACCGTAACGGAACCTAGCAAACCACTTTTGTGCTACACGTTCGTTTACAGTATCGGGCCCATAAAATAAATTAATTTTTTCAGTCGCTTTGGCTGTTTTTTCGCCTTGATCGAAGAAAAATTTGTAAAATTTAGCGAATTTTCTCTTTGCTGGTGTCCATCTTTGACGAGCGCTCACAACGGACTGAATCAATCAATCGAAAAACTGTCAAAGACAAACTTTTAGCGCGAATAAACACATTTTCAGCGTCGTATAGTATGACATGATGCGAGACGTAACACTAGTACTATAGACAATAACGCCACCGAACGAACTGTTTATTTAACCTAATATTATTGCATTACTAAAGCTGACCTGCCGTTGTTGCTATCTCCTCTACGCCGCTATATATCTTTGTCAATTATCTACGAAAGCATCCCTTTTTGCTTCTTTTTGTGACTAATACCCCAAAATAGTTCACTTATTGTTAAACGATCTGTCTGAGCGAACCTTTTGCCTACACATTTTGGGCATTTTTTATTTGCACATAGATTCGTAAGAACATTTTTATAGCACTTGTTTGTATTCTGCAGGCTTTTAAGCAATGCCCTACGCTTTCTGTTACCTCGTTTTCCAACGCAGGTTTTTTCTAAAGCTTTTTTTACTTGAAACCAAAAGACCAATTATTTAAAGCAGGATAAATTAGTATTATTTCTACCACTGTGTTGTGAAAATAAACGCTTTTAACCCTGGAAATCGCCATGGTCATATCTTAACTTATCTGCTCCCTAGTGACTACCCAATTGAACTACATGAAGTTGAGACTCCGTTGTTTCGGTTTTTCTATGCTAATTTTAACAAGGATATTATTATTCGTTTTTTTTTTTCTTCAACAACATTTACTCTTTTTGCAGCAATAATAAACAATCGGTTTAAAAGAGAGAGGAATATATAGCAGCAAGAGCAGCATTCTTTCGTTGAACTAATAGGCTTATGTTAGCATTATTTCAGATTTTATTTAAGGTTTTACCGTAGCGCAAATGTTTAGTCTTAAAAAGATAATCCCAAAATCGGTTAAGTACTCTTTACAACCATTTTTAACAAATTTATTTATAAAGCTGTACACAAAATTTTATGGGCTATTTACGTAAACCTTTCTCGAGAATGTATTGACGCAAATCAAATGGAAATCTGTTTAGATATTTTTGAGTTCATCGCGAACAGACAGATCGACAAGCAGAGGAGAGGAATTTGTTTTGTTTAATAATTTGCAGATATTATAATATTAACAAGTTAAGTCGAAAATTTTACTCATATATACATAAATGAACAGAATGTAAGTCCCAAAGGTTGTAGAATCATTGAAAGTGTATAACTTTCACATAGTGTGGAATAAATTTTACGGCAGTGCGAGAAGCATCCTTCATTTTGAATTAGACATTTTTTGTTATGTTGATTTGGTGATGTCAGAGAGAATTATTGTAGAGTCTGAGTACCAGTTATCTTACAAATATCTACTCCACCTCACAATATTTGGATCGTTATTGAATATTCGAGTAAAGTTGAGATAGCAGCGAGGCTCTATTAAATCTCCAATATATTTATGAACTTTGAGATAGTAGCGAGGCTCTATTAAATCTCCAATATATTTATGAACTAGCATAAGTTATTATATTTTCTATTTAGTAAATTTTTTTTAACAAAGATGGAGCCAGCTCTTTCATTGTCCAGCTCCAAGCATCACGTAATGTACCTAGGGCTTCACTTCTTTAACTGCCTGGCTGACGCAGCAATTGCTGATATAGACAGTATCGTGCATCTTAGAAGTTGAGAAGTACTCCACATCGGTGTCACGACCGACCTTCAGACCTAAGTGCGCTGGTCGCTTTGATCAACAACCGCGTCAACTCTAATCAACTTAACTCAACTCTCTTAATTTGCTGAATTATATAGCTGAACATTACATTCATTCTTTAACCAGCCTGGAATTGGTGAGTGACAATCCTTTTCTCGTGAGGTTTATTTTCACGAATTAGTGCATAGTTATTTTATTATTTATGATCGACCAGGTCAATAATGTCCGATCAGTTCATTGTAGTTGGAGTTTAATATTTCACACAGTATACTAGACAAAACAATAATAGTTAGTAGTTAAAGTCAATATTTGGAGCACACAGTAGCTTATCCCTTTTTATAGATGGTTAAACACATTTCCGTTCTAATCCGAACATATTTTGTAAAAAAAAGTTGCAAAGAACTTGTTTGTTTTTGTCAGCATATTTTAATAGCCCAGTTGGTAGATTATCGGTTATTTTTTTTGTTTAACAGTCAGGCAACTTCAAAGTGATTGGAGTTCTGGCTCACTATCTCCAGTGTTATTATTATTACTGCAATTAAGCAAATTACCGGATTACCTTTTTATTACCACAAGAGTGGTCCTACAACCTTCTCCAAATCGCGACAGCCACGTCGCTGAATTGTGAAATTGTTTGAAAAACTCTAAGTGCAAGGGGGCTAGGTTGCCGCCTGTTATGATATTTCAAAATAACATTTCTAGTAATAATCAGACGATATTTATGTTCATCTATAAAGTCTTTAGAGAAGTCATGTAAATGTGGTCCTAATCAAGTACCTTCTTGCTTTCTTATTATTTACAAACCTTTGCCTGACTGTACAGAAAGCTATTTATTCTATGATCAGTCAATAAATCCAAGGGTATAGTGGCATTTTTAAAACGGTGGGCTAAGGAATTGAAGAATCCTCACGTTACTAAAACTTTCTTCATAACAATAGTAATACCTATTCTGGAATACGACCCTGATAAAATAGTATCTATTCTAAAACAATTTCTCCTGTTTGCTTTGAGAAATTTTCTTTGGGACCCTGACCTTCCTCCTTATAGTAGTCATCGTAACCTCCCCACTCTTGCCAGTCATAGGGAAGTGCTTGGCCTAATTTTCATAAACTTGATGATTACAGAAATATTTTTATTTAATCAGACCCACTTCAGTTGCTTGAAGCTCTCGAAAGCCAAACATGAGTTTGTATTATCACTTGGTTTGATCGCCAGATCTATAAGTTATACATATTTTGCCACAAAAATACGTAAAAACACCCAATTAAAAATTTGTTGCGGCTGCAAAATATAATATAATATTTCGTGAATGTGTGCAAAGTCAGAGTCTGTAATCAGCGTTTATTTAGTTTTTAGTACATAACAATCATAAACATTAGTTATGGTAGGTGTCTTCCTAGTGGGAGCATCTTGTTGTTTTTTGTTGTTGTTACAGCCGTTACCTTAACCTCGTCCAGGAGCAGACAAAACTAATACGATGTGTTCATATTAGAGGGAATGGTTTTTCGGTAAATATTGCAGGAGTGACATTCCTTGGCCGGATAAAAATCCGGGTCGTTCCAGTATGAAGGCCCGACTGTCGCGGGAACTATTTGATTTTCGTCGCATCTTACGGCAGACATGCCTTACCACGGGTAAATTCTTGAGCACTTAACTCACAGTAGTATATACATATATATATATTACCATATATCTCAACCATTGGGCAGGACGGCATACTAACCCTGCGAGTTAAGTGCTCAAGAATCCGTGGTAAGGCATGTATATATATATAATTTATATATACAGTGGCGGACTAAAGTCTACATACGACCCCTTTTTTTGGAATCCCTACCGTCCCATAGTTTTTACAGGAAAAGTATTGATGTAGTCTTGCTTTAAATTTAATTGTAAGAAAAAACCGAAAATTTCATGTGTGTTCAACATTAACTTTCAATGTTATTAACAAAAAACTCAAAAAAGCCGTTGACAAAAGTGAACATACGTTTCATTAATTTGTTTCGTTTATTACTTCAGCTACTGTTTTCAGCGGTCAAGTACCGTTTTTTTTTCTATCTATACTTTTCTTGGTATTTGGCTTTATCTTAATTATTTTTCATCATTTGAAAAAAGAAATACAATCGCGAAAATGTCGTCAGGAACGGAAATCCCGGTGGCTGTGCGAAAATTAGATATAAAACACAGAAATGATAACAAAACGTTCGGCGAAATAGCTAAAGTGTTAAGTTTAAGAAAAGTGACGGTGCTAACAATTTATAAAAACTTTGCAGGATCGGGCTCGTTCGAGAGTAAGCCGGGAAGTGGCCGTCCAAAGAAGCTTACCCGTAGGGACATCTCTTTCATCCGTAATAAAGTAAGCCAAAATCCCAAGGTACATGCTACCAATTTGGCCCAGAAGCTAGCTGAACGATCCCAAATTGTTGTGCACCCACGCACAATAACAAGAACTCTTAACAACGAAGGATTCTACAGCAGAACTCCTCGCAAGAAGCCTCCCATAAGCGAGAAAAACCGCGCAGTTCGGTTGGAGTTCGCAAAAAAGCATCTAAAGAAGGATCACGAGTTCTGGAAAAGCGTGCTATTTACGGATGAGTCAAAATATAACATATTTGCATGCGATGGCAGAGCAAAAGTTTGGAGAAAACCCAATACTGCCATGAATCCCAGGAACCTTATTTCGACCTTAAAGCATGGTGTTGGGAGTGTCATGGATTGGAGAGCAGTTGCAGCGTCTTGAGTGGGTAAATTGGTCTTTATTGAAGGAAATATGGATCGCTTCGAGTATAAGACCATATTGGAAAAAAATTTGAAGCTATCTGTGGACAAACTGTGCCTTGGCTCGAGCTGGATCTTTCTACAGGATAATGATCCTAAGCACACAGCGCATATAGTAAAGGATTGGCTGCTGTATTATGCTCCGCGGCAGTTGCACTCATCACCACAAAGCCCGGACTTGAATATTACAGAGCACGTATGGAAAATATTGGAGCGGAAAATTCGAAAACACCCTATAAGTAATGCATCAAAGCTCAGAGAGAAACTTCAAGAAGAGTGGCAAAACATTACAGGAGAAGAGCTGGAAAATTTGGTTTTTTTCAATGCTAGACGCTTGCAAGTGGTGATCGATGCGCATGGTGGCCCAACAAAATATTAACTTAGTTATTAAAATTAATATGATTACCTAGAATAGCTAAGCAAAAAATCGTATGTTCACTTTTGTCAGTGCCTTTTTTCCATTTTTTGTTAATAACTTTGAAAGTTAATGTTGAATAAATGAGAAATTTTGGTTTTTGTTATATACTTGAATTTAAAACAAAACTGCATCATTATTTTTTCTGTGAAAGCTATAGGACGGGTTGAATTCCCAAAAAATGGATCGTATGTAGACTTTAGTCCGCCACTGTATATATATATAATTGGCGCTTTGTAACCGCTGGAGCGATTTCCGAGCTCCTCCTACAATTTGTTATTTTGCGTCTTGATGTTTTTCCAACAAATGGAGGGACCTGTAGTTTTTACTAAGCCGCCTCCGAACGGCTGATGGTTTTTTATACGGAGCTTTTATTTCATGTCATAAATAAACTCAGATGGGTTGACATTGTCTGAGCAGGGGTGATCGCAATTAAAAAATTTAACTTAATTTTTTATTTAAATTGAACTTTTGGATATCGGTCGCACCAAGATTTGAACCCGGGTCTTTCGAATTCTAGTATGCAATGCTAACCACTCGGCTACTGCGGCCGCATACTCGTACATATGATAATGTATAGAGTGTTTAAAGTCGATTACTGTCTTCGTGATGTACCTAGATTGTGGTTCAACTTTCAATAAGTATCTGTAAGGATAGTCTCTATGGTCTGTAATTAATGATCGGCCGGCCAATTCTCTTGTAAGTTACGAGCAACACTTCTTTATCCAGGTGTTTCCGACAAGCGATTTCGGGATTTTGTTTCGAATCTGTACTTTTATAGCAATTCTGTCCTATGCCAGTTCTACCCATCGGAGTTGTTCCGAATTTTTTTCCGACTAAGGGCTGTCAGCCTTTCAGAGGTCTAACCCAATTTAGGAACTACAGCATTAACATTCGTTATCTACCCCTGTATAAATAATATTGTAAACTATTTTTCTAAAGGAAAAACAAGATTGACTCATATAAGCTCGTTAAAGAATTTTCATAAGGGAAAACTTTTATTAATTTTTCCTTCAAGGTATTTTACAAATATTTATTGTACACATGACGGTGGGTTTATTTATGTACGAACTTTTAAAATAACCGCACATGAACACATCAAACTTTAGCTATATATGTTTGTTGAAGTTCCGACAAAAGCGCCCATTATAAATCGTGGTTAAGTGGTCACAAAGCGTTTCAAGCTTTGCTATGCCACGCAGACAGATTCTAAAGCAACAAACAAAACAATGGCATTTGAGTGTGTATGTGTGTGGCAGACCGGTGTCATGCAGTTGGTGTAGTAGTTGTGGCAGCAGCAGTTGCACAAAGTGTACTTAAATTAGACTAAGGATCGCGGCTTTGTACTTTTGTTATGTATCATCCGGTTTTCCTTTGGGTGCAGTGACTACAGGTTTTTAGAAAACTCTTTTTTATGAAAATGTATTTATTTATACTATTTTGTGGTTTTCCATGCTTTTTTTTACTTATTTATTTTTAATCGAAGAGATTACAATATCTTTTTTAGTTATTTGGGATATTGTAAAGGAGATGTTATGTAAAGAATGATGAAAACTCGTAATAAGGCTTCAACTGATGCGAAAGCTTAAATTTCTTATTCCTTATTGATCTTCCTACTTCTTCAAAAATTTCAAAAAAAAAAAAATAATTTTTCTAATTGCGGAAGGGGATGTCAAATCACGAAATATAAGCTCTTCATAAAAATTTATCGGATGTTCGGAGACGGCTTGAATAAGCTGTAGGTCCCTTCATTTGTTGGAAAAACTTGAAGACACATACCACAAACTTCTTCTGCGGATACAAACCACTAGTTTATATATTGTACACTAGCTGTACCCTGGAACGCTTCGCTGCAGCAAACACTCATTCAAAGCATGAGAAATGAAACATGGTATATGTTTTAATTGTAATTTTATTTACTATATTTTTGGGAATACAACATTTTTGATATTGAATTTTGTCTACTTCCCGAAGAGAAGAGTTGTTTTCCTGTTCATCTAATTAAAATCCACTATGTATCAAGTAAGTCGAATGATAAATAAAAAATTTTTAATTTTCGAATATTTCGGTCCTTGTTCACCTTTCAAAAATTTTTTCTTATAATCCTTCCCAGGAAAATTAAAAATTATCTTTGTGCCAAATATCAAGAAAAGTTTTTTTAATAGGTTGCGCTTTGACCCACATCCCAGATATTTAGACAATTTCCTGAACTTTCACAAATATTTCAAGATCAGAATTAACCATTCTCGAGTTTTAGTGAAACAGACGGTAATTGGTGAAAGTCGAACAAAATTAAGATATAAGAAATTTTATGAGTTACCGTATTCAAAGTAATTTCTTTCTGAGATATTTTTAGTACATGCTCTATACACGTAGACGTTCTCACTTGTATACAAATAATTTTAATGTTACTAGGATATTCGAGAGAAAAAGATTCCCGAATATTAGTTGTTTACTTTTTAAAGTGGTTTTTGGTGGTCTACCAGATAAAGCTATGCTAAGTAATAAATCCACTGAGATTATGCGCACAAATTCAAATCCTTAATTTTCGCTTAATTTTCGATCATATCAGAATCAATAGCACTCCAATATATTTGTTTTGCTGTTTTTCGCCCATTAAATACATCAAGGCAGACATCATCGTCATCGTCATCTCTTAATTTATGGAATATTGGTTATAAGATCACATCTTTACTACATGCATATGCTCAAGTCTTAAAATCCTCTATAAGTAACTCCTACAACACACTGTTCCATTATTTCCCCTGTGAGCAAGCTTTTAGATTTTTGTTTGACTAAACATTTCGGCATCCATATAAACTGGACAATCTTTATAAACTACGAGAAACAAGGTTCACAATTCGACCCATACATACATACTTTTTTATGTATGGGGATGCGTGGCCTTTTTAAAGTGGTGCGATTTTAATCATTTTTACTGGAAGGGGTGTAGCTTGAACTAGGCCACGTGGAAAGTTGAAAGAAATATGTTAACCCTAAAAGGGGGAGAGAGAAAATGACTCACTGATTTCTTGGTATGATCTTGCATATATTTTTCCACATAGTCCAGTTTTATTAATTGTTTTTTACTAGATAGAGCAAAATTCTAAGTTTGAAGAAAAAAGTCCTACCCCAAGGGTGAAAAATATGATTTGAATGCCGAGTTATGTGTTAAAAAAATTTGCTGAAAATCATTTGAAGGTTTTATTTTTTTTTGGTAAGAAGTTCTTATTTCTTTCCACTTCTCTTCTTTCCGACATCTCCCATTGTATCAATTAATCGTTCAAAATGATCGAAAATCCATTTTTTCTGACTATGGCGGCTGCGGTTGCCGAGTGCTTACCATTGGGTGTTGCCATTTGGAAGATCACGGAAGATGCAAAATTAATTTAAATATAAAATTAATTTAAATTTTCTAATTACGGTCGCCCCTCGGCAGGGAATGTTAACTCGCCAGATAATACTTCTGGTATTCGGAGGCGGCTTAGTATAAGCTGTAGGTCCCTCCATTTGTTAGAAAACACATCAAGACGCTAAATCGAAAATTAGAGGAGGAGATCGCGCGAAAATCGCTACAGCGGTTACAAAGCGCCAATTATACTCGTATATATGATACGTAGAGAACTAGAAATGCCGCCCCACAAATTCCATATACGGAGTTATGATGATTGCTCGTCGAGAGTTGGAGTGTAAGTCGAGCGAAAAAACTATTTGTCTTTCTATTGTAATTGTAGCTTCTCGATATCCAAACTTTCATATGTTTGGAGACATGTCTTCTTAACTGAACGGAGAGGGCTTAGTAAATATATATTTCACGAGCACAGGATATATGTGTTTCGTCTATCACAACATGGTTAATTTGTGTAGTTTTCAGTCGATGAGTATTACCCCATTTAGGAAGTTTCGTTTTGGCGGCAGAATTTCACCTATTGTTGACCGAAGTACAAATTCGACACCTTGGCGGGGCCGCCCTTTATAATATAGCAGCACTAAGTTTCAAAAGGATTAACCTTTGACCAATTTAGTTCAGTCCATTTCTTATATGGTGGTAATGCCAGCTTTAATTTAATTTTATTATAAATACTTCTCTATATTAACAAAAATATTAATAACGGGGTTAAAGACATACCATTTCAAAAATACAGTAATAATTCTACATTGAAGTCATAAACTAAATGAAAAAGAGCACCTGTTTTATACTTACCACCCATTCTAGACTATTTTCTTATTATTTGTTACGCAGCCCGACGTTTCATTTCGAGTTTTTATTGTTATTTTCCAAATGCTTTTATTTTTTTTTTGTTTTTCATCTGTGGTTTTCATTTTTCTATGTGCCTTGTGTGTTCCTTAGTATTTTCTTTTTCTACCTTTTCTTTCTATGTGTATGCTTCGCATTGTTTGGTTTGCTTCTTTGTTCTTAGAAATATGTTTTTTATGTGGCCAAATGTTCTTGGATATAACTAATTTGTTGTCTTTGATGACAATTTTATGTATGTCATATAATCGACAAGAGAGACTTAATTAATTGTGCAAATATCCTAGCTTAAAAATAAAAATGAAATAAAAATATTAAAGAAGAAAGGAAGGAAAATGAGTCAACTGTTACTGAATTCCAGTGTCCAGTGCTAATACAAAGGAAATGAAAGTGAAGTAGAAGCACTTTAAATATCTTGATGTTAATTTAAGAAAGTTGTTTTTTTTTGTTATAAGTTTAGTGAGCAAAAGGCTTATTTGTTTGTTAGAATTAAATATTTTCGTTGTACAGTAAAAAAAATGGTAGAAGTGCCAGCTGTTTCATAGATCACCACATTTCCTCATCAGACTTCTTATAGTAGAGATCGAACCAACGTATCCTGATTAAACAGACGAGTGCTCTACCACTGAGTTTAATTCATACAAACAAATAATCCCTTCACTCACTTAACTTATAACAAAAATTAATTGTGTAGGGCATCAAAATATCTATGAAAAATGTTAAAAAAATCTATGTTTTCTGGTTCTTTAATTTCAGATAGCAGTTTAAATGTTTGGACACGTCTACTGCATTATTTCGAATTTTTAAGAGAGCTTCAATGATATGTCCTCAAAAGTTACAACTGAAATGCTTTGGAAATTCTTTGACATTTTTCCCCCTTTTTGCATATCTTGTTGCGTATACTAATAAGCCCAGGAGTAAATTTGGGTTTGTCAGAATTACCAAGTCCTTCGCTAACTTTTTCAAAACTTGGCCACCCATCAGAAGTATATGGGTCGTGTATTGCGTGAAAAACGGCCTGCAACGACCGAAAGCCATAACAAGGTCATTTTGCAACATGATATCACCCCACCTGCCGGATTCTCCAGAACTCGATCCTTCCAACTGCTGACCTTTCCGATGGATTAAAAATTATTTAGGGAGCCACCGGTTTGAGTCTTTTGAAGAAATCGAACAATGACTCAATGATTGGAGGACGGATTTCTTAGAGATTGTATTTGAAAATTACTAGAGAGATGGGGAAAAAGTACTCGCTTCCGACGGACAATTCTTGTAATTATTTTCCTCTTTTTCCAACAAAAAACACTTTTTGAACACAAAAGGCCAGAGCGAATTAATATGATTATTTAAGAATTTATCGCTCTTCCTCTGTGAACTGTGTCTTACAAACATAAACTACACACGCACATTTTGTGCACATTATTGTTGGGCATTCTCCACTTACATATTTATTCGCTTCAATTAATTCACAAAATTGCACTGTAAAAAAGATGGGGGATAATCAGCTAATTCCTCAAAGTGTAGAGTTCCGGAAAAAATTATCTGAAAATTGCGTAGCATTTTAGCATATGTACAAACATACACAAATTTTTGTAAATACATAGGAGTATATGAGCGTTTCTTTGAAGCGATGAGTAAATGATAAAAAATGAAATACCAAACAATTATTTATTTATACATATTGAATGTTGTGCGAGTTTTCTTTTTAGGAAATCCATAATGAATACATATTTTTGATCCTTTATCTTATTGAAAAAACAACAAAAACCAATTCTAGCCAAAAAGGAACTACTTGAATCGAATGACAAGTGAGAGAACGTTATAGATGATCTAATACTTCGAGAACCCCATTAATTCTGCGACATAATAATGGGCCCATATGAGATCTCTTGAAAAATAGGATGTGTTCATATTTACCTCAGCTCTATAGGGCTGCAACTAGATGTTTCTTTCTCTTGTCAAAAAGTGAATAAAAAGTCTCTGACCACATCTGACGATTATTCTTTGGCCGGCTTTGGCTTGAAGGTCCCAGGCGATTAAGGTTTTCTTCAGATTGAATGGGAGGTTTTAGTACGTATATCGCAACCAAATGAAATCTTTTAAATTTTGCAAGCCAGAATAATCACCGCAAATATATTTGCTTTCAGCTCATGAAGGTCGAATAATGTGTGATTGTTGAAATTGTTGTTTTTACGGTGCAATGAACAGAGTGCGGTATGTGTCATTGGCATCATTATTACTTCTGCAGTCACGCTATTGAAATCAACGCTGTTGAACGAAACTTAGTTGCAATGCTTTAAAGAGATGATAACCTGCCACTCACATTATACTCTTGTGTTTCTTTTAAACTGTTATTTTTGCTTTTAATTTTATTTTAATTATATCGTTCAACTTTTGAACAGTTTAATATAATTGCCTAAATTGCGATATTTTGCTTTGTTGCACTACTCGCAAGTACTACTCGTATATGTAGTCATATATTTATATTCGATAGATTTGTTGTTTGTACCATTTAATATACGTATGACAATGTTTAGCATAGAGTCGTGAGAACTCTTATTAGTTTATTTTATTTTATTTTAATTTCTTGTTATTTATTTTATTTCATTTTATTTTATATTAAATTTTTATATTATTTAAATTTTTTATTTTAATTTTATTTATATCGTTAAATTTTAATTTAGGCGGTGATAATTTTGAGAGCTGGTCTCTTCAAATGAGGAATTTGCTGATCACCATGGACTATTGGGACATCATTATAACCAAATGTCCGGAAAACGCTCCCGAAGATGATAAAAAATTATCAAAAAGCTTTGGTGACCTTCATATTAGGTCAAGTAAAAGTTTCGTTCGGTTTTTGTCTTAGAAATAGCGTTATTGTCCATAGTATTGTACTAGTGTTACGTGCCGCATCATGTCATACTATACGGCGGTGAAAATGTGTTTATTCGCGCTAAAAGTTTGTCCTTGACAGTTTTTCGATTGATTGACCCAGTACGATGTGAGCGCTCGTCAAAGATGGACACCAGCAAAGAGAAAATTCGCGAAATTTTACAATTTTTCTTCGATCAAGGCGAAAAACAGCCAAAGCGGCTGAAAAAATTCCTTTATTTTGTGGGCCCGATACTATAAACGAACGTGTAGCACAAAAGTGGTTTGCTAGGTTCCGTTACGGTAATTTCGATGTCAAAGATGCACCACGCGTCGGGAGGCCTGTAGTCGAAAATTGCAATAAAACCACGGAAATAGTGGAAACAGACCGTCACGTGAGCACTTATTTAATTGCTGAGGAACTAAAGATAAACCGGAAAACCATTTGGAACCATTTGCATAATTGAATTCAAAAAGAACCTCGATGTTTGGATGCCACACGAACTAACACAAAAAAACATGATGGGCCGAATTTCCATCTGCGAATCGCTGCTGAGTCGCAACAAAATCGACCCATTTCTGAAGCGTTTGGTGACTGACGATGAATAGTGGATCACTTACGACAACGTCAAGCGAAATCGGTCGTGGTCGAAACGCGGTGAGCCGGCGGAAACGGTGGCCAAGCCAGGATTGACGGCGAGGAAGATTTTGCTGTGTGTTTGGTGGGATTGGCAAGGAATCATTTACTACGAGCTGCTCCCCTATGGTCAAACGCTTAATTCGGCCCTCTACTGCCAACAACTGGACCGCTTAAAGGCAGCACTCATCCAGGTGAGGTCATCTTTGATCAAGAGAGACCGAATTGTGTCCCATCAGGACAACGCCAGGCCACACACGCGCTTAATGGTGAGAAGTTGGCCTCAGGAGATGCCTGTGAAAATTGGCTCTCCGAGTTTTTTGCCAATACGAGTAGGGACGCATCCTTCTACGAGAGGGATATAATGAAGTTGGCATCTCGTCGGCAACAAGTTTACGAACAAAACGGCGCATATAAATAGGACAAAACTACACAAAGTTATCATTTTTTGAAAAATTAATAAAAAACCGAATGAACTTTTTACTTGACCTAATATTATGTGTTAAACCAGCAGAGCTTCTTCACGTACGGAATTGCATTCATCCAGCAGAAGCTTGGAATAAACTGTATAGAGCAAAAACTCCTTCACCTAAAGTGATTTTATTTAAAAGTATTTTTCGTTTTGAAATAAAAAGCGACGAAAAAATGTATACACAAATTAATAATTTCTGTAGCACGGCTGAAAACTTAAAAGAAATCGACATTGCGGTACCAGAAGACTTATTGCGTATTTTGTTGTGGTGCAGCTTACCTAACGACATGAAAAGTTTTGTCGTCGCTTTCGAGATGAGATGAGAGATGAATTACCTCCTTTGGGACAGCTGAAGGTCAAAATCTCGCAAGAGGGACAGCGTCGTGGCAATCGAGCCGACAGCAGCGATACAGTAAGAGTATTTGCTGCGAAAGCAGAGAAAAAGAGAGCCGAGGAAAGAAATCTGGCAACTTATTGTAATGGTAGCAACAAAAACAACGGAAAATGTGCAAACAGAAGGCAAAATATGCAATGTTATGCATGGGGTTAACGCGGTCATATTCGATCGGAATGTAACAACAACCCACAAACAAAATTGATGAGCGCGTGTGAGGAGAAATATCATGCAAACAAAAGAAATTGGATTTTGGATAGCGGTGCTTCTACTCACCTATGTCGTGATAGAAGTTTTTTCAACAAACTAGAGAAGTTTACACAAACAATTTTGTTAGTTACTGGCGAATGTGTAAAGGCGCAATGCGTAGGCGACGTGTACTGAAAATCGGAGATGTTCTGTTTGTGCCGGATTTAAATTCTAATATTTTATCGGTTAGCAAAATTATTAAGTATGGACGTTGTGTAAATTTAAATAAAAACATTGCAAGTGTAATAGACAGTCGTGGCGAAAAGTGTTTTGTAGCAAATTTAATTGCTGGAATATTTAGTGTGACCTTGAAGAAGAGGCAAGAGTTCGCTTTAACAGCTATTGAACGTAATAAAAGCCAAATTTGGCACTCGCGGTTCGGACACTTGAATTATAGAAACTTAATGAAGCTTTAAAATAAGAATATATTACGCAGTATGAATGTGTGTTTTTCGAAAGGCTTAAGTTGCATCACTTGTGCAGAATGAAAAATAAAAGCTAATCCGTGAGAAATAACAATATTTTTTCTAAAATTGTCTAGAACTTATACATACGGATATTTGTGGAGCAACGCGCGTTGAGTCTCCAAGTGGTTCAAGGTATTTCACAACCTTCATTGATGATTACTCACGGTTTATATGGACATATTTTTTGAAAAATAAATCGGAAGCATTTAATATATTTAAAGATTTTTTAATTCGAGCGTAGATTCAAACCTTAAGGTGAAGCGTTTGCGAAGCGATAATGGCCGTGAATACCTAAGCAATGATTTTAAGAATTTTTTGAAGGCAAGAGGTATTCAGCATCAAGTTACGACAAGTTATACATTACAACGAAATGGGGTGTGTGAACGTGCGAATAGAACATTAGTGAAAATGGCGAAATGCCTGCTGGCTGAATCTAAGCTTCCACAGAATTTTTGGACGGAAGCAGTAAATACTGCCACCTATCTGCGGAATAAGTCTCCAACGAAGATGTTGAAGCACAAAACGCCCTACGAATGCTGGTTTAAGAAGAAACCAAATCTGGCTGCAAATCTCCAACAACAACAGAAGCAGAAGTTATAGCGTCATCATCGAGTTCTGAGGTTGAGGAACAAAGTTTTGTTGGTGCTAAACGCAAACAAGATAGACCAGAAATATTGAGGAAGGCAACATCGGCAGACCACGGAAAATGTTCGTTACAGAGCAGCCACAAGAGGCTTTAAATAAAGTAACGACTTGTGTAAAAATAAAACTTGCCAGTGCCAGTGGAAAAATTGCAAACGAAATCTTATCTTTAGGAGATATCATTGGCAAAAGCAATGTTTCCGCGCCACACCACTGCATCCGATTCCGATTCTTCAATTTGACTTTTCGAGCCGGTTTGCCACAGCTCTGATGATTTGGATTCCAGTGGTTTCGGTGAAGACAAAGTCTCGACAGTTTTGTCAAAGGAAAAAACACATTAACAAAACGCATAAGATAAAAAAGAAGACAAGCTAATTGCTTGCTCATTTCTCTAAACGGATTATGAAAATTTATTTATTTTAATTAAGGAAAATTATAAAAAACAAATCACACAAGATACAATAATTTGAAAGATTATTTAAAATTGCTATTTCTATAACTGTTATGTCCAAAACCTTACGCACAACCACAGACGGCTATTCACTTCTTTCTCACTTTGTTTTACCCCAAATGGCTACTTGGTTTAATTCTGCAAGTTGATAACTACTTAAGCAGTGACTGCAAATTCACAAATTTTTTTCGCTTGCATGAATTTTTAAACATGGGCTCATCTTCAGGCTATAATAAGATGTTACAAATTTCATCCGTGCATGTTAGTAAGCCGGAAGTTTTAATTCACTTTAACTACAATTTTATGTAAAATTTGTTTCTAACGTTGCCACAACAGCCGAACTGATGTCTCGAATTTAACATATTGTCCTGTGAGCTATCCGCCGTTGAGAGTCTTTTAGACTAATGAGCTTTGAAATCAACGCAGTGAGTTATGTGAAGCAAGCGCAGATATCCATAATCCCTGCAGCCGAATGTTGCAGATGCTGCAAGTTTCTTCGCTTATTTGCTGAGTGATGTTAAGTTGTGTAATAAGTTAATGCTATTCAACTCTTCTTCACCTGGGGAAACAATTGTTTAATAAAAAGTTAGTATAATCCAGCGGGTATGCAGCCAAGTTACTTTAAACGAGGGTGCTGCAAATATTTCAAGGTTACATTTTATTTGCTTTGCAAGTGAATTATTTTCTTTTTCCTGTTTACAATTTCTCGCCAATTGGAAGCACCTAGTGATTCTTGGCTTCCACTTTCGGATTCAGTATCGAAAATTTATTTACAAAGTTGGAATGTTTCCGTTCACATGTACCATATGTCTAACCAGTGTAGTCAATGTCTTTTAATTCGGTAAATTAAATGAAATGGCTGTATACCTTATAGTCAAACCCATCGCCGTTTTAACGCCTGCCTGTACGTAAAGTATCAAACGGCTTGGTGAGGTCCGTCTAATATGCACTCATCTAAGTAAATAATCCGATGAATGCATTCTGCCAGTTTTCCGCCACCATATTTGAAAAGCTCAGCCAGTATACCATCGGCCAATCTCTGTTCAAACTACGTCCTAATCGGATTACGGAGCGTATATTTCGTCTAGGACATCTAGGAGCTTCGCAGTTAGAAGGTTAGTTGAAGTATCAATAGTGGATATCAACGCTCTTTTAAACTTTGTTCGGGCACTAACTATTATATTGGATTCGCTGTCCTCCTTTCTATATGCTATGAATCGGTTTTCAAACCTTATATATATAAGTTGACGAATCTTCTCATAGAAATTCCGGGCATTTCCCTTGTCCATCAGTCTCTTAAACGTTATTCGTTGTTAGATGGTTTCTTTTTCTTCAATATGAGGAGCGCCTGATATGTTAACGACCTAAAGTACCTAATGAAACAAATGTTCAATTTTATATTTTTTTATTGGGATGTATGCATTAATTCGTGCGGTTTTTTTTCGAAAATTAAGATTTTATTGTGAAAAAATTCTCTTGATCAACTCCTAATACTTTTATTGCCACTTTTAAACCGTGCAAACAAAATTCGACGCCGACTTTTCCGCTTTGAATTTTATTTGGTTTCCCCTTCCCTTCCTCTGCATCGACTCTTGTTTGGACTCGGGATCATACTGATAAATCTAAATAAGTTTCATCAACTGTTACAATACGGTTGCAAACTTCAGCCAATCATCTTGGTACAACTCCAAAAAATCTTTACAACCCTCCAATGAGTGAGCATTCATGGTACCTAATCGTATATGAAGGAGAAGAGTCCTAAAGAACCGAGGTGCCCCAAATTGCGAGAATTTCCAGTTACTGTTGACATAGTGTTGTTGCTTGTGCAAGGAAAGAAATATTAATGAACCTAATAAAAAATTATGAGCCCCGCAATTAGTGTTATCAATAACGAGATGATGTGTCATCATGTGGCGGGCTTTATTGTAAGTCTTCGACTATAACCTTAAATAATCGGGCTTTGATCCGACCTGTTGCGACTGAGCCTCCATGGCACCTGAAATCCAAAACCAAACTTGAGATCCAGTATAAGACTAAGAGCTACAATTACTATCTTTTTTTTTATGACGACCCCAGCGTTACCCACTTCCCGCCCAACCGACCGAGGGGGGCGTCTGAGGGAAATCGAAAAATCCAACAGACCGGTGACCAAAAACCAGTAACAGTCCGGACTGCCCGGAACCCGAAACCGATCGCGGAAGGTCGCGGTTACACTTGCTTCTTACACTAAACAGCTACAGATTTGTTCATCAGCTGCTATAAAATTGCATGGGGAAAAGAAGAGGGAATTTCTTTAATTATTTAAAGCACTCAATAAGCAGGTTTTGATACAGAAAAGCGAGTCAGAGGAATCAATGTTGGGGAAATGTGTATTAAAATCATTACACAAAGGTCTAAAAGGTTAGTGCATATCAAAGTTTGTTCTGCATGAGCACAATGAAAGGGGTCTAAAGTGTTTAGATGATCTTAAAGGGATGGTGAAGTTAAGCTCGCTAAGTAGGTATGGGCTATTGATAGCACCTCTTATCAATTTAGTTAAAAATAAGACTCCAAGCATATTTCTACGACTATGGAGTGTAGGCAGATTAATGAGCCGTAAACGACTTTTGAAAGAAGGCAGACTCCATACAACTGAGCCATATTCCAAAATGAACCTAACAAGTGAGGTAAAGAGTAATTTGGTAATGTATGGGTCCTTGAACTCCTTAGCCCAACGTTTAATGAATGCCTTATTAGTACAAGCATTTATAGGTTTTCTAAAATCTAGCTTAGGGTCCATTGTCACACCTAAATCAATGAAGTCAATAACTTGTTCAACACTGTAATTATGTATCATATAGGCAAAGGATTGGAAAGATTTTCTGGAGAAACACATATATTTGCATTTATTTAAATTTAGGGACATACACATACAGTTCGCATCGCACCACCTAACTAAATTATTTAGATCAAGTTGCAAAAGCTTTCTATCTTCAATAGAATGAATTGATTTAAAGAGCTTGACATCATCTGCGTACATGAGTATTTTAGAATGAAGAACAACATTTCATTGATTAATATAAGGAAGAGTATGGGACCGAGGTGTCAGCCTTGAGGAACACCAGATGTTACTGCTATTTCACGTGTTGTACAATTTTTAAAAATTACTTTTTGTTTTCTATCAGTCAAGTACGATGAAATCCACTTGAGAAGGGAAGGTGGAAACCCGAAATGATCGAGTTTAAAGTGCAGTAAAGGATGAGAGACCTTGTCAAATTCTTTGCTGAAGTCAGTGTAGATAATATCTGTTTGATTATCATTTTGGAATCCATTACTGACATGGGTGGTGAATTCTAGCAGGTTCGATAGGGTAGATTTACCTTTACAAAACCATGTTGTGAAATGTCTATAATTGATGATACAGAATGGGCTAATTGATCAGTTATAATAGCTTCGATAGAGCATAACTTTGCTATCCCCCTGTAATTCCGTATTGAAAATCTACTACTAGATTTATGTACAATGTATGAATCTTTCCACAAAAAAGGGAATAAATTTTGCTTTAATGAAGCATTAAATATTTATTTAATTTACCTGATTTATAAGATTCCAAGTCATCCGCAGTTGTATCTTTTGCAAACTGCGATACAAATACGGACTTCCTTTTCGGCCATCCTTATCCCGTCCGATCTTATCCGATCAACCAGTTGGGCAGCTGCACAATACTTCCCTAAACTCTATATCAAAGTGGCTCCACTCAGGCTATTTATTAGCCAAGACTTAATGTAGATTATCGTATCCAGCATACGGATTGTCCAAGGGGGCAAGGGAGCTGGAATTGAATTCAGTCTTTTGATTGTTACTCAAATCTTAATAATTGATTTAGACGATATTATCAAAAAATATATTCACTAGTATAATAAAAGAAAAAGAAAAAAAATTTAAAATACTACCCAATTCGAGTTCAATGGCAAGCAGGAAGTGTTGATAAAAGTCAAGCGAACATTCCCAAAATGCGATAATATGCCAAGAATGATACAGAAAGGTCATAAATTAAGTGTGAATGTGTCAGAATGTTTATAAGAATTTTCGTTGCTTGCGTTACGAATACACATATTTATTTTTATGACAGCCCTTAAGCGAGTTTTCATGCTTAGCATTTTTATGGGAATAATTGTAGTTGTTGTTGTTCATTTGTTGTTGTTCCTTCGTTGTTGTTCGTTTGTTGCCACTCTTAAGGACACTCAGTGTGAATATTCTCATTCCGTTATAATATACACACACTTACAATTTTACTTAAGTATATATATATTCACAAAACATTTGACAAGGAAAGGCGAAAAATGTTGGAGTTAAACCATTAAGTTTGACTGACAAAAAAAAAGAGGAAATTTGCCGAGGCTTGAAATAATATTCTGCTGTTATTGTTGTTGTGACCTCAAATTTTCATATGTCGCATGAGTATGATCTCAGAGGTGCACTCCTAACGCCTTGAAGTATGCTTTTAATATATACTTGGTGCTTGCATGATTGTTAGTATTGTACAATCTTCATTGGAAGTGTGGGGTAAAGGTCTCTCAGATTAGTTATGAAGTTTTCAATACCAATAAATATGTAGGCCTAATAAATATATATACTTTATATCTATATATAAGAGTGCTATTTATAATTACGTGGAGCACCAATTTTACAACTAGTGTTGCCAGAATTTTTTCATCGATCCTCAAGACTGAAGTTATTATTCCATTTCATAATCATGAAGGGTATAAAACACGTTCGGGAATGTGAGCCTGAGGCCTCAATCGATGACGATTATATAGACACTTCATTACAAGTCTATGGTAAAGTTCGAATAGCGATCGCCCTCGTTCTTAATATTGGATATAGGTATGGTGATGTTAAGCACTTTGTGTGAATGTCAAAAACCCGTCGTGAGAAACTATTTTGATCTTATCAGTGTGGCTTCGGACCTGGTAAATGAAAAATTGACCGGATATTCACAGTGCACCAAATGTTTGAAGAGACTTTTAAGAAAAGTATCAACATACACGGTGTATCCCAAAAATAACCGAACTTTATATTTAAATCATACAACATACAGCGCCATCTATTGAATTTGCAACATTAAAAAGATACATTCATCCTCTTTCAAACGCACCTAACTTCATGTAAGTCGGATGACAGATGTAAAAGTGACAGCCATTTCAATAAAACCAAAAGTGTGCTAATGGTTCAAAAATAAAATGGAACAAAGAGCAAATATAAAATGTTGTGTCAAACTTGAAAAAAAATTTGCTGAGACATACGAATTAATGAAAAAAAATTATTGTGATGATTGTATGAGTCGTACGCAAGTTCATACGTGGTTTACACGATTTAAAAATGGTCGTGAGGATTTAAATGACGACCCTAGAGCAGGACGTCCAGAAACTAGTAATCGTGCTGAACTGGTGGAAAAAGTCCGTGAAATCATTGGTATCGATGCAAATTTTACTACGAGAATGTTGGCTGAAGAATTGAATACGAGTAAAAACACTATTTGGAGAATTTTAAGTGAAGATTTGGGGAAAAGAAAGGTCTGTGCGCGATTTGTTCCACATGAATTAAATGACGACCAAAAAATCGCTCGCGTGGAGCATTGCAAAGACATTATTGAAACTGCTGAAAATGATCCAGACTTCCTTGATTCGATCGTAACTGGTGATGAGACATGGTGCTTTAAATATGACCCTGAAACTAAGCGTAAATCTGCTGAATGGAAGTCCAAAGGCGAGCCGAAACCAAAAAAATTGCGTTTTCAGAAGTCTCGATTCAAGACAATGTTGATTACTTTTTATGATTCAAAGGGTATTGTCCACAAGGAATTTTTTCCAGAAGGTCAAAGTGTTATTGGAAAATACTATTTAGGCGTTTTACATCGTTTGTGGAAAAGAATCGGTCGTGTTATACCAGAATATCCAGCAGGAAAACAGCTGTTTTTATTGCACGATAATGCACCACCTCACAAGACCAAAAAGGTGAACGAATTTTTAATGAAAAAAGGGATTTCTCTCATCGACCATCCTCCGTATTCGCCTGACCTATCACCATGTGATTATTTTTTATTTCCAAAACTGAAAACCAAGATGAAGAGAGCATTTTATGATAATATCCCAGCCATTCAAGCAGCCGTAACCGAGGTACTGAAAAACATTTCTATAAATGACATAAAAAAATCTATGCATGCGCTGGTTGATCGTTCCAAACGTTGTGTTGAGTCAAATGGAACCTATTTTGAATAAATAATAACTTTCAAAGATAATATAGTGTGTATTTTATTTTATATCCAAAAAGTTCGGTTATTTTTGGGACACACCGATTTTAAAGCTACCTTCGATAGTATGAAGATGAGCTGCTGCTAAGCCGCTGTGTCCGAACGAGGTTCCCAGAAAAACATTTACGACTATGTAAACTGTAGTCTTAGTTCAGTTACAGTGTAACTTCTTCGGACAAGGCGATTCTTTATCGTGTGACTTCTTCAACCTAATGCTCGGGTTTTATTTTATTTTATAAGTTGCAGAACTAAATATAGAAGGTTTAATCTTCTATAAATCCGCATTACTGTTGTGATGTGCTAATGATTTTGACATTATCAGCTACAGTCAGTTAGTTCTGCTTTCTTCCGAATGAATAAGGAAGGAAAGAAGATGGATCTGATAGTGATCGGGGAGAAAACGAAATATTTTTTGCCATCAAACAAATGTCTTGCTCTTTCTTTTCGGTTTCATCTAACTGGGAACCAGCTTAAACACCAAAACTGATATTGTTGTTTTGACAAGGTGAGCACCGAACTCTATGGAACGGATAGCTTTATGAGATATATGCCGAAATTGACAAAGTCCGTAGAATAAGAATAAAGCGGCCACTTTGTCCGAGCCATGTTGTCCGTAGGATGAGAATATTGAAAGAATACGATGTAGTAGCTGATAGTGTAAGCAGAGGAAAGGAAGATCCCTATTCCTTTGGAAATTTTAGATGAAGATAGTCCTGGCTTCATTTGGTAAATCTAATTGGCGCCGTTCGGGGCACAGAAAAAACAACTGAAGTGCTGTTGTGAAACTAGCTACAATCGTGCAAGTGGCGCTTACGACAAATAAGAAGAGATACTTTAGGGAGAAACTGAAAGGAGAAAAAGAGAAGAGGGATAAAAAAAAACGGAAAATGGCAAGATTTTGATATCTCTAGAGAAACGGCAACAACAAAAGTTGAGTAGCTGCCCCATCAGAGTTCACGTCTGTGAAAAATTATGTAATTCATTCAATACATCTTATCATATTTTGACGTTCACTTCCCTAATCTCATAATAATAAAAAAAATATTGTGGTAATCTGATAAAAGATGTTCCTTTTAAAGTAAGATTTATGTATAAGAAAATGCTATATTCTTTCAAGAATTTTCCCACATGAGGGTTACCATTTGCACGTTGTTGACAACGTACTGTTTAAAATATTGCAGGTATTATGCAAATTTTCAAATATTTTACTTTCCACGCTGGAAGGCGACTTAGAGGGATTTCTTCTTAGCTGTTGAAAATTAAAATTGAAAATTCTTTTATGAGCAATTTGAAGATGTGTGTTCCAGTTGTTGCAGTCGCTCTCACACACATGAAATAAATATAATGCCCTGAAAACAAACATGGAATACAAACATATCAGGCTCATTGTTTAGGAGTGAAAGAGTGTAAAGAAGGAAAATGAAAAAAAGCAAATACGTATAAGCGTTTGCTGAATTAAAGGCGGGTTTGCACAATACATTTTCCATAGATTTACAAATAAAATGATTGTATGTTTCATACTGTGTATTTATATATGTCATATGAGCGGTCGCAGTTTTGTAGTGGTAGCGGATGGTTAAGGTATATGTACTGGTCCGACCAACATCTACAATTATAGAAAAAATAATATTTGTATTTGCGATTGACCATTGGCAGGGAATGTCAAGCTCTTCAAGTGTATTTTTGAAATGAAAAAATATCTCTTCATAAAAATCCAGCGGCCGTTCGGATTCGGCTTAGAACGAACTGTACGTTTCTTCATTTGTTGAAATCAGATGCACATAACATTTGGATTCTCTAATAAACCAAATATGGTTCGTGACTTTGACGTCGGCTATCTTCGATAGACTATCCAGGAGCAGGGTCGCAAAATTTCTAAACCGAGCCCTGCACAGAATAGGACAGTATCATAAGAGATGGGTGATCGTTTCCTCCCCTTCCTTATCCTCACAGCTTCTGCAGCACCTTCTATAGGGAGTCTCCGCATATCATACCATCAGAGAGTGACCTGTCACTTTAGATAGATACCCCACTTTTACAGCCACGTGTGCCTGGACTTGCAACAGATAGTTGTTGTAGTCCACCTTAACGCCGCTTGTTAACATAAATTCCTTGAGAAACAGCTTGCAAGTACCAAAAGGCTTACCCATGTGTTGTTTAACGAGAAGAATCTGCTTGGTGGTTCCTTACCTAGCAAATTTATCCACCTTTCAGTTTCCCTTGATGTCTCCGTGATCAAGGATTCACCTGAAAACAGTCTGTTCGCCTTGGCCATCTCCTATAGATATCTAAATTTGGAATTTCCTGCCTATCTGTAGCTGAAAATGAAGATATCCTTATCTTTAAAGCTGGTAGCGATTTGTAACCTCCAAGGTATGGCAGGCAGATATCTCAACCTGAAAAACACTGCAATGGTCAGGCAGCCTAAAAGAAAGCTCCGCTTGAGGGTTTCCTGAGAAGAAGTTCGGCCGACTTTCCCCTTAAGCCTACATGCATCTGTGTATGTTTTCAGGTTCCCACCTGTGCGGTAATTACCTACCCAACTTCCATGCCGGGGATTCGTGTTCTATAGTAATTATCAGTTAATAAAACCACAGGAAATTGTACATATCCAATATTTTGGAGTGTCCCATGGCAAAGTGGTCCATTGTTTACAATCTCTTAGACGAAGTTCAATTATTGCTGCCAACTCGTATACTGCCAAGTCCAGTGGAAAAGTATTGATTCTTACATTTAGAGCCTCACTTGATGTGCTGCTCAGTGCACCACTAATACTCATTAGTGCCCATTTTTGAATCTTCTTCTCTGAAGCTAGCACTTGAAGCTTTGTTGGCCACCACGCAATCATATCGCGTTGGTCTTACTACTGAAACGTAGACCCATCGGCATAATTTCATATTTATTGCTCTTTTGCAACTGTATCATTTTATTATCTTTCCAGTTTAGCTTATTGTCAATTATGACTCCTTCGCCCCGGGCCTATTTTGAATATCGTGCAGTACAGGTAAGATGGTAGCGAGGATCTTGAATCTCTTTGTAAATTTCACTAGATCTACTTTCCTTGAGTTGACGCAGAGGCCTCATTCGGAACTACGTTTAGACATTTTTCCACATCGAGCTCGGTATCTTACGATTTTCCATGAAATCTCGCAGAGTCCATGAGACTTCTAACTCCTCGCAAAAAGTAATTTACTGTAATATTCTAGTGTATGGAAGAGAGGAAGGATCCAGAGGTGTTTCTCTATTCACGTTAGAAGATTTCTAGTATATACCAGATTCGCAGACTTGGGATTACTATACGTGCCTTGGCAGCCTCACTGAGTGACACTTGTCTTCATGTGCCTTGAAAGCAATTGTATTTCAGACTTGAAAAATGACCTTGAGCCTGGTAATTTTTAAAATACTCTCCAATTGCATAGTGATAATTCCATCTGCCGGAAAAACTTTATGAGAGTTGAGAGAGAGTTGAAGATATTAACTTTCGTTTTAAACAGATATGTTGAGATTAACTTTTCTAATGTTCTTTAAGGGTCATTTTGCTTTAAAAGAACAGCTCTTTAGTCGGCTGGAGAAAATAGATCTTAAATGAAAACCTCTGTTGCGCTCTCAATCCTGCTGCAAAAATCTTTCCGATCTGTTTCCTGCCCTAACGAAATGGGCTGTGCTTTCCTTTAATATTCCAATGCTTGTTTCAGCCAAACTAATTGACCAATCCCAATGAAATTTGCAGGAGTTGTTGCTGTTGATATAATTTATGTTTATTTATTATATTTTGCACACAATTGTTGCTAATTTATAAATAAATTGTTGTTAATATATTTACACTTTCATCACAAATTTTTACTTAGCACGTGCACTTATTTAACATACGATATGAAAAATAATAAATTTAATCTGTTCACATGCGCTTACAAAGATTGTTGTATTTTTATTTTAATTGGTTTTACTGCTATACAATATTTTATTTTTGTGTATTATTTATAAATGATTTGCAAGAGAAATGGCCGATAATGTCAATAAGTGGGTGTTGCCATACGGCGTAAAAATAAAAATACACTACTGTACAGGGTTGTATGTACACAATAATATTAAAAAAAAAACCTAAAACATAAAAGTAATGACAATTTACAAAGGAATTTCGCTCAAAAATACTGTGCAAGGCGAAGCCGGTGTTGGTCCGGCCCAGGGTTACAATCAAAAGCGCGGCCGAAGGCCGCCAAATTAAAAAGGAGTTTCGCTTAAAAATACTGTGCAAGGCGAAGCCGGTGTTGGTCCGGCCCAGGGTTACAATCAAAAGCGCGGCCGAAGGCCGCCAAATTAAAAAGGAGTTTCGCTTAAAAATACTGTGCAAGACGAAGCCGGTGTTGGTCCGGCCCAGGGTTACAATCAAAAGCGCGGCCGAAGGCCGCCAAATTTAAAAGGAGTTTCACTTAAAAATACTGTGCAAGGCGAAGCCGGTGTTGGTCCGGCCCAGGGTTACAATCAAAAGCGCGGCCGAAGGCCGCCAAATTAAAAAGGAGTTTTTTTTTTTAAATACTGGGCAAGGCGAAGCCGGTGTTACTTTCTACAGGTGTGGCAGCTTTTAAAATTAAAGGAATAAGAGCAAAGCAAAATAACGGTAAAATTTCGTTTTTTCTTTTTTCGTGTCAAAAATTAAGTGCCGTTATATTCAAAAGCGTGTATTAAAAGTGCAAATCAGTGCAATTTATTCCAACTTCGTGTGTTTTTCCAAATATATGTAAGTGCAATTTATTCCAACTTCGTGTTGTCACCTCCACTTTTTATATTTACAATATGTATGTGCGTATGTACATACGTACATACATATGTATACCTACAGTGGCTGTTGGTCAAGCGCCTACCAACAACCACACACGTCAACAAAACAAACTACCGCACAAAAAGAAGATGACAAAACTAACAAAGCGACCGGCCAGCTTAGTGAAGACGGCGTGGGTCGCTATCTACGCACAATAACAAAACTATGGGCAAAAACAAACCGAGTGAAATGATCAACGCTATTACCAACAGAAGATCACACGACGACAGTAATTAAACAATAGTTCAACTATATGTATATGCGCGTACACAAAATAAACAAAATATGTTTTTGGGGTGCACCCGAGGTGTGGTCCAACCAAACTGGTTACGAACCCACTCGCACTACTCCCGTGCTGCCGGGGGTAACTTTAACCCGCCTGTGTGACTGGGCTCTGGGTGCGGGATGCTAAAAGGAAGGGTATGGGGAAAACGAAAGGAACGACACTGTCGGCACGACAAAAAAAACGTAAAACAACAATGAGTGATACTTATGGTTTCTCAGTCGGGTGTGAGTACCCAACTTCGGTGCTCCTCCGGTGATGCCGCCAAACTTCGGTTCCGCCACTGGAAACCACTAAAAAAACTATAAATAAAAACTATGGGCTTCGACTGCCCTTACTTGGCTTCAACTGCCAACAAATATTTGCCTCGACTGGCAAAACACTACAATACTATATATATTTATAAAAAAAAAAATTATTATTATTATTTTTTTTTTCTCACTAATTTATCGCACGCCTGCGCAAAAAAGATGTGCACACTTCTGTAGATTACTAGAATCTGATCCGGCACGCACTTACGAGCCAGGCCGCAAGCTACGCGTCGGCCGTCAGAATTCTCAGGCGAGTGTGTATTGGTGCCCAATCATTTGGCGCCGCCCCCATTACCCAAAGGGACAGAGTTATATAGCGCACGCCACCATGGCACACCAAGTACACTGGGATAATTTTCCCCTCGCCGTATAAAAAGAAAGCCGACACCCCTTTTTACGGAATACCCGCGCAAAGCATTCCGTTTCCCTAATATTTGTTAGTGGAGGAACCGTTTTGATGAACATCTCCTTTTGGAGACTTATACCACTGGGTAGGCACACACCGAGTACAACCGTGCCAACAATTCATGGCTTTGAATTATACAATTATTTGCCGACAGATGCCACTGCCAACGCTTGGAGTGAAAGGAATATTAGGCAAAACAAAGGAAATGAACAAACAAACACAAAAGAAGTTTTTGTTGCGGCCAGTACGCGACAACTCCACCCCTTCCTCAACGAAAAGGAAGGAATCTTCCTTTTGGTCAGGGAACGGAAATCTCCTACAGTATCCTATTAATCCCTATATGGCCTCAACTCTTTAACGTTCCAAGTCCCTTTGTCTTTGCCTAAGTCATCTGTCAGTGTGTATGTCCACGGTGACACTCTCTTCCTAATAATAAACGGCCCTACATACTTTGGCGCTAACTTCGCTGCATAAAAATTCGCTGCATCCGACAGCATAAAATTCTTCCTCCACACTAACTCTCCAGGTATATACTGTACATCTCGACGCCTGAGATTGTACTGCCTCGCAAGCTTCTCACTCGCCTGCTCTAACCTAGTTCTAATGTTGGCCCTAATCTCTTCGAGCCTCTTTGCCCGCTCCTGACAATTTAATTTCTCCTGATCTCCTAAACTGTCTATGAAGTCCCTACTGCCTTCTACCGCCATTTCCCTACCGAAATTCACAAAATATGGCGTAGCTCCTAACACTTCGTGTTGCGCTGTCCTAATACAGCATGCTACCTTCGCTAACTGTTGGTCCCATGTCCTCTGGTTCTCTGATATATAAGCCCTAAGTGTCGTTTTAATGATCTGATTGATCCTCTTGGCCGGATTAGCCTGTGGGTGATAGTGTGCGGTGTACCGGAGTTGGACGCCATAGTCACCGCAGAGGCCCCGAAGCTCTCGACTCCTAAATTGGGGTCCATTGTCACACACAACCGACCGAGGAACTCCAAACAACAGAAATACATTGTCCTCCAATTGTTTGCATACGCTTTTTGCCGTGGCAGTACGCAAAGGGAATAGGAGGGGAAATTTGGAAAAATAGTCCACTACTGTTAAAATATACTGGTAGCCTTGTGACGACTTCACTAAAGGCCCTACCAGATCTACACAAATCATTTCCCAAGGCTCGACTGCCTTGGTCCTCTCTATCATACCCCCAGCTGGCTGTGAATTCTCAGGTTTCACCTGCTGACAAATTTTACACGCCCTAACATATTTCGCAATGTCCGACTTCATCCTTGGCCAGTAGAACTTTTGTGAAATACGCGCAAAAGTCTTGTTCACACCCATATGGCCTGCTAACGGATTGTCGTGACATTGTTTTAAAATCTCACCTCTACCATCACGCCCTATTACTTTTTTCCACTCTGGTGAATCACCGTAAACAGAAGGAAATCTCGACCTAACAAACTTGTAGAGGTTGCCACCTTCAACTCTCCACGCTGGATACGACAAAGGCTTCTTCTCTACTAACCGAATCATCCTCACCAACCAAGGATCGGCAGTAGTCACCTCAGCAATAACTGGCACACTTCGGGATAGCATATCTGGAACCACATGTTCCTTGCCTTTCCTATGCACTATATCGAAATCGTATTGCTGGAGTTTCAAAGCCCATCTAGCTAACCTACCACACGGACCCTTCAACTTATTCAACCAAATAAGCGAATAATGGTCCGTAACAACCGTTTGTTCAAGGACCTACTCATATAAGCTATCACCCTCTCACCGTCATCAAACATTTGCGTTAACACCGCACCTATACCGAAATCAGACGCGTCTGTCTGGATTGTGAAAGGTCTATCAAAATCCGGGCAACTCAAAACCGGAGCTGTCACCAAGCGTTCCTTCGCTTCTCTAAAACTCATTTCACAATCTTCAGTCCAATTGAACTTTCGATTTTTCTTTGTTAAATCGGTGAGAGGCCTAACTAACTCTGCAAAATCTTTAATAAATCTGCGGTACCAGGACACTGTTCCTATAAATGACCTCACTTGCTTTACGTTCTTCGGTACCTCAATCCGAAGCATCGCCTCTACCTTCTCGGGGTCTACGTGTAGACCGTTCTTGTCCACCACGTAGCCCAAATATTTTAATTCAGGCCTACAAAAATTACATTTGTCCCTATTTAATCTAAGTCCTGCACTAGCTAATCTATCTAAAACAATCTTCAAAATCTCTAAATGCTTCTCAAAATTATTTGTAACGATGATAATATCGTCTAAATACACAAAAACATGAGGTTCTAACTCTGGTCCTATGACTGAATCTATAAATCTCTGCCAAGTTGCCGGTGCATTATGCAAACCGTATGGCATCCTCTTAAACTGAAATAGTCCTCTACCTGGTACCGTGAATGCGGTGAAGGGCCTCGACTGCTCTTCCACCGGAATTTGCCAATACGCGGACTTAATATCCAGACTGGACAGAAACTTGGCATCCCTTAGCTTGTCTAAGGTCGCCGACACGTATGGAAGGGGGTAACTATCCTTCTCGGTACATTTATTCAAAACCCTATAATCTACACAAAACCTATATGTACCGTCTTTTTTCCTGATCATTACAACTGGAGACGCCCAAGGACTATGTGATTTCTCTATCACCCCTTTGTCAAGCATATCCTTAATCTCCTCGTCCATACGCGACTGTATGACGGGAGACACAGGGTAATAACGCTGTTTCACAGGTTCAACTCCTGCTTTTACCCTGATCTTATGCTCGACCAAATGGGTCCGGCCTAGCCCTTCCGGCATAGCCTGGAACGCCCCAGCTATTAGTTGACCTAATGCCCTAGATTCCCTATCACCTAACTCGGAGTGGTCCACTATTACCACCAACGGTTCTGGTTCCGGCCGAGAAAACGACCACCTCATTCTCGATACATCCGGGATAATACCCGCCTTGGCCCAAAAATCGATGCCAAGGATTACGCCCTGAGGTAACTCTGGAACCACGAGGCATTCCAGGAGAACCGACTTGCCCTCCACCTCGATTGGCAACAAAACCGAACCTAACACCGAGATATGACCTCCATCCGCGAGAGTCACTCTCAAAAAATTCGAAACTGAACTCACCCTAATACCAAACGAACTCAATTTCTGCCAACCTAGCCGACCTATTACTGTTCTGGACGCACCAGAATCCAACAAAGCCCTAAAGGTAAAACCATGGATCCTAATATCCAAATACGGGCGTTCGTCGTGACCGTCCGTCACCAACGAAAACGCCAACCGAACCTCTTGCGTATAAAATTTTATAAATATATATGTACTAAACACAATATTTTTATAGAGTCTGATGTCCCATCAACCAGTGCAGCGGCAGCAAAAAGGATAAGATTTACCGTGGAGGATTTCCGCAACATCCACAAAATGCGAGACGATTTGGGCACTGTGGAGCAATGCGTGGCCTTTGCAGAGGGGCATGGGTTACTGCTTCGCAGTAAATTGTGCCCTTCCCATAGGACGCCCATGACCTTAGCAAAGCAAGGAAACGATGTCCTCGGGAGTTTTTGGTGCCGCAAAGGCAAATGTAGGGAGAAGTCCTGCGTTTCAAGGGCAAAAGGGACGTGGTTTGAGGAAGCTCGACTATTATTATGTTACGTTCATAAAAAATCACAATTTGATATTATGCTGGATGACTACGTTGGTGGGCCTTTGTCGAGCCGGACGATCACAGATTGGTACAGTTACTGCAGGGAAACCGTGGTGCTGTACCAAATCGACCAGCAAACCACGGAAGGAAAAATTGGCGGTCCGGGAAAAATTGTCCAAATCGATGAAAGCAAGTTTGGAAAAAGAAAGTATAATAAAGGTAATAATTATATATTTTGTTATTTTATAGGTTTAACCTTGTTTTTAATTTTTTTTTTGGAAGGAGGGTCGAAGGTCATTGGGTCCTCGGTATGATCGAGGACGGCTCGGAGGACTTTAGGTTGGAGGTGTGCCCAGAAAACGTGCGATCGGTAGAGGTGCTCGTACCCCTCATTCAAAAACATGTAGCCGAAGGGACAATCATACATACCGATTGCTGGAAAGCGTATGATTGTCTCTCCAGCTACGGGTACGAGCACCGAAAAGTAAACCATAGCGATCCGGATAACCCGTTTGTGGCAGATGATGGGACGCACACTCAAAGGATTGAGTCCCAATGGCGGGTAGTGAAGCGGTTTCTACAAAAAGATAATTATAATAACCCTACTAATTTCGCCGACATGATAATTGAATATCTGTGGCGAAAATCAGTAAAAAAAAACAGGGAAGACCCCTTCTTAAAACTTGTAGAGGCAATTAAATACACTTATAAAGTATAAAAATTCTATTTTAGTTGTTTTATTTTGGAATTTATTTTTTATACAATATGTGGCAACACCAAAATTCATAGTAATTGCTTTATTTACAAAATAATAGGGTAAAAATCCAATTTTTTCGCAATTTCAACTTTGAATATCTCGAAAACTAAAGGTCTCCGGTAAGTTTGGTTTTCGGTTTCTGAAAGTGGGTGAAGCCCCCTACCACCCCCTATAACTCATTTTTCTCAAAGCCTGGAATATTAAAGGAAAAGCATCCCACGAAATGCCTAGTACTGGTAACAAATTCGGCCTTGACAATAACATAAGTTTAGTATGGTTTCCTCACCGCATGCTCCACAAGCAATTCATCAAAATTTAACAATTTTTCCAAACACTGGATCCTACAATTAGTAAATATAATAGCTAATGTTGAGGGCTGTTGCATCTAAATCTTTGGTTCGACCTCTGCCTCAATGAGTCTTATGAAGAGTTTCTGTTAGTTAAGTTCAATTAGCATATTCCAAGGCGTACGTTGGCTTACTGCTGGCATCATCTGGGCCAAAACCTGCCATAAAAAGGACATATTCGTTTCATGTCGTATAATAATAATATCAGTTGTTAGCTCAAAAAATTATAGAAAAAATATTCGGATGCCTAAGTAAGTCAATCCTACATTCATGAAGTAATTTTCAAAGTCGCGCAGCACTTTTGATAAGGTCTTCTTTGAAACAGAGATTTTGAAGAAAAAAAAGAAACTTCATTAGTTTTTTTGGGGCACAGGGACATAGTTAATGCCAAATTTTCAGTTGCTTTCCTGATATCCGTGACATACTCATCTTACGCCTAAGTAGTTCTAAAAAATAGAAGAATCCCATTGTCCCCATGGAATGGCAAATAGGCAATATTAAAGTGGTGGCAATGCTTAAAGCATTTTTATGTATTCTTCTTGTAGTAGTAACCGTATTTTTTATTATCCGCTATTCTTTTGTGCTACTTACTTCAATGTATGAGCCTGTATGCAGCAAAATTGGTTATAAGAACGAAGCACTTACGGCTTATTCTACACACTATTTTTCAAGCTGCTGTTTATGTACATAATATCTATGTATAAATATATTTGAGCTCAAAATTTTGTCCGAACATTTTCGAGCTGCTCCAGCAATTTGAATAAAAACTTTGACTTTTTTCCAATAACTTTCTTCCCTAATTTTAATTTTATTTATGCAAAGTGAAAAATTCTCGAAATACTAAAGAAATTTTGACTAACAAAATTGAAATTTGAAAAATTTTAAAGTATAATTTGAGCAGTTGAGCAATGAACGAGTATTCAGCGAGTATCAAGCAGCTCACAGTGCTCGATACACGGGTATCTAGAGCTCTAGTATGTATGTATAATGGAAGCAGCATGTAACTTACTTATATATTGTTATGTACTCGTATGTTTTTTTTCTTTGAACCTATAAAAATCAGTATGTAGGGAAATTTTCTTACCCTCACTTAATCACCAGCAGAAAATATAACAATTTAGTTCATTGTTCTTCATAAACACACACAATACTTTATATTCTTGGTTTCTTGATATGTACTTGATATTTAATTAATTTATTTAGCTTATTTTGAAAAAAGTGGAATAGAAATAAAATAATGAAATATAAATATTTGGTATGTTGCAAGCAAATTTCATTGGTATACCTATATAAAAAGTTTAAGCAGATAATTATGCTAGGTTATACTAAAGAAGAGAAGCTTTTACAGAAAGTTTATTTAATACCTTCTTATTAGAATAATCGCAGATTTTTTAGCCGACAAGTAGAAAAATAGTTTACTATTTTCATCATAAATCTGATGATGATGACTTAGTTCTAATACAATAGAACGTCTTTATGTTAGCCGTGGCGTATGCGCAACATTTTTATTGATATGGCAAAAAATGTATGTGGAAACGTGGCATTATAAAGTAACTATGACGGACGAATACAACAATGCCACTGACAAAACGTAAACCCTGACTTGAACTTGAACTAACGAACTGAAAAAACGACAGTTATCACGCGGCTACGAAGAGACACGGATGTGAAAATTAATTATAATATTTTAAATAAAAAAAAGTTAAAATAAAGTTGTTCAAATAAAGATTGGATTATTTGTGTTAAATTAACGGATAATCAGTAAATAAACGAAGAGTCTTTTATTTAGACCCACAAGTGATGTTAGAGTGGGATTTGAAAAAAAAAACTTTAAAACTCCTACGCCGACGTGCAAGCGGCAACGCATACTTACAACTACATGTGAATATTTTGTACGCACGCACAAGAATTATTTGCAGTGCGCTTAGCGAAAACATATAACATTTTTTTCTATTTTGTCGACATACTTCAATATATCAATAAATATTAATAATCGATAAACGGTAAATGTTCAAGCTATATATTAAACACGAAGCCGGTGTGATCTTAAAAGGTCTTCAGCTTTCAGTGGTTGTGAACGGAAATGCCACAAATTGGCTAATATTGAATAATGGTTTGAAATAGACTTGTAATACATTTTTTCATCGGGTAGAATCCTCAAACTGTACTCCGCATAAGGCACGGTTACTCTGTGCCATGTGCCATTAGCCTAACAGTGATATAAGTCCGTATTTTTCTGAAACGTTGGAAAAAACAGCAGTAAGCAGCAATAACGAAGTAGTGAGAAGTAGCAGAAGCAGCATAATCAGTAGCAGCGGAAAGCAGAGAGAGAGCAAGTAAAGTAAAGCAGTACCTAGAAATAGCAATACACTCTGTTGCAATATTATAAGACCAATCATAAATTAGTTGTTACTGATAACCAGCGAGTATTTTACAGAAATTTTGTTCTAAGTAACTTGAGCATTAGCAACTCTGTAACTGTGAAAGCAAATTATGAGACCTAACTGTAAAACTTTAGATAGTAAAAAAGAAAACGAGTTAAACGCGTGTTGCAAAATTATAAGACCGCTGGTATTTGTCTCAATTTGGAGCTGCTTTTAATGAAAATTCCCCTGATATTTTTAACTTTTTTTTATAAAAAATAATTATTATATCCAATGCCTAGAGGAAAGAAGCTGTCGGAATTTGAAAGAGAGAAAATTGCAGGCTTAAGAAGTGAAAAGTTTGGAGTTAACGCCATTGCGTCTAAAATTGGTCATAGCCACTGTGTGGTATAAAATTTTTTAAAAAACTCAGATGCCTACGGTACCAAAAATAATGCTGGAATAAAAAGGAAACTAAGTCCTCGCGATGAAAGAAAAATATGCCGCGCTGCGAGTAATTCTATGAAGAGTTGCTCCACTTAATCTCGCCTTCCCGGCATAAATGTAAGCCGTCAAATGATATGGAGAGCGCTAAAACGAAATGTAAACATAGAGCGAGCAAAAGATGAATCCAGTGCCACGTCTGCTACCTCGTCACAAAGCTGCCCGTGTGCATTTCGCCGAACAAAACATGTTAACAGATTGGACCTCGGTAAGAAATTTCTCTAGGTTATCCAAAATTGAAACAAATTAATCAGAATTTGATTCCAGGTAATTTTATCAGATGAAAAAAATTCAACCTTGACCGCTCTATTTTTCAAAACAAAATTTTGGTGGAGGTAATGCAATGGTGTTGGGAGCGATTTCCTGCACAAAAACACTGGAGCTGCAGTTCTGCATAAACAGAATGAACACTAGTGGCTAAACAGCTGCCTTGCAAAGCAGCCTGATACCGTCCCTAGCTTCTGAGCCAGACAAAAATTGAGTTTTCCAACAGGATAATGCCGCCATTCATGAAAGTAGGGAAAAAAAGGTTTGGATGGCAACGAATTCCATCAACTTACTTGAATGGCCGGCATGCTCTCCAGATGTCAACCCAATGGAGAACATATGGGGAATCCTCGTCCGCCAAATTTATTCCGAAAATCGCCAATTTAACACAGTAGACGAAACAAAATCGGCCACAAGAGTGGGAAAAGTTAGCTGCTGCGCTATTAAATAAGTTAGTTTTAAGTATGAATAAGAGGATTATTGAACTAATAAAAGGAAAATGACAACAAATAAATTATTAAAGCAAAAACATCAAACGCGTCTTCTTATTAAAATGAAACCAAATTGAATAAAAACTCAACGGTCTTATAATTCTGCAACAGGGGCTAAACTCGTTTTCTCTTTTACTATCTAAAGTTTTAGGGTTAGGTCTCACAATTTGCTTTCAAAGTAACAGAGTTGCCAATGCTCAAGTTACTTAGAAAAAAATTTCTTTAAAATACTCACTGGTTACCAGTAACAACTAATTTTTGATGGGTCTTATAATATTGCAACAGTATGTATGTTAGAGATTTGATGTTTAGGCGTAAAATAATAATAAAAAATAATAAGAATAAGAATTTTTGAATATAAATAAGAAGAAAACGAAAATGCAAATGTAGACAAAGAACTTAAGAATAACTTGAATTTTGTAATATAGTTTTTAATATATGCTAAGAACGCATAAATAGACCCCTAAGCCTAAATTCTAAAGAAGTTTACAATATCTGTATTTAAAGTTTGAATATTAAAATAATTATATATTAAAATTTTAATTGGATTGAATGAGAAATTTATATAAACATATTGAAAATATTAGTACTAAACAAAAATAGGTGTAAATAATTGAACTTGTATACAAATTTAGACTTTAATTTTAAAACATTTTGTAGCTATTTAGTATTATATTTTGTTGTTTTATCATGGACTAAGAATAGATTTTTAGGCTGACGGTAAACGAATTCAGAGATAAGTTAGGTGGGTTAAATCTTTCCACAACGGGCAGGAAAGCTACGCTACAGGACAGGTTGTGTGTACATTTCGGTCTGACTGTAGACGATGTGTCCAGAGATGAAAGCGGTCCTGTGCAAAGCTTTGTGACTCCTGCTAACCGTGGTGGGAGGGCTGTATTTGCCTTGCGTGACATTGAGAATTTGAGGACATCCAAGATACAAGGTCGAATGAAAGCAACTTATATCAAGCGCGGTGTGTAGAAGAATTGAAAAACCAAGCTCGGATCTATGAGAAGGTGAGATCCAAGCGTCAACCTGTCTCAAATTCTGTACGTGTAACTGAGGTAACGAGAAAATACAATGTGAATAATAGCAATCCCAAGCGTTGTTATAAGTGTGGAACAATCGAACATTCAGGTGAAACACGAGCGGTCTAATATGAACACTTTAGGTGCACTACAACAGGCAAATTGATGGGATGCGTAATCGTGGTCTTAGTACCCTGGGCAGTTTTATCCTGAAGATGGGCGTAGATCGTATAGAATAAAATATTAAATTTCCCGTGGTACGCGAACGAGATATCGTATATCAAGCGATAATCGGAAATGATGTTTTAAGGCAGGCCAACCTGGTTGTAACGGAACATGAGGTAGTGTTCACAAAGAAATTCAAAAAGGGATTCATCGGAAGATGACAAAATCAAAGAGAGTCATGACTTAATGAGAGAGTTTAAAAACATATGTTTAATCTCGAGTCCTATTGCTAAAAATTAGGTAGAAATTGATTGACACATTTGAGTGAAACACATGGAAGGGAGGTGGAGACACTTACCAGGTGTACAAGTATGAAATGTCGTTTTTTTAAATCAAAAAACACGTTAAATTTTGTGGAAAAAGAAAAAATCATTTATTCAAAGTATTTGCCGTCGCTAGCTACACATTTTTCCCATCTCTCGGGCAATTTGTGGATTCCACGCCAGTAGAACTCATCGTCTTTTGCGGCGAACCATTCATCGAGCCATTTTTTCACACTTTCGTAAGAATCGAAGCGCTGCTCAGCGAGTGCGTGTCCCATCGAAGCGAATAGGTGGTAATCGGATGGGGCCAGGTCTGGTGAGTAAGCCGCATGCGGAAGCACTTCCCAATTGAGTGTTTCCAACGTGTCGCGAACCGCTCTTGCCGTATGTGATGGAGCGTTGTCATGGAGAAAAATGACCTTGTGTTGTCTTTTTTGATATTCCGGTCGTTTTCTCTGAAGCGCACGGTTCAAATTGATCAATTGTTGTTGGTAGCTTGCCGTATTTGCGTTTGAGCATCGTCTTCATCCAATAATGCTTGCAGTTCGGCGTCTTCGAACCTTTTTGGTGGTTTTCCGTGCTCTTTGTCGTCGACGTCAAAATCACCACTTTTGAAGCGTTGAAACCACCGTTCACACGTTTTCACAGTTGGTACTTGTTCGCCAAAGGCTTCAACAAGCATTCGGTGCGATTCCGCAGCTGTTTCCTTCAAATGAAAACAGAAAATTAACACTGTCCGCGTTTGCTCTTTATTCGGCACGAAACTCGACATGTTGACTGCACTGAGAGTAAACGATAATGACGCTCGATTCGCGCAAAACTATGGTGGTTCGACAGTCAAGGTTGACACTTCACAAGGTCAAAGTTTTATGACAATCGATAAATATTTACGTTTGCGAGACATCTATATGTTCGAACCGACATTTCATACTTGTACACCTGGTATAAGGAATTATAACCCTAAAATGAAACATAGTTCCCCAGTGAAAATGAAAATTTGTTTGTTGGATGCTGTCCCTGTATATCAACCACTTAGACACATGTCCTACGTTAATAGGATTACAGTAAAGAATCATGTTTCTGAGTGGCTAAGAGACGGAATCACACAGCCAAGCAAATCGGAATATTCATCTCCCATTGTATTGGTTAAGAAAAAATATAGTAGCTACAGATTGTGTTGCGATTACCGTAGACTTAATGAAAAAATAGCTAAAGAGAACTTGTGGATGCCTTTGATAGACGTCGTGATTGAAATATTGTAAAGCACTCGTGTTAAGTTATAAATCAAGTATACTTTGTTGAGTTCGCTTCAATTGCCACGTGGAAAACCGTGTTTTTACAACGATCGATCTTAAAAACATGGTTTTTCACGTGCCAATTGAAGCGAACTCAACAAAGTATACTTCATTTGTGACACTTCGAAAAACTTTTATTAAAAAAAATATGTGTCGTAAAAATTTATGATGTCTTAGATAGCTTTCTTATTGGCAGAAAATTTGTGTTAGACAAAAAAGTTACACCACCGAATCCTATGAAATATTTGTTGGTGTTCCACAAGGAAGTGTTTTAGAGCCCGTCTTATATTTAATTTATACGAACGATCTTCCCACAAACCGAAACCTCACCCCATCAACTTTTGCGGATGATACACCAATACTTAGTGTCCATTCAAACCCCATAACAGCCAGTTACAGATTACAAGAACATTTAAAAGTAATAGAAGAGTGGCTAACAACTTCAATGAGTCTAAGTGTATACAAGTAACATTTAGCTTAAAAAAAGACACATGTCCTTCAATCTCTGTAAATGGCAATACAATACCTCAGAAAGAATTCGTTACCTACCTGGGAGTTACATTGGATAAAAGACTCACCTGGAAAAACCACATAGACAAAAAGATTACTCAAACCAAATTGAAAATTGCGAACTTGCATTGGATTGTAGGCTCTAAATCCAAACTAAGTCTAGAAAACAAAGTTTTACTTTGTAATATGCTAATAAAGCCATCTTGGACGTACGGGATCCAAATTTGGGGCTCAACATCTAAATCTAGCCTGGATAGAATTCCAAGACTGCAGTCTAAAACCTTAAGATCAATATGCAAAGCCCCTTGGTATGTAAGAAGCTCCGCAATTCACAAAGAACTCGGGATTAAAACCGTCACCGAGGAAATAGAGAAACTGCTTAAAAGCTACTCATTAAGGTTATCTAACCACCCAAACTTTCTAGCTAAAAAATTATTACAGCAGAACTACCCTAAGCGATTAAAGAGAAAGGATTTACATTTGAACTGTGACTAAGGATTCTGCCGCATCCAATTATTCTATAATACATCGGAGATGCGCTCTGCATATATCCTTCATGATATTATAATTTACTTCAAAATATCCTTTATGATATATCTTTTGTTAAATTTTAAGCATTAGTATTTGATATACCTTGTTCGTGCATGCAACCCTACTTAGCACTCAGAAACACCACCGCGAGATGTCGCTGATAAGGAATCCACAAAAATGTCCATTCACTTGCGGAATATTTCCAGATGGTACCGTTTACCAAAATTTCCATTTGTTTTTACATGTCTATAAAAGACCAAGGTTACCGTTTTGACGGTCTCTTTTATTTTTTACCAGCCCTATCAGCAACATCTACGGTGAGTGTATATTTGTGTGTTGTATATTTTTCTTTTTCTTTAGAAATATATTTTGTATATATTTATATTTTTATTTCAATAAATAATTTAACTGGTCGTGAGTGACCCTTTCAAAAAAAGAAGGAAGTTTTTTATTCTTTCAGTTTTCAGCGAAGACCGGCACCTTCCAAGATCCCCGCTTCCGGAATTCAGGAGGAATTCCGGCCCCCTTAAGTCTCGAAAGAACATGGTCCTTCGAGCCGGATCTTGCTAGAAGACTACGAAAGTTATTTTTTTTCGTATTAATTTTCTTTTATTTTATTTATTTTTTTTTTAATACTTTTTTCACTTTTATTTTTTTTTTATTTCGTTTTGTTTTTTAATTAATTCAAAATTAAAATCTTGGCCAAGTCGCACACTGGCAAACAAAAAACAAACAAAAAAAAATAAAGTCGATGTAACATCCCTGCAAGTGTACACTCTGGAAGAGTTGTTTCACTCCGTACAGTACATTGACAGTACAAGCGAGAGTTTTCCGGTTTGCTTTTTATCGCTGCAGAAATCTAAAAAAGATCAACAGGAGTGGGAGCCGTCGTTGGAGTCACCATCACTGGGAATATCTCGTCATCGGCCCGGAGGATTTTGAGGAAAGGCATCCAACGAGGTAAGTAAAAGTTTATTTGCAGCATTCCCCACGTATATATATAAAAAAAAATTATAATTAATAATAATAACAAAAAAAGTGCGCGAAATAATTTTTAATAATAATAATAAAAAGTGCGCGAAATAATATTTAATAAATAATAATAAAAAGTGCGCGAAATAATATTTAATAAATAATAATAAAAAGTGCGCGAAATAATAATTAATAAATAATAACAAAAAGTGCGCGAAATAATAATTAATAAAGAATAATAAAAAGTGCGCGAAATAATATAAAGTGAGTGTGTAAAACCCCAAGAAAAGGCAAAACAAGGGGTGTTAAAAATTAACAAAAGTGCGCGAAAATTGCCATATATATATACATAAATTTTGCAAATCGGGAAAATTCCCATAAAAATTATTGAAAAAAGGCAATATAATTGTATAAGTGTGAAAATAGGAAAATTCCCATAAAAATTAAGGAAAAAAGGCAATATAATTGTATAAGTGTGAAAATAGGGAAATTCCCATAAGAATAGAAAAAAAAAAAGCAATATAATTATACAAAAAAAGTGCGCGAAATATTATAAAGTGTGTGTGTAAACCCCAACAAAACGCAAAACAAGGGATGTTAAAAATTAACAAAAGTGCGCGAAAATTGCCATATATATATACATAAATTTTGCAAATCGGGAAAATTCCCATAAAAATTATTGAAAAAAGGCAATATAATTGTATAAGTGTGAAAATAGGGAAATTCCCATAAGAATAGAAAAAAAAAAAGCAATATAATTATACAAAAAAAGTGCGCGAAAAGTGAAATATATATATATTTATAAATGTGAATGTCGGGAAAATTCGCAGATAATATCGCAAACAAAAAAAAAAAATTTGCTAAAAGTGCGCGAAAATCGATATATATATATACACGTACATGCATGTGAAAAACGGGAAAATTCCATGAAAATACCAAAAAACGGCAAAAATTGCTAAAAGTGCGCGAAAATCGATATATATATATACACGTACATGCATGTGAAAAACGGGAAAATTCCCTGAAAATACCAAAAAACGGCAAAAATTGCTAAAAGTGCGCGGTCATAAGGTGCTAGTGAAGTGAAGTTCACTCAGGGATTGTCGCGACACTAGGATAGTGTCATTTAGCAAAGCGCAATTCCAAAGTTTAGTTAGAGCGCCAGCAGCAAGGCCCATAAGAACGGCCCACCGTGCAACAAGGCCAAACGTGCAACAAGGCCCATACCAAGGCCCAACGTGCAACAAGGCCCATACCAAGGCCCAACGTGCAACAAGGCCCATACCAAGGCCCAACGTGCAACAAGGCCCATACCAACGGCCCAACGATTATCAAGTATTAATGAAAGTGAAGGGTAAGTGAACTGTCTTCCAATTTCCACATTGTTTATTTTTTAATTTTTTTTTCGTGTAAAAAAAAAAAAAATTGTTTTACTTTTTATTTCGTGTAAAAAAAAAAAAAAATAAAATTTACTTTTTTTCAAAGAAAACAAAAAATAAATAAAATAAAATTCAAATTCGAGATTTTTTTTCGGAAAATTTTTTTTCGATTCTTATTTTTTGACTGGAAAACAAAAAAAAAAGTTGCTTTACTTTTTTCGTGTAAAAAAAAAAAAAATTGTTTTACTTTTTTTCGTGTAAAAAAAATTTACTTTTTTTCAAAGAAAACAAAAAAAATAAGATAAAATTTAAATTCGAGATTTTTTTTTTCTTTCGGAAATTTTTATTTTTCGAGTTTTTTTTCGATTTTTATATTTTTACTTGAAAGCGTTTCGAGAGCATCAAGTACCCGCCTACACTTGGAAAAATTTTTATTTTTCGAGTTTTTTTTTCGATTTTTATATTTTTACTTGAAAGCGTTTCGAGAGCATCAAGTACCCGCCTACACTTGGAAAAATTTTTATTTTTCGAGTTTTTTTTTTCGATTTTTATATTTTTACTTGAAAGCGCTTCGAGAGCATCAAGTACCCGCCTACACTTGGAAAAATTTTTATTTTTCGAGTTTTTTTTTTCGATTTTTATATTTTTACTTGAAAGCGCTTCGAAAGCATCAAGTACCCGCCTACACTTGGAAAAATTTTTTATTTTTCGAGTTTTTTTTCTCGATTTTTATATTTTTACTTGAAAGCGTTTCGAGAGCATCAAGTACCCGCCTACACTTGGAAAAATTTTTATTTTTCGAGTTTTTTTTTTCGATTTTTATATTTTTACTTGAAAGCGTTTCGAGAGCATCAAGTACCCGCCTACACTTGGAAAAATTTTTATTTTTCGAGTTTTTTTTTTTCGATTTTTATATTTTTACTTGAAAGCGTTTCGAGAGCATCAAGTACCCGCCTACACTTGGAAAATTTTTTATTTTTCGAGTTTTTTTTCGATTTTTATATTTTTACTTGAAAGCGTTTCGAGAGCATCAAGTACCCGCCTACACTTGGAAAAATTTTTATTTTTCGAGTTTTTTTTTCGATTTTTATATTTTTACTTGAAAGCGTTTCGTGAGCATCAAGTACCCGCGTACACTTGGAAAATTTGTTTTCTTTTTCGGATTTTATATTTCGACTTGAAGCTTCAAAAATCCCCCGTACAAGCGGTAAAACATTTTTGTTTGAAAAGTTTTTTTTTCTTCGCGATTTTAATTTTGAAAGTTTATAAACCCCCGTATAAAATTGAAAGAATTATTTTTTACTATTCGTAAGCGCGTCGGCCCGTAATCAAATGGCTAATTCAAATGATTTCTTGCGCGCGTGTAATGCATTACTGGAGTTCGAAGAGTTGTATGACAACACTCCCAATGCAAGCCATTCCGTTTTTTCCCTGGAAATTCAGAGGGAGGAATTGAAGGCGCTCTGGATAAAGGTCAAGGAATCGTTTGACACTTACTCAAGGAGTCTTCCTCAAGATGACACAGGAGCATCAGAAATGCGGTCAGCAAAGTGTAGATACCAGGATTGCTACACAGCATACCTAACGTGCGCTGCATTAATGGGAGAAACAATCCACAATCTCACGTTTGTTCAGCAAAGTTCATCGACAGTAAATCCTGTCGTACGAGAGATGGATACGGCACCGCGCCCGAGTATGAATCTACCCCCGTGTGATACCGAAGTTTTTTATGGAGATTATATGGCATGGCCATCTTTCCGCGATTTATTTACCGCCATCTATATTAATAATTCGCGTATACGTCCGGTGGAAAAGTTGTATTACCTAATACAAAAAACGCGTGGGGAGGCGAGGGATATTGTTAAAAAATCCCCACTGACCAATGAAGGATTTTCTGCCGCGTGGCAAAACCTGTCCGATCGTTATGAAAATAAGCGAATAATGGTAAACAACCAATTAAAAACGCTTTTCAATTTACCGTCCGTAATGAATGAACGTGGTACAGAAATAAAAAATCTGCAACGTGCAGTGAACAATTGTATCACGGTTTTGCAAATGTACGAAATTGATATCGATAACTGGGATGCAATATTCATTTTCTTGGTATCAAGCAGATTACCAGATACTACTCTAGCTTTATGGGAACAAGGCATCATAAATAAGGCCGAAATTCCGAGGTGGGAGGAATTAGATCAGTTCCTTACCAATAGATTCCAAACTTTGGAGACTGTATCTGACATACAAAGTTCACGTTCTGCCAGGTCTTCATCAAATAAAGCTTCCCAGCCACAGTTCAACAAGAAAGTTTCAGCCCATGTTGGCCAATTCGCTCAATCAGCATGTAGGTTGTGTTCGGATAAAACACATGTTCTGAAGAGTTGTCCGAAATTTTTGGCAATGAAGGTCGATGATCGGGTAAAAACGGTGCGAAAATACAATTTGTGCATGAATTGCCTTGCACATTCTCACATCGCAAGAGACTGTAAGAGTCCATTCAACTGTTTAAGCTGTCATCAAAGACACCACTCTCTACTACATCGTTATCCCACTGGGAACCGAATCACGATACAGCCATCACGGCCAACTACAGACAACAATCGATCTCTTCAACCATCGGGTAGTAATGCGAATGTTCAAGCATTATTTGCAACTAGTGCAAAAAATGTGATTTTGGGCACCGCAATAATTAACATCTGTTACTTAGGAGTGAATTATGTAGCCAGAGCCCTTCTGGATTCAGGTTCGGAGGCAACGTTCATCACTGAGCGGTTGCAAAAACGCATCGGTTTGCGAACTCAAAGCGTTGACACCCAAGTAAGTGGAATCAGCACTACAGTCATAGCTAAGGTGCGTAAAGTCGCACATTTCGTTATAGGTTCTCCTATATACCCCCCGTTTAGAATCGAGGCAAGAGGCCTGGTTCTACCCCAATTGACAGGAGACCTCCCCAAATTTACAGTAGATCAATCACAGATTGAGTCTCTGCCCCCACTTAAGCTAGCTGATACCCACTTCTTTAGGAGCCAACAAATTGATGTCATAATCGGCGCTGACTTATACCCTTCAGTGATTAAGAGCAAAATAAAGAAAAACGTTCTAGGTTCACTTTTAGCACAGGAAACGGTCTTCGGATGGATTCTCACTGGGACTCTGAGTCAACGACCTTCAAGGCAAGAATCGCACTGCTCGACTTATTTCACGGAAGTAGCTGGGGAACAGCTAACACGATTTTGGGAGTTAGAGGAACTCCCCAACAGGAAAAAGCAGATGAATCTAGAGGAATCATTCTGCGAAGAACAATTCAGACGGACTACCGTGAGGGATGAAGAAGGACGATATGTGGTGTCGCTGCCATTCCGACAAGAATTTCCGACAGATATCAACTTGGGAAAGTCAAAGAGCAGCGCGATTCAACAATTCTTGCGAAACGAAGCAGCATTGCTGAGAAGGCCTGAACTCAAGAACGAATATGACAGAGTGCTACAGGAATACATTCAGATGGGTCATATGGTACGAAGCCAAGATGCTATACGGGACCAGTCCCAGGATACATACTACCTCCCTCATCATGCAGTGATAAAGCCGGACAGCACTACTACCAAAGTACGAGTGGTTTTCAACGCCTCTGCGCCATCATCTAACGGAATCAGCCTAAATGACGTGCTTCACCCGGGCCCAGTACTTCAAGCTGATCTCGTCTGCCTACTGTTAAAGTGGCGGTTCTTCAAGTACGTCTTCAACGCCGACATAGAGAAGATGTATCGGCAGATCCGCTTACAGTCAGAGAACACACGATACCAAAGGATTGTCTACAGAGGATCCCAGAACAGGACTACGAACTCTTGACGGTGACATTTGGCGTGAATTGTGCCCCGTACTTGGCTATAAGAACCCTTCTCCAGTTGGCAGACGACATCAGCGACCGCTGGCCCTTAGCAGCAGGGGTGCTGAAGAACTATATGTATGTAGATGATGTCCTGGCTGGAGCTCATGATAGTAAGAGTGCCATTCAAATCCGTGATCAGCTTATAGAATCACTAAAAAGCGCTGGATTCCCACTTAGGAAATGGACGGCAAACTTCAGAGGAATTTTAGACGACCTGCCAAAGGAGCACCTACTAAAAGAAGAGTTTCTGGAAATCGACGATCTGAGCGAAGCAAAAATGCTGGGCATAAGATGGAATGCCGCTCAGGATGCCTTCTACTTTAATGTTCAATATATTCAGGTAAGACATAGCTATTCCAAGAGGGAAGTGCTATCATCCGTAGCTAAGCTGTTCGATCCAGCAGGTTGGTTGGGTCCTATAGTCGTGGTAGCAAAAATTCTCATGCAAGATATTTGGCTAGCGAAAATAGACTGGGACGAAAGCCTACCCCGAAATCTTTATTTACGTTGGGAACAGTTCCTAAATAATTACATATATATTGCGGACATACGCATTCCAAGATGGATTCATTTCACCCCTTGGGCCGAAACAGAGTTTCACGGTTTCTGTGATGCCTCCGAGAAGGCATATGCGGCTGCTATATATGTAAAAGTTAAGGAACGTAATGCAGATAAGCCGCATATTCACTTACTTGTAGGTAAAACCAAGGTAGCACCCGTAAAAACCATATCGCTTCCACGATTAGAGTTATGCGGGGCGCTGCTACTATCCGAATTAATTAACACTTTGCTCCCACAGTTTGAAATCGCTCAACCGGTCGTACACAAATGGACCGATTCTACCATCGTGCTTTCGTGGCTGAAGAAACCTCCATGTTCCTGGACAACATTCGTAGCGAACAGAGTCGCGAAAATTGAGGAACTAGTTGGCACGTCAGGCTGGCAGCACGTAGATTCTTCCGACAACCCAGCAGACCTTGGCAGCCGAGGAGTGTCACCTCAAGAGTTAGCCAAAAGTAGGCTATGGTGGCATGGACCAAGCTGGTTGGAAAAACCACAAGACGAATGGCCGTATCACGAAAAGGAGCTGTATCTGAACACCGAACTGGAGCAAAAGGGTACCAGAGTCCATACGACAATTGTAAACGAACACGAAGACATTCTGGAGCGATTTTCGAACTTCTCCCGAGCGTTGCGGATAGTCGCCAAAATTTTCAGGTTCTACAAGCGGAGTCACCAAAAACAGCGCCAACCGCCGGAAGAAAATCATCTGGAGATCTCCTCAGAAGAGATTCGAGCAGCGAAGAACCGATTGATTCTGCTCGCACAGAAACGAGGCTACGCGGAAGAATATCACGCACTGGACACTTCGAAGCAGATCAGCGCAAGGAGCTCCATTAAAACTCTCAACCCATTTCTCGACGGAAATGGAGTAATGAGAGTCGGTGGAAGACTTGCGTTAGCAAACTTGCCGTACAATGGGCGTTTTCCAGTGATTCTACCTTACGATTGCCAATTCTCTAGATTACTCGTAAAGTTCTCCCATTTGATTTCTCTCCACGGAGGAAATCAATTAATGGTGAGACTGCTGAGATCAGAATTTTGGATCGTACGGATGAAAAACCTTGTAAAAAATACTGTTAATAATTGTAAAGTTTGTATCATTCACAGGAAAAAAACGCGAGAACAAATAATGGCAGCTCTACCCCCAGAGCGTACGGAGCTGACAAGGCCATTCACCAACACAGGCATCGATTTCACCGGGCCGTTTGACATTCGAAACTTCACCGGACGAGCCTGCCTAATTACCAAAGGTTACGTCTGCGTCTTCGTATGCTTTGCAACAAAGGCTATCCACTTAGAACCCACTAGCGATTTGTCTACCTCCACCTTCCTAGCCGCCTTCAATCGATTTGTAGCTCGACGCGGATGCCCACGCAACTTATATTCCGATAATGGCACGAATTTCGTAGGAGCTAACAAAACAATGAAGCAGGACTTCGAAAACTTCGTTAAAGCGGCATCACAACTGACTATCCAATCTTTTACCCATCAGGAGTTGAGCTGGCATTTTATACCTCCCGGGGCGCCACATATGGGAGGATTATGGGAAGCCGGAGTAAAAAGTTTTAAAACACATTTTAGGAAGGTGGCAGAATCAATGCGCTTCATGATGGAGGAGTTTTCGACATTGCTAGCCAGAATCGAAGCGTGCCTAAACTCAAGACCAATTAGCCCGCTGTCAGACGACCCCGACACAACGGAACCACTCACCCCTGGACATTTCTTGGTTGGGAGTCCTCTACTCGCGATGGCGGAACCGGAGACAACCGACAACCCGATATCGATCGTCAACCGTTGGCAAAAGATCAAAGCAATTCATCAAGGATTCTGCCGGCGATGGAAAGCGGAGTACCTTAAGGAGTTGCAGAAACGCGTGAAGTGGCAATCGCCCCAACGAAACATCGAAGTGGATGACTTCGTCGTTATCAAAGAAGATAACCTCCCCCCGAATGAGTGGCGACTTGGCAGGGTTATTAGGGTCTTTTCAGGTCACGACAATCGAGTTAGAGTAGTGGAGATTAGAACAGCGAAAGGAATCGTCACGAGGCCAATCGTGAAATTAGTCTATTTACCAATCCCTAAAGCATAACTAACGTTCCGATCTCTATTTTCAGAATTGCTTCTCCAAATCCTAAAAAATGGTCCGTGCACAGAGTGGTAACAGCACCTCTTTAGGCAAGACTCGCCTGATTTGCCCTGTCTGCCGCAACAATCATCGTCTGGTATTTTGCCGTGAACTTCGAAGGATGGAGCCCGTCGAGAGACTACGTGCTGTCCTCGTACACCGGCACTGCGCGAATTGCCTATCACCGCAGCATTCATCCAAAAACTGCACTTCTGCCAGGAACTGCGACCGATGCGAACAGCGGCACCACAGTCTCCTACACCTCGGTGAGCAGCATCAAAGACAGGAAGACGTGTCGCTGGAGCAGGATGAAGGCGAAGTTACACGGCGCAGACACAACCCGTACAGCGCCAGCTCAATCGACAGTACCGATGAGGAAGTGCTCATCATAGAAGCAGACGAGAACGACCTGCAACCGCCCGTGAACGACACTCCCAGCAGAAGATCGCAACCGAGCTTTAGACCTCCTCTGTCAAGGATTCGGTCTGTGATCCAGAAAGTGTCGACAATCCCGCCGAGAAGGAACAGCAGTCGACAAACTCAACACAAACGTCGGCGCAGCCAGCAACATTCACATAGAAACGTGAGAGACGCCCGAGAACGGATCGTAGGCCAAATCCGATCCATATCAGGGCATGCTGTCCTCACGCCAACGATATCGGCCAAAGTATTCGCGGCAGGAAAGTGGCACGTTGTTCGCGCTATTGTCGACCCCGGACAAAAGAAGTCGACAATCTCGCGGGCATTGGCGCATCAACTTCACGCGCTACCGAGAGGACGATACGAAACATGCAATCTTGCGCTGAAGGGATGGCGTGAACGCTTCGATGTGACAGCCGTGGTGAAGGCGAGCCTCTCAAGAATCACCCCGGAGCGAACCTTGAACGCAAGAATTCGAGACGAGTTCGACAACATGCGGCTAGCGGACAATAATTTCCACCGCTGAAGTAACGTGTCGCTGATTCTCGGCGCGGAAGTTTATGCGGCGATTCTCCGTCCCGGACTACTGGCAGCTACCCCCACACGACCAGCAGCACAGAACACCATATTCGGATGGATGCTCTCCGGCAGTACGCCGTTCTGAGAAGAAGCGGGTGCAGAAGCAGACTTAGTTTTAAGTTACAATATACAAATGTAGATGTAAAAAACCAAAAATTTGAAATAGAAAAATGAATTCCAAAAATGTTGAAGTATTTCTTAAATTCAGCTTTATGAATTGTAAAAAATTAAATTTTTTAACTTAGTAGTATTTTATATCATATATTGCAGTGTCGCTGCAAGGCGGGCGGCATGTTCGTGCATGCAACCCTACTTAGCACTCAGAAACACCACCGCGAGATGTCGCTGATAAGGAATCCACAAAAATGTCCATTCACTTGCGGAATATTTCCAGATGGTACCGTTTACCAAAATTTCCATTTGTTTTTACATGTCTATAAAAGACCAAGGTTACCGTTTTGACGGTCTCTTTTATTTTTTACCAGCCCTATCAGCAACATCTACGGTGAGTGTATATTTGTGTGTTGTATATTTTTCTTTTTCTTTAGAAATATATTTTGTATATATTTATATTTTTATTTCAATAAATAATTTAACTGGTCGTGAGCGACCCTTTCAAAAAAAGAAGGAAGTTTTTTATTCTTTCAGTTTTCAGCGAAGACCGGCACCTTCCAAGATTCCCGCTTCCGGAATTCAGGAGGAATTCCGGCCCCCTTAAGTCTCGAAAGAACATACCTAATGATATCTATATAAACACATTATTTGATAAATCTAAGTTATATTCGTAATTTATTGTACTTTGCTTACTTTGTTAATCTATACAGTGGTAATGATTAACTTGTTCCAGGAATAAGAATTAGCTTTAAGATTTTCGAAATTATTGTTAGCTTCCAAAAAGGAAAGATTAAATAAAACGTTATACAAAAAGAAAATTGTGACACATCAGGGACAATATGAATTTTTATATATATCTTTCGGGATATGCAATTTGCCTGCAGTTTTCACTAGGTATGTTTTCGCTGTCGTTAGATGCTTTGTATATAATGTAATAACCTAAATATATGATCTGTTTATACCTTCGAAAAATACGGAACAGGGCATTGTTAAATTGAGAATGGTTTTGAATAAAATATTTGTATTCTAAAAATTAAATGAGAAAAATGTCAAAAATGTCTCTGGCCATATTGCGGAAAATAACACTATTAAGCCTTCAGGAGCAAAAACGGATGTGTTGAGCATCTTCCGGTACCGAAAGATAGGAAGTCTGTTCAAAGATATTTGGAACTAACATCCTACTTCCGTTCTTTTATTAAAGGGTATGCAGAGGTCGCTATACTACTTTCCGTTCTTTTGCGTCAGGGTAAAAAATTTGAATTCGAGGCTGAACAACTTTTGGCGTTTCAGAAATTGAAAGCTGCGTTAGTTAGAGCAACCATGTTGAAATAGTATAACCCGAAGGCAATGACAGAAGTTGATACTTACGCTTCTATGCTCGGATATAGAGCACTCCTTCTCCAAAAGGATAGTGAGGATCAACATTATCACCCGGTGCAGTACATGAGCCGTAAGACTTGTATTTTCTATCATAGCTGTATTGAAGAAATGGCGTACTTATCTGTTAGGGATTCAGCTCAAAATCGTGACTGACTACTTTCGAGATCACCATGCGAAAAAAGGAGGTTCCACTAAGAATATCCCGCTGGGCAATGTGTTTGCAAGGTTACACGTACACTATAGACCACCAGTTTGTTACTAAGATGAGGTATGTCGATGGACTAAGTAGTGTTTCACGATTTGCTCTACAAAAATCAAGGAACTTGTAGTAGTGTCATCGCCTATTGATGAGAGGTAGTATGGATTGCACACAATTAAGGTATTTTCTCCTCTAAGAGAACTCAGGATATAGTAGCAAAGACTTTTTACATACCGCATATAGCAGAAAAGGTGAACCGAATAGTAACAAGTTGCATACAGTGCATTTTTCATATTTGAAAGCAGGGAAGAAAGAAAGATTCCTAGAACCAATTGACAAAGAGGATCGCCCTCTAGGAACATTCCACATTGATCCCGTTGGTCCAATGGAGAAAATTAATAAGCGCTATAGTTACATTTTTGTTGTAATTGATGAGTTCTCCAAATTCGTATAATTATACCCAACGCGTAACACTGGTACTGAAGAAGTTATTGTTCGTTTGAAAAAGCAATCGTTTGTATTTGATCACCCCAAACGCATAATATCAGATAGAGGTGCAGCTTTTGCGTCAAATTCGTTTGAAGATTATTGCAAGGATAAACGTTTTTCACATCTTTTGATAGCAACAGGTGTTCCTCGAGGTAGAGAAAGTCCGCAAAATTGTTATGCCCACGTTAGCTAAGCTTTGCTCGGACAACCCGAGTGGCTGGTATAAGTATGTAGACCAGGGCCAGCAAATACAAGAATTTGTCACCATTTAAATTATTGACTGGCGTAGATATGTGATTTGGTCAGCTAAAGGACGTTTCGAAAAGAGTATAAACGGAATTTATATGACCGTATATGATCTTAACCAATTGGTTGCCATTAAACGACGTTACGTTTGCGCCCCAGACTTTTTGGTCCATAGGTAATCAAGGTAATGAATCATAGTCGATAGAGAAAGTTGGACAAGGTGAAGGTCCGATGCGAACCAATACTGTTGCGGAGCACATGAAGAAATGGGTAACATAATTATTATATTTTGAATAAAAAACAGTTAAAATAAAGTTGTTCAAATAAAGATTGGATTATTTGTGTTAAATTAACTGATAAATGAAAATAAACGAAATGACTTTTATTTAGCTTCACATGTTTGTGTGGAGTATTGCAAAGCTGTGACGGATGATAAAATTATTTGCGAAATAGAAAATGAAACTCACATATATAACAAAAATAACATTATATATACATATGGCATTAGCAAAACCGAAACTTTACAAAAGCGACGGAAAACACAACTGCAATTTCTATTCTTGCAATAATTCAAAGATGGGCTGGCTAGAAAAGGCAGAAATAAACCCGGTTTCTGCACTAAGTACATACGCACTCATAAAGAGAATGTATAATGTTAAAAATCGTGCTCGTTATTCAATTAAATTTTTTAATTTAATTCTAGTCAACAACGCCGATTGTTATAATAATATGTCTTCTGAAAAAAAAAACTATATAAAAAAATTAAAACGGTCTGCATTGTGCATGAGTTGAGTGAAAGTAACTCTCCCTCTTTCTTAGCGTATATCAATTTTCGTCCGATCACATATTTTTTAAGCCGCGCAGCACATTTACCAGCTTACTTCTTAAGTTCAGGGCGCATTAAGAAGGCAAAACTAAGAAACAACGTGGTATTATTCATCTCTTTTCATCTACAAAAATAGTAGCCGATCCAATACACAGAGAATCAACCAGCATTTGGTATTCGAAAGCAGCGATCCACTGACATAATGCTCTTAGACATGTTGCATATGCATTTTAGTGTCGCAAGTGCCTGTTGTCGGGTAAATTCCCATTTTGCACATTGATGTCATTCACAAGAAGACAAACAAATGTGAATTCCAAGACTTTCATATTCATATATAGAAATATAAGCGCCGTCAAGCCCACATTAAGTTTTACATTACCGCGGGACGGTTGTGAGAAATTGTAATGTAGCTAAAACTATGCACTCAGCCCTAGCATAGGTTAGTTTGTTTAGTCTGCTGTCCCGTACCTGCGCCTTGTGGCCACGTATTTCTATCATATATAAGGTTATCCATTTCGTAGTTTCATAAGCACAGGGCTGTATTTTGATATCTTTCTAACATAAATGTCAACCACATGATGGTCTCAAGAGCTGGGATTTTCTTATAGGACATTATAGCATAATTTGAGGTTGGATTTACAACCACATCCATATAAAGTCCAATTCATATTCACAATGCCGTAAATACGCCGATTCGATGCTTGAACAACAATCAATGGACGACGATTTTTCGAACAAAATTTACTTGACGACGAAGCACATTTCTCACTCCGAGTATACACGTACGTAAATAAACAAAATTGTTGCCTTGGAGCTCCTGGATCCTTGAATAATTAGGAGCGGTCATACCTCAAAAAAAATTTACTGCTTAGTGCACTCTCTCGCCTTGGCGATGTCAATTAGCCACCGAAATCGTGTGATTTGACACCGTTGGCTTGTTTTGTGGGTCTGAGCGAATGACCATCTTTATGCAGATGAATCTTTAACTCTTGGCGGAGATACTGCCCAATATGTATGTAGGCCCAAAATTACAATGGATCAAAGTTGGCAAAGGCCGTGTGGCGATCATTTGAGTGAATGGTGTTTCTATAATGCCCAGGTTCAAACTTTATAATAAAAAAAGGAATTTCATGAAAAAGTTCTTTTATATGAATTGGATTTATTTTAGAAACCTAAAAATGGATAACCCTGTATGTTATAGCCGTTGGATTCTGAGCTGTTGTGGACACGAACATATGCAGAGAAATCAATAAGTTAACTTAATTCGTACTTACATACTTTTTACCAAGCTGAAAAATGATCTTGCGATACAAAAGTAGATTATTTATTTTCCCTCTTCATTATCTTTGTTTGCTGGATTTTTTACAAAATTTCCGTTTAATAGCTTTTATGGTAATAAAAGAAAAATGTAGCAGAAACACCTTCATTGAAGTTAATTTGATAGAAAAATGCGATGGTATTTTTCAAAAGCGGAGGCATGGCTTAAAACCATTTTGTATATAAGTTTGTCTATGTTGTGTGTAGAAGCTGCTCTGCAGTGAAAATTACACCTCTGGGGTGTGTAGGCCATTTTAAACGTAAGCTATAGGTTCAATACTTTCTCCTGAGAAAGGTCCTTACAGCAATATACATATCTTTCAGTATAATATTAATAGATAAACTGAAAAATTTTTAGCTTATAAATTACTTGAAATCTGTCATTATTATATTTAAAATATCTTATTGGGGAAATTAATTTGCCCACAACATTTAATTCCGGTTGGCCAAAATGCTTTTAGGGCAAATGAATACAAAAGTATATACAAACATAAACACTTAGTTAGTAAATTCTTGGTTTGCCGCTGAAATTTTATATTCAGCTTCCCAAATAATTTCGCAGCTCTTTTATTGTCACCCTCCTCCTAAGGACCATCAATATAGACGGAGTTATGCTTTTACGGTGCTGCATTCAATGAGTAAATTTTTTTAGAATGGGAATTTTGCTAGAGGAAGTAACTTTGTTATTTTAAGCAGTTGTTAAGAGGATAACACAAAGGATAATATGAAATGGTTAGTTGGTGCTAAAGCTGAAAAAACTAAGTAATATTTAATGAGTGATTGCCTAGAATTTGTTTGACTTTTCTGGTATAGAATTAAAAACGTATAACAATACATATAACAATACCTACATATATGTAGGTATATACGAGGGAATTAAAAAAAGTTCGGTCAGTTGGCAGCTTTCAATTTATTTTTGTTAAATCTAAAAATACAAAATCTTTTGCATTTGTTTTATTAGTCTTCCTTTCAAATTTTAAAACAATCGGCTAATATGGAGACGAGAAAACCCAAGATAGCTGAGGATAGGTCGGACGAAATTCCACCATCAACGCAAAAATAAATTCGCCATGTGATTATCTTCGGATTTTGACGTAATTTACAGCCAACACATGTATTCAGTGAATGCAAAATTGCATATGGAACGATTGCACCGTTTTTAAAGACTATTTCTAAGTGCCTCCGAAGATTTTAGACCGGACAGTTTTCCGTAGAGGGCAAGTCCCGAGAAGACCGACCAAAATCTTTCACTGTGACGTCACTGTAGTTCTGGTAAAGTCCAAAATTTACGAAGGCCCACGACTGACACTAGAAAGGATTACTAATGTACTGGCGCAATGGCAATAGCTTAATTTTTCCTAAAGAAATTCGAAAATAGTCAGTCTGGCACCTTCAGTAAAATCGCTACTGGTGACGAATCTTGATTCTATAAGTACGATCCAGAAACAAACAGCAGTCCATGGTACGGAGTCCAACAGGAGCAAACCCACCCGTAAAATCTAAGCAACAAAAATCAGCAGCAAAAGTAATTATGTCAATTTACTTCACCCGATCTAAAGTCGTGGCTGTAGGCTTAAAAATGCATTGAAATCAATGGCGATTATGTAGAGAACATAAAAAGGACAAATATTACGAATAAATAAATTTTAAACACCAATTTTTTTTCTGGTCAACGAACTTTTGTTAATCCCCTCGTATGTATGTATATATTTTATTAATTTATTCAAAACTTTAATACCGTGTTATGAATATTAGTAGTGTTTGCCTTCATAATGTCTATCCATCGAATAATGAGTGTACTTGGCTTCTGAAGCACACCCTGCAATAGCAACAAAAAAAAAGAAATAAAAAAGGAAAATGGATTAAAAACTTAATAATTAGTTGATTGCAGTAATAATGGACAAGTGAGACATTGCTCTTGCAAGGCTATGAAAAATTAAACGCCCTCTATGATATTTCATTTTCCACAGGTTTTTTTTCAGGTACTTGCTACTACTGTGCTTGCCATTGTTGTTTCAAAGTCTCTATGTATTTATATTCCTCTTGTGCATACTACGGCACACCCGGGAGGTATCGAAGCATTTTTTACTGAAATCGCAAAATTTTCTTAATAATTGTTGCGCAATAGCTGAGCGGTTAGTAATGTGTCCCTCAGCAAAGAATTTCAATCCCTATGAGTGTATTTCTGGCACGAAATAAAAGCACGTGTTAAATCGGCGGCTTAAAATAAACTGTCCCTCAACCATAACGCCAAAACATAATCCTATATATTTTCAACAATTTTCTGAAAAGAATTGAAATATCGTTCAAACGTTAAAGGGAAATTTCAACGATATCTGCTTGTGAACAGCCAAAACGATATCGATAACAAGAGTGTAAAATAAATTGTCAGTTTAAAAAGTGTAAAGAGGGTGGGCATTTATAGATAACGAAGTTTGTGAATATGAGAAGCTATCAATCATTTTCGCAGGGAATTTTTGAATTTACAGTGGGAATCGGAATAATAAATTGGGAGATCACGAATGTACATTTCAAAACATTTCCACATCTGACATCGTTTACGCGATCATAGCGTTTGATTCGCCGTATATCTCGTACAGCTTATCGTTCCATTGACTGTGGCATTCTTCATTACCAAATCTTAGGCAAAACCTTTCTCTCGAAAGCTCTTGTGGTCATCGTCCATGCTGATGCATGCACCTTGCCAAGTTTTAACTGTCTTTTGTAAATAGCTCAACCGGTAAGTGATTGTCCCCAATCGCTTTGTGGAGTAGTTAATATAATATTACCAGTTTGAATGTGTAAAATATTTCAAGTTAAACTTACATACCAGTATAAATATACTTTTAAATATGTTTCAGTTATACGCCTGATGAGTTTATGTTTGCAAATTCAATTGGTTATTAAGAACTTTTTATGTCCTTTTAATGTCGGTATTTCGCATTTAATTATGAAAAGATGGCATGACTTTTATTCGCACGTAAATTTCAAACGGCCGACAAGTAAGAAGCAAAATAAATTACTGGGAAATTATTATGGTCATTAAAGTGTAACTGAAGGTCAAACATATACCATAAAGATATACGTTTTGCATTTAGAAGAATATATGTATGTATATATGAACATATATATAGGTAGGGCAGAACGTATTTAAATGTCAACCAACAAATCTGTCAGTGACATTTACTTGCTTTCCTCGAATATATTATGAAGCCAAAAGAAAAAATTTAAGACATCTAATATGCCAAAGAAGCTATAGACAGATCGTAAATTAGGTGCAAATTTGCCAGAAAGTATGTAAGAAATATTTTGCGAAAACTCGCATTTACATATTACAGCCTTTAAGCGAGTTCCCTGTAAGTTTTGTTACCCTCGAAATAAGAAATAACAAACAATTTGTTGTTTGATTTTGTTCTTTTAATTTGAGAATATATAAAGACCAAAATGTATAGGCATATTTTACGTCTGGATGCAATATTTTTTCCACGGGTCGTATTAGGAATGCTATGAGCCGACCTTTTGTTTTGCGATCACTGCACTATATTTCAAATTTGATTGCCAAAGTAAAAGCCGGGAAAATTTGTTTCCCAGCAACAAAAGAAATGCAAGGATATAGGTATATGAATATTTTTCTTTTTACTTTACCAATTGGCAAATATAATTTCACATAGACGAAAAAAGCAGTGCTGCCAAAGTTTTTCCAAACAATGCATGATCTTTAACTCGAATGACAAGGAAGAGACGAAATAAATTGCCATAAAATTAAATTAAATTGAATGTAAAACATGGAAACTTGTATGTTTTTCATTTAGAAGGATATATGTATGTATACATACTGACATAGGTAGTCAGAACGTTGACTAACTAATCTGTCAGTGGCACTTGCTTGCTTTCTTCCAATACTTTATGATGTCACAAAAAAATATTCAAAAGATCTAATATTCCAAAAATGCTACAGACAGCTCGAAAATTAAGAGCGAATTCGCCAGAAAATGTAAAAGAAAAAATGTTGCGAAAATTCACATTTATTTTTATGACAACTCTTAAGCAAAGTTTCATGTTTGTCCATATTACCAGGGTACTTTTAGTTGTTGTTGATGCTGTTATTGCTACCTGCATGTAAACCCTATTAACGACGAAGAAACTTTGCTATTAACCACATGCGCAAACACACACAAGCATTTAATAATATAATGACATCGAAAGCGAAGACTAACGCCTAGCAAATTGAAACAGTCAACGAAAAACAAATGTTAGAGGGAAGAAGACGCAGATATTAACTATTGTTCTCAGTGAGTTTCTAAAGGTTACACTTGCCTTTTAGTTTTGTGTTGTTATGCTTACTTAACAGCCCACAAACAAAGCACACAGAGGTCGTCATAAAAGTCTACTTTCGGTGCTTAAATATTTACGATACATTTACAAGGGCAGTTTAATAAGTTTTTAAGTTTATGAATATGGCTGTCATATAATATTAATAAAGAACTCTAAACGTTTGTCAGGTCTATAATCGGGTGTAATTCTGCTTCTAGGTATTCAGATACAGTTGCAAGACTATACTCAATCCCCATTCAAAAGTCAAACGTCAGCCCTCTTGTGTGAGATGTGGTAACTAATAATGGTTAAAAAGAAATAGCTCTATTAGAGCCACTCTGACATATTCGGTTCAATTGTCAGTACATGTCTCATTCAATTATGAAGTTGTGCACTGATGTGAGAGCGTGAACCTGGAATAACAGGTTCTCGTGTTCGTGTTTTTGTTGTATTTTACGTAAAAATATTCCCCAAATTGATACTTGTGAAATATTACTGTTCTTGGTTGGATTACAATAAAAATAATATAAAAACCCGAATGTCGCGGGAACTATTGGACTTTAGTCGCCTTTTACGATATTAACATTGACACAACCACCATCCAAGAGACAAGAGACCTGATGGAAGGGGCAAGAACGACAGAGTAGAATCTTCGTACATGAACTACATTAGCGATAAAAAAGGGGTCATTTTGTTTCATAGTTCTATCGTTTACTATGGTAGATGAACGTATCGCCACAATTCGCACAAAAGGGAAGTTCTGCAACATACCGACTCGACAGAAGAACAAGACAGTGCGAGCAATGATGACTTCTGTGAGTGCCTGGCGATTTTATTGCCAGTTGGGGCAAAGAAGATTCCTGCAACCTCCATAACGTAACATGTCCAAATGAGTTGAGACTAATCGAACACACCGGGGCCCGTTATACACGTGTATGGTTGTCTATAGCACTAGATTCCAGCAACAAAATATATCTATTACATGTTTATATAATTAAACTTTTTGGCTTTTTCCAGACTGAAAAACTCCTAGCCAGGTCGATGATATTGTAATAGACGCTCGTTGTATTCAGGACATAACATCTACTCGGACAACTAGATTATAGCAGTAAAGACATGCACCCGCCTCAGTGCAGCAAAAAACGCTAGTTTTCCACTCAACTTACACTACGCTTTCAGAGAAGAGTGGACTGTCTACCACATAACGTTGTGCGCAACTACGAATACAAGCAGAGCGGGGTGTAAGAATATGTGCCGGCACCTGAAAAGGGAAGAGAAGATTGATGTGATGATAAATGCTTACCAAAATTTTGACCCCTGCGAAAATCAGAAAATCCAATATGATAAAAGAATAAAAAGATTCGAATAGAGGCTTGAGCAAAAAGGGAACCGTTTTCAGAAATGAAATGTTAAAAACATACTGTGTTGTGAACCACTGCAATAAATAGCACCCTGTAGCTTGGATTTGCAATTCCTTCTTTACTTTACAATTCGTACTCAATTCGTACTCAATAACCATATACTTATTCAGTTATACTAAGCTCATGCATTTCTCATTGTACTCATTGTCTACCGCTAATTTTTTTCCCTAATTTACAGTAATCTTATGGTACATATGTTTTGCTATTTAAGAGCTCTCTCATCACTTATGTTATTGTCATTTTTTGAAATACATTGTTGTCGTGGTCGAGACAAAACAGTCTCCAGACTCTATATATTGGTGACCCCGACGTGATCGCACATTTCGATCCGTCTTAAAACAAAAACAAACAATATTTTTCGTTGCTCGACTTAAGGGCCTTGTGTGCTTTGTGTGCGCTTGGATAACAGTTGCATACACGGTCCGTTACTTTGGCCTACGTGACTTCTGCTTCATTGTTATAAACAGTTGTCAGCCCTTCAGTCCCTGTTGAAAGTAAATTAAAGGAAAAATGACCAGGAAGGGAAGTGAAGCTGTCTTTAGACAAATGGAAACACAACAAATGAAGCTCTTCTCTCAATGGAGGCGACACAAAGTCGTCTGGAGGAAGAAGATCCTGACGAACTAGATAGTGACGCTCGTCAGCAATTCATGGACATTTTTCTGTCGGTAAAATGTGCCATCACACGAGAGCTCCAGTCGAACCGCTTAGACGCTCATACGCATTCAGCTAACCGAAATTATTCTCCCCAGGACTACCAATCGGTGGTTGTTCTCAAACAGCCAAAATCTTGCTTACCCGAACTGAAGCTTTCCAACATTTAGAGGAAATTACTCAGACTGACCTCAATTCTTCTCCATGTTTATGATGATAATTGATGGAGAAGTTGAACTAACAAAGGTGGAAAAACTTCTACACCTGTGATAATGCCTTGCGGATGCTGCACTAGATATTATAAAGTCATTAGAAATTCGGGAATCAAATAACGATAAAGCTATTGAATTACTTAAAAACAGGTTTGATAATAAGCGTTTAATTTTTCAGGCTCATATACGTTAATTATTTGGACTAGAAGGTGCTGAAACAAAGGGAGCAGCAAATCTTCGACAGCTTATAGATAAGTTCCTCTCCCATGTTCGTGCATTACAGACCTTAGGCAGTATAGAACAATTAGCCGACTGCTTATTGATCCAGTCCAAAGAAGCAAAAGGTGTCATCTAGCGAGCTACCCACCTGGGAGGCCATGTCGTTGTTCTTAGAAAAAAGGTATCAAACTCTTGAGAACGTCGAATTTGCTACATTTGGCAATGCTCCTACTAAGCAGGTGAGCAAAAATATGTATCGCAACAAGTCTCTTGTCGTTTTGAAATCATCACAAAGGTCTTGCACATTTTGCAAACTGGATGACCACCTCATTTATAATTGTTCATCATTTACGAAACTCTCCCCGAACGAGCGCTGGAAGGAGGCAAAAAACGCTGAACTTTGCCTGAACTGCCTTAAAGTTGGGCATCGATTCCAGCAGTGCAAATCAACTTACTGTTACCGCTGCAAAGGAGCTCATCACACTCTTTTACATCGGTATATTTCATACCAACCAGTCCAAAATATCGCTTCTATTTATACAAAATCAGCAACTTCTTTAGCCTCGAAGGCATCGGAATGTGTAGCCAACGATGATTTTAGCACTAAAACTAGTGAAACGGTACCATTGACAACTGCAAAGATTTTAGTAAAAAACAAGGCTGGATTATTTATCCATTGCCGGGCAATATTGGATTCAGCTCCGTAGCTAAATTTTGCTACTACCAGGTTGTCAAGCCAATTACAATTGAAGAGAGCAAAATTTCCTATACTAGTTTCAGGAATTGGAGACTCAGGTACAACAGTTGAATCTACGTACACAATCGTTATTACTTTTAAATCTATTCACAGCGATTATATAAATATTATTACGGCGTCTGTAATACCAACAATAACTGAGCGGCAGCCAACCACCACCGTCAGCACATCACAATGGAACATCCCGAGCAACATAAAACTGGTCGATCCATCATTTAATACTTCTCGTCGAATCGACCTCTTAGTTGGGGCTAGCATATTTTTTGATTTGTTGTGTGTCGGCCAATTACGTCTTAAATAACCAACGCGTATCTAGTGGTAAACGGGGCTCTATAATGAGCTCGTCATATGCGGTGGCATCAAGTATCGTCGATAGCAGACCATCTGAAACGGTTGACCAGATGATTTGCAGATTTTGGGAGACAGAAAATTGTTTCGACGAAACCATGAAGATAACGAAAGAAGAATTTGATTGCGAAAAGCATTTTCAGGCAAATTACCATGGGTTAAGCAGTGGTGAGTACTCGGTTCGACTGCCTGTTAAGCAGAACATAAACTTGCTTGGTGACTTATTGTATATCAACATGCCCTGCATGGACGGTTTTCTCTGTAACGGTGTTTACAGCGAAACGCCAATGTAAGATTACAGTATGTAGCGTTTATGAGGGAATACGTTGAATTAAAACACACGTCGCTCGTGGTCAATCTGCCTAATGTGCCGACATATTATCTTCCGCATCATTGCGTTTTTAAGGAAGATAGCACAACAACTAAGCTGCGCGTTGTATTCGATGGATCGGCTCCTACAACGAACAGCTACTCCCTAAATCAAATGTTAATGGCAGGTCCAACAATTCAACCGAAGCTTGCAGAAACGTTAATTCGTTTTAGATCAAATCCTATCGCATTGACCGGTGACATATGTAAAATATACCGCTGCGTAAGTATTACCTCACCAGATGACTATCTTCAGTGTATACTTTGGAGACAAAGTCCGCTTGAAGATGTTAAAACTTATGAATTAGAAACTGTGACATATGGTACACAATCAGTGTCATTCCTAGCTATTAGAGCCATGCACCAACTGGCTAAAGATGAAACTGAGTCTTACCCGCTTGGTGCTGAAATAGTTTTGAGAGACTTTTATGTTGATATATATGATCACTGGCGTCAATACTATTGAGGAGGCAATTGAAATTATCCAACAAACTTCGCAGCTACTTGCTAAAGGCAAATTTAAAATACGCAAATGGTGTTCCAATGATCAGACCCCTCCAGCTGATATGGAAAAGCTTCTCAAATTCGATGACAGCAGCAGTATAACAAAGGCTCTCGGTTTGCAATGGAATGCAGATGAAGATTCGTTTTTCTTTGCTTTCGCAATTTCAAAAAACACACAGGATAACGAAGCGCTCGGTACTCTCAATTGTCGCACGATTATATGATCCGCTGGGTCTGATAGGAAAAACTGGACTCGGATGAATGTTTGCCGTTGTTGCATGCAACAAGTTGGAAGAATCTCTACAGTCAATTCGGAGGCGTCAAGTATTTAACGTTTCTTCGTTTCATCGCTAAACGAAATGCATCGTTAGAGCTGCACGCCTTTTGTGATGCTAGTTTGTCTGCTTACGGGGCTTACGTTTACATACATGCTAACGATGGTAGCAGAACACATACAAACCTACTTTGCTGAAAGTCAAGAATTGCTCCAATCAAATCTCTCAAGGTTCCGAAGCTCGCACTACGTGCGGCCCATGTACTTGCACAGATAGTGCATTCCATCGTTAAACTAAATGTCTTTCGTTTCAAATTTTATTGTTGGTTAGACTCCAGCATTGTTTTGTCATGGTTGAAAGAGGATCCATCGCGCTTCAACGTTTCGTGGCCAATCGCAACAGTAGTATTCAAAACCTCACAGATGGTATGGAGTGGTGCTATGTTCCAACAGCTGAAAACCCTACCGATATACTATCTCGCGGGGCAACACCAACAGAACTGAATAAATCTTCACTATGGAAACATGGTCTGTCGTTTTTACTGAATTCTTACACTGGATCAAGAAATTCCAGAAAATCGTAAATATTTCCTGCTATCTGCACGCTCTGCTGCCGATGTCTCGGTGAACTGCAAACACTTAAACTCATTTTCATCTATGCAACTGAAGCGATTGCTTCTAAGTAGCGAACACCAAGACAAAGTGCACAAAATATGTTTGGATGATAGTATCGATTGGAAGTTCATACCGCCCAAATCTCCCCACTTTGGAGGACTCTGGGAAGCTGGTATTATATCAGCGAAATTTCACTTCTACAGAGTCGTAAGTTCTTCGAGGTTATCTTTTGAAGAACTTCGCATACTTGTCTGCCAAATCTCGACAATCATTAATTCTAGACCTCTTATTCCACTTACAGAGCATCGTGGTGATCTTGCAGTCCTTACACGAGGGCATTTTTTGATTGGCGGTCCCTTCACAGCTACAATAGAACCGGATATGACAGATATCAGATACAACAAATTTTTTGGAGTACAGAATATCTTACCCAACTACAACAACAATCTAAGTGGTGTACCGAAAGAGAAGGTATCAAGGGAGGAGCCATAGTACTCATAAAAGATGAAAATCTACCGCCCCTTCGCTGACCGCTGGCAAGACTCATTGATATAATTCCTGGATGCGATGGTATAGCGCGTGTAGCAAAATTGTAAACAAGTTCAGGAGTCACAAAAAGAGCTATCACAAAACTATGCTTGCTGCCATTAGACGATCATCTTGAAAGCTTAAACTTTAAACGGGCGGAGGATGTTGGGAACCACAGCAATGAATGGCACCCAGCAATTTGGCTTTGCAATTCTATTACTTTACCATTCGCATTCAATTCGTAATCAATAACCATATACTTGTTCAGTTATACTAAGCTCATGCATTTCTCATTGTACTCATTGTCTACCGCTAATTTTTTTCCCTAATTTACAGTAATCTTATGGTAATCTTATTTTTCGAAATACATTGTTGTCATGGTCGAGACAAAACAGTCTCCTGACTATATACATACTGAAAACAATATATTTCTTTTATTCAAAATATCGCTGAATTATCATAAATGTATTATACTCCTGTTTGGTTCTGGTATGAACTCTCTGTAGTTATAAGTTTGCTTTTTTTTGAACGTAGAAGATAAAAGCGCCTTGCCATTTCCCATATATTTATGTATTTATATGGTAAAAGTAATATATAAATACATACAAATACCCTATTGTTACTGTACTTATGAAACGATTGTATGCTATAAGGTTTCATAAGCTTTTGAGAACACCCGGAATGTCGGAAAGATTATAGGTATAGAAACATAGATATGTGCCATATATTCATTTTACATTATTGTTTTGTATATACATATGTATGTACATACAATATTTTAAGTAATTGTTTCAAATTGCCATTTTCAAATAATTAGAGTCCAGAAAATTCGTTAATAAAGACATGCGAAACTTGGTTACTTGCATAAACGTCTGTTATCACCAATTCAGGTGAATGTGGCTTAAGAAATTTGAGTTGACTGACACAATTATAAGAAATACTAGGCTAATTGCTAACAGGATCACAAGTGAAAAGAAACTATAATTCAAAAAACGCTTTGTACTAGTATCAAAAACGCTTAGATCTTAAACTCTTTCCAATAGAAAACAACTGAGTTAACCCTATCCGAGCTTTGACAACGTCTTAACCATTTTGCTTATGCTCATTTAAATTTCCCACCATAAGATAGACCTATTGACCTTTGTGATTTATGACAAATACCTCCCATTTAATAGTCATACCTAAAATCCCTGAAGGACATTGATAAACTGTCAAACCTGATACTGGTGCCAGTACAACTTTTGCTGAAATGTCATGAGATCCTTTCAGCAGAAGGAAGAAAAAGACTACGAAGCAGCCTCAAATAAAAATAAAAGAAAGTCCGGCAAAATCTCAGAAACAAAAATGCTTTTAAATGGAATTTACTCATTTCTATTTCTTTGCTTACTTGGTGTAAACGAACCAGAGAACTTATAATAATTATAGTTATACCAGGTGTGTTTGTTGAAGGTTGCCGGTTTTACCAGTAGATGTCGCTAGCAATATGTATAAATTTCTATGATTTGGCATGTATGTAATTTTTTTCTATTGACATTAACCTACAAAAATACGCAAGCCACATTCCGCCAAAATAATATCGTCATATTTGTTTACCTCAGTGAATATGCCGAGTTTCGTTCCAAGTAAATCGCATTTGCGGCATTCGTTGCTTTTCTTATTTCATCAAAAGAAAAAAGGAGCTGAAGCTCACCGGTTGCTGGTAGAAACATATGGTGAACATGCTCCAGTGATTAGAACATGTGAGACATGGCTTCGTCAATTTGAAAGTGGAGATTTCGATTTGACAGACAATGAACATCCTGGTGCAGCGAAAAAGTTCGAAGACGAGGAATCGAATGTTGATCCAACCCAATCACAACAAAAATTGGCAGAAACACTATTCGAGGAGCAATTTGCCAACGTTTAAAAGCCATGGGAAAGATCCAGAAGTATGGAAAATGGGTGCCACACCAGCTGAACGATAGACAAATGGAAAATCGAAAAACCGTTTGTGAAATGCTGCTTCAACGATTCGAAAGGAAATCTTTTCTACATCGAATTGTCACGGGGGACGAAAAACGGATTTAGTTTGAGAACCCGAAGCGAAAAAAATCATGGCTTTCCCCTGGTGAAGCTGGCCCATCGACTGCAAGGCAAATTTATCTGATAACATGACAACGCGCCCTCTTATACCGCTAAACTGGTGAAAGACACATTAAAAACACTTAATTGGGAAATATTATCGCACCCGCCGTACTCTCCAGACCTCGCCCCGTTCGACTATCACCTTTTCGCATCGATGGGACACTCCCTTGCAGAGCAGTGCTTCGCTAATTTTGAAGAAGTCGAAAATTGGCTCGTCGAATGGTTTGCCTCGAAAGGGAAAAAGTTTTTTTGGAATGGTATCCATAATTTGCCTGAGAGATGGGCGAAATGTGTAGAAACCAAAGGTCGATACTTTGAATAAAAAAATTTGAGATTCCTTTGAAAATTAAGTGTTTTCTTTATTGAAAAAACCGGCAAATTTCAACTAATACACCTGGTAAGTTCTCTGTTCAAGCTCGAAAAAGAAATTCGAACATTTTTGAGCATATTCAATGCAAATTCATAAAGGTGAGACCAGGCGAACAAAAACAACAATTACCATGTATTTTGTTTATGTTTGCAGTGTAACAATTGTCTAATTCATGACAAGTTCATACAATTCGCTTTTGTCAAATTGAATTGTAATAGAAAACAATTCAAAAAGGAAGAAAAAACAAAAATTAAATTGTTGACATTAGCTTAGAAATCAAAGTTTGCTAATTCAAATGACAGTAACAGTGAAGTAGTTTTCTTTTGTGGGATGTTAGATAATTCTTGAAGAACATGTATAATTATTTCGACCCTGCGCTAAAAAGATCTCATTTTTTAAATGAGGACAAATTTGGTGCGGGAATAAACACAAGACTTCTTGGAAATGCTGTTCTATACCCTTAAGTAGTACCTCAAATCCGTTCAAACATACTGTGCTTGACTCCGGCTTCTACCCAACAGAAAGGTAATTTTTAATGTTATTTTATTTTGAAATTTTGCTCTAAGGCTATTTTCTTTTATTATTATTATTATTATATTTGTAAATAATTTAATGTTTACTACTTTAACTTTATGTTTAAATTAAGATCGATATTGCCAGTCCTCATGTGGCAAATGCTATTACTTCAAAAATGTGTGCTGATCAAAAAACCAAAACAAGTTCGTACTAAACTGTTAAGCAAGTAAGGGACAGCCAGACACAAGCCAAAATTATGGTACAAGGTAGTGACTGCCCAACGCAAGCCGACTACGTGCAGATTTTGGATTCCTACTGAGTATTTTTAGATGTTAACCTCGGTTTATACATGCCTATTCTCAACTCTAGAAGAGAACTGAAAAGATATCAAGCCGAAATTCAAGCGCCAAAAATTAAATTAGAGGTATTAGATATTGTCATAAATAATTTTAAGAAAATATTTACCGAAGGACAAATGCGGACCTTTTCATATTATAACGTTGGTTCCATGAAACCGATGTTAGTGAGGGTCTCGTGATTGAAAAACGCATGTCGAAGAAATAAAGGTCTTCGAGACATATGAATACGATCAGCCAAGAGACTATGTCCGCAAGCCATCTCTTTCTCGTAATTGCAAACTTTGATAGAAGTATCAATACCAAAGTCAAATCAATTTTTGGATTGGTTAATTTTTCCGCGCTGCGTGGAGGGCGAAGAAACTGTCGGTATGAAAATATCTTATAGGCAAGCGTGGAATTTGTTGGTGGTGTTTTATATTGGGACATGCTTAGAAAGAATATTATAATTTTCTCTTGATTTAAATATTCTCTGTGGTTGCCTTATGAGATTTTTGAAGTGTCATAACATTTTTAATTAATGCAGTGCTGTGGTATGAATTTATTTTTCAATATAGACAATGAGATTTAACTACAAAATAGTTGTGGAAAAAACCAATTGCCCAAAATAATAGAGATTCAGATCAGAAATACTTAGGCTATTAAATTGACTTATAAGCCGCCAAAACATTCAACAATTACCTCTGTGAGGTATTATAAACGAAGCATTAGAAATTGTTAGACTAACTCAATAGAAAGCTTAACAACAAATAAAAACAGCCTGAAATTTATGAAATTTTTTATTTTATGCTGAAAAGTTTTTAATCGTCAAATATTTGTTTCCTTAATCATTTCTGAACTCTTTGCTTAATGTTTTATTGACCTGTCTAAGAGCAACTTGTATCACTCATATTCTGGCTTATCATTGATTTGAACAGTTATAAATTTCAATTAAAAAAATTGGATTGCAATTCTTAATATAAAACCCAGCTCCTACGGCTTCGCTCATTCCGCAACTGCTCGACGGGAAGCAGCCTAAAGGTATACTATAATGTCTTATGCTTTATAAAAAGAAGTACGGCGTAAAATTTTAGAGTAAATTTAAAAAAAAAAATTAACATAACTTAAAAAAAAATATAGATTAATATACAGATTTTATTTAATATTGCATCTTTAGGAGTAATAAATACAACATATTTGAGTAATATGAGTATTGAAACATTTAAATATACAGTTATAATTCCTTTATTCCATTCGTTTGTTTATCGCTAAAAATAAAAAAGTAAATAGTCACGGAATCGTAAGAACCAAAAAAAAAAACAACAACAACAAAAAAGAAGCCAGTTGGAATGTATTTTCAGATAACAAATCGGTGAAATCAACTACACGAGTAAAGGTAAATGGCTCATAGAAAGAAGAAAATTTAATGGAAAGCTTTTTAGAAATTAATCATTTAAATTTCCCAGCTTAGCCCTCGGATATATAGGGTTATCCATTTCCTTGTTTCAAAGTACAGGGCTGTATTTTGACATGGTCAAACCAAAAACTTGGGGGATACATATGTAAATAAGCAAAATTTTTGCACTTGGGGCTCCAAGAATCCCTAAATAATTGAAAGAAGGTCACTATACTAAAAAAAAAACTTATAGTCTGGTGCTCTCTTAGGCCCGAAGGTTTGATTGGACTTAACTTCTTTCAAAACCGCAAACGTCGAGATAACTTCTTTGGCCTTTAATTGAAGATCACGGCAACAAGAAGGTCCGTCATGCCACACAGCACTAGAGAATATGGGTTTATTGCGAGAAAAATTTCTCGGCCAGATTACAGATTACTCGGCTTGGTGATGTCAATTGGCCACCGAGATGGCGCGATTAAGTAGCTACTCGAAAGGCTGTTTTATGGGATAAGTCTTTAACTCCTGAGTTATTGAAAACCTACAGTCGTCAAGTTATGGCTGAGATACCGCCCTAAATGTTGCAAAAATTGGTAGAAAATTGCAATGAAAAGATATTGCAAAAAATTTTCAATAATAATCGAAAAATTGTAAAATAAACAAATTGGGGTGATAGCCAAGAGTAAAATACCTGAAGAAGGCCCAAATATAAACCATAGCGTATGCGAAATATCACTTGCCGTAAGGAAATGAGTGAATGTAGAAAAATACAAAACACGCACCGAGAGCCATGGAATATATGTGTGAGTGAGAAGAACTGAAAAGGTGAACATGAAAATTTAGCCAACATATGCAACAACAATAACAAAAATTTGCAAAAATTGCACGCACAAGCAATTCGATAGCTAGGCACATCAAAGCGAAACCTCGCCAAAACTGGAATAGAAACAACAATATTTCCTTTCCTTAGACCAATACAACCAGTCGATGGATGAAAACGATATTGAAAGAGTACAAGATGAACTTCCATACCTACCCTGCAGGAAGTAGGCAGACTTGTTTGCAAAAGGTCTAGTTAAATACTAGTATTTTGAAGAAGAAATAATATAATTTCCGCCACCGTATGTTGTTGTTATATTTTACACGCCACGGCTGAGTTTCATTCTCTGTAACGCTCAGTTGAAGTTCCCAAAATGACATTGGTGAAACAATGATGGCCGAATCCTTACATCACTGTAGCAATCTGCTTAGGTGATGCTTAAGTAATAAAGATAAGTTTGCTATAGACCACCTCGAACCTTTACAGGGCGCTGATAGTTGGCTTGGTGTAGTCACCTTAATATCGTATGAATGATATTATCGAACGTACTGTATGAGGAACCAAGAACCAACGTCAATTAACTAATCTGAACTATATAGACTTAGACTTGGGTATAAGAAAAGATCTATGCGAGTGGTAGCATAGTGATTAGTAGTGCAAGCTACCATGCAGAGGGCAAATCCAACCCAACCTATACAATTTCTCTAATTACGTTCGATCCTTGGCAGGGAATGTCAAAAGCTCCAAGAGGATTTCATAAAAATCATGCTATGTGTACGCCATAAAGGCATAGAAATACCTAGAACAGTACAAATATATGGAAAATCGAAATAGAAATCGAAAATTTTCACTTCATCCTCCCCATTTTATACCAAATGCACACCCAATTTTTATTACACACAGATATACTACACACGCTCCAAACTACCCCATCCCTGCGATGGTATGCTGACAGGAAACGCTTGTCCAGAAAACGGATAGCTTACTGAAAGTAGGTTCGAGTTCGTTGATGTGCCTGTGTCGGTAGAAGGTGGGTAGGTGGATGTATAGTGCATCCTTTTCTTTCATGCTCGACGCTTTCGCTGTGTTTTTTTTCTTCCCTGTTTTCACATTTCGTTTTGTTTCTGTGCCAATTTCATGGTCCGTACGACTGTAGTTGACGAGCCAAAAATTCAAATTACCAACGAGAAACGAAAGTTTGCCTGCCATGACGCGTTTGGTCGTTCAGTTGGTCGCCTCGGTATAGGCAAAAATGCAATTAGATTCTACGCTGTTTATGTTTGCTTACGAAGAGTGTACTTTTTTGGCATTTGTGTTGCTTTTAACGGTATTGCTATTGGGTGTGTTTGCTTTTTAAGGGAAAATGTCTGAATGAAAAAATTTTTGTTGCTATTGCTATGTAACCATATTTGTGTGTAGATGAAGCTCGGTTGTTGGTGAGTAAAAAATAAAATACCTCACTTCATACATACACACATATGTACCGGGATATTGGTGACACCCAGAAAACAGTTTCGTTCCACTAAGCTATTTCACACAAACCCCTTTGCATTGTACATTTATGTATGCATAACTTTTTGAGACCGTTGACTTCTAACCAGTTATCGGTTTTGAATAAATACAGTGAAGTTGCGGTTCAAACGCTTAAAAGGAAACATTTATATTGCTGGGTACAAAGACTTTTTGCAGTTAAATGCCCATATATTTCGAAATTTCAAAGTTAACTGATTTCTGAAGTAGGATCTTTAATCGGCGGCTGTTGCTAGACTTACTTTTTGATTTTGCATATCAAAGGACATTTGGTGTAAGATAGAAAATTGTGATTGTAGATTGTTGTAAGAGATTGTGTGTTGTCTATTTGCAGCTCTTAATATTTTCTCCAACATCAAGGTGAAGAAATCGCACGATAAAGAGTCACCCTGTCTGAAACCTCGTTTGAGAACGAAAGGCTTCCGTCTGTGCTTTGGTGTTGTTTACGTTTGTATTTTTTAATTACCATACTTCTGAAATGTTCATACATAAGTATGTTATTTTAACAAGCTTGAACAGAGAACACGTTTAAGCATATTCGAGAAAAAGTGCATATTTTCGCTATCTATATATTCGAGTATATGTACTTGTGTAGAAACGTACTTTTGTTAAGATAACAAACCCTACCGCAATCAGCTGGTGGAAAATAACGAAGTAAATCCAATTTTAGGAGCAAAGTGAAAATATATCTAAAAGATGTATACAAAGAGGAGCGTAAATATTATTTATATGTATTAATAATTGTGAATCACAGGTGTGTGTATTTTTCAAAGCAAAGCTAGACTGTTTAAAAAAACTAGGCGTACTGATGGAATGCAAGATTTGCAGCAGAAAATAAATCAAATTCAACAATAATTTCATTTATTACTAAAAATCAATCCATGCCGAAGTTTTTAATTGTGTCATTCGGTGGTGACACAGCTGTTGTTATTGGTGTTCCCTAGCCCTCCTTAGGGACAGGTTAGTTAGTCTAAATCACCGAAGTCTATCTAACGTGATGTCCAGGAAACGAGATGTTTTGACGGGTTCGGACCATAGGAAGAGGGAGATTAAATGCGTCGGTATTAGGGGTATGTAAAGAGGTGGTTAGGGTCGTTCGAGGACTCATTATATGTATCCAGACCTAAGTTGCACCAGTATTACGCGGGTCTCTCGAGGCAGCTCGAGCTCTTCGTCAGCTATGCGTGGTGATTTAACTCCTTTAAAGGTGTTAAAGTGTTAACTAACTCCTGGTGAATGAGGTTCAGTGTCGGTCTGTACGCCATCCTGTCCCTTTTTGATATGCCTGGGTGGAGGATCAGCCTCTATAAGACGCTCCCTGCTTAACTCCTTGCATTGGTGCTTCACTGCGCAAGTGATGCTCAGGCGACATCAGAAAGTTTCCTGTCGTGGTCCTGATGGCGGTATTTTGGTAAGACTGTAGATTCTTTAACTACGTCTCGTTCGTCCCCGGTGCCCAGTTCAGCGCAGCATAGTTAACGACCGGCCTGCCAATTGCTTTGCAGGTTGCCGATTCCGCTGGATGCCGTACGAATCGTTTGAGAGTGGCGCTCGTGAAAGAAATAGCAAGCATAAAATAACTTCATTTTGATTTGAGTTGCTTAGTGAAAAGACGCATGGAAGATGAACAACGAAAAAGATCATATGCGTCATATTATGTTATACGAATTCCGCAAAGGAAAAACAGTGGGCGCTGCAACTAAAGATATTCGCGAAGTTTATTTGGACCGTGCTCCAGCTCTCCGCACAGTAAAGAAATGGTTCGCGAAATTTCGTTCTGGAGATTTTCACCTCGAAGATCAACCTCGCAGTGGACGGCCTTCTGAACTTGATGACGATGTTCTAAGGACTTTAGTTGAGAATAACTCACGTATTTCGACGGAAGAGGTTGCCAGTGAATTGAACGTCAACAAATCAACTGCGTTTCGTCGTTTAAAAAAGGTTTTGTACACTTTGAAGCTCGATACATGGGTGCCACATCAGTTGAGTGAAAAGAACAAAGTGGACCGTATGTCAACAGCAATTTCTTTGCTTCCACGGATCAAAAACGAACCTTTTTTGGATCGGCTCGTGACTGGTGATGAAAAATGGGTCCTGTACAACAATGTTCAACGCAAAAGAACATGGAAACAGGCACACGAAGGGGCGGAACCGATGTCGAAAGGTGGATTGCATCCGATGAAGGTACTCTTGACAGCTGGAGAAACGATCACTGCCAACAAGTATTGTCAGCAATTGGTCGAATTGAAGAAAGCAATTGATGAAAAACGTCCGATTTTGGCCAATCGCAAAGGAGTTCTTTTCCATCATGACAACGCCAGGCCACATGTTGGAAAACAGACCCTGGCCAAATTGAAGGAGATGAATTGGGAAATCATGCCGCATCCCCCATATTCACCCGACATTGCACCTTCTGATTATCATTTGTTTCGATCGCTGCAGAACAATTTGAATGGAAAAAAATTTAAAAATGTGGAAGACGTCAAAACCACCTTGACACCTTTTTCAACGAGAAACCACGCGATTTCTATGAATCAGGCATCCGTAAATTGGTTGAACGTTGGGAGTGGATTGCCGAACATGATGGCGAATACATAATTGATTAATAAAAGCGCTTTCTTCAAAAAATTTCAATTTTAGTTTGCACTTGAAATCGGGCACGAACTTATGCACTCATCCAATACTTACAAAGGTAACTTATAACTTATACCCCATTAAATAAAAATTACATATCTATTTTAGGGCGTATATATATATATATATTTTCGGCCGAGCTCCTCCTCCAATTTGTGGTTTTGCGTCTTGATGTTTTTCCAACAAATAGAGGGACCTACAGTTTATGCTAAGTCGCCTCCGAACAACTGATAGTTTTTTTACGAGGAGTCTTTATTTCATGTCCGAAATACTCTCAGAAGGATTGACATTTCCTGCCGAGGGGCTTCCGCAATTAGAAAATTTCACTTAATTTTTTATTTAAATAAATTTTCCATTTTTGGATGTTGACCGGGATTTGAACCTGAGCCTTTCGAACATCAGAACGCAATGCTAACCACTCGGTTACTGCGGACGCGTATAGATATGTGTATTTTAAAACGTTCATACTCAACAATCAAGTCTGCAAAAGCGCCTGGATGATTTTAATTATATTTATGTGTACTTAAAAAAAATCGTTTTACAACACGACATTGTGACTCGTTTCGTTGTTTGTGCGTCCCATTCTGCAACAGAAGGATTAGCAGGGTCTCTGTGGTTAACCCAACGGTGCTCATACACATGTTGTGGTAGGGCTTCATACCCTCAAAAATAATCTTTACAGATTGATCCTTCCGCTACGTGTTTCTTAATCAATTGTATGAGTACATCCGCTGACCTGAAAATTTGGGCATTTCTCCAAAAGCAAATCGTCCTGCCCGTCCTCGATCATCCATACAACCCAGTACAGTACAGGATCGACGTGTTATCTAAATGACCCGACTGTACTGTTCCCAATTTATTGACTGGCATCGGCTTTTTGTGAATTCTACATAATCTTCTGACTTTAACCAATTCGTACTCTTCAACGAAAAAATTAATTGCGAATCCCTAAGTTTGTCGCAATTTCATAAAAATTCCACTTCGACGTGTTAATGTATTTGATTGCCCATCTGTAGACGGGACACCATCTATGTAAATACAATACACTACATAGTTATAACTATGTAAAGCTACAGACCTTCATTTCAATATTAATATTAATATCGACATCGAAAACACAACAGAACATAAGCATAATTGACAATTGACGGTAAACCAAACAAAATGTTATTTTTTTGGCAACATTCTTTTTCTTTTCTTATTTTATTTTTTATTTATTGTTTAATTGCAGATTATTTGCATACTGCTAAAAGTATTAATACTTTTAAATTATTTATTTTTTTTTTTTGGACGCGGTGCGGTTGTTGAGGCCAATAATGTCAATATCATCGGCGTACGCCAGCAGCTGTACACTCTTATAGAAGATTGTACCTTCTCTATTCAGCCCAGCTGCCTGTCTTATTTTCTCCAGCATTAAATTAAAAAAGTCACACGATAAGGAATCACCTTGTCTGAAACCTTCTTCCCGACCCTGAAGGAGCTTTTAGTGTTCAGTTTACATAGCCGTATAAGTTTTGTGGGGATACCAAATTCAGACATAGCGGCGTAAAGGCAGCTCCTATCCGTGCTGACGAAGGCGGCTTTAAAATCGGCGAAGAGGTGTGTGTGACGATTTTCTTTTCACGGGCCTTTTCCAAGATTTGGCGCATGGTAAATATCTGATCAATGGTTGACTTACCAGGTCTAAAGCCATACTGATAAGGTCCAATCAGTTTGTTGACGGTGGGCTTTAGTCTTTCACACAATATTAAGGAGGCTTATCCCACGATAATTGACGCAGACTGTAGGGTCCCCTTTTTTATGGATTGGGCAGAGACCACTTAGCTTCCTATAGTCGGGCATACTTTTGTCCGACCATATTCTGCAAAGTAGCTGATGCACGCACCTTGTGAGCTGTTTACCGCCATGTTTTAATAGTTCTGCCGGTAGGCCGTCAGTTCCAGCCGCTTTGTTATTTCTTAAGCGAGCGATTGCTATTCTAACTTCTTCATGGTCAGGTAGTGGAACGTCTTTTTCATCGTTGTCGATTGGGGTTTCGGGTTCATTATCTCCGGTTACTCTGTTTTCTCTGCTATTCAGCAGGCTGGAGAAGTGTTCACTCCATAAATTTAATATGCTCCGGGCATCGGTGGCTAGATCACCTCTTTGTGTCCTACACGAGTCTTGTCCGGTCTTGAAACCTTCTGTAAGTCGTCGTATCTTCTCATAGAATTTTCGAGCATTACCCTTGTCGGCCAGCTTCTCAAGCTCTTCATACTCACGCATCTCGGCCTTTTTCTTTTTTTTGTCTGCAGATGCGTCTTGCTTCCCTCTTCAGCTCTCGGTATCTATCCCACCCGCACGTGTTGTGGTCGATCGGAACGTCGCGAGATAAGCAGTCTGTTCTCTCCACAGCGACACGGCAGTCCTCATCGTACCAGCTTTACGAAATCCAATAGTTTCGTCTTCAGCTGTACGCTGGGAGTTTGCACAGTTCCCGTATACCGAGTGCCCTCAGAGCGCAGGAGTGCAAGTCGAGTAGAAAATTATTAAGCAGTCTGTTGTGATTGCAGCTTTTCGACGTCGAACTTTCCTTGTGTTTATTAACGTTCGATGTTGGGTCCTCGGAGTGTACGCACATCAAGAATATTGGAAACGTGTCTTCCATCTATCACGACATGACCGATCTGATATGTTGTTTTTCGATCAGGGGACAGCCAAGTGGCTTGATGTACTTTTTGTTCTGGAATCTATATTTACAGACAACCATATTTCGGGCCCCGCGAAGTCGATCAACGCATTAGGGGATGTTTCGTTGTGGAAGCTGAATTTTCCAACTGTTGCACCAAAAATACCCTCTTTGCCCCCCCGGCATTAAAATCGCCAAGCACGATTTTCACATCTAGTCGGGGGCAGCGCTCAAAAGTATGCTCTAGGCGCTCATAAAAGGCATCTTTGGCCAAATCGTCCTTCTCTCCCGTTGGGGCATGGGCGCAAATCAACAATATGTTGAAAAATTTCGCTTTGATGCGGATTGTGGCGAGACGCTGATCCACCGGGGGATGATTTCCAGTACTCGACGACCGAGTCTCTCTCTCACCGCAAATCCGACACCAAGTTTGCGCTCCTTTATAGGGCCGCTGTAGTAAATGTCACAGGAACCTACTAGCCTTGTCCCATCCTTCGCACTTTTTGGACGGAGGTGATATCTGCCTTTATTCTTACGACGACATCAACCAGCTGGGCAGCGGCACCTTCCCAAGTAAGGGACCAGACATTCCAGGTGCATGCCCTTAAATCGTGATCCTTAATTCGTTTGCGGCGGTCGTCAACAGAAAGGGGGTATCACATCCGAGGCGTTGTATAGCTTTTCATTGGAGCTGGTTTCTACGTGGCGGGTCCTAAACCCAGCGCACAACTTCGCTAGGCGAATAAGTTTGAAGTTTTTACACATTGTGGTAACCCTGCGGCCTTGAAATTCTAAAATTGTAAAAGTGCATGGTGATAGTGCTCTTAGTCGTGCGCAGGTGTTTCGATGGCATAAAGAGTTTAAGTTTAAGTAAAGCTCGCATGAGCAAGTCTTTTTTTTTTAACACTAATATTTATTTACTGAATCTGCTTCGACTTCGAAAGCCTAACAATAAGTAGTAACATCTTAAACTAAATTAAAACATAAATGCCATTAGTAGGAAAGGACTGCCGGCTTGACGTTGCTCTTTAGAAGGCTGCTTTGTCTCTTCTCCACAGGCGGGTTTGACTTGTTGCAAAATGGTTCGGATTGTTAAGCAATTTTGCCAAGTATTTTTTTCTGCGATTTCTGTTTTTTCCTTGATGGTAGGAGTATCTAGATCTCTATGACTATTTTCATTACACATGTACCATAGTGCGCCCCTTATTACTCTTAACGTTTTCGATTGGAATCTTTGAGTTATATCTATATTCGTCGCGCAAGCTGTGCCCTATAACTGGATCCCATACATCCATATCGGTTTTATTGTTGCATTATATAAGAGGACTTTGTTGCTAAGGCTAAGTCCAGACTTATGTTTAATAGCCAATGTAAACTGGCAGATTTGAGTTTAAGCTGCAGGTGAAGCGCTTGTCCAAGTGGATTCCGAGGTATGTAATTTCCTCACCTTGTGGTATCGATACATTGTTGAGCTTAACAGTAGGACACGTTTTTGGCCTTAATGTAAAAGTTATGTATTTGCATTTGTTTTCATTAACTTTTATGCGCCATTCTTCAATTAGTTTTAGATGCAGCTATAACACTTTTGTGGCTGTAATGGGGCATTTATGTCGACTTAGTATAGCAATATCATCCGCAACTGTTGACGTAAGTTGACTTCGTCCCTTGTAGGAATATCTACGGTAAACAGTATGTACAATATTGGTCCAAGAACACTACCCTGCGGAGCACCTGCCGTAATTGGACACTCTTTTGTTATGTATTCTTTTACTGTGAATCGCCTGTTGGATAAGTAGGATTCAGGATATTGTGGAACGTGTTTGGTTATGATTTTTTAATTTTATGAATGAGTCCATCATACCACACTTTGTCAAATGCTTGCGCCACATCACGAAAAACAGCCGAGCAATACTCTCGCATTTTGAAAGCTTTCCTTATTTCATTTGTAATACGATTTACTTGTTCAATTGTGCCGTGTTTTTCCCGAAAACCAAATTGATGTGTAGGAATAATATCATTTTGATAGAGAAAAGGACTAATTTTTGAAAGTAGCACTTTTTCGAAAAGTTTTGATAGGCAAGGCAACAGGCTGATTGGTCTATATGATGACGGCATGGTTGCGTCTTTACCTGGTTTAACTACCATAATTATCTGTGACTTTTTCCAGAGTTGTGGATAATATCCTAGCATCAAAATGGCACTGAAAAGCTTTGCAAGAAAAACGAGAGCAATGCTTGGCAATTCTTTTAGCATTTATGGCGGCAATAGTGCTTTTTAGTTCAGACACAGATGCTCCGCAAGTAACAGTGTATCTAGGAGCAGTATGGTTCGGTGACAAAGGTGCAGTATTTGGCTGAAATACTGTGCTGAGGTGCTCTGCGATACAAGACGCCTTTTCTTCATCCGTTCTTGCCATGAACGCATTCTCAACGGTAATTCAGTGCTGGCGGCTTAAGGTTTTTGCTAGCTTTCCATAGAGATTTTTTAGTAGAAACGTTGGGAGACAAAGACGTTAAATGTTTGATATTTCTTTCTACTTCGTATACTAATGCCTTTTTTAGTTTGTTTTCTGCCACATTAACACGAATTTTTGCATCGGGAGATCGAATGGCAAGCCTCGCGACGCAAACGTCGCTTATTTCGGAACAGTAATTCTATTCCACTATTAGTTATCAATGCCTTTGCTTTTGTATTCTCCTCTGGTGTGGCTATAGTTGCTGCTGTTGTTAGTATACTGTTAAATATAAGTAACTCGTTTTCAACATCAGTTCCTCTCTCTATTTGCGGATTGGTCTATATATTACTGCTAATGTATTTTTTATATTTAGGCCAGTTAGTTCTTGATGTAGTAAGTCGAAAAGCATGCTCACTTTCAATTGCTTGTTATTTCATCTTATTGGTTATTGAGGAATGATCAGGAAATAGTTCAGCACAGTTTTCAGCAAATACTAAACTCCTATCTACGTTTTTAATGACTGCAAAGTCAATCAGGTCAGGTAATTTACTTAAGTCCGTAGGTCAGTAAGTTGGTTGTCTTTGAGAGTTAAAATTGTAACTATTTTTCGTACTTATGATCGTATTACATAACTGACGACCTTTCGGGTTAATTAGTCTATTTTTAAAGGTGATCGAAGTTGACGGCAACCTATTTGTTGAAAAGGAATTAAGAAAGTTATGATTAGGTTCCCTATGAGCCAACCATGTGCTTTGCCATCTGGGTGATTAGTGTTGTACAGCTTAAACCCAGGGATGTAAAAATTATACTTCTGGGTGAGATGTGTTTCAGATATAAGCATAACATCAATTTCCTCATTTTTTTGTCAACAGGGCTTGTAGCATTTGGTTTTGCGCCTTTATTAGGTCTTGAACCATACTTTGCATGGTTGACATAAATTGTGTTAGATTAAGAATCATGGTCCCAACTCCAGTACTGGATGGAGTGACTGATGGGGCCTGTTCATTGGCTTCTACTACGTTGGCATAAGTCATTTGACCAATATTTGAGCTAGGTAGGTTGGAAGTGCTCGGAATGGAAGAAGTATATGGGAGTTGGTTCCGTTTGTCTTGTATACCCTGAGTAAGTTTAGATTTTAAATCTTTGTAAACCGGACAACCTTTATAATTAGCGGTGGGATTGTCACCGCAGTTGCTACACTTTTTTTGTGTTGCATCCGTCTTATTCAAGGGGCATTTGGTAGAATGGTGAAGATCACCATAGCTTCTGCTCAAATATAAACGAGACTTTATCCATAACTCGACAAGGACAAGACATATGGCCATACTTTTTTTTTGCTTAGGTTAGCAGGACTGTTATATGTTTACATGTCAAATTTGAGTGCGATCTGTCACATAGTTTTTTTTACGGCACTATAAAGAAGTCAACTTCGAGTGTGTTTTTCGAATTTTACTATAAAAAATAAACGTTGAACAAAGAGTTTGTTTGAAATTTTGTTATTCCAATGGAATAAGTGCGACAGACGCTATGAAAATGTTGCAGAAGGCATATGGGGAGTCTTGCCTATCACGTGCACGTATTTTTTATTGGTATAAGTCGTTCAAGGACGGCCGTACATCGCTGGAGAACTTGCCCCATGATCGTTGTCCAGCAACGTCAATAAACGAAGAAAACGTCGAAAAAGTAAAGAAAATTGTGTTGGAAAATCGTCGTGTGACTGAAAGAGAGATAGCTAGTGAGCTCAACATATCAAATGGATCCGCTCATAGCATTATTCACGATGTTTTAGGCATGAGACGTGTGTCTGCTCGACTTGTTTCAAAATTGTTGCTCATTGTACGCGATTATTTGACCAAAAACAACGTAAATATTGTTCCGCTAGCACCGTATTCACCCGTGTGACTTTTTTCTTTTCCCTAAACTCAAATTGCCGCTTCGTGGAAAGCATTTGCAGTCGATTGAAGCCATAAAAGAGAATTCGAAGAAGGAACTGAAAGCCATACCTAAAGCGGCCTACCAGAAGTGGCATTGTAAATTGTAAAGATTGGAAAAAAAGGTGGCATATGTGTATCGCCTCTAATGGTGACTATTTTGAAGGGGATAAAATAAATATTGAAGAATAATTAACCGTTTTTGTTTTATTGAGACAGTCTCGTTTATATTTGAGCAGAAGGTATGCTACGCAGACGGTACGTAAAGTACGATAGGATTTTGTGTGACCAAATTCCTGGGAGTTTGTAAATTGGATGCGTTTCATTCTTCTTAAGTTAAGCTGAACTTGGCGATAAGAACACTTTAAGCATAGGCTGCGGCACTTTATTTCTATTAATTATGTTAACGACCGACCTAATTTCAAACACTTGCTCCTCTAGAGCTTCTTTTATGTCTCCTGAGTCAACAATGGCTTCAATTCCCTTAATTACAACAATCAGCACTTTCGCACCCTTCAACTGGTAAGAGTAATAATTCTTCTTGTTTGCAGAAAGAAACACAACGACTTCACGAATGTCTTTTTCACTGTGTACTTGTATTTTTGTATCGTCTATGTTTCCTTATTTATAGGCAAATCTGTTTTCTTTTAGTGTATTACTATCTGCAATGATAGTGGAGCCAACGGGATTATACTTCTCAGCATTAATCACTTTTCTGGGAGGATTAGATTTCCTCTTTTTGTTTACCACATTTATGTACCGATCAATGCCTGTCTGCACTGCCGACCCTTTTTTCATTTTGGCTGTCTGACCTTGTTCAGTATTAGTCGCCCGCACTGGAGTTGTTGCTACTGCTGCGCTGCTTGACTGCATAGCTGATTTTTTTAACATTTTGCTTTCTCTGTTGTTGCTAAGGTCTGCGTTGGCGTCTTTAAAGTTGAACTGTTTGCCTTTACATTGCTGTTAGGTGATGATTTGACTGTGACTGAATGACGTCGCTATTTCTGATTTGATCACTCATTTCATCGCAGGTTCACTTTTAACTTCTCGTTTTCGTTTCACTGTTTATTTGGAAATGATTTTGTTTTTTGTTATATATTCTGTTTTTTTTATTAGTTTATTGCCAACTTACGTGGGTGCGTCCAGACATCGCTCGTAACTGGATCCTTCATCACAACAACGCGCCGTGCCACACCGCCCTCAGTGTGTCGCAATATTTGGCCTCTAAAGGGATCGCCGTGTTGCAACAATCGCCTTATTCGCCTATATGTCACCCTCTGACTTTTTTGGCCCCTAGAACAGAATTGGTGTTCAAATAAACCCATTTTGAGTAAATTGAGGACATCCAGGCGGCCGTGACGAAGGCACTCGCGGACATCCCAGTCGCAGAGTTCCAGAAATGTTACGAAGCAAGGAAAATGCGCTGGAATCGTGGTATAGCTGCACAAGGGGACTACTTTGAAGCGGATGGAGGAGTTGTAGAATAATTTGGAAATATACCGTTTCTATGGAATCAGTCTCATTACTTAATTGTGACACCTCGTATGCAAGGATTTACGTTGCTTGTTTTAGCTCATTTGTTCCCATTAGCGTCTTAAATTGTCAATGGAGGTATTGCTCTAACTTGATTTATGCAAATTGGTGGATAATAAACGGACTGAATTATGTGACATAAAAAATGTCCTTGAATATTTATTTTAATTTCTAGAAACTAGTCTGAGTGTGTATTTTGTGAAAATAACTTAAAAGATTAAAGATAAAGGCAGTAAACCGGGTCCAATACTACATATTCTCCAGAAATTTTCTTTTTGTTTAGTAGGTGCTGCGAATTTAATAATTTTGTATTTTTTAGCATCAAAAAACTATTCTTGCTTCTCTCAACAACTAAAATTGAAAATACCTTAATTACTAAATTTAAGCTGTTTGTTTCAAGTCTGGCCTGCGTACCACCCGTGAGTAGAGTAATGCGGACGTTGCCTCATACTGTAGGACTCTGTCCCCGCCTTGATGTTGTATCGCCGCCAACCAACACCAAGGTGCTTCATCCAATCCAGCGGCATCAGAGGCGAAAACCGTATGGTTTTGGGCGATTTTAACGCGCATCACGATCTTTAGTATTCTAGCATGTCAAACGGCCGTAGAGGAAAGGAGCTGGCGGAACATATAGACGATTCGACATATCTTCTTAGAGTGGTATTCCATAGTGTCCTGCCCATCGCTAGATATGGTATATCTTATGACATTGAATGAAGACAAATTTTTCTTATGAGCCTAGTGCTCAATTTGAAAACACTCGACGTTCTCTCCCAGCGGCTTAGAAAAAAACTTAAGCGGCAAATTGTTTCAAGGAGCATTTTATAGAAATCTTTATCCTTACCTTAGGCAGTAGGACCAGCCGTTGCCACTTTTATCTTTTTGGAAAAATGCCTCCATGGACGCACTTTGTGAATATTTCGCCTTTCCATTGAAGCTTTTCTTAGCAATGTGAATGAGAACATCATTTGGGACTCCATCATTGTCTAACGATTTTTTAAGATTAAAAGTTTATGTTTGGCTTCAAACCACATTAGTTTATTAGCTATGATCTTCTCTAGAATTTTACTGCTGCATGGTAATAAGGAAATCGGGCTGAAGTTACAAGGTTTATCTGGTGGCTTGTTAGGTTTAGGAATAGGAGATATACATGCAAATTTCCAACTTTGTTGAATGATCCCAGAAGAAAAAATTTTGTTGTGAGTAAGAATTTGTGGGAAAGAATAAATCTTACTTAAAAACCTATTTTTTGGAAAAATGGGAAAAGTGTTTTTTCTGAGTAATCAGACCAATGTTTGCCAAATAAATTTGCAATTTCCTTTGTACAAGAAATTCATTGGTTATTATAAATAAGTTGTGATATTGTAAAATTGTTGTAAGAGCCCGAGAACTTTTTAATACTTTTCCATATTTGTTTGGATGACGTTGATGGATTGATATTGCTAGTGACCCTAATAAATCATTCTTTATTTGCCTTTTTTGCATACAGTTTGAATTTTGCGTTAGCTGCCTTATATACTAAGACATTTTGCATAGAACGTATACGTTTAAAAGTATCCTACGCATCTTGTTGAATTGCACGTAATTCGGGTAGTGGTCGCTACCACAAAGATTGTCTAGGACATTCCAAGAGAGAAGTGGATAAATACTTACGTAGGAAAGAGAAATGCCGACATGCGTAAAAGAATTGTGTGTGGGGGCCTTATTGTTTAAGACAATTAAGTCATAATTACATATGAAGTTTTCGATGTATTTACCCCTTTTATTTTGTGTGGCAGAGCCCCAAAGAGGACTCCAGACGTTAACATCTCCAGAAAAAACTAGTGACTGTGGTAGTGAAGTTAAAATCTCTCCCAGGGGGAAAATAAGCGGATATTAGTGTAAAATTTATAGTTTTAATTTTTAAAACAATAATGTTTAAACTTGTTTGAGTATTGTGGTTTGTGTTCGATAGATATATTTAGCTTCCATCATAGAACATTTATTTTTGGTTTTAATAGCCAAGATTTCTTTAACTTGTTGAAATTTTTTGCATTGATTGGAGGATGAAGGGTGTTCCTCTGAGCAGTTCGCGTACATAACGCGAGTACAGTCAGTAGGTTAATATGGGGGTAGTGAACAACCAACACATATCGGTTGATTATTGCACCATTTTGAAGTATGATCGAGAAGTTGACACAATTTACAGCGCATTGGGTTGGGAATCGGTAGGTTGTAAATATGTATGAGTCAAACGATATCCCAGCTATCCCATTCCACCACCCAGACATTATAATCTTTAGCAATAATGACTAGAATCTTCCGGCAACATGCGTTACATGCATGTTTTTAAAACTATCCAGTAGCTCACTTGACGGAGCGTAGCAGCCGTGAATATGAACTTTCACAGCTTTTGTATGAAACCTTCATGCTGGCTTCAAATGGGAGGTCACCACATGCTTAGACTGCAGCTTTTCACTAATTATCCTGCCGCCAGCTTCTCTCCCCTGAAGATTATCGGTACTGTTCATTGATAAGTGCAACATTGATTGAACGTCTAAAGCTACCAGTGGGATGCTCTGTACTGGTAACTTTTTTGCATATTATGCACTTGGGTGTTACGTTGCAAAGCTTTTCAAAGTACCTAAATTCTCCACAGCACAAACACACTCTACAGCAGTGTTTTGTAGATTTCCAGACTTTAGATATGTACCTAAATTCCAGGCAACGATAGCATCTGGTTTCCTCAAGGACTTCACCGTGATTCAACTCGGGGAACTGGGCTCTTGTTGCAATACTTATCCCCTCTGCTATTGCAGCCAGTCTATGTCACGAATCTCTACGGTTAGAGTACTACTTAAAACAGTCACTTTTGCGTGGGATTTAAGTAACTCAGTCGCTCGTACCTTTAATATACTAGCATGCTTGTCAGTCTTATCACGCAGTTGGACTAGATGATTTCCACTCGCTGTTGTTGTAATTTTATTTAGATTCCCTCCAAGCTCGGCTGTTGTTTCATTTGCCTCAGTATAGCCACACATGTAGTTGTACCCTTCTTTAGGATAACAATTGCATCGGCTCTAATAGTTTTCCTCGCAATCTTACTAATTTTTTGCTTATTTTGCACCAATGTTCATTTATTGGTAGGGACTTCATCTAAAATTTTCTTGTTTGTTGACCTTGTCTCCTCGGAAGTCTTCGTGGTTGTATCAGATCTTTTTGCCACGGACTCACGCATATGGTTTCTTCTTTGTATACCTATGGTCACTGTATGAGTGGCGCTTTTATCGGCTCTTTTTTCCTGCGGCATTGTTTGTGAACCTGTACTTATCCCTTTTTTAGCTGAGGGCGTTGGGCTTTGCCATAGAGTACAGGTCACGCATTGCTTCATCTTTTGCAATCTCCCATCATTCCGATTATCACTTTTATTTTTAAATATACTATATTCCGCGCGCTTACTTCTGCTTGTTAAACAGGCGGCGACCTGGAAATACTCCTGAATTTTAAATGTTCACTTATTTATGTTCATATCCCACGTCAGGAGTTTCTTGTACAATTATTGATATACAAACCGGTGAGGAGGCGTGTGTACGCAAGTAAGGACCATATACGAGATGTGCCAAAACTGAAGACACCGATGAAAGGCAAGCGTTTTGCTACGATTGAGGAGATAAAAGAAAAATCGAAACAGGAGCTATTGGCGTAACCGAAAAACGCGTTTCTGAAGTGTTTCGAGGTTTGGGATAAGGCTGGCATTAATACACTTATGAAGGGAATTACTTTGAAGGGGACAAGATAGTTATTGCATTCAGATATGTTTATTTGTACATATGTATGAATGTATATATATTAGAGCTCTATTAGAGCTACTCGCTATGCTCGATACTCGCCCGATACTCGTTCGTTGCTCAACGGATCAAATGTTCTTGTGAAATATTTCAATTAATTAATTAATTTCTTAAGGCATGGTTTGTTCGCATGAATTGAATATTTTGGTTATACTACAAAGCGAAATGGTAGAAGTGACAGCTGTTTTTGAGATCACCACATCTTCTCATCAGATTTCTTATGGCAGGGATCGAACGGATCGTGACTTAGCAGGCGAGTGCTCTAGCACTGCGTCAACATCAGCCATGTAATCTATTGTTGTGTTATTTACCTAAGTCATTAAGTGCGCTAATTTAGCCGTTATTTTCTTAATAGCGTGGTTTTGTTTGTCAAAATTACCTTAGCATTTCTATGGTCACTCTGCATAAATAAATTATAAATTAAAGAGAAGAAAAAGGTCAAAACTTTTGTTTAAAATGCTCGAGAAATCAGCAATAAACGAGTGTGCTCATTGCTCAAATACTCAAGCTGTTCGAATATGTTCGAGCAAAATCTTTGGCTATAATACGAGTATATAATATATATTATGTGAGGAAGAGACCCCTAAAGGTTATAAAACGAAACCGAAAAATTTGTGCGCTACGTACCTAGGTACATATGTATGTACATATGTACGAACAAATTATGAGAAATAATAGCAATACAGTTTTTTATTTTACACTTATATGTCGATACTGAACTCCTACGAAGCATAGAGACCTATTCGCGATAAAGCCATCCATCGACTTTCTGAATTGTAAGTCTTTATGAAACATATATATATTACCTTTCTTAATATTTGTAATATAAACTTAACCACCCTAAATGTTAAATAGAAATTATGCAAGAAAAAATTTTCCAATAAAATATCTTCAATTATAGCGAAATTTTTTTAACTTAGGCTCGTGAGAGCACGAGAAAGAAATAGATGAAAGACCAAGAAAAGAGAAAAGGAGAATGAGGAGCTGCACATCGCAATAGTCTTCTAATATGATATGGTGATTCTAGCGACACTACCGTAATTCCAAAATTACTTTCAACGACTTTTAAAATTCCACATAACTTTCCGATAGTATCTTCCGTATTCGTCCAGACAAGCTGTCTTATTTCCGACTGTTGCCTTCCAGTTCATCCAAACCTTTAGCAGACATTCTATGAAAAAATGTCTCCAACAAAAAAGCACAGTTACTTTCTTCCACCCGGATATTTGCAGGGTAGGATAAAGAACACAAAATGATTAAATGAAGTATTTTTGTTCTACTCTCACTTAAATGGGAACATGCTTGATAAATTTTTCCAAAGTGATGTGACCGAAGCACTTTTAAATTATATTAAAATATCACTGCAAGTATATATAAGTTTCATGCTATGTGATAATTAAATCTTAACAGTTCATGAGTATCCGAATGAGCCAGATCAGACCACAAATTCGGTTTTTCATAATTATCAGACGTCAGCGCCATCTGTTGTATATTTTTCCCAAATTCTTAACCCTGCATAAACAATAACAGACATTTATAGGTATATATGGCTGAGCATAACTGTGGCTTTTCCTTCAAAGTGCATCGACTGCATAATTGCAACTGCTGTCAATACGATTTCCTGTTTCAAAATGCTACCAAAAACAACAACAACACATTTAAAAATACCAACTATAGCCATTTCCGTACATAACTGTATAGTTTTCATTTCTACAATTTTCGTTTAAATGCAACAACCATCTGATATTATTTGTCCCTTTGCTGGCTAACTAACTGCATGAACTCGTGCTATCAATTAAAAGCACTCAAAAAATAAAAAACAACAAGTGCACAAGATGTTACCATGTAAACGCGCCGAGTTGCAATAACCGATTTGACAAAAAAGGAACTGTCATTACAAGAACAAATGACTCGTTCCAAATAAAGTTCACTGGTGGCTTAATTAAATTTTTATCCGGAAGGCATACGAATATTAAAACACAAAATGAAAATGTTTCCGATGCGTACCCAGCAGAGATGATGGTCGTCCAAATACAGTTGTTGTTCCGAAAAGTATTGATGCTGTGCGCATGATGATGTTTCAAGAGAGATTAAGCCAAATATAGGCATTAGTGAGACCAGCATACATTCAATAGTGTATGAATATTTGATTGTAAATAAATTTATTCACTTTGGTTCCCACACAATTTGTCAACTGCTCAAAAAAAATGGCTCAACTGCATGGATATTGAATAATGAACCGATTCCAACAGAAAATTTGTATGCATGAAGCTCTTCCACTTCCTGTTTTTTTTTTAAACTATATTTGTCGCAACCTACCGTCGAAAACGAATCATTCTCTTCCACGAAAATGCTAGCTCTCACACCTCGCCTGAAATAACAGCTTTTTTAAGCTTTCAAAACATGATTTGATGAGTCATCCATCGTATGTCTTGAATTGCCTCCAAATGACTTCTTATTGCTCCCGTCTGTAATTGATGCGTTCATGACGCATGTTTAGGAGATACCTCAATCAGAGTGGCAAAAGTGCATCGACAATTGATTCAATATGCGTCAAAAATGCATAGATCGTAATGGAGAACATTTTGAAAAAAAATAAAACACTCTTCGATCATTAATATTTGTTCTTGTTCTCTAATCCCGGATAATAAAAGACGACATTGGTTACCTAACTTCGATAGATAGGATATGGCTATCCGCAAGCGCATTCGAAGCCTTCTTGGGATATTCTTAACGGACATAAGTCTCAATACTTTGTGACCCTGGTCCGCCTGACCATAGTTGATGACTCTATAACCTCTAAAGATCTAAGAAGAGTCACCCTCGGATTGCAGCTTAAACCTAAACTCGAGAATCTTAGGTCATTCATCGCACATCTCTCTCGAACGATCTAAAGCTTGCATCCAATATCTGTTATTATGTTCCATTCCACAATTATTCCGCTTCGTTAGTGGATCACTTCCCTTTCGGTGGCGGGACAGAGTCTCTTTAGGTGGTGCGCCAGAGGAATAAATGAAAAGTCCAACAGTCCGGTGACCGGTGGTCAAATGGAAGCGATTAGACCGTACGACAAATTGAAGAAAACCCCAAGCAATAGGCGGTTAAATTTAATGAAATATCCACTATGTCGTAGTGAATTAAATTCCCTGAAAAAAAGTTTTATTCTCAGAGTATTCAAATGTTCTAGAAAAATATTCTTTGGAACACTTTAGTAGGAGTCTGCCTAGACAATATCTTTATATTTATACCATACATGATTGGCGTTTCGAAACCGCTGAAACGATTTTCAACCCAGACAAAATCTTTCTACGAAATACTTTAAAGTCCCTAGAAAATAGAAATTAAAATGTCTCCTATAAATATGCAACGTTTTTATGTTTATTGAATAAAGTTATTTTCAGAAAGTACGTATGGTGTAGTAAAAAGAAATCCATTATTTTTGAATAAAATTAAATGGCTTAATTTTTTCTTTTCGTATCGAGCCATATTCAAAGGGTTTCTAACAGTTTTTTGTGCAATCTTTAGCTCTGGGGTAATCGAAACAGTGCTTACATTTCATCGACATTTTTGACAAATTGGCCTTTCACTCCGTGAATCATCTTTTGCATGAAAATTACCGGAATGAAGCCGAAATTGGGTATGATTGACTGTAACAGTATCAGGACCATAAATGCTATTCATATTTCCATCCGACTGGCTAGCGTTTTCGTCTTTATCGAAGAAAAACTGTAAATTTTAGCGTATTTTCTATTTGCTAGTGTCCATCTTTGACGCACGATCAAATAAAACTTAATCAACCACTCACAGTATGAAATGCCACCTTTCTAACGCCATCGGACTTATACAACGCGAGATACAGATAAATAACACCATCTTTAGAAACATAATGAATTACTTTTTACTACACCAATATTAAACAGTCTGATTGGATTTTGACGGTTTCAAAATTTTTTTATACTACACTAATCGATTCAAAATGAATAACTACAAATTAAACAACTTTTTCCTACTGATCATATTATTTTCTGATACGGCCGAAAATCGCTTTAGCGGTTACAAAGCGCCAATTATATATATATATATATATATACATATTATTTTCTAACATTGATTACGTACATACATACATACATATATGCGTAGTGCTTTTATAGTCACCGCCTAATTTCAAATAAGTATCCCACTTATTATTGCTTCCGGTGAGCATTCAAACGCTTGATTTAGTTAGTCACACAACAATGTGTAAATATTAGCATTTGCATATGCACTACAATTTGAGAAGTTTTGGAAAACAGCTGCCTTTTGGAATTAAATTATTACTATCATTAAAAGTTTGACGACCACCAGTTGGTGGAAAAACGTTTGACCACCAAAGTGCGCGAATTGCACAAACATAAGTGCAATATACACGTAGGTATATTTGCAAATATTGTATGCAGGCAGGCGATGATGCTGTTTCATTACTATGTATAGTATTAGAGTAATGGCCAATGATGAAGCTTGCTTATATGCTGAATTAAGACATTAAATATATATATATTTATATTTTGAAGGCGTTAAAAACTATTTTTTTACGTTTAATTATTTCACATTTTCTGAGGTTAAGTAAGAAAGTATTGCTTCTATGAAAAAATGAGAAAAATTTAGTGTGTAACCGCTGGTTTTCAACATTTGGGGACGTTTTGTGCGGCCAAATTTTCCGACAATTGTGCCGAAATCTTCTTTTTCTTTGCTCAGTCTGGCGTTGAAGTCGCCAAGCACAATTTTGACAGTAGGTTTAAAAGGCAACCTTAGTTACATTATCCCTCTCTTCTGTTGGGGTGACGGTGCGAATCAGTTGTTGAATCGAAATGTTGAAAAAAGTCGATTTGTTGCGGATTGTGACGAGACGTTCATCCACCGGAGTGAATGCTAGGAGTCGGTTACGGAGCTCCTTTAAATGCCCTCGTTCCCTTCATTGTTTTTTTTTTGGACACGATGATGCAGCGGCACCTTGTCAATTGAGGAATTGGATATACCAGATGCATACCTTTAAATCAAATCATAGTCCTTAATACGTTTGAACTGGTCGTCATGAAAGTCGGGTACCTTATCCGAGGCGTTGATAAACTTTTCATTGGAAGTTGTTTTTGCGGTCCCAAACCCAGCGTGAAATTTCAGCTTAATTCGAGTTAAAGTAATCATTAATGCAGTACGAAAACTCTTTTTGCGAAGTTTTGGACAGTCTTGATATCTAATTTTCATACTTCTATGCCCTTGTGGACTGGAACCCAGTATAGACCCCTTCCTGCAGCTGACAAATCTACTACCTTCCCGCTTCTAAGGACATTTTCAGAAGTAATACTATGCATTGATGTTTTATGTGGTTTCTTGTGTTTTACCTATTGGGTGTATGCATTAATTCGTTCGGGTTTCTAAGAGAGGGCTCTACTATTATTATTTCGCGTCGTGTTCGACTGTGACTATATTCATTTCAAAGGTACTGTCATTTCGCGTCGTTTTCAGTAGATGTCATTTGTTTTAGCGTGAACAACAATTTATTTCATTCATTTGAAAATGTCGAACTTTGTACTAGATAAAGTGTTTTTGCGGGGAGTTCTTCTTCATTACTTTAACATGAAGAAAAGTGCTACCGAAAGCCATCACATTTTACTGGACGTTTATGGTGACCATGCTTTAGCCAAACGAGCGTGCCAAAAGTGGCTTGCACGATTTAAAAGTGACAATTTAACTTAGACGACGGACAGCCAAAAAAATGTCAAGACGAAGAATTGGAGACATTGCTCGACGCAGATGCATGCCAGACGCAAGAAGAACTTGCAAAAGTATTAGGAGTTTATCAAGAGAATTTTTTCATAATAAAGTCTTAATTTTCGAATCGCACGATTACCCGAGATCTAGCTCTGCGCAATAGATTTCGGTATCCACTCTTTTAACCATTTTTAATCCGTCTGTGTAGATGTTGCAAGATTTGCTGGCGGACCGAAAGCCCTGCGCCATCCATCCTCTTTTAATGTGACTTGTATATTCGTCTATCTAGCTATGCACGAAGACTCTTGCTGTTTTCGCTGCAAAGTTGTCCACTGCTATGTAGATTGTTAGTAGGTTGAGTAAACTTTGTAATACATCCTTTGGCAGCGATTCTTAGCGTTTCTGTTATGCAAGTATACCCTAGTATCCTTGTTACTTGTATAGTGGACATTACTGTAATTTTTCATCCTCCCTTTCCCATCAGTGTGCTGTCCAAAAATGATGTCAGGTACTTGTCTAGCTGTTTAGTTGTACCTCCTTATAAAAACTACCGCAACCATTTTTTCGGCATTTATCTCTAAGACTTTCTCTCATGAAATCAGCTATTTGGTGATATTTGTGTACACACAAGCTGCATCAAGGTTGGGCCTGGCCAACACATTGTGAATCATTTCTGAAAAAATGTGTACTTCTAAAATTATAGGAGTCTTATTGATTTTTCGTACAGATTGCCAGGGTAGGAGCTGCTTTGAGAAAATGTCACATATGTTGGGGAAATAATTTTATATGTAAATATGGCGACGTTTAATTGTGAATTATGGCGCCGGTGTATTTCAAATATTAAGTAAATAAAACTAAATTATAGTAGTTTTCGATTTTGAAAAGTGAGATGGTTCTAATTTTATTGAAAGAATTTTACAACTTTACCTTGTATAATGGAAAAGTGCTTATGTGTGTGATAATTGACGATCGGTACGTTCTGAGGTATATAAAAAAGCGAAAAAAAGTTTATTTTTATCAAAAAGCAGTTGACTGAATCGCCGTATTTGAATGTTACGGAAAGCATAACGAAACAGATTTTTTTTAGTGCCGCAAACATTAGGGTTGCACAAAGATAGGTAAAAATTTACACTAAACAATTAGGAAGGTTACCAAAGCTGACTATATACGAGTTTTTATAAATGCCTCTTTATAACTACTGAAGCGATTTTCGGCCGAATTCCTCCTTCAATTTGGTTTGTGCGGCTTTATGTTTTGATATGTTATGTTATGTCCAGTAAACGGAGAAAACGTAAAGTTTATTCCAAGCCTTTTCGGAACGACGGATTAGTTTTTATGAGGAGCTTTCATTTCTTATTAGGCATACAATCGAGTCCAGTTTTCTTCATTTGATGTTGATGTTGATGATGATAAAAAATTTTATGAATAAAATGTTTGCAAGAAATATCGTTCCTCTTAATAAAAAAATTACATTTTATTGTAATTAAATCACTTAATTTTTGCAGCTTCCATCTGTAGTATTTATGTATACTATCATCTCTTAATAAGTAATTCTCTAAATTTAGTTAATTTAATTTAACTCGACGCTTAACAAACTCTTGCTCCCCTTCGTGTCGGTTGGGCGGGAAGAGGGTAACCGTTGTGCTTATTATTATTATATAATATTTTATGTATGTGGAGTATGATTGAAGATTTAAATTATTCATTAATAACTAAGACCGTTAGTATAAGAAGATTTCCTTATCTTTTCTAGTAAAACAGAAATAGTGTGAAGAATAAGTAATTATTACATTAAAAATGCATTAACAAAAATAATAATAATATATATTATGAAGGAAAAAGAAACAATTAATAAATAGTCAGTCTTAGTTAAATTTGACCTTTAAAATGCATATATCTTGTTAAATTTCCTCCTTAAGTTAGCAGGAAGAGTGTTCCATAATCGGCTGGCATTGACAAAGATCAGCCTAGTTGATTGTTGTAATTTATAAAAAGCTATTATAATATTACTTGCTCTGGTGGATCGAGTAAAAGATAACTTGGAATAAAGACAGCCAGGCTGAATAATAATGAGCCTTAAAGAAAATATGCCGTTAATTTCATATTTATGGAAGGTATAAATGTGTATTTTCTTTTACTATCATTAGCACATGCGTACACACATTAATACAAAAATATTTCATTCAAAAAACCAAACCGTATACATCTCCCCACATGCCCTTGCCATCACTTCGAGCCAGCTCAAATTGTAAATATTCTATGATTTCTAAAATTTCAATATTCAGCTGAAGGCTTTGGAAATGTGGCAACAGTGCTGAAACTTGTTGCCATATTTAAATTTTAAAAAATTTTCTGTTCGTAGCCAAGAAATTGTTTGTAGGCAACGTATCGGGGTGAGGGTAAAGGGATACGATGAAAATTTTTGAATTTTGAATTTTTATAATTTGAAATTTTGTCACTGTGGATGAGAAAATACGGGGGAAAGCTCAGCGCATAGTTTTTATGAATGAAGATGTTTGTGTTGTTTCTACAACTGATTTCATTTACAGTTTTTCTTATATGTACATATGTATGTGGTAATGTGGGTTCATCAATTTAATGTATTTTTGTTTATACAAAACGTCTGCTCGACTCGAACTCCAAATTACAACTCAACTTCAATAAATGCGCGAAGTTATGAATAAACGAAATAAGCAAATAACATCAGGTAATCAATAGTCTATGTAGTTCATTGTAATATGCTAATAGCTTAATTGCTAGATAAGAGAGAGATAGCAATAGTATAACTCAGAATAGGAACTAAGGAATTAAAGGATAATGCAAAATAACTACACACTTAGTTGACCACAAATAAAGGAATTTAATATTAACCCTTGTTAATAATGTAATGTTTTTAATCTTAGATTAAAGTAAATAGAAATGAATTAAAATTGAAATAATATTATAAATTATGATATTATAAATATGAAAGAAATTGATTTCATGAATTGAAGATGTAATTTGGGTGGCGCCACACATATATGTACATATATTTAATTTGTGGAAAAATTATACACGCATCAGAAAAGATTTTCAATGTCCATAGAAAGCTGAAATACATATGTATGAACTATTAAAAACTCTTAGAGTTCATGAAAGAAAAGAAGAAATACTTACATGTACATACGAATAAAAACGTTGATTAAAAAATCAAAATCGAAATGTTTAATATTCTTTGCTTTTATGAGCTCTTGTTACTAAAAAATCTTGAAAATATGTAATATGTACATACTTTATTCATTGAAATTGTTTTCTTCTGCTTGTGTTTTCAACAAATTATATGTATATGTATACAATATATGTACCTCAGAAAAAAGTAGCAAATGAAATCAGTAGAGCAAAACAACAAACAAATTTTCGTTCATGAAAGCCCTAAGCTGTCCCGCTCAACTCCTCATCCATAGTATCACAATTGCAAATAATAAAAATTCAGTATTCAAAAATTTTCATTTGTTCCCCTGTCATCACCCCGATATGTCGCCTTCAAACAATTTCTTTGCTACGGACATTTAAAAAAAATTTATTCTAAATGTAAGTTTAATTCATATTCATTGTCTATCGAAAAGGCTGAGCGGCAAGTACGCTGTCCCTTCCCAGAAATTGGTATATGAAAATTCACCAAAAATAAAATATTTATATACTGTATATATAGATATATATTTATCGCTTTGTAGCGGCCGCGGTAGCCGAGTGGTTAGCGTTGCGTACTGCCATTCGGAAGGCTCGGGTTCATATCCCGGTGCCACCAACATCCAAAAGTTATGGAACATTAATTTAAAATAAAAAAATAAGTTAAATTTTCTAATTGCGGTCGCCCTCGATAGGGAATATCAACCCCTCCGAGTGTATTCGGACATGAAATAAAGCTCCTCATAAAAAACCATCAGCCGTTCGTAGGCGGCTTAGTATAAACTGTAGGTCCCTCCATTTGTTGGAAAAACATCAAGACGCAAAACCACAAATTGGAGGAGGAGCTGCCGAAAAATCGCTTCAGCGGTTACAAAGCGCCAATTATATATGGGTATATATATACTTATCGCTTCGTAACCGCGAAGCGATTTTCCGAAAAACTCCCTCTCGTGGTATGCACCTTGGATGTTTTTAAAATAAGTGGACTGAACTACGGTTTACTTTAAGCCACCCCTGAAGGATGAATTCTGATACTAATCTTTGATACTTTTTCAACAAAGGAAGAACTTACAATTTTTTTCAAGTCACTCCTGTATGCATAACCAATTTTAACGAGGAGCTTTGACTTCATGTCGAAAATAATTTCAGAAAACTTTACTTCTATTCTTTGGATATTGGTCTGTAGCAATTGACGAGATATATTATATTTCCATATTTTCTTTAGCTTAAAAGCTTAGCTTTTCTGAAATAAAAATATTTTGAGATACCTTATAGCATAACTTATCAGCAGTTTCCTAAGTTAAGGATTCTCGGTCATTTAAGTATATTTACATTGAAATATTCTAATTTTAGATGTATGTACTTTGTATATAATACACATCATTTGGTATATAAAGCGAGTATTTCTAAAGAAGCTGAATTGTTTACGATTATATCCCATCAATCGTTATGAAAGTTTGACAACATTTGCTGAACATAAATTGAGCATAGTTTTAGGCGCAACAAAGGCTCGAAGGTCAGATGAGTAATTTTATACCGTAATTTAGTAAGCGGTTCTAGTTTGGAGTAGAAAGTATTATTTTCAGACCAGTTTGATACTATTCTTTGGTCACATCATGAACAAAATCTAATTGAAAGCAAATTCCTGCAGGTTAAATACAATATATGTATTGTATTACATCCTCACACATGCATAAGCGCATGCATACTCAAAATAAAAATAATAAAATAAGTTTAAGCAAAAAATCGTCCGTGTCGAATACATCGATTTCCGTTGACTAAATATGAAAAAGTGTGATAAAAAGTCTGTTGGCAACAGTGGAAAAAATCTATACGTAATTGCACAGTTCTCGGCTACTAGGCCGGCTAACCAAGCTGCCAGCATGTACATATGTAAATATGTATGTATATAGGTGTGCTGTAACTACATCCCCACAGCATTGTACAATAAAATTTTTGGAGAGAAAAAATTCAGGAAATTCAACAAAAGCTGTAGCAGATACTCATATTGTACAAAGCTTATTCTGAATCGTTTTGGGGAATAATTTTGTTTTTGGATGGGAGGATGAACTTTTAAGACCATATATGTTCATTTCTCAGTATGTATATTCAAATATGGGCTTTTGATTGCAATGTTGGCCACAACTGACGGACTTTGTAATCTAAATTTGAAAAAGAAAAAAATAAATAAAGATATGTGTTTTTTAGTTGGAGTTTTAATTAAAATGAAATGAACGCGGTCAACGTGTTGTCAGGGTTCGCACGCTGTATGCGGGGTCATTCACAAAAATAGTAAGATTATGCAGCTCTTTTTAATTCATTGTAAATGCCCATCTTCCTAACGGTTCTTAAATGTATGGAAAATACCTGAATATTATCGTAAATGCCTAATTTCTTTTCTTTAAGATACTCCCTATCTTCATCGTTTTCAAACATTTAGAACAGGTAATAATAGTACCTCGCCTATTTGTGCCTATGAATACAGCAGTCTTCTCACCATTCCTAACTTACTAGCCGCCTTGGCGTTCTCTTATTTGCCGGGAAAATTACAGTCGTGTTACTTTCCGGTATTGTTCAATACTCACGGAGGTGTTTTATGAGATCAACTAGTAAAACATATTTTCTTGATGTGGCTTTGCCATTCTGGTGGTACCTATTTTTCTGCTTCTTTTAGCCAACACATGTTGCCTTTTACTTTTTACTGATCGAAAAGATCTCAGCGAAGCTCGTTACCCACTATAAGACTCAATACATAGGTGTCTTTCTCGCGGTATGTGAATGTTTCCTTTAGACGTCTTTCTTCTGTGGGATCGCCTCGGCTGCCTGGAGCATTGTCAACTTTGCTAGTTAGTAGCTGGGTCTAATGCAGATATTTTCATTGTACTCCACATCACCATCGCCGCTGTTCTGGTCCTCCCCCGTGTTTATCTTCACGAACTCGTTCCTTCATTTCCCTTATTTGAAACCCCTATCGGCATGCTGCTCTCTCCATTGATTCTTCAACTTCATTCATTAAAATTCTCATTCTAACTTCTAAATTACCCGATTTTGTATACTCTGCTTTGTTAAAAAAGTTCGAAAATCCTTTCCAAGCTAAAGTTACAAGCATCTCTCTGAAGCTGTATAGATTATGTGACCAGTTGAGATACATTTCTGTATGACGAGTTTCCAGTGACAGTTTTGCATTTCGCCTTTCTTCTTGTTACTTTTTTCGATTCCACTTTCACATTGCGGTCTACGTTATTTATTCCACATCCAATTTTCCATTTTACTTCTGTTTATTTACCACTTTTTGGTTCTTTGATCGAAAGCTTTTTGTTGGGTGAGGCATACTTCAATAGTCAGCGCTCGAGTTGAGTGAAGTGTGGATAGATAAGCAAATAATTGATGGACTATATATACATATATGTCATGGATATATGCATTTGTATGTTGTATGACGGTGGCCGCGATAGCCGAGTGGTTAGCATTGCGTACTGACATTCGGAAGGCTCGGGTTCATATCCCAGTGCCAGCAACATCCAAAAGTTATGGAAAATTAATTTAAATAAAAAATTAAGTTAAATTTTCTAATTGCGGTCGCCCCTCGGCAGGGAGTGTATTTCGGACATGAAATAAAGGCTCCTCGTAAAAAAAAACCATCAGCCGTTCGGAGGCGGCTTAGTATAAACTGTAGGATTCAGCGGTTCCAAAGTGCCAATTATATATATATATATGACAAACCATACTCTGAACGATGAACAATGGCGTTAGCGTAGAAATCACACCAACGATTCTTTGCTGTGCTATGTGTTCGCACGTACATATGTAGGTATATATGACAACGTTCGTTAATAAATGACCAGCGGACACATTCATAGTTTTGGTATTAAAAAAATTAAAAGTGCTAACAGAAGTTTCCCAGTGATCCAATAGAAAATACTAATATAGTTTTTCATTGAAGCGTTTATGGCTTAACCCTAACTTTTTTGTGGTTACAGCAGTTTTGGTATAACATGGATTTGTCACTAATCCAACTCAGCTACCAAAAAATATATTAAATTAAATAATGAATCCCCTTGTGCAATTAGTACGACAGAATTAAAAGAATCTCTGAATGCGACCTTAGGTTTTAAGGAGATAAGGTAAATCGGCACCAGAATGACAAAGGTTTCATCATTTCAGGAAATGTTGATACCGAAATGATAGTTGCCAAAATAGAAATTTAATTAATTAATCTCCCCAATTAGTTATTCCAACTGTGAAATCATTAAAAAAGATTTTTATGCCAAAATTTTTTTCCTCTGAAAATTTTTTAGTTTTACGAAACTCTTGCGAATGTGGAAAATAAAAATAGTTCCTTAACTTAAAACTCAACATAAAAAGTATCACCTCAATAATAAAGGGTTTTTAAATAACAGGTTTTATTAAAATTCACTATAAAAATTTCTAGAAAAATCATTTTTACTGATGAGTCCGGCTTTCCCCTCGCATCTAGAAAATGAATAGATTGTGCTATGAATAGTAGTTTTTTATGGCCGAAACTGGAAAGCAACGAAACCATCGATCTTTTAAAAGAAAACTTTTTTTGAATATCAAAATAATACCTCTTATGGGAAAACCTTGTAGAAAAAATCGAATATAACAAAGACTCTGATAGATCAATATTCAATTCAATATTTTTTTTAATAAATATTTTTAATCTATTGTACAAGCATACCAAAGTCATCCAGTTAGACCCACCATTCTGCAGAGGTCCATTGTTACACCACCCCATCTTCCATGGTCTGGAAGAAGTTAATTATTTTGAAAGGTTGTACAATATTTGTGCAACTTTCTATGTAAAGAAACTGTAAGTGATAGATCGATAGATTAGCAAGAAGGATATGCACCGCGACCAGCGGCCTATTGTGCGCTCCGATTTCTTCACATTATTTTAATCAGACCTAATGGTTCTCCTTCGGCTGGATGACTCCTAGGTGTTTGTGTCTTCTTCTTGCAGCAGCTTCGCATTGAAATATAATGTACACCGTGTTTCTGGAACCAGCTCGCAGAATCGACATATTTCGTCAGAGCTTATTCCGAGTGTGTGCATGTGCTTACGCAGTCTGAAATGTCCTGTAAGAAATCCTGTTAGTATTCTTAAATTATTCTTACTAAATACTATTATATTATTAAATCTTTTGGAATTGTAGCCGTTTATAAGTTTCTTCGATTGTCTCATTCCGTCGCTACAATACCAATAGCTGTTTCTTACTATCATTTCCTCCCTTCTTATCTCTTCTCTAATTGAGTGGGGACCTAAGGGAAAGCATGGCTCAGGTCCAGTAGGAGAGATTGAGGCAGCTTGTTTTGCTAGCCTATCTGCTATTTCGTTTCTTTCAATATCTGTGTGTCCCTGAACCCAGTTGAACTGAACTTTGTTTCTTTCGCCCACTCTATTGAGGTTCTTAACACATTCCCTTACCATATATGATTTAATTACCATATACATGACGATATTGCTTTAAGTGCGGCTTGACTATCGCTGTAAATTACTACATATTGGTTAACTAAATTCCTTTGGAGTATGAGCTCTGCACATATTGTGATGGCAAACACCTCTGGCTGGAATATGCTATGGTATTTCCCCATGGGAATCGATACCTTAGTCCTGGGCACAGTGACCCCCGCACCTGTCTTATCAGTAGTCCTTGAACCATCTGTGTACCACACAAGGGAGTGTGGTTTTATTACTTTCTGTACCTGAGTTTGGTTCCACGTTCTTTTTTCCCCTAGGGATGTTTGGCGGCCGCGGTAGCCGAGGGGTTAGGATTGCGTACTGCCATACGGAAGGCTCGGGTTCATATCCCGGTGCCTCCAACATCCAAAAAAAAAAGTTATGGAAAATTCATTTAAATAAAAAATTAAGTAAAATTTTCTAATTGCGGTCGCCCCTCGGCAGGGAATGTCCACACCTCCGAGTGTATTTCGGACATGAAATTAAGGCTCCTCGTAAAAAAAACCATCAGCCGTTCGGAGGCGGCTTAGTATAAACTGTAGGTCCCTCGATTTGTTGTACATCAAGACGCAAAACCACAAATTGGAAGAGGAGCTCGGCCGAAAATCGCTTCAGCGGTTACAAAGCGCCAATTATATATATATATGTTTTGAAATCGGCATTGAAACTTGTTGTCTTTAATATTTCATCTCTATTGAAATTTGTTAAGGGTATTCTTTCTTTTATCTCTGCCCCTTTCTTGGCTGATATGATTTTTCCTTTCCCTGACCCCTCTTTCATCATTGTCAATAGGGCTTTCTTATGTGACAGCTCTATTTCTTTGTGGAGAGAAGTAAGGTCAAGGAGAGCTTCTAGTGCTACTGTCGGACACGTTCTCATGCATCCAGTTATACAGACGCACGCTAGTCTTTGCAGTTTAGTTAGTGCAGCTTTAGCTGTGTTTAACTTTGCTCTTCCTGACCAGGCAATCGCTTCATGTATTATTGTTGGTTTTACTATCATGGTATACATCCAGTGCAGTATTTTGGAAGTTGCAGCCCCATGTTTTCCCTGTTAATCTTCTGCATACCACTATTGACCTTGTAGCTTTACTTATCATATACTCCATGTGTCTTTTCCACGTTACTCTGGCATCAAAAATAATCCTCAGATATTTGGTTTCAATGATGGGCTCTATTACTACATTGCTTAATCTTATGTCTTTCAGGTTTAATTTTGTCGTTCTTGTAAAAGGCACGATTGCCGTTTTATTTGGGTTAATGTTCAGCCCTGCTTCTAAGCACCAGTTCCTTGTTAATGCGAGTGCTCTCTGTATGATGTCGCATAGTGTGTTCTCGAATTCTCCTACTGCTATTATTACAATGTCATCGGCATGTCCTTGACATTTTATGCCATTGTCTGTTAGGAGCTCTAGCAGGTCATCTACTACCCAGTTCCATAGGAGTGGTGATAGTACATTGCATCTTTTAGAATTTCAGATAGTTGATATAAGGCTGTGTTGGTTGATCTTCCCTCTCTGTACGCATGCTGTGCTAAATGCAGAGGTGTATTCCTTAGATTATTTGTTCTTATGTGGTTATCGATAATCTTTTCCATGACTTTTAAGTTAAAGGATGTTAAGCTTATTGGCCTGAAAGATTTAACTTTTGTGTAGTCCTTTTTTCCCGGTATGGGAATAAATTTTTCTAAGGCTCTTCTCCATAACATTGGTATGTATGCCAATGCAAGGCTTTCTCTCATGATATGTACCAGTGCGGATGTTATTTGTCCTCCGTTTTGTAATAGTACTGGCCGTATACCATCAACTCCTGATGATTTGAATTTCTCAAAGGAGTTAATTGCCTACTCTACCGAGCTATAGCTTATTATCTTTTTAGCTAAGTGACAGGTATCTTTGTCTGGGTTTGGGTTTTCCCGATTGCTAGTTTTAATTTCTGTTGTTGAGTCTGGAAAGTGTGTTTTAAGAAAGACCATCGCTCGTTCCTTTTCATTCTTGGTGTATTGATTATCTTCTAGCTTTAGTGCCGTATCTTTAGCCAATGCTTTGTGTAGTCTGGCTGCTTCCGGTATAGAGGATATACTCTCGCAAAAGTTCCTAAAATTCGATCTTTTTGCTTCCCTTAATTCTTTATTATAGTTGGTAAGAGTATTTTTATAAATATCCCAACTCCTACTTCTTTTTGCTTTATTAAATTCTTTCCTTACTTCTCTTCTTAGCGATGCTAAGTGCGCGTTCCACCACGGGGCGCCTGTTTTTGCTTTCGGCTTCGATATCCTACAGCTTGCGTTAAATGCTTCTATTATGCTATAATTTAAGTTTTCTACCTTCTGTTCTAATTCTTGGAAGTTCTTTGCTTTATTTGTTATTTCTTTCCTACTGATATTTAAGTCTAATAGTGTTTTGAACTTTGTCCAGTCAGTTTTCCTGGGGTTTCCTACTATTTTGCTAGTCTGGACTGAGTATCCTAGGGAAAATTTTATGAGTCTATGGTCTGACATAGGTGGCTCCGGTGAAACCCTCCACCGTGAGATCATATTTTCAGACCAGGCATTTACTATTGTTATGTCTAGTACCTCCCTCCTATTCCTTGTAACGAACGTGGGTGTACACCCCATGTTGGCTACGTGAAGGTCCTTACTTAACATGAATTCTAGTAGTGACTCACCTCAAGCATTGTTGTCGGTGATTCCCCATGTTATGCTGTGCGCGTTTGCATCGCAGCCTATTACTAGTGGAATTTGCTCTTTCTCACAGTAATTGATAAGAAGTTCAGCTTCTGGAGTTGGAATTATGTTGTTGTCTCCAGGGAAGTAAGCGGATGCAACTACCATATTTCCTGTTCTTCCTTCTGTTTTCGTGGTAACTTGTATTGCCACCAGGTCTCTACTTATAAACTCTGAAAGACAAAGGTAGTTTTTATTTCTATTCAGTACAATACATGTTCTAGGGTTATCACACGTAAGATCCCATATAACTTTTGTGGATTTGCCTTTTAATCCCCTTACCTGACCTTTGTAGGTCCATGGCTCTTGCGCCAGAACAACGCCCAGATCATCCGAGGCTATTATTTGCGTTATTACCGCCGAAGCGGCAATCGCATGATGGAGATTGATCTGGGCAATCCTTATGTTCGGCGTCATGTTTCTTTGCCCGTGTGCTCCTCGAAGTCGGAGAGCATCAGGTCCTCGCTATTGCCACCAGTTCTCATAAGGTTCAGGCCCTCAGCCAGTTCCTCTAATTCTTTTGTCGAAAGGATTTCGTCATCAGCTTCTGAATTTGTTGTATGTTGTGTTGAGCTACTTTTGGATGCAGCCCTTCTTTTATACCCTCAGTATCTGCTGGATCTGATTGTACATCGTCTTCTTGCGTCCCCGATCTTCAGGGTTTGGCAAGTATACTGCCGAATCTGAAGTTGAGTCTGAAGCTACCTCTAGACATATTGTTGTAAGACTCGTCATCGATGCATAGGCTTAGCTTCAGACATGTCCCCTCCGCTTTCTCATCTAACACCTTCCAATGGGAGGTGTGAAGACCTTCATTTTGCGCTTGCAGTAGGCCTAGCGCATATACCTGTCCCTTCTCCACACTTCGGGGAAGGAAGATGGTGATATTGTGGGTTGGAGATATTTCTTCACCCACTTTCGTGGTCAGTTCAACGCCTGACCACCCACTCAAGTTGGGTGCTGTCTTTGTCAGCCACTCTGCCGTGCTGACGTCCTTGCAGTCCGCTTGTAACAGCCCTGGTCTGAAGGTTACGCCAGTGAAGGCAAGTGGCTTCTTCCAGCCCTTCACTACCTCGTCCATTATGGCATCTTGGATGTCGGTCAGCTGCTCCGACGACAGAAACTCCTGAGGAAAGTCCTTAGGGAGTACCGCTACCCTGACCGCTTTTATGGCTCAGCGTAGCTGTGCCCATGGCCAGGCCTTAGTGCTTTCTGTTTCGGGGCAGCTGATCTTTCCTGGTGGCCCGCAGGGGAGGTCGGTCTGATTCTTTTAGAGGGTTGGTCTTCTGTGGGGTTCTCTGTGCGTTAGTGCGCTTAACACTTATGGTCATTTGCGCCTCCGTATGTACAGCTTGGACTCGGGCTGAATCTGGGCTCATACCCCTCTCCAGATTACGTAAGTATCTTATGATACCGGCTCCGCTAAGTCCATGCCTTCTCGGATTATTTCGTCCACCGGGGCGCCCTAATTCTGGCACTTTAGGTCCATGCGGTCTCCTTTGCTTCTTGTGAGATCTTCTATCCTTTGGAGGCGAGGTTTTACGCCCTCTATGCTCTCTATCGGTTCTCTCTACTTTGTTAGACGAGGTATGTATGCCTTCAAGCCTGTATGAGCCCTTACCTGGAGATCTTGATCTCCTCTCCTTCGTGGGTCCAGCGTTAGTTATTGATCTTGTCACCGTATCCTGTCCTTCTGTCTGATTGTCCCTTCGTTTTCGGCGAGATACCTCGGTCCATCTTCCTCCATTTCCCTGGTCTCGGATGAGGGAGTTTAGTCATTGCGGAGGTCTAAGGCCCTCAACGCTCTGACTTCTTCGCTCGGAGTTGTTGTCGCGAACGACTTCGTACCGGCTTCGTTTCGTCGGCGATGTACGTCTCAGCGGAGGTCTAAGGCCCTCAACACTGATGGTAGATCGCTCCGTAGATGAACGCCTACTGTCTGGTGAATTGCATCTGCTGGTTCGTGCGCTAGACCTGCTTCGCTCGCGTTCGACCTGCCTACCGTGGTGATCTCTTTCATCCATACGACGAGCATTTGTGGATGTTGCCCTTTCCGCCCCTTCTGCTATGCTTGTCAGCCTACTCCTTTCTCCTTCATGCCGAGACAACTCAGCGAGTACCACCTCGCTCTTGGTGTAGCTCTCCTGAGACAACTCAACGAGAGAAGCACTATTACCCGGTCGACTTCCAGAGGCTCGTCAACTAGTGGTGGGCTCGTCGTCATCCCACGCTTGCTCCGCAAGCAAATCTGCAGCCTATGGATAGAGGTCTCCGTATTTGCTGCTCTTCTTCTGTTGTTTATCGTTGTTTTTGTTTTTGTTGTTGTTTTTGATAAAATTTTTTATGATCTTGTTCGTACGACCACTTGCAAGCCGAAAACCGCGTCGTGGACAAATATTTTGGAAGGGAAACTGTACGTCCCATGCCGCAGTAAGGCCACCGTTACATCCCGAGGCGGCCCTGTGTCGAGAAGATATACTACAGCTGGTTGTTGACCCTCCCAGCTGCAAACCAACCAATGGGCACGGTCCGCGTAACACCCTGGCTTAGGAGGGGTGGTAGTTCTTGGTCACTGCTCGCTCCACAGCCCATTCCACTCAGATCAAAAGTTGGCAGACTAGTTGACACTTTGTCTGTCAACTTTATCTCCCTGGATAGGACTGATGGTCAATCAGTTAAGCCCCCACAACAGCGGCAAGGTGTCTACCATCGTGGAGGTACCGCCCGTTAAAATCACAGATTATTTAGATATGTCTCAGAAATCATAATATTTAAAAATATATGTATATATATATTTATTGTTTTCTGCACGCCGTTTGCTCTTTATGATATAATATTAACTAGAATTTATAAAAACACAGCAAAAAAAATTTAACCATAATGAAAAAATAACCAAAATCAGCCAGAGCCTAAAGGTATGCAACGACTTGCAATTCTCGCGTATACATTGAGGAAAACACATTTTGACACTGATACTTTCCCAAAAAGAAAGGAAGAATATTATACTAAAAAGCTTACTGAATTGAACGAAGAAAAAAGTAACCCTGTGTCGGCTTTTTTGTTGTTTGAATTGAGTTTCGTTTAACTTCATTTAGTGATTCCTAAGCCACTTTCACTATTTTTATAATCAATTCAGCAATTTTGGAACAAATCGTGCCACCACACTTTTTCCATATGTGTACAGTGATGAACTAAAGTATTGGCGCAGCAAGATAGTTCAACTTTAACACCTTTTTTTGACCACAAACAAAAGTATTGGCACACAAAATAATTATAATAAAATGATAAAATATTAACGAAATTAATATTTTGTAGCCAAGTCTTTATGTTTGAAGACAGTTTCCAAACGCTTTTGCATCGATGAGACCAATTTTTGTGTGGTTTCTGCTCCAATATTCTGCCATTCCTCCACAGTGCAAGCCACATACACATATCATGAGTGGTATGCTTCGGATCATTGTCGTGCCGAAATGTAAATGACTCTAGCAATTGTAAGTTTTCCGGCACTCTTTTTGACATTCCTCTTAAGATTTCTATATAGTATTTTTGACCATAATGCCGTCAATGAATTCCAACTCGCCCACACCTGCAGCGGACATGCAGCCCCATGCAATGACTCCTCCACCACCATGCTTTATAGTCGCAGAAAGGTTCTCTTTTTGAAGTTCAGTGTTCGGTTTGTTTGGTGAAAATTAGTACTTTTTTACATTTATAATTAGTATTAGAAAATAGTTAAAAGTTTGTCCATTGTCATAAGTGATAAAAAAAAGTGTTAAAGTTGAACTATCTTGACGTGCCAATACTTTAGTTCATCACTGTATTTCAGTGCTTGGTTGAATTACCAATAAATGTAATGACCTACAGTTTATTCTATGCCGCCTCTGAACGGCCTATGAATTTCTAAGGGGAAGTTTTTTTTTATGTCGCTCGGAGGGCTTGACAACAGCCGAGCGGCAATTGCAATTAGCAACATCAATTTTCTATAATTTTTGGACGTTGGTCGACCAAGGACTCGAACCCTAGCATGCCGACTGTTAGTGCACTGCGGCCAATTCATAGTTTATTAATGAAAATATTAAATCAAATGTGAATTACTAGAACGCAAGAGAAAAAACGAATAAGGTGGAACCTGCAGGGCTGTTTTTATTTACCTTGCGCGGATTTCGGATTCTGGAAGAACACAATTGTGCTTGTAGTCGAGGATGCGAATTTTTCCGCAGGCGTACAAGGCGGTAAAGGACAACAACCGCAGAACTGGTACTAGGGCTTGTTATGGTCCATTTATGGATTTAGTGGAAGAGATATTTGGCAGCAGCCTAATTTTTATTCCAATTACGACACAACCACAGACGCTCTAAGCCAGCTGAAGTGCAGTCGGACAGAGCCACATGCCGCAGCAAGTCACCGTTACTCCCTGAGGTAGACCGCTATGCCGGAGGCTCCGCTTGAATACAGTCGGACGCCCCTGAGTGCAAACCATCCAATGGGCACGGATGCGCATAACACCCTGGATTAGGGGGGAAGGGTATGTTCAACACCCTCCAGGTATAGATCCGTAAAATCTAGTTGGTCTAACAGGGTCACCTCTGGAAGGATACGATTCCTCATCGCACACTAATGGTCTTGGTATGAGAGAGAGGCTGATTGCCACCTATTGACCCCTAATTGTGGAATATCGTACTGCAATGTTGGGATAAACATTACAATTACCATATGGTTATGATATTGAGGGTTAAAGAGGTACATAGAGAAAAGAAAAAGAAAAGAAATACCTTAGCTATGAAAAGATGATGTAAATCACATTACCGGTTTTCGACGCTCATCGTATTCAGAGTACGGAGCCAGTCCAGCCTGCTTAATTGCAGTGAAAATTAAGCATACGGAGATGGGGATTTACAATATATAGGGATAAAAATAATTCCATAATACCTCCTTGACAAAGTTAGAGTAAAATTAAAAAATCGCCTAAGGATTTATCGTCTGAACTATTAAACACGAAGACTAAGATTAAATAAATTTCATTGATCAGTTTTTTACAGAATATGATCGATATTGAGTATGCTTTGCACAGTTCATAGCATAGTAAATCCCATAATAATTGGCGCTTTGTAACCGCTGAAGCGATTTTCGGCCGAGCTCCTCCTCCAATTTGTGGTTTTGCGTCTTGATGTTTTTCCAACAAAATGGAGGGACCTACAGTTTATACTAAGCCGCCTCCGAACGGCTGATGGTTTTTTTTACGAGGAGCCTTTTATTTCATGTCCGAAATACACTCGGAGGGGTGGACATTCCCTGCCGAGGGGCGACCGCAATTAGAAAATTTAACTTAATTTTTTATTTAAATTAATTTTCTATAACTTTTGGTTATTGCTGGCACTGGGATATGAACCCGAGCCTTCCGAATGTCAGTACGCAGTGCTAACCACTCGGCTATCGCGGCCGCCCATTGTTTGTAATAATTATCGATGAATAAATCTCTTCAATATTGAACACAAGATCCACGAGTTGTGTCGCGTATGGTGCGTTAGATTAGAGTGCATCGTCGATAAACTGATTCGACTTCAACAGGCTTCAGACTGGGTAAATCACCATTGACCATTTACTTACCACATGCTAATCTTGGAAAAAACCTATGAGAAAAACATCAACACACACACTTGACCGCCAGTCAGTATTGAAAATCTACAAAGACTTCGATAACAATAAAAATTTTGGACAAGGTTATTCACTTTCGCGTGTTGCAGAAAATAGCATAAGCTGCAGAGCTGTAAATCGATAGGGAACATTTATTTAAAGGCTAGCACAACTCTGGCGTATGATGAACAGAGCCCAATCTCCATATTGCGATAACGAAATGTGATGAGTCGACGTTGAAAGTTTTCTAGAGAAGGGTTTTGGCTGCAAATACTGCAGACGATGGCACGACGGGCTATATGAGACATACGGCCACAGCAAATCAGGAGACAGCTACTGAATCTTTTGCTTCTCTTTATAGAATTCATTAAAATCCGTGGAAAAATCTTTCATAAGCACTTCGCGAGAGCCTTAATGGGCAAACGCACAAATATTTCCACTGCCTTATCAGTAATAACAAGTTGTGCTCCGGCGCATTTGTATGTGTACGCGAGTAGATGACTATTTCCTGAGTGGAAGTACATTGACATTCATGTCACCGAAATGCACCGCCGCAGCACACCACTAATGGTATTAAACGGAAAATCAGAATAATACTTAATTTCATATTTCTTATATTACATTAAGAATTTTAAGGATGTAAAGATGTAAGCATGGGATGTGCGCCAAGAATGCCGGAGCATCGACCACAAGTATCTCAGCCTCAATTTTCCACTCACCAACATAAGAGATATTTGTCCGAAATGAAAACAAATGTGCGGTCTCTGCGGAAATTTTCTCGTTTGTCAGAGATATTGAGTTGACGGCAACAACAACAACTACATCAAACCCTCCACATAAACTAACATCCCAGTCAGCTCCAGAGCCTGCCCGCCTTTCTCTCCCCTCACTCGAATTCGAGCAACACAAACAACCGGTCAACAACAATGTAATGAAAACAACAGAAAACAGACTCCTTTGCTGGACGGATAGTAAATTTCCGGTTTTGTTGCTTTAGTTGGGCACTTCGAGTTAAGCCTACAGAATTTCTTTTGCATACCATGTTCCACATGGTTGATACCAAGGATAGGCAGTGGCAGCGGTGGTGTCAGTTTTAGTGACGAAGCTGCAGCTGTGATGGCATCGCATGTTGAGCAAATGAATTTATCGCAATGCTGTGTAATGTGTTTGTAATATGTGAAACTTCATGTGAAGCATGAAAGCATAGCAAAACTTGCACATTCATATGTACATATCTGTCCGGATATCGGCAGAGAGATTGGATATTAAAGAGTTCCGTATGCCCAGTTGGGATCAAGTGTGTTCGCAGGTAGAGAACGGAAGAGCGCACTAGGCAGTATCATTTTTAAAGCTCTATAATTACTCAAAAGACTTTACAGCAAGTTTTCAACTATCCGCTGTACAAAAGTACCGATATCGCCCTAATCTCCCCTAGAAGTTTCGTATGAAAGAACAACATTCCATTTAGCTACGAGGTATGTGTTAACAACATCTCGACTCTTTTCTTCTCTTATCATTTCGATACCTATTTGAGACGTCAAGTTAAGCCTGGGCCTTCTCCAACTGTTTTGTCGTCCATATGGACGCCGAGACTTGGCTAGGCAGTCACTAGACTATGTCAATGTTGTCGTATATCTCGTACAGATGATCGTTCCATTGTCTGCGGTATTTGGCATAGCCAATACGTAAAGGTCCGTAAATCCTTCGCAAAAACGCATCCCATGTCATTTTTGTTGCAGCGGCTTGTTCAACCTTCCAATAAGCTGGCAAAAATTGATGCTTAGATCCAAGTTTTAACAATATCATTAAATTTTTATTGTTAAGGTTAATATTCTTTTGGTGAAGATTAAGTATATGAAGATGAAGCTCAAGGGGAAAAAATAAAACTTATGTGAAAGTGCTAACATTTGAAGTGAAACAGTGAAAAATTGGATAACAAATTGTGAATGATTGTTTTATCAACATCTTTGCAGCAACCGAGACAACAAAAAGGCCTCAAGTAAGCCAACAAGCCTTATAGCGACATATATGCAGACTAGGGTGATTTTTTTTTACGCGACTATTTTTTTTCTTCACTCCATTGATGGAATATCGTTTGAACTATTGAGTAAAAAATTTCCACCAAAGGACGGCTCTTAATTTTGATTTTAAGTACTCGCTAAATGAATTTAAAGTTTTCTCGTTTAATTAACACGTAAAAATGATGTTTTTTGCTTAAAATATTTATAGCTTGGCGGCATTTCATCAAATTTTTTTTGAACATAAGGGGAAATTGTAGAGAGATTCTCCTTCTTTAAAAGCCTTTGTAGCTCATATTTACTTTTTGATGTATTTGGTCAGGAAAAAATTTTATAGTCGATTTTCACTCAAAAATCGTGGTTTTTCGACTTTTTCTCCAAATCTATAGACTTGACGGTAAAATAGCGGAGGACCTTTTTTGTAGAGAATTCAATTTCCTATAAAATAAGTCAAAAGCCGAATTACTCTATTTTATCGCAATTTTTATATTTCTTTATTTGATATTAAAACAGAAGGAGTTCTAATATTCTGTATTTTATGTTTGAATATTACAAAACTAAAATTTAGAAATTTTGAATCATCTTAGTAACTGTTTCATGCCGGGGTTGATTAGGGGCCGGAATTCCTCGTGAATTCCGGCAACGGGGATCGGGGGAGGTGCCGGTCCTACAGGAAGCTAAAAAAAAGAACTACTTGCCTGTCGCCAAGCTCTCAATAAAAGTTTGCATTAGTATTATATTAAAAAAAATTATCGTATATTAAATTAAAAATAAATGTGTATGCAAAACCTAAAGGAATAAAATGACCGAACTCACCTGAGATGTTGCTGCTGTGGCTGCTGGTTCAAAAGAAGGGCCCAAGGCCGGCAACCTTGGCCTTTTAAAGATTTCCACATAAGGTGGAAATCCTAAACGGGACTAACGGGCCTAACTGTACTCTTCCCATAAATTTGAAGAGTCACTTAGATAGGAACAAAATACAGCAGCGACATCTCCAAGTAGAAGCTTTGGCTGCTGCTCAGGGTTGCACACGCACAATACCTACTACAAGTTGTACAAGACCATCGCAAAAATTATTCAACATGTTCAAAGTCTAATTATAAATTATTAAAATCATAAGTTAATAAATTTTTCCAATAAGTACGTACAAAAAAATATTAATGCGTTTTATTTAAATATATCAATTATCTTTATTCTGACTATTAAGATTAATTTCATGTTAATAACCCATATATAATTTTTTCCTGTTCTAATATCAAATAAAGAAATATAAAAATTGCGATAAAATAGAGTAATTTGGTATTTTCTTATTTTTAATCGAATTTTTCTCAAGCACAACTCATTTTTTGGGTTCGGCTTTTGACTTATTTTATAGGAAATTGAATTTTCTACAAAAAAGGTCCTTTGCAATTTTAGCGTCAAGTCTATAGATTTGGAGAAAAAGTCGAAAAACCACGATTTTTGAGTGAAAATCGACTATAAAATTTTTTCCTGACCAAATACATCAAAAAGTAAATATGAGCTACAAAGGCTTTTAAAGAAGGAGAATCCCTCTACAATTTCCCCTTATGTTCAAAAAAAGTGGATGAAACGCCGCCAAGCTATAAATATTTTAAGCAAAAAGTATCATTTTTACGTGTTAATTAAACGAGAAATCTTTAAATTCATTTAGCGAGTACTTAAAATCAATATTAAGAGCCGTCCTTTTGTGGAAATTTTTTACTCAATAGTTCAAACGATATTCCGTGAATGGAGTGAAGAAAAAAAAAATAGTCGCGTAAAAAAAAATCACCCTAATGCAGACATACGTACACATATACTCGTATACATGTGTAATTGATTGAGTAGAAGGGCCTAGAAGCGCACTTATTTATCTACAACAATGCCGGCAGTGACACGTTCACGCAATTTCACTTAAAATAGAAACGTGAAGCTCTCTCGGTTGTAGGAAATACATTTCGGAGGCAATGCGTCAATGTCAGTTTGCATACACTCAACAAATAACTGAATTGTTGCTGTCAACATAAGCTCACCAACAAATATTCTTGGCTATATACATATGTTAGAATTTTTGAAAGTCGAAATCAAAACAATATTTGGTTGAAAAATTTAAAATGTAAGTTTAATGTTTTTGTTTTTCCCCCTAACCTTATGGAATACAAGTTTTGATATACAGTGCAAAGAATTACTTTACGAAACTGAGATCCAATCATCGAATAAAATTGCAAACTTAAAGCAGTACTCCTAAAATAGTAGAACAGAGTTTACGTCAACTTCTTGGAAAGCAACTGGAAATACCTCTAGTAATGCGTACTCTTTTCTTTGATGAAAAATTTTAAAATTTAAATTTTGACTGATTTTTTGCTAAGGTAGTGCGAGGAAGAGGTACAACTGTTTACTTAATATGCCTGGTTATTATTTCATCATGGACTGCACGTGGTTTGTACTTCAACATGAATCTAGTCTTTATTAATTTAAATTATTTTTTCTTATTGAAAACTAGTTACAATAAATTATTGGCTCTTATTATCTGTGACATTTTATCATTTTTCGTATAGCTCCATAATCAAAAAGTGTTTGCAGAGACCGATACAAATGATAGACAGATGGTGCAGCGCTGGGACTATATGGTGGTTGCATCAAAACTTCACAACCAAGCTCCGTCATATTTTTTTTTACCTTGTTATCAAAGGTGCATGTGGTCTGCCGTTGTCCTGATTAAACACATCACGTTTCTATACTATCAATTCCGAAGACCTTTTTGAAGAGCTTGTGGAGAGCTAAATAACTGTTGACAATAGAGCTCAGAATTGTTCGCTTTGCCAGGTTGTAACGGCTCATAATAGGTGATTCTCCTCCAATCTCACCATACTATCATTTGTGGGGATTACCGGCTTTTGACCATGATCTCCCTAATTTTATATATTTGTATCTAACCTATTTTTTAATACCATCATTATGAGGAGCTTAGTAAACGGTTTGATTTTGCTTTCCCTCATATGGCACTTTAACATCTAGCTTTTTAAAGTAGTCAGAAATTTTTTAAATGATTATAAACTTTAACCTGAGTTATGCTTTGTGTCTTCACTTTGACTATTCACATAAATCACGAATAGCCATAAATCACACAAGTCTCTCGCCACGTTTTTGTAACGTTCTTATCTTAATGTTACATATTACAACAGTGTAAGACTTGTGGTGGCATCATTGAATAGATCTGACGGTGACCTTCAGTGCTAGTATGTAAAAAGGTTTATTAACAATTAGTAAACCCAAATTCAAAGCTATTAAATGCCATTAATTTTCATCACCTAAGTAAATCCTGTTGGAGGAATTTCTCCATGAAGTGTCCCACTTTCAATTTTCATATGTTGTACTCCTATAAGAGCACAATACTTACATTTATATTGATTACAGAAGCGACCTAAGTCAAGTATAATACACTTCATTAGTTTTATTGTGCCTCATTTATACAATACTCAGACACCTCTACTCGGTGAGTATTGAATTGCATGACATTTGCAATAAATTCACCAGGCTACTGCTTTTATATTATATTATATTTGCTTGTACGATTTCTTTGATTACAATTTCAAAGTCACTTCGAATTTGAACTTATTGTTCTGGCGAAGTATTAATATTTGTTTTTCGATATGCATACAAAATGACTTGGTTTCCTCTCCTTTTTGCTTTCATATATATGTACAATATATTGCGGCACAACCTGCTATTACGGTTGACAAAAATGAAAAAGTTTATCATACGCTGTGTAGAGCGTCCCATCTGTTGTCACTTTAATTCAAATTTAAATGACTTTCTGTGATTCGACTTGCTTTAGTCTAGCCCACATTTTAGCTTGGTTTATATTGTACTTAAAAGTTATCCTTAAAATACTTTGCAAATTTTTTTGATTTAGTAAAAGCTGCTACTACTACTACATGGATTCGGACACTAATTTTTAATAATATCAACCATAAATGAGTTATTAAGAACTACTCCAACTCTAATCAGCAGCACTAAACTGCATTAAAGGATACAGGTACAGGTGCACAATTAGCTTTATAAAAGCTCAAACAATGCATGTTGTCAGAGAGCGCCGGACTCCGAATATTCCTTTATGGAAATTTCCATGTCAAAGGTTTTCCTCGTTTTAGTCGGTCAGTCTCTCGAATAGCCATTGAAATTCCGCATCTTGTGGAGTAAGAACGCCATGCTAGCTATCAGAAGATAGAGGAGACATTGCGCAACTCACACGTAATAGTTGGAAATCATTTAAAAAAGGGCTGAGTACTCTAAGGAACTTGATGTTTGCGTGCCACATGAATTAAAGCAAAAAAAAAAAAAAAAACAATTTTAAATATATATGTGATGAGCCCGACACTTAATTCTGCTTATACATTTTTCAGTCAGTTAACGCCTGAAAGTATACCTACAGGATTCAAAAGGAACTTACTAACCATTCTATTAAGCGGCTAAATTAAGGCACTTAATATTTGTTAGTTAATAATGAATTGAATATTACAACAATAGATTACATGGCTGATGTTGGTGCAGTGGTAGAACACAACGCCTGTTAAGTCAGGATCCGTTGGTTCGATCCCTACCATAAGAAGTCTGATGAAGAGATGTGGTGATCTCCGAACAAACTGTCACTTCTACCATTTTTCTTTGTTGTATAACAAAAATATTCAATTTATACAAACAAACCAGGCCTTTTAGCTCACTATAAAAATAACAAACAAAGCAAATAAATATTACTGTCGAAAAGACCTTCTATAAGGTTGTTGAAAGCCGAAATAGAGGACAAAAAGGTAATGCTGAATGTACGGCGGGCTGCTAAAATGTGTCGAAGTGATCAGTTCTGGGCTCTACTGTCAACAAATAACAAGTTTCCTGCAAGCTCTCTTAAAATAGCGTGCAAAATTGAATAATATGTAAGGTATTGTATTTCATGATGACAATGCCAGACCACATACAAACATTTTTGATGATCAGGTAAAACGGATCTCGGTTGGGATGCTTGAATGCATCCACCACACGAGTATAGCCTTGCACCATCTGACTAGCATTTGTTTCGGTCTCTGGAAAATTTCTTAACCGTAAAAAAAATAGTAGACCGAAGAGCCGCTGAGAATTATATGAAGTTACCTGTGAAATGAAAAATATCACAGATAATATAGTTTAACATGTACTGTACAGAAATTATTTGTAAAAGAAGAAAAATTGTGTAAAAAATATTCAAACACCTGAGTGTAGAAGGTTCTGCCATTGATATGGGGCTAAACTCAGACTGCTCTTCTTCTTTATTAACAAAGAAAATCTGTTTTGAGATAGATGAAAGTAAATCTATGACCTGAATACCTACCAATCTTCTATATAAAGATCTAATTTCCAGTTATAAAGATTGGCTGAAATTTTGTGAGATTATTTATATGGTTCCTGGGAAGATCTATACAAAAAAATTTTTAAGCTCCTGTCCGAATAGTACTAATAGTTTGTTTACTTGAATTTTTTTACGGGAAGTGAATGGTTTTTTTTAATAAGAATATATGTAAACAACACATTCTTTACAGCGAAGGTATCACCGCCAGATTAATAAAAATTTGTATGTTGTGGATATAAGCATAAATCGTACTCAGGTAGTTCGGTTCGCATGTTTAATATTATATGACGGCTGAGGGTTCAAGTTTACTGTGAATACACCTAGTACGTTTGGCTCTTATTTCGAGGCATTATTATTGATATTTATTTTCTTATTCTTATGTCCGTTTTGAAAAATCCAGTAATCCCCAAAAGTTACCGACCGATTGACTTGAAATTTCATGATATTGTTTCTAGGGTTTCTGGGAAAGCTTATGAGAAAATTCGGGAATTGGACCAGGGACTGACTTGTTGGAAAAAATCGTATTAATGGTTCGATTTACTTGAAATTCGGTACATAAGTGGTATTTTGCTTAGATTCACAGGAAGACTACATTCCTCTCCGGAAAGTGGGCAAGGCACTGACTTATTCAAAAAAAATCTTATTTATGGTTCGGCTTTTTTGAAATTCGGTACATATGTAGCTTTTCGCTTAAATTATTAGGAAAACTCTCCGGGAAGTGGACCGGGGACTGAAAAGTCCAACTATTCCTCTCTCCCTTAAGCGGATCAATGTCAATGGTAAAACACAAATGTTGTATTCCCGCAAATATTGAGTAAATTAAGTTATGATAAATAGATATCCCGTGATTAATGTTTCATACATTCAATTAGTATTTACGACGGCGAAATGTTGCAGGGTACAGCTAATATATACATATTTAAATAATATGTTCGTTTGTAAAGATCCAACTGAAATTGACTGCCTGTCATTACGCGAACAACCCCATTGGACGAGACCAATGCTTGCCTAAAATACTCAACGTTGTACAAAGTCTGCAATTACGGCCGATGAATTTTCACGCCAGTTACTGTAAATGGGGATTACATTAGCCAATAATTTCCGTAATTTAGTGACATCCAAAAAAGAATTGATTCATAGAGTATTCCCAAAAATCCAAATCATTAATAGGGTACATGGATGACTGAGTGAGCGATCTATTCTTGCGGCAACAAACTAAGATGTCTATGATTTCAATCATATTATTCGGTCCAGCATAGAAAACGTATGCTTCACTTATAAGTCAATAGGTCAATAGAGAACGATGTGAAAAAATAATTTTTGAATTCTTTCTACTTTGTGCAGGTCCTACCGCAAGTATTAAATTTGAAAATCGTTGTGACGAAACACTGTAACTGCACACGGCTTACTGTCAAAAGATTACAGAGGAACATAATAGTAGTGACAATTCTGACCTGACCTTTCAATGGGTAAGACATCCTCATTCCTCGAGTGCCTAACATTCCGTCCCGTCCCATACTCCTTCACAATTCAAGCGACTAGAGTTTCCAATCAACAAAACTCAGTGCCACTCTAAAAATATAGTATACCCACAGGAAAGTTTCTTGTGCAACAATATTAATATTAAAAATAAATTTCATCGATAGTATGACAATTTTCCTAACTTGTGGTACATTTTTGTTAATTAATAATTAATTTAGCACTTTCCAAATTCGGGGGCTCTAGTTTGAATATAGGCAGTATAAAAGCGTTGAAATTATTAAAGTTCTTTTTTAAATTTCATGGAAAATTCATCTTGGCTGATAAAACCCATTTCCACCTCAATAGCTACGCCAAGAAGTGAAACTATCGTATCTGGGGTACGGAAAACCCAATATTTATTATTGAGAAAACTCTCCATGCTCAACGTGTAACTGTTTCGTGCCGTTTATGTTCCCGGGCGCCATTTTACCTTACTTTTTCGAAAATAAATGGATTGCGCTATCGAAAAATGATTAATGTTTTTTAAGGTTGGAAATTAAATAGTTTCGGCCAAGAAACATGAAATGGGATCTTGTAGTCTGCATATATATTGTACAGTTTCACTGGGAATTTGTATATTTTATATTGTTTATTTCTTGGTGATTCCAACACTCAATAAAGAACATTAAAAGTACATGCATACATATACAATACATATACGAGCGTAGTAATGTACATTGAATTTACGACTTTTATTCCCAGTATATGTTTGGTATTCTATTTCATTGTGTTTTACTTTCACCGATATATGTATAAACTTTTTTTATTTCTGTTGTTATTGCGAACAAACAAATGTGCCAGAGCAACGGCATGATGTATGATTAATTGGTATGTACATATAAATATGATGAATGGAATACAATGGTCAGTCAAGTTATGGCGTTTGGTATTTGGGTCACCTCAGGTTGACTCAATTGTAGCATGTTCCCAAAGATACATACATATATGGACTTATGTAGTACGAATTTTAAGCCCTTGCTTAAAGCCTCAAAGCCTCATTAGTGTTCGCAGGTCATAAACGCTCAACTCTGATTTTCCAAATTAATCAGAAAAGCAGCCAAGTTTAGAGTCTTGGCCCAACGAACATCCGAAATTGTAGAATTTTTTCTTTTTAAATAGAAAAAAACATTTATCTTTTTCTAAACGGGGTCACTGCTCGGCAGGTAATGTCAACTTTTATGAGTATATTTCATTCAAAGCGGCGTAGTATAGAATGTAGGTCACTCCAGTTGTTAGAAAAAAAAAAACATCAATAAGCACATCAATAGTTGAGAAAGAGTGCAAAATACAATATATGTATTGGATGAGTGCATAAGTTCGTGCCCGATTTCAAGTGCAAACTAAAATTGAAATTTTTTGAAGAAAGCGCTTTTATTAATCAATTATGTATTCGCCATCATGTTCGGCAATCCACTCCCAACGTTCAACCAATTTACGGATGCCTGATTCATAGAAATCGCGCGGTTTCTCGTTGAAAAAGGTGTCAAGGTGGTTTTTGACGTCTTCCACATTTTTAAATTTTTTTCCATTCAAATTGTTCTGCAGCGATCGAAACAAATGATAATCAGAAGGTGCAATGTCGGGTGAATATGGGGGATGTGGCATGATTTCCCAATTCATCTCCTTCAGTTTGGCCAGGGTCGGTCTTGCAACATGCGGCCTGGCGTTGTCATGATGGAAAGGAACTCCTTTGCGATTGGCCAAAATCGGACGTTTTTCATCAATTGCTTTCTTCAATTTGACCAATTACTGACAATACTTGTTGGCAGTGATCGTTTCTCCAGCTGGCAAGAGCTCAAAATAGATCACGCCTCGGATATCTCACCAAATGCACAGCAGTACCTTCATCGGATGCAATCCACCTTTCGACATCGGTTCCGCCCCTTCGTGTGCCTGTTTCCATGTTCTTTTGCGTTGAACATTGTTGTACAGGACCCATTTTTCATCACCAGTCACGAGCCGATCCAAAAAAGGTTCGTTTTTGATCCGTCGAAGCAAAGAAATTGCTGTTGACATACGGTCCACTTTGTTCTTTTCACTCAACTGATGTGGCTCCCATGTATCGAGCTTCAAAGTGTACGCAACCTTTTTTAAACGACGAAACGCAGTTGATTTGTTGATGTTCAATTCACTGGCAACCTCTTCCGTCGAAATACGTGAGTTATTCGCAACTAAAGTCCTTAGAACATCGTCATCAAGCTCAGAAGGCCGTCCACTGCGAGGTTGATCTTCGAGGTTAAAATCTCCAGAACGAATTTTCGCGAACCAGTTTTTTACTGTGCGGAGTGCTGGAGCACGGTCCAAATAAACTTCGCGAATATCTTTAGTTGCAGCGCCCACTGTTTTTCCTTTGCGGAATTCGTATAACATAATATGACGCATATGATCTTTTTCGTTGTTCATCTTCCATGCGTCTTTTCACTACGCAACTCAAATCAAAATGAAGTTATTTTATGCTTGATCTACAGTTCGGACTGTCACCTTTCCAACGATATATAATATGTATATATTTCTTTCACGAGCGCCACTCTCAAACGATTCGTACGGCATCCAGCGGAATCGGGCACGAACTTATGCACTCATCCAATATATAGTCTAGATTAAAGTGGCAACACTTGGGCTTTGCTAACCAGCCAATTTGATTTTGCGATGAATTCCATTGAATCGGGAATCTTGAAGTGGGCTATATACGTGTAAGATAGACTCTTAAAAATTGTGGATCCAAATATTTTCAAAAGATTTCCTTGTCCAAAGCAGAGCTGTGGAACAAAAGCATGTCATCACAAGAACAGTGCCTGTCAGAATTCCTACCTGCTTGGATATGTCCTACTCTTTTAAATATTGGATGAGTGCATAAGTTCGTGCCTGATTCCGCTGGATGCCGTGCGAATCGTTTGAGAGTGGCGCTCGTGAAAGAAATATATACATATTATATATCGTTGGAAAGTTGACATTCCGAACTGTAAATCAAGCATAAAATAACTTCGTTTTGATTTGAGTTGCTTAGTGAAAAGACGCATGGAAGATGAACAACGAAAAAGATCATATGCGTCATATTATGTTATACGAATTCCGCAAAGGAAAAACAGTGGGCGCTGCAACTAAAGATATTCGCGAAGTTTATTTGGACCGTGCTCCAGCACTCGGCACAGTAAAGAAATGGTTCGCGAAATTTCGTTCTGGAGATTTTAACCTCGAAGATCAACCTCGCAGTGGACGGCCTTCTGAGCTTGATGACGATGTTCTAAGGACTTTAGTTGCGAATAACTCACGTATTTCGACGGAAGAGGTTGCCAATGAATTGAACGTCAACAAATCAACTGCGTTTCGTTGTTTAAAAAAGGTTGGGTACACTTTGAAGCTCGATACATGGGTGCCACATCAGTTGAGTGAAAAGAACAAAGTGGACCGTATGTCAACAGCAATTGGTTGAACGTTGGGAGTAAATTGCCGAACATGATGGCGAATACATAATTGATTAATAAAAGCGCTTTCTTCAAAAAATTTCAATTTTAGTTTGCACTTGAAATCGGGCACGAACTTATGCACTCATCCAATATAACATTTTTCGTGGTCGCTCTCTTTCATTTCATTCAAATTTGCTTAGATTTACGGCAAGTCATTTATTGACTCCGTATTCACGCTATCTGATCAGAGGTAGAGGATTGCTAGATGAATGCGTTTTAGCGGGCACGCAAAGAAGTGGTTAGTGTCATGAGAGGACTCACTCATTGCATCAAGGAATGAGGTAGTTCAAGTTCTAGCTTCTGAGCACAGCATCTTTGTCATTTCCCAACCAAATTAAAGTTTTTGTTGCAGCATTATGGTTTGATGCCATTGCGGTTACATGCGGAATACAAGTCGAACGCTACTCTCGGTTGGGCAAACGACATAAAAAATAGAAGAGACACCCTCCAGTGCTGATGAGGACTTCCTAACGTTAAAATCTACCGATTCCGGGGAGAATTTCTACCGATGACTGTCTTTAAGATCCAGCTTTTCTACACCGATGGTAATAAGGATTCTTCCAAGTTCAATTGCTTGTGCCTGCAGCCTCAGGTGGTGAGTGAAGCTTTTGGTATATTTCAACCAAACTTACTATTTAGATGTATTGTATTTTCATTCTGTATCAATCATTTGTCGCACCTCGCTCGAATTAATATTAAATCATAAAATGATATATTATAAATTTGAAGTAGTCATGAAAGGCATAAGAAGAATATGAATTTTTTGACAAAGAATTTGATTTTCGCTTGAAAGCTGGCAAGAAAAATGGTCATAGCAAATTTGAGAAAAGTAATGAATCTCTGGCATCACAGCAGAATCGATACAAATACAAATAGTAGGCACTTGAAATCTACGTTAGAGAACGAGCAGAGTACCACTGTGATAAAGAAAATAGTAAAAAAAAAGTATATTTATATAGGACATCAAAGGTACAAACGAAGCAGACGTTATCGAAGATTGTAGTAGTAGTTACTGCAGGCGAAGAAATTTTATGTGGAAGTGTACTACGCCTGGTCACACACCAGCATCAATTCCTACTAACTGCTGGTCTTATTAAGTAAAGTAAAAAGTTCGTTCGATTTTTTTTTAATGCAAATGGTTCTAAATGGTTTTCTGGCTTAGCTTTCTGTTTCCACTATTTCCATGATTTTATTGCAGTTTCCGACCACAGGCCTCCCGACACATGGTGCATCTTTGACATCGAAACGTAGCAAACCACTTTTGTGCTACACGTTCGTTTACAGTATCGGGCCCATAAGCTAAATTAATTTTTTCAGCCGCTTTGGCTGCTTTTTCGCCTTGATCGAAGAAAAATTGTAAAATATAGCGAATTTTCTCTTTGCTGGTGTCCATCTTTGACGAGCGCTCACAACGGACTGAATCAATCAATCGAAAAACTGTCAAAGACAAACTTTTAGCGCGAATAAACACGTTTTCAGCACGGTATAGTATGACATGATGAGACACGTAACACTAGTACTATGGACAATAACGCCATCTCTTAGATAAAAACCGAACGAAATTATTACTTTACCTAATATATATGTACATAATCATATGTACACTACTACTGATTTGGAGAGCTCTTCCTATCGGTATAGCAGACAACGGCAATCGCTTTGATATCGTTTTGTGAAAATATTTACACACTTTAATTGAATGTTGTGTGTTGTCGTTGAAATAGAATTTTCAATTCGCTCAAAACATGCACACATACATACATACATTCTTACATATACAGAGGGCATATGAATGCATGTAAATGTATAAAATAATATCTAGATACTACAATATGTTTATCACACAAACTATTGGAACTAGAAATTGTAAACAAGAACAAATATTTTAGAATCGGTATCGAGATTGGTTGGCCCGGAATGAAAGTTATTACCATGGTGAATAACCCAAGAAGAATAAATCGAAATTCATCGATCCAAAGTTGGACAAATAAAATGTTGCACCTGTCTGAGAGATTCCATTGGGAAGAATTTTTTGTAATTTTCAAGCAATTAATAAAATATGAAAGAAACATAAAGTTTAATTTTTATATGTTTATGTTTTATATTTTATGTTTCTGGGTAGAACCAAAAAGCCCAAAACAATGACTACAATGTATCCTAGTAAAGGACATAGAATCAGCAGAAGTTGATTGCAGAACTTGAGTGATCGAAAATATTATAGCAGAAAAAGAAGCCATCTCTGGTTTTGCCTTCACCAGAATGATCAAACCACCATCTTATTACTATAAAATATTTCATCGACCTAATTAGAGATTTAAATTTGCCAAAAAACAGAGCAAAGCTTTCAGGCTCTGACTTGGAATAGTGGAATTTGAAAAGAAGATTGACTTGATCAGAGTCATAGTGTGTAATGAATGGCAACCTCTCACAAACATTGTGTGATGACTTGCAAGGCGGACTAAGATAGATAGAAAAGTGGGCTAATGTCGTTGATTTAGGCATTAATCCACAAAAGGTTTCTTTCTTTATATCTTCACCAAGATATGTTAGACTCCAGAGTTGCTATTTTCAGTACACTCAGAAACGAGGACGAATACTACTGCAAAATACCCGGGACTAATCTTGGACAAGAAATTGAACTAGTTAAAAAAGCAGAAGAGCGAATGCAAATAGAACTTATTGATCTCCATACTTGAAAACATGCGATTGGCCGGAAACGGGTCATGTCGGCTAAAGTTTATCGATGAATTTATATAAACTTCAACCAGCTGTAAATTTAATAAACTGCGCTGGACACCATACAGGTATTAGTGGAGAAGTGCCTACTGTGGGTACGAATATCTTCTTGAATCTCCTTATCATTGATATTATGCAATGACTACAGAAGGTGTTTCAATGGAAATAGACAAACCATGGTTCTACCAAAATACATAGCTTTCACTTCCCGATATGAGCCTATGGGGAAAGCTGTTCCAACTAAGGCAGAGTCGATCGACTTTCCTACGGATGGGTCAAAACTAGACAACAGGATTGATAGTAAATTCCAATCAAAGGAGCCTGTGATCAGCAAGTATTTTCCGTGTTTTTCAAGCAAGCCGTCAGTGAAATGTATTTACATCTTCGCGAATAGCCAAACTTCACTAGGTGTTCTGATTGCTGTCACAGAAATCAGAAACGGTAAAGTATTGTCGCTTCTCACCAATCGTGATGGCTAAGCAGTTCTCTTTGAACTGACTGTCAGAAAATTGTAATATACCAGATAGAAATATGGCGGACGAGCTTGCAAAGAACCGCGCTCCCTTTCCACATTCGTTATCATTTAAGATTGTGGACATACCATACATACATGGCATGTAAGTATGTATGAGAGAGTTATTTGTGTCAGCTGTTAACTCAAGATGGACGAGTCTCAATTGGAGCAACATGACCAAGGTATTGTAGCCGAAGTGATATAAAAGATGGTTAAAAGAGTTTATCTCCCTAAAAACAGTACAATGATGGGAATATTTTCTAACATGTATACATAACCTAGGGGTATCATCGAATGATCTGCACGTATTGTAGAGAAGCCTAAGAACCTGAAACTTTAAGACACTAGGAGCTGCAATCTTTGTAGACTTGTATGAAATAGCCCGCGCTGTGCTTACGCCGTAACCACTGTTTTACCAACACCACATGGTGGTTTGACTAGTGAGTGAGGAGAATGGCATCCTTAGTGGTATCACAATGGGTCCGTTTGGTGGTCTAAGTTAGCGGATACCACGCGGCCTCTTCAACCTAAATAAACATAGAACAGGAAAGCCTAGAATCTCTTGATAGATCTTATAGCAAAGTTGTAATATAATAGAGGCCACCGTCGTCCAAGTGCCACAAACTATTTTATGTCATATTTTTCCATCTAATTGCGACATTGATAATTTTTTTTATTTTCCTTTTAGTTTTAAAAAAAAAAATTTTTTGGATTTTTGCACCATTGTAACTCAAGAGAATTTGAAAGAGAATCCCGTAATTTTCCCATCTCTAAGGGGAAGCACTCACATCCGTTGGAGAGTTCGTTTTGCCACCAACGGAACAAGTGTAAATTGGTACATTTTTATTTGCTTTTTGTACAATTTTATTTAAATTTCGTAAATTGACTTCGCAAAACTGTCGAATAAATGCAAAAAATTAAAATAAATATATATTTTGCAAAAAACTGAGGACTATTAATTTTCAAATACGCTCTGTTGGAGAGCTTTTTGTGCAGTCAGGTGAAGGCTGCACATTTACGTGGCTAAGTCAACAGCAAAATATATGGTTGTCGTACCAAAACATATAGTACATATTTATTTATATTAGGCCGCATGTTATTTATTAGTGTTTTTTCACTTCAAAATAATTTTGTATAAAATATATATTATGCCGTTAACCTCTTTCCTAAATGAAATTGCATTTTTTGGCAATTATTTTTATCCTAATTAATCTGTAACTTACTAAGCTTAGTCCAAAGACATGAAAAGAGTTGCGTAACAACGCAAACATGATCCATGGGGTCATAATTGGTGATTTATGATGACTTTATGAATATGACTAAAGCCCAGTTCCCAATTGCCTTAGTGAAAGATGTCGTACGAGCTAAAGACCGAACACAGCGTACAAAGCTATGTTGTACTTAAAGCTTTCCTCAATTAAAAAGGGAACTTGCTGACTTTTTTAGAACAAAAAATAACTTTAATATAATAATACCACAGCCACAGCAATAGGAAGTCCTAGGCTCTGTTAATTCTTCTCCAAAGTAGAGACGGAGATCAAACGTCTTGGTGTCATTACCAGGGGTGTTAGTTGAAATTTGCCGGTTTTTTCGATAAAGAAAACACTTAATTTTCAGAGGAATCTCAAAATTTTTTTATTCAAAGTATTGACCATTGGTTTCTACACATTTCGCCCATCTCCCAGGCAAATTATGGATACAATTCCAAAAAAAATTTTTCTCTTTCGAGGCAACCCATTTGACGAGCCATTTTTCGACTTCTTCAAAATTAGCGAAGCACTGCTCCTCAAGGGAGTGTCCCATCGATGCGAAAAGGTGATAGTCGGACAGGGCGAGGTCTGGAGAGTATAGCGGGTGCGATAATATTTCCCAATTAAGTGTTTTTAATGTGTCTTTCACCAGTTTAACGGTATGAGACGGCGCGTTGTCATGTTGCAAGATAACTTTGCCATGTCTTCGGGCCCATGCCGACCGTTTTTCGATCAACGCCTGATTCAAATTGATCTTTTTTTTTTGTCGGTAGCGATCCGTGTTCACCGTTTCACCAGGTTTTAACAACTCGTAGTACACCACACCACACTGGTCCCACCAAACACAGAGCTTTATCTTACGGCTAAAGCGATTTGGCCTTGCAGTCGATGGGCCAGCTTCACCAGGGGAAAGCAATGATTTTTTTCGCTTCGGGTTCTCAAAATAAATCCATTTTGCGTCCACCGTGACAATTCGATGCAGAAAAGATTTCCTTTCGAATCGTTGAAGCAGCATTTCACAAACGGTTTTCGAGTTTCCATTTGTCTATCGTTCAGCTGGTGTGGCACCCATTTTCCATACTTCTGGATCTTTCCCATGACTTTTAAACGTTGGCAAATTGCTCCTCGAGTCACATGTAGTGTTTCTGCCAATTTTTGTTGCGATTGGGTTGGATCAATATGCAATTCCTCGTCTTCGAACTTTTTCGCTGCACCAGAATGTTCATTGTCTGTCAAATCGAAATCTCCACTTTTAAATTGACGTAACCATGTCTCACATGTTCTAATCACTGGAGCATGTTCACCATAAGTTTCTACCAGCTACCGGTGAGCTTCAGCTGCTTTTTTCTTTTGATGAAATAAGAAAAGCAACGAATGCTGCAAATGCGATTTACTTGGAACGAAACTCGACATATTCACTGAGGTGAACAAATATGACGCTATTATTTTGGCGGAATGTGACTTGCGTATTTTTGTAGGTTAATGTCAATAGAAAAAAATTACATACATGCCAAATCATAGAAATTTATACATATTGCTGGTGACATCTACTAGTAAAACCGGCACACTTCAACAAACACACCTGGTACCTTTCGCGGCCGCAATAGCCGAGTGTCGCCACACGCAAATTTGTCACTGTGTTTACTCTTGACGCGGCAATCGGCGTCAGTATAGATATCCTGAAAAGCATCGATTGTCTTCTTTGATATTAAAGAGTCGGCGGCCGCGACAGCCGAGTGATTAGCATTGCGTACTGCTATTAGGAGGATCAGGTTTCGAGTCCTGATCCGACCAACATCTAAAAAAAAAGTTATCATTCATTTTAGATTCTTAGAAAATGTAAAAATTCTCAGGGATTTAAATATGCCGGCAATTTTGAAAGGGTTAAACAGTTACGTCGAAGCCAACAGCTTTGTTGTGTTTAAGCTTATGAATTGCCCTTGAAGGTTCTTGCACGGTTAAAGGGCCAATGGGAATACTTCCATTGGTATTTTATTGTGGTATTAGGGGTATTCTCTTAGTTTAGGAAATGCATTCTAGGGTGCACGGGTTGCAAGGTTTCCCTATCCGTGCCATAGCACAACAACAAAAAATATGACAAAAAATATGCCACGATGGAAAAAATATCCTGTAGGCAAACTTATGAATTTATTTGCCATAGTTTGCAAGAAGGAAAAAACAAGCCTGTGTAAGCTAAATGTTGGTTGTTAAACAAAAATTCTGTATTTATTTAATATACTTCATTTTCTTTTGAATATAGTTAATCCAAAACGACTTTGTTTTTTTTTGTTATAGTAGATGACAAAATCGTTACCTTAAGGTGAGCATTTCCTGATAATCAAACTCTATAGTTTTTATATAAATCACAATTAAATATAATATTCTAAGTTTTATTACCTCTCTGGAATAATTCTGAAGACGTCTAATTGGGGCGGTAAAAATTTCACCGGGTCCACCAGTTCTTAAATATAAATATATAAGCTCATTGTCATACTGTCATATTTTTTTAATTCCTTCTCAATGAGCAAACCATTTGATGTGTATGATAGACTCCTCCTATTCTCTGTCTCTGCAACTTCAACAAAAATCATTATTAAATTTCATTTCATATAAACTGAGAACAAGATTAAGTAGAGTTGGCTTAACAGAAAATGGTATGTCCCTTCTGGTGAAGAGCTTTTTTTAAAATCTCGGGAAAAATATTCTTGATAGTTTTCAAGAAATTGCAAAAAAAAAAAAAACGGCACAAAAATTTGAAACAAAAATTACAGGATACTGTTAACAAAATTCGCTGATTTTTGCATTCTTACTACGAAATTAAAAATCAAATTTTAAATAATTATAATTATCAAAGCATAGCTTTTCAACACTGATTTGTGTCCACGCCCCGACGGAATAGTAAGACGATATGACTAAGATGTGACTGACTTTAAGGTCAGTGTGAGCATAGAAGGTATTTATTTGCGCCGCAAAAATCCGAAAATTCAGTCTCTATGACGAAACATCCCCAACGCCCTGAGACCCATCGACTTCACCGGGCTCGAAATATGGTTATCTGTAGCACAATATTTGTGCACAAGAAAATACATAAAGTTACGTGGCTGTTTCTTGACTCAAAACCAGATCGATCATGTTGTTATACAAAGAAGACATATCCCGTGCTCTTGACGTCATCAACTCGGACCACTATCTAGCAAAAGGTTAGGAAAGTCGAACTGCATTGGCTGCCTACCTCGTTATCGACCACAACACGTGCAAGGTGGGATAAATACCTGATGAAGGAAGAAAGAGACAGTAATGATATTCACACTTGAGAAATTGGCCGGCAAGAGTAACACTCGAAAATTCTATGAACCGGAGCATGCTCATGTAGGAATGAATGTAGAATGGTGACTGACGTTCAAAGCATAGTTGGAGTATATAGGGAACACCCCTATAGCCAGCTGAATCGTAGTGAAAACGCAAACCCCGGAGATAGCGAACTGAAACCGCAATTGATAATGACGCCGATTACATTGTTATCATCGGCTTTGACAACCGTACCGTTGGTTCTGCTTTCTCAAAATAGCGTATGAGTCAGGTAGTGAATGAGGACAAGACGAGATAGTTACTGGTATCAAGCAAATATTCGACGCAATTACAGCTTGGCTTCCACGTCACTTTTGACACTCATAACTTCGAGGAGAGGAAAAGGAAGACTCAACTTGGTTTCATTTGCTATTTCTAACCGGCGTTAAACAGCGAAGAGAAAAACCGAATGCCGTGCTATTGTTGAATCGGCTATATTCGCGTAAGCGATGCCCACGTCAACGAAGAAGAAAAAGTTTTTGAATAGAGTATATAGTAGACCCATTATTTTTACTTACCAATGTTTTTTGGTCATTGTGCGTGCAGCACCTTCATGATCATCGACTTGATTAACATTATTTTTAGTCTAAAATATCCTTTCGTAGTAAAGATACTCATTATTTGGTCCGCCTCTTCAGCTTTTTCAGGAAGTCGTTAATGAACCGTTTTAAATTTTCATATTTTTTATACAGTTTAAACATCTTGTCCTCGTGCTCATCATTGCGCCGTTATGTACATTTTTCAAAACACCACATGCATATATACATTTGTGTAACGGAGCAATAAGAATTTCCCTGTAGGAACAATTTGCAGCCAAAAGATAAGAAAGTGATTGCACATGATCTATAAATTTATGTATACCTACATATATGTAACTACTTCATTTTACATATATACATATACATATGTATTTTATTGATATTCAGTTATAAGTTAACATATTTAGTGAAAGTTGTAAATAGCAAATAATTTGATTTTAAATCTTCAACAAATTTCCCGGCATGAAATAGTTCTGTTTACAAGCAATTATGAAATACATTCATGCATACATTAAATACATATGTATTTGTGTGCATAAACTCTTAAAATGCTCATATGTAAGTAACATACAGGAACATACACATACATACATGTGTGTGTACTTACATGTGGTAGTTCTCCTTTGCCGACAAATGGGCCTCTTATAAATCGTGGTTACGTGGTCACAGGCCGTTTGTGTTTTGTTATGCGATGCCGGTGGCAATAACACCAACAACAGCAATAACAACAGAATCATATGGCTATAGGATAGTCTTTAGAACCATTCTAGATTTTGTTGTACGTACTCACAGTAGTAGTGGTAGCAACAGCAGTTGCACTAAAGTGCACAGCAATTAAGCTGAGAGACGCCGCTTTTGTACTTCAGTCATGCCATCCGATGTTTTCGGTCACAGTGGCGAGAAGTTAGTGAATATTTGGAGCCTGAAGTATAAAAAAAATATAAGTTTTGGGATTTATTCGATAATATGCACACATGTAGAGTAATTTTTTAACAATATTTATTCTGGCAACACTGTTTTTGACAGCTCAAGGGAGTTTCGCGCCTGAAGTCTATTTCAAAAATGTGAAGAGCGTTTGGAAGAATTGCAAGAATTACCAACGTATCCCGTAGAAGAAATTGTTTGTCGTGCCTGCGGCATTATAGGGCTGTATTTTTTCGTGAATGGCATGCCCTACTGTGCGATGACTTCAAACTTTTCGTCAAAATGGAAGGGCTGTCATGTGGTTTCAACAGAAGATACCACATGAAACACAAAATGCGAGACAATGGCTCAACTGAGTGCCAGCTCAGTGTGCGGTTTATTTAAAGTTTGGGGCTGATCAATTGGCCAAGTAGATCCTGTGCTTTAAGGTTTCTAGACTATTATTTGGACTCTGTAAATGCTATAACGACAAGCTCACTACGATTGGCGCTCTGTGAGCCAATATTGAAGAATTTTTTCAGTAGGTACCGGCTGATATGTAGGAGAGAGTATGTTAAAAGTTTACCCGATATGTATGAAATGAATTTTCATTCACTCACGTAGTTTACTTGGCTAGTTAGCCGTCGTTTGGAGACATTGATACCTTGGTGTCTCCAAACGGCGGCTAATTCTAATTCCCTCTTCCGTGATATTTTCAACGGTATCATCAACGGTTCAAACTTTAATAGCTAGTTTCCTTACGTCCATTTAGAAAGCATAACGAAGGTAAGTCTTCTTCTTCTTTATTGGCGTTGGCACCGCTTACGCGGTTATAGCCGAGGCAATTACAGCGCTATTCATCTCTTCTTTTCGCTGTTTGGCGCCAGTTGGAAATGCGAAGTGCAACCTTGTCACTCTCCACTTGATCTTTCCAACGGAGTGGAGGTCTTCCTCTTCCTCTGCTTCCACCAGCGGGTACAGCATCAAATACTTTCAAAGCTGGAGTGTTTTTATCCATTCGGACGACATGGCCTAGCCAGCGTAGCCGCTGTCTCTTCATTCGCTGAACTATGTCAATATCGTCGTATAGCTCGTAAAGCTCATCGTTCCATCGTCTGCGGTATTCGCCGTTGCTAATGCGTAAAGGACCATAAATCGTTCGCAGAACTTTCCTCTCGAAGACTCCTAGAGCCGACTCATCAGATGTTGACATCGTCCACGCTTCTGCGCCATATAGTAGGACCGGTATAATGAGCGACTTGTAGAGCTTGGTTTTCGTTCGTCGAGAGAGGACTTTCAATTGTCTACTCAGCCCAAAGTAGCATCTATTGGCAAGAGTGATTCTGCGTTGGATTTCAAGGCTGACATTGTTGTTGGTATTAATACTGGTTCCTAGATAGACGAAATTACCTACGACCTCGAACGAAGGTAAGTGCTAAATTTAAATATCGCGATATTACACGAAGAATTTATCGTTCCGAGGCATTCTATATGGTTCTCAAAACTTTTCCAGAAAATTCATTGGATTAAAAACACTCTGCTGTTTATTTTGTAACGGTTGCTGTTGTTGTTTTTATAGCCTCAGAAGTGACAGTCCTTTACCTCGTATTAAGATCCCACTTACGACCTTACCGTGGGTAAATTCTTGAACGTCTAACTCAAAGTTGGAGCGGCTATGTTACCCCGCTTTTGAAGCAAAGTTAGTCGATTTCATCATCGTGCTTCCTTCCTGATGTGTCTAGGGATGCTTCGGATTTCAACAGATTCCTCAATGAGGGATTACAGTAATAGCTTCTCAGTTATGCTACCTGCATAACTGTGTATTCCTTAACTGGGAACATGGATGTCTACTATGCAAGTGGAGAAGCAACACGAGGGATTCTCTATTATAGTACTCAAGGAATTGATCTTATTAGCTTGTAGGTATTTCTCATTAGTCCCCCGGTCAGTCGATATACCTTATAATAGTACCGACATTTCATTTCCAACAAAATTTCTTCCCACTGTGCGTAAAATGTTTTCATGTTTATGAATATCTGAATTTATTACGTGTACACAGTAGGTTCCGTATACCAAATTGGACCGCTTGAATAGAATTTATACACATTTGTTGAGCACACATGCCACTCATGCAACAGCAGTCAATGTACGATGTGCGATGTGCAATTTACAAATAACCAACAACAATTGCATACAACAAAAGGCACAGTCGTCTGCACGCACAAGCGCTTTGCAGGCATTTTGAGAAAAATTTCCCATTTGCCATTTGTAGATATGTATTTCCTTACTAGATGCTTTTAAATATGTATGTACAAATGTTTATAAAATTGTGTTGAGACATTTAAATGCTTAAGGAGAATATGAAAATTTTGAAATAATTACATAAACATTTCTTCTCGTTGCTTCTGGGCTTAAAACAGAAATCGGATGTAGAAATCGTGTTTACACATTCCTTCTTAAAGTAAACTCGAAAAATTGTATAAAAATTTCACATATCACCGTAAATCGTAAATCGAAATATTTTTTTATCAGAATATTATTCTTTTAGGAAAATTTAATATGTACCGATTCAAATGCGGCCATGTGTAGAAGTTCACGCAAGTGAGAAAAGTTTTTGATTGCCATTCACCTGGGAGTGGCCAGAAACGATTTTTTTGCATATGGTTCAAGCAGCTCACGACTTCCGTTTTTAGACCACGTATCGCCTGGGTAGCCAACAAACATCCGTTTGGAAACGAGCAAAAGTGAGAAGGCGAATCCCATGGGGTTGTGCGTAAGGTTTGGGACCCATCACATGAAAAAAATAATCCAATGAAAAATAAAAAAAAACCTCGGATTAGAGACCCTCCTTTTGATGACGAAACCAGCCAATGATTTAAGGATAACGATTATAGGCATGCACCTGGAATGTCCGGTCCCTTAGTTGGGAAGGTGCCGCTGCCCAGCTGATTGATTGATGTTCTCATAAAGTTAAATATTGACATAACCTCCGCCCATGAAATGCGATGGACGGGACAAGGGCGGAAATATACTACAGCGGCCATACAAAGTTGGGCAAATTTGGTGTCAGATTCGTATCCCTTTTACGAGCGTCTCGAGCACACTTATGAGCGCTTCCCCTGCCATGACGTCAAAATTTTGCTTGGCGAGTTCAACGTTAGCTTGGCCAAGAGTTCTGCTTTCTCCAGACCTGATAAAGCAGCGAATCGAATGGGTCTCGTAGTGAACGAGAGCAAGACGAAATATCTCCTGTAATCAAGCAAACAGTCATCTCATTGGCAACTCGGCTCTCGCTGTCATAACTTCGAAGTCGTGGATTATTTCGTCTAGGGACCAGCATTAACACCAATAACAACGTCAGCATTGAAATCTAGCGCAGAATCACTCTTGTCAACAGGTGCTACTTTGGACTAAGTAGGCAATTGAAAAGTAAAGTTCTCTCTCGACGAACGAAAACCAAACTCTACAAGTCGCTCATCATACCGGTCCTACTATATGGCGCAGAAGCCTGAACGATGTCAGCAACTGATGGTCCTTTGCGCATTGGTAACGGCGACGATGGAACGTTAAGCTGTACGTGCTATGTGATAATATCGACATAGTTCAGCGAATGAAGAGACAGCGGCTACGCTGACTAGGTCATGACATCCGAATGGATGAAAACACTCCAGCTTTGAAAGTATTCGCTGCACTACCCGCTGGTGGAAGCATAAGAAGAAGAGACCTCCACTCCGTTGAAAGGATCAGGTGAATAGTGACCTGGCTTCACTTGGTATTTCCAACTGGCGCCAAACAGCGAAAAGAAGAGAGGAATGGTGCGCTAATATTGATTCGGTTATAATCGCCTAAGCGATGCCAACGCCAATAAAGAAGAAGAAAAAGTTTCAAATAAGAATTATAATTTATTAATCCTTTTGCGTGAGAGTGTAAATTTCCTTGGCGACGAATCATACGTCTTCGGTAATTATTTCTATTGTATTTGCACAGGGAATAAGGGAGACTAAAATTCACCAGTGTATGGTGCGGATGTGTGGCCGCGCTAGCCGAGTGGTTAGCATTGCATACTGACATTCGGAAGGCGCGGGTGCAAATCCCGGAAAATTAATTTAAATAAAAAATTAAGTTAAATTTTCTAAATGCGGTCGCTCCCTCGGCAGGAAATGTCCACCCCTCCGAGTGTATTTCGGACATGAAATAAAGGCTCCTCGTAAAAAAACATCAGCCGTTCGGAGGCGGCTTAGTATAAACTGTACGTTCCTCCATTTGTTGGAAAAACATCAAGACGCAAAAAAAAACAAATTGGAGGAGGAGCTCGGCCGAAAATCGCTCCAGCGGTTACAAAGCGCCAATTATATATATATATATATATATATGTAAATGCATACTTATAGATCATGTATAACCACTTTGAATGATTTGGGTATAAATAGAACTGCCACGACGAATGATAGTCAGACTTTCGCGATCACTCAAAGTATTCAGACGTGTCATCAAAGTAAAAAAAATTGTTGTGCTCTATTGTTTTTTTTTTCAAATCTATATATAATTGTAGAAAGAAGGCCAACACATTTAATATGAGTACACCAACTACCGTATACTATCCCAAACAGACGCAAGGCAACCAGCGAAAGTGAGACGACTGGATTATGTCGCCACATGCCAAGATGATGGTCTGGTCACATTCCATCCAATTATACGTATGCCATATGTGCCGCAACCGGGATGTAACCTACCAACCGCTGGGCAGACTTCCATTCTCTATCACGGCTCATCTCACAGCGGAGAGTCAACGAAGGGTTTTCGAACTATTTTCGTTAAAAATCTGGAAATGAAACACACACCAAGAGACTTGTTTAATATATTCGCACTATATGGTAAAATTATTAACTACAGATTAATAGTGGACGAGGAGAGCCGATCACGACGTTTGGGATTTGTGTTTTCTTAATGCGAAGTCTGCCTTGGCCACGATTAAGGACTTAAATGGCAAGTTAATTGGTTCAAATGGTAGGCTAATTGTGGAAATTGCGCACCGTCAGTGGTTCCAAAATATTAAGCAGAAAAGATCAAAGTATGTTATAATTGATAACCTCAGGATTTTATTTGATACGACACCAACGTCACATATTATATAATTTATATGTGCATATTTGAAGTAAAATAAAAATCATAGACAAAGGCGACTCCTGATTTTGCTTGTTTTGACATATGATATAGATTATTTAAATTTAACTAGTAAAAAAATACGAAATGAAATTTTCGCTTCATCGGTAAGAAGAGTAGCAGCGCAGGTGGCAAAGTACTATTAAAAATATTATTATTTCGGAACTTACGATTTGTACTATTTTCAACATTTATTAATCAAAAATTGTGAATGGTGAGGCACTAGATGAACTTTGCCGGGTAAAGAGGTTTGTGTATTTTTCTCTCGTTAAATATATATAACTCTTCTTTACATTCAAACAATATTCTTTTTGGTTTATCTGGATATTCTGTGTGAAAATATCGAAAAAATGCTCCAAATGGACTTTGAGCCCACAAATGTATGACGTCATAAATTTCGAACGATAGCTAAACTGGGAAAAATAATGGTGCAGAAAATCTTGTTTTAGCAGCAATTGTTAGTACCATATGTATACCTGATACGATGGCCTGAAAAATGTTGCTCTGTGTAAAGGAACTATTTTAAAATTTTAGCACCAATGGCCTTTCGATACCAAGAGGTTGAGGTAGCTATGCTATCAGTTCTTGCTAATCCAGTAATAGAATAACTCCTTCGTATTATTATTATCTGGTGTAAGCCGATATAAGAGTTTACTTGCCAATCGCCTCCTAGAGGCTACTTTGAAGTCGATGAATAAGTGATTTCGGATTCTTCTCTCTCTTGGGGTATTCTGAGTTTACCCGTTTTGTTCGCCAATGCACCTCCTCTCCACTTTTATCGTTCAAACAAGGTTAACATCTTTAGAAAAATGTACAACAATTGAATATTTATTTACTTTATGAACCTGCCCTATATTCGGTCGACATAATCGAACAGCAATGTCGGTAATACGAGCAGCCATGGATATAATCGCGCCGCGTCAACTCTTGTGGATAATGCGCATCCTAGGAGACGCCGTGAAGCTGTGCACATACACTTTGTGGAAGATTTTGCCAATCGAACATCAACCGCATCGCACGTGTGGTGAATGGACCCGAAAACTGGATGACCACCAATTCCTAGATTCACAAAATAATTTTGTTCAGCTATGATTCTCACTTTTGGTTGAATAAGTATGTTAATAATCAAAATGTTTGCATTTGGAGTGATATAATCCGAAGCCACTGTTGACACTCTGTTCTTCTTCTTTATTGGCATAGCCACCTCTAGCACGATTATAGCCGAATTAATAACATGCACCATTCATTTATTGAGACGCCGTTACATCCTAAAAAAATAACAAAATAAGGACTGGTGTGCTCTATGAGTAGAGGCAATATAATATATATAATATCTAAAAAAAAACACTCTTTACCTAGCAAGGAGCCAAAAAACTCGCTAAGAAGAGTTTTATTTCAAAACGAGGAGATGATGGCTCAAGATATACTCTAGAATTTTGTTAGCTAACTGGGGAGTTTTGTAATAAAATAATTTGCTGCAAAATTTTGAAAGTTTTGTGAAGACATATGTGGGAAGCTTACGAAGTTCTTACTAACGACAAAGAGGTCAGATGATTGGCCCTACCACAGAGGGATTATCTATAGGCATCGTGACTAGGTCTGGCTGAGGACAAGGAACGCAGGAAATGTAAGGAGCAGGTAATCGTGAATCTCCGATGCTGGGCAGACAGAGGTGTTTCTCATCTTGGGGGGGAAAACCCGAAAAATCCATTAATCATAAACTAAAAACGTAATATCGTGTAACCGGTATCATCTTTATAAGACCCTCTATCAAATGAACCAGTTTAACATAACCTTACCATTGCCTACAAAAGAAAAAAGTTGCTTCCACCTATTCTCTTTGTATTGTAAAATACATTAAACACTTAATCAGTAAGTAATCAAATACTGATTGCAAAATGGAGCGTCTGCTATGCAATGATGCAGTGTTAATTGCAACACTTTTTGATATGTAGAGTGTGTGTGTGACGCTCTTATTTTTGTGACTGCAAGCAAATATTAAATGATTTTGTCTTAGATGCACATACATACATATACTCAAACATTTTTATATAAATATTTATGTATATAGGGTTTCTAGCTAAATGGCACGTCTGACTTGACACTTCAAAATCTTACTTCTTACCAAGAAGACTTGAGATTTTGTGCAAGTGTGTAGTCTGTGGATGCATAATCGTCTATTGAAATTGAAAAAAGTTTCCGTCAATATGTTGCTTTGAGCATTCATGGCTGCTACATTTGATGTTTTTTGTCTGATAATGACGTTGTTTACAAAGTGTGTCGTTGTCATCATCGTTTTCGTCATCGCCGCCGCCGTGGTGAATACATTTGCTATCATCCCGCTTAAAGGTTAGATGCAATCTTTGGAATGTCAACTCCAATCGCCCATTCGCAAATAACATTGTAGCAATGTCACAGAGCACTCGTTTGTCGTTTGTCTTTCATTGCTTTTTTGCTGTTTTTGTTCGCTGTTGATCCTTCTCACTTCATTAATTTTATCGTTCTCTTTTTAAACAATTTAACGTAATTTTCTGTAACCTCTTCACAATGTCGTACCTTTCAACTAACACACCTACCTGCTGAATTTGCTCAACCTACTTTCAATGGTTTTGTTGAGCGTGGCATATAACATAATATAAAGCATAATAGCATGATGACAGTTGCTTTCACCATCAACACAATACGCAACCACAAGGAGCACACGCAGCACCCGTTCATTTCTGCAATTTACTGGCGGAGACAGAAGGCGAAAACTTTTTATACTCCATTATATGTACATACGTATACATATATGCGTATAATAGCTAAGCACTTGAGCCAGGTTACTATAGCTGAAGCGTTGTACAGTGTGTGAAAATGTTACAAAATGCTTGTGGTTCCAAAGCTCTTCAAAGGGAAAAATTGTGAACTCGAATTAATTTAAACGGAGTCAATTTATTTTATAATACTTAATTGTATTTTATTTAAATTGGATTAAATATAATTTAATTGTAATTTATTTTATTATAAGTATTTAAATTATATATATAACTTCTGCTCAAATATAAACGAGACTGCTCAATAAAACAAAAACGGTTAATTATTCTTCCATATTTATTTTATCCCCTTCAAAATAGTCACCATTAGAAGCGATACACATATGCCACCTTTTTTTCCAATCTTTACAATTTACAATGCCACTTCTGGTAGGCCGCTTTAGGTATGGCTTTCAGTTCCTTCTTCGAATTCTCTTTTATGACTTCAATCGACTGAAAATGCTTTCCACGAAGCGGCAATTTGAGTTTAGGGAAAAGAAAAAAGTCACACGGTGCCATGTCAGGTGAATACGGTGCTTGCGGAACAATATTTACGTTGTTTTTAGTCAAATAATCGCGTACAAGACGAGACGTATGAGCAACAATTTTGGAACAAGTCGAGCAGACACACGTCTCATGCCTAAAACATCGTGAATAATGCTATGAGCGGATCCATTTGATATGTTGAGCTCACTAGCTATCTCTCTTTCAGTCACACGACGATTTTCCAACACAATTTTCTTTACTTTTTCGACGTTTTCTTCGTATATTGACGTTGCTGGACGACGATCATGGGGCAGCGATGTACGGCCGTCCTTGAACGACTTATACCAATCAAAAATACGTGCACGTGATAGGCAAGACTCCCCATATGCCTTCTGCAACATTTTCATTGCGTCCGTCGCACTTATTCCATTGGAATAACAAAATTTCAAACAAACATCTTTGCTCAACGTTAATTTCCATAGTAAAATTCGAAAAACACACTCGAGGTTGACTTGTTTATAGTGCCGTAAAAAAAAACTATGTGACAGATCGCGCTCAAATTTGACATGTAAACATATTACAGTCCTGGCAACCTAAGCAAGAAAAAAGTATGGCCATATGTCTTGTCCTTGTCGAGTTATGGATAAAGGCTCGTTTATATTTGAGTAGAAGGTATATATATAAATATATAATTGTCGCTTTGCAACCGCTTAAGCGATTTTCGGCCGAGCTCCTCCTCCAATTTGTGGTTTTGCGTCTTGTTGTTTTTCCAACAAATGGAGTGACCTACAGTTTATATTAGGCCGGCTCCGAACGAATGATGGGTTTTTACGAGGAGCCTTTATTTCATGTCCGAATACACTCGGAGGGGTTGATATTCCCTATCGAGGGCGACCGCAATTAGAAAATTTAACTTATTTTTTTATTTTAAATTAATGTTCCATAACTTTTGGATGTTGGTGGCACCGGAATTTGAACCCGAGCCTACCGAATATCAGTACGCAATGCTAACCACTCGGCTACTGCGTCCGCCAAGTATTTAAATTAGTTAATTTTATTTTATTTATATTATATTTTATTCTTATTTTATTTTATTTTACTTTATATTTTTTACTTCACTGTATTTTATTTAATTTTATTTTAATTAAATATAATTATATATAACTTAAATTAAAAAAAAATTAATTAATTTTTTATATATTATTTGATTTAATTTTATTTTGCTTCTTTTAATTCAATTTAATTTGATTTCAATGCTTTTTCTTATTAAGTCTACTTTAATTTATTTCAGCTTTCTTTACTTTTTCACTTTAATTGAATTTAATTTAATATTTTTGTTTTACTTTATTTTATATTATGTTATTTTATTTAGGTTTTTTCATTTTCTTTGTTTTATTTTATTTTAGTTCATGTGTCTCTCATAGAAACTCTTTCTCCTATTGGCAGAAATTTCGACAATCAATTTACATAGGCTTCTCTTGACGCCGATTCTTCACAAGCCAAATTATTCGCTATAGACAAAACCAGAGGGTAAGAACTGCGTAAGAGGTGCGGTTATAAGTTGGATACAAAATAACCTCCCAACTAAGCTCTCGGAGTCTCTAGTTTTTCACTGTCGATGTGCATGGTCTGGCGTTGTCCTGATGAAACACATTTCCCCTAATGTTTGCCAAACCTGGGCGCTTCCGATCGATTGCTTCTTTCAGACGGTCCAATACAGTACAGGTCCGAGTTAAGGGATTGGCCGTAGATCAGCAGCTCACAGTGAAATGACAGTTGGAAGTTCGGTCCATGAGGTTTTTTGCCATTAACTCATATTGCAACGAGATTTTTTATGAATCAAGTAATCCAAATCCAGTGGTTTAAAACTGGTTTATGTGCAATATTGAGCTTTTTAGCTATCGCATGACGGTCAGACTTGACGGTATCCATTATTTTATCAACATTTTCGACGAATGGTCTTTAACATGATTGAGCATCTTTACATCAGAATGCAATTGAATTTTTTTCGCGATGTCATTGAGGCTTAAACTGCATCGAATTGGCAAGCGTAATATATCTAGCAAGTACGTGGCCTAGAGTTTCACTTCTGCCTTTACATCTAAGACATCTACGTCTCGAATTACATATTATTTATAATTGGCGCTTTGTATCCGCTGAAACGATTTTCGGCTCCTGTTTCAATTTATGGTGTGCGTCTTGATGTTTTCAAACAAATAAAGGGAACTAAAATTTATACTTAGCCGCGTACAAACGGCCGACGGGTTTTTATGAGGATATTTTATTTCATGTCAGAAATTCACTCGGAGGACTTGACACTCCCTGCCGAGTGGCAACCGCAATTAAAAATTTAATTTTCTATTTCTATTCGGAGATTTAAAACAAGTTTGTCATGCAACGCTCCGATGCCAATCTGAGTATACATAATGGCATATATCTGATTTCTTCCATTAGTTAAATCATGGAGTCATCATCAGAACTTCGCCACCAGATTTATCCGCAACTACGTAGTACCTCAACTTTGCTCCAAGATACTTGTATGCCTAATTTGGTTCCATTTCAATGGAGTTGTTCCGGGGGTTGCCTTTCCTCTTAGGATTGTGACTTTTCGGCATTTAGCTCGACAATCAGGCATAAGAGACACATTCCATAAGGTTTTCAAGATGCTTTGGCTTAGCACGTAAAGCTTAAAATTATACTCCAGTCTGGCCATGTTTCAGCACATATCCATATGAAGTATCCTATTGAATATGGATGAGGAGACTCATTCTGATTGTGAACCATAGTGGAATCACTGAATCACCTTGGATATTGATATAACTAGTATTCTGAGCAAATCCAGGTCGTGGCAATTTTATTCGTGCTCTCCAATAATGCAGAATTTTCTCCAGAAAGATTATTATTTGTATTGTGATTGATCGACGATGTACGTTGTTCTGCTTTTTAGTTTGTCGAAGTACACCTTGGTCTACAATTAGTTGCTCTTTAGACTTTTCTGATGATTTTATGCAACCTTCCTGCTCTTCTGCATTCAAGTTGCTTGCTTCAATGTGCTCAAAAAAGGTGTTGAATATGCAAGCCGTTGATATTTTATAGAAAAACGGGAGTTCAACCGAGTTACTACTTTTCGATATTATGTATGTTGCACCTAAAGAAAGGAGCTCAGGTATTTTTTCCTCGATGGAGATTGCTGAAATGAATATCTAAGCAATTTTGGTATGAGTGTAGTTTTTTGAACCAGTACGCGTGATTTTTATCGCATCCCGAGCATTTTTAATGTTGAACATTGGTAACATTGCTGATTTGCTGGGAGCTGGTAGGTGAGAAATAGGGAGTTGGAACATTAGAGTACTGATGGCTGATATTCTGCTTGCAGTTGGGATATTACGCTAATTTCGAGACCAAATAGATGGCCAGTACGTTGCAAAATCTTCATTCGAGAATTATTATGATTGAGTGTTCGCATGGGCAACTCTTCGCAGGTTTCAAATCTCGAGTGCAAATTTAAGTTCTTACAAATTTTTAAAACTTGATTTTTGCCGTTAACTGTTCTATTCTTTTGACGTGTTCTTCTGTACTCTTATCAAGCCTTTGCAACCACATCGATCCACCACTTTTATTTGTTTGAGTTGTCTGAGTCGGCTGCTGTTTCTAGCGCTGTTGTAATAATTTCAGTTACTGACTTCGCGGTGCAATATCAGACCTAACATTTTCTCCAGATGAACTTCTTGGCAGATCAATTCTGGCAAAATTACACCAGCTTTCCGTGCTCTGCCGAGTTATGGAGCTTAGGTAAATATAGTAAACTTGTCACAGACATTCTTCTGTATTGATGAGATTGGCTACATACTTTTTATATTTATTGAAACATCATTTTCACTTCTTTTTCTTTTCTTCGTTCGTTAGACTTTCTGCTCTGGATATCGTCACATTTTCCGAATTGGAACTTAGTTCTTGCTTCATCTGTTCCCTTCTAGTTCATGTCATCGCATTGCACGTATTTGATCTGATTTTTCGATGAATTTATCATGTAAACGTTTTTTAAAAAGATTTCTATGTGGTTCTAAATTGTTCATTTTTTACGCTTTTCTTTTGTTATTACACTTTATTTTAACTATTTTAATTTATTTTCCATTATTTTATTTTTATTTTTTCTTACTTATTTTATTTACCTTATTAAATTAAATTTAACTTCGCTTTATTTAATTTAATTTAAGTTTATTTATTTTCATTTTTCTTTTTATTATTATTTGGAGTTTAGTTTAGTTTATTAATTTAATTTCAATTAATTTTAATATTTTTTGACATTTTTGAACTAACCTGCCCCACAGTACATTTATAGCATAAACCCTACTTATGTACGAGTATGTACAGTTATGTATACATGTACTCGCATATCAAAATACTTTATAGCTATGATGTTACAAAATCTAGATTTTTGTTACTACAGCGTTATGGCAACTCACTTTGTTTTTGTAACTCCCACTTTATTGTTGTTGTTACCGGGGTTTCCGGCGTTTAAATGGCTGTTGGGTTGGAAGTTCTTTGGTTTTATAGTAGAGTAGCGTAGTGCGGGTGTTTGTACTTAATGATGACGGCGCAAATATTATCACACAATTCGTTGTACAAGCCGTAGAGTGTTTTGAGTGTTGCTTCTGCGAATGCACGCGCGCACATATTTACGCACAAACAATACACAACACTCAAAGAGAAAGTGCATGCGTTTACTAAACGGCTCGGTGCGCATTTAAACAATCACAGATATACAGATTTATGATTTGCACTATATATGAACTTCTTATTGTCTATATTTTCAATGTTTTCAATGATATAAAACTCAAGTGTATCCGCCTTTGAGTTATGTGTCCCTTTTATAGAGTGTATTTGTATTCACTTGATGCGCCAGAACGTCATCTTCTCTCCTTCATTAATTAACGTGGGTACCGCTTACGTGGTTATAGACGAATTAACAATAGCGCGCCATTCGGTTCTTCTTTTCGTTGTTTGGCTCCAGTTGGAAATACGAAGTGAAACCAGTCACTCTCCACCAGATCCTTTCAACGGAGTGGAGACGGGTACTACATCGAATACTTTTAATACTGGAGCGTGTTCATTCATTCGGACGTCATGACTTAGCCAGCGTAACTGTCTCTCTATTCGCACGGGAATATTATGGCTGTCAACAGTGTCGTTGTTTGATAACAGGAGCTAGTTCGTCTTGTCCTCGTTCACTCCTTCACTCGCTCTTATTATTTTCTCCAGCATTAAAATGAAAAAATCGCACGAAACCTCGTTTGGCTTTGAACGGTTCGCAGACGTCATTCCCAATTCTGGCTGCGCTTCTGGTGTTATCCAGCGTTACTTTACACAGCTGTATAAGTTTTGCAGTGAAACCAAACTCAGCCATAGCGGCGAAAAGACAGCTTCTTACTGTGGTGTGGAAGTCAGCTTTAAAATCGACGGGTATCAATTCTTTTCTAAGGTGTCTTTTCCAAGATTTGTCGCATTAATGATTTATTTACCAGGTCTAAGGCCACACTGATTAGGTCCGATCAGCTCGTTGACGGTGGGTTTGTTTTATTGTTTCACAAATATGCTCGATGCTCAGAAAGCAGGTGTGCAAGTCTAGTAGAGAATCATTGGGCTGTTTGTTGTGATTGCAGCTTTTCGTCGCTTCAACTTCCTTGTGTTTATAAATATATATTCCATTAAATATGCGGAAGTAGTCAGATGACGAACTTGTTTTAAATCTCCGAATAGAAATAGAAAATTAAATTTTTAATTGCGGTCGCCACTCGGCAGGGAGTGTAAAGTCCTCCGATTGAATTCTGACATGGAATAAAAGATCCTCATAAAAACTCGTTGGCCGCTTGGAGGCGGCTAAGTATAAATTGTAGTTCCCTTTATATATTATTTATTATAAATAATATGTAATTCGCGACGTAGATGTCATAGATGTAATAGCAGAAGTGAAACTCACGTATTTGCTAGATATAATGAGCGCCATAATGACAAATAGAGAGAGGAACTGATGTTGAAAACGAGTTACTTGTATTTAATAGTATACTAGCAACAGCAGAGCAGAAAAAAAGCAAAGACATTGATAACTACTAGCGGAATAGAATTACTGGTCCGAAATAAGTCAATGTCGTCGTATTACTGGGCCTTATAGCGGAGCAAAGTTCGGCTCAAAAACGTCGGAACTTCTTGGAACTTGTCAAGACCCCATAGAGCAAAGCAATATCGTTTGGGAAGGTCGAGCGGATTCAGTTCTTGCATAAGCTGTATTTCGTACGCTTTCAATTTAAGATCTCCAGGTAAATTCGCCGAGTTGTTCCATGCGTCAGTCCGAGTTGCTGCGAACGGGGTCGGATTGACACACCACGGCCTTCGTGCACACTCTTAGCTACGGCCGCTACATTTTCTTCATTGCATATTTGGTATTATCCAATAATGTGTGATGGTGTTGCGAATATAAGGTAACTCTTCCCACTTGGATTGTAACGTCCCCCTTTACATGAAACGATAGGTTCCAATCGGCAAGTAAGCTTTCGTCCGATCGTATTCTTCAAAGAGGCTGATACGTGCACCTTGTGAGTTTTTCGCCGCCAAATTTCATTCACTTTCAGCAAGCAGGATGAATGTACAACATTTTACTCAGTACGCACCTTGGTTCCTATATAAGTGTGGTCTTATCATAGGATTTTCGAGCATTTTCCATCTCGGCCAGCTTCTCAAGCGCTTCACACTCACCTATTTCGGTCTCTTTATTTTTCGTCTGCAAAGGCTTATTGCTTCCCTTACTTCAGTTTGTCGTCATCCACTAGTAATATTGATTGCCTTTAAAATGGTAATGCAATATTTTCAATAGGTTTATGAGGTTAAGAACTACAAGCTTTGTTCCTTGAAACCTAATTTTCAGCCTAGTGTATGCCATCATTATTTAACTTTGAGAATGCGGTTTCTCTCATATACGTGACTTCAGATTTCCGTTATATACTAAGCTTTGATAAGAATTCGTTGGAAACAATAACAAACTTCTACTTGTTCAAATCATATAAGTCTTTGCATAGCTGATTTTGGCGAAGAGAGAAAAAAATATGTTCTCAATATATTTTATTTGCGAAAAACTAATGGTGAGGAGGGTATATATGATACGCTTAGAGCAAAACACTTCGAGGTGTAATAATGAATCAGAATAGTTTAGTACTCCCCAACCATCTCTTCTAACGAACAGTGTTACAAAAGCTCAGCGTTACAACTGCAAGTCTCTCCAACAGCTGCACATTCGCATGGAAGAAATAGAGAAAAAGAGCGAACGTGCGGTTTTTTGCGCACTCAATTGTAAACAAGCATGCAGAGTTATTATTACATGCAATATAATTTGTAAACACTCGAATAACTGCAGTTAAATACCTTTACTAAAAAAATTACCAACAATAAAACATACACATGCTCATCATAAGTTAAGGTCAGTTAAAAATCACGTGCTTGATAATGGCGTACAAATACCTCAATGGATCAAGCATACAGTAATATATACGAGGGCTGCTATATATATTTCTAGCCTAATAATGAAAATACGAATATTTATCAACGAAAATGATTTTTATTGTTTTTCAAAATATTCTCCATCAAGATTTATACACTTTTGCATGCGCTCAAACCAATTTTCGAAGCACTTTTCCCACTCCGATTGAGACACCTCCAAAACATGGTTTTTGAATGCTTCAAAAGCATCTTCTGGCGACGAAAATCGTTGACCACGAATTATTTTCTTGATGTGCGGGAATAAAACGAAGTCATTGGGTGCCAAGTCAGAGCTGTACGGCGGATGACCCATCAATTCGACGTTTTGGCCGGTCAAAAAGGCGCTGGTTTGAGCCGATGTGTGAGAGCTCGCATTGTCATGTTGCACAATGATTCCTCTTCTCTTGTTCGTTTTTCGAATTTCTCCGAAGACTTCAGGCAAACAAATGGTGGTGTACCACTCAGAATTGACCGTCCTACGTTGCTCAAGCGGAACAGTCGCAACATGACCAGTTTTGTCGAAGAAACAGACGACCATTTGCATCGATGTTTTCTGGCACAACGGCTGTTTTTGGACGACCTTGACGGAATTCGTCTTTGAGCGAGCGTTGGCTACGATTGAATTCGTTGTACCAGTTTTTCACAGTGCTATAGGATGGTGCTTCATAGCCATACAAATATTTTAGTTCATCGATGCACTCTTGTCGTGATAATCCACGTCGAAAGTTGTGAAAAATGATCGCACGAAGATGTCACGAGTTAATTGCATTTTTTGACCGAGATGAATTTTTTAATTCCCTGTAAATAAAACAATTCACTATTAAATGACAAAACGTTCTGAGTGATATTATGCTAAAAAATGTCAAACTTTCCAATGGAAATGTCAGATTGCACTTGGCAACACTTAGTGTTGCTTAGGCCAGAAATATATATAGCAGCCTTCGTACATGGTTACTGTTGTATATATTTTAATGAATATTTGCGCTATATGTGTATAAAACATATAAACACTAGCTATACCCTGCAACGCTTAGCTGTCGCACATACTCATTGGAGGTGTGAAAAATTAATCATGGGATATCTTTTTATCATATCTTTATTCACTCAATACTTGTGAGAATAAAACATTTTTGGTTTAACCAAAAAGACACCTATGTACCGAATTTCAAGTAAATCAAATCATAAATAAGATTTCTTTGAATAGGTCAGGCCGTGGTCCACTTTCTGGGGATAATAACAGCCACATGTTAATATAAGCAAAAGACCAACTATGTATATACCGAATTTCAAGTAAATCGAACTATACATACGATTTTTTCGAATAGGTCAGTCCCCGGTCCACTTTCCGGATAGAAAAAGAGTATTCCTGTTAATCTAAGCCAAAAGACACCTATGTACCAAACTTCAAGGAAATCCAGCCATAAATTAACTTTTCTTTTTTAATAAGTCAGTCCGTGGTCCACTTTCCGTCGAGAAGAACAGAAGGTTTCAAGACCGGAGCATTCCAAGGAATTTATCTGGTTGACAGTTGTCCAGAGTATACTGAGTTAATAAAGGGAACTCTTCACCTCTCTGCTCAATGGCAGTACAAAATCAACACCTGGAGATGGGCTACCCCAAAACCCAAGCGATGGTGACGAAAAAGTCATTGAAATACCATTTGCTTTGACAATGATTGAATGACGAATGCACACTTAGAGAATACCGAAACAGCGTAACTGATGTCTCACTGTCTGAGCTGCTTAAAGATGGTGGTGAAAAAATGATAAGGGGTTTGCATTAGAAGAATATTGTCTATGAATCGAATTTACGAGAACCTTAAGATGAACCTTACCATTGCAGCTTTAGGGTTGGTAAAACCTCCATTGGTCAGATATTTACAATACGTGAAATCTTGTGAAAGACCCTTGAGAAAAGACTCTGTCGATTTGAAAGTTGCCTTGGACAGCACAAAGAAGCTATATCTATGTCACAGAGCCAATGAGATGAAATTGATATTTTTAGCCTTAACAACACCGCTGTTAATTTTGCTTTCTCCAGATTAGACGGAAAGCGAAGCGAATGAAAAAAAAATACTGAAGAATATAGTCCTTTGCGCGAATGGAGCGATGAATGAGAGTAATGCAGTTTCTATAGAAAAAAGAGCCATATTAAAAAAAAAAAAAATATTTTCATAACTTAAAGTTTATTTAAAAATAGTTAAAATAATTAAGAACTCAAGTTGTAGTAGGTAATTGGCAATATATAGTTCTCTCAAGATCTCTCAAAATGCTTACGAATTCAAACTCCCTAAAATTTGAATTTTTTATTGATTTTTTTTTTATAATTCCAGAGCCATAACTGTTATAAGAAATATGTGAAAAACTGGGCAGTGACTGTTATATTGTAAAAAAAAATAAGAAATTCTCTTTTAAGTAATGATTATCTTATATTTCTATTTTTTAATGTTACCACATTTTTTCCGTTGCCCATTGTAGTATAGTTTATAATTAATTTCTTGTCCCTTTGCACATTGTGTCATCTGCGTTTTAATAAAATTCAATTAATCAATTAAATTTGTGCTCCTACGAAAATACAACGCGTTTCCTATAACTCGGAACCAATCTACAGTGTAGTAGTGGGATTATTTCTATGTTATATCCTTATGACAAAGGTTTCTGGAAGTCTTCCTTTTACAAATAGGTTAAAATAAAACGTAAAAAAAAAAAATCGAAAATAAACGTTATGGGCAACAGAATAAAAAAAATTTATTAAAATAACTCTTATGAAGAAACGTAAACTGTATTCCTTAAACTCAGGGCAACGTTTTCGATCATGAAAAAAAAAAAGTTATTTTAGGTCTCTGCATAATTCTGCTTCGTCTTTAGCTACCAGAGACGGAGATTTTAGGTTAAGGTAGATTGTGGTGGTTACTGATCTGTCGTAACGAATTCGCTTGGACCTGAAAGAGCCACTGCGATGCTACAAAAACTTGACCATCACCATCAGACTATATTATCCAGCCATTTTGTACCTCTAATGAACCTCATTACATCCATGACTTCGACGTCGGCTATCTTCGATACCCCATCTAGCTCTGCTCAAAGCAGGATAGTCGCATTAGAAATGGGTGATTGTTTCTTCCTACTTATCATCTTTGCATATTCTGCAGAATCTTCTATATGGACCTCAGGTCTTTCCGCATGTCGTCGTTTCAAAACCTCTAAAACTCTGTTGGAATTATTTTCAATGAAAGGGTGTGTATCTTTCTTAAACACTTTCCATTTAAGGTCTCTGTCCTAATACTTAACTAGTAGCAAATTTAAGTGAATTTCATTTTCTATTCCTTATTAATTAAGTGAAAAAATACAAAAATTTCACAGGTACACTATTCTAAAAATTAATTAGTAACAGAAAAATACCATTTAGAAATTAATACGAGTATATGTATTTAGGTGCTCAACGGCGTTAATATTCCGAATCATTGCACTGTGGTGTTGTATTTTCTAAGTGTATAAACATAGGTATGAATGGTTGCAGTACGTATACATATGTACATATACTCGAATACCTATTGTCACGTATCACACATATGTAGAAGCAATTATTTTCACTTCATATTCCAGATCTATGCAATATGGTATACCACGAACTGATTTCCAAGATTTTAGACAGAAAAAGACAAGAGGACAAAAAAAGAACAATTAGATAAAAACTCATTAAGAATAGGCCATTTAGGCAGTCGGAAACAGATGTGACCATATCAAATGTACTCCTATGTACATACCATATACTCGTATATGTAAGCATGCAAATTGGTTACTTTGTGACATTGATATGTGCAAGTAAATGAGGCAAAGATTGAAAATGACTTCCTGTATGAATGCACATGCTGTGAGAACTGATTACATTGTAATTGCAAATCTACCTTTACATATATATTCAAATTTGTATATGTAAGTGTTGAAACTTAAAAACTTTCTTTGAATACTACTTACTCACTGATTAAGTAACTTATACTTCTAGGACACATACATAACATTAATAAGAGGCAAGAGTATTGAAATTTTAGGAAATATACAATATATATATATACAAATGTACGTGTACCACATCAACTGGACCTAGTAGTTTAGCAATATTAAAGCATAGTTTGAATATATCTGGTATAATAAGCTTTTCAGATTTCGCGAATAACAAAAAGAAAATAAGTAGAATGATCGGCTAATACTTATATTAAACGCTAGGCAACCTATCTGACTTCCACAAGTTCAGATATTAAGGGTTTCCAAGGGTTTTTGTTAGATAAATGAGCGGATGTTTACTTCAATGTAGAGAGGAAGATATGTCACTGATAATGGAAAGCAATATCAACCAATCTCCTTTTTATGAAATTTTCCATCACCAAATCGCAAAGCTCTGTAAGCCTTCAACGGCTTCACGAATTCCATCTTTCAGGTCTTGAATTGACGTTGGCCTGATGGCGTATAACTTACATTTCACGCGGACCCTAGGGAAGAAGTCGCAAGGTGATAAATCACATGATCTCGGTGGCCAATTGCGATAACCTCTTGTCTTAAAGGATCGATGGTTTCATTGTGGTACGTAGCGTCAAATTGTTGAACGTAAACATTGTTCAGATCCGGCCACATAAAACCATTAATCATTTCTTGATAGCGCAATCCATTAATTTTCGAAAAAGTAATTTCCAATGATATCGCCGGATCATAAACCGCACAAAACAGTTACACGTTGAGAATGGAGAGGCTTTTCAATAATAAATCTGGGGTTTGTAGAGTCCCAGATGTTTTGCTTATTATCGGGTTGGAAAACAGCCTGATCCGTCGAGATGATTTTCGATGAAATTCCGGTTCGTTCGTTTTCATACATTTCAAGGACCCAATCAGTAGAGACTTGACGTTGCTGATGATCGGCCGGTTTGAGTTCTTATGTTAACTGAACTTTATAAGCCTTAAGCTCCAAGTTTTTATGTAAAATATGGTGTAATGACATTTGCGGAATTCCCCATTCCAAAGGACGACGAGGAATGGTGAAACCCGGGTTTTCTTCAACACTTTGGGCTGCAGCAGCAATATTCTTAGTTGGTGTTGAACTTATCTTAACAGCTCCATTTTTTCCCCAAATTTCTGTATTGCGCTCCGACAAGGTGCTTCGCGACGACTGATAAAAGTTTCAGTTTTACGAATCTTCCTTTCCAGGTTTTCAACATTTTTGTAGTGAATTTTAATAATTTCATTTCGTTCTTGAAGCCTGTATCGTATTTTTACTTGCAAAATGTCAAAGAATTAAAGCTTTAAAAGTGACTTATACCAAAATAGAAAGCAATTCAAAGTAGCAACTCTTATTGGCGATTGCCAGTGGACCCATATTTGCATTTTTTTTAGCAGATATTTGGATCTCACTATATCTATCATATCCAGCAAGTACGATGAGCAGCAAGATTTTCTTGATAAAATCCTAAAATATTTGATCCTGATTCAACGGATCTGTAAAAATGAAAAGTTTGTTACATAGGAGGAAAGGTAATTTCTGCACTTATGTCAGCCATATTTAGTAAGACTTTAGTTTTCATTGAGAGTAGTATACCTACAAACATTGGCTGCTGATTAATACCTTAAATTTCGATTTTGAGTCAACTGTGGGGGTGGAAAAATCTGTGAGGGAGGTATGTTATTTGGGCTTGTATTCAATTCGAGCTCACACTAGATCATGTGAATTATAAGAATAGAATTTTAACGAATTCTGTTCAGTAGTTACTATTTGACCCAAGTATTCCCCTCACAGAAAATAAGGTGCTGGTAAAGTAGGCTTAAGTAGACAAGCAAGTTTGTAATTAGTTTCGAAGGGATACTTATTGTAAAAATATTTGTTTTTTTTTTTTAAGTGAAGGCAGGACTATCTAAATCTGATATCTAAAACGGAGAGTAGGTCTTTCATTCGGAAAACTTGACTTAGACAAAATAGCCGTACTTCATTCGCTCTTTTATATGGTATATTTAGTAGATTTAACAAGGATCAAACTTGTTTCGTTCTTTTTCCAACATCAACCAGCCAGAAATTAAGGTCCAGGGCTTTACATATGTATGACCTACAATCGTGAACCTTTTCTTCCTTCCTTCCTCAACACCCTTTTAAACGGATCTTTGTTGCATACCCAGAAGACGCTTGGTCAAAAACCGGAAAAGTCAAAAAATCTCCTAACTTGAGTTGCTTCGGTCACTCCTGCATTATATCACCTTACCAATATTTTCAATTATTTTATTTAATGTGACCTATAGTTTAAAAATACGCAACATTCAAACATTCATAAAGTTTTTAAGCCCGCAAATGTCTGATTTTCTTTGGCTTGTGTTTTCGTTAGTGTTCTGTAGTTGTGTTTTTGGGTATCTTTTGAAACTCAGTGAGCATACTATTTCATTGTAATGAATTTTTTCAACAGGCTTCACTGAAATTCCATCAAATTGGGATACAATGTCTGAGCTCCGCACTGCTCGGAAACCATTTGCAATCACCTCATGTATACATATATACATATGTACATACACGTATACTTGTTTTCAGCGAAATGAAATGAATGAATATGATACAAAGCGGCAACTGATATGCAAACTTGCATACAAATTTACATACATATACATATGCACACATAGAGCTCTATATTACTTTTATGCATTCACGCTCACTACAAAAATTGAAATATGCATAAAAAAATCAGTCAGTGTCGAAAACTTCAATTTCCAACATACAAAAATTGAAAAAGTCAGGAAAAATTGAAATGGTGGTTGGTTTTGTTGTTGGCGGCTGCAATGAGAAACCAAACTAATTATTGGGTGTTTTCGGGCGGCTTGGACGGATGGCTATAGCCAGTTGTGGCCGTGGTAACAACGAACTGCTGTATATATATGTGAATGTACACATAGGGAAAAAGTAAAAATAAAAAAAAGAAAGAAAGAAAATTTAACAAAGCCGCAGCTAAAATTCATATTACCCACATTTGATTGCTTCGTCATGCATACAAACTTATATGAAACATATAGGTCTGATTGGAAAGTTTACCACCGGTGAGCCAAGGACTTTTAGATTTATATATATTGTATATATATAGATGAGGTCATATAGATGAAAAGGATATACCTATGTACATATTTATTGGGATTGCGTGAATATCAAGAAACTTCAGAAGGTGAGATTACCAAGTTTGATTTTGAATTAACGTCATACATTTTATGAACATGAATAGGTACATATAATATTTTAACTTTGGCTAGAAGTATATAAGTACCAGAAGGAGAAGAAAAACACCCCTCCAAAATTATACTGACATGATCAGAATGACGAGTTGAGTTGACTTAGTCATGCCAATCTGTGTGTCTATTTCTACGCAAACTAGTCCATCAGCTTTTGAGATAACTCCACCAAACTTGGAACACATATTTATTCCCAAAACCACAGTCTTCCGCGTGGTCTCACAAAAAAGTGAAATGGTATCACATCGCACGACCGCACTGACCAATTGAGGCACTGATCCACGGCAAGAGATTACGCGGCCGGAAATATCTCTCGCAACAGACCCTTATTCGCTCGTGGTGTGTGGTATGTGGCACCTTTTTGTTGAAACCAAGTATTGTACAAGTCGTGTTCTTCAATTGCAGATCAAAAAAAGCAAGTTATCATGCGAATTGACAGTGATAGTCTCGCCGTTGTCATTTTGAAAGAGCTATGGTCCAATCGCTCCACCAAGCCAAAGAGCGCACCAGGAGGTATCCTCTATAAATTTGATATGGTCGTGGAAGTTATAAAAGATCTTTGTTAACTAAAAACATTCCGATTCGAAAAGTCCTTAGTTTTTAAAAGAGTAAAACTGATTAAGCTTAATGCCCTTAAATATCGGTATCGAATATTTTATCATTCAAATGGGTTTAAAGAGAGAAAAACAAATGACACGTTAATGCTACTGTGGGGTTTGAAAATTGATATTAGAGGCTATCACACCTTTGCAATTGGCCTGTTCAGGGTATTTGTTCTCTTATTTTTTTTTGTTCAGTAGCGATGGATCACAATAGCAGATATTACAATCAAAAGTTTGTCTCAAAGTAGCATACATATACCTAGCGTTCAGTAAGGTGAATTTCCTTTAATAGGTGAGGAAACCAAACATATTCTTTGTTTATGTGCCCAATCTATTGCTAGCGCTATCAAAAGGGTGAATAAGTCGAGCTTCTCTGCTAAGTCGGGATTTGTCATATGCTGATTAGTTTCAAATTGAATCATTTATTTTTCTCATCTGTAGTAGTTGGACGGCGAGTAAAAATTTGATTGCTAAGTTGTTAACGATGGAAGAAGTTTGAATAGTTGGCTCATGTTTACTATCCATGGAAAATATTTATCTATATTTGTCTAGTTAAATAATATAAATGACATTCACAAGTCCTTCTGAACCCCAACTCCTTTAAGCAACGAAAAGACCAAGTGGTGAATTGAACATTACGGGGATGTTTAATAACATTCTCCTTTTCTGCCTTAATAATCTGTTATGCTGGGGAAATTAATTTTACTGCTTTGGTTTCTGTGAGACAAGCTAAGTTTTACTCATATAGCCAAGCGATTATTACGGCCATGAGCACACTCATAGAGAGTTCCACATAATTGTAAAAAAGTGTTTATTATCATTGTTTAAGGCGTCGCCTAATTTCAGTATTAAAATCATATGGGTATCGGGACAGAGCGGAATTACTGACGATCTTACACTTATGGGTACCACCGCTCCTCTTTCAATATGGCGTATACGGCTTACTCTCAGACATGTGGGATTTGAACCAAACTCAGCAACTCTAAGCCAGAGCCATAACAAGCGCTCTTGGTAGGCTTTGGAAAATGCATAACCGAAGTATGTATGACCAATCCCCATTTACCCAACTTTTTTGAGCCTAAGGTCCGCCGTGTTCTTATTCCAGGAAAGTTTACAGTAGATTACATGCGTAGATTATTACGTACATAAGACGAAATGTGTCATTCCGGTGGTCGCCAAGTATCCCAGCTCTGGTAATTTTCTATTTTTCCGAACATCCATCTCTTGTCCATCAAGCAGAAAAAACAAAAACAATGTGACCTCTCCAGTAATTCAAGTTTACAGTCAACAGCACTGAACTGAAAACAACCGTTAATTTTTGTTGGACGGACCATAAATTTCTGTGTTTCTTGTTTTAGTTGTGCACTTTGACTTGAGCTCACAGTATTTCATTTGCATATGATACAACGTACATATTGCAAATAACATACGAAGGCTGCTATATATATTTCTGACCTAGGCAACACTAAGTATTGCCAGGTGCAATCTGACTGAAAATTAACTCGTGAACATTTTCGTGCGATCATTTTTCACAATTTTCGAAGTGGATTATCACGACGAGAGTGCATCGATGAACTAAACTCTTTGTATGGCTATGAAGCACCATCCTATAGCACTGTGAAAAACTGGTACAACGAATTCAATCGTGGCCGACGCTCGCTCAAAGACGAATTCCGTGAAGGTCGTGCAAAAACAGCCGTTGTGCCAGAAAACATCGATGCCGTACGTGAACTGATAATGCAAGACCGTCATGTACATAATATACCTTCAGATAGAGGCATGTCTATGCATTTCTCCCACCAGCATACATTCGATATTGCATGAACCCCTGGCCGGAAAAAAGGTTTGTTCTCGTTGGATCCCGCACAATTTGACAATCGCTCAAAAAAAGGCTCGTGTGGATTGGTGTAAAGAAATGCTAAAAAATACAATCACGGTGCTTCAAAAGACTTTTATAAGATCGTCAGAGGTGACGAATCATGGATCTATGCGTATGAGACCGAAACAAAACTGCAATCGACCGTGTGGGTCTTCCAAGACGAGCCAAATCCAACGAAAGTTGTTCGTGGAAGAAGCACTTCGAAGCAAATGGTCGCCTGTTTCTTCGGCAAAACTGGTCATGTGGCGACTGTTCCGCTTGAGCAACGTAGGACGGTCAATTCTGAGTGGTACACCACCATTTGTTTGCCTGAAGTCTTCGGATAAATTCGAAAAACGAAAACATCGGCTCAAACCAACACCTTTTTGACCGACCAAAACGTCGAGTTGATGGGTCATCCGCCGTACAGCCCTGACTTGGCACCCAATGACTTCTTTTTATTCCCACACATCAAGAAAATAATGCGTGGTCAACGATTTTCGTCGCCAGAAGATGCTGTTGTAGCATTCAAAAACCATGTTTTGGAGGTGTCTCAATCGGAGTGGAAAAAGTTCTTCGAAAATTGGTTTGAGCGCTTGCAAAAGTGTATAAATCTTGATGGAGAATATTTTGAAAAACAATTAAACCATTTTCGTTGATAAATATTTGGATTTTCATTATTAGGCCGGAAATATATATAGCAGCCCTCGTGCTAGTACATACATATGTATATACTCGTATGAGTACTTGCACTCGTACATAGCGACTAACCACTATGGATGGGTGGAGTAAGGTGGTTTGTAGGTGAAGTAGCAGTTGTGATGACATCCCATATGTAGTACATACCTATATATATATATATATATTCAAGGAATGGCCAAATATCGATTTTTGTAAAATCTCAAATTTCAAGCGAAGACTGGGCAAGCGGTTATGCAATACAAATATATACATATATTTCGATAAAATATTTTATAGAAAATTTTAATAAACCTTTATTTTTAATTTTATTTATTAACTGAGTTTATTTTACCCATTGCTCATTATTCTCTTTATTATTCTTCTTATAAAGTCGCTCATGCCTTTGATTATATTCATAAATTCAGTTATAGTTTGCCCATTATTTTTATTTTATTATTTTACTTTAGTTTATTATAATCAAATTTTACAGCTCTACAATCGAGCACTCATTTCATCATTTTAAACTCATTGCCATTATAAACTCTACTACAGCAAATTCCAATTTTTCTACTCCAAAATTTTGTAGTGGGACATTAACATATGTATAATATAAAAATATAAATTTACTCATATACTCATTTACATTTATTTGTGTGTGACTTTTTAGTTTCAAACACAATGGCATATGGGAAAAACTTTTACAGTCAATAACATTGGTTTGAACTAAAGGACTTTTACATATGCACATATGTACATACATGTATATTGAACTTTCTGCTTGTGTTGCAATGAGGTTTCTACGCACGCCGGAACCGATATATTTAAGTGCAACTGCTCCGCTAAAGTCATGTGCGTAAAATTACTGTAAGTTAATAAAATGGTTGCTCAAACTATAAGTATATCTGTATGTATGCTCAATGAAAACTATTAGTTCGAAAGCCACTTTCGGTAATTGAGGTTAGGTCAGATTCTTAATCGCTACTTAAACTTTGGGGTTAGTCTTTTTCAACATTGTAATATCAATACAATCTTGTTATTTATTATATTTTTTGGAAAGTCTTATACTTGTTATTCGCTTAAGCACAATCACGACTAAAAAATATGTTAATCGTCCTATGCTCGGTAGTCTACATTTTTAGCCTTTTTAGTCGAGAATATTGTTCATCAAAAATTTTCCACAATAGCCAATACCTAAGGTTGTGAGTAACTTCCTTAAAAATTATTTCAGGCAATTACCGGCAACCTCATTTCCTAATCTTGAAAATGACCACCTCTATGTCATTAGTCTATATACGTAAACAGCATTTCATGCGTTAAGGAAAGTCGCATTACTGTAAACTGATTTGTTTTTTTAATTCTGGTAATACTTGAACATAAATCTAAAATCTTGATAGATACAGAAAAAAGCCACAAACTTTCACGATAATGGAACGATGTTGGAATGATTTCTCACCGTAAAAGAGATTACGTGGGACCAAGTGACAAGTATTGTATTGAGGGCGTAAATGATGAGACGTACTGGGAAGTACAGAATCAACTCATAGTAATATTTCACATCAAGGAGAAAAATACCTGATGAAGGACTTGTCGAGATGGAACTTTAGTTTTCAACTGCCAAAGCAAACCTGTTGGCAAGCATGATTCTGCTTTGGATTTTAATTCTGGCATTAATGGTGGTCCCTACAACTTCGAAAGATCATTTAATATACCAGGAACTTACAGAAAGTAGCTAAAGCTTTAACTGCGACTTTTATTACATTTTATTTTCACAGCTTATATTTCAACTCAAAGCATATATTGAAATCATTTGCCTGAATTCTTCTTTGCTATCCTAAATATTTTGTCGGGAAACCGATCAGTAAATTTTGAAGATTTAGAATATAGACTGACAAACCTCCCAAAAGTACCATAGAACAATGGTGTGGTTTAGTATAAAGCCGACTGCCGATTACCTTATATATAGGTTTTGTAACACGTTTCTTTGTCTTCTCTTCAGGTGCTGCTAGCTAGCAACTGGAGGATTTTAAAGCATCAATGTACATTTTTTCCATTCGCAGTTGAAAACGATTGTATCTCCTACTAAATTTGGATTATTAGCAGTTGGAGTTTATAACGGTTATAAATTGTTTCCTCTGCAAAATCTATTCTGCCGAGTTGACTTGTATTTTATTCGGTCAAAGTGTTTGCTGTAATTTTTTCGCTGAATTAACTCCGTTTAGGTGGACAAATCGATAACGACTTTAATTTAGTGGATCAAAGTGTTCTAAATGTAAGCCAAATCGGACGTTGACTATGGCTAAATATCGATCTCAATGAAATTTATAACGAACACTACATAGAAAAAAAAACATGAACTCCATATTAAAGTGATCGAAATTTCAATGAGATTCCTTTGAACAACGAAAGTTGCCTGTAGATTTGGTAAACGATTCCAAAGATGGAGACCAAAAACCAAAAGAGGGTACATAGGTTTACCAAGAAAACTGTTATGACCTGAATTATTTTAGAAATATGGTACATTGTCGCTTTATAAGCCCCGACCTCCTACTTCAGTTTATGATGTACGATTTGTAATTTGATTTAGAAAACTGCAATTTTTACTTTAACTTTTGCGAATTTTCGATGTAAAGTTCTTTTTCTAGCAACTTGGACCCTCTGAGAAATTTAATGTGCCACTTATTTGAATTTTAACAACACGGAAAAGAGTCTCCTATTCGCCGAAGTTTACTTCTGCTTAAAATGAGTCACATAAGATGTAGTAAATTGTTTCCTTCCCCCTCGTAATTTTCGAAGCCCACTAGTCTTTAAACATAGCTTCCTACTACACAAGGTTTTATTAAGACATCTTGAATTTTTTTTTCAAGTTTATCTCGATTTTTGCTATAAACTTGTCGCCTGAATGTAGAAGCATTAATTAAGTACCGGTGTCCGTGTGGTGAGAAGCTCTCCAATGCATTTTTTTATCCAAAAAGTCTACTTGGCTATATATATACCTTGTATATAAAGTTCGTCTGCTCTAATGTTCTAATCCTTGTTTATGTGATTAGATACACGAAGTATGAAAAGAAGCCATAAAAAATTCGCCGTCACGCGTTGATTGAAAAGGATCTTCTTATGCTTCGAAACAGAAAAGAGCTCACATAAAAGACTTAGTGAGATCATGTGTATATATGCCAACCCTTTTCGTTCCTCGTTAGTTATGCTAGGCGTTAAATTAACATGCAATCACACATATGTATAGGTATACAAATATACGAATATATATGGCTTTGCCACTGGCTTTCCCAGTTGATATGTGGTATAATACAGCAAGTCAACGCATTCAACTGTGACCGAAGCATAATTCGAACCCTAGAGAATCGCACCGAACACATTTCCATACATACATATGTATAAAAAAATTTCTATTTTATTCCAGATCACAATGAAAGTCACGTATACGCCCGTGCTGCGCGTGGGCGTGGGAATACAGTCGGCTCGGAAAGGTTTTGTCTTTTACTACATTCAGTTCTATACATAGATATGTGATATGCATGCCTCCCATTTTATTTTTTCTATTCTCGCTGTTATTAATTCCTTTGTGTTTTGTAACTTTTGTTTCATTTCTTCCGTTCTGCTTTTTAGTTTTTTTGCTTCTTAATTTTAAAAAACTAAGGATTGGGACCATTACATCATGTGAATTTAATTTTTTTATAATTCCGTAGGCATTTTATTCGCGTACAACTTTTTGAGGTTAAATTCCTTCGCCTGTATGTATGCACTATTAGGTCTTTGAAGAGATAGGACGAAGTTTTAAGAAAGCAATATATCCATGTTGAAATGTTTGTTAAAATAACTGTCACGGTGTTTTTTTTCGCTGTTCGGAAGGTCATTTCAAAATCTATGCCAGTTTTGACAGAGATAGTCGTATAGGAAAGAATTTAGTTGCCATCACATCTTTACATGATAGGTTCTGCTCACCCTCTGCGTGCCTACTGGTGAGCAGAGGTTGTAAAGAGAATATGGGAAACTCATAAACCGTACCTCCATTAGTGCTTAAGTTCCTCTCCTTCAGCAGTAACCAAAGACTTCACGCCATGGAGTGTAGGCAGAATAATTAGCCGAAAACGACTTTTGTACCAGGGAATATTCTTATTCGCATCCCAGTTTAAATTTCTTAGCTCGAATATTAGGAACTGCTTTCGTACAGATTCAAATTTATCACTATACAATTGATAGTGCGGACTCCATACAACTGAGCCATTTTCCGAAACGTGCATAACAGGTGAAGTAAGGAATAATTTGGTGATGTATAGATCACTAAACCCCTTATCTACCTTAGACTACATTGTGACACCTAAATTGATGAATTCAGTAACTTGTCCAACAATGTGATTATGGATCATATAGGCAAAGATTTGGAAAGATTTCCTGGAATTTTGGGACATACAAATTATTTAAGTCAAGTTGCAAAAGTTCGCCAACATCATCTGCGTACATAAGTGTTTTAGAATGAAGTACCACACTAGGTTACTGAATCTCGCACAAGGGCTGCTTACCTGTCCATGGATCGCGATGGATAGAGAACCAGTCTAGAAATTCAAGGCTTCTCCTTTCGGTAGTTCGTCCGCCGCCTAGTTGTATGAATTTTTCTGTATGGAATGTGTGCACAGTGCAAATCGAGTGGAAACTCATATCGTATTGTGCAGATTACAATACGTTCTGCTTGGAAAATGCTACAATGGTCTAATAGTCACTTATTCATGTAATACGTAAGCTGCTATATATATTTCTGGCCTAGGCAACACTAAGTGTTGCCAGGTGCAATCTGACATTTCCATTGGAAAGTTTGACATTTTTTAGCATAACATCACTCAGAACGTTTTGTCATTTAATCGCGAATTGTTTTATTTACAGGGAATTAAAAAATTCATCTCGATCAAAAAATGGAATTAACTCGTGAACATTTTCGTGCGATCATTTTTCACAACTTTCGACGTGGATTATCACGACAAGTGTGCATCGATGAACTAAAATCTTTGTATGGCTATGAAGCACTATCCTGTAGCACTGTGAAAAACTGGTACAACGAATTCAATCGTGGCCAACGCTCGCTCAAAGACGAATTCCGTGAAGGTCGTCCAAAAACAGCCGTTGTGCCAGAAAACATCGATGCCGTACGTGAACTGATAATGCAAGACCGTCATGTACATAACATACCTTCAGATAGAGGCATGTCTATGCATTTCTTCTACCAGCATACAATCGATATTGCATGAACACCTGGCCGTAAAAAAAGTTTGTTCTCGTTGGATTCCACACAATTTGACAATCGCTCAAAAAAAGGCTCGTGTGGATTGGTGTAAAGAAATGCTGAAAAAATACGATCGCGGTGCTTCAAAAGACGTTTATAAGATCGTCACAGGTGACGAATCATGGATCTATACGTATGAGCCCGAAACAAAACGGCAATCGACCGTGTGGGTCTTCCAAGACGAGCCAAATCCAAAAAAAAAAAAAAAACGAAACAAAAAAAAAACAAAAACATTTTCGTTGATAAATATTCGTATTTTCATTATTAGGCCAGAAATATATCCCATATAGCCCTCGTATTAGTTACGGCAAGAGGTGAGTGGATTCTACCATCTACCCTGCCATCGAGTTTTGTGTCCTCTATAAAAAATGCCTATGGTTCTCTTATTCAGGACATGCGTGTTTTACTAATCATTCCTACCTGGGAGAATTGTACAATACAAAAGGGATTGTCTAAGCAGTAAATGGAGGTGGTGTAGTACAGTTCTTTCAGAAATTGTGCAAGAGTATAAAACTGAGATTCTTCTAAGACTGAGTTAAGATCATAATTCACAGTTTTATGTGTATGTATATCTTGTGAATAATATTCTGTTTCAAGCCCAATATCTTTCCAATGACCAATTCCTTGACATTCCTGCCGTGCTTGGAAGTCAGTTGAGTTTATTTTTTAAAATCATTCCAAGGTATTTACGTTGTTAGGATGAATGATATCCAAACATATTATATTTTTTAGTAGGGAGGCTTTGCATCGGCTGGTAAAGAATATTGCCTACAGCGTATGTCTTTACACCACAACCTGCGACGCCAAACCTCTTTTCCACTGTGGGTCTCCTTGAGATGTTTTTGTGTGTTCCATATCTGCCTTATCTTCACTATAGGCTGTTCGAAACGAATTTCTTGCTCTTTTTGGCAAGCTTGTATTCCTTCACAGCAAGTCCACCTTACCCGAGACGTTGTTTAGGAGTAGTTTTTGTCGTACAAAGCAAACCTTTAACGATTTTTAGAAATAATGAGGTGAGACTGATGGAAATCTTTGGAATATAATAGATTGACTCTGGTTTTTTTGAAATATAGTGTTTAAGCGCCCGCTTTAACCAACATAAAATCTGCATGTAACTGCCGTGCGCCTGGAATTATCCGTCCATTCCTACTAATTGTGTGTCCCATCACGCGCCAATTCCTTTATACTTTTTGTCTTGAATTTCGTTAGCCGATCGACAGCTTAGCGGCGGCCGTTCGAGCTAACGAAAACTCAATCTTAAACCTACAGCCCTCGCTCGCACACGGCAGAATTTATTACGCGGACACTGTCAGCTAATTCTAAAAACTATTCTTTCATTTGTAATTAACTTAAAGTAGAGAAGAGTGAAGAGACAATTTAAAGTTGAAATAAAGCAATTGTGAAATTTAATTAAACATTTTAATTAAAGTGCTTTTTATTTAAACTTGGGCCCGCTCGACAGCCGGCACCCCCTTATTTCCCTCAAGTCCTTAATGACTTGAACATATAGATTACCTTTGATATAGGCATTATGCCCTTCGTACAGATAAACTTTTAAGATTTTAGAAGGGTATGTTGCTAGTATGTCTTCAGCTCACTGTAGTTCATCGGAGAAGATGCCATCCACAACTGAAGGTTTTTAGGACTGAAACCCACTTCATCCTTCTGTGACAAATTAATCGCAGTTGCAGCTGCTTGTGGCACATTGATTTTTCATTGTTGTTTGCGTATGAATTTACACCAATAAATTCCATTGTAAAAAATTACTCCATTATTTTTTGCCTTCTTTTTGAAACGTCGAGTACGAAGCATAACAAATAAAGAATTTATTGTTTTCTCTATATCCTTGTGGCTGCCTCACTATTGCTATTGTACTTGATCGACATTCCTTTGTTTTCTCGCATTCTTCCGTATGTATGTGTATACAATTTATTGTTTGCTTCTCTTGCGAATCCATCAATATCCTTTTGTTGTTCTTACACATCCACGCATATACATTCATATATTGCATAATACACAGTGAAATATTAAAATGGTAAGAAACAGTCTGTGGTTCATCACTTGAATTTCCTTGCTGAAACTGCACTAGTACGAAAAGTCATTATTAGACAACGGTGAGCTTGTTAATAAGAGACAACATCTTTTCTTTTCCCAAATATTTAGGAATTTATTTTTGCTAAGCAAGGTTCGACCAAGCAGATCCACTCTGGTTTGCATACTACAGCTGTACCTGCAGTAAGTCTATGGTATACCTTAAGTAGCTTCTGTCTACCAAATAGGGCGGACTACTGCATAACTTCCCCTGACCTCACCACAGATTTCAAGTTAGTTTTTCCCGATAAAGACCAACGGATAGGACAGCACCAGGAGACGCGATACAATTCAATATGGATGGGTACAAACAGGAGAAAACAGAATCGGATGCGGAATCTTATGAAGCCAGCTTAGGATTAAACAAATCCCCTCGTTTACCGCTCAATGGTATACTACGGAAGGAATTTGAGAAAATATCGGTAACTAAGTCTTCCTATCTCTTTGCCTTTTGTAACATATCTGCTTGATAATAATATTAAACGAATTTATGGTTATATTATTCTTACATCTGAAATTAAGTTTGTAGACGGTTGCTTGCCTCAAGATGTTTTTACTCTTTTCATGATCAACTAATAAAAATAAAAAGAACAGGGCCGTTGTGAATTAGTATAAGACTAGTATTAGTATACTGCTCATGGAAATCTGACAATTATAAAAAATATTTTTATAATAATATTATCAGTTGATTGCACAGAAAAAAAATACTAGTGGAGCTTCCTCTGCATATCAGGCTCGAAATGGCTTTTAACTAGTATATTTGTATATAAGGTTCATATGAATGTATACCATAATGGATTTATGACTGTTTGTGGCCGATATGTGATGTATTACTTCATCTTTTGTATCTGATTGTTACCCATACATACATAAATAGTTAGTGTTGCTGTTGTTTTACCTTGGATATAGGTACAAGCAATTAATACGTGTATAGCCCCATGGTGTATGATTAATTAATATGTGCATAAGAATAGCCTTTGTCGGAAACAATGGCAGTCAGTTATTGAGTCTTTGGTATTTGGTTCGTTCCAATTTGCTACTGCTGTATAGCATACCATATAATGACTGCTGGTTCGTTGAGTGGGGCTGCGATATTATTGGCTTTTGTTCTGAAGATACCGTAACACTTTGTCTCCAATCTGAACCGCAATTTACTGAGCTGGTTTGTGTGGAAGCCTTATAACTTTGGAGTTCAAAATGTATAGGGCGTTTATTTGCACGACTTTATATTCAATATTCAACGAATATTATTTCGGAACAGATTTCATCACCGCAAGGTCAAATCGAAATAATTTTTTTCAAAAAGATTCTATATTAATACCTATGTAATATTGTAAATTAGCGCGTCCAAACTCATTATTTTAACAACGAAATTCTACCTCTTGGAATTAATTTGCACTTAGTTAACTGTTAACTTCTGACTATAGAAAATAACAACAAATATACAGTAGCATTCTTCTTGTCAATCAGCAAAAATACATTTCGAAATAATGAAATACTGGTACTTAAGATAGCGCAACTCAACGGTAAATTAAAGAATATGGCACAAAAGCAATTACACAACAGAGCTACAGATGGATTCATGAAAAAGAAAAACTACAAGTACAAGGCACTTGAAGACGTCAGTATGAGTGACCGTGATGACGATCCGAAAAGCTTTTGCGTACATATGCATGAGCATAGTGTATCAAAGATGGCCGGTGATACTGAAAAGACTGCTAACGCCTACAACAGCCAGACCCCCAAACCACCACCGCAGCGCTCACAAATCGTTGCGAAATCCATTGATTTAAAAAGGGATTGTCAACGCAACAAAAACCGGCAATCGATTTGGTATCCTTTTTGTGAAAATATTTACACAATTTAATTGAATGTTGTCGTGCGTTGGTGTTGAACTAGAATTTTCAATTCACTGTATTCCTGCACACACATACATATATATTATATCTATGTATATATAGTATATAAATATATACTCCCAAACAATTATTTTACTGCCAGCGCTACACTATACTTAGTCAGCAGGAAAATGTGGAATAAATAATTAACATGAAATTTTTAATTCAAAATTTTTGAATAATAAACGTGTCTGCTGAGAATTTCGTGTAATCATTTTGACTGCTTTTGTGGTTAAAAACACATAAATAACACATTATTATCAAAATTAAAACTTTTTGTGAACTTTACTAATTCAATATTTATTTCGTTAAAAAGAATCTGAAATGAGTTACTTTTGTTGTAAGTTTTAGTGAGCTAAAAGCCTATATGTTTGTATGAACTGAATATTTTTGTTATAAATGAAAGAAAAATGGTAGAAGCGACAGCTGTTTCAGAGATCACCACATCTCCTCTTCAGACATCCTCATGAGTAAAGTTGAGCCTCTCACTTTATTTCGTTTTATTCTATTTAATTTATTTATATTTCATTTTACTTTACATTATTTTATTTTACAATATTACACTTTATTTTAATTATTTTTTTTTTTTTTTTTTGATATTTTTATTTGTTTTAGTTTGTTTAATCTTCATTTATTTCATTTCATTTTAATTTATTTTATGTTATTTTATTTATTTTACTTTATTATATTTTGTCTAAAGCAATTTTTTAACCTTTTAATTTGTTTTACATGGCTTAATCTTATTATATTTTATATTATTTTATTTTGTTTTACTTTATTTTATTGAAATAATTTTATTTAATTTTTAATTGATAAATGCTAATTAAGGTTATTTCAATTCATTTTACTTATATTCTTTTTAATTTGCTTAAAATTTTTTAAATTAGTGTATTGCTGCTTATTTTTATAGAAATTTTGCTTTTAATTTTATTTATATTTTCTAAAATAAATATATTGAGTGTATGCATTATTTAATGCGGTTTTCTAAGAGAGGCTATATTAATTTCAAGGGTACTGTCATTTCGCGTCGTTTTCAGTAGATGTCACTTGTTTTAGCGTGAACAACAATTTGTTTCATTCATTTGAAAATGTCGAAATTTCTACCAGATAAAGTGTTTTGCGGGGAGTTCTTCTTCATAACTTTAACATGAAGAAAAGTGCTACCGAATGCCATCGTATTTTACTGGATGTTTATGGTGACCATGCTTCAGCCGAACGAACGTGCCAAAAGTGATTTTCACGGTTTAAAAGTGGCAATATCGACTTAGGCCAAAAATATATCAAGACGAAGAATTGGAGACATTGCTCGACGCAGATGCATGCCAGACGCAAGAAGAACTTGCAATAGTATTAGGAGCTGACCAAGACAGTATAATCATAATAAAGTCTTACTTTTCGAAAAAAAACCGCACGAATTAATGCATACACCCATATATATTTCTTTTTAATTTCTTAACAATTTATTTTATTTTAATAAATTAGTTATTTTATTTAAATAGCTTTAATATAATTAATTCATATTATTAAGCTGAAATTTAATAATTTTATTTTATTTAAATTCATTTTTTTTTTGTATTATTATTTTATTTTAGTTTAAAATGAGTTTGCTTTATTTTTTTAATTGCATTTTAAAAATTTTTTTCTATTTGTGGTCCAATTGTTTATTTCAAAGTATTTTATAAATATTTTTAGTTTTACTAATACGTTTTTGTTTTTACTTTTATTAGTTTTATATATTGTTTTTTGATTAATTTGTTTCAATTTTATTTAATATAATTTATTTTTATTTTGCTTAAATTATTTTTATGTATTTTTCTTTTTAATAATTTTTCGTAATTTTAATTTGTTTTATTTCAGTTTTATTAATTCTATTTTTGTTGATTTTTTAATTTTATTTTATTTGTTTATTTTGTTTTGGATTTAATTTTATTTTTTTATTTATTGTGTTCATTTAAAATCACATTGTCATATTGATAATTTTGCTGCCCACAACGAAGAACATTTTACTTGTTGCATCTTATCGTACTTATTGATAGCTTATAGTTTTCTTAAGTTTGTGTATTTGAATGCATGTACAAACAAGTATATGCAACACTGCGCTATGCTATTTACATTGGCAACCCACAAAGAGTTATCCAACACAGGATGTTGGCCAAATTAATTGCCCTCAATTTTTGTATAAACTTTCTTACTCTATTTATTACATTTATTCGTAACTTTTTTTGTAAAATTAATTCACAAAAAAGCATAAAAGCAAGTAACACAATTAACACTTGTTCACCCATAAAGACGAGTATACCCTGCAGGGAAAGGTACCAGTTGTTAGCCAGAACGCCACTAGCTGCCTTCGCACTATTAAAATATATTCATATGTATATAAAGGATTATCCATATCGTGATTTCAAAATAATTTGTTTTAGCGAAAGTCACACATTTATCAAAACGATTCGCTAACAAACGCATAACGCATTAAAATTGTTAAAACCTAAATAAGCAAAATTGTCACAGTTGGGGCTTCTAAAATCTTCACCCAAAAAAGCTTACTGCCTGGTGCGCTCTGTGGTCCGGAGGTGGGATTGGACCTTACTTCTTCTAAATCGACAACGCGAATCTAGTTTTAACAAGGTGGTGCACGTATAATACTACACGAGCGAATATGACACCGTTGGACTTTTTTGTGGGGCGACGCAAAACACCATGGCTATTCAGATAAAACTTTAACTTTTAAGCACTAGAAAAATGACGTTCGCCATTTATTACTGAGATAACGCCCAGAATGTCCCCAAAGTGCTCGAAAATTACTTTAAATGGATCGAAGTTTAGAAAAATTTCCGAGGGTGTTATTTGAATGTCGTAGGTTTGTAGATTTCACATGTGATGCCAAGGTTCAATCTGAATGGGTAAAAAGGACTGTCATGGAAAAAGTTATTTTAAATGCATTTTATTTACGTTTATTATGCAACCACATAATGGATAACCTTGTACGTTTACATAATTGGGATTTTGCAACTACTGAAGCGATTTTCGGTCGAACTCCTCCTCAAGTATTGTGGCGTGGGTCCTTATGTTTCTCCAACAAATAAAGGGGCCTACAGTTCACACTGAGCTTGCTCCGAATGGAATGATTTTCAGCCGAGCTCCTCCTCCAATTTGTGTCCTGATGTTGTTTCCAACAAATAAATGGACCTACAGTTTATTCTTAGCCGAACGGCCGATGGTTGTCAGAAATACTCTCGGAGGGCTTGACATTCACTGCCGAGGGGCGACCGCAATTAAAAGAATTAATATTCTCTATCTTTGGATGTTTGTCGAAACAGGACTCGAAGCCTGGTTTTTAAAGTAGCAGTAAGCAATTACCACTCGGCTAACGTGGCCGGGGAGCGAGAATTAAGAATATAAATTTAAAGACAGGCTGAGTCTCGAAAACTATGCTGTGTTGGACAGCGAAATTTAAACGGCTTTAAAGGTGGATTAATACATAGTCTTGGCGTCTGTAAATAAAATTTAGTCGAAATACATTGCTAGTATTTAAATCAATTAGACTTATTGAGTAAGAAATATGTGTGTGGTAATACAAAACAGATGATGGGAGGAGAAACTCGTTGTGAGAGAAACGAGAATATAGAAGATTTATATGACCGCTCAGTTAGGGGAGCGCAAATCCATGACTTTCATAAGAAGTAGGAGCGGGTCTATTTCTGGTGTTCAGGGATTTTCTTCGCACAGTAGGTAATGAACCATCATCGGGAGACTTACACATAGATGATTATTTTGGTTCCATACATCGAAGTTAATAATATTATATTAAGCGTTTAGCATTTAATGGACAAAGAATGGCTGGATAGTTGGCGCTGAGGTCATTTTGTTGCTATGTTAATGCGTATTTGATTACGTGGAGTTCTTGTCTCGAGGTGAAACAGTTTTTGGGAGCATTTCCACATTTGAATTTTTCTCTTTCGTATTTAGGGAGCTTTTCTGAAGAGATTTCGGGCTATGTTATGAATTGGCTATAAAAGATTCGTAGAAATCTGTAGCTGAATAACAGTATTTGATTATTTTATCCCAGGTGATCTCCACTTGATGCTAAATCGGTGCAAATAGGACAGATATAAGTGGTCTCATGATACTTTAAATTATTCTTATTGTTACCGAAACACCGAACATAAATCTGTATGCCTGCTTAGGGTACGAAATGAAATCTTTGTTGGTAAATTTACTTAATATTAGGTAGAGTAAAAAGTTCGTTCGGTTTTTTATTGATTTTTCAAAATATGATAACTTTTTGTACATATGTCCGATTAAAGCCAAATATGCGCCGTTTTGTTCGTAAGCCAACGAGATGCCAACTTCATTATACCCCTCTCGTAGAAGGCTGCGTCCCTATTGGCAAAAAACTCGGAGAGCCAATTTTCACAGGCGTCTCTTGAGGCCAACTTCTCACCATTAAGCGCGATTGCCATGGACAGGAAAAGATGGTAATCACTTGGTGCCAGGTCCGGGCTATAAGGTGGGTGCATTATAACCTCCCATCCGAGCATCTGGCGCGTCACCAAAGACGTGTGTGGCCTGGCGTTGTCCTGATGGAACACAATTCGGCCTCTGTAGGGGTGCAGCTCGTGGTAGATGATTCCTTGCCAATCCCACCAAACTCACAGACCTTCCTGGCCGTCAATCCTGGCCTGGCCATTTGACGTTTTCGTAAGTGATCCACTTTTCATCTCCAGTCACCAAACGCTTCAGAAATGGGTCGATTTTGTTGTGATTCAGCAGCGATTCGCAGATGGAAAATCGGTCCATCATGTTTTTTTTGCGTTAGTTCGTGTGGCACCCAAACATCGAGCTTCTTTTTGAATCCAAGGTTATGCAAATGGTTCCAAACGGTTTTCTGGCTTATCTTTAGCTCCTCAGCAATTAAATAAGTGCTCAAGTGACGGTCTGTTTCCACTATTTCCATGATTTTATCGCAATTTTCGACGACAGGACTTCTGACGCGTGGTGCATCTTTGACATCGAAATTACCAGAACGGAACCTGGCAAACCACTTTTGTACTACAAGTTCATTTATAGTATCGGGCCCATAAACTAATTTAATTTTTTCAGCCGCTTTGGCTGCTCTTTCGCCTTGATCGAAGAAAAATTGTAAAATTTAGCGAATTTTCTCTTTGCTGGTGTCCATCTTTGACGAGCACTCACAACGTACTGAGTCAATCAATCGAAAAACTGTCAAAGACAAATTCGTTGCGTACGGTTGTGTCGACTGTGATTTGAGTGACCTTCTTTCGTTTCTCTTTTTCGTTCGCATTTAGTGCACTATATACCATTTCTATTTATCTTGTGATAAAAAATAGACTTTTACTGGTGTTAAGAAAAGAAAATAAACAATGCCTCCCAGGCGCCCCCCTCTTGGGGATAACAGGTTTGCCCTGCTATCTTCAAGTTCAAAACCTAAAAAAAAAAAGAAAAAACTAAACACATTTTATTAGAAGATTTTCCAAACTTAAAAACAGTGAAAAAAGACAACCCCAAATATTTGGTAGTTAGTGCGGTAAATACAACTAAGCCCTTGAGTAAATTCTCTTGTTTTGCGGTACATAAAGCGCTAAAAAACATAAGCTCGGAAATCATTAATATATCTGAACTGAGAGATGGCAGTTTGTTGCTTTTCGTAAAAAATACTCATATTGCCGAAAAGTTCATAGCAACAAAATCATTATTCGGAATCACCGAAATAAAATGTGAATACCACAAAAATCTTAATTGTGTAAAAGGTACAGTTTACGCACCATGCCTAAACGAAGTACCAGATAAAGAAATCATAGATAATTTGAAAGAACAGGGTGTTGTATCAATTTTTAAATTCCCTAAATATAATAACAATATACCAACTCCAAGCGGTGTTATTCTTCTTACGTTTGACATGTACCGTCTACCCGAAAAAATTGAAATCTCATGGTATACTACAAAGGTAAGACCATATTATGACAATCCTATGAGATGTAAGTCTTGTCAACTTCTTGGACACACGACCAAACGATAAAAATGTCCCTGTTTGTGACGAATGTGCACTCCCACCCCACTCTCCTTCGCCTTGTTCACGAAAATTTTGCGCAAATTGCTCAGGTAGTCATCCAGCGTCCAGCAAGTCATGTCCCAAGTATATACAAATGAAAGAAATAATTACAATAAAAACAGACAACAAATGTTCTATGCGTGAAGCAATGCGAATGTTCAAAATGCAAATCCCTCCCACCCTTAAAGAAACTTCAACCACTACTTCTTATGCTAACATAACAAAACAAAAAACTAACAACATTCAAGAAAACAACAACCTTAATAACGCCGATCAAACTAACTACAACAATAACAATATACCAGTCAAACAAACAAATGAAAACGAAAAAGGAAACGAAGAAAACAACACCACAGTGCCTATCCTCAACGCAACAATGTCAACATCAGTCGACGACTCATCCCAGATTTAAATATACTAATTAACGAATATTTTCCTGAAATTGTAGCAATACAAGAAACTCATCTACCCTTTAATAAAACCTTTTATCCTCATAATAAATATTATAGTTACTTCCACAACAATAGACAAAATACTTCGTGTAAGCAAGGGATAGCTCTCTTTATTAAAAAAACAATAAGCCACAAACGTATCCAAATCAGCTCAAACATCTCATGTTTAGCTCTCGAGATAGACATTGGTTTTAAGATTACAATTATTAATTGCTACATTCCCCCCCACCAAAACTTTAATGTCAGAGATATTTCGAATATATTAAACTGCATCGTCACCCCTATCCTAGTAGTAGGTGACTTTAATGCATGGAGTCCCTTATGGGGTTCCACAAATACAAACAGACGAGGTGAAATATTGGAAGACGTAATACTATTACATGACCTTATTGTACTTAGCGATGGTGCGCCAACGCATTTCTCGACCCATGGAACATTCACTCATCCCGATCTTGTTCTAGCTTCAGCTACATTAGCCCCAAAACTTTCCACTCATACCATCGATGATCTCCACAACAGTGACCATTTCCCCATCATAACTACCCTTTCTATCCCTAAAACCTATAATGTGAAACCCAGACCCAAGTTCCTTACAGATAAGGCAGATTGGTCAACCTTTTCATCTCTTTCCACATCTCTGTCTAATAAAAAACCAACTTCCCAAAATGTAAATGCCGAAACTTTGCGATAAAATCGATTATTCTCTCTGCCGCGCACTTATCTATTCCTCAGTCTAGCTCCAAAAAATTTTCAGCAAAACTTCCTTATTGGTCCAACAACCTAAATTATCTAAGAAACAACAAAAAGCAAATGTGGTCTAAATTTAAACAAAGTAGGACTGATACCAACCTAATAAATTATAAAAAAGCCAATGCCGTATTTAGAAAGGAGCTAAAATCAGCTAAACGTAAATCGTTCGAAAAAATCACGGAGAATATAAATCCGTCCTCGAGTCCCAAGAAAATATGGTCAGATATAAAATATCTGACATCCGGTACCCAACGATTTAGTATACATCATATCCAGACAGTAGAAGGTCCAATTTACTCGCAAAAAGATATTTCTGAAAAGTTTGGCCAAACATGGTCATCCCTTTCAAATGATCAAAATTTTCATAACAGATTTACCCTTAAAAAAGAAAATGTTTTAAATGAAAATTATACCAACCCTTACCCACCTCCAAAAGCCCTTATGGTTGACTCACCGATTACTGCAATAGAATTTGATACCACAATTGCATCGCTTTCAGGAAAAACGCTTAGAGCTGATAGAACATCGTATCCCATTTTAAAACATATCCCACTAGTTCTTAAAAATAGACTCGTTAACCTGTATAATAGCATCTTTGATTCCGGAATTTATCCGCAACAATGGAAAATTGCCACTATTATACCCGTCCTCAAACCTAACAAATCCCCCCATCTTATCGAAAATTACAGACCAATCTCCCTTCTCCCCTGTATGTCCAAAGTAATAGAAAAAATTATATCACTTCGAATCATGTGGTATGCAAAAGCGAGTGGCCTTATGGACCCCCAAAAAGGCTTAGGGGTAATGGACCCTCTACTTTATTTTGAACACTTTGTCTCTACAGCTATGTCAACTCGTAATCACATTTCCGTATTAAGCTTAGACTTTGAAAAGGCCTTCGATAAAATTGGAGTGCATGTAGTACTTGATGAACTAAAGCGTTGGCAAGTTGGTACCAAAATCTATAACATTGTAAAATCTTTTTTGACTCATCGCAAATTTTTTATTTCTGCTAATAAACATCATTCACAAATATATCACCTATATAATGGTATACCCCAAGGCTCACCATTATCGGTCACTCTTTTTATAATAGCTTTTAACAAAGTGACCTCCTTAATCCCTTCCAGTCCGACCATTCACCATTTTGCTTATGCTGATGATGTAATTATCTTTACCAAAAATAAAGACTTACAACAAGCGAAGCAAATATTTCTTAAAGTTCTAAACGCACACCAATGCTCCTTTCCATCCCTCTCCTTTCGTAACATTGAAATCCCTCACACTAATTGCTTAAAAATATTAGGTTTAGTATTTGATAAAAGTATGTCATTTAAAGAACATTGTAAATATATTAGACTAAGCTTATGTACTAGACTTAACATTATAAAATTTATGTCTTCTAAGTACTCCTTATGTCATACAAATACACTTGTAAATATAACCAAGGCATTACTATTGTCAAAAATAGACTATGGACTATCAATATACGGGCATTGCGCAAAAAGCCATATCAAACTTCTTTATGCACCTTATCATGCGGCAGCTAGAAGCTGTATTCGAGCCTTCGCAACTTCACCAATCATACCTATCTTATCGGAAGCCGGTTTACCTAATATTGCCCAAAGAACTGCCAGAAATACGATGGCGCTTATACCTAAGTTACTAAATATCCGAAACAATTTTTTGTTCGCACAAGTAAAGAACGCTCTTAGTATCTTAAACACTAACAAAAGACGATCTACCATAATCCGCGCTCTAACGATAGCAAAAGAACTACATATCGTTGCAACTCCAACATTGGTCGAAACAGCGGCATTTCCATCCTGCTTTAAGCTTACATCATCGTTTATTAATACTTTGCAACATCACCTTAAGAATGCAACCAGCAATAGTGAATATCACCAACTACATAACGAAATTCTAGATCACCACAAAATAGGTTGGGAGGTACTATATACAGACGGATCTAAATCAGACACCGGTACTGCATTTGCTGTGACAAACATACTAGGTGCTACCATCGCTGCATACTCTCTTCCATCATACTGCTCTGCATTTACAGCCGAAGCCGCTGCCCTACTAGAAGCAATACTTTTTTCATCACAACATAATAGGAAAACCCTTATTTGCTCTGACAGCAAATCTGCCATTGAAGCTGTCCTCAACCAATCAAACGAAACCCCCATTATAATAAAGATCAGAAACGTTCTGTTCCAAAACTCCAATGAAATAAAAATAATGTGGGTACCAGCACACATAGGAATTCAAGGCAATGAAATAGCTGATAAAAGAGCTAAACAAGCTTGCTCTGAACCACTATACGTATCGGGACACTTCACCGATAACGATATTAAAAATTTAGCTAACCAAGTTCTCAGTGACAAATTCATTAACGAGTGGAGTAGCTACAAGCATCATTACAAATATTTTAATACGTCAGGGACAAGGCCAGTCAACCCTTCATACCCTTTTTCCAAGGATATAAGAACATTTATGCGTCTTCGCATTGGGCATACACTAGCTACTCATGAACATCTTTTGAAAGGCCTACCTAAACCAAGCTGTCCGCATGTGGTTGTACTGAATTCAATGTTATCCATATCCTCGACAACTGCCCAAACTTACAAGTAATAAGAAGTGGAATATTCAACAACTCCAAGCCATCTGATCATCTTAAAATCCCTAGTGACCGTAATATTAAACTAATTGCAAAATTTGTATCTCTTTGTAAAATAACCATATGATAAAAAAAAAAAAAAAAAAATCATTATCAAATATAAAATATTATTGATATTTTTGTAGTATTTTAATTATTAGCACATAAGCTAGAAATAATTTATAATATTTATACTTTAATAACCTTACATTGTATAACACTTTAACATTAGTTTAAAAATAAGCCGAAGGCCCTGGCAGCCAGTGCTTCAGTTTGTAAGTGGAATAATTATTAATAATTGTTTCTCTTTTAAATAAATAAAAATAAAAAATAAACACGTTTTCAGCGCCGTATAGTATGACATGATGCGACACGTAACATTAGTACTATGGACAATAACGCCATATCTTAGATAAAAACCGAACGAAATTATTACTTCACCTAATATTATATGGTTTCTTGTGTACATGTACCATGCACCTTTGAAAAGATTGTACCACTTTAGTATTTTGTATATGTTTATATTGGCGTATGGATATGTGTTTTAGACAAACGAGACATGGTCACAGGCAGTTTGTGCTTTGTTATGCTACACCGGCGGCAACAACAACTACAGGTGAACAATAAACAGTATTATAAAGGCAGTTGCATAGTCTTCACTATTATTGTTTTTGTTATTGTGATAACAGTTAAAGTAAAATTGCACAGAAAACTGAGAGTCATGGTTTTTGTGAATTGTTCTTTAGGCAGCGGTTTTTTCAGTTAGAGTGAAAACAAAAACTTGTTTAATAAAAAATAACTTTTCAATGTAAGTCGCCAATAAAGCTTCTGATGTCTGCGAAAATTCAATTTGCAAATACCACTTTATTTCGGATTTTGTTTAACTTTTTATTTATATGTTTGTCATTTAAATTCGCCTTTACTGTTTTTGCAACGCTTTCTCTAGTATAATGTTTTTCAAAAAGATTAACTCTAGTACGATTTCCCACAGAACCATAATTTTCTTTTAAAAGCAACGTATCCTAAGCGTCATTCGTGAATCGTCCATTTTACTCGAAACCTCCAACGAGAACACATCACAGTTGGTTGTGCAAAAGTTAAGTTCATTATCAGTTCTAAATATATATTACCAATTAAAATTGTGGCGATTACAAATATAATATTTGACGTGTATTTCAAAATTAAAAAAGATAGTGAAATCTGAAAGATATCATCTTTGTAGTGATATTAAATTAATGCGAAACGGGTGCTCGCTATCTACAGCACGCAGCAGCCCTAGCGCTCCGCTGTACATGACGCTCGACTAAACACGGACATCCTCAGCTTGTGGACATTTTATTGTTAGCTTAGCACTTTAACAATGCTGAAGAGTCGGTACGTATAAATGTCTACACGGGTAAATTTCGTTAGCATTCTGACATTTGGGGATTTCCTTTACTTTAGGACACTTCATCCCAGGCAACTACAAATTTTAAACCAGAATCTACATCTACATCTACATTGCATCTGACACACCTGAATTCCTTTAAAATTTATTGAGAATTTCCACCCGAAATCAATATCTGAAAATAGGGTTTAAAAGTTGAATATCAAATATGTGTAATTCACCATCTTTAATAGATCTTTTCATGAGTATATTGGTATTCATTTAAAAGATATTTAAGTTAGTTTTTGATTTTTCGTTGACGTTGTATAATTTTGAGTTCAATTTTTCATATCTAAATACATTTCGAGTCAATTGTCATGTAAAAAGTGGCGAGAATAGTAAATAGAGTAGGAGGGATGAGAGAGATAATGTTCTCTCACATACGGTTGGGAAGAGAGTGAGAAGAGAGGCAAAAACACCTGTGTCTCTCTATATGTGTTATTCGATACGTTCTCGCATACGTTTTGCTAGTGTCCATCCCCGTGGGACATGATATTCGTGATGTCCGTCTGTTTGGTAATTCTCTTTCCGTCTTGTCCGTATTAGTTCGATATGCTTGAAGATTTTCTTACTTTTTTTTGGATTTGAAGTATAAATAAATTCCAGTGCATGATTTAATTTTTTTTATGTATGTATGCAGTGCAATGGTTTCATACAAGAATCCACCCCACCCAAAGAGCTTAGACCTGATAGAGCTAGCATGCACCACGTATGACATATCACTGCCGCTTGAACATCAGCGAAATTATACAGTTTATTACAAGCTTAACACTTTAATACCTATAAATACTTGGATGAGATTATCTGACCGTTTTTCGAGAGGACAGAGTCAATGCTTCACTCTCGAACAACCCAACAAAAATCGATACTCCTCGTTACAAACAATTTCTATTGTGTATTGCAAACAGAGTTTAAAAATGGGCATGATACCGAAAGAAATAATGCCTTATTCTAAAAGATTTTGTAGCCGTCGAATAGTAATGCGTTAAGTATTTTACAAAACTCTATTAATCTAGGTGAATATACAATTTAAAGTCAGTTTTAAACAACTACCAAAAGTTATAGAAATGTGTTAAAACCACTTCCAACAAAATAGAGCTGTTTTCAAGAAAATGCAGACTACACCTCAATGGGAGCTATGCTTCAAGATCTGAATAAGTAAGTAAAGTTTTCGTCTTGTAGATTGTTCTAAGACTTGTTCGTTTATATAAGATTTTCTGGTAAAGCAAGTGATCCAAACTAAAAGTAAGATTTTGCATATGAAACTTGCGGAGAATTTATAAGAAGTTTTGTTCTTTTGTTAAAGGGTCCTAAACACTAGGATCATAATGTAAGGGGTTCGTCTTCTTACTTTGCCTCGCCTTCAAAAATTTGTTTGTTAGTTAAGCTGATGATGCTTGGTCTAGATCAGACCAGAAGTCAAACGTTACGCGAATCGTATGATATTGTTTACTGTCATTCCTAGATGAATAACAATCTATAACTCCGCACATACGAATATGAGACCTATGAGACCTATGAGCCCCACGGAACCTTTTAATATTAAACAAGAAATAGTTGATGATGTTGCCAAAAGTCCGTCCATCCGTCTGGCAACCGAACCAGTACAGGAAATACGCAAGTCGCTAAGAACGATGCAAAATGAAAATTCCGAAATGGCTGACAGACGAATCAAGGTGAGATTGAATGCCTTAATGACTTCCAGGATCGCCAAGATCACGTGCAAGAGCACCAAAGAATAATGAATATAATTTTTTCGGAATCATTGCAGGAAAGATTTTAGCCTAATGACAGTTCACAACCTAATGGCATCAAACGCGAGCCGAGTGGGTACCAGTAAATATAACACATGCAGGATGTGTAGGGAAGAAGACATGAGTGAGACACTGGAACACCTCCTCTCTCTCTTTATCCGGTCCTATCTAGAAATCGCCTAAGAAATATAGGAACTTCGCAATCTGATTTTCGAACAGAGTCGAGGTCTTCTGCTACCGCATGAGGTATATGCATGAATCTAACTTAAGCTAATTTAATAAGGTTCATAAAAGTTTGTTTCTTTATCTATATTTTCGTATAGAAGGTTAAGCTCTCCTCCTAATTCAATTCTCGCAGAAATAAGCAAAAAGACGATGCAAATAATTTTAATGAAAAAATTCCAACCAATGCTATTTTTTTCTTCATATTTGTAAGTAACTTTTACTGACTGGTGCCATATTTTAGCCTGTCGGCTTGGTCATGGTTAAATACATTATATTCATATTGAATGTTTATTGTAAACATTTATTTATATGTACTCGTATGTATACCATTGTCGAGTATTGCATTATAAAATAGAACACTGAGAAACTCCTTTGGGTAAAATGTCACAACAAGCGAAAATGCGTGGACCTGCTTTCAAAAACAATAAAAAATAAAAAAAAATATAAAAAAAGATTTCCTACGAAAAAACTGTTAACGTCACATCAATTGAGTGTCCTAGTACTTGTGGGATTACCTCAAAGGGAATATCTTGCTGATTTCGGAGTTGATCTCAAATCCAGTCCGTGAGTGACATTTAGTTTATTAAATGTAATAAAACTTTTCTGAGATTATTGTAGCCAGTAGAAGAAGAGAGTGTGGTTCTTAATTATTTGCTTACTCGTACATCATGAACAAGGTTTCGCAGGTCAGTTCACTGCAGCTGAGCTCAAACAGAGACAGTGCACGACAAAGATATACTATGGTCCTCATGGGAATGAAAACTCCGTGTGGACAAATACTAATAATTGAAATTGTACTTGGCTTTGCATGAAATTGTCATTGAAGAGAGGTAAATGCTAAAAAAAAAAAAATTATTGAAGATTCTTTTATTGAAAATGAGTTGTATAGGAATATTGGAGGGTAAGATAAGTTTCAAAAATTCTAACTTTTTATTGCCTTATTAATTTCTACATCAACTTGAGATACTAAACTAATCTTGATGACTTTTTACACAGGTCTTTAAGATTCATCAGAAAATAAGAATGTGTTGTAAAATACATTTTTTAAAACTTAATTCGCAGCTTTTTATTTGCCTTCGTCCAAGTTCTAGTTTATGGTATTACACAAAACCCTATTTTTGTTTTTTTTCACTTCGGAAGATCCCGTTCTTAATTCTACTGTCAACGCAGATGCAAGTTTTTTTAAGAGGCCACTGCAAACGACGTCATAATTCTCTTGAAAATTTCAAAAATTCTTTTAAATGTGTATCTTTAAGGCAGTAACTCGTTTGAATAAAACATTTTGTTTTCTATATAAAAAATGTTTAAATATGTTTTGAATTTTGAAAGACTCATGTCAGCCCACAACTGATAAAGTCAAAATCCATAAACACATATCCCTTAAAATATCCAAACGTAGATAATTCGGGCACATACGAGTCTTTCGTATGGAATCGCCCATAATTAAAGAGCACTTCACTTTCATTATCTTTGCTTAACTAGAAGGACAATGCTTTAACTTCCTTTCCCCATTCAGGTTTTTTTTTTTTGTGGTTTTTAAATGACAATCACAATTGTTCAAGTCTCTCTTGTCAATGTCCCTTGACCAATTACATGGCAGACATACAATTATTAACAAAGTCAGTCACACTACCATTTAACATATCCTCCCCAAGGATAGTCGTCTGCATGAAAAAAGAAAACAAAATACCAAGGACGACGTACAAACATTATCATAGAAAGAAGTATGGGCAGGAAATATAAACACAAAATTTTATGAAAGATGTAAATTCTCGAATAACCCACACACAACGACAAAGACAATGAGAGCTTGTTGTGGAAAACAAAGAAAATTGGAAAAATCAGCTACAGCTTTTTTTTAATGGCAACCACATAGGATGATCAAAAAAGAGAACTATTTTCTTGCTTTTCTTAGAAAACATTATTAAATGTTAGGCAGTTACAAATAGTTTGCTTGATGACAAAATATTTTCTTTTCATCTCGTTTACTACATAGTATTCTGTTTCGATTTTTGAACTTTAATCCAATGGCTCACTGCCTATTTATATTCTTCCTTGGGACGGGTACTACATGATTTTTCTCAATGTTTGTATAATTTCATCGCAGACATTTGATAACAGTGAATTCCCTATTTCACCTAATCGTGGCCCAGGTAGAAAATCAAGGATCAAAATCTGTCACTTCCATAGTAGATAGTATTGGATGAGTGCATAAGTTCGTGCCCGATTCCGCTGGATGCGTTACGAATCGTTTGAGAGTGGCGCTCGTGAAAGAAATATATACATATTATATATCGTTGGAAAGGTGACAGTCCGAACTGTAAATCAAGCATAAAATAACTTCATTTTGATTTGAGTTGCTTAGTGAAAATACGCATGGAAGATGAACAACGAAATAGATCATATGCGTCATATTATGTTATACGAATTCCGCAAACGAAAAATAGTGGGCGCTGCAACTAAAGATATTCGCGAAGTTTATTTGGACCGTGCTCCAGCACTCCGCACAGTAAAGAAATGGTTCGCGAAATTTCGTTCTGGAGATTTTAACCTCGAAGATCAACCTCGCAGTGGACGGCCTTCTGAGCTTGATGACGATGTTCTAAGGACTTTAGTTGCGAATAACTCACGTATTTCGACGGAAGAGGTTGCCAGTGAATTGAACGTCAACAAATCAACTGCGTTTCGTCGTTTAAAAAAGGTTGGGTACACTTTGAAGCTCGATACATGGGTGCCACATCAGTTGAGTGAAAAGAACAAAGTGGACCGTATGTCAACAGCAATTTCTTTGCTTCGACGGATCAAAAACGAACCTTTTTTGGATCGGCTCGTGACTGGTGATGAAAAATGGGTCCTGTACAACAATGTTCAACGCAAAAGAACATGGAAACAGGCACACGAAGGGGCGGAACCGATGTCGAAAGGTGGATTGCATCCGATGAAGGTACTGCTGTGCATTTGGTGGGATATCCGAGGCGTGATCTATTTAGAGCTCTTGCCAACTGGAGAAACGATCACTGCCAACAAGTATTGTCAGCATTTGGTCGAATTGAAGAAAGCAATTGATGAAAAACGTCCGATTTTGGCCAATCGCAAAGGAGTTCTTTTCTATCATGACAACGCCAGGCCACATGTTGCAAAACCGACCCTGGCCAAACTGAAGGAGATGAATTGGGAAATCATGCCGCATCCCCCATGATATTCACCCGACATTGCACCTTCTGATTATCATTTGTTTCGATCGCTGCAGAATAATTTGAATGGAAAAAAATTTAAAAATGTGGAAGACGTCAAAAACCACCTTGACACCTTTTTCAACGAGAAACCGCGCGATTTCTATGAATCAGGCATCCGTAAATTGGTTGAACGTTGGGAGTGGATTGCCGAACATGATGGCGAATACATAATTGATTAATAAAAGCGCTTTCTTCAAAAAATTTCAATTTTAGTTTGCACTTGAAATCGGGCACGAACTTATGCACTCATCCAATAGCTATTTATTCTGATATGATTAAAGTGACTGCTCCTAATTGTCCCAGCTCGTTGATGTCCTAGCAACGATAAAGGGTGACCTCATGGCCGTCCAAGAAGTGCGATGGACCGGACAAAGACGGAGAGGTGTAGGCCTTTGGGAAATTCACTATACCCATATATACAGAAGCGGAAATTTGGTATCGGATACGTATTGGTGGAAAGCCTGAATTGCTGGAAGTCTGGCACTTACACCGACGGATGAACGGGTCGCCACGATCCGCATAAAAGCGAAGTTCTTGGAATTTATGCTGATCGACTTCGCCGTGACGCTTAATATGGTTGTTTGTAGTACTGTTGTTTTCCGATTGAAAAAATCACGAGATTGATCATGTTGTTAGTGGTGGATGACCAATATTCTCAACGTTCAATGGCCTTAGCAGCAAAACTTATTCAACGGTCTATACTGACACTATCAAAAGCAAAGCGCAGTCCAAATTGGGATGTGAGATGTTCGGCACCAAACGATGTTTTAGATAGGAGAAAATAGTAAGAGTTGCAGAGGTAAATAGCCAGTATACAATCTTTTTAGAAGATTGTAAAATTGCGGGCGTATTTCGATGATCTTCTTGTCACTAACCTTTACGACCTCATCTTTCGTTCAAAAGGAACGAGTCTCATGGGGAACAAGGACAAGACGAAATATCTCATGTCGTCAAAGAAACAGTCAGCGCACTCACGAGTCTTGGCTTCTACGTCACTGTTGACACACACAACTATGAAGTTGTATACGATTTCGTCTATCTGAAAACCAACGAAAACACTCAACCTTGCAGAATTACTCATGCCTACAGGTGATACTTTGTACTGAGTAGGCAATTGAAAATATAAATTCCTCTCTCGACGTACAAACTTCAACCAATTGCTCATCATTCTTGTCCTATGGTATGCTGCAGAAATTTAGATGATGACAACATTCGCTGAGTCGTCATTAGCTGATTTGTGGTCCCTTGGGTTTTGGCTACAGTGAGTACAGTAGATGCTGGAGCAATGAGCTGTACGACATAGTTCAGCAAATTGAGAGACAGCGGCTACGTTGACTACGTACTGAAAGCTTAAGCTTTGAAGGTTGCAGTAGAAGTCCTACATTCTATTGCAGGATCAGATAGAAAAGGATCTGATCATCATTTGTTTGAAGAGAAAAAATAGCTGGAAAGAACTAATACTTGCGTAATTGAAAATGTATATGTGTTTATGTGTACCTCAATAGGTTTCGTAAAAGTTGATTTCTTCTTCTACAAGTCTGACTCTTTAAGAAACAAGCACCTTTTAACTATTAATTAATCGAATACTTTTGACTAAAGCTCGTTTGTGGCCAGTTTATTCAAATGAATATTAAATTTTGTAATATAACGCTACGTTTAGTTATTCAACTCAACGACGCTTAAGCAATAACCAAGCACATCAATATACATAAATATATATGTTTTTTTATATACCAACATTCCATACTCCTACGCAAGAGTATGTAATCCAATAGTTCAAAACAGGGATTTTAACCCAAAAACCTTAAATATTTGAGTGCCCAGAAAAGCACTGATTGGTAGCAATGACTGCAATATGTTTTCCATTGGCACAGAGGCAACGGTTTTACAAATATTTACATACCTTGATTAACTGCCGATGGTGATAGTGATGCTGACGATGTAGGCAGCTGAGGAGTAGCAAAGGTTATCAACAAAATTTTCTTTGCCTTCTAAGTACCAACAAAAAAATACATATACTCATACTGACAGCATTTCATTAACAACAAGAACGATAGCACATCAGCAGCCACTGAGCAATTCAACCCAATTTCAGTAAATCCACAGCAAAGCTTTTTTTGCTGGTCTTTTGCAATCTCACCTACAAGGTTTGAAAAATTATTTAGTTATTTTTATGTACAAAAATAGGAATATGAATAAATGTGTATATCAAAATTAGCATATCCTTAGAAAATATTACATTTTTCTTGTCGTCTACACTATAGAGTTACATAGAGAGATCTTTCATGTTTCCATATGAAGTTTTGATTGCACTAACATTTTCATTATCTAGTGCTGCTCATCAAATTTTTTGGACCACATTAATAGTACACACCTAAGTACGTATTAGAAAATATGCGTAGTCCTCTCCTCAAATGACCTGCATTGATTTAGGCAACAGAAGACTAAGCTATACCTATGAGATTGTTTGTATATTTTACTGTGATTAGACTGTGATTTATACGAGTATACTTCTAAATGGAATATTTTGCATTGTTCAAATTTTTGAAAACCTTACATCCAGGAAAGGATTAATAGAAAGAGCGAATCGAGTGAGTAAATCATATTTTTCCAAAAACAAAAAAAAAAATTCTTCCAAACTTTAGTAAAGACAACAAAAGGATGTGAGGGTCCCAAATGAGTGCCTATCTCAAACTCGCCAGGTAGGCAAACGAGTATTGAATACAGTGAGCAACGAAGAACATAATTCATTCAGAAATATGACAGGCAAAAGCACACAATTTTTGTGTTTATTTACACCAGCAATATACGGCCCCTGTAGGAAAAAAGAAAAAAGCAACACCATCAGATTTTCTTTAAAATGTAGAAAATGAAATTTATTATTCCAGAAATAATATATATATATTATACAAGTATACATATTTTAAACATACAGACATACAGTAGGTCAAAATTATATAATATGTTCCTATATTTAGTTAGCCTAAACTGTGAGTAAAATCAGTTTCACCTTTCCTAAACATTAATTACTTTTTTAGAAGTTATTAGGAATTCTCACAGGGCATTCGTTTCACAACTTTGAGAACTTTTTCTCAAACATCAAATGGAATTATGCCTTTATAGGATGTTGAGGATTTATTTCTTACAGCAGGATTCCGTAACCGTTGTAAATCATTTTGAAACGTCAAAAGTTCTATCGAAATATTCCGAACATCACTTTACAAATGGATGTATGGCTGTTTTCTTTAAAATTTTTACAAGCAAATTCACTTGTTGACAGTCATTTATATGAAGAAAAATGTCCTATGTGCGGCAAATAATTATGATATTGCCAACAGTTGATGAAAAAAATGTTAGGAAAAAACTTCTTGAAGCTAAATTATTTTATATGGCTTAAAGATATTTTTTCTACAAAAGGTTGAAAAGAATTATAAAATCTAACCACCATTATTAGTTTCATTGGAACTCGCAACCTTCGTGTAAATCAATTAAAAAATTTCGAGGTTTGTCGCAAAGACTTGTAAAAAAATTCAACTGAGGAAAATTAGCGCAAATCTGTGGGTTGGTAAAAATCGATTGTTGCGTTCTTGATTTCTTCAGTATATGAATTAACCGTTTGCGAACAGTATTCGTATTTTGGGGAGCATATATGAGTACATACTTATGTGCTTCCCAAGTTCCCAAGTCTTTCAAAATGTTTTTTCGCTATTTATTTTATTTTAACTTATAAATTAACATGATTTGGTGCTTATAAATGATTTAGTGCTTATAAATTATACATTTTTTTTTTGAATCCGCATATCTAGCAAATTAAACCCTAACTACGATTTTTAGGAATGGATTGGTGAATGGATAACTACTCGGAGATAGAATTTTTTTACATTTTAACCCAGAGAGTTCTTTATATTCTAAATATCAAACAAATCGAACAGGAAATACTTCTTATTTTATTAAGGAAAGTTTTCTATACTTTAACCTAGGCAAAGTTCAAGATCCCGATTTTCTCAGAAGAAAAAGTGTTCCCCAATTTAATTTATGCCAAAAGCTTTCTCTGTACTATGTAAATATAACGATTTAAAATTAAGTTAAATTTTTTTCGAATAAATTGATCCCAGTTCCATTTCCCGGAAAATGATTTCTTATCGCATGCCTTCGTCATACGAAGAACACACTCTCAAAGCTTTACTATAGATCTCTACGGGCTATGAGTTGATCCATCGGTCAAAGCCTTTTATATACATACGAGTACTCTTTTTATTATAATTATGAATACTTTTAGCACGAAATACCTTAGAATATTCTTAAACAACTTCAACGGAATTAAAATAACACAAATAAATTACGTTTATAATTATAAAATTAAAATAGTTATGTATTCAAAAAATTTATTTTAAATTCCAAATTTTTGAAATTCTAAAATTCAATTAGATGGTGGAATAAAATGTATATACCACTTAACTCTGTTGCCATGTAAAGCGAATGGTACATTCAACATTAGCAGAATTCGTGGGGGCAGCGTGACTTTTACAAAAAACTTCTCTACAAATTGTTTTTCGCAAACGTTTTTCATAAGATAGTGGCAATAAGAATTTTTAGATGGATATACACGTATGTGTTATATTTTGCGTGTTAAAAATAAGTCTAAATATATTTTCGGAGAACTTATGAGCCACAAAGACGAGTCACCGGGAATTTTATTAGAGAGTTAAATTTACAAATGTTATAAATTATTGCTAACTCTCATTATTTTCAGTCAAATGATATTCGAGTTTGCTCCAAGCCTTCAAATCATCATCGGCGGTTGTCTTTCTTTTTTTTTCAAAATAAATACATAGTTTTGAAGCACTCTCTAACATCTCTGCATGACAGCTGTACAGAAATATCCTTTTCTGTATCCTTCTCATTACTTTTAAAATTGTGTGGTTTGGTTTGGAATTTTCCCAATTAATGTTATAGTAGGCAAAAATGTGCATGTGCTTTGTAAAATTCGTTTCCATTTCAATATAATATGTAAAAGCAGCGTTACAACATCTTCGATTCAGTGATTTCAAATATTCCAAGTTCAGATGTTTTTTTTTGTTTACTTTCCTGACAGTCGAAAGATAATATATCCTCAAAGTTTATAACTTATGTTTTATAACAAAAATAGTTAAAAGGTGCTCGTGCCTAAGTTGCCTACTAAGTTTATCATCCTGGCATACTACACGCAGGAAATCCTTATCGCCAATTCGTTCACACGATAAGAATGCGATTAGTCTATTACTCTGGATTCATTTTTGTTTTATAAAACAAATAAAATTATAAAATCAAGAATATTGTACGGATTTTTACTGTACACAACCACTTTTTTAAAACACACATACTCACTCTAGTAATTTCTCTTTGCACAGATGTTTTCTCCAACGAGCTTACTTTTTAACTGAACTACGCTGAATTGGCCGCTCTCTTATATATTGGTCAAGTAAAAGGTTCGTTCGGTTTTTATCTAAGAGATGGCGTTATTGTCTATAGTACTAGTGCTACGTGTCGCATCATATCATACTATACGGCGCTGAAAACGTGTTTATTCGCGCTAAAAGTTTGTCTTTGACAGTTTTTCGATTGATTGACTCAGTACGTTGTAAGCGCTCGTCAAAGATGGACACCTGCAAAGAGAAACTTCGCTATATTTTACAATTTTTCTTCGATCAAGGCGAAAAAGCAGCCAAATTTAGTTTATGGGTCCGATACTGTAAACGAACGTGTAGCACAAATGTGGTTTGCTAGGTTCCGTTCCGGTAATTTCGATGTCAAAGATGCACCACGCGTCGGGAGTCCTGTCCTTGAAAATTGCGATAAAATCATGGAAATAGGGCAAACAGACCGTCACGTGAGCAATTATATAATTGCTGAGGAACTAAAGATAAGCCAGAAAACCGTTTGGAACCATTTGCAAAACCTTGGATTCAAAAAGAAGCTCGATGTTTGGGCGCCACACGAACTAACGCAAAAAAAAACATGACGGACCGAATTTCCATCTGCGAATCGCTGCTGAATCGCAACAAAATCGATTTCTGAAGCGTTTAGTGACTAGTGCTGAAAAGTGGATCACTTACGACAACGTCAAGCGAAGTCGGCCGTGATCGAAACGCGGTGAGCCCTCTACTGCCAACAACTGGACCGCTTGAAGGCAGCACTCATCCAGAAGAGGCCATCTTTGAAAAACAGAGGCCGAATTGTGTTCCATCAGGACAACGCCTGGCCACACACGTCTTTGGTGACGCGCCAGAAGCTCCAGGAACTCGAATGGGAGGTCCTAATGCCCCCACTTTATAGTCCGGACCTGGCACCAAGTGATTACCATCTTTTCCTGTCCATGGCGAACGCGCTTAATGGTGAGATGTTGGCCTCAAGAGATGCCTGTGAAAATTGGCTCTCCGAGTTTTTTGCCAATAGGGACGCAGCCTTCTACGAGAGGGGTACAATGAAGTTGGCATCTTTGACTTAAATCGGACAAATGTACACAAAGTTATCATATTTTTAAAAATCAATAAACGAACTTTTTACTTGACCTAATATTTTACTTATACTCGCACTGCAAATTTTTGGCATGTTCTTACGATATACAGAATATTCGATACTCGCGCTCTAGAGTGTGATTTAACTATCTTTTCCATGTCATTTGTATTTGGCATTTTCGTCACACTGTCTTCCACCTCAGTATGAGCGCCCCGATCACATGCACATGCTGCAAGCCTTTTCAAGTTTCTTGGTCTCCCACGGTCTAGATTCGATAATTTACTTCCTTTAACCGTTTGATTAATTTATATGGGCCGCGGTAGTCGAGTGGTTAGCATTGCGTACTGACATTCGGAAGGCTCGGGTTCAAATCCCGGTGGCACCAACTTCCAGAAAAGTTATTGAAAGTTAGTTCAAATAAATAATTAAGTTAAATTTTCTAAATACGGTCTGCATGCCAATTTACTCCTTATTTTAAATCAGGCAATCAAAGCTCAGTACCGAAGAGTCCTGCAGACCGATATCCTATCAGATACAGAGGATTGTGATATGTCAATCATTCGGAAGTATGTTTACGACCTTCCTCGAGTGCTCTTTCATGTTTCGGTTGAATCGTTCTACCAACCCATTTGATTGGGAATGTAGAGCTGTCGGTCGGGCTTCCTTCCTTGCTCAGAATGCAGTTCTATAGGAGTACCGTATCTGACAACCCAATTATACGTGGACGAATCCGCAACAGCTTTGGCTTCATGGTTTGGAATTGGGTTGACCCCCGACTATTTGACAAAATAGTCCGTAAACACAAGGACGTTTTCTTGTTTCCTAGTTTGTTCGTAGGGAATGAGACGGCTACATCCATGGCAGCTCGTTAAAATGGAGCACCCAAAATATATTGATTCATCTGTCCATGACTTCTGGTCCTCTAGTCGTAATATACCCTTTCCATTCCTTAACCGATTGACGGCAACCAACCCAATAGACCGCTATTTGAACTTCTTCACCTCATTGTTAGATCGCGGGAGCACTGGCCATCTTCGTTTTCACAAGCTTTACGCAAACAGCCAGATATTATCTTTAAACTGGTCCATCGCGCCCAGTACGCCTTCTGTTGACATTTGCTCCTTATTTGGCAGTCTGTCCATTAGAAGTTCGAATTCCAGATCTTTCTGCCGACGTTCCCGTAGGTTACAATGCTGCTCATCTACTGATTAAATTGTCATTAGATTAGAGGCAATTAGCAACGCTGGCAAAATTCGGAAAAAATCTGCGATAGCGAGAGCGTAGCTCAAGAATTCTAATTTTTACTGTGAGTATGAAAATATTGACAAAAGAATACAATTAACAAGTTGTAAGGACCCCAAAATCCGAGGCTTTTGGAGACCTCACAACAATACATTTATATTGGATGAGTGCATAAGTTCGTGCCCGATTCCGCTGGATGCCGTACGAATCGTTTGAGAGTGGCGCTCGTGAAAGAAATATATACATATTATATATCGTTGGAAAGGTGACAGTCCGAACTGTAAATCAAGCATAAAATAACTTCATTTTGATTTGAGTTGCTTAGTGAAAAGACGCATGGAAGATGAACAACGAAAAAGATCATATGCGTCATATTATGTTATACGAATTCCGCAAAGGAAAAACAGTGGGCGCTGCAACTAAAGATATTCGCGAAGTTTATTTGTACCGTGCTCCAGCACTCCGCACAGTAAAGAAATGGTTCACGAAATTTCGTTCTGGAGATTTTAACCTCGAAGATCAACCTCGCAGTGGACGGCCTTCTGAGCTTGATGACGATGTTCTAAGGACTTTAGTTGCGAATAACTCACGTATTTCGACGGAAGAGGTTGCCAGTGAATTGAACGTCAGCAAATCAACTGCGTTTCGTCGTTTAAAAAAGGTTGGGTACACTTTGAAGCTCGATACATGGGTGCCACATCAGTTGAGTGAAAAGAACAAAGTGGACCGTATGTCAACAGCAATTTCTTTGCTTCGACGGATCAAAAACGAACCTTTTTTGGATCGGCTCGTGACTGGTGATGAAAAATGGGTCCTGTACAACAATGTTCAACTCAAAAGAACATGGAAACAGGCACACGAAGGGGCGGAACCGATATCGAAAGGTGGATTGCATCCGATGAAGGTACTGCTGTGCATTTGGTGGGATATCCGAGGCATGATCTATTTTGAGCTCTTGCCAGCTGGAGAAACGATCACTGCCAACAAGTATTGTCAGCAATTGGTCGAATTGAAGAAAACAATTGATGAAAAACGTCCGATTTTGGCCAATCGCAAAGGAGTTCTTTTCCATCATGACAACGCCAGGCCACATGTTGCAAAACCGACCCTGGCCAAACTGAAGGAGATGAATTGGGAAATCATGCCGCATCCCCCATATTCACCCGACATTGCACCTTCTGATTATCATTTGTTTCGATCGCTGCAGAACAATTTGAATGAAAAAAATTTAAAAATGTGGAAGACGTCAAAAACCACCTTGACACCTTTTTCAACGAGAAACCGCGCGATTTCTATGAATCAGGCATCCGTAAATTGGTTGAACGTTGGGAGTGGATTGCCGAACATGATGGCGAATACATAATTGATTAATAAAAGCGCTTTCTTCAAAAAATTTCAATTTTAGTTTGCACTTGAAATCGGGCACGAACTTATGCACTCATCCAATATATATATATATTTTTCATATTTGTATATATACATAAATAATAATAATTATATATATTACATATATATATATATATTTACATACTTAAATTATTGAAGCGCTGAAGCCTATGAGCATGTTCGAACATGAATGCACATACATACGTACACATAGAATAAGTGAGAAACTGTACGCAGTAATGAATTGTTATTATAAAATAACATTCTGCCTGCGTGCAGAAGAGTATAAAAGGCGAGGAAAACGCAAAGGAAATTGAGTAGCCTTTGTGTTGTCGTTAGGTATACTTGCCCGTGGGATCAATACCACCGGCAAACGTAGTGCACCTGAGGGTCTATATACCTCACGAGCATTTATTTATATTCTACTGAGGGTTTATACCTCACTGGAACGAGGGCTGTTAGAGGGTTTATACCTCCACAGCGCCATACGAAAGAAGTACTATTTGTGTTATTATTAAGCATACTTGCTCGTGGGTTCAACACCACCAGCAAACGTAGTGTACCTGAGGGTTTATACCTCACGAACACTTACTTACTTGTCATAGAAATAGCGAGTAACGTATTAGAAACCGTGTAGATAGAGATTGTTAAACTAATAAATTTGTTGTAACGTACCCAGCGCATTTTACTTTAGCAAACCCTTGGCAAGGCTGAGCTTACCCCAGCCAAGAGGAAAACTCCGTTACAACTGGCGCCCGAGCAGGGACTCTAAAGTAAGAAGAACGAGATAACGAGGTAACCATGGTCAAAGTGACATGGGTGTACTACCTCAATCGAGAGGAACTATTGAGATACGCAGAAGAATTTGGATTCGAGAACTACGGAACAGTGGAGGAGCTGCGCAAACGCTTTGCGAGCTTCATTCAGAATCAGGGTGAAGGAGAAGGCGTACAAAGACGCTTGACGGAGTTGGCCCTCCGACATACTCGGCCAAATATCACCATAAATCCAGCGACACCAAGAGAAGGCGTCCCATCATCAGACGTGTTTTATGAGGGAGCTCACGGCATGCTTTACGAAGAAGAGCAAGCGTACGTACCTGCGACACCATCTTATGCGAGCATTATGGACAGGGTGCGGAAATGGGGATTCCGCTACGACGGCGGTAAAGATCCCTTAGGATTTATTGAACGGGTAGAGGAATTAGCGGACGGTTACGGCTTAAACCGTAACTCAATCCCACGAGCGTTACCAGAGCTACTGAAGGAGAAAGCTCTAGTGTGGTTCCGGAATAACAATCGGCACTGGCAGGAATGGGACGAGTTTAAAAAAGATTTCCTGAAGTTCTTTCTGAGCTCGCGGTACTTTGAACAACTGGACGACGAGATACGCCGACGCGTCCAACGACCGGGTGAGCAGTTTAAAGATTACGTCCTGGTACTACAAGGGCTTATGCGGCACGCGAACTACACAGCCGAAGAGAAACTAAGCCGTATCTATCGAAATTCGCGCAGAGAGTATCAACTTTACGTTAAACGGAGTGAGTTCAAGAGTCTGGAAGAGTTAATGGACTTGGTAGAAGACTTCGAAAACCTTCCCCCCGAGAGAGAGCCATTAAGAGCCGCAGCGCGACCATTTGTACCTCGACGACCGGAAGAGCGGTACCAGTCTATGCACGTGAACGAAGAGAGCTACAGGTACCCACACAGCAGCGAAAGGCGGGAACAACCAAGGAGGTTTGAGGGCGCTACAAGACCAGATCGAGTAGACAGAGCAGAGCGCTACCAGCAATTGCGTGAAGACCGGAATCCCAACACACCGAGGAGAGCAGAGAGCCAACCAAATCAGCAAGGGAGGTACGTAGACCCCCGAAACGCATGCAGACGATGCGGTGGAGCCGGACATTTCGCCCACGGCTGTCGCAGTCCAAAAATGGAATTTTGTTGGAAGTGTGGACGTTGTGGAATGCACACCCGAAATTGCTGCCCAGATCTACAGGGAAACGACCAGGGGCCTCATCAGTATCGAGGGGTGGGGTCCACATCACTACCTCGAGAACAGCAGCAGCACTAAACCAGACACAAGGCCGGATCCTGGCCAATGTGACCATGAACGGCGAAAACATAGTAGCGGCAATAGATACCGGAGCAACGAGGAGTTTCGTGAGTGAAGAAGTGGTGAAGAGATTGAAGGGTATGGAAAGAACGAAACCCGTAAGGACACGAGTGGTAATGGGAGATGGAAGGCGCAAGGACGTCGAGGAAGCAGTAGAAGCAGAAGTGAAGTTGGGGAACGAAGTACATCACAGCGAGTTACTTGTTCTACCAGGCCTGGTCGATGAAATGGTACTCGGGACGGACTACCTGGCGAAGGCCAACACAGAGTTGAGATGCGGCGGAGAGTCATTAAGATTAATAGTAGACAAGAGAGAAGATGAGATAATCACGTGCACCGCCATAGTTGAGAAGAGAGCGAAGGAGTACACGGCCTCAGAAGGCCCAAACCAAACCACACCACAAGCAGGCAACCCAGCGGATAAGAAAGTGAGTGAGTTCCTGCAAAGTGAGTTGAAACAATTTGAGGAGATGTCAGGACCGTCCAATGCCGCCACACATAAAACAATCATGCGAGACGATCGACCAATAAAGAAGCTGAACGTCGTAGCAGACGCGCTATCAAGGCAACCACAAGAGGAACAGTTGGGCACAGTATTAGAGGAAGACGAAAACGAAGACGGCGCATGGCTAGAAGAAAAGAAGGCGAAGGTGGAAGAAGCTCCAGAAAAGTACCCGGACTACGTGATCGAAGAAGGCAGTTTATATAGGCGAATGACGACCCAAGTCGATGGTGAAGATACTACTCCGTGGAAGCTATGTGTACCAATGTCTCAAAAACTACGAGTGTTAAAAGAAGTACATGACGCCCCGAGTGCAGGCCATATGGGCATTCGTAAATCCATAGCCCGGGCGATGGCACGATACTACTGGCCAGGAATGTTTCGCGACGTGAGGAAGTATGTACAACAGTGTCACGAGTGCCAAATATATAAGCCCGGCCAACAACAAGCTGCAGGCAAAATGCTCACCCAAATAGCGGAAGAACCATGGGCAACAGTGTGTGCAGATTTCGTCGGCCCGTTACCCCGATCAAAGCATGGCAATACAATGGCTCTCGTCTTTCTGGACCGATTCTCTAAATGGGTAGAGATCGTTGCAGTCCGCAAAGCCACAACCGAAGGCCTCGTAAGAGCATTCCGAGAAAGGATCTTAGCGCGTTTTGGCGTCCCAAAAGTACTAATCACCGACAATGGAGCACAATTCACCAGTAAGCATTTCAAAAACTTCTTACGCGAGCACGGAGTGAAACACCAGCTAACCGTACCTTACACACCGCAAGAGAACCCGACCGAAAGAGCAAACAGGAACATTAAAAGAATGATAGCGCAATTCACCGGAAGAGAACAACGTGATTGGGACGAACTACTCCCAGAAATAACACTCGCACTCAATACCTGCGTAGGCGAATCCACAGGATACAGTCCGGCATACATAGTCCAGGGAAGAGACCCAAGAATGCCGAATAATCTCTTCGACGAACACACCTTCGGAACCGCGCAGAAGACCCCGAAACCAGCAGAGAAAGCAACAGTGATGGCAGAAGTTTACAGAATAGTTCGAGGTAACCAACAACGCGCAGCAACCGATCAAGCGCGCCATTACAACCTGCGAAGGCGAAATTGGCAACCCGCTATAGGCGACTTGGTACTAGTGAAGGAACACCACCTCTCAAAGGCGATAGAAAACTTTGCGGCCAAACTAGCTCCCAGGTACAGCGGCCCGCATCGAATAACCAACTACATATCTCCAGTAATAGTGGAACTGGACAAAATACACAAGGGAAAAAGTAGAACGGCTCATCTGAGTGAACTGAAGCCCTACCACGGCGATGGGAAAAACATTTCATAAAAAAAAAAAATTATCGTGAAAAAAAAAGGAAAAAAAAAAAAATTTTGAAGTAAAAGGATAATAGAGCAAAAAAAAAAAAAATTATCGTGAAAAAAAAAAACGGAAAAAAAAAATTTTGAAGTAAAAGGATAATAGAGCAAAAAACAAATTATCGTGAAAAAAAGAAGAAACTTGAAGTAAACACAAAAACACAAAACAAAAAAAAAAAAAAATATTAGTGAAAAAAAAATTTAGTGAAAAAAAGACATCGTAGTGTTAAGAAACAAAAAAAAAAAAAAAAAAAAAAAAAAATTAAGAGTGAAAAAAGTTTTTTTGAAGCACCCTAAAATGGACATAAAAGGGAGTCGTAGTGTTAAGAAACAAACACAAAAACAAAAAAAAAAAAAAAATTCAAGTGAAAAAAAAAAAAAGTTTGATATGGACGCACCTTAAGTCACATACTGTATGAAGGTGGCAGCACCCATCAATAGCAGAGCCAGCGGTAAACAAATGTACATACATATATACATATGTACATACATATAACTAAGTGAGAGAAAAAAAGAATATAATATACATACATACATACATGCAATGAAGTGAAAATATATATATTTACATACAAGTGGAAAAACAAAAATATACATAATATACATACATACATAAACTAAAATATATGCAAAGTGAAAATATACAAGCAAAACCACATAGACGAAAAATAATAATAATAATAATTATATATACACAACGCACAGAAAAAAAATAAATATATACACACAAAATAATAATAATAACTGAAATACTCCTGCAAAAATTCGAAGGAGGAATTTGTATCAAAACATATGCAGGAAAAGCACAGTTGGTCAAGCAATGACAAATCAAAATAACAGCCGCCGCCGCGACCAAACTCACATGAAGTGTGTTAACAACTGAAGCGAGCGATAAACAAATTATGCTAGCAAGGTATGCGAGCGCTAAGCCAAACGCGAAAAACGAAGTAAGGAGTAAAAGCAAGCAGCAGAGATGGCATCAACAATCTTGTCAGAGAGTCAGGATGAGCAGCCAGCGAAGCGACGAGGAGAACTCGATATATCAAGCGGCACGTCGAAGGCAATTACTACCGCGTGAGGATCACACAGACTGGCCTGGTGACCATAAGTCTCGCAGCGGGAAGTGAGGGGAGGGTGTAAGGACCCCAAAATCCGAGGCTTTTGGAGACCTCACAACAATACATTTATATATATATATATTTTTCATATTTGTATATATACATAAATAATAATAATTATATATATTACATATATATATATATATTTACATACTTAAATTATTGAAGCGCTGAAGCCTATGAGCATGTTCGAACATGAATGCACATACATACGTACACATAGAATAAGTGAGAAACTGTACGCAGTAATGAATTGTTATTATAAAATAACATTCTGCCTGCGTGCAGAAGAGTATAAAAGGCGAGGAAAACGCAAAGGAAATTGAGTAGCCTTTGTGTTGTCGTTAGGTATACTTGCCCGTGGGATCAATACCACCGGCAAACGTAGTGCACCTGAGGGTCTATATACCTCACGAGCATTTATTTATATTCTACTGAGGGTTTATACCTCACTGGAACGAGGGCTGTTAGAGGGTTTATACCTCCACAGCGCCATACGAAAGAAGTACTATTTGTGTTATTATTAAGCATACTTGCTCGTGGGTTCAACACCACCAGCAAACGTAGTGTACCTGAGGGTTTATACCTCACGAACACTTACTTACTTGTCATAGAAATAGCGAGTAACGTATTAGAAACCGTGTAGATAGAGATTGTTAAACTAATAAATTTGTTGTAACGTACCCAGCGCATTTTACTTTAGCAAACCCTTGGCAAGGCTGAGCTTACCCCAGCCAAGAGGAAAACTCCGTTACAAAGTTAATCGTTCAAAAGTGCTGATTAAATATGTAACGTATTAAGCCCGGTTACTTTAATAAATCCTTTTATATTGAAAATATTTTTTTTTTCTAAAATGTTCATACACATATGTTCGCTTAGATTTATTTTCTACTTGTTAAACGCAATTTTCAATCAATTCAACGTAAAGCATTAAGTTCTAATCCCAACACCGCAACGGAATAAATCCTTTTTATGAATCAATGGAAAGTGTGCTTAGTTCCTTAGCACACAAAATATTTATTTACCTCCAAGCAGAACCGCCTACTACTACCACCTACCCACTCAACGACTCAAACGCTGTAATAACATTCGCAATGACAACATTCAAATCATACAATATTTCCGACCCCGAGGCTGAGCAAAACATGAAACGAGCTATGAAATGTACTCGTTATGTATGTGTTTGCCTAAAAGCAAACCTAAATTAATTATGCGTTACAATTAAGTTTCCTACTGAGAAATGCGCAGCGTCTAATAAAAGAGATAAGATGCGAAAACATGTTAAGCGAGGCTTTATTTGTATTTATAAGTGTGAATGTAACAGATGTAGCCGAAGATGCGCGACATAAAGAAAATTAGTTTTACGGAAATACTTTTACCCTCACCTACATACAGGAATATTCATTTTGCGGTTTCGAAAATAAAAGTAAATAAAATGTGTTTAAAATAATTTGTTTCATCAAATTCATTTTTTATTATCAATCCTGAGGCTTGGCATTATAGGTATACGAAATACTGCATCACTCAAATGACCGCCTCGCAAACTTTTGCTAATTTCGATTTGATTGAGGTAATTTTTTATCACATTTTAACAAATGTTGGACGATATCTCAGTCATAACTTGAGGAATGTTGGCTTTCAAGTGTTCAAGAGTTAAAAGTTTAGTCGCATAAACACGGTCTTTCGTGTGGTCTCACAAAAATGACCAACAAATCGCACGATCTCACTCGTCAATTGACATCGTGAAGTCGAGAGGTTACTCGGCCGCGAAATTTGTCACGCAATAAAGGAAATTCGCTCCAAAACGTGTACTTGAATTGAAGGCCAAAAAAGTCGGTTATCATGTGACCAGAACGTGACAATTTTTCTTATTTAGGCATCCCCGGGTGAGAAATGTCTTTGGTCGCTAAAAAAAATTTTTATTCGGAAAACCACCGTCCACTGCTTGTCATTCAAGCACCCAATCGACATAATTACGGCGAAATAGGCACCTTCGGGTGTTCGTGTACACTTTGACCTACAGTAGCAACATTTAAGTTTGAACGAGGCCTTACAATATCCGCAATTGATCCAGTCTCTTCAAATTTCTTTAAAACTTTACCAATTGCTTTAGTAGTCGGACGATTATGTGCACTACAATCTCCTCTTTTTTGTTGTAGGTTTTAACAATTTGTCAAGCCATCTATTTTCATATATGCCTGACTTTTACCTAAAACAAAACATGTTTGGTTTGACAGTTAAGTTTTTTAAATGTACTTGTACTTTTGAAACCACAAAATGGATAAACTTGTACAACCAAATTAGGCAAAATTGTCGCCTTAGACACATTTTCAAACGCTGCGAAGAGTATCGCCAAATAATTTTCCACAAAATTAATTTCGTTCAAAGTGTTTTCATTTATTGTTGTATAAGGCAGTAAAAGGGAGAATTGTAGAAATTCAGGTAAAGAACATGCATAAAAAAGAAAGAGGCAACGGTTGATAATCCACTCAGTGAAAGTAAACAAAACGGAAATATCGGAAGCCAGGAGTTCAATTGGCGACTGCTCGTGTCGCGAACGTATCCTTTAAAGGATGTTGCTAAATTGTCTAAGGATGTCATTCGGTGGAGCATGCAATTATAGTATTGCTTTTTTTATAGCGGCACCTTGTGGCATTTACATATTTTGGTTGACCTTTTAATTTTTAATTTAGGTTTATAACGCAAAAAAATAAAATGCCATTCTGCTTAATCTTTACTATGCTTGCGTAGGAAAAAAATATGAACGTTATGTATGTGTATTCAATTTTAAGTTAAGTAGGTCTTCCAATTTATAGGTAAAGAGATGTGATCTAGCGTATGTCGAACAGAGTTTACTAAATTTATGGAGGGAACACTTCTCCAGCCTGCTTAATGGCAGTAGAATTGCAACCCTCGGAGATGGCGAAATCGAAACCCCAATCGATGATGATGTAATAGACGTTCCATTACGCGACAATGATGAGGCTTTTTGGCTGAACTATTTAAGCATGGTAGTGAAGAGCTGACAAGGTGTATGCAGCAGCTTCTTTACAAAATACAGTCGGATGATAGCATGCCCGATGATTGGTATCGAACGAGCGATCTCACAATTACGGTGGGATATGCCTCCTTAATATCACATATAATATGGAGCGTGTAGTGTGAGGAGAGAGATGAGAAATTGTTACATTATCAACAATTATTCTTTAATAATTCTTTTTCTTGTAAGGAATTCCTAACTCCACTGATTGACATTATACCTATAAGGTCTTTAGGACTTTTTTATTTTGATATGTACTCGTTTCTTGTTTCGTTTCTCTCTAATATAAAGTTTCCGACAATGAAACCTTTTGCTCGTTCCATACCTAGAAACTTGACCTGTCTTGGAGTTTTCGCTACAGAACTGTAACAACCAATACTTCAGCACAATTTTAGAGTCTACCGTTTATCGAATTTTTACTGATTAACATTCACTGAAGATGAAGATACCATTAATTGTGTACTCGTTTGATGTAGATTATTTAGCGGACATCTTGCCCAATTTTTCAAGGTATGATCAGCTAATCTGAATAAAAGTTCAATGAGTGAGCAAAAATGATCTACCAGTTCTTTCCTCAAGCATTTTATCATCTCAATTGATATATGATGTGTCTGCATCACCGGCTAAAGTAGTTATCTACCCTTTCTTCCCTTTTGACCTTGTCAGAAACCAATATTTAGCCGTTGTTTTTTAAACTGGTTACTTTGTCCAACAATGAAGAGAAACACCAAATCTCAATCTCTTATTAATATGCTCTGGAAGGTTTTCCGCATATATCTAAGAAGAAGAAGCCACAAAGGTATGAGGCCATGAAAAACGTTATAGGTTAAGTAAACAGGAAGGTATTGCAACATAGCGGCGATGCAATACACCCAAAAATTATCGTTATTAGAATTCTTATTTTCAATGACACTTCACCTGCCCTGGTAAAGTTTCCGATACCTTGATTCTCGCATAGAGTAACAATTTTCACCAGAACCAGATGAGCTCTTGTGTTGGCTAAAGAAAATAGGATGCGAGGTCTTATCCCATGATCAGAATGGCAGAACCACAAGCGGGAAACACGCTGTGCTAGTAGAACTCACTAACAAGGAAATAGGAGAAGGGAACATAAAAATCATTTGTACGGAAGATAAAAGAAGAGGTCTAAATACCGCATGCGTAATCAAGTCGCAATCATTTTGCACAAAAGCTCCTCCGAAGTGGAGAAGAGTTATAACGACCGCAAACGCCAACCACAACATAACGCATCGACTCATCAATCATCACACCAATTTTAGCACCACCCCAACTAGTACAAAATTCCAGTAGCGGATTCAGACGATATGAGTCGCATGTCGACCTGCAATGACGAACCGGTGAAAATCGTGGTGTTGAAGTGAAGGTGAAAACCAACATATATTGAAGACGATGGATTCACACTTTTATTCGAGGATATACCTACATAAGTGATAAGACAAAATAAAACAATTCTGAATATATGAATTTTGAATAGTATCGTTTTCCATAGGACCATCATATGTACAATATGTATATGAACCAAGATTCCTTCAAAGCCTGGCTAGCTCTAGCATGATTTTTAATGTAAGATCACAAACATTATCTTTCTATTCTTCCAGTTCTGCGGATTGTATAAGGCATTTTCTTAACGATGCAGGCCAAAAATGGTGAAGTGGCGAGTTACCTTTTGAAAACATCAAAAGAAAAATATTCGTACATACATAAGTATTTCAACGGGGTAAATGGACAGGAATTGTTCTCCCCACAGTAATTACAGCAGTATCCACGTTTGGTAAAGATATCAAAATTTAATTAATGAATAATTAAAAGTTAAACTCGTGCTTAACTTAATTTCTCATTTTTAAGCCACCAACCTTAACATAACTTTGCCCTTCAAATTTCAAGATGAAGATACAAATATTTCTATGCGTGGGCGATGCTGCGACATTTTGTTAAGTGCAACACTTTTTTTTACTCACCCCTTACATAAGTGGTTATGTATATACATACATATGTAAATATGTATACTGAATGCAGATGTTCTTATCTCGCATGAGCTTAGCATCTACCAGCCGCAAGCTGCGTCAAAATGTTGCTTCTTGTGGAGTATTTCAATTTGGTGCAAATTTGTGGACGGGTGTGTGGGTGCCTAACGGTACAAGTTTTTCAATTTGTCGTAAACAAAAAATCCCTGCGGTACCATATTGAAGCTTAGCCTCTGTAGCTGATGCATTTGATGATGCTTCTGATAATAGCATTTCTATAGCGAGTGCATTGTTGTCAGCGATCATCATCATCATCATCATCAGCGGAACAGACATTGCACTTGCCACCCTCTTGCTTGATGTTTAAATGAAATCTTTTCATACATCGTCACCACCAAACCTCAACTCATACACAATGTACGCGTGTGCACGTAAGTCTGTACTTCAACTGCAGCTGTTATTTACTTTTCATTTTCTTTTGATTTTGCGTTGTTGATCTTCTCACTTCATTAATTTTATCGTACGCTTTTCAAACAATTTAACATAATTTTCTGTAACCTCTTCACTTAGCGAAACATTATTTCATACATACATACATACTCGTATGTACCTGTTCAACGTCTTTTTAATGGATTTTCTGCGTGTGACATGGTAAATGATATGGATCTTAATGGCTTAATAACAGTTGCTATTCGCCACCACAACAACAACGCTCAGCTACAAATTGCACCCGCTCATTCCTCCAATTTGCTGAGAGACATACTGGAGGATTTATTTGAGTTGAGCAGAGTTATCATACTTTAGGCAGATCAGTACTAAGTTAACTGGACTTAGAAGAAGTTTAGTGGAATTGATTTAGAATGACCTGAATTAAGTTAACTTTAGTTCAGTGGAATAGAATTGAGTTAGGTTCGACAAGTTTTTTGCACTTTCAATAAAATTTGGTAGACTGAATAAGTATTATCTGTATATTCTGGACATTCTGATCACCTTTCGGGTTCCTACACGAATTTCTATCAACATTTTTTTGTTAACTTTTGAAGTGTTTATTGACGTGCGTTCTCCGCTGTACAGTATGCTGATTTAGAATACTGGAGCAGTTTCATACGTCTATCACAACATGGTGACAACCAAGTAATTGATGAATATTTTACTTCCGTAAATACCATGGTGGACTCAATAGCGGAATAGTTAGCATTGATTTGTAACGTTCGGAAGACCAGTGTTCTCTGAAATAAAAGGTTCCATTGTGATGCCACAAAAACTAGGCCATAAGACTTCTTTATTCAGACATTTGCTTTCTATGATGGGCTTCATTTAATCCATGACTTTGACGTTGGCTATCTTTGATAGACCATCCAGCCCAGAACAGGCCCAGAACAGGCTATATGACAAAGATGGCGCACCCTGGCACTAGTCGACAAACTCCATTTTTACATCTAGAATAATATCGTCCTTCTCTTCCGTTAGGGCGAGTACGCAAATCATGCGATATGTTAGTCAACGTAAGCCTTCTCTCTTTCAACTATCAACCAAAACTCCACACGGTTTGGTTACCGCATATGGCACAAAGGTTGCTTACGTGGCGAAACTACCTCCCATTTTTATGGAAAGCTTTTAATTATAAAGTCAGAAGTACACTTCAGATTTTTCTGTGTGAACTTGGTCTTGGTTACTTTTCTTTTTTTTTTTTTTTTGAAGTAATGACGTATATCTAGATGCAGACTTTGCTGCATATTGGCGGCAGTACTCGATGAGCCATGAAATTTTGTCAACAGCAAAATCATCATCCGTTCTATTATATTTCAATCTTATTTTCTTTACTTTTATTCACTCACTCCTACTGCCACATACTTTCTTTTGCAATAATCACCGATTCGCAGCTAGACCTCTCCACCTTGAACAACTATCATGCATGTCGCATATTGCTTCGATGCGTCTCCAACTCCAGATTCTGTCTCCATTTTACCTATTACTTTTTATTGTTTGGCGTTTCTTGCGTTATCTCTGAAGCGTAGCAATTATGCCTTTTGCTTTTATTTCAATTTCCTCTACCCTCATTCCACCGCCACGCGCTCATCCACCTCAACGTTGTCAACAATCTCGCAACGTCATTATCATCTCCAACGTCGTTTAGATGTCGTTTGTTATTCTCTTTTTTCTTTTGTATGTGTTTTATTGGTCGTTGCAAGCTTTTTTTCTGTTCTTATTTGCTGTTGTCGGGTTCCTGATCCCTTATAAAGAGATTGTGTGTGTGTGTGTGTGTGTGTAAGTATCCTTATCCGCACTTTTACAATACGGCGTTGTCGCCCTTTTTTCGTCTATATGTCAGTGTTTACGTTGCATCTTTTATTTTTATTTTTTGCATTTTTCCTTCCTTCACAGATTGTGCTCTTATAGTTGACAAACAATGTAATACGCAGAACAGCACAACACACAAACACGTCCGCAAACACTCAGCCACCCACTTGCACAACGCAACGCCACAGTATACATTCTGACTTATTTGTGCGGCAGTCACATGGGTCGGTTCGTATGAAGAAGAAAAAATCGTCTAATGGATGGACCATAATGATTGGGCACTCTTCGAGGGAACGTTTCAGCCTTCTAACTCTTCAAATAACTATCTCTCATCGCTAGCCGTGTTGCTATTACTGCTGCTGTGATTTAATTCCGTTGCAATTCGTTATCACATTTTTTTATTTTTTCTATCTATTTTAGTTAATACAAATAATCAGTATAATTTGTGCAACCACTTCTTTTGTCGAGCTGCGATAAATAGTTCAGGATTTGTAAGGCATTAGAATTAATCTCCAATCAGGTATCTTAAGCTGAAGATTAAATAAATTGCCTCTATTACTTATGAATGAAGAAAAAGTCGAAGGAAAATTGATAATAGTTGGTATATTTCAATTCCGACAAATAGGGGGACCTTCAGTTTATTCACAGCCTCCTCCGAATGGCCAGTAGCTTTTTTTTGGCCGAGCACCTCTTCTAATTTGTGGTGTGCGTCTTGATGTTTTACTAACAAATGGAGGTGCCTACAATTTATTCTAAGCCGCCTCCGAACGGCTGATGGTTTTTTATAAGGAGCCTTTATTTCATGTTAGAAATACACATGGAGGGGTTGACATTTAAAAATTTATCTTATACTCGTATTATATATCTTTAGCAAAACATTTCTTTCAGCAACTCGACTAATGTCCACACTTCTCATTATACAGCAGGTCATGAATTAAGAGTGAGTTATAGGGTTTAGTCTTTTTTAGTCGGTAGAGGACTTTACTTGTCAAATTCCACCTAAATTGAAAATTGCACCTGATATCAAGACTGAGATCCCTTCCTTTGGATTAATGGGATGATATGACCTAGCCAGCAGAGCCGCTGCTTCTGAATTTGCTGAACTATGTCTATGTCGCCGCATAACTCGTACAACTCATCGTTCCATCGCCTGCGATATTTACCAATGCCAATGCGCAAAAATCATAAATCTTACGCAAAACATTTCTCTCGAAAACTCTTAATGCCGACTCACCAGATGTTGTCATCGTCCATGCTTCCGCCCCATATAGTAATACGGGAACGATGAGGGACTTGTAGAGTTTGGTTTTTGTTCGTCGGGAGAGGGCTTTACTTTTCAGTTGCCTACTCAGTCCAAAGAAGCAGCCGTTTACAGGATTCTGCATTGAGTTTCCATGCTGACATTGTTGTTGGTGCTGATACTGTTTCCGAGATAGACGATGTTATCTACGACTTAAAAGCTATGACTGTCAACAGTGACGTGGGAGCCGAGTCGAGAATGCGATGACTGTTTGTGTGATGACAGGACATATTTTGTCTTGACCTCGTACACTATCAGAACCAATATCCTTCCCTCCTTTTCTAGTCTGGAGAAAGCAGAACTCACGGCCCGGTTGTTGAGACCAATAATGTCAATATAATCGGTGTACGCCAGAAGCTGTGTACTCTTATCGAAGATTGTACCTTCTCTATTCAGATCGTATTATTTTTTCCAGTACCGCGGCCATGGTAGCCGACTGGTTAGCATCGTATACTGCCATTCGGAAGGTTAGGGTTCAAATCCTGGTGTCAAACTAAAATAAAAAAAAAGTTATAGAAAATTAATTTAAAACTTAAAAATTAAGCTAAATTTTCCAATTGCGGTCGCCCCTCGGCAACGAATGCCAACCCCTCTGAGTGTATTTCTGACATGAAGTAATATAATATAATTGGCACTTTGTAACCGCTGAAGCGATTTTCGGCCGAGCTCCTCCTCCAATTTGTGGTTTTGCGTCTTGATGTTTTTCCAACAAAATGGAGGGACCTACAGTTTATACTAAGCCGCCTCCGAACGGCTGATGGTTTTTTTACGAGGAAATACACTCGGAGGGGTGGACATTCCCTGCCGAGGGGCGACCGCAATTAGAAAATTTAACTTAATTTTTTATTTAAAATAATTTTCCATAAATTTTGGATGCTGCTGGCACCGGGATATGAACCCGAGCTTTCCGAATGTCAGTTCGCAATGCTAACCACTCGGCTATCGCGGCCGCTTACATGAAGTAAGCTCCTCATAAAAAACCATCAGCAGGTTCCTCCATTTGTTGGAAAAACATCAAGCGCCAATTATACATATATATATATATATATAAATATATGTATAATAAATTAAAAAAGTCACACGATTAGGAATCACCCTGGCTGAAACCTCGTTTGGTATCGCACGGCTCAGAGAGGTCCTTCCAGATCCTGACGAAGCTTGTAGCTGTATAAGTTTTGCGGGGATACCAAATTCAGACGTAGCAGTGTAAGGGAAACTCCTAATCGTGCTGTCGAAGGCGCTTTTAAAATCGACGAAGAGATGGTGGGTGGCGGTTCTCTTTTCACGGGTTTTTTGTTTCAAGATTTGGCGCATGGTGAATATCTGGTGAATGGTCGATTGATCAGGTCTAACGCCACACTGATAAGGTCCAATCAGTTTGTTAGGCTTTAGCCTTTCACACAATGCTCTCGACAGGACTATATAGGCGAAATTAAGGAGGCTTATCCCACTATAATTGGCGGAGGCTGTGGCAGTTTACGTAGCCATAAATTCTATGTGGATACAGAATTCTGGTTTAGTGGTGTAAATATGCTTTTTGTGCAATTGATAACCCTATTGGAATCGAAAAGAGGGTGCTTGTAGATCCTTTATCCCGGATATTTTCCCAAATTGACGATAGTCCTGAGTCTTTCGCAATGTACTCTAGACAGGATCTTATATGGGATCACCTTTCCTATGGATTGAGCAGAACTCACCCAGGTTGCAATCGGCAACTATGCTTTCGGCTGACCATATTTCGTAAAGAAGCTGATGCAAGCTCCTTTTGTTGAAAAGTTTTTCTGACAATCCATGGGCACCTGATGCTTTGTTATTCCTCATGCAGTTTGAAGTACGCACATGGTGCAAGAAAGGAAGTCAATTAGAAAATTGCTAGCGCGTTTTGGTGCAAAGTTCATCAAGCACATCATTTGGGATGTTATGTCGCGGAAATTTAATTTTCCGAAAGTTGTGCCAAAAATACTTTCTTTGTACACTATGACGATAAAATTGGTCGCTAATCAGCGATACGTTGAATAACTTTGCTTTGATGCGGATTGTGGTAAAACGGTCATCCATAGTGGTGAAAACCAGACCCGGGGACAAAGTCTCTCTCCAACCACGAATCTGATATAAATGTTTGGCCTTAATGTCACAAGGACAATCCTTGTCATGTCAATTCAATTGCCGAAGACATCAACCAGCTGGCCAGCGGTACTTTCCCAATGAAGGATTTTTCAGGAGTATTTCCAAACGTCAGGCATGCTTATTTTCGCCCACATTACGCATAGGAGCGGTAAATACATCAATTTTGGCTGGAATGTAATTGCATCAATTGTCCAAAGTATAGCCACTGAAGCCATTTTCTTGAAGACGGCGCAACAACTTTCGAAGTATTTATTGAATATATGAAAAGAGTGAGATTAAATCTTTCTCTTCTTAACTGATAATAAACTTTGGTAGATACATGACCGAAGCGTATGTGAAATTTTCCATTTTTAGTACAAGGAAAGAACTTTTTTCCATTATATGAGGGACATGAATCTCCATTTTGTGTCACAGGGTTATTATAGCCCCTTGTAAATTTAAATTCATAATTTATAATGAAAGCACTAATTATGAAAAACATTTATTATTTTTTTTTTGTGTTTTTTTTTTTGGCAATCATTTACTTCCTAAGGATAAACATGCCAAGCACTTGCAATAGAAATATGGGAAGTCCCTTTAAATTCCTGTCGCATTAGCAACCATTAAAATAATTGAGGGGTCGTTGCAAATTGCCGCTAAATGGAGCAATTTGTAGCACTAATCGTATAAATTAACTTAGAGCTTGCATTTAATATATTTTTACTACTATGTATTTATTATGACAGTAATTAGCAGAGATCTTAAGTTGTGTTCTCTTATTTATTTATTTCCAGAACAACGCTTTGTCTGTCTGCTGCACATTGCAAGGAGAGGCTATTTTGTTAAGAATAAATGTTCATAAATTTTTACATTTAAAGTAAGTTTGGCTAGTTGTGTGTATCTGTGTGTGTTGTTGTGCATGTCATTGCACTCTTTATATAAAATACTACAAATGACTTCTTACCGTTAACCCATCCCATTGACACGGTACTCGGTGACTTTACTCTTAGTTGTTGTTGTTGTCGTGGCTATGCTGCCGTTCTTATGCGCATACGAGTATGTATGTACCGGTATGTATGCACGTCTGTACTTTGGCCAATTGCTGATTTCATTCCGTTGCTATGCTCATATGTTTATGACTTCTTTGGTGAGTCCAACTAAGTAAGCAACCAACCATGCAACATATGTTTGTTCTAGCGTATCTATGCAGGAAACTTTGTCTTGGCGGGAGTCTAATGCAGTGATTTTTTGCCTTTGCTGTTGTTTTCAACTTCTTTTTGTATGCGCCGGCACTAATTCTTTTTGCCATATTTTCATACCCAATGCACAACTACGTACGGATTTTGAGATTAAAAGTTCACTTATTTTTTTCTATACACATTCCAGCTTAAGATGTTGCCCACAATAAACATTTTTTTATGTTTAGAAAATGCTTTCATAAGATCTGCTAGAGGAGCTATGCATTTTCTGGTTTTAAAAAAACTTATAAAAATTCTTTTTGAGATTCCGTATTTGCATATTGAACTGATTTTCGTGAATTAAGCCACAATAGTTTCACAAATTCTTCCCTTTCGATCACTGGATTTTTAAATAAATGTGATACACAGTTTTCCGAAGCTCACTTCACACCTGTGTTGTCACTATGGAGCTCTCTCCACAATTATTTTCAGTGGTGTCACTAACGAACTGAATTTTCCACAAACGTGTTCTCTCTGCAAATAAAGTTGCTACGGTGTGTATCTACGTTCTTATATACCCGTCGGTATGTAGCATACATATCTGATAAGTTCTTGACCACAAACATTTGATGTACGCTCATGTTACAGAGTGATTAAACATTTCTTCCTTTCAACTGACTTTTTATTTCCACAAAATTATAATAAACACACTTTTTCTTTATTTTGTCCCTTTTTTTAAATAAAGTCCTTTTTTAACAGTAAGTCGGCGAACTTTGAGTTTAAAGTATAAAATAAGTAATATATGCATATAGATAAATCTGATAAAATAAGATATGCTCGGGTTGTTTTCTATTACTTTCTATCCTTTTTTTGTAATTTTTCTTTTCACCAAAAAACATTTAATAATATAGGCATTGGGTGCAATAAGTTTCATTATAAGTTTTCATTTCCTCTTAAACCATTAAAGATTTCTCTATTTGCTTTTACTCAGTATTTACAAAAAAACCTATTTCCTTTGTTTTATAAGCTTTGCTGAAAATTAGTTTTACATTTTTTTTCTTCCTCCTCACCCGTCATTTTATTATCCATCTTTAACTCAACATTTACCATTTACATACATACACACATGATGTATGTTTACATTTTCATATATTAAATTCTTTGCCAAACATTTGTTAAGTGCGACAACTAAGCAGAGTTATTTGTATAACGACTACGTACATATGTACAATAAATGTATGTATATACAAATGCTTCTTGCATGCACACTGACATGCAAGCATCTACGTACATATGTATTTAGTATAGAAATATTAATTCCAGGTTTTGTTGAGTGCCGAAAGTAGCTCAGTTTTTGGTGTATTGGTACGAGGAATATACACTATCTGTGCAAATGTATTAAGTTTCCTGATTTGAGGGCATGTAACTGATGTGTCCACTCTCTTAATTGAGAGAGTGCCGCTGTTCAGCCAGTTGATGTCGACACAAAAAGAATGATGACATCACTGCTTTGATGACAGGAATGTGATGTAGGGCACAGTGACGGATTAAGAATCGCCTTCACGCCGCTTTAATTTGCTTACACTCCATAGTAGTGGGTTATATTTCTAACTAAATTTCTTTGCTATTTAGGATAAAACTGAATAAGAAATAATCAAATTGTATATATTTGAAAGCGGTGTTGGTATTTACTTTGTAATTTAATGCTTCACTAATGTCAAAAAATCAACTCATTATCATTTTAGATTAAAAAAAACTAACCAAAAACAATTAAATACAACGCCTTTGCATAATTATTCCATACATGTAACTCTTTTGTTGAAAACTATTTTTACTTCATGAATGAATGAATTCAGGAGTTAGGGAAAATTATATTTTGTGTATATACGTGTATACTCTTTCACTATACTCTTTTATGGTAATAGGGTAGATGAAGTTTGTTCTACTAACGGTTGGCTGTAACGAATTGATGTTAACAAACATTAGCTATATCCGCTATAACCGCTAAGTGGTTTTCTATAAATTATATTAATTTTTTTAACTAAACCAATTTTTTATAATATTGGATGTGGTACTACAAACTATTATGCTGTGTGCTATACTCTGTTGATCTGTTCATCAATCCATATGTCTGTTCATATATACTGTGTATATCGCGCATAAGTATATATATTTTAATGAAACAGGCATTATTTTATATATAATTGGCGCTTTGTATCCGCTGAAGGGACCTACAGTTTATACTAAGCCGCCTCCGAACGGCTGGTGGTTTTTTCACGAGGAGCCTTTATTTTATGTCCAAAATACACTCGGAGGGGTGGACATTCCCTGCCGAGGGGCGACCGCAGTTAGAAAATTTAACTTAACTTTTTATTTAAATTAATTTTCCATAGCTTTTGGATGTTGGTGGCACCGGGATTTGAACTCGAGCCTTCCGAATGACAGTACGCAATGCTAACTACTCGGCTACCGCGGCCGTTTATTTATGTGCTATATGCTTCCAGAGGTTTTCAAAATAGTATGCGCATTTGGAACAGCGATTTTGATGTAATTTTTTTTCTAGAGAGGATACCAAAACGAAGATGATTCTTGAAAATTTGAGCCCCATATAATCTTGTTCGGCTGCTGAAGAATAGTTGGAATTTTTTAAATATCTCAGGATGGTTGAGGTACCACCAATCTCTATTGGCTTCCCACAAAATATAGTGCACTTAAGTAATATAATCTTTGAGCGTGGCACGAAAACGATCGGCATTGACGTTAACGGCAGCGCCTTACTCGTTTTCGTAAAACACGGATTTCGCCGTTCCAAATGCACGTCAAACAGTCACTCGTTGAGCAATAATTGGATTTGTTATGGTTACGTGTGTCCTAAACTAAAAAACAAAAAACATTGTTTAAGAATTAAACTTCTTCTTCTTTTTGGTTGTCGGTTCTCTAAGTTGGACTGTTTTTATCCTTTTGAACTTCATTACTGTAATATGTCAATTTTGTCGATTGTCTCATCCAGTTCATAGAGATCTTCTGCCATCGATCTCAGTTTCAGGACTGTCAGGTCTGTCACTAGTATTTGGTCACCGGTGCGTATAATTTTCCTACAGATGTGTCCCTTGGCCGGTAAGGCAGGAATGCTGAGTTTAAATAAAAAAACGAAAACTTGAAAAATGTTAGTACTTCGAAAATTACTGTTAATTTTGTTAACTCCAAAGAGCATCACTCTTGTCGGAAACATAAAAATTTAAGATCCTGGAACTCTTCCAATGTGGTACGTACCACTAAATTAATGTGTGGTAGCGTGAATAGTAGACAAACCAAACTTGTATTAAACAAAAGATACCTTAGCATTCTTACGGGTGTTTTAACGGGGCAAAAATCGACATAATGTGGAATCGGTGGTGGGCAGAGCACTGCTGCCTTTGCGATCATCCAGCCTTTACACGATTGAGACATCACATTTTCCGTTATACTCCAGCTGTGTACGCATAGTTAGAAAAATCGTAAAGAATTTGTAAAATCCAGCGAAATTCTCGAAAACGCTTATTTGGGATACACTGGGTAACACAATGAGCCTGCTCAATGGCTTAGGTGCGACCGCTGCGATCAGGTTCTTAACCTCCCACTACCAACCATCCAACCAACCTTAAATTTAATTTTTCATTCATTAAAATAAGATTGATTCGATATAAGACTTGTACCACACAAACAATTATGAAAATTTATTTTCCACACCGTTAAGCTATTCATTTAACTACCTTTGCGTTATAAAATTTGTCTCCAATTCGTTTTACACTTAGCAGCATCAACTACCTGCGCCAAATGCCAGCTGACAGGTCATGTATCGAATGGAATTAATTAAACCGAAGCATTGAAATATGTGTACCTTCAGAGCACAAGTGCACTACGCCAACCTCTCAGCGCAGTTTGTTATGCTGTCCGCGTTCTTGCTTTTACTTTGGACATCTCGATCTTAATTTGCAAGTACTTTGACCACGCCATCGAAACGAGATATTGATCCTTACGAATTTTGGAATCATCTGCGGAAATTTTTGAAACATAGATTTGATTTTTGCTGCTGCTGCAAGTTTGCGTTATCGCGTTCACATCTGCATTTGAAGGTGGAAACGGTAAGGTTCATCCGTCGCCTCTTCATTAGGGTCAACAATTGTTCAAAGAGATTGAAGACAATATTTAGTTGGTGTATCACAGCATTAGCGCCGCCCACTCGTTTTTATTTGAGAGTTGCACTAAAAACAATCAAAGCACAAAATTGGGAATTGAGTTTCAAGGTAGCATTTTGTGCGCTATTCCAGTGATTGCGCGTCATGCCCGCCCTCTTACTTTCCGCTTCCTTTGTTGTTAAGAGGTATTATTGAAGAGTATTTGTTTGTGGAATTGGTTCTGTAAAAGTGTGTGTAGCTGTAGACAAAGCTTTGTTTGTCGTTTACCCAAGGGACAGCATAGAGATGGTGGCAGTTTTTGAGGCAGAGGGAGCTTGCGAAAGCAATACCAGCGATTACAGTTGTTCTATTTACTCAGATTTCGAGTGGTAAAACTTTGACTATAACTGCAATTACCGCAAATAAAGGTATTACAAAATATTTTATTTTTTCTGTGAATTTGCCAGATTTTGTTACATCAGTAAATTTTAACACCGTTGTTTAGATATGATTTTATATAATATAATTCAAATAGACTCACAGTTAGAATCAAGCTTTGTTGAATTGGATGAATATTAATGTGAGCTGAATACTGAAAGAAACTGAAGAGTAGACTCATCAAGGAAAGGAATGACTCTTACTGAAGCCTTTTATTCATAAGGAAATTGAGGTCAAGAACCACCGTCGCGAAGTACATTAATGACTTAACACAACCCACAAGCAAATATTTGCTAAGCTGTAGAAGAGCCACGGCGAGCTTCTGAAAGGAAACCCCTTAAGTTTATTGCCTATGCAGATGACAGAGCTATTTTAGTTAGAAACAAGTCATAAACCGATGGGTGATATTGTGACAACTTGGATTTAAATGCCGAAAAATGCTTATGCAACTAAACAACACAACAGCGGTGGTCAAGCCGAATTTATTTCATTTTCTTTTGGTGTGGTATATCGTGATCAAAAAAGTTTCATACCAAAGGAATTTCTAGTTTTAAGTAAGTAGGGGTTAGGCAGATTAAACCTCTGAAGCGAAAGTCATTGCGATAATAAAAGCTGCCGGCTCCACTCATGGTGTTTTCCAGAGAAATAGTTCTTTTAGTTGTTGAGGGGAGGTGGTTGAGACTTCATTTCCCTAAGGTCTGCTTTTCTCGGGCATTGTTAATGTCTTAGAGTTTAGCATTGGCCACTATGGGTCTTGAAGGCCGAAAAGGTTCAGAAAGAGTAGTCCATATATGCCTTTTCGGTTTTGTCAACGCTGATTTCGAAGACTTTTGATGTGGTTTTGCACCGTCGTATCATAGGGTTGTATTTTCACCTCACTGTATTAAGACGGCAATCTTGTAACTCATGTTTCATTTGGTTCTTAGGCCAACTACTGAGACGAAACTTTTCGGTGTTCGGAAAATAAAATGGGAAGGGAAACGGTCCTATTTATATATATCTTAGAGGATCCATTAGAATACAGTCAGACGCTCCTGATTGGAAACCATCCAACGGATGACTTTAAACCTTGGATTATGTGTAAAGGAAATGTCCGACACACTTCTTATCTAGAGCCATAGTGTTTTGTGATCTAACGGAGATACCTTGAGAAGATGCAATTCTTAATATATTTTTGTAGGATTTATTTAAATGTTATTCTGATTTGTTGATTTGATTTTAAACCTTTGATCAGAAAAATTCCGGTATAAGAGCAAATTCTTTAAAATAAAAGAAAACATATTTTCTGTCATGTTCTCTAACGAAGATTCCGTTAACGTCATTACATCCATCATGTGTTATTACTTGATGCACGAAGAGGTCTTATCACCAAAACTATTAACCGTGGTCATGCCCATTTAAAGTATATATGTATCTACATATACATATGTATATGTGCGTATAGAGAGTTCACCTCATAAAGCTTTATTATCATTTAAACATGCTCTCAACAATGCCTTACTCTCCGCTTTCCACCGCACATGTCCTCGCGTTGTTGGCTTCTATTGTTCATCAGCTGTTTCACAGCATCCCTAAACTGCACACGTGCTTCGCTCTCGGAGCAATCTCTCTACAAATTCACCACACACGTGGCTCTCGTCATGCACACGCACTACACAGCTAAGGCTTGCTACCAACTCTGGACCACTGCATTATTCAGTCACTTTCGTGCTGTCATCTTTATTGGTTCACTTTTCGGCAGGAAATAGCGCAACGGAAACGGTTAAAAGAACAACAACACCTGCTGTTAGAGAAGGTGTGTATGTTGTGACTGTATGTAAGTGGGTCTGTGTCTACATTTGTGTGTTTATGAGCGACCAGATACATTTACATATGCACATATGTGAACACATACGTACAAATTGTTTGTTTATACCTATGATGTGCGAATCAAAACAAAATGAGTGCAACATTTTTTGGGAATATCTTAACACTTCTTTCGCAAAACTCGCTTTTGTTGGGGTCAAATAAATATACTATTATATATGTATATATGTGAACGCAGGAGAAAGTTAAGAAAATATCAAATGTGAAAAGTATATACATATATATTGCATGTAAATGTGTAAAATATACAATATAAAAATTTTTATAAGGTTATGTGTGATACAAATTACATAAATATACTTGTGTGTGTAAATAAAAAAAACACCCAGTCTGGTGGCCAGTGAGTTAGCCAAGCAGGCAGTCAACTTCTCAAGTCGAAATTACTTTATTGCATGTGACAGATTTCGCATTTGCTGTGACATTTTCTAGTGACAGTGATGTAAGTGTAACGGCAACAACAAACAGTGTAAAATAAATCGATTGAAAATACCGGAAAATTTGTGATAAGGAAAAACTACACACATTCATAATTACATACACACGACGTATGCACCGCAACGCGTCAGTAGTAAAGTTGGTAATGTGCCGCAAGCTACCGCAAGCCTGAATTTTACCGTTAATTAAGCCCTTTTTTCGTCATACTTAAAACGCTCATTAAGTAACGCTGCACGCTCCTTTACTTAAATAAGAATTTATGTGAAAAAGTAAATAGCAAACCGCTAATTGCAATGAAAAATGATTCAGCATTAAGTGTACGTGAGTGAGTGTGTGTTTATGAGGGCGCGCAAAGTTAATTGGCGGCAAATGTTGATGATGATGTTGACAACGACGAAGCCATAACTCGGTCACTCGGTCGTGGCGGTGAAGTCACATGTTACGCATAATTAATGATAAAAACAAATATGTATGGCAAACAAGCGGATGTGCGCGCACCTATGCACATTTATGTATATGTACCTATGTATAGAAAACTAACAGTGTGTATTTATATCTATGAGCAAACACCAAAACAATCGTCGCCATAAATACATACTTTATGAGCAAAAACAGACAATTTGCGCTGTATGTGTGTAGTTATTGTTTTTGCTTGTTGATACCCTAAGGACGCTCAAAGAGCGTCACGTGACTGATAGAAACGGAAAGTGGTTGTGTCTCCTTATAGTCTGCGCTTCCTGGTGCCTGTGTGAATCTATTATTAATTATGTTTTATCACAAAAGATGTGCATGCGCGCCTGGATGTACAACATAAATTCATATACGTATAATTATTTGCGCGAAAAACAAGTCCGTTTTTCTTTATACGGTCTAAATTGGAATTGCAAAAGTTTAAGCGAGTGCCTTAAAAGGATTGATTATGCAGACTGTATGATAATTGCAAATTATATGTTACTATCATAAATAGAAAACAATAAAATACTAAAATAATATATAATAAAATTAAATAAATAAAATAAAAACTTAGATTAAAGCAAAAAGAAAAAACCTAAAATAAAAAATACAATAATAAAATAAAATTAAATACTATAAAAAATAAAAAAAATACGATAAATGAATAAAAATGGAATGGTATGAAATAAATTACAAAAAAAAAATATCAAATAAAAAATAAACAAAAATAAAATAAATAATAAAATAAAATAAAATATAAAATATAATAACATGAAATAAATGAAAATAAAGTAAAGTGAAATATAATAAAATAAATTTAAATTAAGTCAAATAAAATAAAATAAAAGAAAATAAACTAAATTGAATAAAATAGTAAATGTATTTTTTTATATTTTATGTAAACAGATTTAACAAAGTTTTCTATTTCTAAAGAAAATAAAAATAAATACTTGAATGTGTAATTGAAATATAATTCTTTCAATATAAAAAAGTTTAGTTTGTTATAATTTAGTTGAGAACTATACAGTTTATTAAGTGCCATAAACAAAAGTTATAAAACTATGTCAACTCGGATTAAAATATGTTATATATATCTACAAATCAAATATAAGTGAGTGCAATCAATGCAGTTATGATAACTTGGGAACTTTATTGTTTAACGGCGTTCATCTATAAGTAATGTACGGTGCGTAAGTCGCAGTTGTAAACATAAAAAGTGTTAAAAAGACTGTATGTACATATTTGTACTCATATTTATATACTCGTATGTACATATGTGTCTGTGTCCCAAGGGACGAGTAATTTGGAGTATTAATATTTTGAAACACACCAAAACACGTAAAACACGTTGAATTTTACATGTAAATATGTAAGTATTCACAATTTATGTTTGCATATTTGATTTTATGTTTCATATTAAATACATATTTTAATATATACATATTTATGCTTTTGTAATTCTATGCGTGAAAGTGTCGTATATTCGCACATTGAACTTGTCTTGTTTTTTTTTTTTTTGGGCTCTTGATTTTGATGTCCTAACCATATACGCACGACTCTTAATCACTCATTGCACTTGTAAGTAGTAAATCAACACCATCATGACTTCATTCCAAAATTACTGAACAATTTTCATGCCACATACGGCAGTTTTGAAATTAAGATTGCTACCTTCCGTTTCCGACTTAAGCTTTCTAAAAATATCATAGCATGAACATGAGAATGTCGTCATACTCATCAATTTCTCCGATAGTTATTGAATAATTCTCCCTAACAGGTTTCTCCTTTTCTGGAAAGCGTGGAGTTCCATCGGTTGTTGATGTGGCGGCGGGACTAGATAGATAGATAGATAATGTGGAGAATCTACCCAACGACATTAGGTATATTGTGCTCTCACTACTTATTACAATTCTTCGTATAACCCGAGTGTCTTAAGATAACCTAAAAGACTTAGCATCCTAACGGTTGTAATGAGAATATTCTTAGGCTGTAACGCTCACATACTTTTCAGCCTCCTCCGCAGGAGTAGTTTGAGTTTAATGCCTAGTTTATGCAAACGGTATAAAAGTCCCCAGTATTCAGTGTGCTGTTGGAATGCCTAAAATAATTCTTTAATTATTTTACTAACTATGATCAACTGTAGCCGCTTATGAGTTCATTGGCCTATTGCTTATTTATAATGTAGTTATCTTCCAACTCTTCTTTAATTGTATGTTTCCCGATGGAAAGAAGGGTTCAGGTCCTATTGTTATAGATGCTGCCACTTCCTTTGCTAATGTTTCTCCTACTTCATTTCCCTGTACACGTTTACCATATGCCTGAACCTATAATAGTTGAACCTTGTTATACTCGGACGCCTGCAGCTATGCCTTCGATGGGTTTGGAGCCGTAAGTTAACCAGGCATATATGTATGCTTTAAATATATTCTCCATCTCTGATTGACTCCAAATATTTTCACTCCCATAAGGCATGTCATCTGTGTTATACATTGCTATTGAGAAAACGGTTTAGTCCCTTGTTCTAGTGGGTACTATTTTCACTTTGTCTGTTCCTTTCCTTACCACAGTAAGCCTTTTTGCGATTCGTTCTATGACATTTTATAAGAGTGTAAGAGCAAGTAAGTTCGCACTCGGGATGTTTGGCTTCCATCTCCAGCATTTTCCTGTAAGCCTTCTATATATCAATTATAGTTTGGTTGCTTTACTAATCATGCAGTCCAATAGAGTTTTCCACGTGACTCGGCAATCAAAGAATGGTCTTAAGTATTTTACTACAAAGGATGGTTCTGTCATGTTACCATCTACACGTATGTATTGTCATTTCCTTTATTTCTTTTAATATTCTTCTTATAGCAAAAGGGATGATGGCTGTTATGATGGTGATAATGAGTCTGTATAATATCGGCGGCCACGGTAGCCGAGTAACATTTTTCAGTCGATCAGAATTACTTCAACTGTTTTTCAGTACTCAATTCTTCAATTCAATTAAATTCTTTTTTAACCAAAATTTTATTCGTAGCAAGAAGAAAATAGACAAACAAATGTACATACGACATGATATTTGAAAGCTCGTCTTAATGATTGAATATACCCCGTATGCCTTTCATACGCATGTCATCTTGCAGTCAGTGGAAAAAGTACGAGAGATTGGCTGTAAAACCGGCTCATCCAAGCAATTTACCTGAAAGAGGCATTTTCTGCTGAACTCCAGCAAATTAAACTTAAATTGGATAAGGATTAAAATAATATAAGCATCTAGAATATACAGCCAACACTTTTTTTGTCACACAATCATCCTAATCAGAACGGATCCTGCCCAGCAAGACGAACTCGCCTTCAAGTACGTACCAGAGAGTCTTTTGAAGAACAACATTTTACTACAAATAGAGTAAAGCTGAAATTAAGATTTAAAACTTATTGTTAAGCTTAAAATAAGCTTTCCATATAATTCTGATGAATAGATATGAAATTTAAATGCCTCGAAGATAAGTTTGAGAAACGTTTGTGACAAAGACCCAAAGATCTCAAAATGGAAACGTTATCACAGACGAAAGCTTGACAAAGGAAAAACTCATTACAATTAATTTACTTTTTTATATATATAAATGTAATTTGTAGTATCCGTCTAGACATATAACATAAAGATGGGACTTACCAAAAAAATCTATGAGTAAGGATGTTGCAATCTTAAAATATTTTAATACAAACTTTCTAGAATCAGCGGTGCAAATTTGAGAGAAAATATTTTTGTTGGGCCGGAGAAGCTCCTAATTATACAAGGTATAAATAAGAGCTTGGTTAGGTTTTGAGTAATAATTATTTTTCCAATATTTGCTATAAGAATATTATCTTTTCTTTAATTAAGATAGTTGTCTGATAACATGGTTTCGAAAAGTCGAAGTTTTTGTGAGAGCACTATATATTAAGAATACACTTTCAAAATTTGAGAACGAAGTTAAAAATTTTGACGATTTTGCTATCCAACCGAACGGGTTGAAATTTCAATACGTTTTTTTCTACTCATCAATAGATCTCGTAGGAACTAGAGTATTTTTTATTGCCACCTTACCATTTAACAGCCCGATTTATGTGTATATTTAAAAAGCTTTCACTTTTTATCGAAGTCAGGACTTTTTTTATTTTTCAACGAAATTTTTTAATCCTAGTTCCAACCAGAATGACAAATTCACACACTAATCTACATGAATTATTTCGTGCGGTTTTCTAAGAAGGGCTCTACTAGTATTATTTCGCGTCGTGTTCATCTGTGGTTATATTCATTTCAAAGGTACTGTCATTTCGCGTCGTTTTCAGTAGATGTCACTTGTTTTAGCGTGAACAATACTTGTTTCATTCATTTGAAAATGTAGAACTTTGTACCAGATAAAGTATTTTTGTGGGGAATACCTCTTCATTACTTTAACATGAAGAAAAGTGCTACCGAAAGCCATCATTTTACTTTACGTTTATGGTGACCATGCTTTAGCCGAACGAACGTGCCAAAAGTGGTTTGCACGGTTTAAAAGTGGCAATTTCGACATGGACGACGGACAGCCAAAAAAATTTCAAGGCGAAGAATTGGAGACATTGCTCAACGCAGATGCATGCCAGCCGCAAGAAGAACTTGCACAAGTATTAGGAGGTGATCAAGCAACCGTTTTCAGACGATTAAAATCATTAGGATTCATCCAGAATCTTGGAAATTGGGTGCCTTATGAATTAAAGCCAAGAGACGTCGAACGTCGATTCTGCATGTCGGAGATGTTGCCTCAACGTCACCAAAAGAAGTAATTTTTGCATCGGATTGTCACTGGCGATGAAAAAAGGATTTATTATGATAACCCAAAGCGCAAGACATCGTATGTGAAGCCCGGCCAACCATCAATATCCACGGCAAAGCCGAATATCCATGGTGCCAAGGTTATGCTATGTATTTGGTGGGACCACAAGGGTGTGCTCTATTAGTCCGAGTTTACATGAGGATACTTTTTGTCGACGAAACACTCGTTTGTAGGGGAGGGGGCGACGACGAAGGCGACAATGCAAAGTGTCGCTGTGCTCGTTCCACTCGTTTTGTGTTCCTATTCGTCTCTGTAGATTTTGGCATTCCCTTTTATTTTGTTTCTCACTTTGAACTGATTGTAGCTGTCTAAAATTTCAAATGAATAAATGCCGTAAATTTGGAAATTTAAATTGCGGGTTTTTACTACAATATTTACATATATGTAATATATGTATGCAAACATATATGCCTTTGTGTATATGTATCCGATTATTAATAAATATTTCAGATAATGGAGTTTGCAGATAAAGTTGAATTAATGCAAGAAATATTATAGAGTATTGAAGAAGCCGCTGAGATTGATTTTGATGATGGTGAAAAGCATGAGAAATATAAATAGATTACACTTTGGAGAGGGTAGAGCTGATGTTTAATAAAATGTAAAAATATATAAAAGAAATAGATAAATAAAAGCTGTGTCTTCCTTTACACAAACATAGTGTTTTTATTTTAGACATATTAAAAAGCGCGATGCGAACGAAAAATTGCGAGTGTAAAATAAAGCGGAGTAGAGAAAAAAAAATGAACACCAAACAAATGTCAAAAAAATTGCTTGACGAAAGTGTCTCTGTGTGAACGTGAAGGGCGACACAAAAGAGAAAATTTCGAAAAAAAGCGACAAAAAGTATCCTCATGTAAACTCGGACTTATGAGCTATTGAAATCGGGTCAGACGATCAATGCGGACTTCTACCGAAAACAATTGATTCGTTTGAAAAGGGCCATTACGGGATAACGACCAGAATATGCGACCAGACACGAATCAATAATTTTTCATCATGACAACGCTCGGCCACATGTTGCAAGGCCAGTTAAAAACTATTTGGAAAACTGTGCGTGGGAAGTTCTACCTCACCCGCCTTATAGCCCAGACATAGCACCTTCCGATTACCACTTGATCAGATCAATGCAGAATGCCCTCACCGGAGTACGCTTCACTTCAGAACAGGGTATCAGAAATTGGCTCGATTCTTCCTTGACCTCCAAGCCGGAGAAGTTCTTTTGGGATGGGATCCACAAACTGCCAGAAAGATGGGCAAACATCGTAGCTTCTGATGGGCAATACTTTGAACATTAAATGTATAACAATTATTTCACAATAAAGTCTTAATTTTCGAAAAAAAAATTTCTTGAGATGTCCTCAAGCACCCAAACCGACAGGGCCAGCCACCTCTTTTTTTTGAAAAATAGTTTTTTATTGTTCACTCTGAGATTCTATTAATAATACATTACAAAATTAAACTAATTGATTTGATTTTAAATGAGCGTTATTTCGAAACATATAAATATGAGTTGCTAATACGATTTTTTTTTTTTGCAAAACAATGTACCATAATTAACTCCGTAGACATGACCAAAAATTCACAAGAGGCTTAAGAGCAAATAAAAAGTGTTGCAAATAATTTCTATGAGAATAAAGTATTCATATCAGGGCAACATGCTGCTTACATATATCGAAAACTAATTTGATATTTAGCACTTGAGTTCTCGTGAGAGCAATGTCATGATGGATTTTACTTGTACGAGTATGAAAGTGTCTCGCTTCAAAAACTGGAGTAGGCAATAAAATGCTAGCCCCGAGCACTGTTTCGGCGTAAATGATAATATCTAGAGCTTCTTTTTCTTTTTTTTTCTATTTTCAAAGTAAATAGAAATGAACATTTAAACTGGTCAGCAAAATTTTAACTTTTGGCACATGAAGACCTAAGAATATCAAACTTATATATAAGAGTATATATAGCTCCTCAAAAGAAGAGTGTTACTGCCATTTTGAAAACTCTAGGTTTGAGTCCAACATCCAAATTTATAGAAAATTAAATTTTCTCTCGGTCTTGATGAAAACTTTCACCTTTTCTCTCATACCTCCCAGACTTACTGGAAGGACATCCAAATGAGAGTCCAAATGGGATTTCTTTTATTCATTCTTCATAATTTTTTGATTTTCAGTTTCCATGAAAGTTTTGGACAAATTTCACAAAACATTGCCAGGCAAGTTTTCCTAGTCTTTCATTTTTTTAATCAATTGATGTATTTGAACAATTGCTTTGACCCTTTTTTAGCAATATTTTCTATAATATTAAATTTAAAAATCAATGAAATGCAAAAAAAAATATTTGTAAAAAACATTTCTGGACTTCGAATTGTTCCGCAGCTTGAAAGTTCTAGGAAAGATTTGAACTGTTGTTCAATGAACGAGAATTGAGAAAGCATCGAGCTGCTCGTTCTCACCTTGACAATGTATAACTGTGTCTTTATTGACATCTAACGAGCTACTGTCGTAAGTTTATATATTCTGCGTCGGATTATCAGGGCGACATTGTTGTCGCTGCTAATACTAGATCCTAGATATACGAAATTGTCTAAAATTTCAAGTTATGTTTCTCAACAGTGACGTCGGAGCTGAGGCACGTAGTCGATGACTGTTTATTTGATAACATGATATTTCATCTTGCCCTCGTTTACTATCAGACACATAGGCTTCACTTTCTTATCCGGTATGGAGGCAGCAGATCTCATGGCGTGCTTGCTGACGTAAGTCAGTCGGCGAAAGCCAGCGACTGTACACTCTTTTAAAATATTGTATCTTCTTAAATTTGCTTTGAAGCTCGCATTATTTTCTCAAGCAATCGATTAAGGAAGTCACTCTATAAGGATTTACCTTGTCTGAAAACTGGTATGGTAGCGAATGGCTCGGAGAGGTTCTTCACGATTCTGGCGGAGCCTTTGATGTTGCTTAATGTCAGCTTAGATAGCCGTTTAAGTTTTGCGGCTCAAAGGCTGCTTTGAAATGGATGAAGAGGTAGTGTGTGTCAATGCTCTTTTCACGGGTCTTTTCAAGATTTATTGCATGGTATCTCGTTAATATCTACGTCTATTTTGTGGATTAGACATAACATGCTTAGGTCCCAGTCGTTGGACATGCTTTTGTTCGACCATATTCTTTAAAGAACAGTTCCTGCATGATCCTTGTCAGTTTTTCACCACTGTATTTAAATAGCTGACAAGCAATCTTCTCCTGTTTGTTGTTTCTAAGGCGGGCACTTGTTATTCCAGCATGTTTATCGTCGGGTAATGAAACATCTGTTGCATCACCATCGACTGGGAAAGCGGCCTCGCCATCTTCAAGTGTTCCATTTGCAATGCAAGATCATCTTGAAGCTTCTCCAATAAATGGAAAGAGCTACAGCTCTAAGCCGCCTCCGAGCGCAGCCTGTAGCTTTTTCACATCGGAAATATACTCCGATAGTTGTCGTTCCCTGTCGATAGGCGACCACAATAGGTGGGTTTTCTTTTATGTTTATATGGTAGGCAAGCACTGCTAGCCATCTAACTATAGAAGCCGCTATAATACGAATAAGATTAACTTGATTTGTTTTATTAAAATGCAAATTTTTCGTAAAAATTTTTGTATTATAGGTATATGCTTATAAAATATTACTTTTGTGTTCACATAAAAGCTTGTTCTAGATTGTGATATTGGTTATTGAATTGTTGACATCACACTGTGTGCAGCGCCATAATACAGGTAATATGCAAATTCGAGAAAATATCACATTCAAATACTTTTTACTCGAAGGCGACTCTCAGCAGCTGAAAATTTAAAATTGAAGCTCCTTTACAAACGAAGTGAGTATGTACAAGTGCCTATAGCTGTGCATACGTAAATATCCTCACGCAGCAGAATCATAACAGATCCTTTGTTTGTGAATGAAATAAAGAAAGCAGAAGATTCGAATGGTATGAGTGGCGCCACAGGAGGTCAAAGCGGGTTTTGCTCAGCACATTTTACACGTGTATTTAGATTTTTTTACACACACACGCATTGCGCTTAAACTGTGTGGGTGAATACTCGTATGCTAGTATGTGTGTATTCACTGTATGTGAATTTGGCGTAAAATGCCTTTTATGAGGTCTCAGCAGAATGCTTCATGCCGCACAGTTTTTTACATACAAAACATCAACGTTTTAAAGCTACCAGGTGTACAAGTATGAAAGGTCGTTTTTTTAAAATCAAAAAACACGTTAAATTTTGTGGAAAAAGAACAAATCATTTATTCAAAGTATTTGCCGTCGCTAGCTACACATTTTTCCCATCTCTCGGGCAATTTGTGGATTCCACGCCAGTAGAACTCATCGTCTTTTGCGGCGAACCATTCATCGAGCCATTTTTTCACACTTTCGTAAGAATCGAAGCGCTGCTCAGCGAGTGCGTGTCCCATCGAAGCGAATAGGTGGTAATCGGATGGGGCCAGGTCTGGTGAGTAAGCCGCATGCGGAAGCACTTCCCAATTGAGTGTTTCCAACGTGTCGCGAACCGCTCTTGCCGTATGTGATGGAGCGTTGTCATGGAGAAAAATGACCTTGTGTTGTCTTTTTTGATATTCCGGTCGTTTTCTCTGAAGCGCACGGTTCAAATTGATCAATTGTTGTTGATAGCTTGCCGTATTTGCGTTTGAGCATCGTCTTCATCCAATAATGCTTGCAGTTCGGCGTCTTCGAACCTTTTTGGTGGTTTTCCGTGCTCTTTGTCGTCGACGTCAAAATCACCACTTTTGAAGCGTTGAAACCACCGTTCACACGTTTTCACAGTTGGTACTTGTTCGCCAAAGGCTTCAACAAGCATTCGGTGCGATTCCGCAGCTGTTTTCTTCAAATGAAAACAGAAAATTAACACTGTCCGCGTTTGCTCTTTATTCGGCACGAAACTCGACATGTTGACTGCACTGAGAGTAAACGATAATGACGCTCGATTCGCGCAAAACTATGGTGGTTCGACAGTCAAGGTTGACACTTCACAAGGTCAAAGTTTTATGACAATCGATAAATATTTACGTTTGCGAGACATCTATATGTTCGAACCGACATTTCATACTTGTACACCTGGTAAGAACAAAAAAACACAGCTTCTTGTATTACTTCATCGCCATCTACATACATTTTCTTCGATTGGAAGAAATCCCTGCTGTACATATCCAGTGAAAGGAACGACAGTTAGGCAATTTAAAAGTGTAACGGTAAAGCCTAAAATACAATATGAGAACGCTTTTTATTATTTCCGTTTCTTTTTACTGTTTTTTATCGCTGTGTTGTTCTGTTGTTGATGTTTTACAAACATACTCGGGTTTCTCAAAGCAGAGTAATGAAATAGGTATGTATTTATGGTATGTGTATATACATATGTATGTGCTTACATGTATATCCCCATGCGGTCAAATGGGTTATAAAAGAATGCCTTTTATTTCATATTCCGTATAGCAAATTTGGAAACCTTCTCAATTCTTCCTTTACTTGTACATATTTTTACTCCTTTATATGTAGGTGTGACTTTTACAGTCATTTGAATTCTCCACACTTCTTCTTGCGAAATTTTTAACAAACGAAATTTCTCTCCAAAAATAAAGCTCCTACACAGCCAAATGCAAAGCTTTTAGCTGCGTGCAAAAAAAGTCCTTTGTGTATGTCCTTCATTCCTTTTGTTTGCGGGCAACCTTTCAATTTCTTTGCTTGAAAACAGTTTTTGTTTTTGAAAGGTTTTGTGTTGGAGTTGTATGCGAGAGCTGCTTCTTGGAAAATGTTTTTTGGTAAAGCTCTTTCAAACCGTTGTATGGGGAATTTTAGAAATAGAAAAATGACGCGCAACAAAAAGGTTAATCACGAGGTTTTTTCGAAATTTTGGCCAGAAAGTCGTTCACAGTGCTAGCCTTGTAAGATGTTGCGTTGTCTGTGAGTACTCCGCGACATATTCTTTCCCAGCATAGATCACAACCCATCTATTCAGGATTCGATCACTGAATAAATATATTGATTATTTTGATATAATCATAAAATACTTTTGAGTTTTAAGAAGTTTATTTTTCCATTTTATTTTAACACTTTGTTTTATTTAACAAAATTTTCGTTTTAAAACTTTTATTTAACAATGTTCTACTTTATTTTCACACTCAAATTTATGTAACGTTAGTAAGAGAATTTAGCAGGTAAGTTTATTTACATTTACGTTTATATCTATTTTACATTGTTTTGTATAACGGGTAGCGAGGAGGATAGGGTTGCAGGTACATAAGTACGAAAAAGGGAGTAGGGTGAGGTGAGTATATACATGGGTGAGTTGGTACGGTAAGTATAGGAATGTAAGTATGTTTATTGTTCTTATTCTATATTTTAATTGTGCTATTTAGAAAGGCCTGAATTCGAACTCATGTCTTCAACATGCCGGCGGGCCTGCGGCGTCATGACGTCTTGGAAAGCTTTTGATTGCTTAATGGGAGGTGGAAGTTTAAGGTCCGGCTGTATAATAGGGTCTGCAAAGAGAATTTTCATCGAAACACATTATTAGTTTATGAATTACTGTGAATATATCGACGTAATGGGATAATGAGAGAAAAATTGGTATCTGTGAGAGAGGGAGAGAGAGAGAGAGAGAGACTCCCGAGAGAGAGTGAGAGTGTTAGAGCTAGTTCTACAGAGTGTGACAGTTCCGCCAGAGATGCGGATGTCCACGTTGCGAACATGTTACTCGTTGGGATTGAGTATGTCCATCATTGGGAGTATTCGGCCGTCTATTTCGGGCATTCTGAGTTTTTATTTGCACCGGATAAGAGTAGCCATTTGATAAGACTTTTGGACAGGACTCGGATGACTTGTACAGCATGTCATGTCTTCAACACCATCTATGGCTGAATTCACCGGAACCTACTATCTCCTATCCTTGTCCTATAGCATTTCCCCAGGATACTCATTTTAAACGGACGTGTGATATATTCGGTCGACATAATCACCCAGCACAGTCGTTAGTACGAGCAACCATGGATTGGTTTCGCATCACGTTTATTCTAGAGAATAATATGGAGAAGCCGTAGATTCCTTAATAGAATTATGAGACAGCGGAGGGGAAACAAAAACACATAAAAAACATCAACTCACGTTCAACAAATAGCTAGATGATCCAATTTGCAACCGAGCTACTCATAAATACATATATTGTATATAGGCACAAAAGGTAAAACATGTCAAACACATTCGTGTTGCATACACTTTTCATGTTGAAACCGTAACATTATTTTGTGTTTAATGTGATAATAGAGACTCACATAGAGAACTCATAATGTTGCCTTGTCATTAAATTCATTTTGCATAGGAAATGATGTTGTCTGTGCTCTGACCTTTGTAAATGTAAGCAGAGTCTTTTACCTTTCTACATGGTTATTTTTCGAGAGTGTACGCATACGAGGGCTCCTATATATATTTCTGGCCTAGGCAACACTAAGTGTTGCCAGGTGCAATCTGACATTTCCATTGGAAAGTTTGACATTTTTTAGCATAACATCACTCAGAACGTTTTGTCATTTAATCGTGAATTGTTTTATTTACAGGGAATTAAAACATTCATCTCGGCCAAAAAATGGAATTAACTCGTGAACATTTTCGTGCGATCATTTTTCACAACTTTCGACGTGGATTATCACGACAAGAGTGCATCGATGAACTAAAATCTTTGTATGGCTATGAAGCACCATCCTATAGTACTGTGAAAAACTGGTACAACGAATTCAATCGTGCCCGACGCTCGCTCAAAGGCGAATTCCGTGAAGGGCGTCCAAAAACAGCCGTTGTGCCAGAAAACATCGATGCCGTACGTGAACTGATAATTCAAGACCGTCATGTAACATACCTTCAGATAGAGGCATGCCTATGCATTTCTTCTACCAGCATACATTCGATATTGCATGAACACCTGGCCGTAAAAAAGGTTTGTTCTCGTTGGATCCCGCTCAATTTGACAATCGCTCAAAAAAGGCTCGTGTGGATTGGTGTAAAGAAATGCTAAAAAATACGATCGCGGTGCTTCAAAAGACGTTTATAAGATCGTCACAAGTGACGAATCGTGGATCTATGCGTATGAGCCCGAAACAAAACAGCAATCGACCGTGTGGGTCTTCCAAGACGAGCCAAATCCAACGAAAGTTGTTCGTGGAAGAAGCACTTCGAAGCAAATGGTCGCCTGTTTCTTCGGCAAAACTGGTCATGTGGCGACTGTTCCGCTTGAGCAACGTAGGACAGTCAATTCTGAGTGGTACACCACCATTTGTTTGCCTGAAACCTTCGGAGAAATTCGAAAAACGAACAAGAGAAGACGAATCATTGTGCAAAATGACAATGCGAGCTCTCACACATCGGCTCAAACCAGCGCCTTTTTGACCGGCCAAAACGTCGAATTGATGGGTCATCCGCCGTACAGCCCTGACTTGGCACCCAATGACTTCTTTTTATTCCCACACATCAAGAAAATAATGCGTGGTCAACGATTTTCGTCGCCAGAAGATGCTGTTGAAGCATTCAAAAACCATGTTTTGGAGGTGTCTCCATCGGAGTGGAAAAAGTGCTTCGAAAATTGGTTTGAGCGCATGTAAAAGTGTATAAATCTTGATGGAGAATATTTTGAAAAATAATAAAAATCATTTTCGTTGATAAATATTCGTATTTTCATTATTAGGCCAGAAATATATATAGCAGACCTCGTACACGTATGTATTTTCAGCTCATCTAAAATGGAAATTATTTTTTACACAATAACTCATGAATGCATTTTAAACGCGACCTTTTTGGCGTTCTACTAAACGGATTTTTTTATTTTTATTTTAAATATCTTTTCGTTTTTTTGCAGCACTTGTGGTTTCATTTAACTAATAAATGGAGTCTTCCGTTGCTGCGTTTGATAGTTATTCACGTATTGAAGAATCTGCAGTTTATTTTTACAACCAAATTTACATATATACGTATGTCCTTCAATGCGTTTCCCGAATATATTTGTAGCGATGGATGATAAGCCTGCGTTTGGGAAAATGAGCAAAAGGCGGAAAAGTTTATTTAATTATGCACCGACGACCAAGCGATGGCACAGGATCGCTCCAACGATGTCAGTTGCCAGCAAAAGGGCGAGGATGTCGTGCTATTCTTAATGGTGATCCTTATTGCCATTACGACCAGTACAGGTGAGTCACAAGAATCCTCTTTTTATATATATATATTTGTAAATGCTTAAAAACTCATGCACATCGGTTAATATGAAAACACAAACTTATATTAATATATACATGTACTCGTACTTATATATGTAAAAACATTCGTACACTTGTTTGGTTGTGAAAAATTACCAGGAATGCAATTAACATTGAAGTTGATAATTGAAATATATGTTTTTGCGGTTGCTTTAGCACTCAGTTTGACATTTAACGTGTAGTCTAGATTTTTATACCCAATCGCACTTGCATTGGGTATAATAACTCTGTCTGTCTACCGATAGATTACAGAAGGAAAAGATAATCAAGACACTTAGAGATATACATATGTATGTAGGTACACAGACCTAGTAAAAAGTAATCCATATTTATTCAAGGCTTTATTTGCCATACATTAAGATCAGAAGTATATTGAATATTTTCCAGCACTTTTTTGTTAAGTTGATAGCACTGTTCTAAATTACCTTACGTAATTACTAGGCCTCAATCGAGTCGACATTGGTAATAGACTGGAATGCAATTATTTTGAAACAGGCGACCTTTCCAGACATTATAACTTCAATTACGAAGAACTTGCGAACTTCTCTTGGGTATCAAATCGGAAATTTTATTACATTAGAAATAAGTAATTAGGAGAAAATAAAAATCATACCATAAATCGTTTAAATTCAAAAGATGAAATATATACTTTCGCTAAAATAGTACAGGAAACTATTGCTTTAAAAAGCTTTTCTAAAGAAATTGTTAAAATTCATAAGTCAATTCGCCGATGTTATAGAAAGCTTATGATGAATCAACTTTATCTAAAAGAATGTAGGGGAATAATTGCCTCGCATGGATCGGTCATAATCGTGAGGACCGAAAGTCGTCCTTAAAGTTTGAAAGATACAGCATTAGAGCTTTCTATATCTCACCTATCAATTCATTTATGTGAATATTTGGGCATTAAATGCATTACCGCTTGATTAGTTCTTAAATATCTGAATTATTTAAATTTAAAAAATTCAGAATTTAAATTATTTAAATATCTGATAGAGTAAATTCAGATCCCACGTTCAAACAGTGCGCTGTAAAAAGTGATGATACACGAGCTCAAGAACCAGTCAACAAGCTTCACAATTGCAATTTCCAATTTTGCGGAAACCGAATATCGCGAATGTTGCCAGAAGAGCAAAAGGCAATTAATGAATATTTTCTGTGCGTTATGCACCGTTTGAGTGAGAAAATTCGTTGAAAAGTAAAGAAAACAAGGCTAACATATAAACGATGTTAACCAAATATGGTTCCCAGCAACTTTTATCTCCTTCAGGAAGCCAAATTACCGCTTTTAGTTGATACAAGAGATAAATGCCGAGACGATAACTTAAGTGTAAAAATACTAAAATAATTGGAAGGGGCCTGCTTTGAAGGCGGTGCAATAAATTAAATAAATATTTATTTATTGAACCACCACCCATTTTTTTTGGGAAAAAATCGAAGCCAGGTATAATTCCTGTGAGGAAAATTTTTTGAGGAGTTAACATAGATAAAGAACCAAGCTTCAACCCAAACCCCAAACTTTTTGTACAGATCAATTACAGGACCACTTTAATGGAGAAAAGCTTTTTATGTATTGTAATAATCTATACAGGGGTTATCTATATATGTACCTATGTTCCAAATATGAGACAAGTCGAACCATAAAAACAATTTTTTTCGAAAAGATCGCTCTCTAGTATACAATTATCTCTTGTATATTCCCCAGAAAAAAATGAACCCCAAGTACTCTTTGGCAAAGAGCTACCTATGTAGGAATTTTCATATAAATCGAACGATTTAATATTCCAGATACACTTCCGAACTACCGAAAAATTCCGTGGGTGAGTCAGTGAGTTGATCCATCAGTTATTAAGGACAAAATCTTTTATATATTACAAAAGTTTGCCAGCGACTTCTTTTAATGTGGTTCTAATAAGACTTCCCGGAAAATCCTTTCTGATTGAGTGCATACGTTAGAACACAGCTTCCTAGTTTCAAGTTTCTACGATCAGTGGTTTAGCTTGTGGGTTGATCCTTCCGTCGTTCATAAATATTTTCTTTCAAAATTTATTTCTATTGGAAACTTAAGTTTACTTTGGGTTATGACGATGATTTACAAATAAATATTTTGGATATACCTAACACCTATAATGGGCTTTACTGACTTAATATGTATAAAATGTAGTTTAATTATGTACATATCTTCATATATTCTTAACATAAACAAAGTCTTATATAGGTAATCATAGAAAATCATTCTAGCGACACACCCTAGTATATGACATCAATGAAGGTATGATGTTGTTAAGCAACGGATTATCTGCATTATTTTATTAATGCACATTTTTTAGGTTAAGTATAATACCACATGTTTCATTTAAAATATGGTTTTTTACGGTAATTTGTACTTGAATTACATAAAACATAAAACATATTACTTTGGTGTAACTGCCAGCAGCAAAAAATAAAAAATTAAATATTGTAAAAATAAAAAATTACATATTCTCTTTCAACAAAGGTAAATCTATGGCAACCGTATACTCGTAGATACATATACATACATATGCTGGCCAATTAACCAAATGTTACGGATAACTTTAATATACATTGAACGATGGATTTTAACTGTTATTAAATTTTACATCATTGTATAAATAATATTTACAATTTAATACAACTAATTACAATGATTTTATAGAAAATTCTTTCATATTGTACATATGGATCAAATAATACATATGAAAACTCATATCTTTTTCCTTTTCTCAAAACAAAATTGGGTGAGTGTTTCCATGATGGATGGATTTTTGGAGCTTCGTCCCGCTATATTCTACAAAATAAAAAAATTCTCCGAATAATGAACTAAAATTAAACTACCTCCGAGGGATATCATATTTCCTGCATAAATTAGTAGTCGGGAAAAGTACTTATCTAAGTTTATGAAGTTATAATAAAAAATCCCTCAATTCTATAGGGTTTTCGAATAAGGTGTTATTTTGAATAACCCGTTACTCCTGCAACTTTGGAGCTGTAATTTTTTGACATTTTATAAGTAAAATCTGCGCCCGCAACAAAAATGGAACGATACACGTTTCGACAAGGCATTAAATGGCTGAAACTTTGGTGAGTAACTGTCAACGGATGAAAAACGAAATTCGCATGATTCAATTTCCGAGCGCTGTCATTTTCACGTTGCTGCCTAAATCAATTTGATATCATCATCGTAAAAGTAGTGAATATAACTCAAAAAGTTCTTAGAAATTGCTCTGTTCTCATGCACTCATTACTTGTTTATTTGCGCGAAATTTTGAAATCGTCTCTCTTATAACATATTTTCCAATTAGAGGTGGTATTTTGAAAAACAGACAATCTTTCTCTTAAAAAGATCGATGGTTTCATTGAGCGCCGTCTTGTAAACATTGTCCAGATCAATACAATCCAATTATATACGAGTATACGGTTGGCGCTTTGTAACCGCTGAAGAGATTTTCGGCCGAGCTCTTCCTTCAATTTGTGGTTTTACATCTTGATGTTTTCCCAAAAAAATTGAGGGAACTACAGTTTATTCTAAGCCACCTCCAAAAGTCTGATGGGTTTTTATGAGGAACTTTTATTTCATGTACTCGGAAAGCTTTAGATTCCCTTCCCAACGGAGACCGCAATTAGAACTGTTGGTCGAACCAGGACTCGAACCTTGGTCTTCAGAATAGCAGTACGTAATCCACTATCCACTCGGCTATTGCGACCATTAGTGACTCATAAAATCTAAGCTCAATTTTCAGTACTTCTCTAAAACTAAATTAATTAAAAAATTTCACATTATCAATTTTTATCACCTTAAAAAATATCGAACCATTCCTTTACAAATCACTCAGCTAACTAGAGAGTTTTAAGTATATATGTAAATAAAGTGAGGTAGTATTTCAGTTTATTATTATCAATATTTCAGATTTATTTATTATTTACATCAATTATTAACCACTCTGATATTTGTATGCTAACTCTTCTGGTGATGGTAATCGCGCTGGAGCGTGCCTAAATGTCTTAATGTCGGCATTGGGGCCGATTTTCATAAAAACTGGCGGTATTTTAATATTTTCGACTGGTTTGTATTCATTTATTAACCTTTCAACTTCGTACCTAAACCTCGGGTCGATATTCAAATCTGTTCGTCTTTTTCTTTACCTCAAATTTTTTTTTAGAAAAGTAAAATCCTCATCGAATCTGCACACACAATTTTTAACAAAATCAAATCCAATTATGGCATCAACTTTTATGGCATTGTTTTCAACAACAACGAAGTCATGTATTTTTTCTACTTCGTCCGCACTACCGCGAATGTATCCAATTGGTTGAGTTAATTTGCCGCCCAAACCAGATGACATTACTTTGTTCTCGTGCAATTTGTGATTGGGAAATTTAAAAAAAAAAAATTTCGCTTTTCATGATCGAGATGTCGGCGCTCGTATTCGTATTCACCCAACAGTTTAATTCGACCTTGTCAAGTTTGATAGTCTTAAGGGGGGACATCTGAGTAACTCAAAAAAAATAAGCGGATTTTCTGGAATTTTTTTTGACCAAACGAAAGAGCCAATCGAAATTTTGTAAAGTAGGTTTTATAATATGCGATGTACAAAATATGATTTTTTGAAAGAAATCGAAAACAAAATGGCGGCTGTGCAGCATTTCTTCGTAGGCCCTATTTTTGGGAAGGGGGTCCATGGCCGGAAAGCTAACGTCCTTAATTTTTGATCTGGAACAAAAAATAAAGTTTTGTTAGTTTCTATACATCAACAGCTATCGACACACGTAGGATTTTTTTGATATATTGATTTTTCGCAAAATGGTGCGTGATCGAAAAAAAAGTTAAAATTTTCACGAGGAAAAAAAGTCCAAAAATTGTTTATAAAAAAAAAGTAAGCAATATAAAAAAAAATTATACGTGTGTCGATAGAGGAAGGAATTTTGAATATACTGTCAAAATTTCAGATCGATCGGTTAAGATTTGCTCGAGTTATGTTTCCGGCCGTCTAAAAAAAAAGTGGTTTCGAGAAAAACGCGTTTAAAGTTATTATATATGTATGGTATATATAGAATATGCCTATGAGGCATTGCCGCAGAATGGAAAATTTGGACATTTAGACACTTTTTCCGGATTCTATCTTGTGGTATATTATTTTTAAGATCCTAAAGCATCTTTTAAACGAAAAAAAAATTTTTTGATTTTTTCAAAATTTTACTCAGATGTCCCCCCTTAAACCGTTTACTACAGATCGCAACATCAACATTTTTTTCTTGAAAAGTTTTATTTTTACCACAGTCTTTCGAAATAATGCCGAACATATTACATCTGAAGCACTTGGTATTAATTTTATATTCACTGCGTTTATGATCTTCCGAATCGCAATTGAAACAATTTTTATTATTTTCCAATGTGTTTTTAGTTATTGATTTGAATTTATTTATATTTTGCAGTACATTGTTTTGTTCATTGATATGTTCGTAAATTTCATACTGTTCTCTTAGGTTTCTGTAGCATGTTGCACTGTGCAAATTTTGTTTAGCACTCATCGGAATACTTAAGCCGTCAACTATATATCGTATTACCGCGCGTTCTTCCATGTCACAAAGTCCAGCAATTTTTTTCATCACTAACATGTACTCATGAAAAGTTTTGCGCCTTTTAAATAACATCTTAAGCACTTGATAGCTATCATAATCGCGTTTAAATTCTTGTATTAATATTTACTTCAAATTTTCATAATTACTAACGTTTTCTGTTTCCAAAAATAATTTTGCTACACCAACAATTTTGTTTCTGGTCGTTAACAATTTTTGAAAGCCCGTCCACCGATATAGCAGCTTAGTTATAATTTTCCTTTTCAAATTTACCAGTAAGCAGCTTGATGTTATTTCTGCTGTTTCAATTTCAACCCGTTCCTTTAATTCACCACTGTTTGTTTCCATAAGATATTTTATATATTTTAGTTATTGTTACTTTTGTGTTCCTCAGTTTCTTCAGCGAGTAACTCTTTTACTTCTAACTCAATTTGATCTAATTCTCTCTTTCGAGATCGTAGCTTATATTTGTTTTTGCACTATCTTGTTGTTATTTTGTTCCGTTGCTCATTGGAACATGTTATTTTTCTACTTTGCTTTTTAACACGAGCACTTATTTTCGTAAAATATCGGATGTTACAACCGTTATGTTGCTTGACACTACCATCTTCTTGTACTTGTGGTTATATTCATGTGTTTGAATATAAAAGTGCTTTTTATATCACTTTACAAGCTTTCACAGATTCACAATTTGTATATAACTTATTTTTCAGTTCAACTATTTTAATGTTAATACCAACACTCAACAATAGGGTGAGCCATTTACAGTGAGGTAGTATTTCAGTTTATTATTATCAATATTTCAGATTTATTTATTATTTACTTCAATTTAGTGCATTTAGGAAAATAAGATATTTATAAGTATAATTTCAGCTTTTCTCAACTGCAGAACTTTGCTTCTTTGCTTCGCTGGCCTTCAACTTCTATATGCTTCTGCCACTAGTCTTCAACTTCTCTAAATCTTCTTAATCTTCTATTTTTCTTATCTCCTGTGTTTTGTACCTATTTAGGGTTGCCATGTTAGATATATGGTATTATACATATGCACGAGTATACCTTCAGTCTGAATTTTTTATCATTTATGTGAGGTGTGTACTTTTTCGAGTATATCATGCCGCATCAACTTTGTTAGCTTCCTGTTATCAACTGCAGCCTAAGTGTAACAAATTCAAACTCAATGGGCTGTGAAACGTTGCCATTACCGTCAGTGCCGTAAGAGTTAACTCTTCAATCAAGGTTTTTTCTAATTTTTTCTCTTTTTTTCATTTTTTACTTTATTCCTTGATGGAACATTAACGTCTACGTCACCGTTGTCTTCAGCAAGAAAATGTCATCGAAGTTTGCGAAAGCATACGAATGTACCTTCATGTGTATAGATGGACGAATAAATTTGTATGCCCCGCTGGAGTTGGAGTCGATGTGCGAGTCAGAGTAATAAGAAGCCCGATAAAGGCTGCTGCTGAATACACATATTGCACACTGAGCTGGGGTTTTGGTGTTTCATATGCTCTCGCAATTTGTGCTCCATTGTAATTACATCTTCTTGGTTTCATTTCAATTTCGCCTTTAACTCCACAAAAAGCAGGCACTCATTTGAAATTTCTTTTACTGCTTTTCTGTTTATTTCCTTTTTGTTTTCCATCTTTCACTTTATTACATATGTATACATACATAGGTATGTATCTTACACTTACACTCATACGCTAACCTTAGTGAAAAGAAAGGATATTTTTCTTTTGCTGCGCCACACATGCCATACTTTGCATTCTTTCTGCACATCCTGAGAGCTCTGCAATTATACTGTTGCACAGCATACAGCGCCGTTATTGAGTTTGTTCCTTGCAATTTCCTGTTTACTCGTGCGGCTTTTAGGCTATTTGCTGATTTACTTGCAGGAGTTAGAGTTATTAATGGTAAGTGCGCTGGCGGCGGAGGGGCACCCGCCCGGCTTACGACTTGCAAGTGAATTGCAAGTAAAATTTGTAAAGGATGCAATTGAAGCCATTGCGGTTTTGTTTGTGATGGGTCTCCAACTGCTTCATCATCTTCACAGGCCTTGTGAGTGTGTGTGTACGGGTGTGTGGGTGTGCATAATGATGAGTCTTTATATCAATTCGCTCCACCACGCTACCACGCCGCCATCAAACGCTCATCCGGACATTTTTCCAATCTATCAATCAAGTAAGCAGCGTCAAGACAAGCCATACCAATCCTTTTAACTGTTTGCCTGCGTTTGTAAAAGGTCTTTCTGGAGCATCTGTTAGGTTGTTAAGGTGTTGGCAAAAAGTGTTGGAAAGAGAACTTGTGAGGAGCAAAGACAAACGGTCTAAGACCATGCAACCAGAGCTTTAATGCTTGTAACCCCAGCGACAGTAATGTAAAAGTATCATACAAAAAGGGTTGCCAACTAAAAGCGTAGTGAAAGGAGAAAAAAGGTAAGAAAATGTATGTGAACATAAAATTCTATTGTAAATAAAAAAAATATTAAAAAAATGCTAAAATAAATCAAAAAAATCTAGTTGGCTTCAATTGGATTTCTGCCTGGTTTCTTAGCATTTAGCAACAGTAGCAATTGCACCATCTTCTCCTTCTTCTTCTTCTACTTCTTTTTGCGCCTACAGCGTAAGTATTGTGTTGACGACATCTGCACGGTCAGTCAGTTGGGTTTGGTTACATTTTTTACCTGCAGTTATCATCAGCAATCATCGCATTTAACGTTAATCTTTTCTGCATACAAATAAAATCTTTGAATGCAAAAATTTTTTTATCTCTGCTGTGGCATCTCAAAACGTACAAAGTCACACAGCCACACACTCATGTACAAAATTCACAGTTATAATCTACCGTTTGCTTCCACAACACATTTATCTAATTTCAATCTTTCCATCTTGCTATCCCTACTTTATTGCGATTCTTCTTCTTCTTTTTTGCAGTAGCTTCCAACTACTTTGACACTCAAGGGCCTAATTTCTCGCATGAGCCACCATCGCATATTGAATTTACCAACAATGCTGGCAGCATTGCCGATTGTATAGCCCACGGGAATCCGCCACCGAACGTCGAATGGTTGGATAAGGATAATAATCGCTTCACCTCAATATCAAAGGTAAATTTTCTTCTCATTCATTTTCAAAGAAAAGAAACTATATATTTTTAAGTGGGTGCACGGTTACGATAAACCAAGAAAAAAAATAGAAAAATTTAAAATTAAAATAATATTATACTCGTATTATATCCTGGATACCACTCTTTATGATTGAATATGTATAACATTTTTTACGTTTGAGAAATCATTTTGCTAAAATCAGCCAAATACAATAGATGTAGTGTCGAGGTTTTTTACAGGGAAATATTTGAACAGGAAAAACCTCACTGGGTTCACACAAGTTCAGTTAAGTAAAAGTGACAAATGTTTTTTTGAATAAACTGAAAAAGGAGACGGATTAAAATTATTTTTCTCCATTCTTAGATCGCTAACACACTATAGATAATTAAAAAACATTTATTGAGTCAATACACAGCTCCTAGCTCTGGCCGATGGATTTTTATGATGAGCTTTTCATATCTGAAACGCATTCGCAGGGGTTGACATTCCCTGCCGAGAGGCGACGGCTATTTTTGGTGCTTTGTCGAACCAGCACCCCCATATTTCTATATATGTATATACCGGATTCATTACACAATATAGGGATATCCATTTCATGATTTCAAACGTACAGGGCTGTATTTTGAAATCTGTCAAATCAAACATGTTTTGTTTCAATTAAAACATGGTGCCATATTGCCACACAAGCGAATATGCCTTTATAGCGAATTTGCCACCGAGATCGTACTATTGGATTGGATTGACCGTGGGGCTTTTATGTGGGGCTACGCAAAGGATCGTGTTTGTGCGGCTAAATTTTTAACTCTTGAGGACTTGAAAAACAAAATTTGGCGAGTCATGGCAGAGATACCGCCGAGAATGTGCCAAAAAGTGAGGAAGTGGGTTATTGTGAGTGACATCAAGTTTTCTGGCTACAAAACACATCTTAGCCATTTGAACAGTCTACCAGAGTTATAGGCATTATTCCTTGGATTGGACCTGGTGCGATAGAATCGAGGAATGCGTCTCTCTTAAACGGATTTTGGATTTTACTGTAACCAAGATGGCCATAATTGGCTTACTTCTGGTTATTTGTTTGGATTGATGATAGCTATGATAATTAGTCAAAGATTCGTCGACCGAATTTTCATCTTGAAATTTAATTTTTGTTCTACCATTCTAGCATTCTTATGACGTCTGCAAATCATCTTTATTACCACGAGGATTTGATTCCAGTTTTTCATCTAGTCAATTACTTTTTTTATGACTTTTTCAAAATTAATAGTATTTTTTTTAAATAAAAAAGGAAGAGCGAATCATAAATGAAGAGAGGTGGAACTGAGTCATTTGTATTGCTTGTTTCACGTAGAAGTCCAACAATATTCGGTCATTAAGTCTTCTACCCAAAATCCTTCGATGTTCACTAGATCTTGGTGCAGCAACTCCTCTTGTTCGTCACTTGTAACGCCCAAGTTTTTGGAAACAAAAATTGAGATGAGTAGAGGCGAAAATATATCAAAAGGGAAATTATAGCTCCAATCTTTCCATAATTTTCTAACAAATCATCCTTTCACAGAACTAATTGACCCGGGAAACGTCGTATCAACATAATCCTCTTCTATTTGGATAGAAAAATACCAGTCGTTGGGAATTATTTGCCATTTATGCTTTCCTATATCTTTCAACAAATTTGCAGCAGTAAAAATTGGTGGAATCCCTCTCTATTATCTCTGCTTATAATTTTAAAGATTGTATGTAAATTGTCATGATCATTTTAATGTTTAAAATATTATGAATGACATACGTTGAAACGACTTCATTAAAACGACGTAAATATACACGTGTAGGTGGTAATCTACATTCGAAAGCGGCGAGGTGTGATAGAAGAAGAGTTTTACCATTTTAAATTAATGGTGGGCATGAATTGTGTGAGTCCTCGGCTAGTTCGGAAAACCCTGAATTTTCTTCAAAATTTCAATCGCGTAAAGGTCGCTAAAGTCATGCTGGAACGAGTCAATTCTCACCTTGCCTTCATAAAACAAAAGGAGTCTACTTCAAAATCATTGCAATAGATTTGAATGAGTAAGGAATATTTCGTGCTTTCAATACTTCTCTGTCTTTTGCTGACTCTTTCCAGTTTCCAGTTGAAGTTTTGATCTCGGTCTCTTTCTTGCTTTACTGATAAAGACTTCATAATATTTAAGCAGATGCTGTTTTAAAGTTTAAATACATTTTAATACAGGCAAAATGACAAACAAACAAGGGAGTAAGAACAAAACATTTTGTGTAAGTCGCAGCTTCGATAGCACAAAACTCGAGACATGAACCAACTGTCGAACAATGAATATTTCAGTAACAAAAAGTGAAGCAACCCTGTCACAACGATAGAAAATGAAATACAATAGCAACAGCCCAATGACAACAAAAGCAAGTAACATACAGCAGTGCGTGCCTGAAGGAAACAACAACGAGCGAGGATTGGGCGTCAGTTTCGAACAAATTCAATCAATAACCACTTGAACCGAACTTCCGCCATTGGCAGCTAACCTGAAGTTATTTCGATACTTCGTCAACAAAGTGACGATTTGAGCACATCCAGGGGAGGAAGGAGTTGGTATTAAGAGGCACATGCGGTAGACAGATGGGCGCATTCAGCAAGCAGACCGACATGAAGGGTGTAGTTGGTCAGGAAGATTAACGGGCGGTCAGACAATGTAGCAACTTCGCATTTTATTTTACGCTCGTAGACTCAACTGCGTATATATAAATGTGTGTGCACTTACGTAGAACAATGCAGCAAAGTAGATACTGAAAAGTTAATGTTCCAACGACGTTGTTGCAATACTGCGGCAGATACTACAATCTTATCCGCATTGCCATGCAACCAAGTGGGGATTGCAGAAGAAAATTCTTCAATTAGATTTAAGAGTGAATGCAGTATGGGTGTAAGCGACAGTGCTTTTATGTGTGTGTTTGTGTATTTACGGCACCAATTTTTGTTAATCCTCTTTAGCTCCTTACTTTGTTTTCCTTATTCAGTGAATTCGCCATTGATGACTACGCCATGAATTCGAATCTCTGCATTTTTAGTGCCAACAGCCGAATTATTTCGTATTTTTTCGGTATTTCTTAAGTGCTACCGTTGTAAAATAATACCTTCTACTTTCCTTAAAACCTAAAAAAAAAAAACTGACATGATAAGGAGCAAGTGCAACGCTATAACTAAAAAATCCATCTCATCGATATACTTTGAACGATCAATATCCGTAGCCTGTCAGAAGACAGATATATATTTTATTTGCTTCCAAGCTTTCCATGGAAGGGTAGCATGTTTTATGCCTTCTGACATATCCTTTTGCAGAGTTTAGTAATAATTTCTTGTCTCAGTGAACATAAAATAGCCCTCTCACTTTTCACCTCATTAGAATGGATGTTGAACTTACTCGTATTCTTCTTATTCTTCCTCTTCCTCTGCTACCACCAGCGGGTACTGTAGCGAATAATTTCAAAGCTGGAGTGCTTTCATCCATTTGGACGACATGACCTAGCTAGCGTAGTCGCTGTCTCTTCATTCGCTGAACTACCGTATGTCAATATCTTTGTATAGCTCGTACAGCTCATCGTTCCATCGTCTGCGGTTTTCGACGCTGCCAATTCGCAAAGGACCATAAACCGTTCGCAAATCTTTTCTCTCTAAGACTCCTAGAGCCGACTCATCAGTTGTTGACATCGTCCAGGCTTCTGCGCCATATAGTAGGACCGGTATGATGAGCGACTTGTAGAGTTTGGTTTTCCTTCACCGAGAGAGAACTTTACTTTTCAATTGCCTACTTAGTCCAAAGTAGCACCTGTTGGCAAGAGTGATTCTGCGTCGGATTTCAAACTGGCATTATTATTGGTGTTAATCCTGGTTCCTAGATAGACGAAATTATCTACGCCCTCGAAGTTATGACGAATGCGATGACTGTTTGTTTGATGACAGGAGATATTTTACTACCAGACCCATTCGTTTCGTTTCTTTATCAAGTCTGGAGAAAACAGAACTCACGGTGCGGTTGTTGAGGTTAATAATGTCAATATCATCCGCGTGCTCCAGCAGCTGTACACTCTTATAGAAGATTGTACCTTCCAGCTTTGCTGCGCGTATTATTTTCTTCAGCAATACGTTAAAAAATCACACGATAAGGAATCACACTGTATGAAACCTCGTTTGGTATCGAACGGCTCGGAGAGGTGTGTGTGTCGATCCTCTTTTTACGTGTCTTTTCCAAGATTTGGCGCATTATGAATATCTGGTCAATGGTTGATTTACCATATATGTACATATTTTTTAAGAAATTTTTTCTATCTATATATATAAAAGAAAGTCGTGTTAGTTACTTCACTTATAACTCAAGAACGGCTGAACCGATTTAGCTGAAAATTGGCAGGGAGGTAGTTTAGAGCCAGGTGAAGGACATAGGATACTTCGATATATCCCGATCGACAGCATTCCCGTGTGACTTGACATGAAACGTCAGTCAATATAAAACGTGGTATAAAAAAAAAATAAGAATTGAAATAACAAAACGCAAATGACAGCTATGTAATGACGTATGGATGACAATTTGATATTTGTAAGAAATCAATAATAAAACTATTTCTATTAAATAAATAATTAACAATTATAATGATAGTGCCATTGCCCATTCGTATAAACAATGAAGTGAACTATAAAACTCGGTATGGTTGAAAATTTGAGTTTGAGTGAAGTGAATTTTAATTAATAATGCCGCGACCAAGACGATCGAATCTTTCCCGACAAAGCCGTGATGCAAGAAGAATACGAAATAATGCAAATGAAAGACCTGAAGAAAAACAAGAAATCGCACGTGAAATAGATGATATCATATGTGTCGAGATTCCTGATTATGAAGTCGATCCAGACCTACATGATGTTGTTACTACTAATATGATTCATGGTGCCATCAATCCCCAATCACCTTGCATGGTCGATAGAAAGTGCTCTAAACGATGTCCACGGAAATTAACGGCGGAGACTGTCACTGGCAATGATGGTTATCCGCTGTATCGGCGTCGATCACCAGATGACAACGGTCGAACTGTCACAACGAAAGTGAAAAGAATGGATTTCGTTGTCGACAACAGTTGGATTGTTCCATATTCGCCACTTATTTCTAAATCGTTCAAGACACATTGCAACGTTGAATACGGCAATTCAGTTAAGTCCATAAAATATATTTGCAAATATGTCACGAAAGGCAGTGATATGGCGGTTTTTGGATTGCAATCCTCGAATACCAACGATGAAATTTCACGCTATCAAGTTGGGCGTTATGTGAACTTTAATGAAGCGATTTGGCGTATATTCGCATTTCCCATTCACGAACGTCATCCTACTGTTACGCATTTGGCGGTGCATCTGGAGAATGGTCAACGAGTATATTTCACGGCTTCGAATGCTACGCAACGCGCTGAAACACCTCCAGCAACTACATTGACCAGTTTTTTTGCAATCTGCCAAAGCGATCAGTTTGCACGAACTTTGCTTTACTCGGAGATGCCACGTTATTACACTTGGAATGCTTCATCGAAGAATTTTCAAAGACGGAAGCAAGGCGATGCGGTTACTGGGTATCCAGATGTGCGTTCTACTGATGCTCTTGGTCGTATGTATACAGTTCATCCAAAGAATAATGAATGTTTCTATTTGCGGTTGTTGCTGGTAAATGTGCGTGGGCCAACGTCATTTGAGTCACTACGAACTGTTAATAGTGTAATATTCCCAACATATCGTGCTGCATGTGAAGAATTGAAGTTATTAGAAAACGATAGTCATTGGGATACGACAATCGCTGAAGCCATTATCTCTGCATCTCCAAGTCAGATACGCACATTATTCGCTATCATAATTTCGACATGTTTTCCATCAAACCCATGTAACCTGTGGCACAAATACAAGGATAATATGTCATAAGATATTTTACATAAAATTCGTATGAGCTCCAAAAATCACGATATTGAGATGAATGAGGAGATACTCTTGATAGAAGATATGTGTTTCCTCATGTGCGGTAATTTATTAATTAGGTTAGGAATGCCAGCACCATATCGTGAAATGAATGAAGCATTTAATCGAGAATTGGAACGGGAACGTGAATATGATTACCAGGAATTAGATTTAGTAGTTCAAACAATTGTACCCCTGTTGAATTACCAACAAAAGGAAGTTTATGATACTTTAATGAAGGCAATCGATAATGAAAATGGTGGCTTATATTTCCTAGATGCCCCTGGTGGAACTGGCAAGACATTCCTCATGTCATTAGTTTTAGCAACTGTTCAGGCGAGATCTAACATAGCGGTTGCAGTTGCTTCTTCTGGAATATCAGCCACATTGTTAGAAGGATGCCGTACGACTCATTCTGCTTTTAAATTACCGTTAAATCTTCAAACTATTGAAGAACCAACGTGTAATATTGCAAAACACTCAGCAATGGCCAAAGTTTTAGCGGTATAGAAAATCATCATCTGGGACGAATGCACAATGGCACATAAACGTGCATTAGAAGCACTTAACCGAACATTAAAAGATTTACGCAATGACTCGAGATGTTTTGGAGGAGCAATAATTTTACTGTCTGGCGATTTCCGCCAAATACTGCCAGTAATTCCAAGATCTACGGCTGCCGACGAAATAAACGCTTGCCTCAAATCGTCAAATCTATGGCGCTATGTGAAGAAACTGCAACTGACAACAAACATGCGAGTTACATTGCTTAATGATACATCTGCTGAAGATTTCTCGGAGCAATTGCTGACTATCGGTAATGGTCAAGTATCTGTCGATGAATCGAGCGGATTAATATCATTTCCAAATAATTTCTGTAATTTTGTCTCATCAAAAGACGAACTTATCAACAATGTGTTTCCAGAAATTATTTCTAACTACAAAAATAATGAATGGTTGAGTGAGCGAGCAATTTTAGCGGCTAAGAATAAGGATGTAGATGACCTAAACTACATAATTCAAAATAAGATCATTGGAACAATGCATTCATTCAAATCTATTGACTGCGTCGCAAATGAAGATGAAGCCACCAACTATCCAATTGAATTTTTAAACTCTTTGGACGTGCCTGGCTTACCACCGCACAATTTACGCCTAAAGGTTGGATCCGTAGTAATCATGCTTCGAAACATATAGGAAAATTCAAAGGTGAGGAAGTTCTCATTCCGAGGATACCGATGATCCCAACCGATATGCCGTTTGAATTTAAAAGACTTCAATTTCCGATACGTCTTGCATTTGCCATGACCATCAACAAGTCACAAGGCCAATCCTTAAAAGTTTGTGGTCTAAATCTAGAACATTCATGTTTTTCCCATGGTCAATTATACGTGGCATGTTCACGGGTCGGAAGACCATCTGCGTTGTTTGTTTTTGCGCCAGATAATAAAACCAAAAATGTCGTGTATCACAAAGTAGATACTTAAATAAAGAGCAACCTATGTACTAAAATACAGAAATAATTATCAATGATTAATGTAGGTATTTAATTTTTTTGTATTTTTTCCAATTAAAAAAAAATCTGATTATTTATTTCCATTATTAAGGCGGAACAAAGTTAGCCGGGTCAGCTAGTTGAATATAAATTTTAATCAAGTATATATTGACCATTATTATCTACGATCTTCAGTAACTTTTCGTGTAGCTTTATAATGCTACCAGTGTAGAATTTCTGTCATTTATCAGCTAAGAGCTTGGCAAAATTTTCAGCAGCTCGTGTTCTGACGTGTTCATGACGAAACACAACATGGCTTCTTTGAATATATTGAAGAGTTTGTTGTTAGATTAGAATTGACCATTTCGCCGGTTCGTATCAGTTCATAATGGAATATTTTTTTATTCTGCACCCCCTTATCTGGCATCAATTTATTTTATTTATTTACCATAAAAAGTTTCCAATTTTCTAACTTGATTTTAGTAAATTTCTCATTGTTTCAACTGTTTCATCAGCACCAGTGTTATACATACATACGAGTATGCACCAAGTCGTCTGCCTCGTATTTTTCTAGTCCAAGACCTAGGTTTATCATCGGTAGTCAAATGAAATTAAGGTTAGATCGTCATGTAAGAGGTTAAGGGCACTTTAGACCATGTGATTACTTACGGGAGTTTATCTGAAGCTTTAACATTAAAATTTTCTTATCGCATTTCGCAGCCCAAAAAATAGCTAATCGATGAACTTTTCATGTTTTTTAATAAAAATAGACATCATCGGGCCGTATTTTTTCCAAAATGAGGCCGGTCAGGCAGTTACTGTGAATGGTGTTCGCTATCGTGAGATGATAACGAATTTTTTATGGCCACAATTGGAAGATATGGATGTGGACGATATGTGGTTTCAGCAGGACGGTGCCACTTGCCACACAGCTATCGAAACAATGACTCTTTTGCGCAACAAATTCAATGGCCGTGTTATCTCACGTAATGGCGATGTCAATTGGCCCCCAAGATCATGTGATTTGACACCGTTGGACTTTTTTCTCTGGGGTTATTTGAAAGAAAAGGTGTACGTCGATAAGCCAGCAACAATTCAAGAGCTAAAGGATGAGATAATTCGGCACATTAACGGCATAGAAACTCCATTATGCCTCAGCGTCATCGAAAATTTGGACCATCGTATGGAGGTGTGCCGCCGAGGTCGCGGCGCTCATATGGCCGATATTTTGTTACATACATAATTGAGTAATACCAATATATCATAATAAAATAAAATTTCAATAATTTCCTAAATAGTTTGTGTTTTATTCAAAATCAATATCGGCCCTTGAAAATTTAACCACCCTTTACCTTTAAAGGACGATCATTGGACATACTTATGTTCGGTTTCGGATTCTTTTTTCTATCAAAGGTTCTTACGCATACATTTTTTGACAATCGACTTAATGAAAGAAATTGAATTTAAATTAATTAAATTTAATTCAACACTTTCCAATATATAATATAACAACCAGATTATTGACTTCCTTGGAATATTGTGTTGCATTACAATGATTACTACAAGAGTTGAATAACAAAAAATAAAAATTTTGTTAAATATTACTTAAAACTGAACATTTTTCATGAAAAAAATTAAATTATGGCAATTATTTCTTTCCTCAGATAAATCCGATTCGTTATGCGACAACTTCTAACTACTTTTAAGATGGTTGTATTGTGCACATAATGTATTTTTTTTTAAATTTTTCGTAATTTTTTGTTGCTTTAAAATATTACCAGTGTACGAAAAATTGTATTACATTTTCACTTGCACTCCTTTTGTATTGAATTTTTTATATACGGATGTAAGTAATTTATATAATTTTCTTACAGGTACGCCACATACTCGCCAACGGTTCGCTTTATTTTCCGCCCTTCGAAGCGGAAGAGTTTAGACAAGATGTCCACTGGTCGGTGTACCATTGTGTGGCGAGCAATGCTGTTGGTACAATTGTTTCTCGCGATGTTGCCGGTATGTACTATGACAAACATAAAAATATTTGTATGAGATTTTGAGATTCGATAAATAGATTGCGAACAGCGATAGATTTGTAGAAATTTATCAATTACAGAAAATTGCTCGTGATAAATATATTGTGTATCTAAAGACGCAAGCAAAGAAGAAGAAACTAAAATTTATGTATGTGTTATAAAAACTCTGTTATTTTTTAATTAAATCGTCAACTGAGAAAAAACACAAAACCTCAGGATTTGATTTAAAAATAAAGTGTTTATGAAAACCATGCAAATTAAACTAAGAAACATTTTTAAGAATACGTTTTATTAACAGATTTAATAATGTCTCAACTTAATGTTATTTACATTTCTTTCCTTTGGTAAGGTCTATTGTCCTGTCATAATCTTAGCACCCTGAAGGAGTGTATGTTAGTAATAAATTGCTTGCAGGCAGACTCTAGTTCTGTAGTAAGTTGTGGTGTTTGCAACTTCTTCAGAGGTTATGGGAATCAGATTTTTTTAAATTTAATTGGAATACATATCTTAAAAATATATATACAAAATGGACAAATATTAGGTGATATTAACAAAAAGGTGTCCGGTGCTCCAAATCGCTTCTTCTTCTTCTTTATTGGCGTTGGCAACTCTTATGGGATTATAGCCGAATAAATATTAGCGCGCCATTCCTCACTTATTTTCGCTGTTGGAAATAGCAAGTGATTCCAGGTCATTCTCCGCCTGATCCTTCCAATGGAGTGGAGGTCTTCCTCTACATCTGCTTCCATCAGCGCGTACTGCATCGAATACTTTCCAGATCGCTTGCACAAATTCAATAAGATTTACTCAAAACCATGTATTTTGCATTGTTCACCACTTTTATAATTTCTGGAAAAATTAAAAAATACTGAAAAACAAGCGCTAATAAATATAGTTTAAAAGAAATAAAAAAACGCTTTTAAAGAATATTAAACTAAAAAGTTGAAAATAAACTTAAGACAGTAGCATATAAAAAATATTTATATAATTGAGAGAAAGGCGTGGGGCGCTTTGTGCCATAATTTTCATATATCGAGCGCCCCACGCTTTTCTCTCAATTATATGGTACAAGATTGTTTTATATATTATTGTCTTAAGTTTATTTCCAAAATTATTTTCCAATTTTTAGTTTAATATTCTTTAAAAACGTGTTTTTTTAGTTTTTTTTTTTAAATCATATTAATTTTTTTTTTATTTCTTCCAGATGTTAAAATAACAGTTTTCGGTAAAAGAATCATTTAGCTGTGACGGAATCCTAATATGAAATATTTAAAATGCTAATCGTGGCGTTGCAATTAACAAAATACTCCAAGAAACAGGGTGATATGTAGAGTGCATCAGAGAATTTATAAAAATTATTATAGATTCTCTGTGTTGTCATGGCAATGATGTGTGTACAAATGAAGACATAACGTGTACATACATACATACATATATACATACATATGTGAGTATGTTTGCTGGTGTATAAAATATAAAAATTAAAATTAAAATAAATATCAAATTTAAATTCGGTCTTAAAATAAAATGCTAATTAATGAAGTTGAAAATTAAATATTTTAAATTAATTATTTATTAGTATGTACATAAATATGTATTTTTACATGTAAATATGGTAATACCAAATATTCCCAGTCATTCATACGACAAATCACAACAACAAAACAACTTCATATGCGCAGCTCACTTTACTCCTGTGCGCACTTCTCTATTTAATATGCTTTTTGCTATAAAAAAATAAGTATTGAAGCTACAAACCCAACAACTGCATACAAACCCTATTCCCTTCTTTTCTTCATCTACAAATAGTTTCCTCAAGACGAAGTCAAATTTTGCTAAAAATCAGAAATTGATGTTCAGCTCAGGCCAAAGTGAAAACGCATACATTCAAGCATTTTAATATGTATTGGAAAAACGCACACATTCTTAACAATACGAAAGCCCTTCCCTCTTTCAACATGCCATCCACAAACGATTCGCGACGATGACAAAATTTGCAAAAATGAGAATTAAAGTTGGTCTGAAGATGAAGACACATACATTCAAGGAAATTAATGTGTATACGAAAAACATATACATCCACAGAAATACCTATTATCTTCCCTTGTACCCCGTCATAAACAAGCAATTCCTTGGCGACGATTTCAAATCTCCCAATTTCAAAAAATAAAATGCGAAAATGAATCGAGAGAAGGATTTGAACCCGCACAGCTTGGACAAAAGTCAATCTATGCAAACCATTACACCACTGGAAATTTTGAAATTTCATCTCTCAGCATCTACAAAATCTTCAGGAATATTCAAAAGAAATTCTCAAGTTTTATGACCTATGTATGTATGTATATTTGATTCGAAATATGAACTAAAATGAATAAATTCAATGCAGATTTTATTAATAAGTGTTAGTTTTATTATTTTTCTTAGTTTTTTTATTTTATTTATTTATTTTTTTTTTAATAAATTTAATTTGTTTTAATAATTGTTAATATACCATACTGTTTATTTGCAATAATTGTTAATGTTATCAATTTTTTGATATTTTTTATTTAACTTTTTTGTTAATGTTTTAAGTAATGTAGCATTTAAAAAAATTAAGAAGGAGTGATTTAAACTTATTGGGTGTATGGATTAATTTTTGTGGTTTCTTTTTCGAAAATTAGGACTTTATTGTGAAAAAATTGTCTTGATCAATTCCTAATACTTTTGCAAGTTCTTCTTGCGTCTGGCATGCATCTGCGTCGAGCAATGTTTCCAATTCTTCGTCTTGAAATTTTTTTGGCTGTCCGTCTAAGTCGAAATTACCACTTTTAAACCGTGCAAACCACTTCTGGCACGTTCGTTCGGCTAAAACATGGTCACCATAAACATCCAGTAAAATACGATGGCTTTCGGTAGCACTTTTCTTCATGTTAAAGTAATGAAGAAGAACTCCCCGCAAAAACACTTTATCTGGTACAAATCTCGACATTTTCAAATGAATGAAACAAATTGTTGTTCACGCTAAAACAAAAGACATCTACTATATAGCCACAGATGAACACGACGCGAATTAATACTAGTAGAGCCCTATCTTAGAAAACCGCACGAATTAATGCATACACCCAATCATTAATTGCGTACGTTTCCTCTGTTTTTAGTAGAGGATCACTTGTCTGCTTCTGTTAGCAAAATTAATTTTGTGGGGGCTGTTATTTTACAGCGTGTTGAATTCCCTTCCCGCGATTTTTCAGAAGTTGTCAAAGAACTTATAAGTGGTGCTCATTATTATAGATTCTCTGGTATGACCATGATAACTTTAATTTAAGCTTAATGAACATTTTTATATCTTTCAAGTACATGGTATATTTGCTTTGGTCCGAAGTATGTACTCGTACGTAAGATTAAGAAGGAGAGGAGGTAGACTAGTCTGCACGTGTGTTTGTGTGTAAACATATCCATCAGTTTTTGAGATATTCCAACTAAACTTGATACACAGTAGGATTAGTACACTTAAACGATCACTTGCTACGACTTATTTGAAATTTAAGGTCATAAATACGTTAGAACATTTAATAAACTTAATAGAAATAAACGAGAACCGATGATTGTTGATCAAGAGCCAAGACTCGCACGCAAAGAAACCATGCTGATGTTTATAAGTAGTCATTATACATTACCCAACAGTGAAACTGATATTGATGAACACATTAATGAGATTAATAAAGTACTCGCCTCTGCAGCTATCTTAGCAACTCCATAAATAAAAAAACCAAATATTAAAATTAGTAATACAAAGACATATCGCTCTCCTGCCTCAAAGCTGCGGTTAAAATTAGCAGAGTAAAACCCGAAGCTCATTTCACATTGAATGGCGCAGTTAAAAGGCAAAACTTATGGGTGGGACGGAAATTCTTGTGAGATATTCGATGAGGCTCTCCATGATCAAAAAGTGAACGTTTGGTGTGGCCTATCGGCCAAAAAATCAACGGGCCGTAGTTTTTCGAGATCGAGGCTGTCAACGTCTTTAATGGCGAGCACTACAGAGTGATACTGCGTGACTAGGTGTTTCTGGAAATGACTAAAAATAACATAGCCCACCTCTGATTCCAACAGGACGGAGCCGCGATTCAATGACGCTACTCCGCACAATGTACGACCGGCATATCTTATCGAAGAACGACGATTTTGACTAGCCGTCGCGTTTATCCGATTTCACGCCACCGGACTTCTTTTTGTGGGTGCATTTGAAGAGCAAAGTTTATATCGACAAGCCACATACCAGCTCAAAGCCAATATTCGCCGGTAAATATCGCTATTCTCTTTGTTCCTTCAACCACAAAATCATTAAATATTTAAGTCGTTGCTTGTAAATTCCCTAAAAAGTGTTAACCCAACTAACTACCTTCTCTTACTTGAAAGGATAAAATGCTGAGCCCAGCTACATCTGTCATTTCTTCCTAAGTTGCCGCAAAATTTTTCTATTAACAGCTAACGTTATGAGGAGTAGTATTCAAAAAAAAAGAAAAATATCTTTCAAAAATGGGTTTTAGTCTTTATAATAAAAAGGACAATGGTAAAACGTTTTCAGATGTCGTAACCTGTGGAATTCTACGTTTGGAACATACTTAATTAATACAAATTCTCAAAATACTTTGATATACAAGATACATATTAAGATTATACAAACACACATACTCCGACATACACATATACTCATATACCAATTTTCTTTAAGTTTGCAAATAATCGTGTGCTGTTTTAAGATAGCTTCTTTAGCAAATTTCATTCAATAAAGATATGGCAGAAAAGTGTAAATTTTCCCATAAACGCCAGAAACCCTTTCATTTGCACATTCTCTCTTTGCTCTATTTTTAGAGGAATGCACAAAGGGATAATTGACTTACAAATATTCATTTATGTAAATGTGTATGTGGTGTTTACAATACATACATATGCACATGTGTACGAATATGTGTCGATGCTTTTACATTGTGCAAATACTTTTCAGCGCTCACATAAATTTTCATTTTAATTTGGCAAAAACTTTGACCCGAAATGCCAAATATTTATACTTGTATATATATGCGAATGTATGTATGAAGTTAATGGCAAGCGGATGCGACCAAGCAAGAATTATATATTGGGTCAAGTAACAAGTCATCCATTATTTTTGTATTAAGTTGAAGGCTTTATTTACCATAGTTAGAATTATACCATTTATGTGAAATATACAATACATCGTTTTTCTCGATAACTGTTCGCCATTTTATAGGCAATGCCATTATAACCCTCTCAATAAAATTGGAACAATTGATACAATATGTGTGATCTAGCGTTGTCCTGATGAAACAATTCCGTTGGCCGTTTTTGCTTGCTTATCGCTTTTAGACCACAATCGTTTTCGTTTGACGCTGCTGTAAGTGATCCAATTTTCATCGCCAGTCACCATCTCCACCAGAAGTGGGTCGATTTTAATTCGATTTAACAGCGATTCACAGCTGGCAATTGAGTTCAAGTGGCTTTTTTCTTGTATATCCAGTCTTTTTAGGTGTTTCGACCTCGACGAACTCGACGATTTCAGTAAAAGATAACATCTTTATAATGTCATCTAGCCCAATCGAATCGCGTTTATGGAAAGCAAGATACACAACACTAAAGCCATATTTTGCAGAAGTAATAGATGATTTGGTACTTGACCTAATGTTCATATGTATAATATATATGTACTCAAACAAATATTGTACATGGCGCTTTGCCTATATTTTTGTGGTCACTACAGCTGAGCTGAGTTATTACAACTAAAGAATTGAATGGGTAACACCATGTGTGGTCTACACAGGGGAAGCAACTTCAAGTTTTCCAGCTAAAAACGTTAAATGAGCTTCTGAAAATTTTCAAGTTAATCTGAAAATCTAAGTTCCGGGAATACTTACATATACGAGTATATTTTTCAGAAAAATAAGTCAAGATTGCGAAAGGATTGCAAGTTATTTTTATATTCTGAAACGGGACCATGAATAACTTGAAAATCAGAGATAGGTGGTAATGACCAGTCACCATAGATATAAACTACATCGTGTTGAACAAAATTTTCAGAGTTTGTTTCAGATTCCAGTATTTATTTCAGTACAAGCTTTTTTATGAAGCTTTATAAAACTGTAAAGTTGTCCGAATATTGGTCTTCGTAAGTAACACTAGAATTTTGTGTTTTAACAAATATTATAATAATTTGCATTTGAGATATAAGAATCATCCTTAATTCTATGTGTTTCATTTATACTCATGTAATTGGTATGAAAGTGAGAATAATACTCAGGCTCTGGGCTTTGACCCGTTAAAATCTTTATACGTGAAAACACGTAACGGATGGTTCTTTAAGAGCTTTGGATTTCATTAAAAAAAAACACATAAAGTTAAAAAAATGTATGAAATCTTTATTTGAGTCGATAAAAAATTCGAAAAAATTTTATGTTTAAAAATTATTATACGTAAATGTTGGTCATCCAGAAGGGTGATCTACTGACGGGTGTACAGAGTATATTTAATATGTGGAGGGTACACTTCTCCAGCCTGCATACATGCATTGGTTTCTTTGCAAAATATGGTCGGACGAAAGCTTACCCAACGATTGAGTGACTTATATATAAAGGTTAATCTCTCCATAATTCAACTATATAGTACTAGCTTTTCATCCGAGAATATATTACAGTTATGAAAGATACAACAAACAACATACTTCCAATGGGTACAAGGATTAAGCACAACAATGCGGCATTTGTAACAATTTACGAAAGTTTGCTAAGGTTGAAAGGAAAGTAAAGGCACAAACCAGTAAAGAGGCTAAAGTAATCTTTTCGTCGACTTTTTTGAAATGTTAAATGAACACTTACATATTTTTAAAAAATATATGTACATATGTACCTAAAAAACACTAACACACAACCAACACACATAAAAAATAGTTACTTTGCGATATTCAGGCGATAAAAATTCAGGCCAAAGCACACAACACACAATTCATGCACCAACGTTGAGGATTTTTAGCCAAATGCTACATTTTAACCCATTTTAAATAGCTCAAGGAGGCGTTCTTTTTTCCTTCTAGCTCGCAAGTCAGCAACCACTTCTGCTGTTGTTGTTTATTGTGTTTAGGCTTTGTTATGGCGACCTCTTTAACCCCTCGCCCCCTTGTTGCTTGTTGCAGATTTTGCTTTATTCGCCAATAATCTTGGCAGTTTCTAGAGGCTTAAAGCTTAAAGTTTTCTTCTTGAATGTCTGTTTTGTTGGCCTTAAAGGCAGCTACCATTCTACACAGTCACACGTATACGAGTATACATATATTTGTATATCTTCATGCATTCATGATAAGCCTAAATGCCGATTTTTGTTTTGCTACCTAACGCATGCAATAGTATTCACTGAACGAAATTTTGTACGTACTCTGTAGTGAAAATCCACTCTAGTTAAGTATAGTATAGTAAAATACTAGTATTATAGGGATGAAATAGTACTAGTTCACCATTGAAATAAAAGCTCCTCATAAAAATCTATAGGTGGTTCGGAGGTGGATTAGAATTACTCCATTTGTTGGAAAAATCTTCATACACAAATTGGAGGATGAGCCCGGCGGAAAATTTCACTACAGATATTCGCTATCTGCATGGACGAATAATGACGCTATCCAGAGTCAACACTATTAAGAATGATCCGATCTACACGTACTTCATTGCCAATAATAAATGCCACTTCCATGTTCGCTAAAAACGACTTTTTGTACGAATCCCATGGAAGAGTACCACCGTATGTACTGAATAGTTTTCGAAAATAGGTAATACATAAGCACCCGAGAATCAAAGCAAAACAAAGGAGGTTTGCTGGGTATTTCGTTTGTCCCCGAATGGCTAAGAGCAAAGGCGCAAGGACATAAAATACATCTCTGGGACGTTAGGCACAAGTTGGCCACCAATTTAAACAGAATAACTTTGAAGTCAACATCCGACTTATTTCTATATTACTTCACTTTATGATGGCCTACGGAAATACCTCTAACTGTCGTATCAGTTGAAATCTTAGCGAACGCACTAATCAGAGTGATTTTACGGCGTACCGTAGAAGATTTCCAAAGATTTAGGACAACAATTAGAATATGAGTTATATTGTTGACCCACACGATTTCCATATATACATATATACAACACCTAAGTATCACTTCGTACCACCCTCAGCCAAACGGGATAATTGAACAATAATACTAAATGAAGAATTGGAGTTTTTCGCTATCGCTCTTATTACTTTGAATGCTTACTACTGTTAAACCAGACATCAATACAACACCATTACATATACCAGAAGAGTTCCTGGACGAGCAAAGGAACTCACACTGCGTAACCGAATTAGTCTTACAAGAATTAATGAGTAATCTACTAACAACAAGCTCGTGTCACCATAGAGAAGCCTCACCGTACTAACAATCAGCATTGAATGACTACTGCAAGTATTTTTTCGTTCGTATGGATCACGTTTTTGCCTTTATACTATATGAAGGACCGTACGATATTATGTTGATGTCCAAAAAATATTAGGCCGCGATAGCTGAATGGTTAGCTTTGCGTACTGCCATTCGGAAGGCTCGGGTTCAAATCTAGTGTCGTACTAACATCTAGAAAGTTATAGAAAATTAATTCAAATAAGAAATTAATGTAAATTTTCTAATTGCGGTCGCCCTCGGCAGGGAATGTCAACCCCTCTGAGTGTATTTATGTCATGAAATAAAAGCTACTCATAAAAAACCATCAGCTGTTCGGAAGCGGCTTAGTATAAACTGTAGTTCCCTCCATTTGTTTGCTCAAGACGCAAAACAACAAACTGGAGGAGGACCTCCTCCGAAAATCACTTCAGCGGTTACAAAGCGCAAATTATATATATAATCAAAAATCGACAGCGAAAGGTAAAAACCTCCATAGATCGCTTAAAAACAGCAATTGTATTTAACGAAAGACTATAAAAGTCGCGGTGGCAGCACAGATAAACCCAGTCACTAAAAGTTTCGGCATCACAACGTCCTATCGAAATTACGCTTCGGTATCGTTAGCTTAGAAATTAGCCGAGGTGTATTGTACTGATAATCAACCAGCCGGAATGTAAAGAAAATCATTCCAGTTTACAACACTATCTATGATCTTATAGAACAAGATATCGACAGCTAAATAGGTGATCAATGACAAAAACCTTTATTTTTTCTCATCTTTTCTCTTCGTGATTTTTGAATTTCATTGGCCTCAATAAACGTGTCGTGAATTTTGCTTTCTCCGGACTTTACAAGGAAGCGAAGCAAATGGCTCTAGTAGTGAACGATGGCAAGACGAGATATCTCCAGCTCTTCCGTCTTGACTCCCATGCTACTGCTGGCAGTTATATCCTTGAAGCTGCAGACGATAACGTCTGTCTAGGAACCCGTATGGACCTCAACAACAATGTTAGCCTTAACATCCAATGCAAAATAACTCTTGCCAACAATTCCTCCTCTCTGTTGTCCCACAATGAGTAAAAATAGGTATTCCATTGCTCCGTAATCATGTCAAGTTGGTACATACCAATTTCTACAGAGAATCCACCACTCATACTGTTATATCATTTGTACATACGTGTACATAATATTTATTTGGGTTTGTATGAACGAATTTTTTGTTGTAAACATTTAAAACTTTTACCAGTTCTTCGTGCGCATAATTAAAAAGAATTTTACAACTTTGACACAGTATAATCATATAATCTTAATGAGGGTTTCATTGTGGATTTTAACGCCATCACAGTGCCAAGTTCGGTAAATTTTGGTGAGCTCAAAAGCAGGCAACAAATGTGCGGACATACTCGTACATAAGTGCTTTGTAGGTTTGAAAATATAAATTCTAACAGAAATAAATAAATAAGCGTACGGTTGAATTTGGGTATACAAATATTTGAAAGTATCATTGTGTTTGTTGTCATTTCAGTACGCATCGTGGTATTTGTGGAATTTTATGAATACGTTAACCCATATTTGTTGTAACTGAATAATGTATACCAGGGTCGGTAAGTGTGGATAAAAGCCTTAAAGCAAAGATTATTGCTTTTGTTTAATGTGTTTAATATGACCCACTGCTTCAATATATTTAGATATAGTTGTAATTTTTTTTTATTATTTATTAATAAATTATTTCAGTTTTCTTTTTTATTAATGCATTGACCCCAAGACCCATTTAAGTCAAAGGTCAAAGTAAATCCCTTAATTTGTATTTGTATGACAATTTGTTGTAAAAATAAAAATTTCCTCTTCTCAATTGGTATTGAAAAAGCTTCCGCAATTATAACCGAATCAACAAGTGATTCATTTTTTTCTCCTTCTCCAACAGAGTAAAGACCTACCTCTTCCTTTGCTTCTATCAGCAGCATCGAGTGCATTCAAAGATCATCCATTCGGGCAACATGATCTACACAGCATAGCCGCCGTCTCTTACTTCGCTGAACTATTGGGTTGCCCAAAAAGTAATTGCGGATTTTTCAAAAGAAAGTAAATGCATTTTTAATAAAACTTAGAATGAACTTTAATTAAATATATAATTGCCATTTTGTTCGATAACCTTTTGCCATCTTTCCGGCAAATTTAGTATTCCACGCTCATAGAACTTCTGGCCTTTATCTGCAAAAAACTGAACCAAGTGCGATTTTATACCCTCATCATTGCCGAAAGTTTTACCATTTAAGGAGTTCTGCAAAGATCGAAATAAATGGTAGTCTGATGGTGCAAGGTCAGGGCATTATGGTGGATGCATCAAAAGTTCCCAGCCAAGCTCACTCAGTTTTTGGCGAGTGACCAAAGATGTGTGTGGTCTGGCCTTGTCATGATGGAATACGACACCTTTACGATTGACCAATTCTGGTCGCTTCTCCTTGATGGCTGTATTCAATTTGTCCAATTGTTGACAGTAAACATCCGAATTAATCGTTTGGTTCCTTGGAAGCAGCTCAAAATATACCACACCCTTCCAATCCCACCAAACAGACAGCATAACCTTCTTTTGGTGGATATCAGCTTTTGAAGTGGTTTGAGCTGGTTCACCATGCTTGGACCATGATCGTTTTCGATTGACGTTATTGTAAACAATCCATTTTTCATCTCCAGTTATGATTCGTTTTAAAAACGGATCGAATTCATTGCGTTTAAGGTGCATATCACAAGCGTGGATTCGGTTTGTTAAATGAAATTCTTTCAATTCATGTGGTACCCAAATATCAAGTTTTTTTACGAGTCCAAGACTTTTTATGTGATAATGAACGGTTGACTTTGGTATATTTAATTTCTCTCCTATCTCACGCTCAGTTACATGACGATCCGATTCGAATAAAGCCTTGATATCGTCATCGTCAACTTCACTTGGCCGACCTGAACGTGGCTCATCTTTAAGTGAAAAATCTCCAGAACGGAATTTGCGAAACCAATTTTGACACTGTGTTTCTTTTAAGGCCTTATCGCCATACAAATTATGCAACTTCTTAGCAAACTGCGCTGCATTTTTTCCTTTACGGAAATAATAAAGTAAAATATGACGAAAATGTTCTTTTGTGGGCTCCATATTAAAATTGACGCCAAACAAACAAATGTAAACAAAATTTCGCTCACTTTTTTTCTAAAGCAAGCTAAAAGTGACAGCTAATAACTGACAAAAGAAAGAATGCAATTACAGAGTCACCGCCGTTCAAAAAAAATGTCAAAGCCGACTATATGAAAAATCCGCAATTACTTTTTGGGCAACCCAATACGTCAATATCTCTTTTTCTCTCTCTTACTCATGCAGCTTCTCAAGCTTTCCAAATTCACGTTTTTCAGCCGTTTTCTTTTTTTATTTACGGATGCTTTCCTCTTCAACTTTCGCATCGTCTATAACTCATATCTGGACTACGACAATATACTAGTTGTAGTCGCTGTTTGGACCGGGATGTGCGTACGATATTGAACGCTGGAGACATGTCTCTCGTCTTTCATTCCGTGAAAACTATATACACGTAGATTTATGATTTTTTTTTTGTACTGAATATGGTATTACAGCCAACCACATTTTGGGACCCGACGAAGTCAATCGGCTTCAGCCTATTTGGGGATGTTTCTTTTTGCAGACCGAACTTTCCGACCATTGCAAGAAAAATTCCTTGATCCCACTGGCTTTGAAATCATCGAGCATGATTCTAGCATTATGGCAAATGGGCACTTCTAATCTATATTTTTCCCATCTCGTCTCTTGGACGTTGCAGCTGGACTGCGATACTTTCGAATCAATGTAATCCTTGTTGTTTTAATTTTAGCTGGTTCTTACGTGGCGAGTCTTCCATCTAGTGCACAGCGTTGCCGTGCGAGTAGGTACAAATTCACTACCTCTTACCCTAACATCAGTCTCTAAGGTGAACAGATACTACAGCAAGATCTAAGTCAATCATTAAATCGTATATGTCAGAGTGGTCCCACTTAAGCTCCTTTCCATTTAGTCGTGACACACATCGGGGTGTCAAGCGTAAATTACCTAAGAAAAGCAGATAACAAATATTATCAATAAGCAGTTAAACAATCACTTTTGCGCTCAATTAGAAACAGTAATCGGATATGCATTGCTTGGAAATTACATTTTTTTCCCCATAGCAAACTGCAAAGCTATTCAGGTAGGCCCACATGTAGGCCCATATGTAAGCCATTGTGTTTAAGCACAATTGTTTGCTGTGCCGAAAGGAGTGATTGTCGCAAAAAAAATCTACAAATATGTGCTGATAGACAGGAAACCAGGAGCAGAGCACTGAGTAATGATGACTGAGAATGGAGCCTAAGTGTACACACAGCAAATACAGCAACTCAAAGCGAAACCTTGCACCATCAACAGAGAAAACAACAAAATTTTGTGTTTCGTGCAGCGCTGCAATCAGACGATGAGTAAAAATGATAATGGCAAAGGCTGTGAACTTTGTTTGTACATACATATGTACACTCGTATCTGTTTACATTTACGCATACCCTCTTATGTATACCTATACGTATACGCTTCCTATTATGCTTGTTTGCTCCATCAATGCATCCATTATTCTGCTCTCAGGCATTTTAATTTCACATAACGCCAGCCACAACAAAAACAATATATTTGCGTATAGGTTTACTGGCCGGTGGGTTTTCAAAGGCAGAGCCATACGCTCAAATAGTATCCTATACATCCTATACATGAGTTTAAAGTAACGATGTACTTTTAGCATCGTTCACCACAAAATATTTTCTGGGCCTTTGAGTTGGCATACTTGGTTTTTGAGCAAAAATGTTTCTTGCTTGTTTTGGGCTTTAGTAAATTTTAGTTATTATGTGATGTGACTTATGAGTTGTTAGATAGGTTCACAATGGTTCATCTTATGAGAGAATCGGACTGAATAGTCAAACACTTGATGCTCAATTTCAAATGCCTGCATCGGTTATTTTTGAAATTATTTCTTCCTTCCTTACTTTATGCCTTGACAACGGTAAGAGCAGCAAACTATTACAGATATTTGCACACTTTTAGCGATAGCCTAGAGAACACGGATTGTGTAGGAGGATTCCGTTGCTCCATACGCTCGATATGAGGGAAAAACTCACTATCTAAGCTTGGGAAGAGGATGTTTATGAGTAGGGAAGGTGATTATTATTAATACACTTAAATGTATTCATAGAGCCGTTAGGCTCTTAATGGAGTTCGGGATTGAACTCCTTAGGAAAAACTCACTACGTATTTATTGGGTGGAGCTCAGAAGTGAGCTCCGGGTGAGAAATTTGGTATGGAATGACCATTCTATTTGTTGCGTACAATCAGCAATGGCAATGACGCCGAGATTCTTCAGTTTCTTGATGCCCCATGTCAATTAATGACAATACAAACATATAAGACCTGATGAAAATCGTATTGAAATCGAAAAACTCAACAAAACCAAATCTCCAGGTTATGACAAAATTGATCCTAAAGTAGCTAAGTGTTTACCAAAAAAGGCATTATGTTCCTAACGCTTATATACAATACAATTCCATATTAAGGTTAAACCATTTCCCTACGCAGTGGAAATGTGCAGAAATTGTGGTGGTTCCCAAACCTAAGAAACCTGAAAACGAAATAGCTTCATATAGGCCCATCAGCTTATTGGCACTATTCTCAAAAATATTTGAGAGAATATTTCTACGTAGAATTTATAGTAGTAGTAATAGATCTTATTATGTGAAAGTTAACGATGAAACCTCTTCCATAAAATACATTAAAGCTGGAGTACCAAATCAGACATTCCAGAAACTGAAAACGTATTTATTGCAACATACGCTGACGATACCGCTATATTGGCGTCAAACTCATCTCCAATAGAAGCTTCTAATCTAGTCCAAAAAGAACTGAATGAAATTCAGTCCTGGTTAGATTGCTGGAAAATAAAGGTCAATACAAATAAATCTGCACATGTGCTATTCACACTAAGGCGAAGTGACTGCCCTCCTTGTCATATCTATGGCAATACGATCCCAAAAAGTGGCACCGTCAAATACTTAGGCTTGTATTTAGATAAACGGCTAACATGGAAAACCCATATTTAAGCTAAAAATAAACAACTTAAAACAAAAACTAGAAAACTATATTGGTTACTTGGACTTAAGTCATCACTATTTCTCGAAACTAAATTGCTATTGTACAAAGTGCTATTAAAACCTGTGTGGACCTATGGCATACAACTTTGGGGCACATCATCAAATTCAAATATAGAAATACTACAAAGATATCAATCTAAAACATTAAGATTGATCACAAATGCCCCCTGGTTTATTACAAATAAAGCCATTCATTCAGACTTAAGTATTCCTTTTATAAAAAACGAAATCAAAAGATACAGCACAGCATACCTATACAGAATTAGCTGTCATGATAATATACTAGCTATTTCGTTATTGGATGAAACTAATGAAATCACAAGACTTAAAAGACATCGTGTTCTAGATTTCCCCTTTAGAAATTAATTTAAAACAAATCATTCAACAATATTACTTAATTGATGTAACGATTATCTTTTTGTAAATAAGCAAAAGTTATTATATGTGTATGTATAAATACGTATGTACCTAAGTAATGTTTTATTATTGTACTCACTGGAGATCAATAGTATAAGTCAAGTACCCATTGTTAAATAATTTGCTTATTGTTCTATGAATAGTTTGCAAATATATGTATTAAAAAAAAAAAAAGATTTGTTGCGTTGTGAATTTATTGAGCGCATTGGCTCTTTAAAATTTGTGGAGCAAAGTAATACTCCAGTGGTTTTGTAAGTCAAGTTTACACCACTCAGAAACTGGCGCTTTTCAGCAGTTCCTGGAGCTGCAAACATCTAAGCATGCAATAATGCAAGCTGTCGAATATTATCCGAGTACCCCAAATGACAGGGAGCAAAAACTAATGCCTAAACAATCCCCTGCATCCATGCTTAAACACTCACTTCTAATACACAACAGATGAAGCTCAAGCATAGAATATACTTTGAGTATACTTTTGGCTAAGAAAATTTGTTTGTATGTATGTATTAACTTGATGATTTCCCAGATCTGAAACCACACTTAAAAGCTATTTATTTGCGCTATTACGCTTGTGTGGTCCCCTTTTTTGTGAATAGGGCTTACTTGGGCTCACGTTCGCCCAACCAAAGACACTGTTGCATGCACCTTGTCAGTTCTACGCCGACATATTTGAATAACCTAGCCGGTGAGCCATCGGCTCTTGCAATCGCAATAAGAACTTCAGGTTCACCAATAAACAGGTTGAAGATGTGTTAACTCAATAAGTATGCTCTGGACAATGGTCTTGGTTCCTACATGAGTCTACCCGATCTTTAAATATTCTGTAAGTCATCGCATCTTTTCTTCATACCTACTCACGCAAGCTAAGTAGCCCGTTTCCTCTCCATTGTAGTTCGACATTTCTCCCCGTTGACTACTGTATTGAAGTTAATGCCACTGTGAGCCACTGTTCCCTTATAACGAGTTGTTGATGAGCAAGAAAACAGTTGTACAAGTTGATAACCAACCTCTCTCGTGTTTGTTAACGGGCGATTTTCACCTACTGTTAATGTTAGACGCTCCATGCCCCGCACATCCTTTCTCTTGAACGGCGGTGATGCCAACATTTATTCTTTCGAAGGCATCAACTCCTTGATACAATTTCCGTGGTTGTTATTAGGCTTTCTTAATCTGGATTCTACGTAATGGGGGATGGGATCATGTGAAAAAGTTCACGCAAGTGAGGGAAGTTTTTGACTGCCATTCACCTGGGAGTGGCCAGAAACGATTCTTTTGTATATGGTTCAAGGAGCTTCCGACTTCCGGTCCTCGGTAGCCAACCAACTTCCGTTTGGAGGCGAGTTAAATTGAGAAGGCGAATTCCATACGGTTGTGCGTAGGGTTCGGGACCCACCACAGGAAAAACAAAATCAATGAAAAATGTAAATCAGCCTTGGACGAGAGATCTTACTTTTAGTAACCAACTCCGCAAATGTTTTAAGGATTAAGATTACAGGGCATGCACCTGGAATGCCCGGTCCCTTAATTGTAAAGGTGCCGATACCCAGCTGATTGATGTACTCATAAAGGCTGACAGCGGCCTGGGTAGATCCTGTCGTCCGAGTGGATGAAAGCACTCCAGCTTTCAAGGTATTCAATGCAGTACCCGATGGTGGAAGCCGAGAAAGAATAAGACCTCCACTCCGTTGGAAGGATCAGGTGGAGAGTGACCTGGCTTTCCTTAGTATTTCCAACTGGCGCCAGACAGTGAAAAGAAGAGAAAAATGGCGCACTAATATTGATTCGGCTATAATCGCGTAAGCGGTGCCAAAGCCAATAACGAAACAGAAGCAGGATTCTACGTAGTCCGTTGTGGACCAGGACTTGAACCCGGACTAGGTTTCGAACCCTTGCCTTCCGAATTGTAGTACGTTTTATAACGAAATAGTATTAATTGAGTGTAGTCTTGAAATTGTATATGCATACCCAGAAGCAACACACAGGGTATGGAGAACTAGTCACAATTCATTGTAAGATTTTTATCGATTACGTTCGATTATTTTTCGTGATCAATATAGGGAAAACAAATTACGTGATGTCAAGCATCATCAATAATCACTTTTTGTTCCCTTTGATGGCTGAACCCATTTCGACCAAGTCTGTCTAGATATACCCCAAGTTTGTATATGTGTGGTTCATCTTGTTGCAGACCGCAGCTAATTATTTTTTAGTAGAAATTTGCATGTAGCAATGGGCATGATACGCATTCTTAATCTGTAATAGTTTTCGTGGTTTTTCTTTTCCACCTCAAACTTTCTAGGCATATATGACCAGAAATTCAAATTTTGTCTTTTTAAGTCTGCTCTGTTTGGCCATATTTTTAATTTTATCTGGCTTATCTAAATCCGACTCAATCTCATTTAACTCACAGAGAGCTGTAAGAGAGAAAATGCTTAAAGAGAATTTAATTCAGAGTTGTAAGATATGCAGAGTATCAACCGAATCTTTCACGGAATTTTCGCATGTTTTCAAAGGACGAATGGTAGGCAAAATGCGGTAGAAACAAGAAAAATACTGCCATAAGTTTCCAATGGTGAATACATTGATTTCATCAATCGAAAAGCGAACAGGCAAAGAGGAAACATGTTTTTTGCAACCATTGATGATGTTATTTTTCCAAACTTTACTTCCAAAAATTTGCGCTCATGCTACACGTAGACAAGCAAAGTGTTGCACTATTGTGTGTGGTTGATAGCTTTGTAGAAGAAACATACTCTTGCTACCTCGGCTTTTGTGTACAAAAACATCCATCCATTTTCTGCACCAACGCACACTCTAGCGCTTTTCAAAAATATACATACCTTTACTACCATATATGTATACATAGATACATAGCAACCAGCACTCATCCCATACAATCCCTGCCAACTGTCATGGCGACCACAATAGTGCACTGTCCGTAAGCTTTTCGGGCTTATCTGCTTGCTTGTTGAAAGTAGACTTGAAACTTGATGCAATTTCAGCGCCAGCGGTGGCGGTGCTCGAGCGGCTGGTTGACAGAATTGTATGCGTTAGGCGTTGTTGGTGCGTGCTTTTCATTGCTGTTGCTCGTCGTTGCCGTTCAACCAAACTTTTGTATTATCCATTTTTGATTTCGTTTTTACAATTTTTGTTGTTGTTTGTACTATGCAGTTTTTATTGCCTTCATTGCTGCCAGCTGTTGACGAGCCAAAAATTCAAATTACCAACGAGAAATGAGAGTTTGCCTGTCATGTCGTTTGGTCGCTCGGTTGGCTGCCTGGAAACGTGCAGGATGCAATTAGAATCTACTCTGTTTATGTTTCCATGCAAACAAGTGCACACGCATCCAATATATACAACCGTACATTCCATGTTGTGTGCGTATGCGTGTGTCTTCGCATTTTCCAGTGTATTGCATCTAATGTGAATGTTGCTGATGAGTTTGTTTGCTTTATACCAGGCTTGGAAGATAGTGGGGGCAGCCAGGTTGGTTCATCTAACGGTTGTGTTAAGGACATAAAAATGTTATGGTCATGCTGGCTGGCTGATACATCATACGTCGTGAATCTACTCGGCCTTTGTAATTCCATACTCTGATTAGATCTGTCGTATTGGCAACGCCAACGCTTTTTTGAAGCTTAAGAACGTCCTGATATATATGTAGCTTTGAGACTTCTACTAATGCTCCATACTGCATAAAAGCTTCAAATGAAAACCGACTAATTCTTCATTTACTTCATCGACTTTTCATTTTCTAAGTTCCGTTGAGACGAAGTAATATAATGTAGGCTTCAATAACAACCCGACTATTTTTTCAGTCACAGTCATCGATCGATCTGGTATATTTCCTGATACATTTTTCATAAAATCCTCAGTCTTCATGTTGATTTAATTAATAATTGCCCTCATGATGGTTGCAATGTACAAAATAAAACAAAGGAGAACTTCCGGTCCTTCCACTTGTGGGGAAAACATCGGAACTCGTCCAAAAATCTCCCTTTAGGTAGTGTATCAGACATGTTTTTACTCCTCTCTATTTGACGCAGTTCAAATGCGAAACATCTATGGTTTCAATTCGCAGACACGTAGATAGATCAGTGAACCATGCAGCTAATTATCTGGGAGAAGGATCATATCATAGATATCTTAACAACAATACTTTTTGCGCACAACGTAGGTATAACTCTTTCCTTAGGTACTTTCCTTATATACTTTCCTTAGCCGGAAGTTTATATGATCTGCCTTCACCAATACAATCCGATCAAGCAGATCTGACCATTGGCCAAATAGAAGAAAACAAAGATTATACTCTTTCTAAACTGAATTTCCATTAGCATAGGAACCGTCGAAATACCCAGAAATTTTTACTTCGCCAATTTTGCAGAATTAGTTTGAGCATTTATGAAAGAAACAATTAGCTTAACAATGAACTATTATGCTCTTGATTACAGATCAGAGATAAGGTAACCACAACAACTATATATACCAGGTGTTTAGTTGAAATTTGCCGGTTTTTTCGATAAAGAAAACACTTAATTTTCAGAGGAATCTCAAAATTTTTTTATTAAAAGTATTGACCATTGGTTTCTACACATTTCGCCCATCTCTCAGGCAAATTATGGATACCATTCCAAAAAACCTTTTTCTTTTTCGAGGCAAACCATTCGACGAGCCATTTTTCGACTTCTTCAAAATTAGCGAGGCACTGCTCTGCAAAGGAGTGTCCCATCGATGCGAAAAGGTGATAGTCGGACAAAGCGAAGTCTGGAGAGTGTTTTTAATGTGTCTTTCACCAGTTTAGCGGTATGAGACGGCGCGTTGTCATGTTGCATGATAACTTTGCCATGTCTTCGGGCCCATTCCGACCGTTTTTCGATCAACGCATGATTCAAATTGATCTTTTTTTTTTGTCGGTAGCGATCCGTGCTCACCGTTTCACCAGGTTTTAACAACTCGTAGTACACCACACCACACTGGTCCCACCAAACACAGAGCATTGTCTTACTGCCAAGCCTTGCAGTCGATGCGCCAGCTTCACCAGTTGAAAGCAATGATTTTTTTCGCTTCAAGTTCTCAAAATACATCCATTTTTCGTCCCCCGTGACAATTCGATGCAGAAAAGATTTCCTTTCGAATCATTGAGGCAGCATTTCACAAACGGTTTTTCGATTTTTCATTTGTCTATCGGTCAGCTGGTGTGGCTTCCATTTGCCACACTTCTGGATCTTTCCCATGGCCTTTAAACGTTGGCAGATTGCTCCTCTAGTCACATGTAGAGTTTCTGCCAATTTTGTTTGCGATTGGGTTGGATCAACTTGCAATTCCTCGTATTCGAACTTTTTCGCTGCACCAGGATGTTCATTGTCTGTCAAATCGAAATCTCCAATTTTAAATTGACGAAACCATGTTTCACATATTCTAATCACGGGAGCATGTTCACCATAAGTTTCTACCAGCAACTGCTACTTTTTTCTTTTGATGAAATAAGAAAAGCAACGAATGCCGCAAATGCGATTTACTTGGAACGAAACTCGACATATTCACTGAGGTAAACAAATATGACGCTAATATTTTGGCGGAATGTGACTTGCGTATTTTTTTTAAGGAAAAAAATTACATACATGCCAAATCATAGAAATGTATCTACTATTAAAACCGGCAGCCCTCAACAAACACACCTGACAAAGTTGGTGCTTTGTTACCGCTGAATCGATTTTCGGCTGAGCTTTTGCTTCAATTTATAGTTTTGCTTCTTAATGTTTTTCCAACGAATGAAGGGACCTACAGTTTATACTAAGCCGCCTCCGAACGGCTGAAGGTTTTCTTTTATGAGGAGCTTTTGATTTTCATGCCAGAAATACACTCGGAGGGGTTGACATTCCCACACCACAACAACTGGCTTCCGCTAAATTACGCAATTTATATTTCAACTGCAAAATTAAGACTTCATATTTTGTCACATCATTTATCTTTATCTATAGGAGTATCTTACTATATAGCGATGTCGATCTCACAGTTTGACTCTATTTTCGTGTCAGCCTCTGTGGGCTATACTCCATCGTAACTACGAGCAGCAAACTGTTATTTTATTTATTAGTGTCTTCTAATGATGGCAATTGTAATACTGACTGACTAGCGGCCCAGAAGGAGTTAAAAACTTCGGCTTTTATGGAGAATTTGGCTATGCTTACAATATACAGCCTTGGCCAAAAGTATTATGCACCCCACTAAAATACAAGTATTATCAAATGTGGCTATTAAAGTTACCACTTCTTTTTGCAAATGTCTTACATTTAAATTTAATTGTTGATTAAACGAATTAATTGTGTAATATTTATTAAAAGTCATAGCACTCTGGGTAAGCTAAACCTACATATTGTCATTTTTAAGAAATTCTTAAAGTATTTAAAATTTGAAAGTGAAAGTGTAAATTACATTTAGTGAAAAGTTACCAATCTTATAAAAACAGTTCATATTTACCGAAATGCCTAAAAAAAGTGAAATTAGTTGCGATGATAGACTTAGAACTCAAGTTCTAAGTGAAGAAAGTAATAGCCTATTTCCACCGGACGTTAACTGCATTTTAGCTTGAATGCATTTAAACATCGCATTTAAATGCGAAATTCCCATGTGTTTGTTGTTGTATAAAAGTGTGTTAACTCACTTTTCAAAGTGAGTTAACTCACTATCGGTAATTAAACAGAAAATGTTATGTTAACAGTCGATGCTGTTACTACTAATGTAAACATTTCGGACGTTCCGGTATATTTCTTGCCAGAGTCGTGTATTTTCGGATTTAATGAGGGGCCAGACTTTTATTTTGCATGCTGAAATTTTTTCTGCAAAAGTTACTTTTTTGCATTAATATTGACATAAAAAATATATTAAGTAATTGGCGAAGATAATGCTTCTCCTCTTCAAAAAATAAAATTAAAAAAAAAAATAAAAAACAAACAAAAAGCAATTGTGGAATTTCAAGCGATCCCCTCAACATAAAAATATACGCGACTCTGGCAACTATCAGCTGACGCAAGTGGAACCTTACGGAGGAGCAATGTTTCCTGGATTGCTGGGAAGGAAGAGTTGTAAGCATGCAAAAAAGCAGTTTCCTTTCAGCAGCGTCTATTCGTGCAGCAATAATCTGCACTTGCAAATCAGAATATTGTATAAATAGCAAAATATAATAAATGCGGTCTCTTGAATTCATGATTTTAATACTTGTGACAAATTTTGCAAACTGCAAATGTAAACAAAAATCAGCTGTTTGAGTTAATTCACTTTCGGTGGAAACGTTTGACATTTCATTCACATAGCAGAGGCCTTAAATGCAGTTAAGTGCTTGGTGGAAATATGCTATAAGTCTCAGGTTAAGATTGCCAATTTGGTGGGATGTTCGCGGTGCGTGGTCCAATGTGCTATCAGGCGATTTGTAGAGACGAAATCCGACAATAATAAATCAAAAAGTAGAAGAAAGCGTCTAACCAGTAAACGAGAAGAACGAATACTTATATAATATACGAGTCTCTCAAGGATCGCAAAAAATCTTCGGATGAATTTAGTAAACCAGTTAGTGCTCGAACAGCTAGAAGAAGACTTCTGGAAGCAGTTTTAAAAGGATGTCAAACCAGAAAGAAGCCGTGGCTCTTAGAAAAGAATAGGAAAAATCGTATGGAATGGGCTCGCCGATACCAACATTTCACGGAAGAAGATTGGTCGAATGTTCTGTGGTCCGATGAATCAAACTTCGAGGTAAGCTTAGTTAAGATCGCCTTAAAGTATTAACAGCCATAGCTTCTTACCCTAGAGCAATTTTGAAGACATAATACCAATTTTATGAAAACATTATTTTATCTTTTCTACAGATATTTGGAACACCTGGTGTGACGTTCGTGAGGCGACGGGTTGGGGAAGAATATCATCCAGATTGCGTGGTAGCATAGAGGAGGTAGCATTATGATCTGGGGCTGTATGGCTGCTCTTGGTGTCGGCGAAATGTTCGTTTGCGAGGGTCGTATGGACAGTCAAAAGTACATAAATGTATTAGAAGCTGTTCTTCTGCCTTCGTTAATGCGTATTTTCGGCTATACTAATTTAGACGGGGTTCAATTTCAGCAAGATAATGCTCCTTGTTTACAGATAACAACATTGTTTTGCTAGATTGGCCTGCATAGTCGCCAGATCTTAATCCCATTGAGCATCTGTGGGCTATTTTAAAACGCAAGATTAGGGAACACAGTATAACATCAAAAACTGCCTTAAAGAATGCCTTAATTAACGAGTGGTACGCTATAAGTGCGGACGAATGTGCAAAGCTTGTACGCAGCATGCCTAAGAGAATTGCTGCCGTTTTTAAATCGAAGGGTGGACCTACTAAATATTAATCTTATTATCACTAATTCATTGTTTTTTCACTGTTTTACTAATAAAACTTCATTACTTCACTTGTTAAAACAAAAAATTCAGTAATTAGTGGGGTGCCTAATACTTTTGGCCAAGGCTGTATATATCTGTGTCTAACCCTTTTCTTGAGTTCTGAACCGTATGTAGTGATGACTAACTCCTGCTTAAAAATCTTTCCTCTCAGTGACGCTTCTGGGGGAAAAAATGTTAATTAGAAGTAAAAGATGTTGTAGGTTAACGCTTTATATGAAATTTGTGTGAATAAACCATACTCTATGTGTCGATTTCTCCATAGCTAGGTTTGTTTTGAGTCGAATTGCGTTGTAGCTCACTTTAAAGTTCAATACAGAAGTTTCTAGGGCTTTTTTGAGAGTCAGGGTAGCACTTCAGTTATTAGGCCAGAACCAATGAACTGTATTTAGTTTGCTGTTGAAAATGACTTGGTAAAGTGCCAGCCTACAAATTCGAGTTTTCGTACCTAGCGGCGCACAGTATCGTCTCGATAGTTCGATAAGAGAAAGCAAACACATCTCGAATTCGCTGGCTTGTGTTGGGAACACACTTTTACACTATTTGTATGATTTTTTCGATATATTAGACTATTTATATACGGCTGTTCTGAAATTGGATTCATCGGTAACATAAATGTATCAATTCAGTATATCTTCACATATCAGCTGAAATTGAAAAAGGTTCATTGGGCAGGTGCAATTGCCACTGCAAGCAGTATCAAAGGCAAACAAGCTTAAAAAAAAGAAAAAAACATGTGTATAAATATAAATATTAATTAATCCCTTAGGAAGCAACCTAACGTACGCACTTTTCGTAATGTTTATTTACTTAAAATGCCAACACTTTCTAAATATTAATTTTATTTTTCTCTTCCGCCATTAAAGCGCTTTCAGCATTAATTTATGTGCCAAGAATTAGCTAACATAACATACGCTAAAACACAAGCGCAAACAAATAGTTACAATATTTTTTCTGTAAAATACAAATAAATAGTATTAAACATCGTTTGTATTTTGCATGCAATTAATGCACTTTATATGTACATTCACATAAGCATATACATATAGGAGTAAAATAGCTCGTTTTTAATTCTTTTCTTTTATTTTCAATTAATTTACAGTTGTAAATCAATGCTATGAACCGGAAGTTCAAAATCCAGGCAGTTTTTTTGGCAGCAATGTTTTAATTAAATGTAATATACCATCGTTTGTAAAGGAGTATGTAACGGTGACAACATGGCTACAGGAGCCAAATATATATACATCATTAGGAGGAGGTAAGTAGATACTTTGCAATAATTAATGCATTTATGTATGTAGCAAATTCAAGCTGATAAGTACAGACGCGGACTAGATTATTGGCACATCTAAATAAAGGATCAAAAGAATATACCTATATATTATATATGGATAAAAATGCTTACGGCAAATTTTTTTCAATACATTTTAACATCTCAATTATTAACTGTCTAGCAATTAAAAGAAAAGTTTGTAAATATATTTTGCTTTATAAATATACTATAGTTTCTCGCGACTTCGTTCACATGGAATTTTAAGATGGTTTTAATAAAATTTATAAGATTTATAATATTATTAATTTTATTATAATTTACAAACTATTACATATAATATATTATATGTGCCACATATTAAGCAAAGTCGAACCATTGAAGCGATCTCAGACACACTTTCTGGAAGAAAAAGTGTTACCAATGGAAATTCCGGCCCAAAACAACTACTGTACCAATTTTTAATATGTCAAATGATTTAAAAGTGAATTCACGGAGAAACCTTCAGGCTGTGGGTTGATACGTCACTCATTCAGCACAAGGCCGTTTAAATATATGAATTGGTCGCAGTTTTTTTTTGTTCGTCAATTTGACAGCGTTGAAAATGGGAGGAATATTTTATCATATTAATTCCTTTAACCGCTTATAAAGATTTCACTGCTTTTCCAAATCCTGAAAGCTCTCGAAAATTATTATGATCCCTAAACCATTTGGTGGGCTCCTATAGCCTTATTAGCTGAATTAATCCAAAATTTTCGAAAAACTTTTGTTGATAAAAATAAATGGACTATTATACAAAAAAGGAAGCACCAAAATTAACGGAAGATTGGAATTAAATAAGTTTTGGTCTTTCAAATGTAATATTTTTATTGATCCATAAAGCGCCTAAGATAGGGTTATTTATGGAATAACACATCGGGCTTCCCAGATACATTAGCAATCGTTTGTAGAAATTTTCCATGATTATTCTGCGTAAATGTGGCAAAATTTTATTGATGCAACGTTGAATTTCCTCTTTTAAAGCACTCGTGGTTGGGGGATTGTTGCAATATACCTGGGATTTCAAATAAGATCAAAAAAAGAAATCTAATGTTCTAGGGGAACAGTTTTGATCGTCAAAACGAGAGAGTACACAATCTGGAAATGTACCAACAATAACTGTAGCGCTTCACCGAGCTCATCCTCGATATTAGGTGAGTCAACATACGTGTACAAATGAGCAATCTAAAAGCCCTAAATGGTTGGTTCAGCCCTCTAACTGTTGAGGACTTTGTAGCATACAAAAAATAATAACAGCTAGGTGAGAGGTAAAGAATTCGGTAATACTGAAGGGAATCCTTCTATACTCATGGATATAAATTCAGCATAGATACAAAAACAAAGTTCTTCTTTGATTGCCACTATAACAAAAGTGGCTATAACAAAAGATTTTTTTTTTTACTTTCTGCATGAAATTTGTATGCTATTTCTTAAGAACGGTACATTTGGATGCTGCAACATTATAAAATCCACTGTTCTTATTAATTTAAAGAGCCATTGCATATAAGCTCCGAAATCGAACTCATTTCCTCTTTATAATAAAGGAAATAATATACTTTTAGGTAATAAATCTTCTTAACTTATTTTATTCTATTATATACTTGATCATTGTTTTATCCGACCTTCAAGGCCATAATTTAAAGCTAACTCATCAAATTTAATGTGTTTACGCCAGGGTCCCTTCGTTAGCCATTCAAAATTGAACCACTCGCGTATTAGATTTAAATGTACACGTATTAATGTTTTTATTTAATTAATTATTACCAATTATGTATATCAATATTTTATTTGGCAATTATGTATTACAAAGTTGTATCTTAAATTAAATCACTTATAGTAAATTAATCCTTATCTTAAGATCTTAAGCGTTTGCGTAATTCAATATTTGTAAAAAATGTTCAACTTTATGGTTTAATTAAAAAAAAAAAAATTTGTCCAAATGTTTGTTAAATTTAATGAATCGTCACTAAAATGAAAAAACCAAAGTTGTGGAATCAACAAATAACAGCTGGGTAGCAACAGTTAAGTGTCAGTTCGTTAGATAACACACGACCCGATAGCTCGTTGGCGGCACCTCCAGACTGCAACTGCTGCTCCAACTGACTTTTGACAACGGTGAATTCTAAAACAGTCTAACTCACACAATCCTACATTTAGATGTTGATGATTTATTATTTTCCTCAACTAAATATACACATATAAAGTAAGAATATCTGTTTGTAAGCGAATGTAGCAAAGTATTTTTTTCCAAAAAAAAAAAATTTAAAAATAGACGACAAATCAACAAATAGAAGTAAAACTAAAAACAAACAAGTAAATTTATTACATACGACATTTGCACTGAAGCGAAACAGTTTTGCCATTTTTGTTTTACATGCTTTCTCGCATACATATTTGTATTTTTCCATTTTATTTTATTTTCAGATGGTAAAAATCACATGTTACCTACCGGCGAACTTCTGGTGTACAACATCACACACACCGATGCGCACAAAGTTTATTGCTACCACACCCATCACAAGTTAACGTAGGAATCCGTTGTGAGCAGCAATATGGGCAAAATTCAATTGACTGGTAAGTTAACTACAACATTTACAAGAACAACGCAGAGTAGGGTAGCTGTAATAGTGGGCGTAGGGAATATGAAGCATTGGCGATGACTTGCATGCTTGACCTAACCGCGTGGCATTTAGTAGGTGACGGAGTCAAATATTGGAATATGCTTAGGTAATTGCTGGAAAAAAGACATAAGGCAAATAAATTAAAATATATAGAGAGTGTATGTTGAGAATATTTAAAAACCGAGTAATATAGATTGATAACTAAAAACCACTATTTGAAGGCTATGCAAATTCCTTCAAAATATATTTTTTAAATATATTAATGTGTTTTTAGCATTTAATTAAACAATTGAGCTACTTTCGATTTTCGAAATGCTAGTCTTATAGCAACTACGTAATAATAAGCAATAATTAGTTGCTCATACGCAGTGGGGTTTCAAGTGGCATTCTGCCTGCATACAGAACTGTGCAATAAATAAGCAACATTTATAGAGGAATTAAACAATAACAAAGCAAATTTGGCGTAAATTTATTTAAGAGTCAGTTCTAACAACTTCACAACAAAACAGGCAAAATTATGGACCAATGTTACAAATTTAATTCATGCTTCTTAATTGACTATACCTACTATTGCTGACGAAATTGAAATATTTTTAGTTTTTAATTTTCAAAAAATGCGATGGTTTTTAGCTGCTAAGCCGAAACAAATTTGAATTACATGCAAAATATTTAAGACCTATTTTATAATAGTAAAATTAACAAATACATATATGACGCTAACTTTATTGCTTTCACCACTTTTTCAGTTAATATTAACCTTCAAAAGAAATATGTTAAAATTTTGAGTTCTGCAATATTACATGAACCTCAAGCCTTGTGTTTAAACAGAGAAAAACGACTTATCCAGAAAAATGTTGAGAAATAAAATAGTTCCAAAAGACCTGGATGTATCATGAACATCAGGTTGCACCCTCTGCCCGCAAATCTTTGGAAACTTAAGTAAAAGCAGGGCGAGCGATACCATCATGACCTCCGTAGCGTGAAGAAACACTATCACACTCCGCGTCTGTCTGTTTATCTATTTGCAGTAAATTCAAAAACGGCTGAAAAGTTTTTTCATGAAATTTTCACCAATATTCTTTGGGAAGGTTTTTGTAAATGACTTGTCAAGATTGATTTTAATATTTTACATTAATCTGTTAAAAATGCTTATACATCGGCATAACTTAAAAAATTCTTAACCAAATTTTATAGTTATGGTTTATGATCTTTAAAGGCAACGCAAGTGACTGGCGCTTTTATTTCTTTTATTTTTTAAATCAAATCCCTTATTATTAAGGCTAAAGTTTTTGAAAATCCCAAAATAATCCAAAGTAAATGTACGCTCTAGTGTAGCATAATTTTTGTTGTCTATGTGCATGAATGGTTCGAACTATGAAAATACCAGAAGGGATGAAGAAGAGATAGACACAGCAAAATTTATATAAATAAGATCAGAACGACGAGATGAGTTGGTTCAGCTGTGCCCGTTTATCCGTCCGTTTGTACGCAGACTAGTAATTAAGTTTTTTGATTTTGGTACACAGATGTTCTATCATGTCTCAGAACTGTCAGTATCGGCACTATGTACCCTACAACTAATTTTTCCATTTTAAGATTTTTTAAAATCAGTCACAAAAGCGTATTAGAGTGTGAAATTTGCCATTATATTAGGTAAAGCAAAAATGGTATGCTAGGTTCCGTTCCGGTAATTTCGATGTCAAAGATGCACCACGCGTCGGGAGGCCTGCCGTCGAAAATTTCGATAAAATCATGGAAATAGTGGAAACAGACCGTCACGTGTGCACTTATTTAATTGCTGAGAAACTAAAGATAAGCCAGAAAACCGTTTGGAACCATTTGCATAAAAAAACCGAACGAAGTTTTTACTTTACGTAATAGTTACATCCGTACCAATTGAAATTGGGTCAAAAACTCATCAAAAGAGCATCTAAGGGCGTGAAATTCGGTATTTTCTACACAAAAATTCAAATGAGTATTGATCCTGAAAATAAACTCGAGAAAGGTTTAAAGACTCCGGCATGGTCGAAGGAATCATTCTTTTTCTCTCCCATATTTTTCGAAAGGTCAAGCAACAAAGCATTACTAGATTTGATTTTTATTCTATTATTTTCTACTATTAGACAATATTTTTCTGATAACAAAGGTACTCAAACAATAAGTCTCTTCTTGATAATGAAGTTTTGGACCATGGTGTATTGCTTTATGTGAGTTTTACCTTCATTAATCATATCAATTGTACCATTCCTAAAGCTTATTCATACCTCATTTCAAAGTTCCCTACATACGTTAAATTCTATTTAATTCCTAAGTTCGTTCAAAGCTGGAGTAAGCTAGCTTAATCTGAAATCGAGTTTATCCATAGCCATCACTCTAGATCTGAAAGGTCCAGCGTAGAATTATTCGTTTTCTTCTTATTTCATTTCATTTCTCTGATGACAGCTGTATGCTTTTACCATAAATCTAAAATCACTTGTTTTTCGATGATGTATTCAGTCTTAGCTACTTATTTATGACATCATAAATTGGTTGGGATTGTTTCGAGCTTCTGGAGCGAATTCACTTTAATGTATCTCACAGAACTAATTATTATAAATGTTATCTTGTTTATAGAAAACTCTTTGAATTGTATAAAATATCCTAGAGCCTGTATCATATTTTCAGATCCCCGAAAACAGGTTTCGGCTCTACATCTCTAGTTTGTAAAGTTTATAAAACCAAAGACGCAATAAATAAAAAAATTAAATGAAAGAAAAGAAATAAATAATTACTTAAACTCTTTGCTTTGAGTTGGGGCTAAAAGTACCATAGAAACGTACCAACATTCGTTAATCTTTATTTTGAATAAAAAAGTAGTCACGAGCTTTGCACCAATGCCAGTTGTAATAAATAATAAATCAACAGCGATTGCCAATTTCTTGAACAACACTATATGCAGGTGACCACAAGCTTCACCTCTCGATTGTGGATTTGGTAATGCTGCGGCATGTTAATTATATTTTCAAGTTAATTAGCGTTGGCTTCGAGACATACTAGAAACTACATACATAGATACAAATACCTGCCATAGGTGTGCACTCGAAATGCTAAAAGGCACTCATACGCTCGCCGCACAAATCAATGCAAATGAACCAGCATGATATGCATAAGCATGCTAAGTATACATAAATAAAAACTAACGCATAACTTATCGAGATGCTCCCGTAATTGCTGTTAATGAATTTTAATTTCAATTTTATTTACATTGAATTCTTGGCATTTTTTGCTTCATTTTATTTATTTGCAAATTGCTCTTTAATGTAAATATTTATTAGCGTACAAATGCAGTTGCACAACTTTTATTACATTTTATTAATTACTTTTATCTGCTTCTTCTCTTTATATGGTTTCCACAGAAATGCGTGAACTCGTGCCGCCCATCATGAATGAGAAGACCATAAGCGTGGTGGTGATCTCATTGTAGTGCCGTGCGTGGCCTATGCCAACCCGAAGCCAGTTTATCGGTAATTATTTTACAACCGTAATTATTAAATACATATTTTTTCTTTGCTTTTTACACATATAAACATACATAATTACTATAAAGCCTGCGGTGCTATTTTCAGGAGTTTTTATATCATCATGAAAAGCAATATTTATGTACATAAATATTTGTACTACTATGGATAAGATGTTTGACTGTTTTTAAGTATTGTTGTGGTAGGTTATTCTTAAATACATCACTAAAAGTTATTCAAGCATGATGAGTGAGTGTTAATGGAATAAAAATTATTTTTAACTTTAACTATTAAGTAGATATTTAGGGTCTAAATGGATGCTTGTTGACTATCTAGTTGATTCTTTATCTAATTCGATAAATCATGAGCTATTCACCTTTGTAAAAAATTATTTCAGGCCATTGTCAGGCATATACCAATCAAAATCATTTTCCACTTTGCCGTGACCAATCACTAATGATAACTTATAGCGACGTGGGAGGCAAGACGATAATACGCTAAGTGTTTGTTTGATGTCAGCAGATAATTCGTCTAGTCCTCATTCACTATTATAACTATTTGCTTCGTTTCCTAAACCAATCTGGAGAAAGTAAAACTATTGTCGTGGTTATAAACGTCGAAGATGTGTGACGCATAAGTTTTGCAGGGATACAAAATTCAGATTTGCATGAGTCTAGTTGGGTTGATATGGCCGTGTTCTAGAGAACAAACAACACTTTGGCAGTTACGTATATAGTAATATTTCGGTTTGTTATTGTAGCAATCACACAGCTCTCATGATTACAATAAATTCTGTTGGGAGACGCTGAATTAGTCCGTTGTCCCATATTCTTTGCCGCTTTATGTGTATAGATCGTACGGTCAGCAAGGAGCTACCGTCACGATCGATTGATGGAATGTGTTTGTTTTTTGTATTTTTCTTCCCACAACCATTAAGTATGCAGGAGAAGTGATCCCACCATGCACTTAGTATGCTCTGATAATCAGTCAGTACATCGCCTTTCTCAATCCCACATGAGTATGTGCCGGTCTTAAAATCTTCGGAAAGTCGTCTTATGTTTTCACAGAATTTTTACACTTTACCCACGTCGGTCTGCCTTGTAAGCTCTTCATACTCAGACATTCCGGCATCTTTTTCTTCTATCTACAAATGCATCTCACTTCAACTCTTGATATACCTCAGCGCGGCAGACAATGTTTTTTCTCTCCATTGCCGCACGACAATCCAGCTCTTTTTTCGACCTTTCGAAAAACACAGTTTTGACGAAGGATAGACGTAAAGAGCTGGAAATTGCTGGTTAGTGCTATCCGAAAGCAAACCGAGCAGAATAACGTTTGATTGTTTGTTTTGATTGTAATTCTTTGACGCCTAACCTACATAGTGTTTATTCGATATAAGAACCTAGGAGAGTACGCATGTTAAATACACTGGAGACATTCCTCCTGTCTATCATAACATTATCGACCTAGTTTCGAGTTTTTCAAGCCAAAGGCGGCTAAGTAGCTTGATAAATTTTCTTACACTGGAATCTATTGGGTGGATGCATTAATTCATGCGGTTTTGTTTCGAAAATTAAGACTTCAGTGAAAAAATTGTCTTGATCAACTCCTAATACTTTTGCAAGTTCTTCTTGCGTCTGGCATGCATCTGCGTCGAGCAATGTCTCCAATTCTTCGTCTTGAAATTTTTTTGCCTGTCCGTCGTCTAAGTCGAAATTGTCACTTTTAAACCGTGCAAACCACTTTGGGCATGTTCGTTCGGCTAAAGCATGGTCACCATAAACGTCCAATAAAATACGATGGCTTTCGGTAGCACTTTTCTTCATGTTAAAGTAATGAAGAAGAACTCCCCGCAAAAACACTTTATCTGGTACAAATTTCGATATTTTCAAATGAATGAAACAAATTGTTGTTCGCGCTAAAACAAATGGGATCTACTGAAAACGATGCGAAATGACAGTACCTTTGAAATGAATATAGCCACAGATGAACACGACGCGAAATAATACTAGTAGAGCCCTCTCTTAGAAAACCGCAGGAATTAATGCATACACCCAATAGTACTACAGACAACGACACTTCGATGTATCCGTCTTCTTTGCTCACCCTGACATTGAGGCGTGGCAACGCTCACACATCGCCCTTCTCTGTCGTAAAGGTGTGAGCGCTAAAAAACCTCGTTTTAATTCAGATCGTGGCGAGACGTTTAAATGCTTTGTACGTAAACTGGGGTGCATGTGACAAAGAAGTACTAATTTTAGTCGTTATACCGTCCACCGCTTTTGTTGGACGGGTGTGATTTCAGCCTTTAGTCTTACAAGGAAATCCCACTCCCACCCGAGTCTAATGTCTCTTTTCCATTGTGACTTGTTTCTGCATGCCGCGAACCAAACCTAAGGAACAAAGTGGTTGCATTTAAACTTCAGTTACATATGCGTATATGGGGAACAACTTACTTTAAGATTGACCACCGCCCACAGATGCATCTCTTGTGCACAGACGCTGAAAAAGAGATTCTGGTGAACTATTAAGCCCAATGCATCCCTCCAAGGTTTGTACACGGTTTTAGGAGGTACAATGAGCACGCAACAGTAGGAATTTTGTATATCCTTGCAACCGCAACTGTATACCTAGAAGGAGAGATGCACGACATTTCACTACATTACGGTAGATGACCTCTGATATTTTACTTCAAAGAAACCAGGTCGATCTACCGGATCGCTACATCTGAAAGATGCTGCATTCATGAGTACATGAATAGAAATATTAAAACAAATTTGCTAATACTTAGTTGGCTTACACATGGATCTTATGAGCCCACTCAAGTGCGAACAGGTCCTCAACAAGCTTAGAATTTTTTCTAATTTCCATGAATTAAATGTCCCCAAACTGCTCAGGCTCAACTGATTCTGACCAACACTTAAAATATCGGATAAGTACAGCGGCTTCCGAGCACTCAGTGCCCAATTTTTGAAATATACGAGGGGACTAACACAAGTTCGGTCAGTTGGTGACTTTCAATTTGTTTTTGTTGAATTAATTTAGGAAATCCTTTTGCCATTACTTTAATATAACGATCGGCTACAATGGAGACGAGAAAACTCAAGACGAAATTCCCCCACCAACGCAAACAGAAATTCGCCAGAAATTCGAGTAATTTTATTGCGGTCTCTGGGAACGAAGAAATACATCCAGCACCATATTCCCAGCACCTTGTGATTTCTGGTTATATCCAAAAATTAAAAAAAGAAATTTAAAGGGAAATGTCTTTAATAGCAACGAGGATATAATTAATCCGGTTAATGCTACGCTTGATGAGCTTAAAAAGCAAGATTTTGAAGTCTTTTGAAGACTGTTTTCAGGCTTAATAATTAATAAATGCATTGAAATCAATTGTAATTATGTAGAGAAGACAAAAAAGACAAAGATTACGGATAAGTATAAAAAGAATATTTTCTCTTTTTTTTCTGGTCAACTTAACGAACTTTTGTTAATCCCCTCGTACTAAAAAAAAATATTAAACTTAAATTTGTACTAAAATTTCGCAGTAATATTTGGGCATTTTCTTAAATTAATATAGACGATTTTACTATTTCAAATAAAACTGTCAAAATGAAATGAAAGTCGAAAGATCAGATTTTATCAGAGTTTGCACAAACCAACCAGTCCTCATATTAAATATAAGAGAAGTAATGTCTGTTGTGAGGGGCATACCCCTGCACTACATGTACTGGTATATATGTGTGGATATAAAATTTGAAATATCCCTGTGTACTTGAATGCCTTTTTGAGAATGCCATACATATTTCGGTACAAACTTGCCGCTGCTGCATCAAATAACTCAAGCTTAGACAAAGCGAAATAAACCAGACTGGGTCCTAACGTGCCCAAGTATGGGGAATATGGTGGCAACCACGGCACGGGTGAGCAAAGAAATAATTTATCACACATGACTACTGCAACTGTCCCATATACAGTCAACCGCCAACGAATGTTGAACGCAAAACACAAAGGGAAAATGAAAAGAGCAGAAAATTAAGAAGCAGAAAAACTAAAAAGCAGAACGGCATAAATAAAACAATAAACAAATAGGAAAGCAAAAAAAAAAAAAGCACAAAATAGTAAAGAAAGGGAAGGGAAGTGAAGGAAAGCATGCGAGTAAAAAGAAAATTAAATGCAATGCAAAAAAAGTTGAAATCTAGAAAATGAGAGATGTTTGTAAGGGCTTACATGAAAAAACCGGAACGAAACTCAGGCGACAGTGGAAATACTTTACCATGCCGATTGGTCCAGAGGCAACGAAGCCAAACCGTAACCCACCAACCAACCAACCAGCCAACCAAGCAAGCAGTTAAATGAAAATGAGTACGGCGATATTCGCAACTCCGCAGCATGGTGGCGGTTAGACGCCGAAGGCCACCGACTTAAGCGTATATGTAACGTACCGAAAATGTGTGAGCCAAAGTGTGTGTGTTTGCACGCGTTTGTTTATACGAGATGACAGGACGTTCTTATTTATTTGTGTATTTGTACTAAATGTGAGTTGAGACACCGGGTGATGTAGGCTGGGGTCTACGTGCATGTTCAGTTGATACGCTCGAGTACATTGACATGCAATATTTTAAAATTCCACGGCAACCAGGCAGCGTAACAGTAGAAACAACAACAAGAACTGCCCGTAATAGTCACCACAAAATACCATAACCGGCGACATGAAATATTCTTAGACCGAACAGTGTGCGCAATGGATGTACAAAGCAAAATAATGCAAAAACAGCGCTAAATTTTAATGATTTCTAATATTCTATTTCGTATGCACAGCTTATATCTGAGGATATGAAGATAACATTCAAGTAGCCACCATGAAGCTGCTATGAAAATACTTTTTAATAGACAGACAGCAAAATTGTTTTCCTCTAGATTTGCACTCGTGCTCTCGGAGAGGATTTGTCAACAACTCGGTATGAGGGACTTGTGGGACGGGATTTCAAGATCTTTAAGGACAGCTGCAAACGTAGCTACTGGTTTCGGAAAAGCCAAAAAACACCGGGCAAGATGATATAGATACCGAGCATTCAAGAGGAAACCAAGACAAAAAAAAGATGCCGAATTGTGTGAGTAGAAAGAGCGTCTATTCGAAGGTTTCAGTCAAATCTTGAAGAGTTCTGCGACAGTTCAGTATGATTCTAGAACTTGTCATGATCTAGTTCGCAGGCTTAATAGTTGCGTACCTATCACCGAAGATTGAATATATCTCTTTGTTTCCACTTTGTTTAGCAGATTTCAATATTGCATAGATTTCTACCTATGAATAGGATGGTAGCATGAATGAGAGTTCCAATTAACGGTTACGCGAGAAAACATCTGCTCCTGCTCTACCCCAAGTTCTGAATCATCTGTATAGACTTCAATACTTCGGGAGGGAAAATTATATTTCTTTGTTCCCTGCATGGAATCACTGTACTAAAGATTATCGAAAGTAGACACCCAACGGTCTGCGCTGTTTGGTAAAAAGGTATAGTTCTCAGGGATTTTTGAAAGTCCTGTTGATTGTCAGCCCTACTATTTCTGCACACTTAATCGAAGAGACCACAGCAATGTCATCGGTAATACTGCCAATTCTATAGGCAGGAATTCAAGAGTAACGTTTAGATCTTCATTTAGAGTGGTTTTAAGCACAACAGGGTTGCATTTAAATGCTGTCTTTTAAGTCTTCCAAAGTCCAAAAATGTAATGTTTGTTTATTTTCACTATAGCTTCACTTACAATTTCGGTCATAGCACGGATACATATCTGAGTAATATACTTTTTCTAGCTTATTTGTTTTTGTCTCCGTAAAAGATAGCCTTATCTCTCACTCTCATTTTATTTCCATTTAGAACTTTCTAATAATTGATGAATTCCTGCTGAAGAGCACAAGTTCCACCTGATTAGAGTTAATACAGAGTCAATAGCGATTGCGAAGTATTTCCTGCATTAAATCACTTTAGGTCTTTAGAAATTTGAAGCTGTATCCATTGGCTATGTCTTTGGTGTAGCCACCACACAATTCTATTTCAGTTAGAAGTGACTTCAAGAGACCCACCGTCCTATGGTGTTCCCCCATAGACATACCCGAGTTCTCCACGGTAGCAGTTCTACATTGAAGTATCTGAATAATGATGTACACCAATAAAGTGTTCACATCTAAGTGATCTAGTGTAGATTTTACGGTATTTAGTATTAAATTATTTAAAGCAAGACAGTAGTCCTTATCATGTGTAAAACCTGTATATGCAAGTACTTTATCATGTGTAAAACCTGTATATGCAAGTATTGTACTTTTCGAAAAACAGAGTGAGAGTGACTTATTTTTATCTCCAGTGTCTTAAATGCAAGAGACGATAGATATACGAATTTATAACAGGTTTTCTTTGGTTTATTGTGAACAGTAGGCGACCTAGGTCTTAACCATTTCTCTTGGGCCCACATCTTCCCCAAAAAATACCACCTCAAATATAATTTTGCCTACCATCAAAGCTTACTAGCAGGTGCAAAGTCCGTCTTTGTATGTATTCCAATGGTGTTCACGAGACATTCTCTTGAGTTTATTGAATAGCCCCCGGTATAATTTACAAAGGGAGCCAAGCCCTCCTCGTGGTATTACAATTAACTAAGTGATCTGAAATTAGTTAAATACCTACATCGCTTCTCTGTTATTGATTGAAAGAGATGAAATCTTTGAAAACCACAGAGAACACAAGATCTGAAACTCCAAGAGAAAGAATTTTATGTACGGGATGTTAAAAATTCTTTAGTATTATTTTACTCAGCATAGCAAATATCTCCGCCTGGAAATTACTTTAGTGATCTGGCAACATGAAAGGTTGTCTGAGTTTTAGCTCGTCGCAATATAGGTATTACAGCACTTAAGTCGCCAGCCATTTAAGATCCCTCCATTTAAATGTTGTTTCGTTCTACATTGAAGTATATAAGTTTTCTATGTCAAGCGCGGGGATATGTGCCCTGTAATCTTGACATTGCCTGTGCTTTTTGAGCTAAGACCGAAGGTTAGATGTGTTTTTCTTATAGTGAACGCAACTCACTTATAAATTCATCGAACAAACTATACAACCAGGACCACCAGTCTCGCTGAAATGTGGTGTCAGTGGCAACCCAACCCCAAAAACTGTCTGGCACTTATAGATTTCCACTGTCAAATGTAAGTATGGCTGAGTAGAATTTTTATTTTATTTTTATTTTTTTGGCTAAAATAAGTAACATTAAACTTTATCTTATTAACAATATATGCATCTATACGCCACTTATTTATTTACAAATCCATATTTACATATGTAGGTATATGCTAGCTTACATTTCCAGCCACAATTTAATATGGTTTTCCTTAATAAAAATAAAAGAATATACGACACTCTCGATGGTGTTGCGCTACATCACTTCATTACCAAAGGATTAAAAAAAATACTAACTCGATTACTTACCTGTCAGTTAGACGCTCAGTCTAAGTTACTTCATAGAAGACAAGGTGTCTGTGCATTTTTGCGTTGCGACTACAAACGTCTTCATATTTCAAATTCAATTTTTCCATTTGCGGAAATTGCTCAAATGTGTACTCATGTGCATATGTATGTATGTATTATATGTACCTATGTATGAATGTAGTGTGTGCGTAACCACATTCAGACTTTGAGTGAAGCATCAACGCGAGAATGCTGTCACCAGCAAATTTGAATATGACATACTGTGTGGAAAATGCTAGTCATATTCATATCCCTACTCCTACACACTGAAACATACACTTTTTGCATATAGGGCAACATACCTATATTATTTTCCGACCCTAGATGATGGAAAAAGAGTAATGACAAGAGCATTTGAAACCACTGGGAGTTTGAAGCATAAGGTTGTGTTGGTGGTGGCAGTGATATGTTTGATTTTGAGTATGGGAATTGTTTAAATATCTTCGAATTTCATTATCAACATCCACATACTTGTGTCACTAAGCTCCAAATATGAGAAAGCAGGATTATGACCGCATGGAAATAATTGCGTGTGCAAATATTTGTTCGCGTGCGTATGTTCGCAACATTTCAGGAAATGTTCTAAAAAGGTTTCTTGAATACCAAGCAACTATGGATAGTGATAAAACCAGACAAATATTTTTCATATGAACAGAATATTTTACACCTCCTTTCTCTTCTTTTTCCTTACAGTAATACAAAATAATATAATACAAATATATACAATAAAATAAAATTAAATGGAATAAAATAAAATCAATTAAAATTTTGCAAAATAAACTAAAATTTAATAAAACAAAAAAAAATAAATTAACTTAAATTAAATTTAAAAAAATGAAATAATATAAACTAAAATTTTATAAAATACAATAAAATTAAATTAAAAATAAAATATAGTAAAAGAAAATAAAAATAAAATAAATTATCAAAATTAAAAAAGTGAAATAAAATATGATATATAATAAAATAAATTAATTAATAAGTAGAACAAAATAGAGTAAATTAATGTGAACAAATAAAAAAATTAAATATAATTATTTTATATAATATTTAATAAATAGAAGAGAAAATAAAATGAAAAAACTAAAATATATCAGAATTACATGATATAAAATAAAATAACCTAAATTAAAATATAAAATAAGAGAAGTTATATAACTGAAATAAAATAAAGAGAATGAAATGAATTCAGCAAAATAAATTACGGAGAAAAAGAATAAATGAAATGAAATACTTTAAAATAGTATAAAAATATGAAATATATTAAAATATATAAAGCAAAATAAAACGACAGAAAGTGAAGTAAAATAAAAAAGCACTAGGCTCGAATATATAATACCGAATTTCGTGCTCTTAGAAGATTTTTTGACAGAGTTTTGATCAAAATCGGCGTACGGCTGTTAAATGTTATAGTCGATAATTTTTAAACAAATGAGCATTACACATGAACAGAATAAATATAACAAAAAAACAAAATAAATATAGTAAAAAAATATAAAATAAAATAAATTAGGGCAATTTAAATGAAATTAAATCAAATTAAATGCGAAAATAAAATAATTTGAGAAGTTCACGCAAGTGTGGAAGGCTTTTGACTGCCATTCACCTGGGAGTGACCAGAAACGATTCTTTTGCATATGGTTCAAGCAGCTCACGACTTCCGGTCTTAGACCACGTATCCTCTGGGTAGCCAGTAAACATCCGTTTGGCTAGCTAAAGTAAGAAGGCGAACCCCATGCGGTTGTGAGTAGGGTTTGGGATCCATCACATGAAAAACTTAATTCCAATGAAAACCCAATTCCAGCCATACATGAGACACCCTCCTTTTGATGACGACCCCGCAAATGTTTTGAGGATTACGATTTGAGGGCATGTACCTGGAATGTCCGGTCGCTTAATTGGGAAGGTGCCGCTGCCCAGCTAGTTGATGTCCTCAGAAAATTAAAGGCTGACATCACCGCCGTCCAAGAGATACGATGGACGGGACAAGGACGGAAGAAGGTGGGTCCTTGTGAAATTTACTAGAGCGGTCATATAAAGGAGCGAAAATTTGGTGACGGATTCGTGGTGGGAGAGAGACTCCGTCGCTGAGTACTGGCATTCACTCCGGTCAATCGTCATCGAAACGAAACTTTTCAACACCACACTAATTTGCGCCCACGCCGCGACGGAAGAGAAGGACGATATGACCAAGGACGCCTTTTACGAGCGCCTCGAGCGCTGCCCCCACCACGACGTCAAAATGGTGCTTGGCGACTTCAACGCCAGGGTGAACAAATAAGATATTTTTGGAACAACAGTCGTAAAATTCAGCGTCCACGACGAAACATCCACAAATGGGGTGAGGCTGATCGACTTCGCCGGGGCCCGAAATATGGTTGTCTGTAGCACTAAATTCTAGCACAAAAATATCCACCAAGCTACTTGGCTGTCTCCAGATCGAAAAACTCTCAACCAAATCGATCATGTTGTGATTGACGGAAGACTTGTATCCAGTGTATTAGACGTGCGTACGTTCCGAGCTCCTAATATCGACTCGGACCACTATATTGTCGCAGCGAAGATACGCACCCGCCTCTGTGTATCGAAGAACGCCCATCAACAAACACAAGGAAGGTTCGACGTTGAAAAGCTGCAAATACAGCAGACTGCCGCGCGGTTTTCTACTCGACTTGCACACCTGCTCCCTGAGAGCACTCATTAGCAACCCGGTATACGGGAGCTGTGGGATGGCATCTAAAACTCCTTGCGTACAGTGCAAACGAAACTATTGGATTTCGGAAAGATCACAAAAACAGCTGGTACGATGAGGACTGCCGTGTCGCAATGGAGAGAAAACAGACTGCCTACCTCGCAACGTTGCGATCGACCACAACACGTGCGGGGTGGGATAGATACCGAGAACTGAAGAGGGAGGCAAGACGCATCTGCAGACAAAAAAAAAGAGACCTAGATGCGTGAGTATGAAGAGCTTGAGAAGCTGGCCGACAAGGGTAGTGCGCGAAAATTCTATGAGAGGATACGACGACTTACAGAAGGTTTCAAGACCGGAGCAAACTCTTGTAGGACCCAGGGAGGTGACCTAAGAATGAATGCCAAGAGTATACTGGATTTATGGAGGGGTCACTTTTCCAGCCTGCATCCGGAGATGGTGAACCCGAAACCCCAATCGATGACGATGGATAACTTGTTCCGTTACCCGACTATTAAGAAGTCCGAATAACAATCGCCCGCTTAAAAAACAACAATGCGGCGGGGACCGATGGATTACCGGCCGAGCTATTCAAATACGGCGGTGGAGAACTAATCAGGTGCATGCATCAGCTTCTTTGCAAAATATGGTCGGATGAAAGCATGCCCGACGATTCGAACCTAAGTGCCCTCTGCCCAATTCACACAAAAAGCGATCCCACAGTCTGCGCCAATTATCGTGGTCGTGGTATAAGGTCAAATAAAGCGTATTATGTGAAAGACTAAAGCCCACCATCAACAATCCGTCAGGATCCGGAAGGACCTCTCCGAGCCGTTCGATACCAAACGAGGTTTCAGATAGGGTGATTCCTTGTCGTGTGACTTTTTTAATTTAATGCTGGACAAAATAATACGATGCTGAGCTAAATAGAGAAGGTACAATCTTCTATAAGAGTTAACAGCTGCTGGCGTACGCCGATGATATCGAAATTATTGGCCTCAACAACCGCGTCGTGAGTCCTGCTTTATCCAGACTTGATAAAGAAGCGAAGCGAATGGGTCTGGGTAGTGAATGAGAGCAAGATGAAATATCTCCTGTCATCAAACAAACAGTCATCGCATTCGCGACTCTCCTCCCACGTCGCTATTGATAGTCATAACTTTCAGGTCGCAGATAATATCGTCTATCAAAGGACCAGCATTAACACCAATAATAACGTCAACCTTGAAATCCAACGCAGAATCCCTCCTGTCAACAGGTGCTACTTTGGACTGGGTAGGCAATTGAAAAGTAAAGTCCTCTCTAGGCGAACGAAAACCAAACTCTAAAAGTCGCTCGTCATACCGGTCCTACTATATGGCGCAGAAACGTGGACGATGTCAATATCTGATGAGTCGGCTCTGCGAGTGTTCGAGAGAAAAGTTTTGCGAACGATTTATGGTTCTTTGCGCGTTGACAACGGCGAGTACCGCAGACGATAGAACGATGAGCTGTGCGAGCTATACGATGGAATTGACATAGTTCAGTGAATGAAGAGACAGCGGCTATGCTGGCTAGGTCATGTCGTTCGAATGGATGAAAGCACTTCAGCTTTGAAAGCATTCAATGCAGTACCGGCTGGTAGAAGCAGAGGAAGAGGAAGACCTCCACGGTGGAGAGTGGGCTGGACTCACTTGGTATTTCCAACTGGCGCCAAACAGCGAAAAGAAGAGAGGAATGTCGCGCTATAATTGATTCGGCTATAATCGCGTAAGCGGTGTCAACGCCAATGAAGAAGAAAAAGATGGAACCATCTGTCTAACGCGCCTTCTAGTTTTTATTACTTTACATCGTTCAGCCCTAATCTCTCACGAGCCCCAACAGACATGACGGCTGGTACGATCTAAATTTCTTTGAGTGTATTGGTATTATAGTCTCTTGGATTGTTTAAGCCCGTCGCTTCTGAGCTAGTAACTATCTCGCCTTGCCTTTTATTCGCTACTTAGCTTTTCTTTTATTGTGTGCCTTCCTGTAGAAGAGAAAGGCTTTGGCTCTACAAGAAAGTTCTTGCTGAATTCCTTAAATTCCTGTTTGTAGGAAATATCAACCATACTTGGAAAATGCTAGGATATTTGCTCATTGGTATTGATAGCTTTGATCCCGCACCAATACCTTCTGCAGTCCTATATGTGCTCACACCTGTGAGAGCCGTTTGATTTCCTTTTATATCACGGATTGCCTCCATGTTACTTTTTTCCTTAACGTTGTGAAGACCCCAAGTCCAAGGCCTTGAAGCCTCCACAGCAACAACAACAACAAAAGAAGTTACACACACACATTTATATTTATACATTTATGGACAGCACATACATTTAGATTGAAGAATATATATATACACTTATACAATTAATTAAATATATATGTATATATACATAAACTAATATACAAGCAAGCAGAAGCAGATTTTAGTATAAAAAGGGCAGCATCAGCGGTGATCGATCACTTCTGTTTGTGCTGTCGTAGCTAATGTATATGGTGTGTCGTGCAAACGCTACCAATAGGAGTGGATAGAAATAGTATATGGCGTGACGTGAAAACGCTGCTAATAGAAGTATTCGGTGTGTCGTGAAAACGCTGCCAGTACGATAACGATTAAGGTATATGGTGTGTCGTGGAAACGCTACCAGTAGAACATTAGAGAATAAATATAAGGGTGTAATAAATATAGTTTAAAAAAACTAAAAAAACACGCTTTTAAAGAATATTGTACTAAAAAGTTGAAAATAATTTTGAAAATAAACTTAAGACGATAGTATATAAAAAATACTTGTATAATTAAGAGAAAAGCGTGGGGCGCTTTGTACCATAATTTCCATATATCGAGCGCCCCACGCTTTTCTCTTAATTATACAAGTATTTTTTATATACTATTGTCTTAAGTTTATTTTCAAAATTATTTTCAACTTTTTAGTACAATATTCTTTAAAAGCGTGTTTTTTTAGTTTTTTTAAACTATATTTATTTTCAACTTTTTAGTTTAATATTCTTTAAAAGCGTGTTTTTTTAGTTTTTTTAAACTATATTTATTTTATATATTTTTCTAATTAACTCTATTTTGATTTTTTTTTCTCTGAATTAAGCAGAGAACGTATAATAATTATTAGTATGGATTATTATACGTTCTCTGATTAATTTTGTTAACGCCACGATGTATGCAACGATTCGCATTTCAAATATTTCATATTGGGATCGCGTCACAGCTAAAAGAGTTACAAACTGACAGACATACATACTGACTGACATACAAGTGAAGCTAATAAAAGCGTGTTAAAAATGGAACCACTCGTGTTGTTCTTTACTTTTCTCTTTTGGAATCAGCATTATAGGAGAGGCCCATAATCCGGCTGAGTGATAGCCCAGCTATAGACTGGAGAACCGGGTTCGTTACAACGTTATGCTGAAGTTTAAATCATAGTTGTTATTTCTTGTTATTTCATCTCTGTTAAAGGTGGATTTTATTTCTTGTATTACTCTCAGCACTCTTAATAGTAAGGGTATGGTTTCGAACGGACTTGTTTTCAGTTTCTTACCAGAAATAACTTATCCCCATTTTTTTTTGGATTTTTTTTATTGCATTGTGCATTCGAGGTTTGAGGTTTGAGATGACGTACTATTCATCAAGTTCTATTTTTTCGCATTCCCATTTCTAATACTTAGACATCCTCTTAGGAACCATCCTCGCTGTGATGTTTCTCTTCGAAAGATTCGTAAGCAATCGTTTTGCCAATGCTCCCCACGCTTCACTAAAGCATTATTGCCTTGCGTATGCGCTTACTTTTAATGCCTTTGCATATTGTCACTGCTGCTGATGTCTGTTGTTGGGATAACCAACGTGCGAGTATTTTGCATAACTTCCATTTTGATGTCATGCACGAGAGGATACGCAAATTAAAGTCAACATCACAGTTGTACGCCATTCGAATTCTCCAACGTCTGTGTCTTAAAATGTACTCCACACCAACTCACACCACTCCCAGAGACATATACGTATACCATATGTATGTATGTATAGAAATTCGCCACAACTTAAAAATGCCATCATCACCCGTCTAGTGGCACACCAATGCCATTGCAACGATGCGAAGCAATGCATTGCGATTGCAAATGGCAAGAATGTTGTGCTGGTGGATACGTCGAATGCGATAGTTGCAATGTTGCTTTGGTGCCTTGCGTCCATTATTTTTTTGTTTTGTTTGTGGTAGCAGAGAGCACTCAACGAGTGTGCGTTCAGCCATATTCTCTTTGTTGTTGTTAATGCGGTTTCCATAATGGTTTTGGTCGTAGTCGCTGTTTGTAGCGTGTGAGTCTTGGCGAAAATGCTAAAGCTGAACTTTGGTTATATATTTATTTACATTTATTAATATTTAAAAATAAAATTTCCTCTTAATATATTTTTTTAGTCATTTACTTTATATGCAAAATATATATATGGATACCCATTTTGTTCAGATTCATACAAAAAGTTTTACGTCAAGTATTTTGTGGCTTATAACATGAATGGGCACAGTGAACTTTAACTGCATATCTCTTTACATATCATTCAATGAAATGTTTTCTTAATAAAAGCTACTAGTTGCGATCGAGAATTTCTAGAAAGATTTATACAAAGAAATTTCTATATATTTAAGATAAGTTTTTGTATACATTTTTCACCCATGTAATATGCAGCCTTAGACAGAGATTCAGCGCACTTACGAGTAAAATTTCCGAATATTTATAAATACGGTAAAACTACCATTATAACTTTGTTCATTCGTCGGCACTTAAATTATTATTATTTATTTAAACTCACCAATACGGAAATTGTTTAATAATTGTCTTCTTTGTTGTAATAATTAATTTAACTAATGGTGAAACGGTCAATGTGGAATATATTCTATATACATATACACATATATATAACATTACCAAAAGGAACAAATGAAGTGAAATTTTTTCAAAGAGTGAAATGCTCAAAAAAGTATGCAGCACTATAAAATATAGTAAGCCAGATAAAAGCAGAACAAACCTAGAAGGAAGTGCTGTCTTCGGGCTGACCGAAGTCTTCATATCTTTTTCGGTGTCAATGTTTATTTTGTATACGAATATACGTGTACAGAATACAAATTTCTCGTTTGTGGATGCTTTTTAGAGAAAATTATGATCCAAAATATCAAATCTGAAAAATCGTTTAATCCCAATCGGTTGTTGGTATGTACGTTCCCTTTGATATAATAAGTGCTCATCGATTGATTTCTATTTTTGTATAACTAAATATTTTGACAATGAGTCCGTTGTGCTGTAATTAAAAAAATCATACACATCTGTCTTTGCGTCTTGTTGCGATTTTGATTGTACATGCTTGTTTCGCATTTGTTTATGATACTTCATAACTGTTACAAACCAGCAACTCTTGAGCATGCGAGTTCCGTCTTGAATCATCTGATAAAGAATATGAAGAGAATGAAGATGAGCAAGTCTCGAGTGATGAAAACCATGACGAGATAAGCTTTCGCCTGCTCGATTTGTGTTTGACAAGTAGACTGCGCACTGGAAGGTCTTGTTTACCGTTGGCAGATCAGTCACAATTTGCATACTTTGCGGTTCAGAGTCGTATTACACTCACATATACTCGATCTGTCCTATGATCTCACAAGCCAAAATGTTACATGTGATAATTTTTTACTAACTTGTATTAGGAGTTACACAAGCAAAAGTTAACCATGTGGAAACAATAGAAAAAATCGAGCTGAACTCCGCCCCAGTACTAACCGATATGAAGCAACAAAAGAGGCCTAAAAACCGCTACCCGTTTGAAAATAGTGTGCAATTAATTTGCTCTGAACATAGTTATTTAATTTGTCATTCTTGTGTAGCATACCCTCACATTGATTTTTTCCAATTGACAGGGTTCGAGTCCCTGTCCAACTAACATCCAAAATTAAAGAAAATTAATTTTTCTAATTACGATCGCCTTTCGGCAGGGAATGTTAAGCCGTCTCAGTGTATTTCGAATATAAACGGCCTTATCATGAATATTCGTGTGAAATAGTTCACCACTGAAATATTCTGTTCACCCGAAATCGTTCACCTTACTATGATCGTGTAAGGGTAAGATTTCTGATGAGCAACACTTCACATCGAAATTTCGAATTTGAGATGACAGCTGTCAAAACGTCAAATAAAATTTCAAAAAACAAGTAAAATTATCGCATTTTGCAATTGTGAAATTTAAATTTCTCTTTCCCACAAATTTTCCATTTCCATATTATACCGCTTATTTTCTATCGTTTGTTTTTTGGTTCTTTTAATTCTTGTTCTTTCAAACTGTTTAAAATTTTGAAATTTTTATTAAATACTATTGTGTTGTCTTCAATTCTCTTTATCCGTTTTAAGACATCTTTTTGCATTTTTTCAGCTAATATCACCGATGTATCCTTTCATTCAGAGGATAACGGCACTTCCTTTCTGCCGGTTCTGGTATTTCTTTTTGCAGTTTGCTGTGGACTTTCGTTAACAATTGTTTCTGTGACCAATTCGCTCTCCGTAGCACATAGCGGTTGCAATTCATGTGGCAATATTCCTTCTTATCCTTTAATGCTGTTTGTCATACCAGTAATTGCGAAGATACCTCCGATGTTGACAATTTTTGATTCAGGTTTGGTTACCCACCAGGGCCTATAATTTGTCCTGCATTAAATATTGGTTTTTTGCGTAGGTAACACTAAGGGGCCGCGGTAGCCGAATGGTTAGCATAGCGTACTGACATTCGGAAGGCTCGGGTTCAAAGCCCGGTGCCACCAACATCTAAAAGTTATCGAAAATTAATTTAAATAAAAAAAGTTAAGTTTTCTAATTGTGGCCGCCCCTTGGCAGGGGGACCTCCGTGTGTATTTCGGACATGAAATAAAACTCCTCATAAAAAACCATCAGCCGTTCGGAGGCGGCTTAGTATGAACTGTAGGTCCCTCCATTTGTTGGAAAAACATCAAGACGCAAAACCACAAATTTGGAGGAGGAGCTCGGCCGAAAAATCGCTTCAGCGGTTACAAAGCGCCAATTATATATATAACATTAAGGATGATTCCATACCCTTAACAGATTTTTTGTAACAAAATTTTTTTTTTAATTCGGCTAACCATTGTTAATTTTAAAATTACCTTTTTCCACTCATAGACCGTTTTAGTGGGAGGTCCAGCACTGTTTAAATCTTCGACTAATTGCTTCCATAACGCTTCTTGTCTTTCTTTCCCTTGTTTGGAGAAGCCAGCCGCTAAATCAGAATTTTCTTGCATTTACCGATTTTGATCTTAAAATAATTGTTTTTCAAATTAAAATTGGTACAATTTACCTCATTTTTATTGATACTTGCAATCATTAAATAAATTTCACGCACAAAATTGTAGTGGACAACTTCACCAAAAATTTGATAATTATTTCACCAATGACGTCGCTCACGATAGGATGGAAAAAAAATTCGAAGTGAACAGTTCCACATGGTGAATATTCAAAACAACATGAATGAACGGCATAGGTGAAATGTGAACCATTCCACACGAAATGAAAATTGACGATAAGGCCGAAATAAAGGTTCCTTATAAAAATCCATCGGTCGTTCGGAGGCGGCTTAGAATAAATTCGTTGGAAAAACATCAAAGCGCATATCACAAACTACGTGTATGCTGTTTCTCTGTTTTATGTTACATATAAACCACAAAATTACTTTTTCCAGCTAAAGTGTATGTCTTTTTCCTTTCTGTTCATCCTTACACAGAACGACCGTCTCATGATTGGCCAATATGTTAGAATGTTTGGCGATGTTATAAGCCATGTCAACATATCTGCGGTGAAGTCAGGGGATGGCGGTCAATATGAGTGCAAAGCGAATTCGCGCGCAATAAGCGCGTTTACATATATTCATATGCGTGTATATGTTTGAGCACATATTTTATTAACGTCGTGGGCACAACAGCAAAGTAAATACCTATAATATCTTCTAAATGTTTAGTCAAATTGTTTAATTTACATCCATACATAATTGTACGTACATGCATAGGTATCAGCTAGACTGATTGGCATGATGTTATATTATTTGAAACATTCAGCTGAAATGAACTTCGTTGAAATTTTGTACATTTACTTGTTTGTTTAGCTGACATCTAGTCACCTGAAAAATTCCTCATTTACAAACATACATACATACTTATACAATACATTTATATAAGCACATCTTCGACTTACCTTGCGATATGCCATATGCGCGCATGATGCCAAACCTATCTGCTGTGGCGGGTTAAACATTTTTTTGAAATGTCCCGTGGCAGGATATCCAAACGACAGCATAATCATAGAGAAAGGTAAGACATACATATATGTATATCTGTTATACACGCATATACGAGTATTTATTAATATTCAGCTATGCATAAATATAAGGTTTGTATTCATCAGTCACCGTCACTGTAGGGACCATGCAAACGAAATATGGTTTCTGCGGGCATTTCCGCTCAACAAGTGGTTTACATATTATATGTATAAAAAATACATCTATATATGTATGTTCATACTTAGCTTAGGGAATGCTTTGCAGTTTGGGTCTTGCATATTAAACTGCATAAAAGGTTGTTAGGTTTATAGCAATATCCTTAGCACAAACAATGCACTCCGCGCAGCTACAAAACAACTCGGAGCTATAAATATGCTGGCTCAAAACAATATAAAACCCTGTCAGAAAGTCAACCATACACCAATGACTTGCAGACTGATACCTATCTAATTCCTAATTATCGTGATCATAAGATACACACCTGCATTGCCTTTTAAAGGACTTTAAACCCAGCAGTCCATCAACCTCCGGGCGAAAATATCGGAGAACATCAAAGCCCTAACTATTTATAAGATAGATATATAGAGATTGAGAGAAAGAGAAAGAGAGAGAGAGAGAAAGAGTTGATATTGCTCTCAAATGATCCGTACACCTATCAAAAAGGAAAGTAAACCAAAAAAGCTTTGCACAAACTAGTCTCTTTTCTCTTTCTTGGAAAGCCTCTTTACAATTAGTAATTCTGTCTTGTTATATTCCAAAACAAAGATGAGGTATTTAAAAATGCTGTGCCAGGTATACTGCTGCTCTTAAGCAGAATTATGTCTGTAAGTTTCACAAAGAAGAGTTTCAGGTATCTAGATATATAGGCAGAGAAACTCCTCAAAGCGGCTATATGGCTATATATGCTGTAGGAACTCACTAGAAATCCTAATGACTGGATATATAGGACTCTGTGAAGAGTGTGGAGAGCGTCTACCTATTACGGACTTTGCACCAACTCAAATAACGTGAAACTAGTTCTATTCAGAGAAAGTACAAATATTCCACAGTGCTCATATAGGTCTGGGAATTAGGGTAAATATCTAGGAGCGATCTTAGACAAGAAATTTAACTGGAAACACAAGATAAGAGCATGCTGATCCCGCGCTTATACATACAAAAGTGCTATTGAGGTCTGCCCCAAGAGTTTTTGCACGGCCTACGTGTCAGTGGCAAGACCAACACTCTTTTCCATGCCAAGTGACATCATACTTCAATATCTTTCCACTCGATTGTATGGTGTATTAGTCGGGGACATTAGCCGCACTTCTGTTAAGTAAATCAAACCAATTGAAGTATTAAACGTTTGGGGTACTCAGAACACTAAATATATATACCTTCATACCAAGCATCTTAGACACCTGCGATAGAATATAATTTAGGGGAATATTCACGGATGAATTAAAACTTGAAAGGAGAATCAGTGGTAGTGTATTCTCCCGAAAACCTCCATGTAACTTTGATCCAGTGCAGGCCAATGGAACATTACATATCAAGACAAAAATATCTTCATGTGCAGCAACAGCTAGACATCTTGCCCGCGCTGAAATCTAGCTGTGCTGGACTGTGGCAGAACTCTGCAGAGTATGGCAAAACAAGCTATTCATTCCATGAGTTCTGGCCATATAAACAACGAAGGAAGATTGACGAGGACACGATAAAGATCTTTTTGCCACATACAAACTTCTCGAAAAACTTACCTAAGGACAGACCTTGTTAAAATGGAATCGAACTACGACTTACCGCAAATCTATGCAAACCTGACGGAAATGAGACGAAAAGAGATCTCGAGGATTTCACATCTTAAGGAGAGAGGACATATTCAAAAATATGGCTGAACAGCACTCTTCACAGGCTTCTATTTGATCAAACGACTTGAAGAAAGACTAGGGCTAATTACAGGAAACCCAGGCCAGAAGCACTTGTAATCGAATGAGGTGGAGGAAATCATTATATATAATTGGCGCTTTGTAACCGCTTCGGACGAACTTCTCCTCCAGTTTGTGGTTTTGGGTCTTGATTACAAAATTTGGCTTTATTTTTTATTTAAATTAATTTTCTATAAATATTGGATGTTAGTACGATACCAGGATTTGAACCTGAGCCTCCCGAATGGCGTACGCAATGCCAACCACTCGGCTGCTGCGGCAACCGGAATAAATGATTACTCAACTTTTATGCAACTACACTGGTTGGGTGTCAATTTTTCGGCATTATATATCTTGATAACAGATAACCAACGTCAAGAATATTGATCTGATGAAGGCAATCGAATAGGTTTGATATTGTTTACTAATGGGCAGGAACTTGGGGCATCACAACAAGTCTTACTCAGGATTAAATGTAAAATATTTGCTTCAGCATCTACAACTTAACGCTAACGCTAATTTAACATACATATCCTTCTACTCCTTATCAAGGGTGTAGTGTTCTATGAAAGACCAATCGGAAGACATATAACAGATTATACTAGTTAAAATACCAGTACGAAGAAAGTTATCCTAGACACTTTTTTCCATTCTGTGTATTATTAATAATTACTTGCCTTTAGTTATTATAGGACTAGAGACCCCATTAGGTGATTTGAAGATTACAAGGGATACACTCTGTGTAATTGAATAATGTGCATGATGATTGATGTATAAAATCCTCAAGTTCTCTGCAATGCTCTATCTCTGACATTAATAATTTTATCAAGCCTTCTTCCCCAATTTGTGTGCCGGATTAAGTGTTAACCAAAAAACAAGATCATTCTCAGCGCTTGAAGTAGCAAGAGTCTGGAGGTTTTTCAGAAATTTATAAGAAAATTAGAATAAAAATCATAAGTTCTGTCCTCTGTCATATTTCATGTGCTGAGGACTTTGCAGTATTGTTATGTGGTTCTGAAGAAATGAAGTTTTTTCCAAAATTTTTCATAGAATTTCTTAAGGCTGAAACAATTTGAATGTCTTACGGCTGATTCTGGTTAAGCGAACATAAGATCAGCATAGAGAGTTTTTCTAGGCAAATGGTTCACCTTAATCTTTATTTCAATTTATGGTTGCAAGTGGTTGTTTTATGTTTTTTGTTTTTATTATACTCAACCATTTAATCTTTTTACACATACATACACACTTCCCATTGCTAACATCGTTTTCAGAACGGCACCCTACTCATCGAGAATGTTCAACGTACTGCAGATCAGGGTACATACCATACACTTGCGTTGCCCGCAAAAAGCACAACCACCCAGCGCAGCGTTTTCTTTTTTTTTTTCTTCGTATTGGTATTTCAATCAACATTTCGGGTTATTTTGGTCATGTTGGGTAGCTGCTGTGCGGAAAATTCGGAAAATTCCGCAGATTAATTTTAAATTGTCTGGAGTGGTTAATGAAAATGAAAATGAAAACCGCAAAACGATGAAATGTTGTGTACTAAGTGCTGGTGGCTAAAAATTTTAAACTTCAATAGCGCAACAACAACAAAATTATAAAAGTTCAAAATAGTTGCAAATAAAAAAGTATTAAATATTGCTCGTTAGAAATTGTTCGAAATTCATTTTAAACAGCTACGGTGGTACACTAAGTGGTAGTTATTTCAAAACTATATACAGCGTAATTGAATTTGAGTATAAGTTTGCGGAACGCCGGAAAAAAGTTGTCAGAAATTTGCTCATTCGCTACTCCAACTATTTAGTTTAAGTATTTTTATTTTATTTTTATTTTTTATTTATCTGAAATATACATTTGTATGCATGTTTTTATCTCTTTTTAAATTTTTTGTATTGAAATTCGACTTTTTTACTGTGCGGCATAATTAATGATGACGATATACGAGAAGTATCAGCTTACCCAGTCAGTATTTTCCGAATATTTTAAACTCGTATGTATAGGGTTACCCATTTCGTCGATTAATAAGTACGGGGCTGTACTTTGACATCTGTTAAACTTAATTGTCAAACGAAACATATTTTGCTTTAGTTAAAAGTCAGGCTTTCATAAAAACGGATCGCTTAACAATCGCACAACGAGTTAAAATTGTTAAAACCTACTACAAAAATGGCGATTCCAACTTGTCCACGTTTCTTGATTTAAGAGGAAATTATGGTCCACATAATCGTTCAACTACTCAAGCAATGGTAAAATGTTAAAGAAGTTTGAAGATACTGGATCGCTGCAGATATTCTATGGCCTGTGCATCAACGCTTGGGTTGTTCGATCTCAAATTTCGCTGCTGTAGCCGAAGCCCCGAATGTGAATATTTCTCGACGTTCTCATGGGCTGGGAATTCATTAAGTCACATTATGGTATATTTTATACTTGGACTTACACCTACATCTATATAAAGTCAAGCTCACATAACAGTTGACCAACGCTGTAAATACAAAATTTTCTTCAGCGATACACAAGACACATTTCTCTCTCGGGGGATTCGTAACTGAGCAAAATTGTAGCATTTAGTGCTCGGAGGATTCTCACATATTTGAAGAGATGCCATTACGCCCAAAAGATCTTGCTATCTGAACCCTTCTTTGGTTCGGAAGAGTGATTGGACTTATTTCTTTGAAAACGACAAAGGCGAGACTGTCACTGTCAATACGGAGCGTTATAGTCGTATGATAACTGACTTGTTTTGGCCTGCAACTGAAGAACACAACACGAGCGGCTATGGTTTTATTGCGAGATCAATTTCTTATCCGCGCAATCTCTACTCCGGGCGATGTAAATTGACCACGGAGATCAAGCGGTTTGAAAACGTTGGATTTTTTTTTGTGGGGCTACGCGAAAGACAGTGTTTATGCGGATAAATTTTAACTGTTGAGCAATTGATAACACACATTTGCCAAATTACGGCTGAGATACCTGAAACGGATCGAAGCTAGCAAACTTTCGCTTGGCGGTGATTTGAATAATGTAGATAACGGCGAAGTTCAAACGGATACCCTGTGCATATGATAGTCTTTGTCTTGTCAGTTTTCTGCAAGCATGATTACCAATGTTAAAAAACCCCATTAAGTAGACAAACCATGCCTTTGAGATTAATCATGAAATTTGGATACATTGAAAATATATTGTTCCCAAGAAACCTATTAAAACAACTATCCCTGTTAAGGGGAAAGCTAAGAAAATTTTGAGTCACTTCTTCTTCCGCTATTTATTTATTAATGATCCTTTCCACGGAATTAAATTTACCTCTTGATCTGCTTAGTGGATACAGTATCCAGAAGATCTCGTATAAAGACAGAAAAAAAAAATAAATATAGAAATGAATTAAAATATTATTAAATCTAAAAACAAATAAACACAGCTTTTGCTACAATTTTCCTGCGCTTAGAACTTATTCTCAAAAACAGACAAAAACTTGTTCTCAGCCAGACAACGGAAAGCCATTTGTGGGAGCGCAGCGTGCGATACAAAAAGATTTGGTTTAATTCCTACAGAAGACATCTTCGGACATGGTTGAGAAGGCTGGAAAGCCGTTAAGAGCTTTAGAACTCGTTTTTTTAAAGTTACTGGAAATCAAAAATTCTCTTTTGAAAAGTTCTGACTTCGAATTTAAGCCGTATTAAACTCCAGGCCTCTGTCTCCTATATCCCAAGATCCACACGATTTACTACCTTTTACCCCTAGAAATTTTCTACGTGTTGCTCTCTTCATAGCACCCCTGATCCGGACGCTAAAGAACTCTCCCTTATCAATAAGTGGCTGAAACTAAAGATTCTTCAAAACGAAATTAGCATGCGTTGGAAGAACGATTTTCTGCAAGACCTAAATCGAAGGCACAAGTGGACATTCAAGAAGGATAAATGGTCGTTGTTCAAGTTGACGGGCTTTCTCCAGCCAAATGGCGATTGGATCGCATTTCTCAATTATTTCCTAGACCCGATGGAAATGTTATGGACATAAAAACTCAGCATGGAGACATAACCCGAGGCATACTCAAGTTGTGCCCTCTACCCCCTGTCTAGTTATGATAATACCAATACCACATTCTACCAATTAATTAAAAGTTCTACCCATATACCATATACACACATACGTGTACATGTATACCATATTTATATACTAATTACTGCTCACACATATTCCACCCATATTGTAAAATCTCACTCACATTTCTGATGTTCTTGTACTAAATTCTCTTTTTGATATACCTATATCTTTGCAGATCACGAGGAAAAGACCCCTGGCCCCTGATGCACGTGAACGCTACGAATGTGCAAGGATGCACAAATACTGTATAAACTGTTTGACGATGTCCCATACAACCGGAGCGTGTGAGTCAGAAGCCAGTTGCCATCGGTGTGGACTCGCTCACCATACTCTTCTCCACCAAGATAAATATCAACGCCAATCTCTGCGTAAAAAGTTGTGTGCTGAGATAATCAGTCGATCAACTCAACAGCGTGTAAAAAGGTTACGACGATTGGTTGCTGATGAGCGAAGGGCATCGACCAACTGGAAAAGAATCTGCTGCAACTGGCACCGAGGCAGGCGGAGCGTCACGTTGACGGAAAGAGCACTTAAATAGTAAAGGAAGACCTCCAAAGGCTAGAAGATTGGCAACTCGCCTTCATACACCATTGGCTCTTTGACCTTCACGCTATTAGTTTTTATATCAATCTAAAACCAACCATCAAGGCGTCACTACCAGCCATAAACTACAACAAAGCAATCTAATGTTTAAAATACAGAAATTGTATAATTGTATAACTAAATAAAAAATGCAATTGAATGTACTTATGTGATTCTCCATTTCCATCAGGCATTGGAAAGATGGTTTTATCTGCTCATAGACGACAAATTAAATAAAACAATTTCGAAAGTGACTTGGTTAAACAAAATAAATTACAGACTTTTTCAGCGTAAATTTTTTGTTTTTAACTTTTAAATAAATCACCATTTATTAGAAAAATTGTTATTTAACTATGTATTATAATTGTTTACTTATTTATTATTTATTAAATATTATTTTTTTATTTATTATTTATCATTTTTAATTCATTGCCTATAATTTATTATTTACGAGTATTGTTTGTTAATTATCATTTATTTGTATTTATTTTTTATTAATTCCTTTTAATTTCTTTCTATCATTTTGTGATAAATATACCTGATTTGAGAAATAATAAAGGATCCTCAATTCAACGAGATGTTCTTTTTTGTAATTCAACAGGAAGAAGAACAATGTAAAGCGAGAGTAGGATAGCATTTTATGCATTTCAACATAAATACAAAAATTTCTTGAATTTCAAAAAATTAAATTAGTTTCATTCCAAGATTTGTAATGCAATTTTGCAAGCTCTTTTTTGTTGAGACATCTGCTGGCATTTCTTCTGTACTAATATACCATATTCTACTTTAATGTCCTTTCTTTAATGACGAATGCCGACGTGTTTCGTACGATTATAAAAAAATGTATTTTTGCTTAGCTTACCGGCACCTTCGTTATCATTGTAAATAGTTACAATTCTGTCTTCGCCAATTACTTCATTCAGAATGAGATTCCAAGATACGGAGTGCCTTTTACACACGTGAGCAAACCTTGTGTAAGATGCGGTAACCAATCCGTGTGGAGCCTTGGGTCACGGCTAATGAGAGAGGATGCTTCGGTGGAGCCGCTCTGACTTACTCGCTTTAAGAGTCCCCGGAAGTCATTGTAGCGTCTGTGCACCAGAGGGGCGGCTACGAGCGGTCGTCGGTCTTGAAGCAAGCGGTTCGCTATAGAAATGTGTACAAACTTTAAACTCACTCGCAAACGTTTTAAGGATCATGAGTTGAGGGCATGCACCTGGAATGTCCGGTCCCTTAATTGGGAATGTGCCGCTGCCAAACTGGTCGATGTCCTCGCTAAACTAAAGGCTGAAATCACCGCATTTCAAGAGGTGCGATGGACGAGACAAAACCGAAAGCGAGTAGGTTTTTGTGACATTTACTACAGCGGCCATATAAAAGAGCGTCAATTTGGTGTCGGATTTGTGATGGGAGACAGACTCCGTCATCGTGTACTGGCATTCACCCCGGTGAACGACACAACAAATCATGCCCTAAAGAGTCGATGCTGATAGACTTCGCCGGGGCCCGAAATATGGTGTCTGTAGCTACTTGGCTGTCCTCTGATCGAAAAACACAAAACCAGACCGATCATGTTGTTATTGACGGAAGACATGTCTCCAGCGTTCTTGACGTGTGTACACTCCGAAGACTACTAAGCGAAGATACGCATGCACCTCTGTGTATCGAAGAGCGCCCGTCAACAAACACAAGGAGAGCTCGACGTCGAATAGCTGCAATCACAACAGACTGTCGACCGATTTTCTACTCTACTTGCACTCCTGCTCTCTGAGAGCACTCATCAGCAACTTGGGTTGCATTTCAAGTTATCTACGTTCAGCTGCAAACGAAACTATTGGATTTCGTAAAGGTCTCAAAAACAGCTGGTATGATCAAGACTGCCGTGTCGCAGTGGAGAAGAAACAGACTGCCAACCTCGCAACGTTGCGATCGACCATAACAAACTCCTGCAGGCAACAAAAGAAAGACGCGTGAGTATGAAGTCCTTGAGAAGATGGCCGACAATGGTAATGCTCGAGAATTCTATGAGAAGACACGACAACTTATAGAAGGTTTCAAGACCGAAGCAGACTTTCGTAGGACACAAAGAGGTGATAAAGCCACCAATGTCCAGAGCATATAGAATTTATGGAGGAAACACTTCTCCAGCCTGTTGAAAAGCAGTGAAAATGGAGTATCCGGAGATGGTGAACCCGAAACCCCAAGCTATGACCATGGAAAAGACATTCCATTACCTGACCATGAAGAAGTTCGAATAGCCATCGCCCGCTTAAAAAGCAACAAAGCGGCCGGAGCTGACGGTCTACCGGCAAAACTATTCAAACATGGCGATGAAGAACTTATCAGTGCATGCATTAACTACTTTGCAAACTATGGTCGGATGAAGGCATGCCCGACGATTGGAATTTAAGTGTGCTCTGCCCAATACATAAAAAAGGGGATCAGACAGGGTGATTCCTTATCGTGCGACTTTTTTAACTTATTGTGTTGTTGTTGTTATATGTATACAAACATGGATTGATGCTGACAAGTCCATATCACATAACTTTGACTGGTACCAAATTATATTCCAATCGTGGTCTACCGCGTGCTTTGCTCATGATTTTCTTTCGACGCACTCTACCATGCTTAACTACTCGAGTAGCTTTAACGCCAATGTCGTTGCTTTGCGCCTGTACTGGTTGAATACTCCTTCATTTTTGTAGGTTTTAACTGTACTTTTACTTCTTTTGCATTAGGTAAAAATTGTTCGTATGCATCTACATCCGGTTGTGGAACAAATGTTTCATCTCTGCTTCGACGTATCTGTCAGACTTCAGGATCCCATAGACGATAGCCCTTTGATATATTATATTTGAGCATCCTACAATAACACTTTTTATGGATTTCGAACCCAATTTGCACTTACTTGTTTTATAGAGCATATACTCAACCAAATTTTTATAAATAACCAACATAAGGTGGCTTCCAGGTCATATTCAGTACGGAATGTCGCCCTTCAAACTTTGCGATGGACAACGATTACATATGTAGTTTGCCGTGTTGATGGCTTCTGCTCAATATACTGTTGTTAGACTGGATCGTATTAGCATGCATCTTGCTAATCGTGTTGAGCCATCTTTCACAGATCTGGTACATATAGTGTTTCGTTCAGTGTAGCATTACAACTTGTATTCGATTTAATTTTCACAATTCCGTGCCATGAATTCTGACTTCGCGAAGCTGTCATTCGCAAGTGCTAGTGTTACACCTCTTGCAAATTTTAAACAGCACACATATGTGACGACGCTTCTGAATCCAGACACCACTTTCCGCTAACGTTCGTACTGCTTACGCTTAACATTATTTCTACCACTTTGCAAGCTAAATTTTGCTCCTCTTTTCTGTCTCTGAAATTTTTCAATCTGCATTCTCCGGCCTTGTGGCCAATTTTCCCACATGATTGACATACATTATTATTTGTTATTTATTATTTATAATTTATTATTTAGTTTTTAGCTTGTTATTATATTAAAATTATTAAAATAATTTTTTATTCCAAATTATAAAACATTATATTTTTTATTTAATACTTAACCTTCCAAGCTGGAACTGAAATTAATTTAATTGTTCCATCAAAATTTAAATTAGCTTAGCAGAACTAAGTATAAATTTCAAATTTTTAATGTTTTCGTAGCAATAACGTACGCAATACAAACAAAACAAAAGCATTTGAGAATTGTATAACAAGGGGGCTGGAGAGATCTTCTCTCTCTCTACGTATTTTATATTGGGGAAAATCATTTGTCAAATAAAAACTTTAATATCTTTTTTAATTTTTTTTAATATAGTTTTTTGCGAGATTTTTGGTTTGGTTTTACTAATATATGTAAACTTTAATTTGTCCTGAACAATTCACAACTCGTAAAAAATATTTTTGCATTTAAACTTACCGCTATTTCAATTACCTATAAAACTCATTTTTTTGCCACGCCTGCAAAAAGCGTACACTCACGCACGACTACACATATACTCATGATGGCATTTCACCATTTTTATGCGCAACAACAACAAATAAAATAAAAATATTATTGCATTTACTAACTAGCAAATGAAAGAAAATAAAAAAATAAAGCAAACATGCATACCTTTATTTAAACTTATACAACATTTACATAAATACATACATACATACAGATAAAATATTTTACCATTTTAATTGTTCAACTACGTTTTTCCAGTTTCGCTCTCTGCTATGCCTTTCTACTCGTTGCATACCAAATTTTTTTTCCATATTTCACTGCTGTTTTTTATATACTGCGATTATTTTTTTATTCTGCGTATTTATATCTCTTTGTTCCAACTCGTTGTGTTTGTGTGTGTGTGTGATTTTTTGTTGTTGTTCTTAATGAGGTGCGTACTAACAGCCTATAAAGTCTTGTGCAATTATTTTTTCACACACTCAAATGCGAACACCTGCACTTCTATACATACATATATTATATATAAATGTATGTATGTAGGTATATGCAAAAATAGCATTTTCAAATTTGCAATGCATTCGCTTTGACATATTACAGTGAGTAATTGATGAAATGTTAAAATGTAGTGATAAATGTTAATTAAGGATTTTTTGTGTAAAGACTCAAATACATACACATACACATGAATTTTATAAATTTATTTATAACACACTCAGCTGCAAATAAACATTTATAAAAACCGAAATCAGTAAATTGATTATAGGAAAATAAAATACATAAAAAAAAATGTGTACTATATAAATAAATTAACTTTAAAGAGCGCACATCAATATAAGCCAAAATGTAAAAAAAAAAACAAATACAACACTTTTTTTTACACACTAAGCGGCTAAAACTTGTGTTTGTACTAACGCACATAACGGCATTCCACACCTATGAATGAATGTATACTTATCATTTACATCTTTCTAAGCCAGCATTGTACTCACATCCAATTCCATATCAAAATATTTGTTTCCTCCATTTCCATATTTCTTGCGCACTTTTTTCACAAAAAACAAGGAATTCTTTTATACCATCACGGGAGTTCTTTCATTAGCATATGCATTTCTAATTTTATTTTGGTTGCAATTGCACAACATTAAATCCAAACTCTCACTCACCTCACGTCCCGCACTGAAGTTGCCCACCAAATGCCATCATGCTGTCTTCAATATATCTTTTGAATATACTTTTCTTACTAAAATTTTATTATTTAAGTTGAAGAAAATCGTTCCCTCTTTGTCAACTAACTATTTACAAATGGACGTGATTCATTTGCAATGCAGCAATATTTTACGCACAATATTTCTTATTTTATTTTAATTGTTTTTACAACTAACTCTTCTTCTGCTTTTCTTTTTCTTTCCTTTCATTGATTTTTAAGTTTTGATTTCGTTTTGCTTCTACTATTTTTAAATTTTTATTTATTTTTCCATTTTTGTCTCCAACATTTATGTTGTGTGCACTTCACGCTTTGCACTTCAGTTTTGCATATCTGCATCTGAACCTGCACTTGCATCTGCATCAGCATAAACGCACTGGCGACGCGGCGTCATAGTGCAGTGCTCTTTCGGCGCTCACCGCACAGTTGTGTGTTTTGTCAACATCCAACCGAACGCTCAATCCACACACACACACACCCTCACACACACAAACGGTACGTGAAGTGAAAGTGTTGGGGAAGGGTGAAAATATAAAAGCCGCCTGAAAAAAAAGAAAAATCTGAGGTTTAAGCGAATAAAAAGGAGCCTGAGCGGCCCTTACCTGAGTGCGCACACCTCTTCTTCGGTTTGTGTGTCAAACATAGTAACATAAGGTGAAAAACACCTGAAGTGGGATTTATATATATTTATAAATTTTGTATTCTTTTTCACTTGGACTGCAAAGTTAGTGAGATAGAAACGAACCAATTCTGAAATAAAGCCATATATAAATAAATTCAGCTGATCTTGTCCCCCAAAGTGGGAACAGTTCAGCTGTTAACAAAGTGCGACAATTTAGCCGAGACACAACCCAACAATTAATAATAAAAATAATAGTAATACTTAATACCAATATAAATATTCATAGAAATAATATAAATAAAAATAGTAAGAAAATAAAAATAAATAATAATAAGAACAATAATAACAATAATAATAATAAACCAAAAATAAGAATAATAACAGTAATAATAATAATAGAAATATTAATAAAAATAATATTAATAGGAATTCATAGAAAAAAAAATTAATAATAATAACAACCACAAAATAATAACAATAATAATAGTATTAGTTATTAACAGCCGCTATAAGAACAATAATAAAGCTCTAATATTATATAAAAAATTATAAAGCATTACATTCAAACCATGAGTGTTCCCAGGTCGCCCCCTCCTGGGCGTCTGAGCATCACGGCACCAAGCTGTGAGGTTGACAATGATAATGGAAGCGGGCCTAGTCCATTTGATAAGTCCACGAAAATGGCGAGCTCGCTGACTAAATCACGGGTAAGTTCTCAGTGTAACCGGCCACAAGCCGAAGTAGATGCGTGGAAGTTATTGGGGCTCAAGGTAAAAGGGCTATTTGGAATGTGGAAAGAGAAAATCCATCTACCAACCAAGGCGCGACATCATATCAGAGCTACCAATGCTATATGAGGAAGTCCTATACCCTCAGGTGCAAGAGAGAAAAAGTATAGGATCACAAACAACACCGCAAGAAAAAGGAGTCACCGATAAAAACGTCACCCGTACAGTGAACATCGGGATACAAACGAGAGCCCATATGGGAAAGTCCGTTTTAAAAAGACCTGCTACCACTACGAAGACTCCCGAGGAGACTCGGCCAATAAACAAGAAAAGGGAAGACGAAGTCCCTTCGGATGAGACTCGGCCAATAAATAAGAAAAGGGAAGACGAAGTCCCTGCCAATAGAAACTGGTGCAAAGGAAGAAAAAATTGAGTAAGACCGCGAGAAAAACAATAAAACCCGATGTGATTTCTATCTCAAACACGGGTGAAACTACATATGCGGATATATTGATGTAAATGAAGCAACAGCCGGATATGAAAGAGCTTGGTGAAAATGTAAATAACAGCAAGTGAAAATCTGTTAGTACAACTCCGCGATAAGATTGGCAAACTTGCAAGTAAATTCAAGAAACGAGCGACAGAGTTGCTTAAGTCTAACGCAAGTATAACTGTGCTGAGTAGCAGTCTAACCAGAGATTCGGGACATAGCCAAGGATACAACGGCTGATCAGTGATCAATACCATTCACCCTCGGGCGAGGGAATCTGGCTACAGGATAAACGGGGCAAATCTGCAGTCTGGGAATGTGGTGATGTCCCATTTGAACAAACCGGTTCTAGCCAGTATTAAGGATTCACACACGCAAGAGTTGGGGGGTGCACTTCTACAGTTGCTACGCTCCACCGAGTGAGTCACTGGAAAGTTTTAAACACATGCTAAGGCGACTAGTAAATGATGCTGCCGGAAAATCACCGGAATGGGGTAGCTCAAAGACCAATGCGCGGGGACAAGCGCTACTTGAAGCTTTCATTGACCTCAATATTGTGCTACTCAACCAAAAAATAAAATAATATTTTTTTTAAATTAGTATTTATCTATTGAATCTGCTTCGACATCGGAAACCTAACAATCTTATATGTCTATAAAAATCTTACATCCGTTTGGAATAATCCAGTAATATCCAAAAAGTTCCAAAATATACCGACCGATTAACTTGAAATTTCGCAAAATTGTTTTCATGTTGTTAGGAAGGCTTCTACTAATTGATTTATACAAAAAAATCAAACTACTCTTATCTCCGGGAAGTGGACTAAGGACTGTACCAATCGAAAATATTGTATTTATCTTTCCATTTATGTACAATTCGGTACATAGGTGTCTTTTTGCTTAAGTTAACAGGAAGACTCTTCTTCTCTTCGTCAATGATAAAACCGAAAATGTTGTAATAAATAAAGTTATGGTAAAACGATATCCCGTGATAAATTTTTCACACATTCACTGAGTATTTGCGATGGCGAAGCGTACAGCGAAGGGTAAAACTAGTAAGTAATAAAACCTTAAACTAAATTAAAACGTAAAGCCCATTAGTAGGATTGGGCTTGATGTTACTCTTTAGAAGGCTGCTTTGTCTCCACTCTTCAGGTGGCTTTGACTTTTTGCTTGGGCCAAAGTTTTCGGATGGTTATGCAGTGATAAGTATTTCTTTGCTGCGATTACAATCTCTTCCTTGATTGTAGGTATGTTTAGATCTCTATGGATCTCTATTACGCATGTACCATGGTACGCCCGTTATTACTCTTGACGTTTTCGATTGGAACCCTTGAATTATATCTACGTATATTCGTAGCGCAAACTGTGCCCCACAACTGGATTCCATATATCCATATAGGTTTTATTTTTTATTATAATGCAGTGATTTAAAGCTTAAGTAAACATGGAAATAAAATTTAATTCGAATATACTTTTATGGAAACGAGTTCCTATGCCTTTTGGATTATTTTTTTGTAGACCATATATTTAGTTTTTCCGTGGAGTTCTAGAATCACCATGCTGCCCTAAGAGTTTGCTGTGGGTTATGCTACATAAAACTGACCTTGAGGGAAGCAGCGATAACCATCTGTTCCTGTCGTTGGCCAATAATTTGGCCAACCCACGATGTATTGAGTTGCCCCAAAAGAAATCGGCAATTTTTCATAAAAGCTATCACTTTAAGCTAATTAAAAAAAAAAGTACGCATAGTTTTCTTTATAATTGTTTGTTTGGCGTTAATTTTAATGTGGAGTCCACAAAAGAACATATTCGTCATATATTACTGTATTATTTCTTTACAGGAATAAATAAAATAATGAATGTTTCGTAATTTGGATGGTGATAAGGCCGTAAAAGAAACACAATGTCGAAGTTGGTTTGTCAAATTCCGTTCGGGAGATTTTTCGCTCAAATATAATTCACGTTCAGGTCGACCAAGTGAAGTTGATGATGACGATATCACTAAGCGAGATATTGGAGAGAAGTTAAGTATACCAAAATCAACCATTCATAATCATATACGACGTCTTGGACTGGTGAAAAAACTTGATATTTGGGTACCACATGAATTGAAAGAAATTTATTTAACAAGCCGCTTCAACGCTTGTGATATGCATTTTAAATGATTATAATCCGTTTTTGAAACAAATCATAAATCATAGTCCAAGCATGACGAAGCGCCACATAACACTTCACAGGCTGATATTCACCAAAAGAAGATTATGCTGTCAGTTTGGTGGGATTGGAAGGGTGTGGTGTATTTAGAGCTGCTTTCAAGGAACCAAACGATTAATTCGGATGTCGACAAATTTAATACATCCATCAACAAGAAGCGGCCCGAATGGGTCAATCGTAAAGGTGGCCTATTCCACAACGACAATGCTAGACCGCACACATCTTTGGTCTCTCGCCAAAAACTGAGAGAGCTTGTCTGGGCACTGGAGTTTACATAATTGATTAAAGTTCATTATAAATTTAAAAAAAATGTATTTACTTTCTTTTAAAAAATCGCTGGTTCCTTTTGTGGCAACCCATTAGTTTATTATTTTTTTCAAAACCCACTAAGTTTTGGTTTGCATTGGCTTGAGTTTTAAGTAGCTACATGTTATGCCATTCCAAAATTTTTATTTTTATTAAAAATTAGTGCCCAAATTGAGGGTAAGTGGTTATGCCTTTGCTTGATTTGATTAAAACAAATGTGAAAACAAATCTTTTTAATTTTACAAGTAAATCGCGATTCGCAGTGATGTTCCAAAAATATGATTTTTAACAAAAACAACCAAAAATATTTTCCTGTGTGCAAGTCGCTAATTTTTTTTTTATTCAAAAAGAAAAATTCTTCTTCGACTTTGTTCATATTCCAAGTTAGAAATTTATGTTTGGTTTCCTGTGCCTCCCTAAAAGATTTATAACTATGTGATCTGACTAGCTATATAGATACAAACTATACACACATACCTATGGATATAACTATTGTGAGTTTTTCGTTCACTGATTTTATTTTTTTAGTTATGGTAATTTTAGTTTATATTTTGTCAGCATCAAATTTCCACTTTTCTTTTGTTTCCGCACTACTCATCGAGTTTGATGGATCACAAAAGCTTTTTGGTTAGCGGAGCACATTTTGTATGGTCAGCACAGAAAAAATACAGGAAATTATAGAGAGATAGACATATTCAGGATTGGCGATGCACATATATACACATCAATATCTTGTACTAAGTCTCTGCATCAGCAAATATGCCTGATATAATGAACAGTGGTGTTGTATGTATACCAAGGTCTATTCCATCGATAACGTTAAGTGATGATACGTGATAGAAAACTTTAGTAATTTTGGCTTTAAATAAACAAAAAATCCAAAAAAGAAATATCTTACTGAGCATAACTAAAATTCTATGTAATAGACTGTCGTTCGAATTTTAAACTGAAGAGAAATAGAAATATGTAGATTTCTTAGTTTTCTGACAAATATGTTTATCCATGGACATTTCAATATTTTTTATGCTATTGACGTTTTATTTTATTTATTTTTATTTTTTAAATATAATTCTATTTCTACCCATCTGACGTATTAAAGGCAACAAGCTATTTAATTTTTTTTAAACCTTTCATGACAAAAAGTGTCCTAAGTTTGTACAAGTTTGTACAAAAAATTTATATCGAATTTAGAATGAAACGAAAGAATGGTATTTCTTATTTTTACTTCATTATTATTTAATTATTTTTTATGCAATATAAATAACTATAATTTATTACTATTATAATTGTTTCTTTTTCTTCATTGGCGTATACACTACTTACGCTATTATAGCCGAATCAACAATTGCAGGACGGGAATGATGAGGGACTTGTAGAGTGTAGTTTTAGTTCGTATATCTAAAATCTCCGTTAATGACAACATTATCAGTTTTATTGCGTAATTTTCAATGCGACGACAGCCATGTAGCTTAATGGTTTTTATTGTGCGGAAATCAGGTGTTACAGACAACCATATAATGCTGACCCCAGAGAACTCTATCAACCTCAACACGGGGGAAGGAGGTTCCCATTCGTATTAAGAATTTGTTGGATACCCAGAAGACACCTTGTCTAAGACCGCAAGTCCTGAGAAGATTGGGCCATAAGTAAAATAATCCTTTGTAGTCACTCATATTTGAATGGCAGCCAAAAGCTTTCCTCACTTGCGTGAACTTTTAAACACTGCCCATCCACTTCTTTAATGCTCTTTAGAAGCACTAAGCACATAACACATAAAAGTAAATTTTAGAATAGCAATTAAATTTCACATTTATTGATTACATTAGTAGTGTGAATTTTAAGATAATTGAATTGTAAAATGTAATCATGTGAAGTTTGTCGGAAAAAATTCCGTCGGCAATGCTTGACGAAAATAATTCCAGCACCATTTATTCGCTTAAATAACACAAAAGGAATAAAAATAATTAAACCATCACTGTCATAACAACACCACCCTGCCAAGCCCATTGCTCCCTTACTATGGCAATAGGCAGAAACAATGAGTGCCAGTAAGACAAATAATCGGCCAACAACAAGGAAGTGGAAGCGTGTACTGAAGCATCTGTGGTTGTTACTGCGCACTTTGGATATGAGCCATATGTATTTAAGTTGATTGAAGCGTACCTATAGGGAGATTGTAATTCAGAAGATAGTTTAGGTGACGGATGGATACACGCTGAGCTGACTGAACATGTTGAGCTTTTGTATGGAGTTCGAAACTTCATGCGAATAATGGGTTTCTAGGTGCATATGTGAAAAGTTCACAGACATTAAACTCTTTCTTTGGCCAAATCGTCCTTCTCTTCCGTCGGGACGTGGGCGCAAATTAACGATGTTTTAAAGAATTTCGCTTTAGCGAGTACGTCAACCAACTGGGCAGCGGCACCTTCCCAATCAAGGAACAATACTTCGCTTGCGGTGGTCGTCATCGAAAAAGGGGTATCTCATCCGAGGGGTTATTTTCCTTTTCATTTGGGCTGGTTTCTACGTGGGATCCGCCACACACAGCGCACAACCTCGCTAGGCATGTAAGTTTAAATTTTATACACATTTATATAACGAGCCTCTTGCTTCAAGACCGATGCTCGCTCACAGCCGCACTTCTGGTGAGCAGACGCTGCACTTAGACTTCAGCGAACTCTTAAACCGAATAAGTGAGTGGCTCCACTGAAGCTTCCTCTCTTTTAGCCATGACCCAAGGCTCTACACGGGTTGGTTAACTCATCTTTCAGAAGGGTTGCTTACGTTTCCAGGGTGCGCGACGTGTACGCAAGAGTAGGAATTGAGTATAACCCCGTGAACTACATACCCAGAAGGTTGATTAAACCCCCATTACACCCCAAGCTGGTACTGCTAATAAGCCTTAAAAAAGCTTTTCGCATTCTTTAATGCTCAAACTACCACCTAAGAAACTTTCAGGTTTCAGTAATCCTTGTTTTAAGAAATGTTATTTATAATTTTAAATATCTGCTGTCAACTTTTTGTATTTATAAGGAGTTGCAGTTCTTGGCTTTTTTGACTACCAGTTAGAACTTTTCCTTCAGCATCATTCTTGAGATTTGCTACAGATGTTGTAATTTTGCTTTTAATCTAATTATTTTTTATCAGTTGACAATTTAATGATTTTTTTGTTTTCTAAGGATTAGATTAGTTGGGGGTAGCGATTACAATGACCAACTGCGGTTGTGGTCTTATTAACCCAAAAACATTCGCCCATTACGGCCACCTGACGCCCAACGCAATTGACTCAAGAAATACCTGACCACTCTGACGTAGGTAATATGTGAAAAAGATATACATAGGTGCTTTTAACATGGGCTTCTTTAGCAATACCAACACTAAAAGGGAGTCTTCGAAATACAATATAAAACCACCAGCAGCTCCGAACTCCATCACTTAAAGTAATATAAAACAAAAAGTTGCTGGGAAAAAATTGAAGAAAGCTTTAAACTGTGAAGAAAAGGAGCACTTAAAATGGTTTATTAATGCTTTAACACCCAATTCTTTTCAAAGAAATTCCCTCTGGGAGGCTGAAAAGAGCTTTAAACCAGAAGTAGAAATTGAGAGACCGGTATTTGACAAAAAAACCTTACCAAAAATCATAACAAAAACGTTGAATAGAAAAACTCACCTGATTACTGCCACTTTACACCACACAAGCCGACAGAGCTACCAAATATTGCTTTCCTATCATAACTGTTTTATGCTATCTTAGTACTCGGATATTCTCCGAAAACGTGCATCTGCACGTGAAATATGGAAAAGATGCCAAATAGCTTGCTGGCCGAATACGAAACTATTACTTACTTACTTTACTGGTATAGACACCGCTTACGCGATTTTAGCCTTGTTAACAGCATGGCGCCATTTGCTTTTTCTTGCTGTGTGGCGCCAATTGGAAATACCAAGAACAGCCAGGTCCTTCCTACGGAGTGGAGGTCTTGCTCTTCCATCGGCGGGTACTGCATCGAAAACTTTCAAAGCTGGAGTATTCGTACCCATTCGGACCACATGTTGATATGGCTCAAGCATGCGATAATCTATGGCATGAAGAACTCATGCATAAAATTAAAATCGTTTGCCGAAAAACATTTAACAGATCTTCATAACCGCCAATTTGTAGTACAAGTAAAGGAATTTATGCCAGAGGAATACCCAATTACGGCATCAATATCATAAGCAAGCCACTGAAACAAAACAATGTAAAATAAAGTGAAGGTAAATACTATCCATCTAGATTGACCTGAAAGAGCCATAACCGACAGCATAAGTTGGTTAATGGGTAAAAAATTCTGGCCTAAAATTTGATCACGAAATCCATCTATACATTTCCGTCATGAAACGAATATGAATGTACGGAGTAATTATGTGATTCCTTTTGCGTCACTAGTATCCATATCGCTGCGGAATCTTACGGTTTTACGACGAAAATATATGTACATAGAGCCCTTGAAATACCTAGTACACACAGAAAAAAAATACTCACTTACTTTTACACAATTTTGGCACATTTCCTACCCTGTTCTGGATTTTATCAGAGGCGAACTTGTAACTTGTTCGATTATTAAAAGAGAGTTTTCACTGTTTCCAAATTTCAAACCGTCACCAACCTCATCTTTTGTGTAGTCCTCTGATAAAAAAAAAATATTAGAAATAGTGTGTGGGAAAAGCACTTTTAATTTTCATGAACAATCTCCTGACGATGCTCATAAGAACTATCCAGAGAATTACACTTATTTAGTGCACACTCAAATTATCTGTCATCTGCTGTAGCAATAGCCTATTCGATTGTATTCGATTCCTAGTTCAAGTACTTCGAAACTATAGAAAATTAAAGAAAATTTATTTACAATATATAAAACATAACATAAATTTTCTCATTGATTAGAAATTCTACACCTTTCCGGCTAAAGATCATCATATCATTGATATAGATGTGTTGGCTGGACTTGAAGTATCCTACTTTCTCGATCCAATTTTTTAACTCAATTTCGATTTTCGATGGCTTTCATGTTTAAGCATTATTAAGATTCAGTGTTTATTCCAATATTTTACATAGATAACATAGATCATTTACATGGTTTATATAGCATACAAAAGAAATAACAATACGACAATAAATTCGTTTTCAAAAATCAGCAATATATTCCAAGCAAAACCGTTTATGCAGAAGTCTTTAATAGTGTTATAAGTTGGTGAAGCAGCTCCATAGCTCTACGAACGTCTCCGTCATAATCTCGACTTCTCTGAAGTTTAAAGACGTCTAAGTAAAATAAAAAATGAATGTTCGAATCAGAACGTTATTCATATCTAAATGCAGTTCTACCTCGCAAAATTTTGTGGAATATTTTTAGATCTGCCACTGCTGCAGGACCCGTCAATCTGCTCCATTAGCTAAATTTTACGAAACATATGGGGTGCCCTTGAATAAAACAAAAAAAATTAAAGAAAATGAAGTAGTTAATTAATCGACAATATACATATTATTACCACAGCTTGAACAGGATCATCATCATATATTTTTCACTTATATCTGCTACGGAGCAAAATGGCGTTCTACTCGAAAATAAGAACATAAAATAAAACGGATAGTCCGTTTTGCTGCATTTTCTTTCAATTTTTATGTACTCAAAAGAGAAAGATTAGCAAAAAAACTTGCTTATGTGTTAGTGCTGCCCGAAATCGTGTGAGTGTATTAGTGAACCCATCAGCCCGTTCTTGCAGGGAACTTTCACGACTTGTTGATGTTCTCGTATGGTACTTATACATACATCAAGTTTTTTGTCAATTAGAGTTGTCGTATTGTCTTTTTCTTAGTTCTGTCAAGAGTAGTATCTAATTTACATGACAATTCGGCCGTTTCTGACTCAAATCACCGACGATTTCGTTGTCTAGATCCAGCTCAGGACAATTATGGCACCATGGCTGCATTTTGTTGGAGGCGTTAAGAGTGCAAAATTTCTTATTTGTTATTTGGTAGCCTGGAACACTATCCGAACGGTATATGGTCCACGTACTAAGGTTCTAATATACGTGAATAACCCGTAGCAGCTGGTTTTTATGGCGTTTATGACATCGTTGTTTCCACTTTTCGCGTTCTTTCGCGCCTTTCTGTCGAAGTTGTCGAAAGTGTAATATTTTCGAAGTCATCATTTCTACGTAAGTTGACCGACCACTGGAGATTTCTTAGCGTGAGATTCCAAACTTTCATATTTGCTGCTAAGCTCTTCGAATGATTTGGGCGTAAAAGTCGTTCCCCTGTCGGTAATTATTAGTGATGGAACGATGTTATTTCGTTCAAGGCCCAAAGAACGTGTATGGTTTTTGTATCGCGAGCTGGTTTTACAATAAGGTATTGGCTGAAAGCATCAGAAATCGATAGTACATGACAGTTTCAGCGTTTGATACATGTAAATGAACCCATTTGTTCTAAATGAATGCGATGGAATGGTATAGGCTTAACTTCGTCGATATGAAGCTCACCCTCCTAACGTGGTATGACCTGCATTGTCATGACACATTTGAACGATTCTCCAGCGCATGCCCTTTGGTGTAACAAATTTTAGATCATCAGATTGCTTTTTGTACAGACCGTGATAACATAACTGAAATTCTGATTTCTTGTGTTGATTTAGTTCTACCAATTAAAATGCTGATATGTTACTTTTTGTTTTCTACCAATCAATTACGATGAAATCCACTTGAGAAGGGAAGGTGGAAACCCGAAATGATCGAGTTTATAGTGAAATGCTTTGCTGAAGTCAGTGTAGATAACATGTGTTTGATTACAATTTTTTAAACTATTACTGACATGGGTGGTGAATTCTAGCAGGTTCGATAGGGTGGATTTACCTTTTCAAAACCCATGTTGTGAGATGTTTTAGTAATGGAAAATAATGATTTTAACCTTGACGACTGGTGAGAGTAAGTAGAAAAGTCAGAATTTGGCGGGATATAACTGGCAACAATATAAATATAAATATTAATTAAAAAATCCCATCGCTTCCGGTTTCACAAAATGAATTTCTTCCGCAGCAAGGTCAGTTTGAACACCAATAAGTACTCCACCCCCAATTTTATTTAAACGATCATCTCTAAAAACTTCAAAGTTGTTCCCAAAGATTTCAGAGTTGAAGGCATTTTATTTAAGCCAAGTTTTTATAGTCGCAGTTTAAGCTGTGTAAATATAAGTCTTTCAGCTAAGTGTTCAAACCTCTTACGTTTTGATAGTAAATATTCAAGTTAATATCTGTTAACAGTTTTTTGGCTCAGAGGAGGCTACCGGTAATTGAGCAAGATTGTTTCTAATTTTTCTTTGTTTTAAATCAAACTCTCGTACAAAAGCACAATTCGGCCAAAATAATGAGTTCAAAAATACGTCGAAGCAATCAGCGGAAACGTCTATTTCAAAGGAAGCTATAGATCTTTCATAGGAAAAATTGAACTTCCCAATATCCAAACTGACTGTATTTAATTTACCTGATATATAGGATCGCACGTCATCCGCAGTTGTATCTTTTGCAAACCGAGATACAAATACGGACTTCGTTTTCGGAACCACAACTAGCTCCTTTCTAGCTGTGGTTAAGGCCGGCATAAGGTGATGAAGGAAGTAAACCCTCCGAAGCCGCGTGCTTAGATGCAGTCGAAGTAGTAGTAGGAGAGGGAAGTGAACTTGAAGTCGGATTGTGTGCTACTTCCAATGTCTTAGCGGTAACTCTAGTTACACAACCTATAGGGCTTGGAGGTTTGCGTTCCTCGGGGCAAGGGGAATTAAATGACATCAAGTCTTTATTTAAATTCGGACGAATTAATGAATTTATAGGAGCGTCCGAAGAAGCAACTGGATTTATAACTATACTATCGTCACTATGTTTTCGCTTCTTGGCTTCATTTTCGGGGAATCAGAGGAAACAATGCATTTAAAAGATTTAAATGCATCCTTACATTTTTGAAATTTTTCGGTAAGGACTTTCAAATCCTTCCCTATTTCCAGAAAGTCACTCCTTGCAGTTTTAAAAAGTTTAAAAATGTCGATCTCAACTTTTTGGAATGCTAATGGTGTAAACCAGCATAAATTAGCACTCAAATTATTTTTGCAGACCCACGAAATTGATGTTATGCTTATATCTGAAACACATCTCACCCAGAAGTATAATTTTTACATCCCAGGGTTTAAGCTGTACAACACTAATCACCTAGATGGCAAAGCACATGGTGGCACAGCTATACTCATAAGGAACCGTTTAAAGCATAACTTTCTTAATTCTTTTTTAACAAATTGGTTGCAGTCAACCTCGATCACACTTAAAAATAGGGGGGTTGACCTTACTTTAGCTGCAATTTACTGTCCGCCACGTTTCGTAATAACAGAAAAACAATTTAGCGACTTTTTTATGACTCTAGGAGATCGGTTCCTAGCTGGAGGTGATTACAATGCGAAGCATACTCATTGGGGATAGAGGCTAATTAACCCGAAAGGTCGTCAGTTATATAATACGATCATAAGTACAAAAAATAGTTACGATTTTATCTCCCCAAGACAACCAACTTACTGGCCTACGGACTCAAGGAAATTACCTGACCTGATTGACTTTGCAGTCACGTAGATAGGAGTTTAGTATTTGCTGAAACCTGTGCTGACTTATCTTCTGATCATTCCTCAATAATCATTAAGTTGAACGAACAACCAATTGAAAGTGAGCATGCTTTTCGACTTACTACATCAAGAACTAACTGGCTTAAATATAAAAAATACATTAGCAGTAATATACAGACCAATCCGCAAATAGAGAGAGGAACTGACGTTGAAAATGAGTTACTTGTATTTAACAGTATACTAGCAACAGCAGCAACTGTAGCCACACCAGAGGAGAATACAAAAGCAAAGGCATTGATAACTAATAGTGGAATAGAATTACTGGTCAGAAATAAGCGACGTTTGCGTCACGAATGGCAAGCCTGCCGATCTCCCGATGCAAAAATTCGTCTTAAGATGGCAGAAAACAAACTAAAAAAGGCATTAGTATATTAAGAAGAAAGAAATATCAAACATCTTATAACGTATTTGTCTCCCAACGTTTCTACTAAAAAATCTCTATGGAAAGCAAGCAAAAACCTTAAGCCGCCAGTAAGCACTGAAGTACCGTTGAGAATGCGTAATGGTTCATGGGCAAGAACGGATGAAGAAAAGGAGTCTTGTTTCGCAGAGCACCTCAGCACAGTATTTCAACCAAATACTGCTTCATATAGTGCTCCTCTGTCACCGAACCATACCGCTCCTACATACACTGTTACTTGCGGAACATCTGTGTCTGAACTAAAAAGCACTATTGCCGCCATAAATGCTAAAAGAATTGCCAAGCATTGCTCTCGTTTTTCTTGCAAAGCTTTTCAGTGCCATTTTGATGCTAGGATATTATCCACAACTCTGGAAAAAGTCGCAGATAATTATGATAGCTAAACCGGGTAAAGACGCAACCCTGCCGTCATCATATAGACCAATCAGCCTGTTGACTTGCCTATCAAAACTTTTCGAAAAAGTGCTGCTATCAAAAATTACTCCTTTTCTCTATCAAAATGATGTTATTCCTACACATCAATTTGGTTTTCGGGAAAAACACGGCACAATTGAACAGGTAAATTGTAGAACAAACGAAATAAGGAAAGCTTTCGAAATGCGAGAGTATTGCTCGGCTGTTTTTCTTGATGTGGCGCAAGCATTTGACAAAGTGTGGTATGATGGCCTCATTCATAAAATTAAAAAATCATTACCTAACACGTTCCACCAATAGGCGATTCACAGTAAATGTAAATGATTACATAACAGAAGAGTGTCCGATTACGGCAGGTGTTCCGCAGGGCAGTGTTCTTGGACCAATATTGTACAGACTGTTTACCACAGATATCCCTACAAGTGACGAAGTAATTACGTCAACATTTGCGGATGATACTGCTATACTAAGCCGACATAAATGCCCCATTACAGCCACAAAAGTGTTACAACAGCATCTTAAACAAATTGAAAAATGGCTAGCGAAATGGCGCATAAAAGTTAATGAAAACAAGTGGAAACACATAACTTTTACATTAATGCCAAAAACGTGTCCTACTGTTAATCTCAACAATGTATCAATACCGCAAGCTGACGAAATTACATACCTTGGAATCCACTTGGACAGGCGCTTAACCTGGAGACGACACATTGCAGGTAAAAAGCTGCAGCTTAAACTCAAATCTGCTAGTTTACATTGGATTTTAAACAAGAAGTCTGGACTAAGCCTTAGCAACAAAGTCCTCTTATATAATGCAATAATAAAACCGATATGGGTGTATGGGATCCAGTTATGGGGCACAGCTTGCGCGACGAATATAGATATAATTCAAAGATTCCAATCGAAAACGTTAAGAGTAATAACGGGTGCACCATGGTACATGCATAATGAAAATATTCATAGAGATCTAAATATACCTACCATCAAGGAAGAAATTGAAATCGCAGCAAAAAAAATACTTAATAAAACTGCGTAACCATCCGAACCCTTTGGCTAAAACCTTGGCCCATGCAACAAGTCAAACCCGCCTGCGGAGAAGAGACAAAGCAGCCTTCTAAAGAGCAGCGTCAAGCCAGCAGCCCATTCCTACTAATGGGCTTTATGTTTTAATTTAGTTTAAGATTTTATTACTTATTGTTAGGCTTCCGCAGTCGAAGTAGATTCAATAAATAAATATTAATGTTTACAAAAAAAAAAAAAAAAAAACTTTTCTACATTTTGGGCATGACCAGCGAAGCCATCATGTATTAAGTCAAGGACACGACCGTTTAAGCCGGAGCATTTAGCGTGGGCTTACTCATCTCAAAGCCAACAAGAAATATGACGCTCGGCATTACTTTTCAAATTACACTTTTTGAACGAACAGGTCTTCTTTTATATTAAATAAAAGTAAATAAAAATAAATATATAAAGGGAAAAAAAACTAAAAGTCACAGAAGCAATGAAAGAGGTAATATAATTTTGCAAGCTTAGAAACAAGCGAAATAGCACAGTTTAAGAGGCAATGTAACAAAACCACGATCAGCCGATTGCTGTTAAGCGAAAATAATGAGAATAATGAGAGAGAGAGAAGGAATAATTTATATGTAAGAACTAAACAATGATGAAAAAAATATACATAAGTAAATAAATAAAAATAAACTGTAACACTCTCTTCTAAATCTAAATAAAGCCGCCTCGACAGCGGCGGATTTACATATCAACAGGCTGAGTAGGCTGTAGCCTAGGGCGGCAAACTTTAAGGGGCGTCAAATTTTGGTCGAAAATATTTTATTTCGATTTTCGGAATTAAAAAAAATTAACATTTGTACAGAGAAGACAAGTTATAAAAATTTTACAGGAATTACAGTCTTTAACAAAAATTAAAAAAATATATATACTCCAGACAATATAGTAAATACTTTCACGTCTATTTATGAACAGTTGCTAAACGCTTTATAAAATATACTCGAATCATTATGAACTTTCAGAATATCGCAGCAGTGATCCAATATTAGCATTGAAATTAAGATACTTTAACATATCTTTTTCACTAATAATTACTATAAGTTTTCCTCTATGCACAGAGAAAAAACGATTTGCTTTTTTTCATGTCCAAAAATGTTCAACATCGGTGGTATGAGTATATGAGCATAAAGCTCATTATCATGATAGAGCTCATTCTTTAAATCTAGTTACAACTACAGCTGCTGAATCGACTACAGAAGCTTGTCGCTTTTTCATATTGTTACAGGAAATCTACATTTTTTTTTGTAAGCTCGTTACAACGCTGGCAAAAATTAATGGATCAAATCGGAAAAGGCAAAAGCGTTAAAAGAGTAAATTTGACACGCTGGTCAGCTAGAGAGGATGCATGCAAAAGTTTGAAAGAATCTTGGCATGAAATTCTAAAAACTTTGGAATTAATCAAGGATGATTGTACCGAAAAGCCTGTGACACGACAAGAAGCAGCAGGGATATTTTCGAATTTGCAAAAACTGGAAACGGCTGTAATGGTTGTTGTATGGAATGTTTTTCTGGAGAGAATAAACAAAGTGAATGTTCAAATTCAGACTAATATAGATTTGATCTCTGTTGCTGATCTTTACGAATCACTCCGTAAGTTTTTCATAGCTGAACGAGGAAATTTTAAGTTTTTTGAAAAAAGGCAATCGAATTGAGTGTATCAAAACAATATACAAAAGAGATGGGAAAACGACAACCAAAAAGAAAAAAAGATTTGATGAAACTCCCAAAGAAGATATTCGAATGCTTTTATAATTTAACCTTATTTTTAATACTAACAGATAATTAAAACAGTGGAATTATTATTCTGTTTTTAGATTGTAATTGTAATAAAATATATTTATCTACGTTCTTGGAGTGTACATTTTTTGTGTAAGCTTTGTTCATATAATGTAAGTATTATATAGTTTCAAGACATACCGTAACTTTTCTTAAGAGAAGTACGTAATTGAGATTTTCTTTGTTTAAAATGATATTTCTTTATAATTATTTAATGTAAAAATAATCAAGGATTTAATACCGTACCTTAGTTTTTAAGTCATAGAGTTGAAATTTCATAGATAGAAAGTATAATTTATGGAAACTTAAGCTAAGCTATCGAATTTCAGAAGTAGTAGGGGCGGCAAAAATTGAAAAGCCTACAGGCGGCAAATTTGTAAATCCTCCACTGCATCTAATCGTGAATTGTTTTATTTACAGGGAATAATAAAATGGAATTAACTCGTGAACATTTTCGTGCGATCATTTTTCACTACTTTAGACGTGAATTATCACGACAAGAGTGCATCGATGAACTAAACTCTTTGTATGGCTATGAAGCACCATCCTATAGCACTGTGAAAAACTGGTACAACGAATTCAAGCGTGGCCGACGCTTGCTCAAAGACGAATTCCGTGAAGGTCGTCCGAAAACAGTCGTTGTGCCAGAAAACATCGTACGTGAACTGATAATGCAAGACCGTCATGTAACATACCTCCAGATAGAGGCATGTCTATGCATTTCTCCCACCAGCATGCATTCGATATTGCATGAATACCTGGCCGTAAAAAAGGTTTGTTCTCGTTAGATCCCGCACAATTTGACAATCGCTCAAAAAAAGGCTAGTGTGGATTGGTGTAAAGAAATGCTGAAAAAATACGATCGCGGTGCTTCAAAAGACGTTTATAAGATCGTCACAGGTGACGAATCATGGATCTATGCGTATGAGCCCGAAACAAAACAGCAATCAACCGTGTCCAACGAAAGTTGTTCGTGGAAGAAGCACTTCGAAGCAAATGGTCGCCTGTTTCTTCGGCAAAACTGGTCATGTGGCGACTGTTCCGCTTGAGCAACGTAGGACGGTCAATTCTGAGTAGTACACCACCATTTGTTTGCCTGAAGTCTTCGGAGAAATTCGAAAAACGAAAACATCGGCTCAAACCAGCGCCTTTTTGACCGGCCAAAACGTCGAGTTCATGGGTCATCCGCCGTACAGCCCTGACTTGGCACCCAATGACTTCTTTTTATTCCCACACATCAAGAAAATAATGCGTGGTCAACGATTTTCGTCGCCAGAAGATGCTGTTGAAGCATTCAAAAACCATGTTTTGGAGGTGTCTCAATCGGAGTGGAAAAAGTGCTTCGAAAATTGGTTTGAGCGCATGCAAAAGTGTATAAATCTTGATGGAGAATATTTTGAAAAACAGTAAAACTATTTTCGTTGATAAATATTCGTATTTTCATTATTAGGCCAGAAATATATATAGCAGCCCTCGTATTGTAGTAAAAACTTCAAATTTCAAATTTCCGAATTTACGGCATTTATTCATTTGAAATTTAAGACAGCAATCATCAAAGTGAGAAACAAAATAAAAGTCAATGTCAAAATCTACAGAGACGAAGAGAAACACAAAACGTGTCGAACGAGCACATCGTCGTCACCCTCTCCCCTATAAACGAGTGTTTCATTTGTTATTTGCGTCGTATTTCGTTTTAATATAAGTTAATTCCTTGAATATTCAAAGCAAGAAAAAGTGTTTTTAATTTTCGGGGTGCGGGCAGAAGTGAAGTTAATCATCTTTTTATACTAAAAAGTAAGCAGTTTAGTTGTGGCGTGACATGTTTAACGGCATTCACTAAATAATTCCAGACGCTGCGTAAGGTGTTTTTGTCAAGTAACAAATTATGTACATTGGAAGTACATATATTAAATTATTCATTTGGAATGCGTTAACTCTCCCATCTTAAATCTATCGGCTTCGAGTACCTAACTGACACGTTGCCTTGTTTGTGATTGCATTAAAAGTTTCACGAAATTTCGATAGATTTAATCTTTTTTCATTTCATTTTTAAAATTTTAATAAATTCCTTTTTGAAATGTCCTTAAAATTTTCATTATAAATATCGTTATCGCCACCAACGAGTGTTTACTATACGCTTAACACTATACCTTACTTACGAAATTAGGGAAGGGCTCAAATAAGGTTCTGAACAGATTGTTGGGTGAGAATTGTTATTTGACCAAGATCCTAATACTTGTATTGTTCTGAGGTTTCCCTTAAAATAAAATATTGTGCTTTATATTATTTAACTCTTGTATGGAGGCGTCCGATATATTTGAATGCTAAATTCATTTGCAATCATAAAATTTATAAATTCTGAACTTAATGCTTTCTCATTGTCGATTATCAATATTTTTTTGGCACAAGCGTGAAAAGAATATCACTCAAGGGTACCTTATATGTTCTGCAGCCATGGCTTGAACGGGTTTGGCAATAGCGTACTTAGAAAATTTGGCTACTGCAGTTAAGACTAGCTTTTTTCCAACTAAAAGTATGTCTGTTCAGAAAAATCTGATTTATTGGTATTTATGTGTCTCTGATAAGTGGAAAAGACAATTTTATATTGATAAGTAGATGTTCTATCTTTATTAAAAAAAATTTTATTTCTGAAAGCGTTAATAGGTGCTTCCACCCTATACATGAATTAAATTATGAGTTGAGATATCATTCGAATTGGTTGCTATTGAAAAGGGATTTGAATCTGATTCTAGATCTGGAATTCTAGACAAAGCATCGGCTGCAACGTTCGTCCTGCCAGGCTTGTATTTAACTCCTCTAGATTCGCCTTGCAGCGTTTTATTTTACGATTATTATTCTTGTTGTTTAGAGCATATGTTAATAGCTGGTGATCAGTGAATATCTTTATCTTAGCCGATGAAATATGTATGGCTTGTGGTAAGTTCGCTAGCTCATGCCTAATAGTCTGAGTAGATACCCATAGACCTCTTACGAAGGTGTCTAACGCCTGTGTTAGGATGCGTAGGGATTCATTGCCCATTTCAATGCAGCCTAATTTACTTAATATAAACGAAAGATGACGGTACACTTGTTGATAAAATTCCGATACGGAATAATTGCGCTGTACCAAAGATGTCATTTGTTACTTTAGTGTCTATAGCTGGGCTATAAATTAGCCGGATTATGGGTCTCTCATATATTCCAAAAGAGAAAAGTAAAGGACAACACGAGTGTTTCTACTTTTACACAATTATCCTTATTATTCTAATCTTCTACTGGTAGCGTTTGCACGCCACACCATATACATTAGCTACGACAGCACAAACAGAAATGGTCTACGTGTATTACTACTGATGCTGCCCTTTTTATATTAAATTCTGCTAGCAGGTGGACAGTTATGCGTTGCGTTGTTGATAGGCCTATCGTTTACTCTCCTTTGCTCTACTTAACAGCGACGGCTCGCTATGCTAGTGCTTAGTGATTTCCTAACTTAATATTTAATAATGTTAATTTCGTACGTATATATATGTATATGGGTATTGGATATTTATATATTAGGTCAAGTAAAAAGCTCGTTCGGTTTTTTTGATTTTTCAAAATTTGATAACTTTGTGTACATTTGTCCGATTTAAGTCCAATATGCGCCGTTTTGTTTGTAAACTTATTGCTAACGAGATGCCAACTTTATTATACCCCTCTCGTAGAAGACTGCGTCCCTATTGGCAAAAAACTCGGAGAACCAATTTTCACATGCCTCTCTTGAGGCCAACTTCTCACCATTAAGCGCGTTCGCCATGGACAGGAAAAGATGGTAATCACTTGGTGCCAGGTCCAGACTATAAGATGTGTGCATTAGGACCTCCCATCCGAGCTCCTGGAGCTTCTGGTGCGTCACCAAAGACGTGTGTGGCCTGGCGTTGTCCTTATGGAACACAATTCGGCCTCTGTTGATCAAAGATGACCTCTTCTGGCTGAGTGCTGCCTTCAACCGATCCAGTTGTTGACACTAGATTGCCGAAATGAGCGTTTGGCCACAGGGGAGCAGCTCGTAGTAGATGATTCCTTGCCAATTTCACCAAACACACAGCAAAACCATCCTCGCCGTCAATCCTGGCTCACCGCGTTTCGACCACGACCGATTTCACCTGACGTTGTCGTAAGTGATCCACTTTTCATCGCCAGTCACCAAACGCTTCAGAAATGACATGTCAAAAAAAAAATCATTTCTTGCCTAGTGGATACTTGGGGCAGAAGCTTCGCTAATGCGCAAAAGTAAATACGAAGAAGCGAATGCACAATGCAGAAAAGTTATGCAAAATTGTGTGGTTTGGGAAACGTTGCTACGGCAGTGTTAGGCAAATTTAAGGTGAAAGTCGAAGTAGATGGTCTGTGCATACGTCATATATTTCTAGTGATTCCAGATGCAAAGATTAATGTAGATGTAATCGTGGGTTTCGATTTCTTGCAAAATTTTACTGTCATTCTAAACGCAAGTGCATACAGCTTTATACAAGCAGACGAATGTAAAAGTGCGGAACAAATCGAATACAATGTTTACAATTTTGTTAACAATGAGAGTGTTGTCGAGGTAGAACCGCAATATAAGTCAGCAATTACGGAGTTAATTAAAAATTATAAACTATCGGATGTCCAGTCGCAATGTCCAGTGAAATTAAGTATTATACCTATTGGTAACAGGTTAATGAAAGGTTGAAGCAAGACATAGTAAGAGAGTCGTGTTCAGAGGTGGCCAGCAGGGTAGTTTTAGCAAAGAAAACAGACCGTTCGCACAGATGGTGCGTAGATTTTCGCAATCGGATTTCTTTAGTGCTAAAATACTGGTACTTACAGTACCAGTAGTAGACGAAGTAATCGAAAAGATGCAAAATATTTCTCTGTAATGGACCTGAAAAACGGTTTCTTTCACGTTCAAATTAAAGGAAAAAGCCGCAAATACACAGCGTTTGTAACGAGGGAAAGGCTATTTGAATTTAACAAAGCACCTTTGGATTTTCCAATCCGCCTGCGGTGTTTGTACGGTTCATAAGCTATGTGTTTAGAAAGTTAAGAAACGATGGCATAATGGAGATATACGTGGATGACATAGTGGTATTTGGACAATTGGCTCAGTGTTTGAAGAATATGCGAACGGTGTTAGCACAGGCGCAAGAGATTAATCTGGAAATCATTTAGAAGAAATGCAGTTTTCTAAAGAGAAAAATTATTTTTCTCGGGCATGAAATTGAGAATGAATTTGTGCGGCCAGGACATGAAAAAGCAAAGGCGGTAAAAATTTTGCCTTTGCCAAAGAATGTGAGGGGCATAAAAGCATTTCTGGGACTTACGGGGTACTTTCGAAAATTTGTACAAGGGTATGCTATGGTTGCTAAGCCGTTGACGCTGCTACTCAAAAAAAAAAAAAAGATGCGGTGTTTAAAATCGAAAGCGAAGAACTACGGGCAATTGAAAAATTGATAGATTACATATAACGCTAAAACACAGTTACATGTTGGTGGGTCCAAATATGGATTTTGTGCAGCATTGCTACAGCAGCACGACAGTAAGTGGCACCCAGTATGTTTTTATAGCAAGAAGAAGACATCGAATGAAAAAAATGACATAGTTACTTTCTAGAAGCAAAGGCCGCTTACTTAGCTACAAAGAAAATGTGTCACTACCTTTCGGGCATTGAATTTGTTTTGGTAACTGACTGCGCAGCATTTAAACAGACAGCAGCTAAGAAAGACATACCTCGAGAAGTCGTGCAATGGTCGATGCACTTACAAGATTTTACATTTCAAATTGAGCATCGTGCAGGTAGCAGAATGCGACTGTGAATAGCTTAAGCCGGTACCCTGTGATGGTTATAATATCGGATATACATGCACAATTTCGAAGGGCACAGCAAAGTGATGGTCAGCTTGCACCAGTTTTTGAAATTTTATAAGATAAGCATTCCGCAGACACCACATTGGGAACGCAAGGTGAATCAATTCATCGCGAACTGCATAGAGTGCATAACGCACAATCGCAAGTTCGGTAAACAAGAAGATTTTTTACATTGCATCGAAAAGGGTGATGCACCGCTGTCCACGATACACGTCGATCCTTTGGGGCCGTTGGATGTCACATCAAAAAATTATCAGTACATATTTGCAATGATAGTCGGCTTCTCTAAATTTACATGGATATATCAAATGAAAGCCACAGACGCATCAGAGGTCATGAAGCATTTGAGTGCGCGGGTAACAATCTTTGGTAACCCGCAACGAATTATCAGCGACAAAGGGGGAGCTTTTATCTTAAAGTTATTTAAGGATTTCTGTGCAGCTCAGAAAATCGAACATATCGAGACAACGGCAGGTGTTCCAAGGGGAAACGGCCAAATAGAAACAGAGTCACAATTTCTGTTTTGGCAAACATTTCAGCAGAGGAGCCGGCAAAATGGTTTACATGTAAATATATTTGCAATTTTATCTGATTTTAATTCATTACATTGTCGGTGGTAGCTGTAATTTAAACAAAGCCATGATTTGCTCACTTTAAACGTTTATTTTTTCTGTTTTACCTTAGTTTTATTAATTTCCTATAGCCATATTCTTACATTCTATTTGCGTTATACTATTATTGTTGTTAGCGGTTTATTAAATTGGTTTTGTAGTTTTTTTTGAAGATATTGATTATTCTTTACGCACGGCAATGCTTAAAGTTTGATAACACTTGTTTGATTTTTTTCTTGTTCTGTATTAAATATTTCTCTTACATTTTTTCCCCGTTTTTGCTTGATCAATTTTGTTAAATGTTTTTTCTTATTACTTTATTTAGTTTTCATTATATATAAGTTTGCTGTCTTCTTGTATTTCGTAAGTTATAATAATTTGTTTGCTTCACCTTTATTGCATCTTATTTCTCATATATTAAAGATGTTGTCCCTTTTCTTTTCTCATAAACTACAGTACTAGTTTGTAATTTTGTAATAAGTTGGTATTGGCTTTACCAATTTTGTACATGCTACGTATCACTATGTAGGTACATCGCAGTAATTTTATATATATTTGTTTAATTGTTTCCACTTGTCGCTTGCGCCCTCTACTTTTTGCAACTAACATTCAATAACAGTATTTGATTGATTTTTCATATCAATTTATTGAAATAATCACTGACTGTTAATTCGCTACCAAAGCATTTGGTTTTCATTAAATTTTAACCAACTTAAACACATTTTTTATTTTTCAGTTTTGAAATTGTAAGTAAGTTGTAGTTGGAATTGAACGTTGAACGTTAACCAATGATTTTTGTTCGCTTATTATTTAGTTTATTTCAGTTTTCTTGTATTGATTGAATAATCGTTGCGTTTAATGCTTTTTTATTTAATTTAGTTTGAATTCACTGAAACTTCTCATAACCGTGACTTTATTGGCAGAACTGGTTAGCACTTAGTTGTTCCCGCTTGCTTCTGGTACTAGGGGGCCCTTGTAACTCTCTACATAAATAAAAGTATTTGGGCAGAGTATCCGCGTTTATTCTAATCGATATCGTAAACAGAAGTGAAGTTAAAGCTAAGGCCCGTTTTCACAATGTACGATTAACTTAACCTTTAAGGGGTTAAGGGTAGTCAGAATTTTCAAAAAATCAAATTTTTTTTTTGCATTTTCGTTAAGTATAATATCTTAAAAATAATCTCTGAAAATTTCAAGTTAATCCGATAAATCGTTTTTAAGTTATTCGACAAATAACAAAGAGAGCTCGGGCCTTTCAAAGCGCTAGTGTGAAACTTTAAACGCGTTTTTCTCAAAACTATGTTTTTTGAACTGGTGACAACTGTAACTCGTAAACCGCTCAGGTGATTTTAATGAAATTTATACAGCTTTTAGAATACATAATAAGCTCGGGCCTGAAATTTGTTTTTTTTTTTAAAAATTTCGATTTGATTTTTTCCCAAAAATCTAGTCAAAAATTTATTTATAAAACTAATTTTTTTTTATCCGATTGATTTCAGATGAATCTCCAAGGACTTATGATTGTCACCGCAAGGACCTTTTTTTGGAACTGGGTTAACACAGACAGCTGTAACTTCGGAAATAAATTTTTTTTTTTTGAAATTTTCGTGACTTCAAGTTAAAACATTGTTTAATAATACCATATCACTACTTTTATAAAATAAAATTATTTAATAGCAAAAAAAATTCGAAAATTCTCATTTTTTCGTGCCTCTGACTACCCCTAACCCCTTAAACGGAGGATAGCTATCCGTCAGATAAGCTGATGTGACACTTTCGTTTTCACCAAGTTCTGGTTACTTAACTTCTGGTTAGTTTCATAATTGTGAATATTTAAGGTAAATTCACAAAAATTTGTGATGTTTGATTACATTTTTCTACACGCTTTGGTTGAGTAATTTTTAAGATCTTCCGTGTTCTCTTTTATTTTTTTTAATTTTATTTTTTGGTTATGGAATAAAATTGTAATTTAATGAAATTTAATTCATATATTTTTATTTGGAAAAATTACAATACATGTATAAAATTTATATAATATATGTATGTATATGGTTTCCTTGTACCTCAGCTATGTTTTCGTCGGCATCAATAGCAAAATTGTGCAACACTGTACAGGCAACAATGATGTTCATAGTTGTGCTGAGCGAAACTCTCAATCTATAGCTCCTCGATATGCTATTTCGAGTACGGATTTCAGATTCATTGTAAAAACGTTCAGCGCGAAGATTGGGATGTAAAAGACACATCATGTAGTTGCTGACTCCATAACTACTGCCACCCAATTAAAAAAGTCCCTAAATACGTTTTGCTCGAACCGGTGATTCAGATAGCTATTATAAAAAATGAACCAGAACCAGGTCACTTGCATACAAAATCGATTATTTCCATTTTACAAGTACCCTTTTCTACTTCGAAAACTTTTGTCATTTTCTTCTCCAGGTGATTGAATTCATATCAGAATGCAATCTAAACACCCCAACACCTTTAGAAACTTCGCTATTCGATAAAATGCGCGCATTGTGCTCTCAATTTCCATGCTTTTTTCGGTATTCTGATGAATGATTGGACAAGTCCTGCGGTAGCAATAGATACTATTTACCACCCGACTGTCAGTCACCACTTTTATTCCGCCCAACTCCGGAACACAAATTAAAAAACTTCCCGATGTTAAAAGCAAAATTTTCACTGCTTTATTCCTGTAAAATCTAATAAATTATCAACAACATTTATTTACTCAAAGCACATTACTTATATTTTCACAAACCTTTCAGTGCGGCTTCTAATTTTACTATCTATTTTTTCCAAAACGTATTTTGCTCTAATTTTGGAAAGACGAAATTTATTTGTGTACGGCACGTTCTTTCCCTATAAATATTCCTCTGAATCAACGCAGCCAGATCGGCAGTGCTTTTTTTATTTTCCATAATAAAATTTATTTTAAAGCCAATGTCGGAATACTATTTTCTTTATTATTTTACAATTTGAGGTTGTCAAATTATCTTCTGGTTAAGAGCTAATTGCCACTCAATGTTGGCGTTAAGTTAACCGCAACATAATTGACAGATGCGCCTTAACCAGGCATTGTGAAAATGAATTTTTGGCTACCTTCCGATTAAGTTCTGATTAAGTACCTAACCGGAGATGGTGGAAACGGCCCTAAGATTAGTCATCTATTTATATAACACTGACAAGTAAATAACTTTGCTTAGTTGTGACGTGACAGTTTTTAAAAGCATTCACCAAACAATTCCAGACGATACGTAATGTGTTTTTGTTGAAGAACAAATTATGTACATTGGAAGTACATACATATGTTAAATTGTGCATTGGGAATGTGTTAACTTATGTGCATGAATATGTACAGATATTATTAAAAATAAGATACACTAAATTTAAATTACTTTTCTTCTTCACTGACTCATTTGGTTTTAAAATAACGGTGGATTGCAATAAAAATGGGCATATCCGATTTACGAATTTGATTAGGATAAATTGGGCAATAGTAAGTCTTCGTCAATTTTGGACTTCACCAGAGCTACACTGACATTATTAGAGGAAGGTTTTAGTTTCGGGGCTCGTCCTCTACGGAAAAATGTCTGGTCTGGAATCTCCAGAACCAACCACTTACATAGAAATAGTCTTTAAAGACTATGCTCAATAATGTTATGTACCAATAGCAAATTCTGTTAGTTTCTGGCGGTTTGTGGTGAAATGCACTCTCGGCAACTTGGCATGTTTTGACACTTTACACGCTGATCGAAATTGAACCTTCTCGTTGTGAAAGTGACTAATGAAAATGTGCAATACAAATGACGACAACTAATCAAACTGCAAAACTGAAAATTCAGACATTAAACGTTTGTTACGCGACAAACCGTATGTCTTGCGAAGCCCCGTTTAATCAAGGAAGTTTCCCCAAAGGTGAGGTTAGGTTTAGTGGCAAAACGTTTGCCAATAGTATCGTAAATGTTACGTTTGCTTTTTGTGTTTTAACGTTCGAGTAAGCGTGATGAGCAAAGCCCGCTTCTGAAAAGTGTTGCGATATATGCTTTTTTCCTTTTCAAAATAAAAAAACACCGTAGTTTTATAGTTTAAATTACAGTTATATTAAATAGATATACGATTTAATGAAAATTAATTATTTATATCAACGTTTTACAACTTTATCGTCTTGTCTATTTTTCGGCAGTTAAGATCGTCGTATTGTCTTTTCTTAGTTCTGTACATGCATGAAAGGACTAACACCGCAGCTGCAAGGCAGACAGTCATCGCTATTTCGGCCCAGTATGCGATATTCGAATACAGTGCGCAAAAGATCTAATGTAATAATGGCTGTGTGGCACTTAGTAATATCCTGTTGAAGTCACACATCGCCCATGACATTCTCTTCAATACTTAGAAACAAATAACCTCTCAGTATGGCACGGTAACGATCGACATTGACGGCGTCGGTAGCTTCTGCCTCACTTTAGTAGAGTACATTAGCTTTTTTTTTTAGCGATTTCGCTTCTTAAATTAGCCATTGAGGTGAAAATTAGTTTCATCGGAGAAGTAAATTATACGGTAAATAAGTTCTTCTCCTGCCAATCTATCTTCAGTTCATATAAACTTCCATACTCAGATCTTTATGTAAAATCTATTGCAAATATGTGCACAAAATTCTTAATTACTGTGAGCTAATTTCAATAATTTATATTTGTGTTATGTTCTTTCTTGATTGTGAAAAAAATCAATCGCGTATACTCAATACATATTTTGGAAAAATTTATATTCCTTTGAGAGAGTTTCGCATTTATTAAGATATCGTCTTTTGTTTTATTTCTCTTTTTTTGAGAGAGTTTCGCATTTATTAAGATATTGTCTTTTGCTTTATTTCTTTTTGTTTACGGGTGAATTCAAAAATCTGATAGTGCGAATTAATGGAATTTTTCTTAAAGTAAAAATCAAAAAGTCTATCATACGCCATGGGGCTCGCCAACTGTTGTTACCTTATTGCATGAGCTAATGGCTTTCCATTACTTTGCTTAGCTGGTGGTCATGACTTTATTTACTGGGGTTGTTGAACGTGATTTATTGCATCAGTCACAGTGACAGCGCTGCTAAGCAGAAAGGATAATCAATGGCTGCTGGGCGAATTTGGAATTGTTTAGGACAACAGTCTAAAGTTTAGATTTTTTGAAAAGTTATAATCTCGAAATACAATCGGAGGACTTGGCAATCCCTGAAGAGGGGCGACTGCAATTAGAAAACTTAATTATTTGTAATTTTTGGAATACTAGTACGCAATGCTTTCCTCCCAGCTATTGCGGTCGCCATACAAATACAATTAAGTATTTATTCGATAAATTGTTGCTTAGGTTCACCATTAGATATTCGTAGCTGATTGAATTGAAATGGTATTGCTATTGTTTTGATACAGACGCCCTTCTTACAAATGTAATGAAAATATGTTGATGACTCGCAGTTAGGCAAGGATGCCACAGGGATGAACGCCACTCTGATGACTTACAATCATGTTGTATAGTTAATTATTTAATCAAAGTTCAGAGAAATTGTGTGCGATATATTTCCTACATATTTATGCACATATGCATATATTGTACTCTTTTTCCCCAGTTGCCATCACATACATATTATAATATAACATGTCAATGCACTCAACCGTAACTGAACAACATATGTGTACCCTGAATAATCTATACATTTCAACTCAACGCATATGAATTCACATATTTTCTTCAAATATGTGTATAGATATTTACATACACACGCATCTTATGTACGTGACAAGGCCGGTGAAAATATACATAAGTCAGATCGCCCACTCTTTTGTATATGAAAAAGCTGAAGCGATTTTTGGCCGAATTGCTACTTCAATTTGTGGTTTTGCGTCCTGATGGTTTTCCAACAAATGGAGGGACCTACACTTTATACTAAGCCGCCTCCGAACGGCTTATGGTTTTTTTATGTGGAGCTTTATTTCATGTCAGAAATACACTCGGAGGGGTTGACATTCCCTGCTGAAGGGCGACCTCAATTAGAATATTTAGCTAATTTTTAATTTAATTTAATTTTCTATAACTTTTTCGATGTTAGTATGACACCAGGATTTGCACCCGAGGCTTCCAAATGCCGCAGTGCTAACCACTCGGCTACCGCGGTCGCCAATATGAGGTGATATTTTGAATACAAAAATTGCTGGATAAAAATGGAGCTGTTGAGACAGGTAGAGATGCGAGGAAAAAAACACGAACAACTGAGAATATTGCTGGTTTGTCCATTCCTCGCCGTTCTTTGGAATTTGGCATTCCACAAACGTTATTACTCCATATTTTAGATAAAAACTTGGACCTTTAGGCTTATAAACTTCACTTCACCTAAAAACTCAAGTCGCACGATCAGCAACAACGTCGTGTCTCTGCTGATTGGGTTCTTGAAATGCATGAAAACGATCCAGAATTTCATCGAAATATCACGTATGGCTGAGCGTTCACGCACTGCCAAATCACCTTGTCATGTCTTTTGGGATTTTTTTCGTTTTTCCGTTTTTCACGCAATTCACGGCACAAATGCATTAGCTGTAGTCGACAACTTTTCACTTCATTGATTTCGAATGGTTTTAGCAGCATTTCAAATCTTCAAATTTTGTCTTCGACGCTAAAATCACTCCTTTTGATGTGTCGAAACCACTTTCTGCATAACTTATTGGTCGGCGCAGATTTACCATAAACTTTCACAAGCATTCGGTAAGTTTTAGCTGAAATTTTCTTCTAATTAAAATAGAAAGTCAACTTCTCGCGAATGCTGTCTATTTAGGACAAATCCAGACTTTTTTGAAGAGGCGAAAACCAACGCTGTTGTCAGTAACATACGCAGACGCACACTAATTACTGTTGACAGATCTGAAACCTTTCCAAAGAAATAAATAATCGCTTCCAAGATTTGAGATCAAATTTAATTAATTTATATTACATAATGGAATTACAAAAACGCAGAATGTATAATCCTACATATCTGTCGCTGTATTTCTTTGTAATTAATATTCAGCCACCAAGCTACTCCCTGCACTTACTCAATCCATGTGAAACGCAATTTTCTCTCTATGTCTACTCCTGCTAGTTCAATATAATTTGTAAAGAACAATTTTTTCATATTCATTGGTACCAAACTTCACGGAAAATATATTCCCAATGATAATCGAACGATTTAAAAATATAATAAATTAGACTTCTTCGAATATTGGGTTGATCCGTCTGTCATTCAGGACAAAACCTTTTAATACATATACAAGTTTGCATATAGCTCAGCCGAAAATCACTTCAGCGGTTACAAAGAGGCCATTATATATACGAATATATTGGCGTTGTAAAAATAAATCCATTATTTTTGAATGAAACTGAAGGCTTAATTTTTACTTTTCATATCCAGCAGTATATACCTATCTCTGCCCTCTACGTATACAAGACGACTATTGGCTAGAGATAGTAATTAAAACCGTTCATTGTTCACTTAATACATACAGCCTTGGCCAAACGTATTAGGCACCCCATTAATTACTGAATTTTTTGTTTTAACAAGTGAAGTAATGAAGTTTTATTAGTAAAACAGAAATGAAAATACAATGAATTAGTGATAATAACATTAATATTTAGTAGGTCCACCCTTTGATTTAATAACGGCAGCAATTCTCTTAGGCATGCTGGGTACAAGCTTTGCGTACCACTCGTTAATTAAGGCATTCTTTAAGGCTGTTTTTGATTTTATACTGTCTTAATCTTACGTTTTAAAATAGCCCACATGTGCTCAATAAGATTAAGATCTGGAGACTATGCAGGCCAATCTAACAAAACAATATTGTTATCTCTAAACCAACGCATCGTAGTCGCTGATTTGTGACATTTATGTACTTTTGACCGTCCATGCGACCCTCGCAAACGAGCATTTCGCCGACACCAACAGCAGCCATACAGCCCCAGATCATAATGCTGCCTCCTCCATGCTTAACAGTGGGTCCACGCAATCTGGATGATATTCTGCCCCAACCCGTCGACCACGAATGTCACACCAGGTGTTCCAAATATCTGTAGAAAAGAAAAAATAATGTTTTCATAAGATTGGTATTATGTCTCAAAATAGCTCTAGGGTAAGAAGCTATGGCTGTTAATACTTTAAGACGATCTTAACTAAGCTTACCTCGAAGTTTGATTCATCGGACCACAGAACATTCGAAAAATCTTCTTCCGTGAAATGTTGGTATCGGCGAGCCCATTCCAAACGATTTTTCCTACTCTTTTCTAAGAGCCACGGCTTCTTTCTGGCTTAACATCATTTTAAACCTGTTTCCAGAAGTCTTCTTCTAGCTGTTCGAGCACTAACTGGTTTACTAAATTCATCCGAAAGGGCAGCTGCAAGGCCAAAAGAAGATTTTTTTCGATCCTTGAGAGACTCGTATATTATATTGTATAAGTATTCGTTCTTCTCGTTTACTGGTTAGACACTTTCTTCCACTTTTTGATTTATTATTGTCGGATTTCGTCTCCACAAATCGCCTGATAGCATATTGGACCGCGCACCGCGAACATCCCACCAATTGGCAATCTCAACCTGAGACTTACCTTCTTCACGTAGAACTTGAATTTTAAGTCTATCATCGCAACTAATTTCACTTTTTTTAAGCATTTCGGTAAATATGAACTGTTTTTATAAGATTGGTAACTTTTCACTAAATGTAATTTACACTTTCACTTTCAAATTTTAAATGCGAAAATATTTTATGAATTTCTTAAGAATGACAGTTTTTGGGTTTAGCTTACCCAGAGTGCTATGACTTTTAATATTACTTAATTTACTCGTTTAATCAACATTTAAAGTAAAACATTTACAAAAAGAAGTGGTAACTTTGATAGCCACATTTGAGAATACTTGTATTTTAGTGGGGTGCCTAATACTTTTGGCCAAGGCTGTATAGCGGTAGTCGCACAAATTATATTCTTTGGGGATACGCTCTGGTGGCCAGCACTAAAAAAAACCAGCGTTCAGGAGATCCTATTGTCGTTACTTGTCGAGCTTTACCGTCGACTCCATTAAAAACTTTAATTTTCCTACCTGGATTTCTACGGTAAACTTCAAGCGAGCTGCAATGCTATTAGATTGGACGCAGTTCAGCCTAGATATTTTATTACGCGCAGTTTCCAGTGCAGTTAGACTACACTATCTTCACTCACTATTTAGACAATCTTTTCTTCACAAGAATCCCGGACAGAAATGTATTTCGAAAATGCAAATGCACCGGTTCAGATTGAGATACGTGTAGGCTTCTTCACGGAGGGCTCTAAACTCGATTAAAGGATAGCCTGTGGAATTCACTCATCATTTTTAATTTGAGGTTACCAGACTATTGCTGCGTCTTTCAAACAGAATTTTGGATTGGATAATTGCAATCACGGAATGCTTACTGCGATCTCTGGTTACTAAATAATCAATCAGTATACACTCAGATAGCCAAGCTGCCATCAGATCTCTTTAATGTAATTACGAATACAGCACATCAAAATTGGCATTGAAATGGAAAAGCACTTGACTAATTCCTTCATATGACTGCAGAGGCTGGCCTTGTAGTAGCTCAATCTGTTGCGACTTGCGATTGTGTGTATCGCTATGGCAGCTATGGGCACTTCAATTTCATGTTTGTAATCATGAATCGTGATATAACATTTATCTTTAACGATTCTTCCTTTAAAATAGTTGTAGCTGTAAGGCGGCCAGTTGACATCACCGTTTCGGATAGTTACGATATTTTCGAACATAGTGGCCTAAAAAATCGTAGCGTTGTCCTTCAGCGCATTGAGCGGAGCAAAATCTCATCGAACGATCATGATCAGTTCTTGGATTAATTGATACCGAGGCATTAATGCAAGTCCTACACAAAAAAGTGGACGAGTTTAGCTCGAAAAGCAAACGGAAAAACTTTTAAGACCAAGGTTAAATTAGCAATTTCTGTATTCTAAATTAATTTAAATGGAATGAAAAATAGTAATTATTTCATCATGTCTTTACTTGACTTAACGAATATTTAAAAGAAAAATAATAAGTTCATAAGTTTAAAAAATTGTCCTTTTTTTGTTTGTTTGATTTACAAATTATAATTTAGAGCCTGATCGATGCTTCTATTTAAAAAACGAAAAAGTGGCAGTTAAAAAAAAATTTGACTGTAAAATATAATATTAAAAACAAAATTAAAAGTCCTCCCATAAGACGCACGGGATAGTTACATCTCCATTCCGAGAAATGGGTCTCGATGCGAGGGTGGTTAATCTGGTGAAATCTTTTTTAGTAAACAGAGAGACTTTCGTTGAATTAGAAAGCGCATCAGTTATCAGGTATGCCAATAAAGCAGTGGTATACGCTGGCGTCGTTGCCCTCACAGCCTTTGTCCGGATGTAAGTCCATGATACACCGAGCTGGTACTAGTCCCTTGCTTTTACGCACTCATTACAGGTACGCCGGCCTCAACTACTACGAAAACTCTTAAAATGCTGCTTCCAGGTGAACTGCAAAGCTATAAAACTAAATACAACTAATACAAATACTAAACATTAAATCACTCTCGGAAGAAGTGTATTACACGTATTCCGTCTTTTGTTTCGACAATACTTTCTCAACGAAAATCCGAGAGCGGAACGAGTGGGAAAATGCAGAAGCTCTGGATCCGTAGCCATCTTCACCGACGCCTTTGAGATATATGGCAAAGTAGGTTGTGCAGTTTACTCTGAACCGTTTGTTACACAATTATGTAAAAGACTTCCCAACCACTGCAAGGTATTCCAAACGAAACATAACCACCTTCATGGTTAATCCTTTCTAAAACATTAAGCCAACCTATTACATCATACCACCTCAAAGGTAGGAAACAAATATAGCGATATCTCAAACTCCCGTCTGTATGTGAAACGATCGTAGTTCGGGTCCCTGATCATAGAGATATCCATTGGAACTGCGTAGCCGACGAATTGAAGAGAAAGGGAACAGTCTGGCCATTAATCAAGTAAACAGAACTAAGCCTCTAGTTCTTTTAAATCGGACCTCTATAAGCGTAACATCCTGCGTAATAACCGGACACTGACCTAAGAGGACTCATGGTAGATAGGATAAGACCACTGTCCCTGCTCAGCTCTCAGTGCCCCTTATCATTTGCTCGTAAATTTCTTCTTCGATTGCCATGTAGAGCTTTGCATCGGTAGCCATCATTATACTCCTGAATTTTCTAAAACAAATGAAAGAACTAATCTAACTTGAAAGTTATTTGAAAATAAAATAAATATCTTCAACGAAGTAACCATACACTCTAAATTTCTAACTAAAAAATCTTACTTACTTTGAAACTTAAAAGTTATTTGAAAATAAAATAAATATCTTCAACGAAGTAACCATACACTCTAAATTTCTAACTAAAAAATCTAACGGACAATCTTACTTACCTTGAAAATTTAATTATTTTATTTTAGTACTGACTTTTGTGTTAGACTTTTTCCAAGGGCACATACTCATACTCTTTCCCACACCGCAAGAGCCACACGTTGTCGTTGCTCTTTCGAGTTGCTATTGTTATTTGTTGAGAGACTCTTCGTCTTTGTTAAACAATTCTTTCAATTATACCTTGTCTCTTCCTTCCAGGTAATGTGTTTTTAATGCGGCCGAATGTCCTTGGGCGAGAATGTAGCAAAATGGTTGCACGGTTGGTCTTTGGTAATGTTTGTATGTCTGCCATAGAATTGGCCAAGGGACATTGACAGCAGAGACTTAATTAATTGTGCATACGCCAAAGAAAAACTGAAATCAAATAACAATAAAACCATGGTAGGAAGGAAGATGAATTCATACTAAGTTACAGTCAGAATAATGATAATGAAAGTGAAGCAGAAACACTTTAAATACTCTGAGGTTGGATTTATGTAAGTTTCTATAATCATGATAGCATCAGTTAGCTTATAAGTAATTTGTTCTTAATTTGCCACTCATCGCAAGAATATCAGTTACATTATTAATTTTTTGCTGCATTATATTTAAAATTCTTTCCTGCACAGTGTGAATGAGCTGTAATGCTAAATACCGTGTGCTTCTGCTCGAAGAATTTAATACCATGGGTTAAATGTGTACATAATCTTGCCGTGCCAATGGTTCTTAGTTTATCTTAGCAGCAGTGAACTGACCGGACCAAGTTCGTCGATGGCCTACATACTCTAGTAAAGACGATTGCTTTTAAGTTTTTGCATCCGTTAAGTGAGCAGAGAGGAGTTGGTATCAACACCAGACTCGACACTTTTTTTGAAGGAATACTGCAAGCTTCGACAACTCATTTCAAAATCACAGCAAATGACAAAGGATTTCATTTCTTCATTACAAGATGCATGCATCAGCTTCTTTGTAGAATATGGTTGGACGAAAGCCGGTAAGTCTTTCTTGGACCAGATATTCATTGTACGCCATATTCTGGGAAAGACCCGTGAGAAAAGTAAAATTAGTTAGTTAGTCAGTCTAACAGGTTACTTGATTACAGAACTCTCATCAAACACACTTAGGCCTATTGGCCCATTGTGATACCTATTTTGGTTTTATTAAAGAGATTCCTTTGACATTTCCAAGTGCTCAAACCACTTGGTGTGTTTTATGAAATTCAGAAGATTAATAATGCGTACCGATGCCTAATTGGCCCATTGCGATACCTATTTCAATCCTATTAAGGAGATTCCTTTAACATTTCCAAGTGCTCAAACCACTTGGTGTGCTTTATGTCGTTCAGGAGATTAATGATGCGTACCGATGCAAGCTGTGCATGAAAATCGTAGAAAAAAATTCCGAGAAAACGATAACGGACCACTCCGAGAGAGGTAATGTTCTATCGATGCCTCCTCATCTATATTCCTGCAGCTGCGGTAGAAGTCGTTTGAGAAGCTACACATCTTTCTATCTTGAGTCCCTATAAGTCAGTGTTCGGATACTATGAAGGTTGTTATGGTTACAGAGGTCCGGCTTGTAAGGAATAGCAATTTAGTTCTGTCTGCCTCGATAACGACCATATATGCTTCGCCACATTGCACGTGGTTTCACTCTGCTACTTGCTGCCATTCTTCTGCTGAATGTTGCTCTTAGCAGATACTTTGGCACAGAAAGCGGTATGTTATGTCATGTGCAAAGTCCGTTCGGACCCAACCGAAGCTTCAAATAAGATGACAGTCTTTCGTGTGAATTCTTCAAAATAAAAAAAAAAAAACAATAACAGCTACAGAATTGATTAAAGTAAATTAGTCTATAAAAATGTAGAATTGATAGGCGCAGGCTGATAATATTGCAGTCCTCGGCTTCAGTAACCGCGCCGTGAATTCTGCTTTCTACAGACTGGATAAACAATAAAAACAAATTATGTCTGAAAATACAACGCAGTATCACCCTTGCCAATAGATTCTTCTTTGGAATAAATAGACAATTGGAATCTAAAGTCCTCTTCCGATGAGCAAATACCAAACTCTACAAGTGGCTTATCATACATGTCCAGCTGTATGGTGTAGAAGCGTGAACACATGAAGACTCCGATTTGGTAGACTTCGAAAGATATTGTAATGAACTGTATAATTTCGCTGATGGTCAAGCGGCAGTGATATGTCATACGGTGTGCATGCTAGCTTTACCAGGTCTAAGCTCTTCGGGTGGGGTGGATTCTTGTATGAAACCATTGCACTGCATACATACATAAAAAAATTAAATCATGCACTGGAATTTATTTATACTTCAAATCCAAAAAAAAAGTAAGAAAATCTTCAAGCATATCGAACTAATACGGACAAGACGGAAAGAGAATTACCAAACAGACGGACATCATGAATATCGTGTCCTACGGGGATGGACACTAGCAAAACGTATGCGAGAACGTAACACCCAATCGAATAACACATATAGAGACACAGGTGTTTTTTGCCTCTCTTCTCACTCCCTTCCCAACCGTATGTGAGAGAACATTAGCTCTCCCATCCCTCTTAACCTATACCATAATCAACGCCTGGATCACATATTGACAGAATTTTACTCTTTATTCATACTTAAATTCATTTACGTTACATGTATTTGTATTTGTGAATTGAGAGAATTCTCACTTCGTTGCTTTTACATTTACGATCATACGCGATTATCGAAATGATTCGCATAATCAGCAATGTCGTAATATATAAATCTTACGTTACTATTACAATAACAAAAAAAACTAACAAAAAAAATTAAATTCGAACTCGAAAACAGTTATAAAAAGTGAAACAATTCAAAAAACGTTATAAGAAGCAGACGAGAATAAAATGAATAAAGGTTCGTTTTTCTTTATGCTATGATGTCTCTTCTCTTTTTGTATATATATGTACAATACCTATGTTATGTAAAGGGTGGTTAAATTGTAAGGGCCGATGTTGAATGTGAACCACACCTAAACGCCAAGTTTTTTCCGAATTTAATTTGACATTTCTCTATTTCAGACTTACTCAATTTGAACCATGGAGAGATACACAATCCAACAACGTGTTAAAGTTATCCAGACTTATTATGAAAATTTTCGAAGAAAATCATCTTCAGTGATGAGGCACATTTTCACCTCAGTGGATTCGTCAATAAACAGAACTGCCGCATTTGGGCGAATGAGAATCCAAGAGTGATTGTCGAAAAACCAATGCACCCACAAAGAGTGACTGTTTGGTGCGGTTTATGGGCTGGCGGCATCATCGGGCCGTATTTTTTCCAAAATGAGGCCGGTCAGGCAGTTACTGTGAATGGTGTTCGCTATCGTGAGATGATAACGAATTTTTTATGGCCACAATTGGAAGATATGGATGTGAACGATATGTGGTTTCAGCAGGACGGTGCCACTTGCCACACAGCTAACGAAACAATGGCTCTTTTGCGCAACAAATTCAATGGCCGTGTTATCTCACGTAATGGCGATGTCAATTGGCTCCCAAGATCATGTGATTTGACACCGTTGGACTTTTTTCTCTGGGGTTATTTGAAAGAAAAGGTGTACGTCGATAAGCCAGCAACAATTCAAGAGCTAAAGGATGAGATAATTCGGCACATTAACGGCATAGAAACACCATTATGCCTCAGCGTCATCGAAAATTTGGACCATCGTATGGAGGTGTGCCGCCGAGGTCGCGGCGCTCATTTGGCCGATATTTTGTTACATACATAATTGAGTAATACCAATATATCATAATAAAATAAAATTTCAATAATTTCCTAAGTAGTTTGTGTTTTATTCAAAATCAACATCGGCCCTTGAAAATTTAACCACCCTTTATAAGATGTACGTACCTTAACCCTGGTGAATCCCACGAAGTTTGCGCAAACTTGGTGCCTTATTTTTGTAAAATAACTTATTGATGAATATGCTTATTAAAATTCCTGCTCTAATTACTATTCTCGCCACTTTTTACATTACAATTGACTCGAAATATATTTAAATATGAAAAATTGAACTCAAAATTATACAAAGTCAACGAAAAATCAAAAACTAACTTAAATATCTTTTAAATGAATACCAATATACTCATGAAAAGATCTTTTAAAGATGGTGAATTACACATATTTGAAATTCAACTTTTAAACCCTATGTTCAAATATTGATTTCGGGTGGAAATTCTCAATAAATTTTAAAGGAATTCAGGTGTGTCCGATATAATGTGTGTCAGATGCAATGTAGATGTAGATGTAGATTCTGGTTTAAAATTTGTAGTTGCCTGGGATGAAGTGTCCTAAAGTAAAGGATATCCCCGAATGTCAGAATGCTTACGAAATTTACCCGTGTAGACATTTATACGTACCGACTCTTTAGCATTGTTAAAGTGCTAAGCTAACAATAAAATGTCCACAAGCTGAGGATGTCCGTGTTTAGTCGAGCGTCATGTACAGCGGAGCGCTAGGGCTGATGTGTGCTGTAGATAGCGAGCACCCGTTTCGCATTAATTTAATATCACTACAAAGTTGATATCTTTCAGATTTCACTATCTTTTTTTTATTTTGAAATACACGTCAAATATTATATTTGTAATCGCCACAATTTTAATTGGTAATATATATTTAGAACTGATAATGAACTTAACTTTTTCACAACCAACTGTGATGTGTTCTCGTTGGAGGTTTCGAGTAAAATGGACGATTCACGAATGACGCTTATGATACGTTGCTTTTAAAAGAAAATTATGGTTCAGTGGGAAATCGTACTAGAGTTAATCTTTTTGAAAAACATCATACTAGAGAAAGCGTTGCAAAAACAGTAAAGGCGAATTTAAATGACAAACATATAAATAAAAAGTTAAACAAAATCCGAAATAAAGTGGTTTTTGCAAATTGAATTTTCGCAAACATCACAATATGCATTGCGAATAATGTAAGGTACCATGCATATTGGCGACGACGAAACAGCGGCCGATGGAACGATGTGCTGTACGAAAGCGTCTGCGAAGTATTCTATGCAGTATCTGATGGCGGAAACAGACAAAGCGGAAAACTTCCAGTCAAGTCAGCAGTGCTTACACTTTAAAAAATTCATAAATTAATTTCATTCCGTTGATTTTGAGTGAATCATGGAAAAAAATTTAATCCTAAATTTTGCGCATATATAGTTGAGAATTTAAGTTAGGCAAATGTATTTACTTATTTTCCAGTAAAGTTATTTACATAATGCTTGAAATATTATACTTCAGAATTTTGGAAGCCAAAAATATGTACAGTGGCGGACTAAAGTCTACATACGACCCCTTTCTTTGGAATCCCTACCGTCCCATAATTTTTACAGGAAAAGTATTGATGTAGTCTTGCTTTGAATTTAATTGTAAGACAAAACCGAAAATTTCATATTTGTTCAACATTAACTTTCAATGTTATTAACAAAAAACTCAAAAAAGCCGTTGACAAAAGTGAACATACGTTTCATTAATTTGTTTCGTTTATTACTTCAGCTATTGTTTTCAGCGGTCAAGTAACGTTTTTTTTTTCTTTCTATACTTTTCTTGGTGTTTGGCTTTATCTTTATTGTTTTCCATCATTTGAAAAAAGAAATACAATCGCGAAAATGTCGTCAGGAACGGAAATCCCGGTGGCTGTGCGAAAATTGGTTATAAAACACAGAAATGATAAGAAAACGTTCGGCGAAATAGCTAAATTGTTAAATTTAAGAAAAGCGACGGTGCAAACAATTTATAAAAACTTTGCAGAATCGGGCTCGTTCGAGAGTAAGCCGCGAAGTAGCCGTCCAAAGAAGCTTACCCATAGGGACATCTCTTTCATCCGTAATAAAGTAAGCCAAAATTCCAAGGTACATGCTACCAATTTGGCCCAGAAGCTAGCTAAATGATCCCAAATTGTTGTGCACTTACGCACAATAACAAGAACTCTTAACAAAGAAAGATTCTACAGCAGAACTCCTCGCAAGAAGCCTCTCATAAGCGAGAAAAACCGCGCACATCGGTTGGAGTTCGCTAAAAAGCATCTAAAGAAGGATCATGAGTTCTGGAAAAGCGTGCTATTTACGGATGAGTCAAAATATAACATATTTGGATGCGATGGCAGAGCAAAAGTTTGGAGAAAACCCATTACTACCATGGATCCCAGGCACCTTATTTCGACCTTAAAGCATGGTGGTGGGAGTGTCATGGATTGGAGAGCAGTTGCAGCGTCTGGAGTGGGTAAATTGGTCTTTATTGAAGGAAATATGGATCGCTTCGAGTATAAGACCATATTGGAAAATAATTTGAAGCTATCTGTGGACAAACTGTGCCTTGGCTCGAGCTGGATCTTTCTACAGGATAATAATCCTAAGCACACAGCGCAAATTGTAAAGGATTGGCTGCTATATTATGCTCCGCGGCAGTTGCACTTATCACCACAAAGCCCGGACTTGAATATTACATAGCACGTATGGAAAATATTGGAGCGGAAAATTCGAAAACACCCTATAAGTAATGCATCAAAGCTCAGAGAGAAACTTCAAGAAGAGTGGCAAAACATTACAGGAGAAGAGCTGGAAAATTTGGTTTTTTTCAATGTTAGACGCTTGCAAGCGGGGATCGATGCGCATGGTGGCCCAACAAAATATTAACTTAGTTATTAAAATTAATATGATTACCTAGAATAGCTAAGCAAAAAATCGTATGTTCACTTTTGTCAGTGCCTTTTTTCCATTTTTTGTTAATAACTTTGAAAGTTAATGTTGAATAAATGTGAAATTTTGGTTTTTGTTATATACTTGAATTTAAAACAAAACTGCATCATTATTTTTTCTGTGAAAGCTATAGGACGGGTTGAATTCCCAAAAAATGGATCGTATGTAGACTTTAGTCCGCCACTGTACATAGTTTCATTGCCGTTTGTGTTGATTGAAGCATAAATTGTTGGCTAGACCAAATGTTGATTGAATACGTAACAACTTCATTTAACGTACGTCAGTATGTACGTAGTTGTATGTATATATACTAGTGTAATACAATAATTAATTACATAATTGAAATTTAATATACAGCTCTAGAGAACTCGGCTAACATGTGTAGCTCAAAAGCCAATATGTGTTAATGGGTCTGAATATGTTTGTGCCAATAATTAGAAATCAGTGTAGGAAATTCTTTGCAAATGGCTACTTGTAGAATCCAGTAGCTATTTCAAAACGTGTAAAAGCTAGAAAATTCAATGCCAATGATTTGAAACCAAGAGACGTAGAAAGATGATGTTGCTTGAACGCTACAAAAGAAGCCTAGCCAACCAGCTAATCCAACAACAAAGCCGAATAGTCATGGCGCCAAGGAAATGGTTTGTATTGGGTGAGATCAGAAGCGCGTGTCTGGTAGTTGCGATCAGGAACAAGGCAATAATTTTCCTTCATGACAATGTTTGGTTGGAAAATTTTGTCTCATAGCCCATACCTTACCCTTTCTGGCTATCATTTGTTCGAAAACATTGAGTAAGCTCTTTTCACTTTTCTGGGTATCCCTATTATGTACATGTTTGCAACAGTTATCGAGAAGACAGAAAAATTAGGTGAAAACCAGATTTTTGAAAAGATCATTACGCAACATTTCGTCCTTTTCAGTGCATGTGGAAATGATATCTCATATATATCATCAATACCAAGATCTTAACTTCTCCTCAAGCTTTACTTCTTTTGCCAAGGTGATGTAAAGTCTATTGTAGTCAATGATGACAACCTCGCAGTGACGCTACGCAACGCACAAATACAGGGTTGTTATCTAGGACATCCTGCAATACATTAAAATAATGTCTGAAATAAGAATGGTTTACATATACAGGGATGGCTAAAGTGTGTGTTCTTTTAGAACAGAACGTAAAATGAACTCAGCTAAAGGTAAGAAGTGATCTGGATTCGTCAGGGAATTAGACGAGAGAAGGAGCTAAAAGCAGCAGAATTGCGAAATCTATTAAAAAAACATGTGGCGTTCAACTTTCAAGCGGTAAAGAAGCCGAGATATTCTTTGCAAAATATGGTCGGTGTGCTCCGCCAAATCCATAAAACGGGTAATCCCACAGTATACGCCAATTATCGTAGGATAAGCCTCCTTAATATCATATATAAGGTTTTTTCGAGTGTTTTGCGTGAAAGACTGAAGCCCACCGTCAACAAATTGATTGGACCTTATCAGTACGGCTTTAGAACTGGTAAATCAACCACTAACCAGATATTCATCATTTGCCAAATATTGGAAAAACCCATGAAAAGATAATCGACATACACCACCTCTTCATCGACTTTAAAGCAGCCTTTGGTAGCACGAATAGGACCTCTCATTACGCCGCTATGTCTGGATTTGCTATTCCCGCAAAACTTAAACGGCTATGTAAACTAACGTTAAGCAACACTAAAAGCCATGCCAGGATCGGGCAGGACCTCTCCGAGCCGTTTGATACCAAACGAGGTTTCAGACAGGGTATTTCCTTCTCGAGTGACTCTTTAATTCATGGCTGGAGAGAAAAATACGAGCAGCAGATCTAAACAGAAATGGTACAATCTTCTATAAGAGTGTACAGCTACTGACGTACGCTGCTGATATTGGCGTTATTGGCCGCAACAACCGCGCTGTGAGTTCTGCTTTCTTCAGACTGGATGAGGAAGCAAAAAATATGGATCTGGTAATGACCGGAAGCTGGATGAAATATCTTCTGTCATCAAACAAACAGTAATCGCTTTCGCGACTCATAACTTCGAGGTCGCAGATAATTTCGTCTTTCTAGGGGCCAGCATCAACACCAATAATAATATCAGCCTTGAAATCCAACGAAGAATCACTCTTGCCAACAGGTGCTCCTTTGGACTGAGAAAGTAATTGAAAAGTCCTCTGACGACGAACGAAAACCAAACTGTACAAGTCGCTTATCGTTTTCGTCCTGCTATACATTGTAGTCCGGAAGCATGGATGATAGTTGCATCTGATGTGTCGGCGATAGGAGTTTTCGAGAGAAAGATTTTTTGTCAGACTTATGGTCCTTTGAGAGTTGGGAACAGCGAATACCACAGCCGATGGAGCGATGAGCTGTATGAGATATACGGCGACATTCACATAGTTCAGCGAATCAAGAAACAGCGGCTACGCATTCATTCTAATTCTCTAAGCTACCATCGCTCTTAATCTTGAAAAGTTATACAAGTTCTTGAGTCAGACAGTTTTCAATAGAGACACACGGATGGAGAAAATAATTTAAATTTGCAAGCTTTTTATATCCTTACAGATGGTTCTAAAATGAACGGAAATAGAAATAAGCCAGCAATCAATATTGGATAATATTCTACTGAATAGAACTCGTCCAGCACGCAGTAAAGGAAATATATTGATGCTTGAAATTAAAGCTCGTGATCTCGGCGACATTTGGTTTTAAAAAGACGCCGCCATTTCCCACATATCACTCCAGTCAATGGATTTATTGAGAGTAGATAATTTCACGTTTGGTCGATTGGCCACCAAGATCGTGTGATATCACACGGTTAGACTTTTTCCTGTGGGGATATGTAAAATCTAAAGTCTATGCGAACAATAACGCTTCGATTGAGGTCTTGGAGCAAAACTTCACGCGTGTCTATTGCCAGTTACCAGTCGAAATGCTTGCACGAGTAATCGAAAATTTGACTTAACGTATAGACCGTCTAAGAAGTAGTGGTGGCCAATATTTAAAAAAGATAATCTTCAAACAATAAGTAAATGCCAAAAATTGATCATTAAATTAGGTTTTTCTGTATTTTTTTCTTTAAAAAAGTAGGGAACCTCGAAATAGATCACCCCTTAGTAGGGCTATTTACGGGACACTGACTACTGGCGCATTATGCCTTCAAAGAAGCTCTGGCTGGGGGCAATAAATGCAAAGACCATGCGCACCTCCAGTCGGGTAGTTGAAAGGTGAGTAAAGCGATAATAAGAGAAAAATAGGTTAGATTAAAATTATTTTATAGCAGGGCTTGTATTGCAAATGTGGACAGTCAGTATGATTTGCTTTAAATGTGTACAAACTAAAGTTATAGTTCCATGAATGCTTTTGATTAAATTAGTATGTTTGTTATAATATTATATATAAGTTTGGATAGATATGTATATTTTTGTCATAAGATTCATATGCTATATGTAAGCGTTCACTTACATTTATAATTAAATGCAATAAATAAATTGTTTTAGAAATTTATGATTGTATAATTTAAATTCCATAGTACATTTGTAAACACAGTTTTTGTCACACAAACTTTTTGAAGATTTTTGCTTACGAATTCAATTAACATTCGTTAAATTAACATGCGTCAATTACTTCATAAATATGATTTAGACGGAACCAAAGGATCATGAAAGTGATAGTATTTCTTTTATTGATTCAAACCAAAGGAATAACAAAAAGTACAAAAACACGTCGGCAAAATAACTCATCATACGTAGCGGGGCTCCGCCTTCGATCAGAAAGGCTGGACTCTAAGTGAGCACAGTACGGTATATCAAGATAGGCACCCAACTCAGCGAGCCAAAAATTAAAGAGAGACTATTTGTAGGTCTACATATATTGCAACTGATAAACCATAAGACCGATAAAGTAAAGCTGAATGATCAGGAAAAACTTGTCTGGCAATGTTTTGTGAATGTTGGCCAGAACTTTCTCGAAAAGCATAAATCTGAAAATATAAAGAATTAAAAAATGACCTTTTGAAGTCAAATACATCTTCGTGATGTAATAAGTCAATAAAAATGCATACATATATGTATGTTGGACTCTGAAAATGATTTCTCTCTGGTAAATAAGGTTCATTTCCAAGGGAAATAGAGTCCAGGAATACGAGCAGATTATTATTGGAGACTTAGAGGGGAACTACCAAAGCGAAATATTCACGAAAATCTTAAAAATATATTGCAAGTTAGCAATGACATTTTCCTAAGTGTAGATTTTTATATTTTTTCCGAAATTATATGTTTTAGCATCAAAATAAATCCTTGTGCGTACAATAATTATTTTCCCATTGATATATTATTTTTGGTGACCCTAATAAACTTAGGATTGATTATAAAAATTGATATAAGTTTTCCTGTGACAAAAAATAATTGTTGAACTTTGTTATATGGTAAGACATATGGATCTGCTAAAGTCTATTTATGTTTCAATATGAATTATTTGTTTAACTAGAGGCAAGAACAATTTATTAAGAATGCCAATTTCTTACCTTATCTGAGGTTTAGAAAGTCCAGATAAATTATTTTGCTCGATGATTTCAGATCGCATGTAATATATTAAGCTTATTCTTCTTCTTTACTTGCTTGGTCGTATAAAGCTGAGTTAACAACAGTGCGCCACTAACTTCTTCGGCGGGCGCTGCATCGAAAATTTTCAAACATTACGAATCACATAACCTAGCCAGCCTAGCTGCGTAAACCAAGAGCTGTATACTCTTATAGAAGATTTGTTATGTAGCTGTTAATTCGTACTCAGCGCGGGATTTGTAAACACGCTTGTATCCCAAGTTAGTACGTCGGTGAGGTGGGTCATTTTCGCCTGCCATGGTCTGCTACACAAGAAAAAATATTTCTTGTGCATGATGGTGTAAGAAAAGAAACACGATATGTGAAAGAGAGGTCGATTTAAAGAGAAGAAAAAATGGTCCTGTTTCGTCCCGTCAGGTTGACTCATCACACCCTTCTTTCAACGTGAACTTCACGGAAAGCCATGGACGTTGTCGTAACTCCTCATGCTCTTCACAACGCCCCATAAACCTGACGTTAGTCCTGCAGATCACCCGTCTGTCATTTAATAATATTATGAAAGTGAAAGTGATTAGTAAAAAAGAAATATATATATATGTATATATCCTTAGTTCCATTGCTTTGTGGAAACGCACACGAGCACCTTAATATAATTTTCAATTGGAAATAAATAAATGTACATACGTACCTATATATCTCTTTATGCATTTATTCAATTATGAATATCCGGTAAAAAAAATCGTGAAATCAAATGCAAAATCTAATGAGATCAAAAAACAAAGCAGCGGAATCCAAAAGAAAATAAAAAACACTCAAAAACTTTTTTAGTATAAGAGTGAGAGGGAATCTACGCGATGATCGTTGAGCTTGCGATGCTGCCGTCGATCTGTGACGGAGGCGTGGTGACCAACAATCACGTTCTCTCAGTATAATATTTTATACAAGGGAGACAGTTTGTTTTGTTTTCCTCTTCCGTGGAGTTCCACTTCCCAGTGCTTCAAAACCTGTTTCCGGTGCGAATCCGTTGAGTATGCTGCGGTGTAGTAGTGAGTGTCCCTTTCTTTCAATCTGTGTGTAAATATTAAATTCCTTGGTGAAAGTTTTTATTGATTACGGCAATTTGTGTACGAGTATGTGTGATTCCAATTTAATTAGAATTTACGGATTGTGACGTTCACGATTCACGACGTAACTGTCTCAGGTATAGAAACTAAGTTATGTGACCGCAACCAGTTTGCACTTTTTTCAATTGATTATACACAATAACCACTATAACACTGGAGAATTTTTTTTTTTTTTATCTGACCCGTTCGGTACCGTTTGGGTCATTTTATAGCACTCGAACTGGCTAATCCATCGGCTCCTGAACTAAATTGTTTTTTAAGCCGGCGATTGCTATTTCATATTCGGCCAAAGAAATATTTGTTCCATCGTTTTCGATTGTAGTTTCGGGTTCGCCATCTTCTGGGGTTACACTTTCTGTGCCATTCAGTAAGATGGAAAAGTGTTACCTCCCTAAATTTAGTATATTCTCAGGCATCAGTCAGTAGATCACCCCTCTCGGTCCTACAAGAAAAACGTATTGCATAATGGAGAACCAGACATCTAAAAAAACAAGAAGAATATGTAACTTGGCAACTAAATGTTTTAACCTGCAAAAAAAAAGACCAAACGTATTATTTACAATATATTTATGTGATTATTGTATATAGCATTTGAATATTTAATCCCAAAGGAAGACAGTAATTGAAAGATATATATGCCAGAAATAAGCTATCGGCAAAATGGTAGAGTGGCAACGTTTATGCAAATATTAACCTACCTTAATTGATTTCCAGCAATGCTGGCCAGAAGATGAAGTAGTAGAAGCAGCAAAGGCTATAAGCAAAATTTTCATTTGGTTTTCAAAACCGAAGCTGAAGGATCAATACACTCAGCAAAAACGCAAAACCAAACAAGAGGGCATACTCAGAAACTCAACCAAATTTTGGAAATTCACGGTAAATGTAGTTTTTGTTGATTAGCAATTTCACTTTTGCATTTCCAGAAATAAATTCGACACTTAAGCCGAAGGCCCTGGCAGCCAGTGCTTTAGTTTGTAAGTGGAATAATTATTAATAATTGTTTCTCTTTTAAATAAATAAATAAATAAATAAATAAAAAAAAAAAAATTCGACACTATGACATACTCGTCAGTGTGAATATGCGAAAGAAAATATTTTTATACACACATACATGTGTATATATATTTGTATATGGGAAAGTTTGAACAATTTTTAGGAGTTCTGTTTTAATTTAAAAGACAAGAGAATACTTATTACACCCTCGAATGATTGTTTGTAGATTCTGTTTGGATTTCGAACAACTTTGTACATACCATATATATATTTCTCTTTAGGCACAAAACGTTTTACGTAAAAACTTATTGACGAAAACTTCCAACTCGAAACAAGCTTGTAACAAATGGCAAATGAGATGAGTGGGCAGTGTAGAAGAAGCTTCAGTGGAGCCAGTCCGATATATCTTGTTATATAAATGTGTTAAAACTTTAAACTTATTCGCTTAGCGAAGTTGTGCCCTGGGTTTGGGATCTTCCACTTAAAAACCAGCTAAAAAGAAAATGAAAACGCCTGCAGCTTATTACTAATTAGAGCTGTCTGTCACGCCAGGGTAGGAAAAGAAGGCATCTTCAACACAACGTTCGGAAAATACGGACCTAAAAGGTGATTGTCGATCGAAAAACTCGGAACTAGATAGATCATGTTGTGATAGATGGACTACGTAGGTATATCTAGTGTTGTTGACATGCGTACGCTCTATGGGGCCGGCATCGACTAGGGCCAATGCCTTGTAGTAGTAGAAATACGTAACCGTTTTTGGCCGAGATTTACGAGGACATTGACCTACATATGTTCTATGAATAAACAAAAAGGGGCTATGCTGGTTAGGTCATGTGGTCCGGTGAGAACACTTTAGCTTTGATAATTTTGGATGTGGTACCTGCCATTGGAAGCAGAAGTAGAGGAAGGCCTCCACTCCGTTTGAAAGATAAGGTGGAGAGGGACCTAGTTACACTTTCTTATTTCCAATTAGCGCCAAACAGCGAAAAAAGGAAGGAGTGGCGCGCTGTTGTTAACACGGCTATAATCGGCAATGAGGTGTCTACGCCAATTAAGAAGAAAAAGTCGAGATCGGAGTGTCCGTTACCTGCAATAGTAACCACTACCCTAATTCTTAGTAGGCAATAGTGATTGGTTCTTACCTATTTTTGTGACGTACGCAGACAAACTTTGAGGTTTTATAAAGTAATGTATGTCTGGCGGCTGAAGATTTTTTATGAGGAGCCTGTACTTCATATCAGAAATACACACGGAGGAGTTGACATTCCCTGCCGTTGAAAAGTTCATTGCCTAGGTTAATAATCTGGGAAAAGGACTATAGGAAAAAGTCGTATTTTTTGTTCTGTTTGCCTACTATTTGGAATAACAGACGCAAAATTTTGTAAGCGTCGATTCGTTTGAGGAAATTTTCGACCACTTTTTGGCACGTGTTGGTCGGTATCTCAGCCATAACTTGACGAATGTTGGTTTTCAGGAGCGCAAGAGTTAATCAGCATAGACATGGTCTTTCGCGTTAAAACGACATAATATTACTCATGTAGTGTTCTCCTCGCCGTTGTAGTTTTCAAAGAAGTATGGTCCAATCTCACCTCCTGACCAAAAAATCGCATGAGATAGCAATTTATTTTGTGTGATGGCCTTTCCTCAATTATTTGAGGATTCATGGAGCCCCAAATGCGACAATTTTGCTATTTACGTATCTGCCGATTAAAAAATGTGTCTCGTCGCTGAAGAAGTTTTTGTGTGAGGGATCGCCGTCCACTGCTTGTTGGTCAAGCACGCAATTTCAATTCATACAAACAAAGCTCAGTAAAGCTTATAACAATTAAGAAAACATGTTTGGTTTGATAGTTAAGTTTGACAAATGTCGAAATCCAGTCTTGTACTTTTGAAACCACAAAATAAATAACCAAGTTCGCTGGCTTAAAATAAATATTTTTGCATCTTATGATCGCAAACAAATTCATGTTTTACCCATAGCATTTTTCCATATAGTACAATATATCTTTTTTGGCAAATTGCTTTTTTGCTATGCATGAACTAACTCAAATGATGGGGAAAATCACATTTTGAACCCTTTTGTTTTCATTTTATTGTTTTATATTATTTTTTGTTATTTGATTCTTTTTGTATTCAGTGGTTTGTTTTGCCCTTTTGTAACTGGATAATCCAAGGAATTTCGCTAGTAAGAGCATGAAACATATTCTACATACGTACATATGTTTTTTTCACATTTAATGTCTTGAAAAGTTACGTTGGTTTAATCCTTGTTTATATGAATTTACAAATTAGTTTCGACAAATTAAAATTAAATGAATGAACGAGCATATGTCCCATTAACTTATATACTCGTATATAAGTAAAAGGAAAGGGCACAGAATGCCAAGCTCTCTGAGTGTATTTCTGACATGAAACAAAAGCTCCTCATAAAAAGCCATCAGCCGTTCGAAGGCGGCTCAGAATAAAAAAACATGAAGACACATTCCACAAATTATAGGAGAAGCTCGGCCGAAAACCGCTTCAGCGTTTACAAAGCGCCAATAATATAAATATATAAACACAAATAAGTAAAGTCAGCTTGTGGCACCATTACTATGTTGTTTTGGTAAAATAGCAACACTTAAACTGGACGTTTGTGGCAAGAAATCATAATCCACGACGTCCCTACACAAGAAAACTGTGTATGTGTGTCGCAACATTTTTTATACAGACCTCGCATTAATCTAAGCTAAAAGCTGCTTACGAACTAAGTTTTAGGGAAATCGAACTTAGTTTCGCCGATCCATTTCCGGTTAAGAAAGAACTCCCTATGAGTATCTAGATAAATACATAGGTATGTACATTCATTACAATAAAATCGAACATAACTAATTTTATTTTTTAAATTTAGCGGTATCTGGTCTAAATCCTGGAAAAAGGTCTTCTAGTGAACGAGGGCAAGACGAAATATCTCCTGCCATCAAACAAACAGCCATCGCATTCGCGACTCGGCTCCCACGTTGGAAGTCATCACTTAGAGGTCGTAGATAATTTCGTATATCTAGAAACCAGCATCAACACCAATTATAATGTCAACCTTGAAATCCGACGCAGAATCACTCTTGCCAACAGGTGCTACTTTGCACTGAGTAGGCAATTGAAAAGAAAAGTCTGTTCGCCTAGAGGGAACCAAACCAAATTCTACAAGTCGCTCATTATACTCGTCCTACTATGTATATGGCGCAGAAGCGTGGACGATGTCAACAACTGATGAGTCGTCGTTATTAGTTTTCGGTTTTGCGAACGATTTAATTTAAATTGAAAATTTAGTTAAATTTTCTAATTGCGGTCGCCCCTCGGCAGAGATGTCAACCCTTCCAAGTGTATTTCTGACGTGAAATAAAGACTCTATTAGCTGTTTGGACGCGTCTTAGTATAAACTTTAGGTCCTTCTATTTGTTGGAAAAAACATGAAGACGCAAATCCACAAATTGGAGGAGGAGCTCGGCGGAAAATTGCTTCAGCGGTTACAAAACGCCAATCATATATATATATAAACTATAAATACAACTTTCCCAGAAAAGGTTGGCCCCTGCTACATTTCTGGAAAGGGATCCAAGAATCATAGAAACAAGGACAAATTTTTGGCATAATCTGCCGAGTAGTTTCGGATATCCTAGAAAAGAAATATGCAAACAAAGTTTTTTGAGTACAGTATATGTATATAGTATTCGTATATGCATTTATTGTGTGGTGTTACACAACAGTTGGAAATACCAAGTGAACCCAGGTCAATCTCTCCCTGGTCCTTCCAAAGGAGTGACGAACTTTTCTTCCTCTGCTTCCACCGGCGGGTACTGCATCGAATACATACAAAACTGAATTGTTTTCATATACTAAGCCGCCTCCAAACAGCTGATAGAGCCTTTATTTCATGTCAGAAATACACTTGGAGGGGTTAACTAAATTTTATATTTAAATTAAATCGTACGCAAAACTTTTCTCTAGAAAACTAATAACGCCGACTCATTTGTTGTTGACATCGTTCACGCTTCGGGCGACATGACTTAACCAGGGTAGCCGCAGTATCTTCATTCGTTGAACTATATAAATGTCACCAAATTACTTGTATAGCTCATAGTATCGTCGTCTGCGGGATTCACCGTAGCCAATGAGGAAAGCCCATAAATCGTTCCGAAAAACTTTTCCCTTGAGGACTCGTCGGATGTCGACATCGTCCAGGTTTCTGCACCATATAGTAGGACGTGAGAGAGGACAGTACTTTTCATTCCACTCAGTCCTAAAAGCACCTGCTAGCAACAGTTATTCAGCGCTGGATTTGATTAAAAATCTATTTAATTGTAAATCAATAAATATAGCGATTGGGAAAGATCAGACTTAATCGACTGTACACTTTGACCACGCCGTTCAAACATTATGAACATATTTGGTCTATTAGACATTTTGCGAGTGAGGTTAATTTTTACACTATAGACTCTATTTTTAATTTAAATACGATCCGCTGCCTCCGAGTGATTGATACAATATAAGGTGTGATCAGAAAATATCCGTCATTTTCAAATTTCGTGAGTTACGTATGTTCGATCTTTGGTTTTTTTCTGTTTTGTTGGTACACATGTCTGTTATATATGTTGGTAATATCAGTCATTTTGGATTGTCAGTTTGTTTTTGACAGTGTGTTTTCCTGTGCTCTTCGATTTGTTGCTATTCGAAAAATTGGATCAAAGAAACTGTATTTAGTTTTGTGTAAAAAAAGAAATTAAATGCGCAAGGACATTTGAAATGTTGACTGTGGCGTTTGTCGAGCCAACTATGACCAGAACACAAGTTCAATTGTGGTATAACCGGTTTAAGGAAGGCCGAGAAGATGTTAATAGCAATGCTCGTCCTGGTCGCCCGAGCACGTCAACAACAGATGAAAACGTTGAAGCAGTAGGGAAAATAATTTTGGATAACCGTCGAATCACTATCAGGGAAGTTGCTGATGATGTTGGCATATAGTTCGGCTCATGCCAAGCAATTTTTTATATTCCTCGCGAGGGGCGACCGCAATTAATTTAATTAATTTTCTATAAATTTGGATGTTAGTCGAACCAGGATTCGATTCTTCCGTTTAGAAAATTCGTAAAGCTTTCTTATCACTCGACCATTACCTTAATAATCATCGCGTGTACACAAGTTAACTCCATCATAGCGGTTACCTACTTTTAATGAGTACTCATCACACATCTCTCACATGGGTATTTCCTCCTTTCTAATCATCTGTTCTACTATATCGTTCCTGTTGCACTTTCTCACAGAGCAATCTTAGTAGAAATTTACCACATTTGCCATTATATCAACACACTTGACGTAGATAACAGCTTACGAAAGTTGCTTCATTTAGTCATCATGGCAATGTCATCTTTGATGTTTTGTTTTATTGGAGGAAATACTTTACTATAAATAGTGTACAGCAGCAACGCTATGAACTTACGTTACTTTTTACGCTTCCATTGTTCGAACCCTTTATTTTAATCTTTAATGCTATATTGATAAAGCATAAAGGAGTGCGATTGTTTTTTGTTAGTAAAAATAAAGCAAAAAAAAATATAATTGCTGTCGCTCCTCTGCTGGAAAAGTCGAAACCTCCGAGTGTACTCTTGGCATGAAATAAAAGCTATTAGGCTCTTCATTTGTTGCAAAAGCATCAAAACCGATAAAATCCCAAGACTCATTTTGTGGATACCTACGGCGTTAAGCTCAGTCAGAACTCCAACCGTGACTTTAAAAGGGCGAGAAGTTCCCTGTCTAAAGATCAACGCCAAGCTGGCAGCCTATTTCTGCCAATGGGCTTTATGTTTTAATTTAGGATTCCGATGCCGAAGTAGATTCAATAAATAAGTACTAATGGTAAAAAAAAAAACTTTAAAGACCAAAAATTTACCCTCTAACAACCATTAATACAATCTTAAACAATTGAATTTACTCAAAAACTTTTAATATTCTAAATTATTATCAAGTTCTGTGTCTTCTTTTGTTAATAAAAAATTCTGATTAAGTACTGAATGGCAAACACGGACATCTAACAACAGTAAGAGATATTTTTTTGAAATCTGCTCTTCTAAAAATTTAACTCAGTGTTTAGCAACGAGGGAGTTTTGTCCATATGTATATTTCGCTTCAGAAATGGGTCGATTTTATTACGATGCAACAGCGATTCGCAGTCGCAATTGCAGCCCATGAGGTCGCGGCATCCATAAATCGACCTTCTTTGTATATCCAGCCTTTTACAAGTGGTTCCAAACTGCTTTTTATGCAATGCTTAGCTTCTGGAAAATCGAAACAATGCTCCCATGGCGGTCAGATTGTACCATTGCTATTATTTTATCGACATTTTCGACAATTAGCTTTCCACACCGTGTATCATTTTTGCATCAAAATTACCGGAACGTAATCGACGAAACCGAAATAGTTACAGTATCAGAACCAAAAATACTGTTCACATTTTCAGCTGCCTGACTTGCGTTTATCGAAGAAAAATTGTAGAATGTAGCTTATTTTTTCTTTGCTGGTATTCATATTTGGTATACGCTCAAACACTACTAGGATAATTGATTATCACTTCTTATCACTTTTAGTACAAAATGTCATCTTTTTAAAGCCATCTAGCGTAATTCAAACGCACTTGTAGAACACGAGATACAGATCACTGAAACCATCTATTACGAAAATAATGGATGACTTGCTACTTTAACTAACATAACGATTCAATGAATATGTAATGTACTGAAATAGTTACATTAAGGATCTTAATGAAATTTATTATACAAAATAATCGAAATGTGTAGGTTTAGAAATCGGTGTAAGCTTTCAAGAAAAAATGAGTATAACGATAAATTTAATTCTTAATTTTTCAGTTCTTATCTATTAAATAACATATAGATGTGTTAACTAATCGTGTGGAGTTTCAAACTCTGTGCTTATCGAAATAAATATCTTCATCATGAGAAGCGAAGGTTGCTTAAGGAGTCAGAGTAATAATCAGTAACGTACAGGAAAGAGCTCTCATTTCTGCGGATAGATTTTCAAATATTTTTTCTATTTAATGATATCATTTAGGTTTCATTTCAGTTTAGTCTTTTGATTTTTATTTTGCTCTTGTATTGCAGGTGTAATACTATCCTGCTTCCGGTGAGTGTTGCATTATACTTTTACTGCACACACACCTGCACCTGATGTGAGTGTCTTGCCTGCAATTTCCTGTTTGCTCTTGTGGCTTTTAGGCATTTGCTGTAGAGTTAGAAACATAAATGGGAAGTAAAAGTAGTATTATGGAGAAGTAGCAAGTTGAGGTGTTGTATGTTTGGAAAGGAAATTTGTGCAGAAATAATTACCAGAGACGATTCTTGTAATAGGTTTAATGCATATCACCTGAGACACCGCAATGCAAAGCAGTTGAGAAGTGTTTAAAGAAATACCTATGTAAAGTTAGAAGTAGAGAAAAAAGCATACGAAAGATATTTTCAAAATGATAAGAGTAATTAAAAAGAAGAAGATAACTTGTTGTTTATGCCTAGTATTTATTCAAGAATTTCTTCAATTAAATTTTTTGACCGTAAGACCGTATAAGTTTTGATGGAGGTAGCTTCACTTCGTGCTACCGAATGCGGCTGTAAAATCGACTAAAAGGTTGTCTTTGCCGATTATTTTGTCTTTTAAAATATTTGGCACTTGGTGAATGTTTGGTCAATGGTGAATTTCTCACAACACCTCGAAAAAAGACATTGCTTGAGATATTGACAATAATTTTCGCTGAGTGTGGTGTCGGCCTTCTAATGGATTGGGCAGAGCCACTTTCGTTTCCAATCGTCGAGCATTTCTTCGCAAAGAAGATGGTATGTAAACTTTGTCCATTTTTCGCTTTCATATTTTAATAATTCATTCGGTGTGTTGAAGGTTGTCGCCGCTTTATTATTCTTTAAGCGAGTTGCTGCTTTTCGAATTTCGTCGTATTCAAGTACCGGGACGTTCATTTTCAGTGATTCAAAATTTTTTTTTCACTTCAATTCAATTCAATTCTTCTACAAGCTAAGTGCGCTCTGAATACTGGTATTCAGATTATCTCTTTAAGGGTTACATTAGTAAGCTCCATTTCTGAAACATTTTGGAAGTCACCGCATCTTTTCATAGATTTTAGGAACTTTACCTCTATCGACCAGCTTCACAAGCTATTATGAGGAGCTTTCCATCCTTGGTGAAGGCAAAAATATCACCAACGTATATCTTTTTTTGATCGAAAAGAAAAGCTATAGAAATTTAGGCACGCTTCCCAAGACTCGGAAAATTTTAATCGTCAAAGGACGACGATGTTCCAGGATTTCCAGTAATGACTATAATAAAATAAACCCAGACCTTTTCTATTACATAAAATTTTGTTTATGCTTCGAATTGCTTTTAATTTGGTTCACAGGTAGCATTTTTCCTAATATAAGATATGGACCATTCGAGCTTATGGTTTGATCTATTTGAAATTCATTTCCCTCCACGAAGTAGAACATGTTTCGATTTTGCTGAATTTTTGTACGAAGCTATTTATCTCTTACACTTCTGCTCCTTTCGACTATTGTAATAAAATATGAAAAATGCTCAAGTTCTAAAAATCACCACACTACTTTCTTCAAATAACAAGAATAATAAACGCAATTACACTTAAATGGTAATCAGAAGCTAGTAAATTACGCAAATTTCTCTTGTAGCAAATACGTAATATTGTTTGTAGGATGGAAGTGAGTGAATGCCGGAAAACACAATGACCCTATTGAGAGCTCCGCAACAGTGAATGATGGATGATAAGTGAAAAATGCAAAACTGAAAAATGAGCCAACATATGCTACAGTAGCAAACACTAAAATTAAACCCACAGGCTGTGGCAATCCGATAGCTGCATCAAAGCAAAAGCAACGTGTGCAACGACGGCAGAAAAGAAACACAAAAAAATTAGAAAACAAGAATTGATGTTGTTGCAACACTTCAATCAAGCGTTGGGTAGAAATGAAAAACTAAAATTCGTTCGTATACACAAAATACATGCATGCAATATTTTTTTACAATTTCCAGTTCTAAATTTTTTCGTTTGCATTTTCGTATGGCTTTTCTAATGTAAAATTGGAATAATAAAAAAAAACAGGAAAAATAAAATCACCATCGTAATTTTTGGTAAGTTTCGTGATTGGAGTATTTTTTATCAACACCAATTTTGTCTTGGTTCACTGCCACACATTTAATTTCCTTGTCGTAATGAACTGTATAGGATAATGATTTAATAATTACTTACTTGTTACTTGTAGTTTGTTCTTTGTTCGTCAACGGACGACTAATTTTTGCAAATAATCTCATGTCTGCGCTTGTTAGTACTTCGTTGTCATATTTGAATAGCTTAGCTGGTAAGCCATCGGCTCCCTCCGCTTTGTCGTTCTTTAGGCGGGCAATTGTTCGGACTTCTTCATAGTTGGGTAGTGAAGGTTCAGGCTTGGCATCTACTGGTGTTTTGCTTTTATTGAAACTTAGCGGTTTGGTGAAGTGTTATCTCCACAAATTCAGTGTACTCTACACATCACTAGTCAGATCACCTTTTTTGGGTCTTACATAGCTCAACATACTATGGTCTTGAAACCATCTGTAAGCTGCCGCATTTTGCCATAGCATTTTTAAGAAGTTTTCCTGTCGACAAATTTATTCATACTCACACATTTCGGTCCCTCTTTTTTTTTGTAGTGACAAAACTTTCTGGATGCCATCTACTTTTGGCAATCCTCGCTATGGAGGTTGAATTTTCCGTTGTGGCGAAGAAATCTTCTTTGCTACAGTGCCATTATAGATCAACAAAATTTTGGTATCTCGTCGGGGCAGCGCCCCATAAGTACGGTCCGTGTGCTTCTGTGAAGTATAACGCAGGGGCGGGAGCGCAAATCGGCGCTACATTGAAAAATTAAGCTTTGATGTAAACTGGTGCATGTTACAAGGGCTCACCTTCTTCCGTCATTTTCCCGTTCATTGCAATTTTTTTCGGCTATGATGTCAGCCTTAATTATTACGAGGACATCAACCAGCTAGACTGCGACATCTTTATAATTTATAGACCGAACATTACAGGTGTGAATCCTTAAGCCCGAACCTTGTAACTAATATGATATGATTTGTCAGCGGTAGGAGTTCACCAGAGAAAGGTTTTACGGAAGAGATATAATGCTTTGACATGGTTATGTTAATCAAGAGACAGGCGGTTAGTTAGGACATGTGGTCAGTACGGAAGTGATCACTTTTAAAGGTATTTAACGCAAGTGCCTCTGGTGGAAGCAGTGAAAAATCTCCACTCTCAGATAGAGAAGGAAAAGGATCTGACATAATATGGAATCTCCAATTAGAGCCAAAAGAACGAAAAAGAAGAAACGGCTGTGGTTAACTCAATTGAAATCGCAAAAACGATCCTAAGCCATAAAAGAAATAGAATAATCCTTAAACCGGATAAGTCAGCGTGCCAACACTAACACTTCCCCTCTCGTCGTGACGCAAGGTTCTAATCGGGTTGGCTATTACACATCGCTCACGTTTCCATAGCGTGCGATAAGAACCCAAGGTTAGCAACTGAGTATAGACTCGCAAAACAGGATTTCACTCTTAAGAAAGGCTTGTTTGGTTTTTTGTATGTTTGGTCTATTTTTATAGAGCTCAACTTTTGCAAGACGCGTGCTCTTTCAAACACTAAAATATTTCTCATACAAACGTTTACCACCATTCAGTCGAAAGTACTCGTCACTGCAATAAATACTGATAAAAGATAAACAGAACACTTACCAGTTACTAATGAAAACGCCTTAAACACTTAATTGGTGTGTAATCTAATACTGATTTGGAGCTTATCATAATAAAGTCTCTCGCTTTGCAAAATTATTAACCGCAATAAAAATTCGTCCTTCCAATATTGTGATAAAAGGGAATATCAAAGCTCTAAGAGCTTTGCTTTTTTGCTACGAAGGCTGCTATATATATTTCTGGCCTAGGCAACACTAAGTGTTGCCAGGTGCAATCTGACATTTCCATTGGAAAGTTTGACATTTTTTAGCATAACATCACACAGAACGTTTTGTCATTTAATCGTGAAATGTTTTATTTACAGGGAATTAAAAAATTCATCTCGGCCAAAAAATGGAATTAACTCGTGAACATTTTCGTGCGATCATTTTTCACAAATTTTGACGTGGATTATCACGACAAGAGTGCATCGATGAACTAAAATCTTTGTATGGCTATGAAGCACCATCCTATAGCACTGTGAAAAACTGGCCGACGCTCGCTCAAAGACGAATTCCGTGAAGGTCGTCCAAAAACAGCCGTTGTGCCAGAAAACATCGATGCCGTACGTGAACTGATAATGCAAGAACGTCATGTAACATACCTTCAGATAGAGGCACAGGTGACGCATCATGGATCTATGCGCATGAGTCCGAAACAAAACAGCAATCGATCGTGTGGATCTTCGAAGACGAGCCAAATCCAACGAAAGTTGTTCGTGGAAAAAGCACTTCGAAGCAAATGGTCGCCTGTTTCTTCGGCAAAACTGGTCATGTGGCGGCTGTTCCACTTGAGCAACGTAGGACGGTCAATTCTGAGTGACACACCACCATTTGTTTGCCTGAAGTCTTCGGAGAAATTCGAAAAACGAACAGAAGAAGACGAATCATTGTGCACCATGACAATGCGAGCTCTCACACATTGGCTCAAACCAGCGCCTTTTTGACCGGCCAAAACGTCGAATTGATGGGTCATCCGCCGTACAGCCCTGACTTGACACCCAATGACTTCTTTTTATTCCCACACATCAAGAAAATAATGCGTGGTCAACGATTTTCGTCGCCAGAAGATGCTGTTGAAGCATTCAAAAACCATGTTTTGGAGGTGTCTCAATCGGAGTGGAAAAAGTGCTTCGAAAATTGGTTTGAGCGCATGCAAAAGTGTATAAATCTCGATGGAGAATATTTTGAAAAACAATAAAACCATTTTCGTTGATAAATATTCGTATTTTCATTATTAGGCCAGAAATATATATAGCAGCCCTCGTATACATAAGTATTTATTAAATGATTTTATCCTATGAACATATGTATGTGCTGAAATGTTTTTCGGCCGAGCTTCTCTTCCAATTTGTACTGTATGCTTTGATATCCAACAAAATGGAGGGATGTACAGTTTAGTCTAAGCCGCCTCCGCTGATGTATTATTATGAAGGGCTTCTTATATCATGTCAGAAATACAATCGGAGGGCTTGACGTTTCCTGTCGTGAGGCGATCCCAGGAATCGAAACCCTGGCATTCCGAATATGCTGCAGCTTCCATATAAGCTTTAAAAAATGTGAGGAGTACAAGTTCGACTAATTCCATTTTTCATTCTTTTGAATAGACTTAACCGTTCGCAAGACTCTCCCGAGAATATATGAAAACGGAGTACTTTCTTTTTATTCCCATCCTAACTGCTGTCTCAATATCTTAATAGCATAGATTAGTTCCCTCCGTGGATGAGTTGCAAGAGTTGTTAGGTTATACGGCTACCTGTAGTCCACACATGAGCGAGAGTAAAACACACGTCTTTATACTAACATATAAACCATACTAAGTAAAGATTAAAGATGATACAATGGAAGAAGACACAATAATGAATGCAAGTGGATTACCATATTTTCTTTCCCTCTTAACCCAATTGCTCAAAATATAATTATATTATTAGCAAGATCAACAAGATTAACAATTTAAAACCATATTGAGGTTTGTCTTCTTTAAACACAAATATAACCAATAAAAGGCATCTCCTTCTATTTTTATCTCCAGATACGATGGCACTGGTCCTCATTGCACAAAATCAATATATTCACTTAACTGCCTCGTATTGGAACACGCTAAAAGCATATCGTACACATACAAATCAATGAGAACGTAAAGTCATGCTCCCTCTTAATATGTACACAACTATCCTCTTGGTAACGCTTGAAGTCCATAGTCGTAAGAATTACTGAAACCTTTTGGTTCTACTTTCTGCCCGCCTGTCTAAGTCCATAAAACAGCTTCTTCAATTTAAACACTTTATCGTGATAGTTTTCATTCCCGAACTCTGGCAAATCCCCATTTATATTATATATGTTGTCGTTTGTGGATTCTCGGCCAAAAAAATTAACACCTCTGCCTCCTTGAAGTGGCATACTATCTTCGTCTAGCGAAAACACGTCATTGCCAAGTTCTTCTTCAACCACACCGTCATCACGATTACCGATAATAATTTTACCCTTCGAACTTACGAATATCGTCCATATTATATTAACGTGCTCAAATCTTGTATGCCATTTTACCGACTGTCTCATTTGTACAATGGCGTTTACCTTTTGCAACGTTTTTAACAAAGTTATTTTAACAACAAATACACCACCGACTAATTTCGCGCTCAGTATGTTCTCACCCTTTTCAGTCTTCATTATCGCGTTATTCTTTGAGAATTTTACCGTATGCCCATATTTTAAGGCTTTGCAGACCCTTCATTCTGCATATATTGTTTTACCAGACGCAAGTACTATTTCTTGTCTCCTCTCAAAAGCCACTACGAAGCTCTCCATTTCCTCAGTGAGTCTATAAGGTAGAAGTGTAGATGCAAAATCATACGTTACGACAACACCGACTTTTGTGAAGTCATCTACAATTGAGTAAAGCTACCTTACACGTATCGTGAACCTATCCTTCATGCTTACCTTGAAATATATTAGCCTTTTAAACAACGCTGTTTTTATCATAAATATAATTTCCTTCGAAGCTACACAAGTTCAACAGGGTTTTTACCGCGGAAAGATTTTCAATGCTTGCTATCGCACTTATTTCGTCTAAGTTATATTTATAATTTACGGAAACCGAAAATGCCAGCGCGCAGTTGGCCCATAACTATTGTTAATGTGGGTTTCACGTTTTACACTAAGATTGGTTTATTCAGACTAAGTAAAGATTAAAGGATGATACACTGGAAAATGACAAAATAATGAATGCAAGTGGGTTGCTATATTTTCTTACAATACTGGGAACTGAAGAACTTTGCAGACATTTTCCAGCTTTGATCTTAATCTTAAATAATATTTTAGTAGTTATACAAGTCCTAATTTTGAGACCGTTGTAAAATGTTATAGTCACCACTATTACTCATAAGTCATGATTAAAGGATAATGAACTCCCCGGAAGCCGATATTAGTAACCGGCATAATTTCTTGCTGGGTGGGAGCTGTACACGACCCGACTGACTGAAACGTTTCTTAGACTTGCTGACTTCACTTTAAGAGGTTGTGTTGTACGGGTACATACGTATGTATGCGTACTTATGCTTCAAATATATTTTGCTCGATTTTTTTATGATGGCAGAAGTTGATGTTCTTATCTCATATTGGAGTTTTGTATAAAGTGCAACGCTTGTCATCGTCAATTTCGTCATGCCATTGTCGTCGCTACAGTTCCGGCTTTTACTTCCCTCTTGCTTGACATGTATATGCAATCTTTCGGCACACGTAACTTCGAACCAATTTCCATAAATTTCCTTGTAACAAATTTGATTCTTCTGCTGTTGATACGAGTATTTGCCTTGCATTCGCTCGTTGTTTTTGTTGCTTCTCTCTTCATTAATTTTATTGCTGGCTTTTTAAGTAATGTTACTTCAATTTCTAAAGCCACTTCATGTTGCTTTACCTCAAAAGTACTCAACCTACCACTTTCAATGAATTGTAGGCGCGTGGCATGTAAAGTGATGTGTAATATAATAGCACGACGACAGTTACCACCACCAGACAAAATCATAAAATCACTCCAACAATTCGCTGGTTGAGACAGCATCCCTTAATTTTTCTCATATAACTGCTTAAAAATATACTCACATACCTATATATACTGTTATAAGTATGTAAGCACATTCATATGCACCGTGTGAGCACTTTAGTTGGATGGTTGCGGTTGAAGCACTACACATTAGATGGATGTGTTATAAATCTTAAATGATTTACTGGAGTTCATATATTTATATGTACATATACCAGTAATTAGTTCTCGCTGTGATTTGACTCCGAAGAGCATGACAAAGTAAAATTAACTACCAGAGGCGTTGGAATTCAATTCAATGCACATATTATGAATATCTTTTGTATCTTGGTGAGATCCTTTAGGGAACTGTCTAACGTAGCTCTCGTGACTTGGTGCCTTACAATAAATAACCGGTAATCTTGATATATATCACGTTTTGTATAAAATTTTGAATTGTCATACACATAGGGTTATCCATTTTGCTGCTTAGGAAGTAAACTTAAACAAAATGCACTTGAAATTTTTTTTCATGACATTCCTTTTTCAGTTAGGGTCTTGGCATTATATGTGAAACACTACATCATTGGAATGTCCACCTCGCGAATTTCGAAAACTTCCTTCAATTTGAGGTAATTTCTGATCACTTTTCGAAGGTATCTCAGCCATAAATTGGGTTAAAGTTTTCACCGCAAAAACACAGTCTTTCGCGTAGGCTCACAAAAAAAATCCAACGGTATCAAATTACACGATCTCGGTGGGCAATTGACATCGCATATTATCTAAAACGTGTTATTTAATTGCAGGCCTAAAAAAAGTCGGACACCAAACTACCATGCCGCACCAAATTCGACAATTTCACTCATTTACTTATACCTCGAGTGAGAAATGTGCCTCGTCGCTGAAGATAATTTTGTTCGAAAAATTACCGTTCACTGCTTGTTGTTTAAGCACTCATCAGCTTGCTTCAACTGTGACGTGAGTTGGACTTTTTATGGATGTATGTGGAAGTTCATGTGCAAAATACGCCAATAATGTGTGGTAAGAATATCCCAATACTGGAGAACGGGCAAAATTATGAAGTACAGACCTTGTAATATCTCTAACGAATCCGATATCTTCAAATTAGTTAAAATTTTAACAATCGCTTTGTGCACTAAAATCTCCTCTTAAAGCACGAAACGTGGCCACATTTCAATCACCATTTGATAGTAGGTTTTAACAATTTTATCGCGTTGTGCAGTTGTTAAACGATCCGTTTTCATAAACGCCTAACTTTAAACTAATAGAAAACATCTTTGGGTTGACAGTTAAATTTGACTTTCAACCGTTAAAGTTCTGCGTCAGGTCTGCGTTTTTTCGTAATCATTAGCTACATATACACTACGAGGGGATTAACAAAACTTTGATTAGTTGAATCAAAAAAAAAAAAAATCTATTTACGCCGAAACCCGAAGAGAATCACTTGGATAATTTCTGTTTGCGTTAGTGGTGGAATTTTGTCTGACCTATCCTCAGCTATTTTGCGTTTTCTCGTTTCCATTTTAGCCGATCCATTTTAGCGGACTAATAAAGTAATTTCAAAGGATTTGGCATTTTTAGATTTAACAAAAACAAATTGAAAGTTGCCAACTGACCGAACTTTCGTTAATTCCCTCGTATCTGGTTGTTTTCTGTAGTGATACTATACGTACTGTGTACTTCGTCATAACATTCAACATTATCCGGATGCTTGATTGTGAGGTCGAGTTGGAAATAATCTCTTCGAATCTAACTAATTAAACCAGGTATTCTGAATTCTTAGTAAATTAGTATATATATATTTTGTTAAAGGCAATACATATATCACTTGTTTCAAGCTTTTATATGCCCGAATTTTCGAATTTATTTCTCTATCTGCAAATATTCATTTCTTCTGACCTTTACTGCAGCGACTTTCCGCTTGCATTTTCGGCCAAATTCCTTTGAGTTGCTGATATGCTGATTGTAAAATAAAAATTTGTAAATGGAAGAATTGATTATGGACAAATTTATTCTATCAATCAAAGGGCGATTTGTCCACACACAAACGTGCAAACAAACATGAACATATAAATATGAAATAGAGATAAGCAAAGCTCAACTGTAATGTCAATGCAGATAAGTAACGTTGTGGACTCGTCGAAAGCTGAAATCTAAAACCAGTTTTGTGAAAAAACACAATTTTGAATGCTGGTTGGTAAACCTTGCTTGAACCAAAGCAGCGATTTTTATAAGGGCGGGAAGATGCGAACGATAAACAGCGAACCGGTGCCCAACCACTATGACAGCGAGTTGAGAAAACGATAATTTTAGAATCGTTAATTTTTTTACTTAAAGAAACGAATCGCTGTTGTACATTTTAACATTGTTTCGTAAGCTGAAAAGTCTATCGTTGTATGTATATAGTATTAATTGGTCTTTTAAAAAGTAATTCATTATTTAGAATTATCCGATTTATGCTAAATATGCCCCGTTTTGCTCGATATCCTTTTGTCATTTTGAAGGTAATGTGATTATACCTCTTTCATAGAAACCTTTATGTCTATTAGCAAGTAATTAGGACATTCGGTTTTTACAGGCTTCTGTTGTGGCCAATTCTTCTCTGGAAAAATCACTCGCCTTAGTCTAGAACAGAATGTCGTTACTTGTTGCGATGCTTCTATTGATGTGTGTGGTCTAGTTGGTTGCCTACTCCCTTCGACAACGACGTTGCTGTCAGTGATCCACTTTTCATCACCAGTCACCGTTTCAGAAATAGCTCGATACATCGAGCTTTCTTGCGTTTCCACCCCTTTTCGATTGGTTCCAAGCGGTTTTTTCGACAATGTCTAGCTCATGGGAGGCTCGTTACAGTATTGCTTTTGGCCAAAAATTCATGAACAAAGAATGGAATTTGAGCAGTTAAGTTTATACATTTGGAAAAAAATTTCCTGCCTCGCCTTTCAAATCCAACAAGCCATAGGAAACAATGTCATGGCATGATGAAATCGATTTTTTAACATCATCAACAACTCCTCTAATTATGATTCGGCGATCATTCATAACCATTTTTTTCACTTTTTCATGTTTGCATCGGTTGTTGATATTCTGGGGCGTTCAATGATAAAATAAAAAGCAATGTGTAAAAATCGGACTCTATAAGTCGGCGAACCTTTAGAAAACCTCATTATTTAGGTATATTAAAATCTCGTACACCATTTTCAACTGGTCTTTTGAACCTTCAGTATCTCAGAGTCTATACTCGCTAAAATAAATAAAAATAAAGTAATTAAAAATGGGATGGAATTTGGTAATGATTTCGAACTCTTTATTAAACAAAATTTAAAGGCTCACAACCGATCACTTATAATAACGAGCACTCAGGCCACCAAATTTTTCCTTTTATTATTTATACAATTTTTTTTTTTGCATATACACATACATATATTGGAATGAATAACGGAACGGAGTAGGGTTGCAGGTAAGTGTGTTTAGAGTGGGAGTAAATATAGGAAGGTGGAGATTCAGGTAAGTATTCGGGTAGGTATTCAGGTAGGGATTCAGGCAGGGATTCAGGTAGGGATTCGGGTAAGTATTCAGGTAGGGGTTCGGGTAAGTATTCACAAATTTATTTAATTATAACTTAATTTAGTATATTGTCTCATGATTCATTTTGCTTATTTTTTTTTATAAAATTTATTATATATATGATGATGAGGTCATGTTCATCCACGTCTTCAACATATGTAAACTGAAAACTACGAGTATATCAAAATATGCATACTCCGGACAGCAAAGGCTAAGCTTTAAAAAAAAAAAAAGTAATAATAAAAAAACATGAGCTGACACAGTCGAAAGACTCTTAGATTTAAGATAACTGTATAGTGCCCAAAATATAAGTAAGATTCTATATATTTTTTGTTAACATTCGTATGAGGCTTAGCTTATTCTAAGCAAAACTTTTAAGTTTTTTCTACAAATGGGAAGACAATGTCACTGAAAGAATTTAATACCTACTTGAATAGCAGACTCTCCTGATAAAATCTTTAAGGCAAAACTAGTAGCCCAACAAAATTAAAAATTCGTAAATATGCACTTACTTATGGTTCTAAGTCCAAATTAAGTTCGAAAATGAAGTATTATTATTTCTTAATATGCTTTTAAACTTTGGAACTTAGCCTTATGGACAGATTTCAAAAAAGATTTAAAGAACATTTTGCAAAATTTCTTGCCGCTTTATGATTTACGGCCGAGCTTCTCCTTTAATTGCTTTAATGATTTTTATATACCTATTTTACAATTCCATGAAAAGTCACAACTGAAGACTAAAAGCGATGTTTCCAAAAAATGCATGTACATTTATTTTATTCTAAGGTACCTCCAAACGGCTGCTGGATTTCCATGGATGCTGGTCTAACCCTGGTATTCCGCTGTTGCGGACGTAAAGTCACTTCGTATGTACAGGCTCTATAGTACACAGTAAATTCATTGTAAATTTTTTTAAACTTATTTCATTCTATCGCTATTGGCGCTTTGTAACCGCTGAAGCGATTTGCGGCCGAGCTCCTCCTCCAATTTGTGGTTTTGCGTCTTGATGTTTTTCCAACAAATGGAGGGACCTACAGTTTATACTAAGCCGCCTCCGAATGGCTGATGGTTTTTTTTACGAGGAGCCTTTATTTCATGTCCGAAATACACTCGGAGGGGTTGACATTCCCTGCCAAGGGGCGACCGTAATTAGAAAATTTAACTTAATTTTTTATTTAAATTAATTTTCTATAACTTTTGCATCTTGGTAGTACGCAATGCCGAGTGGTTAGGTTGAAATTATTTTCTTTTCTTAAAAATTCTCGCAGAAGCCATATTTAATTAACTCGATAAGCTTCTTTTTTATCATAAATTATGTATTGCTTTATTTCGGCAGAACTTATTTTTCCTCTCTAGTGTTTGTGTGTGTTTTTTGTTTTCTTTAATATCCCTGTTGTGAATAGCTAAATTTTATAAAAATTCTAGTTGAAATCTTATCAGCTTGCTATTTGTTAGCAAATGTTTTGCGGTGCATCAGTAAGGGGAATAGTAATCAATTCCACCATTGTTACGTTATGTTAATTTTTAACAGCCACGGATATGTTATGATTTCTGTTATGCTCTGTTGAACTTCGCTGTATGACGATAATTTTAACATCGTCCCTACAGCTGAGTGGATACCTGTTACGGCTGTCATACCTACTTGAGATTCGTGGTTCTCAACTCGATGAAGGTAAATTTATTTTTGATTAAGTAAAAAAATAGCTGATGATAAAATGGGAAAAATATGGCAGATGAACTCATTAGTGTAAACCCATAAACTATATATATATATATACATATATATATTATATTATATATAAAATTTATAAAATTCTCGTGTCGCAGTGTTAGACACAATACTCTTCCGAAACGGCTTGACCGATTTTAATGAAATTTTAAGTGCATATTCAGTAGGTCTGAGAATAACACAACATCTATTTTTCACACCGGGAAGAGATCCTGGGACTGATCTATTCAAAAAATTTGAATTTATAATTCGATTTACTTGAAATTTGGTACATAGGCAGCCTTTTACTATTTATCTTCGTTGAATTGGAGCAATTATTTCTTTTGCTTTTAAATCAATTGGTTTCTATCTTAATTTTTTAGCAGCGTTAAGAATCTCGTGCCAGGCCTTGTTGTCATTATCATCTTCAATCGTCTTTTGAATTCCGTTCGCTGTTGTTTTTCTTTTTCAATATTTCTGGAATATTTTTTTCGTTTCTATTTTTTCTTGCTTGTGTATTTTTGTATTTGAGTATGTACGTAATCTTACTTATCTCTCAGTTGAAAAACGACATCTTATCCTTTTTCTAATATTTGCTACTATGTTTCTTGCTGCACAAACACTTCCATAAACAACATACGTGTATCTTACATGGAGCCAAAGACAGCAACCCTCCCTGACTTGTCTATTCGTACGGCAAGGCACCACGACTATTACACGATTTGCCTTGCAATAGAAAAGAAAATTATCTAAAGAGCGTTATTAAAAAGATATCATTCGTAAAGCTAATGTCTCGGCACACTCTTCCTCACCCAGCACCCCGTGAAGGGTGGGATTCAACTCTTTTGCTGTTTGTTGTTGTCTCAATTGTTTTATTATTATTTTTCTGAGTTTTTTCTTTTAATCTTTCTTAATCGCAAATAATCATTAAAATCTTCGAAGCGGTTTCTTTTGATCCGCTGAGGTAATGAGTAGAAATAATTTGTTGAGGTTTTATAAGAGTTGAGAATGAATATTGAATCTTGTCAGCTAAGCTTAAGATAAAAAAGCACATATAATGCTTATGTGGGTAGGAGGTAAGTAGAGAAATTGTTTTAAAACTTGAGGACTTTATTTTAGTGGGGATATTTAGGAACACAAAAGTCGAAGTTGTTGGAGTCTTTGAGTTGCTAAACCGGGGCTCAATAACAGGATCCAGCGAAACCGATTATATTGCTAATCATCTAAGTACCGTTCTAAGTATACTGTTTTGCTCCTTTACAGGAACTAGAACAAAATGCGACAATATATTGAATAACATTAAACGAATAATAATACGCAATAGCGAATACAATGTCTCAATGTACACCTCTCTCATTAATTTTGTTCCGAAATATGAGAGTGTCAGAAAGACTTATCAAAATTTATACCAGTCCATCAGCTCCCTTGGTACTTTGTACACAGAAAATCAGCAGTCGTAACCGGCCATATTAGACCACTGTAACATACGAGGTGATTTACAAAATTTCGGTAAGTTGACCAGAAAAAAAAAATAATTTTTGTATTTATTCGTAATCTTTGTCCTTTTTTATCTTCTCTACATAATCGTCATTGATTTCAATGCATTTCTTAAACCTGTAGATCCACTTCTGAAATCAGTCTTCAAAATCTTGCTTTTTGAGCTTATCAAGTTCAGGATTAACCGCATTAATTATCTCCTCGTCGCTATTAAAAACCTTTCCTTTTAAATTTTTTTAATTTTTGGAAATAACCAGAAATCGCAAGGTGCTATATCCGGAAAATATGATGATGGATGTATTTCTTCGATCCCAGAGAATTACTTGTTATTTAAGCAGTGTGGGATGGCGCATCGTCATGATGTCAAAAATAGCGCCGCAAATCGTCTTTCTTCCTGTTTTCTAACAAATTTGTGAAAACTTTGTTCACACTCTTCGGTGCACAATTTTGCAGTTACCGTCTGACCCCTCTCCAGTAGAATCGCAGCTACAATTTTAGATAGGGTGAAGAAAACTGACATCATTCCATTTGCTGCTGATTTTGGTTGCATAGATTTTACGGATGGGTTTACCCCTGTTGTGCTCCATACCATGGACTGCTATTTGGTTTCTGGATCGTACTTATACAACCAAGATTCGTCACCAGTAGCGACTTTACTAAAATTGCTCGACCCCTTTTTTCGTGGGTCTTCATCGATTTCAGACTTCACCAGAGCTACAGTGACGCCATCAGTGAAAGATTTTGATCGACCTTCCCGAGGCTCGTCCTCTACGGAATAATGTCCGATTTGGAATCTTCAGAACCATTTAGAAATAGTCTTTAGAAACGGTACAATCGTTCTATATACAATTTGGCATTCACGGAATATTTGTATTGGCTGTAAATTACGCCGAAACTCGAAGAGAACCACATGGCGAGTTTCTGCTTGCGTTGGTGGTGGAGTTTCGTCTGACCAATCCTCAAATATCTTCCATTTTAGCCGATTGTTCTAAAATTTTAAAAGAAAATACTAATGCTAATAAATTAATTGCAAAGGATATGGTATTTTTAGACTTAAAAAAGCAAATTGAAAGTCACCAACTGACCGAACTTTTTTAATCCCCTCGTATATTCGATAGATTTTTTTATATTTCAGATCTTGGGTTATAAATCCTTCAAAAAGCATATATATATTTATATAAAATTTGGCATTCCACACACATATAATAAACTACATATTGGCTCTGCAAATTGTGGAAATCGGACGACAATATATAGCTCCCTTACAACCAGTTTTCCAGATATGAAAATTATAATTTAATATTAATATAATATATCATAAAATTTTATGATCAGAAAAGTAAGAGAGTTTTATATGACCGCTTCCACGAAGATATTGTTGTGAGTTGGCTATGCCTTTGTGCTCTTAATAAATCTACCAGCAATTGAGTATGTATCATTGTAAGAAAATCCAGAAAAAATTCTTGGCATAAGTTTTTTGTCATAACATAACTAAGCAATGTGCCCGCAGACAGATCTGTTTACAGTATTTATTAGACTAGTTTGGTTAGGTTAAACTACTCGACTCAAAAAAGCAAATAACGCTTAAACGACGAAGATGTCATCATATTCATCATGGCCAGACGCCAATATCGAGCATTCAGGGAAAAGTCCACTGGTGATGGAAGAAGCTTCCAAATAAATGTAAAAATTTAACGCTAGCGGGGACAACCCGCTGCGGAACTTCTTACTTAATTTTTCGGAGTTTTGAAATTGGAAATCAAAAATCTTCCGATGACTCCAAAAATCCCTGCTTTTGATGTAAAACGGCACTTTGACTTCCCATCTTCTACTGATACAATCTCGAAAACGCAAGGAACCCTCCAAGTGAACTTCTGGCATCAGACGAAAGCTTCTTATAAAAATCCATCAGCCGTTCGAAGGAGGCTTAGAATAAACTGTAGGCCCGTTCATTGGAGCAGTAATTCATTTATATATTATACATCGCTCAGTTTGGCTTTATAAAAGTCGGAGGGATATAACATATAGCCCCCATGCATCCGAACAATATGCAAATTAGTATTTAATCCTGAAATAAAATAACATAAATTTGGTGTAGTCATGAAATGTATTTATAAATGCATGGCCGACACATCTCTTCTCCTGAGTTGTTTATTTTAAGCGTATGTATAGACCGGTTATTGATATTTTGTAGGACATTGCAATGTTACCAATTAATAGCAGCTTAGTTAACAACTAGTACCTTTCTTCTCATACTATACGCTTTATACTAATTTATCTGTCCGAATAAAAGCCAATGTTTATTTGGCATCTTTATTTACATTATATAAAATGGAAAGATCATGTAATCGCGTTTAATACAAATACTTCATGTTTCATTTTATTCTAATTCATTTTATGTGATGCATAAATAACTTTCTGACTTTCAACTTTATTAAATTAATTTTAATAGCAAAAACTTCTATAACTCTCTGTCTTCTCTGCAATTCCAGAGATATTTTTATGGTCATTAAATTTGTTTCTAATTTGCCAATCATTTGAAATTTGATGTCAGAGCATAGGACCCGAAAACTTTACTGTTGCATAATTGCGAAATACCGACATTAAGAGGATATGAAAGCGCTTAGTGTTTGCGCGAGTTTCCATTTTAAGTTGCAATCGTAAAACTGGCGGATGTAAAATTTAATGCTTGCATGGGGTACGAGTTTCCGAATTGGTATATGATTATATGAGTGGTGTTTATACATATGTGTGGCAATTTGCTTCACTCTGAGAATCTTAACTTTTAAGCTGATAACTTGAGCAATACAATTTCCGAACGAATGTTCAGTGCATACTTGGAAACATTAAAAATAAAAACTTACCATTGCATGGAACAAATATGTATATTAATTAAACAATCAAACTGGTCCAATCTTATATTCTGCAATACAGATCGGAGTACTGCAGTCGTAACAGAACACAAACACTTGTTTGTTTGAGATTCAATTCCTTCATTCTGCCATGGCAACTCGCTCACGCATAAACAGTTGAAACCATGAAAGCCATTAGACGTTTCCAGTAATTGTTTGCTCACATTCATAGCAATGTCGTCTTCCATGAATACGTCAACAGCACGTCATTACCCAAAAATGTTGTTAATGCGTCAGAGGAGAAATGCAAATGTACCAGTTCAGAAAGAAATTAATGTGAGAAAAAATGGGTTGCCGTACGTTAGATGGGGGTCTCTCTCATATGAAAAGATGAAAAATTATCATGTTTGAGTGTTACAGTTATACTGAAACAAAGGGTGATCTAGGAGCTTATATTGAAATAAAATATAAAAATATTATTTCTTTTAAGGAAATAGGTAAAGAAATATATTTTTTGGGCGATTACTATACGAACTTCTTCATAGTGGTGCAATGAAGCATCTGTTGAATCGACATCGATTGGGGAACCGGGCTCGTCTCCTGGTGCTCCATTTTCACTACCATTCAGCACGTTGGAGAAGTGTTCTCTCCATAAATTCAGTGTACTCTCGTCGTCAGTCACTAGATACCCTCTCTGGGTCCTACAAGAGTTTGTTCCGGTGTTGAAACTTTCTGTAAGTTGCCGTATCCTTTCGTAGAACTTTCGAGCATTACCCTTGTCGACCAGCTTCTCAAGATCTTTGTACTCATGCACCTCTCTTTCTTTTTTTGTCTGCACAAGCGTCTTGCTTCCTTCTTCAACTCTTGCGTGTAGTGATCGATCGCAACGTTGCGGATAGACTTCTCGTTTTTCTACATTGTGCTATGGCAACCCTCCTCGTACGACGCTTTGGTTTTTTTTATTAGAACTTTCCAATTTAGTATTTTCAGTACAGCTGCCTTTATTTTAGCTACATAAAAAAAATTGTTAAAAAAGTGGCTTCACACTGTCTAGTTCTTCGTAATAAACCTGAAAACAGTGCAAAAAATTTCCTGTAGTACAATTGAATGGCGCAGTTCAAATCTAAATCCCTTCTATTTCACTTGGTGCAGTTATGCTGTAATAGACCATCTGCTAGGAGTTCATTTGACATACCAAGGGTTGTTGTTTATTGCTGTTAGGGTTTTGGAATATTGCTTTGGAACTTTGACTTAGATAGATTTAGGTCCTGCGCCCCAAAGATGGGTTCCGTACTTCCACGATGGGTTTATAAACAAATTCGAAAGTAGCACTGGGTTTCTAAGCTCAGTTTTCGACATTCAATGCAAATTCGCAATTTTTAATTTAGTTTGCGGAACTTTTTTGTCTCAGTGGTATTTCCATATACTCTTACAGAGATTGAAGGACCTGTGCCTTTTTTTAGGGTAAATGTTACTTGTATACACCTACCCACTGACATTAATTCTACAAGTAGCTAGTCATTCTTCTATTATTTTTAAATGTTATTCTGATCTATAACTGATATTACAAGATTTCGGTTTGAGGAAAGATCGAATATATAATGATTTCACTTCCTAGCGGCATACCAGCAAATATTTCGTAGGGCTCAGTAGTGTAACTTTTTTCCCTAACCCTTGATTTCTTCATCTTAATGACATTGGTATTAATTTCTTCAAGTAACTTAAAATTAAATAAAACTAAATTTTCTTCGGGATCTCCATCAAATTCCGGAAGAGAAATTGATCCAAGTTTAAGTATAAGTACATTGGAAAGATACGTGTCCTTGTCGCTTTGAGCCCACTGACCATTGTGAGTTCTCAGTGGATTATCACAAGGTGCAGTTAGCATCAAAAGCTGACTTAGATGGTAATGACTTTTGAAATTTATTTTCCTTTTGTTTACTTTAGGACATGCTGAAGTTATTTTATACAGTTATTGGGCTCATTATTAAGATCGGGGAATGAAACCACTGCCAATCTCTCTTAAGTTGTATTTTTTTACTTACCAATCATGTATTGTCTTTTCTCTGCAGACCTTTGAAAAATTGTCTCTTATGGATGTTGTATGGCCTGTGTGTTGAAATTGTGTGTGCTACCAATTGTAGTAATGTTGTAAAGCCAATAACTTTATTGTCGAAGGAAATGAAAGAATATTTTGCAGTGTAATCACCGGCTCTACAAACCTTTTACCCAGCTTAGAGAATATATCCCCGAAATTAGTTTTGGATATGTTGTAACGCGGAGGACAATAAATGCCGAAAATTTTAATTCCACCAGGGTGCTCATAGGTATATATGTACAAACTGAAGTGAAGTGAGTCTTTGTAATACTCTTCCATTATAAATCGATTTTGAGAAAAATATTCAATTCTTTTCTATGAAGGGTCCAAGCACTACTTCACGTTGCAAAGTTCTTCGAACTCGAGACGCAATAAAGAGTGTAGCAATATAATTAGGTCATATGTATCTGATAAGACTATGGACGTGTATCGTCTATGTGAAACTCGATGAGTCTAATCTGACCTACATTACATTACATTATCTTATAATGAAGACAACGTTTACATAGTACAATAATGTTGCATGGCCTTCTTTAATACACTTACACACGAACAACAAGAAATGCTCGAGTATATAACGTTAAAAGGGAAGTGAAAACGAAAGATTGCATATCTGGAAAAAAGATAAAACCGTTAAATGAAAATGTACTACATACAAGCTTACTGTAAAAAAAATATGTTAAATGTTTAAGTTTACCGGCCAAAATAAGTTTACAGTGTACTCGTACATAATTAAAAAGTGTTTTTTCACTCCCTTTCTTTACCCTACAAACATTGTAGCACGTTCGCGTACTTAAAAATCTAGACAATGTTAATACATAATATGAATATATACGTATATATGTGTATTTAACTACGTCTGTGTCTGCACAAAAGAGCTTTCATATATGGTACTCCTCTTATACCGCTTGCTGCGGGTGTATGGGTTGCCATCAGTTGTTTGCGAGTGATTGGCGAGCCGGAAAATTTGAAGGCTAAACTTTATAAGTGCATACTTGTGTAGTTATTTTCTTGTATGCATAAATGTATATATATTGATTTTTATTGTAAGCTCACAGCAAAGAAAATACGTATATATTTCTTAGTACTTGTTGGTCATAAACAAAAGCTTTTCCGCTGGTCAATGACTGGATGCCACAATACGTTTTCATATATCAGATATATGTATATGTATGTATATACTTATGGGAATACAACATCTTTGGTTTTACCATTGACATTGGTCCACTTCCCGCAGAAAGGAATAGTTTGACTTTTTGAATAGGCCAATCGCCGGTATACTTCCCGGAGAGAAGAGTAGATTTCCTACTCATCTAAGTAAAAAGCCACCTATTCACCAAATTTCAAGTAAATGGAACCATAAATAAGATTTTTTTGAATAGGTCAGTGCCTTACTCACTTTCCTTTCCGGAGAGATGTGTAGTCGTCCTGTCCTAAGCAGAAGGTTACGTATGTACCGAATTTCAAGCAAATCCAACCATAAATAAACTTTTTTCGAGTAGTTCAGTTCTAGGTCCACTTCCCGGATTTAATAGTAGTCGGATTCTTTTGAATGGGTCGGTACATGGTCCATTTCCCGGACCTTCCTCTTAATCTAAGCAAATGGAAACCTATATACCAAAATTCAAGTAAACCGAGCCAAAAATAAGATTTTTTTAATAGGTCAATCCCTGGTCCACATCCCGGAGAGAAAAAGAATCTTCTTAGGTTAACAAACGGCCACCTATGTATCAAATTTTGAACAATAAATCAGATTTTTTCGAATAGATCAAACCCTGGCCCACTTCCCGAATTTTATTTCTTAAACCCTTCCCACGTATCGTAGAAGCAATCTGACGAAATTTCAAGTCAATCAAACGCTTACTTGCGAAGGACACCTGTTACAAATGGGCAAACGAGTTTTTTTGAATAGGTCAGTCCCTGGTCTACTTCCCGAAAATTTTTTGAAAAAAACCTTCTCAGGAACCATAAAAACTATCAAACAAAATTTTAAATCAATCCGTCGTTAAATTTTGGAGATCACTGGATTTTTCCAAACGTACATAAGATTTTTACACGTATATATAAGATTGGTGCTTCATAATCGCTGAAGCGATTTTCGACCGAGCTCCTTCTCCGATTTGTGGTATGCATCTTGGTGTTTTCCAAAAATTGAAATTGATCTGCAGTTAATCATAAGCCGCTTCCGAACTGCCGTTGGTTTTTTATGAGGAACCTTTATTTCATTTGAGGGGACAATTAACTTAAATTTTTATTTAAATAAATTTTCTATAATTTTGGAATGTTGGCCGAACCAAGACTTGAACCGTGGATTTCCGAATGGGAGAACGCAATGCTAACCACACACCTATCGCGGCCGCCTGAGATATGATATATGAGATGTACAATATTTTTCGCAGTTGACTTCAATGGAAAACAGAGGTGATTTTTCAGGCAGATCCTGATATTAGCATAAGGATTACCGAAATGGCTTGGTTTCATCTGCAGGGCTAATACGCTCCTAATAGGGCTGAATATAATTTGTATTTTCAAGACCATCAGCTGGAAACTGTGGAGACTGAAAATTCATTTGAACATGTACTACTCCCAAGAGGAAAATCTCGGTTTCGAGTCCTGGCTGACCAAAATCAAAAATTATAGAAAATTTATTCAAGCTAATTTTCCAATTGCGAACGCTTTTCAGATAGGAAAGTCAATCCCTGCGAATGCATTCTGATATGAAATAAAAGTTCCTCATAAAAATCCATTAGCCGTTCGGAGGATTCTTTTGATGGAAGAACATCAGGACGCACACCACAATTTGGAGGAGACGCTAATTACTGTAATTATATAGTAAACACCATTGTTACATCGCACAGTAGCATTTTTTGATCAACACAGTAAAGGGCAGATCAGATAGAATGGACTTGTGGTGTCGACGCTGTGCACAGTTTAAGACATTTCAATGAATTCAATCTCTAACAAGTCTTCAAATTTGAGTTTAACTTCTAGGTACAACTTGATAAAAGCACAGAGCGTTATATATTATATATACAGCAACAGTCCATTAGTAAAATTATTTAGTGAACAAACGCGAAGGAGAACAAGCGAGATAAAGAACAAGTAAGAACCAGCAGCAGCGAAATTATTCCCAGTGTATACAATACAGGGAGCAGATACTATGCACAAGTAGTTCAAAACCTAGGCGGAGCACCGGGCCTGTGCTTCCTCAGTCAATTGCAAAGCGCCTAGCAATTAACGAATGCTTCAGAAAGTGAATACCACGCACGTGAAGGGTAAGATAGTTGATTCACATTTTACACCGTGACCAAAATTTGCTGGCTGACATTCCATCAAAATCGTCCTTGATTTCGCGTAGAAATAGAAAGCTTTTTCTGGTAGACATCATTTAATATGTTGACATATCATCAGTTACAAAATGCTCTACCATATCCTAACAGTTCTCTATTACGCAATAAAGGCTCTCAATAAAGCTCTTCATCAGTTGTTTCAATATTATACATTACATATTATTATTTGGCTTTATGTTTCCTAGACTTGTCAGCTGTTCCACGTGCATGGGCCGCCTCCCAAAACAATTAATATAAAAATTCACCAATTTTGCTCGCTTAAAAAAACATGTGTTGAAGATAACGGTCTAGCGAGGGTTAATATTCAATGTACTGATTGGACTCATTTAGTTTTTACAGCGCTGCTACCTTATGGGTTACTTTTGTTTAAGGAAAAGCGATATATGAAATAATTTTAACCACACTGGTTGTTTAATGCGCCTCCGAACGATTGATCGAATTGGGAAGTATATTGGAAAGAGTTGAAATTTTTATAATTGCTCGTTGATCTAAAACTTTATACATTTAAGCCCAAAAAACCAAAGAAATCCAGTAAAAGCAATAAGGAAGTTTCACCTCTAATCAGCTGAAAATTCCCCTTAACCTCACAATGCATATTTTAAATTCCAAATTGAAGTTTCCCGCATCAAATTGGAAAGGAATAGAAAATCACAAACAAAAGCCGCAAAAAAGTAAGTTAAATAACAATAGTTATGAGACTAACCTTAACACAGTGGAGGTGACTGGTGTGAGGAAGTCAATTTCGAACAAATTCAATCAATAAACATTTGAATGAAACCTCTGGCATGGTATTTTTTGTACGGCTGGCCTGAGTTATTGCGATACTGCAGCAACTGACGATAAAAGCCCACGATTCGTAGGTGGGTAATGGGTGGAGCCGAGAGTGTGCAGTAGGGTGTCCGTTATTTCCCAAATTGAGCTTTGACTCTGCAGCGCCCCTAAAATTTTTAGTAAATGCCCTAAAAAAAATTATGAAACTCATATGAGCTCTTAATATTGATAATAACCCGTGCCGCAAAGACGATTCATTTCCCGTTTAAAAAACATGGTGTTTTCGTACTTTTTGCTATTAATTTTTTCTTTGCGAAGCCAGTTGATACAATGCTGCGGCATCGAATTATTTTTGTAGGAAATTGAACGTTCTACAAAACCTTTTTCTGAAGTTTTGCAAAAAAATCACTAACGTCAAAGTTCTTCAAGGTCAAAGTTCAACTAAAAATAATTTTTTTTTTTTTTGAACAAAAAACTATTATTTTTTACATAAGAATTTATTGTTTTTCGCCAAAAATATCTTATTTAAACTATTTTATAACATCAGAGAAATAAGTTTTAAATATCCTGATAACCAGTAAATGTAAATTACGATGTAAGTTAACCTTAATATATTAATAACCTTAATATAATTACAAGTTTTATTAGTAAAATGTAAATACAGTCAACGCTCCCTGTATTGGACCTCCCTATATTTGACCGCTCCCTGTACTTGACCACATTCTTTCCCTGTATTTGACGATTTTACACAGCGCTTACGGAAAAGGACGAGTCAAGTACTGGGAATGGTCCTGTACCGACGAGTCAAATACAGGGAGCGTTGACTGTAATTTGATAAATTTTCAAACAAATTAACAATGATATTTTATTTTGTTAGACATTCTTTGGTGGCAAAAATGTCTTTGATAACAATGTTATACACCACTGAATCCAAATATTAATATGAGTCACATGTAACTATGAAATATTAATAACAGAATCACCTCAAATATTTTCGACAACAGAACATTTTGGACAACAACAGACTATAGCCGGATACAACGCCGGATAGTATTGTGTCTTGCATTCATGCGCATGCGTAGCCACAAATTTCGATTCTTCATTATAAGTGTAGTGAGTCCGAAATTTTTAAATCATTGAAATTTCTTTTCAATAAGTGTTGAATGTCCTTTTTTTAACTATTCCCACAAATCCAAAAAATCATTGAAATAAGATAATTTCGGCAAAAAACAATAAATTTTTATGTAAACAATAATAAATTTTTATTCGAAAAAAAAAAAATTTATTTTTAGTTGAACTTTGACCTTGAATAACTTTGACGCTAGTGATTTTTTTGCAAAACTTCAGAAAAAGGTTTTGTAGAACGTTCAATTTCCTACAAAAATAATTCGATGCCGCAGCATTGTATCAACTGGCTTCGCAAAGAAAAAATTAATAGCAAAAAGTACGAAAACTCCATGTTATTTAAACGGGAAATGAATCGTCTTTGCGGCACGGGTTATTATCAATATTAAGAGCTCATATGAGTTTCATAATTTTTTTAGGGCATTTACTAAAAATTTTAGGGGCGCTGCAGAGTCAAAAATCAATTTGGGAAATAACGGACACCCTAGTGTGCAGTATGGCAGCTAGTGATGCAAACAGAAGGCAGAATTCAAGCAGAACATAAACTAAGTGTGTTGTTGGCAAGGAGGATTAACGAGCTTTCAGACTTTGCATTTCATACCACACCACAACTATACAGTTATTTCAAGTACAATGCCGCAAGTTGAGACTGCTACATAAATCCCTGCAGTACTCGGAAACGATTTCCTTGCTTGTTAAGGTAGAAAAGAGAAAAAATAGCGTAATAAGTTTTGCGTACTTGAATTTTCGCCGGTCCATATGGAGAAGCAAATGCGAATTAATGAGGAGGTTATGATCCACACTCAAATCAAGCAAATCTATTTTTTTTAACAATTTTAAATAAATCAATTAATTAGTTCACCAGTTTAATGGTTTGTACTATGAGTAATGATTGCACCTGCCAAGGCTCTCCAATATTGTAAAAGTACAAAATTCTTCTTTGACCGTAAATTTCGTGATATCAGCCTAAGTTGGATGCTGGTATGGTCAGGATCCCAATCAGTGACTCAGCTATTGAGACCCTTTACATTATATTGAGTTATTTATTACATTACATTACATGTAGGAAAAAAATCCATTATTTTAAAAATAAATGGCTTTAGCGATCTGTACGTGCATCTGTAAAGATGGTTGAAAATGTGAATAGTGTATATAATCCTAATACTTGAGTCAATCATACATAATTTAGGTTTTGCCTATTTCGTCTCGGTAATTCTGATGTAAATTGAATGAAAAGAGTGTGGAACAACTTGAAAGGGCTGCGTACACGATGAAGTTCGATATATGGGTGCCACATGAGCTAACGAGAAAAACCTCATGTACCAAATTTCTATCTGTGAATCGCTAATGAAGCGCAACAAAGTCGACCCAATTATGAAGTCCATGGTGACTTGCTGACTGGTGACAAAAAGCGGATCACATACAGCAACATCAAACGAAAACGATCGTGGTCGAAGGGAAATAAGTTGACCCAAATGGTTTCCAAGCCAGAAATGACCTGGAAGATTTTGTTGAGGGGAGTAGTGTTCTATCAAGTCAACGTCAGACCTCATACACCAGCAGTAATTCGACAAGAAGCTCCGAGGGATTCGTTGGGAGGTCATTATGCATCCACCTTATAGTCCAGAATTCGCAACAGGTGATAACCAGCTGTTCCTATCTATGACAAATGATTTGGTTGATAAAGAATTGACTTCAAGAGAAGTGCATATGTGATATAAATCGGATAATTTTAACTAGGGCTTTTCGCTTAGCCTGTCGCGTACTGGCCGCAACAAAAACTTCTTTTGTGTTTGTTTGTTCATTTCCTTTGTTTTGCCTAATATTCCTTTCACTCCAAACGTTGGCAGTGGCATCTGTCGGCAAATAATTGCATAATTCAAAGCCATGAATTGTTGGCACGGTTGCACTCGGTGTGTGCCTACCCAGTGGTATAAGTCTCCAAAAGGGGATGTTCGCCAAAACAGTTCCTCCACTAACAAATATTAGGGAAACGGAATGCTTTGCGCGGGTATTCCGTAAAAAGGGGTGTAGCTTTTCTTTTTATATGGCGAGGGGAAAATTATCCCAGTGTACTTGGTGTGCCATGGTGGCGTGCGCTATATAACTCTATCCCTTTGGGTAATGGGGGCGGCGCCAAATGATTGGGCACCAATACACACTCGCCTGAGAATTCTGACGGCCGACGCGTAGCTTGCGGCCTGTCTGGTAAGTGCGTGCCGGATCAGATTCTAGCAATCTTTAAAAGCGTCAACATCTTTTTTTGCGCGGACGAGCGTATTTGTGATTTTGAGAAAAAAATATAAAAAGTAAAATAGTGCAACAGGCGTGTTTTTTTTTTTGAGTCGAGCCAAGAGGGGCAGAGAGGGCAGTTGAAGCCCAAAAGATTTATACATGCGAGTTGGATAGTGGCGGAGCTGGAGTTTGGCGGCATCGTCCGGAGGAGCACCGAAGTTGGGTACTCACACCCGACCGAGAAACCGATAAGTATCATTTTGTTGATTCACTGTTTTCGTACGTTTTTTTTGTCGTGCCGACAGTGTCGTTCCTTCGTCTTTCCACACCCATCCTTTTAGCATCCCGCACCCAGAGCCCAGTCATACAGGCGGGTTAAAGTTACCCCCGGCAGCACGGGAGTAGTGCGAGTGGGTTCGTAACCAGTTTGGTTGGACCACACCTCGGGTGCACCCCAAAAATATATTTTGTTTATTTTGGTTTATATCGCTACTTAATTGTTGTCGTGCATTTGTTTATACCAGCGTTAGTAAAATTCACATTTTGTTGTTTTCCTTACTTGCGAATAGTTTTGTTAGTGTACGTAGCTAGCGACCCACGCCGTCTTCACTAAGCTGGCCGGTCGCTTTGTTAGTTTTGTCATCTCCTTTTTGTGCGGTAGTTTGTTTTGTTGACGTGTGTGGTTGTTGGTAGGCGCTTGACCAACAGCTACTGTAGGTATACATATGTATGTACGTATGTACATACGCACATACATATTGTAAATATAAAAAGTGGAGGTGACAAGCCTACGAAATGTGTGCTAGGGTGCACGAATTTCTAGGTTTTCCTATATGCAGGCAAAAACAATATGATACAATAGGAAATATATACTATACCCAAACATATGTATATTTATTACCCAAAGTTTGTAAGAAGAAAAAAACAATCCATTAGCCATTAGTTAATTGCTGTTGTTTGACTTGAATATGCCACACTCATTCAGCGGGGGTACACGCGATCTCTAGCAAGTGTTCCTAGGAAATATTTGTATAACACGCCTTTCCTAGACATTTCCTACCCCTACTATGGTAAATAAAGCCTTCAAGTTAGTGCAAAAATAAGGGATTTTATTTTCTTGACCTAATATTTTAAACCTTTGAAATATTTATTGTTTGCTATAAATCAAATCTGGAAATTATTCAGAATAAGTTTGATTGAATATGAAAAAAACTGTTGATCGTAGTATTTTCGTATTCAATTAGCCATTTTATAGCAGGTAACTAGAGCCTAAGGTTTACATTCAAGATCAACTAGGTAGATCGTTCTAATGGCTATGTATATCTTCCGAGTGAGAGGTGGTTTTTCTAATCGTGTCAACCCAATGAATTAAACAGACCAGGGAACGTCAATTAGTTTGGATAGAGTTGATTTACTAATTCCGAGAGTAAAACTGTTTCATACATTTGTAGTCCAGTGCATTGCTACTGCAGCTCAAACTATGCTCGAATAGCCATCGACATCAACATGACCCTGTTCGTAGGAATAAATAATATAATGCACCTCTCAACTATGCTGTTACAAGATGCGGTAACCAACCCGTGCGGTGGCTTGGGTCACGGCTAATGGAGAGGAAGCTTCAGTGAAACCCCTCCGACTTATTCGGTTTAAGGATCCGCTGAAGTCTAATTGCAGCGTCTGTCCACCAGAGGTGCGGCTGCGAACGGACGTCGGTCTTAAAGCAAGCGGCTCGCTATATAAATGTGCAAAATCTTTAAACTTACTTGCCTAGCGGGGTTGTGCACTGGGTTCGGGACCCGCCACGTAGAAACAAGCTCCAAATAAAAAGTTACCAACGGATGAGATACCCCTTTCCGTTGACGACTCCTTCAAACGAATTAAGGATCACGATTTGAGGGCATGCACCTGGAATATCTTAATAGCGAAGGTGGCGCTGCCCAGCTGGTTAATGTCCTCGTAGGAATAAAGGCTGACATCACCGCCGTCCAAAAAGTGCGATGGACGGGACAAGGACGAAAGCGAGTAGGTTATTGTGACATTTACTACAGCGGTCCTCGAGCACTGGCATTCACCCCGGTGGATGAGTGTCTCGCCACAATCTGCTTCAAAGCAAAATTTTTCAACATTAAGTTGATTTGCGCCCACGCCCCGACGATTTGGCCAAAGAAGCCTTTTGTGAGCGCCTAGAGCATACTTATGAGCGCTGCCCCCGACACGATGTGAAAATCATGCTCGGCGATTTTAATACCAGGTTGGGCAAAGAAGGTATCTTTAGTGTACCTTCTTGTAGTACTAGATTCTAGTAAAAAAAAGATACATCAAGGCACTTGGCTGTCCCCTGATCGAAGAACGCAAAACCAGATCGATCATGTTGTGACAGATGGAAGACATGTCTCCAGTGTTCTTGACGTACGTACACTTCAAGGCCCCAACATCGACTTGGACCACTACATATATTGTTGCAGCGAAGATACGCATGCGCCTCTGTGTATCGAAGAATGCCCGTCAACAAATACAGGGAAAGTTCGATGTCGACAAGCTGCAATCACAACAGATTGCCGAACGATTTTCTGCTCGACTTGCACACCTGCTCTCTGAGAGCACTTATCAGCAACTCGGTATACGGGAACTGTGCAACGGCATTTCAAGCTGTCTACGTACAGCTGCAAACCAAACCATTGGATTTCGTAAAGGTCGTAAAAACAGCTGGTACGATGAGGACTGCCGCGTCGCTGTGGAGAGAAAACAGACTGCCTACCTCGCACCGTTGCCATTGACCACAACACGTGCGGGGTGGGATAGATAACTGAAGACGGAAGCAAGACGCATCTGCGGACAAAAAAAAAGAGGCCGAGATGCATGAGTATGAAGAGCTTGAGAAGCTGGCCGACAAGGGTAATGCTCGGAAATTCTATGAGAAGATACGACGACTTGCAGAAGGTTTCAAGACCGGAGCAGACGCCTGTAGGACACGAAGAGGTGATCTAGCCACCTATGCCCAGAGCATATTACATTTATGGAAGGAACACTTCTCACCGTCACCAAACTGATTGGACCTTATCAGTGTGGCTTTAGACCTGGTAAGTCAACTATTGATCAGATATTTACCATGCGCCAAATCTTGGAAAACGCGTGAAAATAGAATCGACACCCACCACCTTTTCGTCGATTTTAAAGCCGCCTTCGACAGCACGAATAGGAGCTGCCTTTAGGCCGCTATGTCTGAATTTGGTATCTCCGCAAAACTTATACGGCTATGTAAATTGACGTTAAGCAACATTTTAAGCTCCGTCAGGATCGGGAAGGACCTCTCCGAGCCGTTCGATACCAAACGAGGTTTCAGATAAGGTGATTCCTTATAGTGTGTCTTTTTAACTTTTTGTTGGAGAAAATAATACGAGCTGCAGAGCTGAATAGAGAAGGTACAATCTTCTAAAAGAGTGTACAGCTGCTGGCGTACGCCGATGATATCGACATTATTGGCCTCAACAACTGCGACGTTAATTCTACTTTCTCCACACTGGACAAGGAAGCGAAGGATATGGGTCTGGTAGTGAACGAGGGTAAGACGAAATATATCCTGTCATCACACAAACAGTCATCGCATTCACGACTTGGCTGCCATGTCACTGTTGACAGTCATAACTTCGAGGCCGTAGATAATTTCGTCTATCTTGGAACCAGCATTAACCCCAATAATAATGTCAGCCTTGAAATCCAGTGCAGAATCACTCTTTCCAACAGGTGCCACCTTGGGCAAGGCAATTGAAAAGTAAAGTCCTCTCCCGACGAAGGAAAACCAAACTCTACAAGTCTCTCATCGATCCCGCCCTGGTATATGATGCAGAAGCATGGACGATGACAACATCTGATGAGTCGGCGTTAGGAGGTTTCGAGAGAAAGGTTTTGTGTAAGATTTATGGTCCGTTTCAAGTTGACGACGGCAAATATCGCAGACGATGGAACGATGAGCTGCACGAGTTATGCGACGACATTGGCATAGTTCAACGAATCAAGAAGCAGCGGCTACGCTGGCTAGGCCAATTGGTCCGGATAGATACGAATACTCCTTGTTTGAAAGTTTTCGATGCAGAACCCGCCAGTGGAAGAGGGAGACCTCCACTCCGTTGGAAGGACCAGGTAGAGAAGGACCTGGCTGTACTGGGTATTTCCAATTGGCGCCACACAGCAAAAAGAAGAAACGAATGGCGCTATGCTGTTAACTCGGCTAAAACCGCGTTCTCGGTGTCTACGCCAGTAAAGTAAGTAAGTAAAATTAAATTTTTCAAATACCTAGAATTATATTCACAGACGTAGTTAAAATTATTTTCATTTTTTCTCTTAAAGTAATTTCTTTTTTTGGTCTTCAAACCTTTTTCTCGCCTTTTGTACAATTAAAATGTGGCAGGAAAGTATGAATTTTCGCATAAACATCAGAAACCCTTTCATGGTAGCAATATAATTTTATGTTGACTTCCTTTCCACATTTTCTCAGTTCTCTGCTTTTGATAGGCATACACAAAGGCATAATTGACTAGCATTTTATGTAGCAATACCCTGTAAGGAGAATGTAGACTAGTATGCAAAAGTTCTAATAATATACCAGTATTTTGAAGATGAAATCACCGCTGAATTTTAGCCTTCTTACCTCTGTTGAAGTACCCAAACTGTCGAATCTCGCTGTAGGCAAACTTTTTTTTATTATTAATTTTATTTTTGGTGAATTAGAACTTCAACATGACTTATTGAACGAGTAATTAAATAGTATAAAGCTGATACATCTTAGGACATCGTCGTGTTAAAAATACCAGTAACTCATATGGAAAATATATAGAAGTTGAACTAGTTAGTGTAAAAATGTAAACCAGTTGGATTCTAGCAAATAACTGGTATTTCTCGCTGCAGGGTACAAGCATGTCTCCACAATAAACATATATGTAGTACAAATGTAATATAAAAATTCATTCATGTATCTATATAAATGTATTTATTGTTAACATAAGTTTTAGTTAAACATCTTTTTTAAATTTAGTAAACCTTACTGCTACTTTGTTCAATGCTGCAATGGGGTATTTAATAAACTTGTAGAAAAAAATTGCCATGAAAAAATGATGCTAAGAGAAATTATGTAATCGGTTTTAACTACTTCCAAAATTGTGCTAACCCTGAACGGGCAACAACATCAAATTTGTTTTTTTTTTAGCCATAATACACAATGTTAAATATACAAAGGAGTGGAGATCAAAGATTCATACCTTCCAATCCGCTTTCCAAAATAGACAGCCGCCACTCTGTCTGAATTTTCCTAGACTGTGCTTTTGTATTGCTTTTAATGTTAACAATGTGCAAACCATCGGGGGTAGGTCTGCTCCTATTAAACTTATGAAAGAATTATGTACACCAGCAACCGCTCGGGCTTTATACCTATTGAATCTACCATTATATTTACCATTCGTCCAACCTATAAAACCCCCAATAAAGATTGACACACTTAAGTATTGTCTGTCCAATCCATAAAAAACGGGACCCCACTCAAATTTTGGGTTTCGTTTATTGGGGTCTCATTAATCATTAATTTTTCGATGAAGTTCCGGATCATTTTCCCACCCAAGCTTGAGATATCCTGCTAACTGACCTTTATAAGCCTTAAGACCCAATTGTTTATGCAAAATAAGGTGTAATGACGTTGGTAGAATGTCCAATTCCAAAGAACGACGAAGAATGGAGAAACCAGGATTTTTATTCAACACTTTGTAATACAGCAGCAATATTCTCAGGTATTCTTGAGCGACGTGCACGTGTTATATTATTCACTAACTTGTCCCAATAGCCCCATTTTATTCATCAATTTCTGTGATGTGATTTTAAATAATTTCAGTTCGTTGTTGCAGCATGCATTGCTCCATTTTTATTCCTGGCGTAGTTTTTTTCGACAAATGTAAACAAAGTATTATAATAACAGCCTATTCAAAATAGCACCTCTTATTGGAAAATCCTTTATATGTAAACTCATGCAAGCGTATATACTTAAGTGCGATAGGTGGTTAAAAGATGATAAACTCGGGGTGCTGGGTAAGACTCGAAAGCTCGAATGTTTGCTTTCTTAGATGCTTAACAACATCAGGAATGGCGGAAACACACCAGTCCCTCATCACCATTTTTGAAGAGGCACAGGGCTCAAATAATTTCCTACGTAACGAAGAAATGATCATCGCACACCAACTCCTACCCAGGAGAAATGGTCACCCCGCAGCATCTTTAATTTCTGGGAGCTTACCACTGTGCGCCATCCAGGACATTTGCCAGGTTAAACGTGGAATGGTCATCCCGCACTTTTTCCTATAGAGTCCAGCCACCCTATTACGAGCCAAAGGGCTCTATGAATGATTTCAAGGGTATTATTTAATATAGACTTTTCTTTTATCCTAAAAATTTTCTCCCTCCTACCCTCAAGCTTAGGCAGTTTCCTTATAAATTATACTTCCATAAACGGTTTCCAAGATTTTTCTGAAATTAAACTTAAATTTTTAATTTAAAAAACAATGAAAATACTTTCCATCAATTTAGCTTCATACAGGGTGATTATACTATTTTTTTTTAATAACAATGGATCAATACCAGTTGGCAGTAAAACTAGACAAAAACATCAAAAAAATCAAAATATTGTTTTCAATGGTCAAAACATAAAGCTGCCTGAGTTAGCGAAGCTCATAAGGGTATGAAAAGAGTTTGTTTGCTGAACTGAGTAGTTTTTCACCATGTTTAACTGTAACAAACTTTGATTTCATCGTTGATATGTATGACTGAAGCCATTTTTGAATCGTTGGAGCATTTGTTAGTTCAGTCCCAGTTAAATTTATCACTTGAGAATAATAATTTTATGTCGCGTGCGGGTATTATTAAACTTAAATATTAAGCTCCTTTTATGACTGCATTGTCATACACAAAACAATCTGCAGTCGTTATATATGTTTTTCTAGATTTTTTTCTAGACAAATGATACTCTTATACAAAAATTTAACAAAATTAAATCATAAGAACATTTTTTTCAACGATATACGAGCCACTTCCGAGAAAGAAAATGGTTTCTAGTAAGTCAGATGGAACCCTGATCAAGTGCACTTAGGCCTACTGGCCCGTTGTGACACCTACGTTGGTTCTGCTAAGGATATTTTTTTCACCTGCAGGAAATCGAAGAAGAAATGTTCAAGAAAACGATAATGGGCCACACTGTGAGCTGGGAAGTGACAAAGGTAATGTTCCAACGATTCCTCCTCATCTTTGTCTCCGCCAGTGCCCGGTTATTACGTTGGTGGTTACGCTTGTGCATTGGATGCTCAGATTTGTGCTGTCACATTACACGTAGTCCCGAATACATTTAAACACGCAAAAAAGTTCATCAAAATAGGTTCAGGTGCTTAGCTATTTTGAAAATTTGAAGAAATCAGCTGAGAGGGTTCGGAGTCTATAAGCTGCATAGATGCGCACAAACACATTTAATATATATAAATACCAAGGATTTGAATTGATTTCCGAGATTTGGAACGGAACTGCATTCAAAAGCTAGTAAGTGTCAGATTCTTATATTCTATTCTATTTTAAATCTTCTCGAACACCATTACAACTTTAATTATGTGCTGCTGGGAAGAAATGTTAGAAATGTTAGAAATGTTAGAAATGTTAGAAACTAAGTAAATGTAGCAAATTAAACCCAATAAAAACAGAAACAAAACTCTCAAACATCAACAACAAGCAGATAGGTAATCTTTTTTACATTCTGTGTTAACAAAAAAATTGTAGGTACTTCTGGTAGCCTTCTTGTAAGCCACTGCGTATACGCAACATTGTTCGCCATCCGAAAATGAGTGAATGAAACACAAATAATTATAAAATAATGATTGATGAAGACTGAAAATGTAAGAGCGAAAATTCGGCCAACATATACAATAATAGCAACAACAACAATAAAAACAAAAAACAACTAAAATTCTGGATGTACCATATATGTGCAAAAGCATTTCGATAGCCATTTCATATTGAAACTCTACAACATCGATAGAAATATTTCAATCTGAAAATGAATAGAAACGGTAATTGCAAAGTTCCTAATACATACATATGAGCACTCACGCAATTTCAGCTAAACACAAATGTCATTAAATGTAAATAATTATAAATAATTGTTTGATTCTATTAATTTTTTCATATCCATTGTAACGCATGTATGGTCTTAAAAATTTCCCCTAGGAGGCAGTGTTTTTATTTTCATTGTTATTAGGCAATTAATCTTTAAGCTATCGTCAACCAAGTAACCAAGTGCCTTAATTTCCAAGTTGCTTAAAGTGATCCATCGATGTATAGCTATACTATGCCGTCTGCATATTATGTTAGCTTAGGCGCTTTCGCTCCAAATTTATTCAGAAGCACATTTGCATGATATACCACAGAAGGAGTGAGAATACGCCGACCTGAGGCGCCCCCAATAGATATCTTTTTTGGATATGCGCTTTTGGATTCGGGTTAGACTTGAGTTAAAATCCAAGACAAAGTATTGCTTGGCGTCTAGCACTAGATATACAGCAATCATCGTATTTTGGTGCAATAAAGAAGAAATATTCGCTTTGCACACATTTTTTACGAAACGCCAACTAACCTTCTACACTTATACATATAACATACATATACATCAAATCCCTCTCTGATCATCCTTCTGGTAACGTACTCGTAATGCCATGGCAACCACAACATTATGTTGTTAATAAAACTTGTCCGGTTGGCGGGTGACCTTTAAAAACACATCCGAATTCGTTTGATTTTAGTGGTACCGGTCAATAGAAGGCTGACATGAATCCATACGTTAGGCTTTGTCGATACGTTCTATTCATTGGCGCTTTTCGTTGTACTTGTTTTCGTTTTGTTTTTCGTTGCTTGCCTTGACGAGTCAAAAATTCAAAATTTCAGCGAAAATAAGAGTTTTCCTGTCATGTTGGTTGGTCGGTCGGATAATCGCCTCAAAATAGACAAGGATGCAATTAGAATCTACCTTTTCTTACTCTTTTGTTTGGTTTATTGCACTTCACAATAAAAGTTCTTACGGGTAATTTATTTTGCAGTTCTAGAACATCTGTAATGCTACATAATACTAACTCCATGTTTGTAATGTATTATTATATTAGTTAGATATAACTACGTGAGCATGTCAAATTTACTTTATGGAGTGCCGCATAACTGGTACACCTCATCGTTCCATCGCCTGCGGTATTCGCAGTTGCCAATGTGCAAATTACCATAAAGCAGGTAGGGAATGATGAAGAACTTGTGGAGTTCGGTTTTGGTTCGTCCAGAGAGGATTTTAAATTCAAAGTCCAAAGTAGTACCTGCTGAAAAGAGTTATTTTGCTTTGTATTTCAAGCTGATATTATTATGGATGTTAATGCTGGTCTCTAGATATACGAAATGGAAGTTACGACTGTCAACATTGACGTGGGAGCTAAGACACTAGTTGCCTTGTCATGGAAATTAAAAAAAAAAGGATACGGTTCTGTTTGCGTAGCCGTGACGGCTATTAGAGTGATATTGTTTTCCATCATTAATGGCATATCTTCCCCTTTAAATTGAAATAAACATACGCTCATCTCAAGATAAGCCATTTTTTTATAACACTTCTTATTGAAAAACCCAGTATCATAGAACCGCATTCATCTGATGAAACCCTGGCCGTTTCTCTTCCCCTAATTTAAATTACGTGGCACAATTTTCAGTTGCTATTTAATATTTACATGAAAAATGAAGAACTGTGGTCGCCTCTCGGCAGAGAATTTCAAGCCCTCCTAGTGTGTTTCTAACATGAAATAAAAGCTTCTCATATGGATCCAACAGGCGTTATAAGTGGTTAGGTTTCAAATTATAGGTTCAGCTTGATCAAAATTCGGTTCATTGGTTACAAAGCTCAAACCATTCAATTCCCACTCTATTTGTTCGAGCTAGAAACGAATGGGTCTGGTAGTGAATGAGGGCAAGACGAAATATCTCCTGTCATCAAACAAACAGTCATCGCATTCCCGACTCGGCTCCCACGTCACTGTTGACAGTCATAACTTCGAGGTCGTAGATAATTTCGTCTATCTAGGAACCAGCATTAATACCAACAACAATGTCAGGTTTGATGAATAAATACTATGTAATAAATAGTAGGCATTATTCTCCGCTTATCTATTTTTCGAATCATTATTCATAAGTATAAACATGCTCTCTCTCCGTGGACGTTCGTTAGAAAAAATGCTTCGTCCGAGCAGAAATTTCCACACATGAAATTAGTCCACAAAACTCGTTTTGAGTAAAATCGCTAACAAAGAAATTTTTCACACTACCAACTAAGTACTAAACTACCTAACAGTCGGGTACTTATATTCGGTTCCGTACGACTTGAGTCATCCTTACCTGCTAATTTTCATTTGAAAGCACGCTAACCGCATAACGGCATTTGCCATTAACACATTTTCCTGTCAAATATTGTTTGAAAAAACAACAACATTAACCATTTCCGTAAAAAAAACAATATGGCAAAAGAGTTAGCTGCAATGTAGCTGTTATTTTTTTTTTTTTTTTTGTATCTATGCTGGCTAACTGACTGATTCACTCGAGCCATCAATTAGGAGCATAATAAACACAAAAACCACAAATTCATGTGGTAAAACTATGCATCACTCGCTGGACTCAACTCGCGCTGCAACAACAGATACGAAAAGCGAAGCTTCCTCCACAATAGTGACCCGCTGCACATAGGCTTCCACAGTGGCTTGGAAAATTAAAATTTTAATTAAATTTTTATCCCGAAGGCAAGCGAATATTAAAGCATTTTATTGTATGATATTTTTTGTTGTTGTATGAATTGTATGTCATTTTTTTATACAGTAGAAACCGGCCTCGGTGCAAGTTTTGAGGTTGTAGCAAGTACGTCTTCAGTGCTCTCCCCACTCCATCAGACGTCACTTCTGTTGAACGTTCCTTCCGCAGGATCGTCGTGACCGCTGCGTCCGCTTCATCCCGGCAGGCCGAATTGCGGAAATCCGCCCCAAATTTCCCGACGGAAGCGGTGGTTTTAGCATCTAGGCGCGACATTCTTGCTTAACTCCGATTCCAGGAATCCTCTAATGAGGGATTTATACGCGGAGATTCGTACTATATTGAACAACAACCAGCTGAAAAAGTGGATGGAGCACTTAAGATCCTGTAGCTTCTTCTCAGGGGCAACCAAGCTCTGGGCTACAGTCAAGTCGCTGTCTAACCCGACGAGACGCGATGACTGAGTGGAAATTTCATTCGGTGACCGCGCCTCGTCAGACCCGAAGAGATGCGTGAGCTACTTCAGCCGACTCTTTACACTGCTTCCTTCGGTAGACAAAACGAAAAGACGTGTAATCCGCCGTATGTGCAAACTGTCAAACACTAGCGCGGCGCTTGATTTCTCCAGGGAAGAGCTTCAGGGTGTCATCGGGAAGGCGAAAGCATCCAACTCCATCGGCTCTGACGGAATAAGCGAAGCGTTGCAGGGCACAGCTAGTCTATTCTATATTTATTTATCTAATAACATTGGGAAGTTAATTTTTTGCACAAGAGATCTGTTAATAATATAGATTTAGGTATGGTACATGAAAATATACATATTAAACAATATTATGTAATGAATATATTTGCTCATGGTTGTATTTTCATTTCTTTTATTGAGTGTATGATTTCAAAAATGGGTTGCGCTTGTGACATAAATATAATATCTATATTTAAATAGTAAGCTAGAACTCGTTCACGAAAGAAAACTTAGCTCAAGTACTCGATGCATCCAATGCTTAAGTAATAAGTCTTGAAATTTTATTCAGTTGGCTTGGCATGTTTTAAAGCCTATATTCGGTTTTTTCCAAAAAATGGGCAATTTGCGAAATTCTCAGTTTATTTTGAAGAAATAATTTCTCTTTTTCGATGCAGCGTATAATACTTTGGTTTACTTATTTACTATTTACTATTTACTATTTACTATTTACTATTTACTATTTACTATTTACTATTTACTATTTACTATTTACTATTTACTATTTACTATTTACTATTTACTATTTACTATTTACTATTTACTATTTACTATTTACTATTTACTATTTACTATTTACTATTTACTATTTACTATTTACTATTTACTATTTACTATTTACTATTTACTATTTACTATTTACTATTTACTATTTACTATTTACTATTTACTATTTACTATTTACTATTTACTATTTACTATTTACTATTTACTATTTACTATTTACTATTTACTATTTACTATTTACTATTTACTATTTACTATTTACTATTTACTATTTACTATTTACTATTTACTATTTACTATTTACTATTTACTATTTACTATTTACTATTTACTATTTACTATTTACTATTTACTATTTACTATTTACTATTTACTATTTACTATTTACTATTTACTATTTACTATTTACTATTTACTATTTACTATTTACTATTTACTATTTACTATTTACTATTTACTATTTACTATTTACTATTTACTATTTACTATTTACTATTTACTATTTACTATTTACTATTTACTATTTACTATTTACTATTTACTATTTACTATTTACTATTTACTATTTACTATTTACTATTTACTATTTACTATTTACTATTTACTATTTACTATTTACTATTTACTATTTACTATTTACTATTTACTATTTACTATTTACTATTTACTATTTACTATTTACTATTTACTATTTACTATTTACTATTTACTATTTACTATTTACTATTTACTATTTACTATTTACTATTTACTATTTACTATTTACTATTTACTATTTACTATTTACTATTTACTATTTACTATTTACTATTTACTATTTACTATTTACTATTTACTATTTACTATTTACTATTTACTATTTACTATTTACTATTTACTATTTACTATTTACTATTTACTATTTACTATTTACTATTTACTATTTACTATTTACTATTTACTTATAGCAAATTAATTTAGCACTTCGGAAGGGAATATCAAACTCTCCGAGCCTATTTCTGATATGAAATAAAGAAACTCGTTATATAAATCGACCAGCAGTTCGGCGGCGGCCTAGAATAAGCTATAGGTATTTCCAGTTATTGAAAATAAAATCAAAACGCACCACTAATGGGACGAAGAGTTCAGATACATTTTATTTTTATTATATAAAAATATTTGTATGAAAATATTTCTCTGAATTTTCTAATTTTACCCGTAATTGTGCTGAAACTCTGTTGGCGGTTATACCTAGAATGAAAGCCAGTATATGAGTATAAGTGGATAAAAATGTTGATGACTAAACCAATCATGCCCACTTACATGAAATTCAAATCCTTTTAAGCATTTTCCCCGAGAGAGAGTTGGAGAAAGCCTCTCTTTCTATATTTTGCGCAAAATCACGTGACGTACAAAAGTTAAGAGACAAAGTGGTAAATCGGAAGGTGCACAAAATAGTAAAAAGGGTAAGGTAACATATAGTTTGGAAACAAATTCTTGAGTGTTAAACAGAAAGTGTGTATGAGAACATTCTTGAAACTCACAGTGTGGAGTAGGATTCGCTGCACAGCCAATGGAGTAGTTATTGTAGAGTTTCCTGTGCTCTAAAGAATTTTCATTTAAAAGAGAAGAACAATAGAGAGAGCGCATACTCATTTGTAAATAAGCTCATTCAACTCGTTATCAATTCAAGTATATATGCAGCATAGTTGTTTTTTTAATCAAATGTAAACAATAAAACATACATACTCCTACTGCATGCGTAATTTTTTTGAAACTCATGAAGCATATTGTTTTTTTTGGTAAATTTTTTAAAATATGCTTCGCAGAATTTCCAAAAAATGGAGGTGAAAGCTAAACAGAGGTTTTCATTTGCTGACCATATATTCGTAGTGAGTGAAGAGTGAAAAAAAACAAAAATAAAATAAAATAAAATTAATTAAATTGAACCTAAAATAAATAAATAAATAAATAAGCAAAACATAAAGTAAAATAAAATAAAATAAAATAAAATAAAGAAAACAAAATAAATTTAATTAAAATGAAATGAAGCAAACAATAATAAAATTAAAATAAAGAAAAAAATAATATAAAATAAAAAAAAAATAAATAAAATAAAATTAATCTAAAATAAAATAAAATAAAATAAAATAATTAAAATAAATTAAAACAAAATAAAATTAAATTAAATAATATAAAATTAAATAAGATAAAATAAAATAAAATAAAAAAAATAAAAAAATAAAATAAAATAAATAAAACAAAATAAAATAAAATAAAATAAAAAAAAATAAAATAAAATAACATAAAATAAAATAAAATAAAATAAAATAAAATAAAATAAAATAAAATAAAATAAAATAAAATAAAATAAAATAAAATAAAACCCCTGTGGGGTTACCAGATCCTCCATGGGGTGCGTCCCTAGGTGGCGCATAAGGGAAAGCTCTATAGATATATAGGGCAGGTGGGAAATAAAATACCACCCGCGGACCAAAACTGGACAATGCAGTGGAAAGGGGTCACCTTTTTCGTGTTTAGCAAACACGCATACCACAGCCTACCCCATGAAGGCCAACCACCTCCTTGGGTGCAAAATGGTTCCACAATCACTAATGGAAGCCTCGGACGAGTATCGCAACGGTCAGGGGCGATGCGGGACACAACAGCCTGACCACCCTATCGACGGACCTGCAATAAACACGGATCAACCTACCACTTTGGATGTTTTACCAAGCCAAACGGTAACCACCAGAGCGGTATCCCCTGGGCAACGCATGAAATGGACAAATGAAATGAACGAACACATCATGCGTAGCTATTACTTAATTACAAAAAACGAGACAACTAAAACTGGATACAGAACGCGACTACATGAATTATTCCAACAGAAATTCCCAAATATCCATGTTTCTGTACAAAGAGTAGGAGACCAGCGCAGTGCAATCATTAGAAATAGGTATATATCAAACCGAAAACTCAATGAATTAAAGCAAGAAGTGGCAAGAGAGCTCTCTGTTGAAGCATCAACCATGCCTACAGTAGAAATGGACCAAGTTATTTCACAAAATACGGAGGTCCTGTCAACGGAACCCGAAAATGAAACATTAAAAAAGCTCAAAATTGAATTTCAAACGGCAATGGTGGAGTTTTCTGGAACAGACCCAACACTACGCCCAATCATTCCCAAACAAAAAGCTACAAAATCAGTAGCAATAGCGATTTCCATAGTAAACAACGATATTCTACCAGCATTTCTGTCTGAGTGCGTCAGTACCTTTGAGGAGCTCCAAACAGCTATATATGCAGCAGCAGCAGCAATTATCCATCACACTGGTGGAAAGTTATCTTCTAAAGCAAAGGGAAAATCGGAGAAATCTGAACCTCCTTGGAAACACAGATTAAAGACGCAAATTAAAAAGCTTCGGGCAGAACTCGGAAGAGTAACACAATATATTCACGGCAATCGTTCAAAAAATATTTTGAACTGGTATGAACGCCTCAAAGAAGAATATAAGATGCATTCGAAGCAAGATCCACCAAATCAGTATGCAAAAGAGCTCTGGGACACATTGCGTCAAAAGCTAGCAATAAAATGTAATCGCCTACGAAGATATACGCTGTCTGACAAGAGAAAAACTGCAAATGCAGCATTTCAGAAAAATGAAAGAAATTTTTATATGAAATTAAAGGACAATAAGACTAACAACATAGCAGAAATACCCACCAGTATACAAATTGAGCAGTTCTGGAAATCCATATGGTCTTCAAACGCAACACATAACACGAGCTCTGCATGGGTTTCAGAAGAATGCAAAAGACATGAGAATATTAACCCAATGGAAGATATCACGTTGCACGAGTTGGACATTAAACAAGCAGTGGAAAACACCCATAACTGGAAAGCTTCAGGTCCTGATGGCATTCACAATTTTTGGCTAAAAAAGCTAACGAGTGTTCATTCCCTAATAGCTCATTATTTTTCAGCCTTCCTCCGAAATGAAGCTCAAGTACCCGCTTTTATGATGAAGGGCCAAACTTACCTCTTGCCAAAAGACTTAAATAATACTAGTGATCGCTCAAAGTATCGTCCTATTACATGCTTATGTACTCTCTATAAAGTATTAACGTCTTGCATAGCAACGAAAATATATGAATATACCAAGCGTCACAACATTATAGCTATCGAACAAAAGGGGTGCATAAAAAACAGCAAAGGATGCAAGGAACAGCTTATAATAGATTCGGTAGTTATGGAACAAGCTTTCCACAACCAGCGAAATATCTACACCGCTTATATTGATTATACTAAAGCGTTTGACAGCATTCCCCATTCATGGCTCCTTAAAGTACTGGAAATTTATAAAATTTCTCCAAATATAAGACGACTATTACGTAAAACAATGAACCCGTGGGAGGTAACTCTCAATTTAACGCATACAAATGGACTTATAAAGACATGTCCTATACCTATTAAACGAGGTATTTTCCAAGGAGATGCCCTGAGCCCATTATGGTTTTGCCTTGCATTAAACCCACTTTCCTCCATATTAAATGAAACAAACTACGGTTTTAATATAAAAGGATCACGTTCATCTCAACATAAGCTTTCCCACCTATTATATATAGATGACATTAAGCTATACGCTTCAAATGAACGTCAACTAAAAACACTATTAGAATTAACCGAAGACTTTTCTAATGACATCAGTATGTCATTTGGTACACAAAAATGTCGTCGACTTAGTGTAGTAAGTGGAAAAATTGTTATGCGAGACTTCGAGTTGTCAAATAATGAGAGGATTTGTGCCATGTCAGAAAATGATACATATAAATACCTTGGCTTGACTCAAGCTAAAAGAATGCATCACTCTGAAATCGTCCGCGCAACAACGGATGAATACATCGAGCGAGTGAAAAGCCTAATAAAGTCGCATCTCAATGGTTTCAACCTCTTCAAAGCCATCAACACGTATGCTATCCCTGTTCTAACGTATACATTTGGAACAATAAAATGGTCTGATACAGATTTGGAAAGCGTAAAAAGGACTAAAAGGACGCTACTTACAAAATTCGGCATGGTAGACATCACGCATCTACACCGAAAATGTGTATACAACCTTCGGCAGTACTTCCACGAGCAACAAAATCAACTCCACAAAGCCGTATGTCAATCAGACCAAAAGTACACGCCATTAAATTTAAATGACACTTTAACAATCGATATGCTAACAGACGCGCAGCATTTCCACGCATTACTACTGCAATGGAAAACGAAATCGATCCACGGAAAGTACCCCTACGCAGTCGATCAACCGGAAATAGACACAAAAGCATCCAACGATTGGCTATGCAGACCAGGAATTTTCTCCGAAACCGAAGGTTTTATGTGCGCTATACAGGACCAAGTCATTGCAACTAAAAATTATAAGAAGTATATTATCCGCGCCGCCATTAAAAACGATTTATGCCGACGATGTCAAAAACAACCGGAAACAATTCACCATATTACCGGTGCTTGTGCCCCACTAGCAGCTACCGAATACCTGACAAGACATAACCACGTCGCTAAAATTGTGCACCAATGCTTAGCACTAAGATACGGTTTAATTACGGAGGAATGTCCGTATTACAAATATAACCCACAAGCAATATTAGAGAGCAGTTTAACGAAGATTTACTGGGATAGATCAATTCTGACAGATCATCCCACTCCACACTATAGACCTGACATAACTGTAATCGAAAAGCGAGAAAAACGGGCGCTGCTAATAGACATAGGTGTACCAAACACACACAACCTACAAGAGTGCTATACAGAGAAGTGTAGAAAGTATCACACCTTAGAACACGAAATCAAGGATATGTGGAGACTGCAAAATGTGGAGATAATTCCAATCATTGTATCATCTACCGGTGTTATACCAAAAACTCTAAACAAAAGTCTTGACAAACTTAAAATGATGGAAAAGCGGCACGTGATACAAAAGGCTGTTATATTATCAACAACGACTATAGTTAGAAAATTATATAAAAAAATATATTTAAAAATATAATTAAACTAAATAATAAAAATGAAATAAAATAAAATGTTGTAAGTTGTAATAATATAAATTTATGCATAAATTAAATTACAAATTATTCAATTCCTAGTGCGAAATTGTCAAAAAACTTACCGAAAAGTGAAATGAAAACAGTGCAAAGTAATTTAACTGCCTTCTTCTGCAAGCTAGGTTTAATTCTCTATACGCAATGAAACAAAAAAGGAAAGGAGAAATAAAATCACAGGAAATAGAAAAATCTGCAACTAAAGCGCACATTTTGGGTTTGGTTATTTTTTCTTTGAAGACTTTAATTCCCATATGCTTTCGGACATTTCACCACGTATACATCGTACATGTGTATATATCATCAACCGTATGTGTTAAACTGTTGCGCTGATTGTTCGTGTCCTTAGAGATTTTAAATTTACATATAGATGAAAAATTCATACGCATGATTGGTGTGATTATGTATATAAAAAGAAATTATATGCGTATATAGACTAACATATTTATACAAAGATGTATATACGTGTACATATAACAATAGTTCATATTGAAAAATGGCATAAAGAAATTTAAATCCAGTATTGCAGTCACGGTAGCAACATCTGTGTTATTTCACATTTAAATAACGTAGACGCAGTGGCGTCTTTGGGAAATGTTTTATTGGGTGGAACCTAATATCAAGAGAAATATTCTTATTCCCATAGCTAAATCCGATGTAATACTTAAAATACCTGTACACCAAATAGATATACGGTCAGAGTTAACTCTGATCAGGTCGTCTCTTCCTTCTTTCTTCCTTTTTGTTTGTCACTTTGCGGTGCTTAAGATTGGCCTGGCCAGATTTATTGTGAATTAACAATTCTTTCAGAGTACATTATTTATTTGTTTTTCGTTTTTCGTTTTTCATTTTTCAATTCTACATTACTTTTTCTCTGCTGCACGTTACAAGGATTTTTCAGTGTCCAGTACATACTTTGTATGGTCAATGTTACCAGTAAAAAATTACTGATAGATAAGCGAAAAACGTATTGTTTATGTATCCGTATATATGTACGTAGCTATATGCAATATATTGGTTGTCCCAAAAGAAACCCGCGATTTTTTTAAAGAAAGTAAATACATATTTTTTAATTTTATAATAAACTTTAATCAATTATGTAATTTCCAACAACATTATTCCACGCTCATAGAACTTCTGGCCTTTATCTGGAAAAATTTAACCAAGTGCGAATTTATAACCTCGTCATTTTCGAAGGTTTAACCATTTAATGAGTTCTGCAAAGATCGAAAACAATGGTAGTCTGACGGTCCAAGGTCAGAGCTATATGGTGGATGCATCAATAAACTCCTAGCCAAGCTTTCGCAATTTTAGGCGAGTGACCAAAGATATGTGCGGTCTAGCATTGTCCTGTTGGAATATGACACCTTTACGATTGATAAATTCTTGCCACTCCTCGTTGATGGATGCATTCAATTTGTCCAGTTGTTCACAGTTTACATCCGAATTATTCGTTTGGTTCCTTGGAAGCAGCTCAAAATATACCACACCCAACAATCCCACCAAATTGACAGCATGATCTTCTTTTAGATGAATATCAGCCTTTGAAGTAGTTTCTGGCTCTTCATAATGCTTGGACCATGATCGTTTCCGATTGACGTTATTGTTGATCTCGTCATGATTTGCTTCAAAAATAGATTACATTTATTGCATTTAAGATGCATATCATAAGCGTTGAAGCGGCTTGTTAAATGAATTATTTTCAATTCATGTGGTACCCTAATATCAAATATTTTTACCAGACCAAGACGACGTAAATGAATTTGAACGGTTGGTTTTGATATACTTAATTTCTCTGCGATCTCACGCTCAGTTACAAGACAATCCAATTCGTTAAAGCATTAGTATCGTCATCAACATCTTCATTTGGGCGACTTGAACGGAGCTTATCTTTGAGTGAAAAATCCCCCGAACGAAATTTGACAAAACAACTTCAACACTGTGTTTCTTTAAAGACCTTTTCACCATACAAGTTATTCAACTTTTTAGCAACTTCCGCTGCATCTTTTCCTTTAAGGAAATACGAGTAATAAAGCAAAATATGGCGAAAATATTCTTTCATGGGCTTCATATGAAAATTGGCGCCAAACAAACAAATATAAACAAAATTACGCGTACTTTTTTCCAAAGCAAGCTAAAAGTGACAGCTTATAACTGTCAAAAGAAAAAATACAATTAAATAGTCCCAAGCTGTTCAACGCCGTCTGTATGAAAAATCACCGGTTTCTTTTGGGGCAACCCACAATATAGGTTGATGTGTATAGCCAAATGTACAATATGTGAAATGATGGAAAATAGCCTGGGCATGTATGTAGGCTACTTGAATAATACTATGCGGTGATATGTAACAATTTTAATTTTAATGGAATGGCATTCGGTAAAATTAGCATGCACACACCGATCCAGCTCTGGGACATGAAAAATAAAACGATACAAGGAAAATAAGAAAAATTTAGATAGCTTGATAAAAATTCAATATTGTTTTTGTCTTGCTTGGTTTGATATGTTTGAGACCACAAAAATTTCATATTTTAACACTTTGATACACCACTTTCTGATTCTGTTCAGCATATTAATAATGCCTTGGATACATTTTTTTTACGAACTATGAGTTTTCTAAGCACGACGCCGATTACGAAAGATGCTCTATCACTGAATAGATACAGATTTGCTCATAAGCTACTATAGACTAAGGTGAAATTTCTATTTTAGATATCTTCGAACACAGAGTAATATCATGCATAAGAGTAATTTCTTTTATCTAGCATAGATGGCAATAATGTAAACTGAGAGAAAATATTATTTTCAAGTTATTACTAAGGAATTTTAATTGATTGTGGGGATTACAAGTGACTTCAATACGTGTTTTCATGAGGTTTTGGCTTTTTATCTTTATTTTTTATGGCAGAAAAGATATTGTGTCAAAATGTTTAAATCTTCTTCTTTCCGCTTACGCGATTATAGCCGAATCAATTACAGCGCGCTGTCTCGCGCCAGTTGGAAATACCAAGAGAAGGCAACATTGATAACATCGACCTTCTCTTCCGTCGGGGCATGGGCGCGAATTAGTGTGGCGTTGAAAAATTTCGTTTTGATGCGGATTTTGGCGAGACGTTCATCCACCGGAGTGAATGCCTGTACTCGGCGACGGAGTCTCTCTCCTACCAAGAATCCGACACTAAATTTGCGCTCCTTTATATAGCCGCTGACATCAACCAGCTGGGCAGCGGCACCATCGCAATTAAGGGACCGGACACTCCAGGTACATGCCGTCAAATCGTATTCCTTGAAACATTTGCGCGGTCGTCATCAAAACGGGTATCTCTCATCCGAGGCTGAAATTGATTTTTAAAATATTTATAAAGTATAACAAATTTCATTCTAATGTAGAGAATAAAAGGTTAAGTACACGTACACATCAAATTAAAGTAAAATTTTCATATAATTTTTTAAACTAAAACTTATCCTTTGTAAACTTACTATTGAAGCGGTAATTTAATGGCACGAGGAAAATCCTAGAACCAAGTTCCTGGAAATCTCGAATTCATATATTAATAAACAGATCAAAGGTTTACTTCTCATTAATAAAACTTTTTCCAGATTCTTACCAAGGCAAAATGCTATCTGAGTCCCATGTATTATGCAAAACCAAAAACAAATAAGACGTTTTGGATTTGATTAGTCCCTGGTCTGATTTGCATAAAAATTTTTTCCTTTAGCTGAACGAAATCACTGTACCATACCAATTTGTATAAAAATTGGTTCAACAGTTTCGGAGTTCATTGCGCACAAAGTTCGGATCGGAGGCTTACGTCGCACAGAAATCCTCACTTTTAGTTTAATGTTATATATCCGTCAGTGAATCGGTGATTTTATATATAATATATAGATGAGATAGGTAGATGCATTGTTCATTTTACCGATTACCTTAGCTGAAGTGAACTTAGAAGTGGTTACCAGCACTAAGTAAATAAATCGGAACAATCATTATTACCATGATAAATAAAACCATAAAACGGACTAATTAAACAAACTAGCTTATGTTACGTTCAAGTAGTTACTGGATATCAGTGTAGATATCTAGATATGAAATTAACTCTCTCGACTAACCAATATCGGCTACATTACCGGAGTTAGTAAACATCTGCTATGAATAACTCTCTTACAGTGAGCTTACCCAATCTCTTTCATGATAGCTTGTCCATTATTTCCTTATGTGCTATTTTAGTGTGTCATCCCATCCATACTAGGTTCAAAGGGAACTCTGCTTAACCACCACGTTTAATGACTTGTGGCATATCTCTGCCGTTTATGATGTTATTGTGACATGCATATACATAACAAGGGCGATCCCACAGTCTGTGTCAATTACCGTGGGATGAGTAGAGCCCACCGATAACAATCTGATAGGACGTTACCAGTGTGGCTTTAGATGTAATAAATCAACCATTGACCAAATATGCGCCATGCGCTAAACCACCATCTCCTCGTCGATTTTAAAGCAGCCTACGTCTGAATTTGGTATCCCCGCAAAACTTATACGTCTATGTAAATGGAGGAAAAAGAAGACTAGGTAGAGAAGAATCTAGCTATACTTGATATCTGCAATTGGCTCCAATCAGCGAAAAGAAGACATCAATGGCGCAATGTTTTTAATTCGGCTACAATCGCTTAACCGGTGTCTACGCCAGTAAAGAAGAAGAAGAAATCTATTTATACTAAAATATGTCCTCGTATTTGAATATCCATTTTTGATATTTTGCTTACCGAGGGTATATAATTTTTCGGAAAAAAAATTAGGATTTTGTAATATTTTTTCCTGTACATTTTTCATTCACTTAAATCCATTCACTTAGATCTCCTATGAAGCACCAAGATATTTTTCTGAGATGAAAAAAAATATGCTGCCCCTATGAACAAATCTTCGTTTCTTATATTGTATATGTGAAGATGATGCAAACAAAGACTATCGCAACTGAATAGGCAGAAACAGCAAGTGCAACAACCGTTCAACAACAAAGCGATGATAACAAGTCAAGCCCCTGCTGTTGCAACGTGAACTTCACTTGCTATAGCATGTTTTGAGTGAGGTCCACTTGCATTTCGTTTGTTTGCACAATATGCTCCATATGGTGGATCCAGGCGGTAGACGACGTGGAGAGAAGCTCATGAAAAATGCTTGATGTGTTGTTTGGCGTGTGAAGCTTGTGAATTTATCACTCGTCTGCATCTGAACTAGTCACATATCGATTTTTATAAAATATTAAATTGTATTCTAAAGAAGAATCTCGGAGTTTGCATATTTAGGCAGATGTACATATATATAAACAAACATGGAAAAAATATAACCAAATTTGGATGAATTTTTTTTTTATAATTCCCCCAAAAATATTTTCTTATTCTCGCAAATATGTATCGAGCTAGATGTACTCGTATGATGGTTAATAGATGTTATTTTGTTGTGCTTCAGTTGAGTGTACGCAAACTGGCATTGATGAATTGCCTCCGACATCCATTTCCTTCATAACAAAGCTTTGATCATTCACATTTTTGAGAAATTACGAAAACTCACACACCTTAAACTAACACTGAATCTAGTATATATATATACTCGTATGTGTACATGTACATATGTGGGAGTAGGTACATGTGCATTTTATTCAGAGGCTCCACTAGTCTGAGTCTACGAGGTACATTCGTTGGTTAAATTTGTTTCTATAAATTCGTTTGCCTTTGCTTTTGGAGGTTTGTGTAAAATCTTGCTGTTGCTTTGTTGTTGACGGATGTTGCGCTCCAAACAATTTCTCGGGAAAATGCACATATTCACCTCTGCTGCAATGGATGAAAATTTCATTCGTTCCCTTTTTGAGTGTTTTGTTGTTTTTGGTTGGATTTTACAGTCATAGGGATAGTAAAATATTTCATATCTATTTATTTTGTTGAACCAACTTTTCACTGCCACACTTCAGAAGTTATTATCAATTAATATTAAATGTCGATGTCCGGAAATTTTGTCGCTATGTTATTGTACAAATGAAAAGATTCTCCCTCAAGATTTTCTGCACCTAACTTTTGAGGCCTTTCTCTGTCTATAATATAAACTTATTTACGAAATTTTGGAGGCAATCAAGACTATCTATCTCGCCCTCCAAAGTTAGCCTCTTAGCAGTACGAAAAGAACTTGTTTCAGGCGTCTGGTTTTCAATGACGCAATAATTTTTTTTAAGTTGGTCTTCTTGATAGCTACCACTTGAATAATGCTCAGTTTGGTTTGCCATCATGAACAGACTAGAGTATCGAAGAAGATACGACTGAGTTTATCCGTCATCGTGTGCAATAATTCAAGCAGCACCCATCCGCTTTATAGAAGATTTTGCGTTCAGATTTTGGTTTGTGGGCTTACAAAATACAACTCATGTGAAAGTTGAAGCCCAGCGCGTCGCATGTTCGGTAAATAGGCCCAAAACCATGTGGCCATCGATCAAGATTTTCACAATAATATTTTGTTCAGAGATGAAGCTCACTTTTGATTGAATCGATGAAGGCCTTGGATGAAAAATAATTGTCTCGTTATTGCTGACATACTGCCCGAATCGTTGCAAAAAGTGATCTAAAGATGGATCTCTCGGCTGGAATTTATTCGAGCGAGCCGCGACGGTCACCTGCCCGAAAAAAAACATAGCCAAAAAACGCTCTTTATTTGCTATTGAGAGATTTTTCATAAAGACCTTTTGCCCTCACTTGATTAAATGTATCTCATTGACATAAAACCAGAACTTTAGTGTTAAGTAATATCCCATTAGAAACTCAAAAGACCGTTAAAAATATAGATTTTTGAATCATGTTTGCTATCTGCAAACGACTAAGACATTTTTATGAAATAATTATCAGGCGAAAATTAAACTTAGTAAAATTTTCTATAATTTTGGATTTTGTTCTGCTTATAAGATATTCAACTTGGAGATTTTTTGAATTATTTTTGGGATATAAAATTTAATGGACAATGTTTATTATCATTCATAAGAACATCCTTTGGAATTTATTTTGTGAAAATTATCTCCTTCAAATGTTGACCGCGTCTACATCTCAGATGGTCCATCCGTTGAGTTCAATTTTCGATGACTCGTGCGAGCATTTCGCCTGGTAACTGGCGAATGACACCCGTGATGTCTTTCTCCAAGGCTTGAATCGAAGCGATTGTCCGCACAGACTTTATTTTTCACATTTATTCACAGGAAAAAGTCTAACGATGTGATATCACACGACCTAGGTGGCCAATCGACCGACCCAAATCATGAAATTATCTGCTCACAGAAGTTTTTGAAGAAATAAGGACCGATGATTCCGCCGGCTCATAAACCATACCAAACAGTTGTTTCTTCTTAATAAAATATCAGCTCTTGAATCTCAAATGCTGCAATTTGGCATGTTAACATACCCATTGAGCCAGAAGTGGGTATCATAGCTGAATAAAATTTGGCTCGAAAACATCGGATGTTATTGGAACTTTTCAAGAGCCTATAGAGCGAATCAATGTCGCTTGGGAAGGTCAAGCGGCTTCAGTTATAGCGCAAGCTGTATTTTGTACGCTCTCAATTTAAGATCTCTACTATCCACGGGCTTCGTATACACTCTCAGCTACGGCTGCTATATTTGGATATTATCCAATAATGAATGCTGGGTTTCAAAACGGGTGATGGTTAATAGTACGCTCAGTATTAAAATTTATTTTAAAATTATGTAGACCATAAGTTGAGCGACGCGCGCGAAACACGTTATTTACAGAACGTAAATTTCGTAATAAAATTGAACGATTTGTAAACGTTGTACAGGCGTAAGTCTTTCCATGATGGCATGCCAAACAATAGTGAAAAAAAATATTCCTCTACTTGGATCACCTGTTAGAAAGTCCTTCAGAGCACATGCATCAGAAATGGGTCTGCTACCAAAAGGCAATAAGGAAACAATAATATATTTTGTCTGTGACTTGTACTATCTCAAATTGGACACAAAACACTTGGACTACATCAAGTAGTTTCAGTGACAACATTACCTAAATGATTTGAACATATAAATCGAACTAAAACAATGAAATAGTTTTACGGTAGTGTAACAAAACGTTGCTCCCAGCAATTCTACCTACATACATAGATTCTTCTTTGTTGTCACTTTGTAGTCGCTCTGTGGTTTATAAGGCTATTATTATTAATAAATTAAAAGTTATTGTATTAATAGAAGTCTGGTAACTTGCATTCTTTTCAAAAATTTTTTTTTTTTTCGAAAAAAATTCAGTCGGTTTTATTTCGTAACATATAACATAACATGTGTGTACAAAAAATATATTTTTGTCGTTTATTTGTAATTAGTTGTTTCGTAGCCCGAAGTGAGGGTCTCAAAAAAAAAGATATGGTTGGGCCCGGTAATTTGGTCGCTTGAGGACATCTGAAACAGAAAAATCAAATTATTATTTCTCTGGTGTGCTTGTCGTTTTGGTTAGAACTAGGATTAAGTAATTTAAAAAAAAAAAGAATTGACTTCGTAAAAAATTGTATTTTATAGGTATAAAGCCATATTTGCATAAGTTGATCACGGAATTCTGATCAAGCGCACCTAAGCTTATTGGCCCGTTGTGATATACTATGTTAGTCTTGATAAAGAGATTTCTTTCACCTTTCTAAATGTTCAAACCACTTGGTGTATTTTATGAAATTCAGGAAATTAATTATACCTACCGATGCAAGCTCTGCTAGGCAGTCGAAGAACAAATTTCCAATACGAAAATGATAACGGACCACACTGACAGCTGGATGGTGATAGGGTTAATATTTCACCGATTTCTCCTCATCTACGTCCCTAAAGCCCCTGCAGAAGTCGTTTGAGAAGCATCTCATCATTCTACCATGAGTAACCATAAAACTGTGCGCGGTTATTATGTCGGTTGTTATTCTTATGGAGGTCCGGTTTAGAAGGAGTAGAGAAACAGTTCTGTTTATCTCAATTAACGACCAGATTTGTCTTGTTGTTTCGCTCTGCGGTTGGCCCTTTTGCTGAAGGCTAGTCTTAGCTGATACTTTGGCGAGGAAAGCGGTATACCTACGCTATGTACAGAGTTTACGGTGGTTCGGACTGTTCCTTCTCTGGCCAGTTCGTTGGTTATGCAATTCCCTGGAATGTCCGGGACACAAATCACGAACATTTCGCATAGAGTCGAGAGTTTATTCAAGATCCCTCTGCTTTTTATTGTCACCTTTGTGGTGGTATAATTATATTAGACAGACTTAATGGCAGCCGAGCTGTCAGAATATATTGTGATAGGTTGGATTAACGTTTAAGAAAATAGCAACTATGAAGCGGTTTCCGTTAAAGCGGCTAGTTCCCCTTGGTATACGCTGCAGTGGTCGGGAAGTATTTTAGCTGTAGGTCCCTTCATTTGTATATATTATGTATATTGTCATATAAATTCATATGCAATGTATATGAGAAGACAAACAATTACTTCGATAGCCATATCATAATACAGCATAATGAATGATTAAATATGTGAGTTTGAATCAATGCGAATAAACATAAGAGCAGGTTTATAGTAATTGAATTGGGTATTTGGGTTGTCATAGCTTTACTCAATGTAATTATACACATATGATATATGTACATCATTTATCATAGTGTTATGTGTGACATTCTGTGTGGCAAATACATATGTACGAATTTCAACAATTTTAAACAACCCTAAACAAATGAGTTGAGCAGTAGAACGTGTAGAATCCTCAAATACTGCTTCACTCCCACAACTTTGATTTATGATCAGGGTTGTAAGTACACGAAAATATGTCTGGTTAATTCTAGTCAATTTAATATACTCTTCAGGAAGTTAACCCCATCACTGTTTCTACATTCTACCGGTTTCTGCAAATATGAAATTTTCCACAAAAACCACAAATTTACATATTTTCATTTTGTACAAATGCCTTTTGAGGTTTTACATTTCTATTGGCGTATACCAAAAAATAAGTACATATACCTAATATATTTTGAAATTCTCTAAATACTCAAAAATATAAGATTCTTGGCGTCAGAAGCACTTTTTATTTCATAAGTAAATATTTGTGGTTAAGTCATGCATACATCAGCTTCTTTGCAAAATATAGTCGGATGAAAGCATTCCCAACGATTGGAATTTAAGTGTGTTCTGCCCAGTCCACAAAAAAGGCGATCCCACAGTCTATGCCAATTACCGTAGAATAAGCCTTCTTAGTATCGCATATAAGGTCCTATTAAGCGTATTGTGCGTAATACTAAATCCCACCGTCAACAAATTGATTGGACCTTATCAGTGTGGCTTCAGACCTGGTAAGTCAACCATTGACCAGATATTGGAAAAGACCCGTGAAAAGAGAATCGACACACACCACCTTTTCGTTGATTTTAAAGCCGCCTTCGACAGCACGAATAGGAGCTGCCTTTACGCCGCTATGTCTGAATTTGGTATCTCCGCAAAACTTATACGGCTATGTAAACTGACATTCAGCAACACTAAAAGCGCCGTCAGGATTGGGAAGAACCTCTCCGAGCCGTTCAATACAAAACGAGGTTTCAGACAAGGTGACTCTTTATCTTGTGATTTTTTTAACTTATTGTTCGCAAAAATAATAAGCGCTGCAGAGCTAAATAGAGAAGGTACAATCTTCTACAAGAGTGTACAGCTGCTGGCGTACGCCGATGATATTGATATTATTGGCCTCAACAACCGCGCCGTGAGTTCTGCTTTCTCCAAACTTGATAAAGAAGCTAAGCGAATGGGTCTGGTAGGGAATGAGAGCAAGACGGAATATCTCCTGGCATCAAATAAACAGTCATCGCATTCGCGATGATAGCCTGGAAATCCAACGTAGAATCACTCTTGCAAACAGGCGCTATTTTGGACTGAGTAGGCAATTGAAAAGTAAAGTCCTCTCTCGGCGAACGAAAACCAAACTCTACAAGTCGCTCATCATACCGGTCCTACTGTATGGTGCAGAAGCGTGGACGATTTCAATATCTGATGAGTCGGCTCTAGGTGTCTTCGAGAGAAAAGTTTTGCGAACGTTTTATGGTCCTTTGGCTATTGGCAACGGCAAATACCGCAAACGATGGAGAGATGAGCTGTACGAGCTATATTTGTTAATTTTTTTTATTTAATAATTTCACTAATATATGGGTCGTGGAAGTATTATATTTTTTAAATATATCAAATATATAAATATACAGAATGTACGTCCCCAAGGTTGTCAAAGCATTCCAAATGTATAACTTTCATATGGTATGGAATAAATTTTACGGCAGTGCAACAAGCATCCCTCATTTTGAATTAGACATTTTTTATTATGTTGATTTGTTAATATCAGAGGGAAATATTGTAGAGTCTGAGGACTAGCCATTTACAAATATCTAATCCTCCTCACAATATTTGAATCGTTATTGAATTATCGAGAAAAGTTGAGAGAGTAGCAAGGCTCTACAAATTCTCCATTATGTGAACTAACTTTTAGTTACGTAGGTTGCTATATATAGGTCTGGCCTAGACAACACTAAGTTTTGCCAGGTGCAATCCGACATTTCCATTGGAAAGTTTGACATTTTTTAGCATAACATCACTCAGAACGTTTTGTCATTTAATAGTGAATTGTTTTATTTACAGGGAATTAAAAAATTCATCTTGGCCAAAAAATGGAATTAACTCGTGAACATTTTCGTGCGATCATTTTTCACAACTTTCGACGTGGATTATTACGACAAAAAAAAAAAAACTGGTACAACGAATTCAATCGTGGCCGACGCTCGCTCAAAGACGAATTCCGTGAAGGTCGTCCAAAAACAGCTGACTTGCATGGGCCAAGGTGTTAGCCAAAGGGTTCGGATGGTTACGCAGTTTTGTTAAGTATTTTTTTGCTGCGATTTCAATTTCTTCCTTGATGGTAGATATATTTAGATCTCTATGAATATTTTCATTACGCATGTACCATGGTGCGCCCGTTATTACTCTTAACGTTTTCGATTGGAATCTTTGACCTGCAGTTTATACTAAGCCGCCTCCGAATGGCTGATGGTTTGTTTTTTTTATGAGGAATCTTTATTTCATGTCATAAATGCAATCGGAAGGGTTGACATTCCCTGCAAGGGGCGGCCGCAACTAGAAAATGGAACTTAATTTTTTATTTAAATTAGTTTTCTGTAACTTTTGGATGTTGGTCGCGCCAGGATTTGAACCCGGGCCTTTCGAGTGGTAGTTCGCAATGCTAACCACTCGGTCACTGCGGCCGCATACTCGTACATATGTGCGTATATGGTGTGTACATATAAAGAGTGTTTAAAGTCGATTACGATTTTCGTAATGTGCCCACATGGTGGTTCAATTTCCAATAAGTGTCTGTAAGTATAGTCTCTACATCCTGGCAGACAAGATAATATTATGCTTCTCAATTGGGCGCATAGATGTCTCACTTTGTAAGTGGTGCTAAGGTGACATCAGTAGATCTCACTTCAGCTCGCAGGGAAGTTTCTTGGAAAGATTTTAGCTTCTTCAATTACGACTAGCTAATGTCCGGCGTCCAGACGGGTACACTATAATTAACGATCGGCCGCCAAATTATCTTGTAGTGCAACACTTCTTTATCCATGTGTTTCCGACAAGCGACTTCGGAATTTATTTTCCAATCTGTATTTTTGTAGCAATTCAGTCCTATGCCAGTTTCACCCATCGGAGTTGTATCGGATTTTATCCGACTAAGGGCTGTCACCCTTTCAGAGATCTAACCCAAGTTAGGAACTCCAGCAGGAATATTTGTGATCTACCCCTAAATAAATAATACTGTACACGTACCCGATTGATTCATGGAAGACTAAGCCCCGTTGGACTTGATTATGATTTGATTTGATATAAAATAGTAGTATAAAAAAGTATACTGCTGCTTTTTACAAAAATCGCCAAATATGGCTCGAATTGCCTAAGATTCTAAAAGTTCTTTCATGAGCGAAAACTTTTACTCTTTTTTCCTTCAAGGTATATTTGTTGTACACATGTGGTGGCTTTATTTATGTACGCGAACTTTAAAATAATCGCACATGTGAACACATGAAACTTTAGCTATATTCATACATATAAATATGTACGTATGTTTGTTGAACCTCCGACAAAAGAGCTCCTTATAAATCGTGGTTAAGTGGTCACAGACCGCTTCACACTTTGCTATGTCAAGCATACAGATTTTAAAACAACAAATAAACAATGGCATTTGAATGAGTATGTGTGTGGCAGACCGGTGTTATGCAATTGGTGTAGTAGTTGTGACGGTAGCAGTTGCACTAAAGTGTACAACAATTAAACTAAGAATCGCGGCTTTTGTACGTTTGTTATATACCATATGTTTTTTCTTTCGGGCACAGTGACTGCAAGTTTAATTTATTTATTTACACTAGAAGTTCTGGCCTCACGCTTTGCGTATTTCCGTGTTTTATTTATTTATTTATTTGTTTATTTAATCAAAAAGATTTGGGCAATAAGATTATAATACATTTTTAGTACAACAATTGATATATGTATTATTAGTGATATTGTAAAGGAGATGTTATGTAAAGAATGATGAAAAATCCTAATAATGCTTCAACTAATGTGAAAACTTAAATTTCTTGTTCTTTTTTGATCTAACTACTCGAGTTTTAGTAAGACAAAAGAACAACAATTAAGGTGACCAAATTAAGATATAAGATAAAATTATATAAGTTGAAATCAATGCAGAGCATTTGAGAGATCTCTTAAATGTGACTTAATTGCAGGTTGTTAGGAGAATCTTTATCAAGAAGCGACTGCGCTTTAAGTAACCTCTATCTGATACATTTTTAGTGCCTGCTCCGAGTGAAATAGAACACGTAGATATTCTCACTCGTGTTTAAATAATTTTAATGTTACTGGGATATACGAGAAAAAAAGACTCCCGACTATTTTTAGTTTAGTTTTGGAAATATTTGGTGGTCTACCGTATAAAGCTATGCTATGTAATAAGTCTGCTTAGGTTATGCATACAAATCCAAATCTTCGGCTTAATTTTCAATATTTTTGTTTTGCTGTTTTGTGCCAATTAAATACATCAAGTAACGCCTCTCTCCATATAATATATACATCGAAGAGAATTATATTCTGCTCCACTGCCATCAAACGAGGATTCTGTATCGGAAACTCGCTAAGCTAGATATCATGGCCTAGATCCAATCTCTTCGTCTTTTAATTTATGAAATATTGGTTATCAGATAATATCTTTAGTGTCTACATGAATATCCTCAAGTCTTAATATCCTATAGAAGTAACTCCTATAACCATTGTTCGATTATTTCCTCTGCGAACCGGTGCTTCAACTCTTTTCGTACTCATTCATTTAGGCAAATATATTTTTTCCTCTGTAAATGCCTCACGGCTCGCTTTTCTATTCTTGATATCCCTCGCAAACGGCTCACATTTCGAACGAATGGGAGATGGGCAAACTTTATAAACTACGAGAAACAAGGTTCACAATTCGACCCATACATACTTTATTATCTTTTACACTGGTGTGATTTGATAATTTTTACTGGAAGGGGTGTAGCTTAAGCTCAGTCCCGTTGAAAGTTGAAAGAAAAATGTTAACTCTAAAAGTGGGAGAGAATAAGTGATGCGCTAATTTCTTGGTATAATCTTGCATATCTCTCTCCACGAAATCCAATTTGATTAATTTCGCTTTACTTGTGTTTACGCATGGATCATCCCCGCAACATACCTATGCTTAGAGGTTTGCAAACAGCAGGAACTGTTGAAAAACGCCAGTACCTAAGTGGTGTAAGTTGGATAGAGTAAAACTCGAAGTTTAAAGAAAAAATTCTTATTTCTTTCCACTTCACTTCTTTCCAATATCTCTCATCATATCAATTCATTTCAAACTTATCGAAAATCCATTTTTTCAGACTATGATACGTAGAGAACTTGAAATGCCGCCACATGAATCACTTATACGGAATTCGTCGAGAATTTGAGTGTAAGTCGAGCGCAGAAGTATTTGACTGTCTATTGCGATTGTAGCTTCTCGGTATCCTATTTTTTTATCACAACTGGTCGATTTAGTTTCACAACATAGCCAATTTAGTTTCCAGTCGATGAGCATTAGCCCATTTAAAAAGTTTTAGTCTTGGAGGCTTAATTTCCCCAGTTGTTGGCCGACGTATAATTTTAACATTGTGGCGATGAATGCGAATTTCTCCACTCCTTTTTAATATGGCCTCACTATGTTTCCAAATGATTAACCTTTGTCCATCTTAGTTCCGTCCATCGCATTACTGAGAAAGTGGTAATACTAGCCTTAATTTAATTTTAAGATAAATACTCAATATTGTCTTCATTAAAAAAAAAAAACTATAAATAACTCAGCAAAAGTCATGCCATTTCAAAAATACAATAATAATTCTGCGTTGAAATCATAAGTATCAGGCGCCAACATTCACAAATGAAAAAAGCACCCGTTTTATACAATACTTACCACTCCATTCTGTACTAGTTTCATATTATTTGTAACACAGCCCGATGTTTCTTTTCATTTTAATATTTATTGTTATGCTTTCATTTTGTTAGTTTTTACCCTGTTGTTATCATTCTTCCATACGACTTGTGTGATCCTTAGTACATTCTATTTCTACTTTTTTCTATGCTTTGCATTGTTTGGCTTGCTTCGTTGTTTTTAGTAATATATTTTTTATGTGGCTGAAAGTCCTTGCAACAGGATGTAACTAGTTTGTTGTACGGTTGGTCTTTGATAATAATTGTAAGTATGTCATATAAAGAGAAACTTAATTAATGTGCAAATATCATTGCAGGAACATAAAAAAACTGAAATAAAAATAAAAAAACAAAGTAACAAAGGATCGGTAAAGTTAATAAAAATTGGAATCTGGTCACTAGTAAAGGCCTGAAAATTTTGCTTAGTGGATGTTTGTCGACAAGGTTTGTTCGATATTATATAGTGATAAGGACATAAGTTAGTACTAAAAATCACTTGGTATCAGTTTAAAAATATTTTTTATTTAATATTTATATAAATTACTTCATACCACCTAATTTCTCTAAACTTACACAATATTAATTAGGAATGACTTTAGTAGAGTTAGAAAAGCCTTTTCGGTTAACCCTTCATTGAAACTCTCATTCAAGTTACTCGATCACTGCAGTATGTGTGCTGGAACTAAATACTTACATGAAGAGATTTTTTATATTACAACAGGTCAACTGAAAATTCCTCGGCTTACCATAGTAAAACACATTTTTTTGGCAAAATTATTTTTTATTCAACATAGCTCAAAAAGGATATTCTCATTATAGCAACTCTCCAGCTTTTTATACTATATTTGTAGTACGATTTGTCCTTTATAGCCTTAGTTTCGGCGATCACCTCTTCATTTCACGAAATTTTTTCCAGCGTTTTTTGTTTTGAGATTTGAGAACAATTTTATCAACACAGGAAATTCCTTGTTATTCATTTTTTCCCATTAAAAAAGTTGCTTCACTGAAAATGTTATAATTCACAAACTAATGACCCACAGCTGTCAAATTTATTCGCGCGTATTCTGAAGGTCAGGGCTAAGTAAAAATTATGTTGATTTAATTGAAGAAGCGCCATCTATTGTCAGGTCAAGCAAATTTTCTTTTTTGACGACGAACTTGGCAGTACTCAATCTACGGAAGGTCACGGCTCCATTTTAAAATTGGGACAACTGAACTCTTTTTACAATAATATTATGTGGCTTAAAAGCCGAGTAAGTGAGTAACAGCATTTTGTAAATTGTGCCAATATTTGTACAATTGTTTCCTGTAATAGTATCATGTAACATTTGCGTAACAAAAAATTAAAAATTTTCGCTCAACAGCAACATTAACGAATACATATTTTATTTCGCCAATTTGTTCAGCTTCAACGATGTGGCGTCAAAAGTTAACCTTTTTGCATAACTTTTTGCGTATACTAATAATCCCAGTAGTATATTTGGATTTGACAAAAATACCAAGATTAGTCTGAGTATTCGTATTTCATTCGAATTTCGTCCTTCGTTATTTTTTTGCAAACTTGGCTACCCATCAGAGATATGTGGGTCTTGTTTTTAATCGCTTTGTAGCGTTAATGAGGATACATATTTGCGTTGAAGACAAAGAGCGTCATGGTGAGACCAGACGGGTGAAATGTATGTATGTGCTGCTAAAACCCGTCGAAACCATTGATACGTTATTAACTACAACTAATGCATTTGAGCGGTACATTGCCTGAAAAATAGTCTGCAACGACCGAAAGCCATAACAATGTTATTTTGCTATTGTACATGACCTCACCTCACCCGCCGTATTCTCCAGAACTAGCTCCTTCCGACTACTGACTTTTTCGATGGATTCAATATTATTTGGGGAGCCACCGCTTCGAGTCTTTTGAAGAAATCGAACAAAAGCTCAATGGTAGGATCGGCGACATGGAGGACTGATTTTATTTGAGATTGTATTTGAAAATTACTAGAGAGATGGGAAATAATAGTTGCTTTCGACAGACAATACTTGGAATGATGTATTTATTCCTCCGTTTACAATAAAAAAACTCTTTATGAACAAAAAAAGAACGGGCTGAATTAATTTGATTATTTAAGAATTTATCGCTTTTCCTTGCACTTGGTTTGCGTCTTACATACATAATCTACATGTGCTCATTTTGTGCACATGATTGTTGAGAATTCTCCATTTAGATTTATATTCGCTTCTATTAATTTACAAAATTGCACTGGAAAAAAGAGGTGGGATAACCAGCTAATTGCTCAAAGTGTAGAGTTCCGAAAAAAGTTATCTGAAAATTGCGTGGCATTTTAGCATACAAACATGCACACATTTTTATAAATACTTATGAGTATATGAACATTACTTTGATGCGATGAGTAACTAATAAAAAATGAAAGACCATAAAGGTTTGGAACAATACACAACATTCAATGTGTGAAATATTATTTATATGGATTCCATATTGAATATATATTTTTGAATATTCTTGATCCATATTCTTATTAAAAAAACAACAACAAAAGCCACTTTTCCCTAATATAAGACTATTTGAATTGGCAAGTAAGTAAGATATTAATTCTGCGACATAATAAAAGAGGTCTCTTGGAATTTACGATGCATTTTTATCTGTATATCTGATTACACCCAAAGACTATTTTTTGGCTGGCTTTGTCTTGAAGGTCGTAGGCGATTAAAATTTCCTTCAGATGCTGCGGAAGTTCTTAATAAACCACAATCAAATAAATTCTTTTAAATTTTGAAAGCCAGAAATATATTTTCTTTGAGCTCATTAGGGTCGCATAATGTGTAGTTGTTGAAATTATTGTTGTTCCTTTTTATTGGCAGTGCTGTAAAAAGTGCATTATGTGTCATTGCCAATTATTACCGCCGCAGTGACTGACATTGCAAACAACACTGTTGAACGAAACTTAGTTGCAATTCTTTGAAGTATCATCTCTAACCAGCCAATCACATTATACTCTTGTGCTTCTTCTGAAGCTATTATTTTTTTCTAATTTTTTATTATTTTGATGTTCCACACTATTGCTCTTCCACAGTTCTTCGATTGCATCGTTCAACTTTTCAACCGTTTAACGTAATTGCTAATTCTCACATTTCTATACTGTGCCATGTCGCCATTCTCGTAAGTGCAAGTTTATACTCGTAGACATTTACATTCGATTGGTTTTTTTGTTTCTAGCTTTTAATATACTTATTACTATATTTAGAGTTGATTTGTGAGGGCTCTTAGCTAAATGAGACAGCCACGCTTTCATAATGACAATTACAAACATTTGTACACCCACTTAGATGTACATTCTTCTTTTTTTATTTTTAAGTAATTAATTTTTAATTACAATGTCATTTTTTTTTTGTTTTATTTCATTTTACTTCATTTTATTTTAGTTCAATTTATTTTAGTTGTTTTAAATTAATATGTTGTTTTAAATTAGTTTAGTCCTCTTTACATTATTTTATTTTATTTTTTTTTTTTTAATTAAATATGATTTTCTATTGGGTGTATGCATTAATTCGTGCGGTTTTTTCTCGAAAATTAAGACTTTATTGTCTTGATCAACTCCTAATACTTTTGCAAGTTCTTCTTGCGTCTGGCATGCATCTGCGTCGAGCAATGTCTCCAATTCTTCGTCTTGAAATTTTTTTGGCTGTCCGGGTCGTTCTCCGTCGTCTAAGTCGAAATTGCCACTTTTAAACCGTGCAAACCACTTTTGACACGTTCGTTCGGCTAAAGCATGGTCACCATAAACGTCCAGTAAAATACGATGGCTTTCGGTAGCACTTTTCTTCATGTTAAAGTAATGAAGAAGAACTCCCCGCAAAAACATTTTATCTGGTACAAATTTCGACAATTTCAAATGAATGAAACAAATCGTTGTTCAATCTAAAACAAATGGCATCTACTGAAAACGACGCGAAATGAAAGTACCTTTGGAATGAATATAGCCACAGATGAACACGACGCGAAATAATACTAGTAGAGCCCTCTCTTAGAAAACCGCATTAATTAATGCGCACACCAATAATTCAGTTATAAGTTTTTAGTGAGCTAAATGCCTGGTTAGTATGTACGAATTGAATATTTTTGTTATTCAATAAAGAAAAATTGTAGAAGTGACCGCAGTTTCGGAGATCGCCACATCTCAGGAATCGAACCAACGGATCCTGACTTAACAGGCGAGTGCTCTGTTATTGCGCCAACATTAGCCATGTAAACTATTGTTGTATTTTTCAATTCATAATTAACAAAAACTACTAGACTTTGTTTTTTTATTTTATTTTATTTAATTTTATTTTATTTTTCTTAATGTTAATTTAATTTTATTCTTTTACTTTTATTTTTTCTTATTGTTTTTTATTTTATTTTACTTTAGCTTGTTATGACTTCTATTTTATATAATTTGATTATTTAGTTTTATCCTCTCTATTTTAAAGTAATTTATTTTTTTGTTTTAAATTTGTTTTATTTTAGTGTTAGTATTTTCTTTCATGCTATTTTATGTTGATTTAAATTAGTCTATTCCATTTAATACTATTTTTATTGTTATTTTTTTCTTTTTAATTAATTTGATTATTTAATTCGATATATTATGTTTTATTTCAATCTATTATATTTAATATAATATATTTCTTTATTGGATTTAATTTAATTTAATTTAATTTTTTAACCTTAACTTATTTGACTATACTTTTTTTATTTTAGTTTATTGTATTTTTTATTTTATATTATTTTTTGTTTCTTTAATTAATTTTAATTTAATTTTTTTTATATTTATTTTTTGCTTATTGTTTATTTTATTCTAGTTTAGCCTGTTATAATTTCTTTTTAATATAAATGTTTATTTTACTTTGTCTATTTTATTTTAATACACGTATGTTTTATTTTTTTCGATGTATTTTGATTCTACTTTATTAAATTTAACTTTGCTTAATTTATTTTATATAGGTTCATTAAGTTTAATTTTAATTAATTTTATTTTAGTTAATATTGTTATGTTTTAATTAATCTTAAGTTGTGTTTATTTAATTTAAATTTATTGTATTTCATTCTATTTTGTCTATTTTATTTTGTTAAATTTATTTTATTTTGTTTCTTCTTAATTAATTTTTTATTTTGACTTAATTTATTTTATTTTCTATTGTCTTATTTTTGTTTGTTATATTTTATGTTATTTTCTTTTATTTGATCTTTGTTAATTTATTTGACTTTCTTCAGTGTTATTTAATATTTTCAAAACTATTTTGGATTATTTTATTTAAGTTAATTTTATTTTGTATTAATTACTTTTAAATTTTTCGAAATTTTGTTTTTTTAGTTTTTTAATTTTATTTTATATTATTTTATTTTTTCTCGTTATGTAAAGATTGACTTTTTTTATTACATTTTACTTTATATAATAAAAATTTATTTAAGTTAAGTTTATTTCATTTTATTTAAGTTATTATTTTTATGTTTTATCTATTTTTAAGTATTTTGATTTTTTTTGTGTGTTTAATTCTTAAGTTTTTACTTCGTACTACTTTTTGTTAGTCAGTCTTATTTTTTAATATTTTTTTAAGCTTATTTAGTTCTGTTTTATTTTATTTTAGATTACTTTATTTTATATAATTGCTTTTAAGTTTGTCCTAATTATATTTTATAATTTTTTTTTATTCTTATTTTAAACTATTTCATTTTTGTTTATTTTAAAACTAACTGAAGTTCATACATCTTTGATTTATGTGCATTTAGTTCTGTATTTGATGGATTTTTTTATTAACAGAATCAATATCTTTCTTTTTCGTTTTGCCGAAAAGTACCAATTATTTATTTTTTATTCCAAATCTTGGTGACCCACATCGTTTGCAGAGTCGTCAACAACTTAGCAGTAGACGATAATATCATTAACATCTTTATTGTCACTAGATGCTGTTTTAGTTTTATTAATTAATTATTAATTCATTTTATTAATTAGTATATATATTAATATAAAATAAACAATTCGTTCGAACTGAAATATTAATTAACCGATATTAATATTTTGCAAAAATTTTACCGGAATCAACAAAAATCCAATATACCAAAAAACAAATTTCAGCAAATCCTTGATTTAAAAAAAAACAACTATTTTATTCTCAACAACAAGCTTTATGCTCAAACGTTTGGCATGCCAATGGGAAACCCACTATTTTCAACAATTGCTGACGTCATAATCGACGACCATCTGGAAAACACGATTGCAGACCTAAAAATACACCACAATGTTCACTTTAAATTCATTGCAAAATACGTAAAAGATATATTTGCTCTTACTAAATACAAAGACGCGGCCGCGATAAGCCGAGTGGTTAGCATTGCGTACTGACATTCGGAAGGCTCGGGTTCATATCCCAGTGCCAGCAACATTCAAAAGTTATGAAAAATTAATTTAAATAAAAAATTAAGTTAAATTTTCTAATTGCGGTCGCCCCTCGGCAGGGAATGTCTACCCCTCCGAGTGTATTTCGGACATGAAATAAAGGCTCCTCGTAAAAAAAACCATCAGCCGTTCGGAGGCGGCTTATTATAAAGTAGGTCCCTCCATTTGTTGGAGAAACATCAAGACACACAACCACAAATTGGAGGGGGAGCCCGGCCGAAAAATCGCTTCAGCGGTTACAAAGCGCCAATTGTATATATATAAATACAAATACACAAAAACAATACTTGACTCTCTCAACAAGTATCATAAGAAGCTCCAGTACACGATGGAAATTGAAAAAAAAATATTGCATTTCTCAACACAAGATTACATAGAGACGACAACAAAATTATTCTTGAATGGTACTCTATACATCTTCTGGATGCCTGATACATTTTCTTTCTTCCCAACCAATGATATACAAAATCAATACATCAAAAAATTTCATAAACCAAATATTGACTATAAGCCACCAAAAATTGATGCTAACATATTGTACTCAAAAACAACAATTAGTCTGAGAACTTAATACGGGAATTAATACAGCAGACAATATTTAGACAACTCAACAATAATAACAAAACATCAAAACAACAAGCATGGCTAAGAAATATTGCAGAGTTACATACAAACCAAAGCTTAATGAGAAAATAGGATATGAAAGCAGCATAGAACAAAATATTGCATGGGCATTTAAGTCAAATCAATCACTCATACGAATATTCACACGAGTAAACAGCAACAAAGCACCGTTGTGTACGAAATCAAATGTAAAGGGGAAAACAACGAGAATCGCGAGAAACTATACGTAGGTACAACAAAACGGAAATCAAATGTAAAGGGGGAAAACAACGAGAATCGCGAGAAACTATACGTAGGTACAACAAAACGGACTTTGGGAATGCGCTTAGCAGAATATGAAACCGACATAAGAAAACAAAAAAAATAGCACTGCTGACTTTGATAACGTAACAATTTTGGGCAGGGAAAAAAGAAAGATTATGAGACTACATTAGAGATCCTAAGAATTTTGGAAGAAAGGAACAAGACAATAAACAGAAAAGAAGACAACATCGCAGTAGCATATTTGTTATATTTGGAACAATAAAAAAAAAGTATCAATTTAGCTACCATACATTATGGTAATAATGACTAATAGCCTATTTCCACCAAGCACTCAAATGTATTTAAGGCCTCTGTTAAGTGAATGAAATGTCAAACGTTTCCACCGAAAGTGAGTTAACTCAAACAGCTGATGTTTGTTTACATTTTGCAGTTTGGAAAATTTGCCACAAGTATTAAAATCATGAATTCAAGAGACCGCATTTATTTTATTTTGCTATTTATACAATATTATGATTTGCAAGTGCAGATTATTGCTGCACGGACAGACGCTGCTGAAAGGAAAATGCTTTTTTGCATGCTTACAACTTTGCCAACAATGCCAGAGACTTCGATTCCCGACTGCGTTAACTCCACCGCAATTTCGTTGTATACATGAGAGTTTTTTCGGCAACCTCTCAATTCCTGAGTTCTTCCTTCCCAGCAATCCAGGAAACTTTGCTCCTCCGAAGGTTCCACTTGCGTCGTTTTGTTTCCATTTTCAGTTTAGGTTATTTTTTTCAGTAATTATTTATTTTGTTTTTCTAGAAAACCACAATTGGAATAGTAGCTCGGCCGAAAAATCGCTTAACCGGCTACAAAGCGCCAATTATATATACATAATTATTTGTTTTGCGCAATCAGCTGATAGCTGCCAGAGTCGCGTATATTTTTATGTTGAGGGGATCGTTTGAAATTCGACAATTGCTTTTTGTTTGTTTTTTATTTTTGTTTTATTGTATTTTTTAAAAAGGAGAAGCATTATCTTCGCATATTACTTAATATATGTTTTTATATTAATATTAATGCAAAAAAGTAACTTTTGCAGAAAAAATTTCACCATGCAAAATAAAAGTCTATCCCCTCATTAAATCCGAAAATACACGACTCTGGCAAGAAATATACCGAAACTTCCGAAATGTTTACATTAGTAGTGACAGCATCGACTGTTAACATAACATTTTCTCACTTTGAAAAGTGAGTTAACACACTTTTATACAATACAACAACAAACACATGGGAATTTAGCATTTAAATGCGATGTTTAAATGCATTTAACGTCCGGTGGAAATAGGCTATAAATGTATGACATTTTTTTTTAAATTCTTCCAGGATGTTTTTGTTGTTGTAGGGTTTCTCTAACTACTTAGTTTGTATGTATGTATATACGAAATTGTGTTTATGTATTTTCCTTTTTTTATTCAAACTAAATAAACTCAAGCCCCTGAATACGCTAAAATATTTAACGAAACGTTGGCAAGAAGTGAAATAAATTAGTTTTATTTGTTCAAGCTAACCAGATAAGCTAAGCCTAATTAATAAATAAAAAATCTCGAATTAAGTTTGAACGATTAACAATAAAAAAAAATTATTTTTAAACAATGTGTAAGCAAATCTCCATAAAACACAGCAATTTATGGAGAAAAATTTAAAATTTGAATTGAAAATATAGTTGTCTTAAGTTTAGGTTGAGTATGTTTCCGATTCATTCGGTGATTTATGTGTTGGATTCGTAACCTTATGTACAACCACATGCGGCTTTTCACTTCTCACTTTATTTCTCCCCCAAACGTATATTTAGTGTCTACACTGAGAATACTTGGTCTAACCCTCTTCTGCATGAGCATAGAAATAATGGAGAAAATTTTTTGTATAGAAATGTGTTTATTTAGGTAAAAATAAATATTATATATTTGGACTTTTCTTTTTAAGGGGGTCCTAGTTTGGATGAAAAGTATATAGAATCGAGTCTCCTAAGGCAGTTGATGTGTGCAATTACCATATGGGTGGCGCCGACTTACTATATTCTTTGCTGGGACTTTATAGAATTCAATTGCGCTCAAGAAAATGGTATAAAAAATATTTTTCCACATGATTGATTTGTGCGTGGTTAATTCATGGATTTTACGGCATCGTAAGTCAGATCATTATATGCCACGGTTCGACTTTAAGCTTTTAATAGCTGAGTACCTGGGCAAGGCAGGAAAAATAAAGAAGCACAGACGTCCTGCGATAACTCCAACTTCATCCCCTACTAAAAGCTACCAGCTAAATATTGAAGCACCAGGAAATTTCCCTGAACTCTGTTCGAGTGGACAATATTGGGCATTTTCCCAGCTGGAAAAAGAATAAGCAACGCTGCCAAAACGATTGTACTTTTCTCTCATACACCTTTTGTGATAAATGCAACGTTTTTCTATGCTATCACGATAAAATAAAATGTTTTATCAACTTTCACATGAAGTAACCTAATTGCATGGAAAGTCATATATGGCTTCCGCAGTTTTATGCTGATAGTCCAATATCTTATAGTCAAATAATATACCTTATGAAAGAAAACTTTATATTCTGTTGAAAAAAACTACTTTCACTTCACTTTCAATCTCGAGATAAGGTAACTGAAAAAAGTTCTACACGTAGAATTTCAACCGAAAATAGTACAAAGAGAATAATTATGAACTAACGGATTAGCGTATGTGCGTTTTTCACAAAAAAAAAAAAAAAAAAAAAAAAAAAAAAAAAAAAAACAATTATTGAAAGTGGGAAGCCACATATGTATGAGGTAGAGAGTTAAGCGTGTCTGGCCACCGTTACGACTGAAGAGCCGAAATCTTTCTCTCACTTATATAAAGTGTTGCCGATTAAAATCGTAACTTACATTCGTGAATGTTAGTATACACTTCCCATAAAATTTTATATAAAATTTGTTTCTAATGTTTTTTAATGTTGTTACACCTGCCGAGCTGATGTCCCAGATGCAGCATATTTGTCAATTGGGATTAAATGACCCAAATCTGTGCCACCTGAAATCTTGTAATTTACCAAACACTGTAACCTCTCTACCGTTGAGACCAATGAGCTTTGAAATCAGCGCAGTGAGCTAAGTGAACCAAGCGCAAACGAGAAATAATCCACACAACCAATTTTCTTTCCAATTGAAATGAAACAAAGTTGCATATGCTGCAAGTTTCTTCGTATATTTGCTAAGTGAAAACAGTGCTTTTTTCTTTTGAGCATGCTGCAGGTTAAATCTATTCAACACCTATCCGTCTGCGGCAATACTTGATTAGTACGGTTAAGGGTGTTAAAAAGTTCGCATAATCCAGCGGGCGTGCCGCCGAGTGACTTAAAATTGCAAAATGGATTACGAATGTTGAAACTAAAAAATCAAATACCAATGAGGAAGTTTCAAATATTTCAAGTTTATATTTTATTTGCTATGCAGGTGAATTATTTTCTTACTTCTTTTTACAATTACTTGCCAATATATGATCTCACAGTGTATCGAGCCTTTTCTCCACCGGTTTCCAATTGAGTGGAGATATTCAGGGCTGTCATAGAATCCAAGTCGGTTTTGCTTTTTATCGGAATTGCAAACCGATATTGATTTCATTAGGTGTCATGAAACCGTGTCGGTATCGCTCTCTTCGAAACGAAGCAAAACCGATGTTCGAATCAGCTGTTTTGCGTGCTTGTATGTGTATCGACAATTTCAATGCAAATTTGTTTGACAAAATTTTACAAAATTAATTGATTTAATTGCTTTTTTAATAAAGAAAAAAAATAAATGAGTGAAATATTGCAGTTGTGGCTTTTATGTTTCTGGAAGAAAGCAGTAGTGAGAAAGTTAAAAGAAAAATTTTGCGAGATTGCAGCAACCTACTTGAGCTGCCCAATACAGCGTTAGTACATTTATTTTAATTTTAAGGCTTTTTAATACTTATAGCGTATTTGCAGTTTCATAGCGTATTATCGACTAAATAAAGAGGCTTTCCGAATGGTACTTGATACAATTGACGGGCACTTGAGACGGTCGAAGGTTCCACCAGTACTGCAGCTAGCAGCTTCATTGCGATTTTTGGGTGAAGGATCTTATCAAAGATCAGTTGGGAATGATTCTAGCATAAGTGTAGGTAGAAACACGGTGTCAACGATTTTTGATGATGTGCTTACAGTTATAGATAAGTTAATGTGTCCGCATTGGGTGAAACTAGAAATGGACTTCAACGAAAAATGCAGATGGAGGGACTCTTTTTTATTCAAAGTTTAAAATTCCCTCAATAATTGGTTGCATCGACGGGACACACATCAAAATCCTCAAGCCGAGTCTTGATGAACATCTATTTTATAATCGAAAAGGACATTTCAGTATGAATGCCATGATTGTAAGTAGTCGTGAAAACGGACTTATATACAAGTATTGATTTATGTATGTTTACCTACATTCAGATTTGTGATGGTGACATGAAAATTCGAATGGTTGATGCTTAGTATCCCGGCTCTAGACATGACTCATTCGTATGGAACATTAGTAACGCCAGAAAATATTTTCTTAAGATGTATGAGTCAGGTGACCGGACATCTAGGTTATTGGGAGATTGTGGATAATGCATAGAACCTTTTTTATTGACGCACAATTCCAAGGAATATAAATTTAATTTGGCCCATTCATCAGGTCGAAATATTGTGGAACGAACAATAGGAGTGCTGAAAAGGCGTTTTCGCTGCTTATTAAGTACGTTGCATTATCGGCCGGAAAAAGGGGCGAAAATTTTGAATGTCTGCTGTGCGCTACATAACATTTGCAGAGAGTACAACGTAGAATATAACCTACACGAACTACCAAGACCATCAAATGGTATTGAAGAGAGCGTTGAATATCCACCGAATGCGACACTGCTAAGTGAAATAGCGAACACTTTATAGCAAAGAAAATACTAGTTTTTAGTGCTGTAATGAAAATTCATATTTCATATTTATTAAACTCAAAACAAAAAAATTCACTAAAACTAAACAATAATTAATTAAAAATCTAATAAATAAATAAATAAATAAATAAGGAAGATTTCAGTCATTTATGCTTCCAGGTACTCAAAGCTGTCCTTAAGAGTAAAGCGATTTACTTCTTTTTTTGCTTCTCGTATTCAAATTTTTTAAGCTCAACTTCGAGTTGGTGCTTTTTAATTTCATTTTTTTATTTTAGTGCCCGCAAAATTTCAGTATCTATACGGACATATTCGTCCATCATATCCGTAACGGCAGTTGCTATGAAATTGTTGCCTTTTTCAATAGCTCTGTAAACTCATATGAGGCTGCTGGCGTTTTCTTTTTCAATTTGCACGAGGTCCTCCTTCTTTCATTTATCTCCAACTTTCTGTCGTTGTCCTCATCAAGGAATTTTTGCAAACGTTCCCCAGTGCTTTCACTCCTTGTCCTTTTAGGAGTGCTTGCAACTGGAGACGTTTGCCGCTTCGATGACGTTGATGGCATGTCATCGTCACTTACGTTGGGAAGACCGAGTGCATTTCCAGCCACACCTATGACAGACTTTGTCCTGCCACAAATTCGCACTATGACCTCTTCCGTTTGGGTCAGTTGAAATTTGGAGAAGGGTCCTCCACCAGTTGCCTTGAATTCGGCGTTGTTTCGCGCAAGTAAATACATATATAAAAAACTACAATTAAAAATCACAGAAAAATTTTTATTACCAATAATCATTAACCTTCTTCCATGCATTCACATCTTTTTGTGGTGGACCAGCACCGTTGAGAGAATCGGTTAATTGCTGCCAAAGAGCATCAATTCTTGGTTTGTCCCGTTTTGTGAACCCCTTCGCAATATCGGGATATTTTTCCATAAATTCAATTATAATTGTATTTTGTGTTGCATTTTTATGTTTTCCCCTATTACGAATAAGAATATAAGATAATTAATATTTATTGTTATTCAAAACCACCATTTACTCACATTTCTACTTAATTTGTAACTGCAAGTGGAAAAAAAACGTTTATACAAATCAAATCCAATAGCGGTAAGTTGCTTGGATTGTTTTCAATAACAAAACCGATAATTTTGGTTTCGGTGACACCTAAAACCGACACTAATTCCGATTCGAACATAAAACCGATATCATCGGATTTCATGACACCAAAGCAATTTTTTTGTCGTTTTCAATTCCAATCCCGACATCAATTGGATTCCATGACAGCCCTGATACTTCTTTTTTGCTACCACCGGCCGATTCAGTTTCGGAAATGTACCCACAAAGTTGGAATGTTTCCTTTCTCATATAATACATGACCAGCTGACCAGACAGCATAGCCACTGTCTGTTAATTCGTGAAATTATGTCAATATGGATTAATGAATTTTTGAGAAACCACAGCTCAATCATCTATGATGTTCGCCACCGTGTGAACGTCTGCCTGTACTTTTACTATCAAATAGTACAGTGAGGTCCTTTCCGTTTTTATCGAGGTTTTGGTGTTCAGACTCAGCAACATAGCGACATAGAAGCAGATCATTTTCATGCTCTCGAGAGCTGTTTTAAAGTCAATATGAGACAAGATTTTTGTGAATTTTTATATAAGTGTCATCCGTCTGACTTGCACTTACCCAACCAAATTTCGCAAAAAATACGATGCATACATTCTGTCTGTACACCATCGGTCAATCTCTGTTCAGACTTCATCCTAACATGGTTACGAAGCTTCTATTCCATCTAGGGCATATAGGAGCTTCGCAGTTTAATGGGATAGATAAAGTATAGAATTTGGACATCAAGGCTATTTTAAGCTCCGTCTTACAAGACGATTACTTTAATTCGATTAAAATCTGGCTCTACAAAGGACATTAAGTCTCATGTAAGGTGTTACAGCTTGCCAATATAACCTACACCATCGTCATTGACTATGACATCAGACTCGTCGTCCTCCACTCTGTATGCTTTGAATATTGGTATTAATATCACCTCCCTGCCTCAACGTGAATATGAATAAGTTGATACATCTTATCATATAGTTTTCGAGCATTACTCGCGCATAATGGCCTATTTCTTTTTCTCTCGCAATTCCATCTTGGCTCCATTTTCCACTCTCGATATCACTCGTTGTTGGACAGTTTTTTCCCCTCAATGCTTTCTTTCTATTATATTTTTTTCGCTGAACGTGAAATACCGTAGCACAGTTTCCTTATGCTGACTTGTTGATGAGTGGCCTCTGATGAGAAGAGTGTAAGTCGAGCAAAGTTCCCTTATGCTGACTTGTTGATGAGTGGCCTCTGATGAGAAGAGTGTAAGTCGAGCGGGGAACTTTTTGGGTCTCTACGTTCAACTTTTCTAAGTTAAATAATCGGACTTTGATCTGGATTGCATCTGAGTCTCTACGTCACCTTAAATCCAAAATTAAACTTGAGCTCCTTTATCTGATCAAAAGTCTCAAGGACTTGTGTTCCTCCATCCTGGTCCTGCCCATCGTATTTCCTGGATGGTGGTGGTGATCAACTAGTTGGGCATCGGCACCTTCTGATAATACTTCCATAAACTTTTAAACCTAGTATATCTGAATGGATCCACTAAAGATTTCTTTTAGCCGTAACTCAAGGCTGCACATGGGCAGGTTACCGCATACAACACTTGTGTTACCCGACGGAGACACAACAGCCGGAACTGAGTTCAGTCTTGTAATTGTTACTTAAAGCTTTCACTAGTATATTTAAGGAAAAAGAAAAAACAAATTTTAAGTTCTACCAAATCCAAGTTCAATGGCAAGCGGGAATTGGAGTGGAAGCAAACAAAAATTCCAAAATATGCCAAGAATGACACAGACAGGTCATAAATTAAGTGTGAATGTGTCAGAATGTTTATAAGAACTTTCATTGCATTCACATATTTATTTTAACGACAGCCCTTAAGCGAGTTTTCATGCTTAGTATTTTTATGGGAATATTTGTAGCTGTTGTTATTCATTTGTTGTTGTTCGTGGTTGCCACTCTTAAGGACATTCCGTTATAGTATGCACACACACTTACAATCCTACTTGAGTAGGAATATACATATATACTCACAAAGCATTTGGACATGAAAGACGAAAAAAGTTTGAAATAAATTTATAAGTTTGACAAAAAAAAACAAAAAATCTAGTTGTAAGACTGAAATTTACCCAGGCATGAAATAATATTATGCTGTTATAGTTGTCGTACGATCAAAGTTTTTATATGTTGTAGGGAAAGGGTGCGCGATTCAGCTACTACGCCAACACAAGTTCGCTATAGTATGTTCCAAGTACACGCAAATTTGGTTATTAACTCAAGTAAAGTGTGCGGTAGGGTCGTGGGTATGATCTCAGAGGTGCACTTCCGACGTCTTGAAGTATGATTTTAATATATACTTGGTGCTTAGTGATTGCATTTGCGACTTGGCTCCTACGTCCTATGTGACAGTCAAAACTCCACGGTCGTAGATATGGTGATTTCTATGGACCAGTATCAACACCGATAATAATATCAACCTTGAAATCCAACGCAGAATCAATCTAGCCATATTGCACAGAAGCGTGGACGATGTCAACGTCTGATGATCGGTTTTGGGATTCCTTGAGGGAAAAGTTTTGTCTAAGATTTATGGTCCTCTACGAGTTGGGAACGGCGAATACCGCAGCCGATGCAATGATGAGCTGTACGAGCTATACAATGATATTGACATAGTTCAGTGAATGAAGAGACAGCGGCTACGCTGGCTAGGTCATGTCGTCCGAATGGATGAAAGCACTTCAGCTTTGAAAGTATTCGCAGTATCCGCTGGTGGAATCAGAGCAAAAGGAAGACCTCCACTCCGTTGGAAGGATCAGGTGGGTAGCGAAAAGAGGAGATGAATGGCGCGCTATTATTGATTCGGCTATAATCGCGTAAGTGGTGCGAACGTTAATTAAGAAGAAGAATATATATGCTCTAAGCCTCTGTATCTGACTTATTGTTCAAAATTAAAGTCCTCTCTCCACTAACAAAAACAAAACTCTACAACTGGCTCATCATAGCGACTAAGCCAATTAAGAAGAAAATGCTCTGGAGTTGAAAAGGGAAACTGAAAATGGCAAAGTTATGATGCCTCTAGAGAAACGGCAACAACAAAAGTTGAGTAACTTCGCCATCAGAGTTAATGTTTGTGAGAAATTGCGTATTTCATTCAATATATCTTATCCTATTTTGACGTTCACTTCCCATTTCATATAATAACAAAGACAAAGGTTGTCGCCTCTGAATAGCGCATCTAGATCAAGGCTATATCCAGCTGGACAACTAGAAACAGGAGGAATGTATATATTAAATATTTTGAGCTCGGTATCGCGTGACCGAATAGTTATGCCCTGACATTTTAAGGTAGTATCCCTGCGGTCGATGTCGCCGTTAATAAGACGATACTGCACGGTGTTGTCGTCCCGCTCGTGATCCTTGCGGATTATGTTGTATCCGGCCCGGCTCAGAAGGTCCGAGCAGGCGGTCAGCTTCGTTTCCTGGATCGCCCGGCTTATAAAGTCGACTAGCTCCTCGATCTTCCCCTGGAGTCCGTTGCGGTTAAATTGTAAGAGAAGTGTCTCTCTCGGAGGAACGTTTGTGATGCGAAGGGTGAGGGAGTGATGCGTGGATGGAGTGTGTTGCTGTTGTGTCACCCGCTGAGATTGGTTCCACGCGTTGGTGTTGGTTGGCTGTGTTATTGTAGAGACAAGGGGGGCAGACTCCTACAGCACGGAGCAACGTATGCATCATTCCACTCACGGGTAGTACGCAGGCCAGAGCACGTCCAAAAATGACACCAGCCGGAGCAAGAGTTGCATCTGACTGAGGTCATGTTCCGACGTACTATGGTTTGACAGACGGAGCAGACTATGTGGGGGACTAGGAGTTGCTGGGTCGCCCTCAAACAGGAGGAGGAAAAGGAGCTGGTTGATGGAAATCATGATGCAGGGAGCTCCGGGAGATCGTAGAGGTCTGTGGGTTACCCAAAGTGGGTAAGGGTGCTGAAGACGAGATAGCTTGTGGTCCACTCTCTGTGGGTCTTAAGGCCTGAGCAGACATTAAGATGACTCCAACCATCGCACTGGTTGCACCTAACGGAGGTGGAGGAGTGGTGGAGTCTTTTAAGGCACACGCTGCAGAAATAATCCGTCGGATCAAGGTTGGTTTCGACGCCAGCACTGATGAAAAGGATTTGGAGCAGCCCAGCTGCGAGGTGTTGCTCCGTTGGCGTACTTAGATTAATTTTACCTGTTGACCCAAACGGGGTTAGATCGCCGAAAGGGTGACAGCCCTGAGCGATTGTTTTTTTCTCTTAATTTTTCCTAACGCTTTTTTAAACAGCTTTTTAAAGAACCATCAACTTGGGAGGACTCTTATTCACTTTAAGATTCTTCTTCTTCTTCTTTACTGACGCTGGCATCGCTTACGCGATTATAGCCGAATCAATATTAGCGTGCCACTCATCTCTTATTTTCGCTGTCTGACGTCAGTTGGAAATACCAAGTGAACCAGATCACTTTCCACCTGATTCTTTCAACGGAGTGGAGGTCTTCCTCTTCCTCTGCTTCCACTAGCGGGTACTGCATCGAATACTTTCAAAGCTGGAGTTCTTTCATCCATTCGGACGACATGACCGAGCCAGCGTAGCCGCTGTCTCTTCATTCGCTGAACTATGTCAATACCATCGTATAGCTCGTACAGCTCATCGTTCCATCACCATAAATCATTCGTAAAACTTTGCTCTCGAAGACTCCCAAAGCCGACTCATAAGATTGTGACGTCGTCCACGCCTCTGCGTTATAGAATAGGTCAGGTATGATGAGCGAGTTTGGTTTCGCTCGTTGAGAGAAGATTTTACTTTTTCATTTCCTACTCACTCCAAGTAGCACCTGTTGACAAGAGTGATTCTGCTTTGGAAATTATTATAGGTGTTGATACTGGTTCCTAGATACAAAATTATCTATAACCACAAAGTTGTGACTGTCACCAGTGACGTGGGTACCGAGTCCCGTATGCTACAGGAGATGTGCAATCTTATAGAAAATTGTACCTTCTCTACTCAGCTATGCACGTATTATTTTCTCCAGCAATAAGTTAAAAAAGTCACGCGATAAGAAATCACTCTGTCTGAAACCTTGTTTGGTATCGAACGGCTCAGAGAGGTCCTTTCCGATCCTGACGTAGCTTTAAGTGTTGCTCAAGGTCTGTTTACTTAACCGTATAATCCTGCCGGGGATACCAAGTTCAGACATAGCGGCGTAGAAGGCTGATTTAAGCTCGACGAAGAGGTGGTGTGTGTCGATCTTCTTTTCACGGGTATTTTCCAAGATTCGGCGCATAGGGAAAATCTGGTCGATGTGTGACTTACGAGGTCTAAAGCCACACCGATAAGGTTCAATCAGTTTGTTGACAATAGGTTTTAGTCTTTAATTAATTGACGCAAACTCTGGGACACCATTTTTGTGGATTTGGCAGAGCACACTTAGGTTCTAATCATCGGGTATACTTTCAGTCAACCATATTTTGCAAAGTAGCTGATGCATGCACCTGATCAGTTCTTCACCGCAGTATTTGAATAGCTCGGCCAGTAATCCATCGGTCCCTGCCGCTTTGTTGACTTTTAAGCGGACTATTGCTATTCCGACTTCTTCATAGTCGGGAAACGGAAAACTTTTCCATCGTCATCAATTGGAGTTTGGGGCTCAATATCTCCGGGTCTTTCGTTTTCATTGCCATTCAGCAGGCTGGGGAAGTGTTTTCTCCATAAATTCAATATGCTTTGGGCATCCATCACTAGCTCATCCCTTTGGGCCTTAAAAGAGTTTGCTCCGGTCTTGAAACCTTCCGTAAGTCGCCGTATCTTTTCGTAGAATTTTCAAGTATTATCCTTGTCGACCAGCTTCTCAAGCTCTTCATACTCACACATTTCGGCCTCTTTCTTTTTTCCCTGCGAATGCGTCTTGTTTCCCTCTTCAGCTCCCGGTATCTATCCCACCCCACGGTTCCACATTTCTCAGAGTAGGTGTGCAAGTCGAGTAGAAAACCGTTCGGTAGTCTGTTGTGATTGCAGCTTTTCAACTCGAACCTTCCGTGCGTTTGTTGACGGGCGTTCTTTGATATACAGATGCGGGTGCGTATCTTCGCTGTGACAAGATAGGGATCGGAGTCGATGTAAGGACCTCTTTCACAATATTATCGCCTCGAAAGTTTTTCGAACTTTAGGCAGCCAAGTAGCTTGGTGTTTTTTTTTTTTTTTGGTTGAATCAAGTGCTACATACAACCATATTTCGGGCTCGGGCGAAGTCGATCAGCCTTGGCCTATTTGGGAATGTTTCGTCGTGAAGTTTGAATTTTGCGATTATTTTCCCAGAAATATCGAAAAACTAAGATTTCCACAGCTTTTCATATGACTTATTGAGGCAGAGAACAGACCGTGAATTTTGGTGCAACAGCCAATAATTTTACCAATTGTATGCTCTGGTGTTTGAAAAACTGTCAAACTTGGATGACTTTGTTAGCAGTCGTAGGCATTTCGTTTCATTGGAGAGAATATTAGCTACGCAAGTTGTACTGAATGCACTTCAACAAAGGCAAGATACCATCAAAGCTCCCAAAGAAACCTTAAGGGCGGGAAAAAGAACTTTATGGAAAGATTTCTGCACCAGGATTGAGAGCGCAGCAGAGGCTGCTAGTTAAGATCTATTTTCACCAGGCTCGTCTTTTGCCCCTAGATCAGCTTTTAAAAATATTATTAAATCCGCCACAACATAAATCAATTGCTACTGTGCAGAACTGTAACTATAAATCTGGTAGGGTACCAGAAATGTTCTTGCATAAGAAGGGAAACACCTCGAGGTAGGCTCCTCTCTTCCATGATTTAAAATCTTACAGTAACTTGCTTCTATGGAGAATTTAGAGGTCACATAGATTCTGTGCGATTGAATTCATCGAAAAATTATCGAACTGGTCTTATCAATGTGGTTTCTGTACCAACTCGACTAAGGTAAAAATGAGTATTTTCACAAATAAATGAAAAATGTACGTCCATTGAGGCTCTAATTGTAACAATCAACATCTTTCCACCGTCTTTCTTCACAGAGAACCCTCCTATAGAACTCTCTTTCAGGTAACCTGACCATTGCATTATTTTTCAGGTTTGGATATTTGCCTACCATATCATGGAAACTACAGCCAGTTTTAAAGACAGGAGATGGTTAAACAGAACAGACTGTCTTTTCAGGTGGGTCTTTGAGCAAAGAGACTTCGAGGAAAACTGGAAGGCGGATGAAATTGCTAGGCAAGATAAGTTTATGTGAACATGCCGCATCAAGGTGGAGTGAAACTTCAAATTTGCAAATCCATGCACACCTGGCCGAAATGGGATAAGAAGAAATCACGTGCTCCAAAGCAATAGGAGATCTGACAGGCACTGTCTGATAGGATCGCACGCGAAGAGACTAAGGGCTGCCTATAGAAAATTCTGCAGAAGCTGCGAGGATGATGAAGGGAAGAAAACGATCACCGATCTATTATGCGACTAACCTGTTTTGAGCAGGACATCAAAGTCATGCACCATAATAAGTTCATTAGAGAATCAAAATGGCTGAAAAATGAAGCCTGATGGTCAAGTTTTTGTGACATCACAATGGGTCTTAGACAGGCCATAGTGTAATCGATACAATGGATTGGTAGCCAACATAACCTAATCTAACCTAACTAACCAAGACACTGTTTCATGCTTCAAATCTAGATAAGCTTGAGAGAGGACGGTCTCTCTTTTTATAGAGAAGTAATCTCAAAGTGGGGGTGGGGCCATTTGTAGAAGTTCACGCAAGTGAGGAAAGCGTTTGATCGCCAATCACATGGGAGTGACCAGAAACGATCTTCTGCATATGGTTCAATCAGCTCACGACTTCCGGTCTTACACCATTTATCCCCTGGGTATCCAAAAAATATCTGTTTGGAAGCAAGCTAAAGTGACAAAGTGAATCCCATGCGGTTAGGCGTAGGGTTTGGGACCCACCACATGAAAAGACAACACAATGAAAAATCTAATTCAGCCTGGTTTAAAGGATTACGGATTGAGGGCACGCACCTGGAATGTCTGGTCCCTCAATTGGGAAGGTGCCGCTGCCCAGCTGGTCGATATCCTCTTAAGAATTCAGGCTAGCATCACCGCCGTCCAAGAAGAGCGATGGACGGGACAAGGACGAAAGCGAGTAGGTTCTTGTGACATTTACTACAGCGGCCATATAAAGGAGCGCCAATCTGGTGTCGGATTTGTGGTGGAAGAGAGACTCCTTCGTCGAGTGCTGGCATTCACCCCGGTGGACGAACGTCTCGCCACATTCCGCATCAAAGCAAAATTTTTCAACATATCGTTGATTTGTGCCGCCCACGCTCCGACGGAAGAGAAGGACGATTTGGCCAAATATGCCTTTTATGAGCGCCTAGAGCACACTTACGGGTGCTGCCCCCGCCACGAAGTCAAAATTATGTTTGGTGACTTAAAGTACAGGGTATAGGAGTACATATATAATTGGCGCTTTTCAACAGCTGAAGCGATTTTCGGCCGAGCTCCTCCTCCAATTTGTGGTTTTGCGCGTTGATGTTGGAAAAACACAAATGGAGGGACCTACAGTTTGTGCTAAGCCGCCTCCGAACAGCTGATGGTTCGAGCTACTACTACATTCATGAAGTAAACTTCGGTGTCATGCGGTGCTTTTGGCAAGGTCATTGAAGCAAAGAATTTGGAGAAAAAAAAATTGAAACTTTAGGAATTTTTTCGAAGCACAGGGAAACGGATATATATGGTATTTACTGAAAAATTTTCATTTCATTACTTTGGTGATATCAACGGCGCACCCATCTTATGCCCCACAAAGATACATACATACTTAGGCTGCTATATATATGTCTGACCAAATAATGAAAACACGAATATTTATCAACGAAAATGGTTTTATTGTTTTTCAAAATATTCTCCATCAAGATTTATACACTTTTGCATGCGCTCAAACCAATTTTCGAAGCACTTTTTCCACTCCGATTGAGACACCTCCAAAACATGGTTTAGAATGCTTCAACAGCATCTTCTGGCGGATGTCAAAAAGGCGCTGGTTTGAGCCGATGTGTGAGAGCTCGCATTGTCATGGTGCACAATGATTCGTTTCTCTTGTTCGTTTTTCGAATTTCTTCGAAGACTTCAGGCAAACAAATGGTGGTGTACCACTCAGAATTGACCGTCCTACGTTGCTCAAGCGGAACAGTCGCCACATGACCAGTTTTGCCGAAGAAACAGGCGGCCATTTGCTTCGAAGTGCTTCTTCCACGAAAAACTTTCGTTGGATTTGGTTCGTCTTGGAAGACCCACACGGTCGATTGCCGTTTTGTTTCGGGCTCATACGTATAGATCCATGATTCGTCACCTGTGACGATCTTATAAACGTCTTTTGAAGCACCGCGATCGTATTTTTTCAGCATTTCTTTACACCAATCCCCACGAGTCTTTTTTTGAGCGATTGTCAAATTGTGCGGGATCCAACGAGAACAAACCTTTTTTACGGCCAGGTGTTCATGCAATATCGAATGTATGCTGGTGGGAGAAATGCATAGGCATGCCTCTATCTGAAGGTATGTTACATGGCGGTCTTGCATTATCAGTTCACGTACGGCATCGATGTTCTCTGGCACAACGGCTGTTTTTGGACGACATTCCCGGAATTCGTCTTTGAGCGAGCGTCGGCCACGATTGAATTCGTTGTACCAGTTTTTCACAGTGCTATAGGATGGTGCTTCATAGCCATACAAAGATTTTAGTTCATCGAGGCGCTCTTGTCGTGATAATCCACGTCGAAAGTTTTGAAAAATGATCGCACGAAAATGTTCACGAGTTAATTCCATTTTTTGGCCGAGATGAATTTTTTAATTCCCTGTAAATAAAACAAATCACTATGAAGTGACAAAACGTTCTGAGTGATGTTATGCTAAAAAATGTCAAACTTTCCAATGGAAATGTCAGATTGCACCTGACAACACTTAGTGTTGCCTAGGCCAGACCTATAGATAGCAGCCTACGTAGTATCAATGAAATGGCAAATAGGCAATTTTAAAGGGTAACTGCAATGATAAAAGAATTTTTATGTATTCTTACTGTAGTAGTAACAGAATTTTTTATCTTCCGCTATGTCTTTGTGCTGCTTACTTCATTGTTTGAACTTGTATGCAGCCAAATTGGTTATAAAAACGAAACTTTTACGGGGTATTCAACACAATAATTTTTTCAAGCTATTGATTAGGTAGACAATTCATATGTACGAGTATATCGAAAGAAAGCATGTTGTCATGATTATAGGTACTTTTATGTAATCGTATGTGTACGTCCGCGGTAGCCGAGTGGTTAGCATTGCGTACTGACATTCGGAAGGCTCGGGTTCAAAACCCGGTGCCACCAACATAGAAAAGTTAAGGAAAATTAACCTAAATAAAAAATTAAGTTAAATTTTCTAATTGCGATCGCCCCTCAGCAGGAAATGTCACCCCCTCCGATTGTATTTTGGACATGAAATAAAGGATCCTCTTAAAAAAGCCATCAGCCGTTCGGAGGCGGCATAGTATAAACTGTAGGTCCCTCCATTTGTCCATTTGTTGGAAAAACATCAGGACGCAAAACCACAAATTTGAGGAGCAGCTCGGCCGAAAATCCCTTCAGCGGTTGCCAATTATATATATATGTACCTATAAAATTTAGTAAAAGCGAAAATTTTCTTAACCTCACTTAGTCATCAGCAGAGAGTTTCTTAATTTTCATAAGCTTATTTTGAAAAAAAGTAGAATAAAAATGAAATAATGAAATGCTGAGGATTACGCTAGCATACGTGTATACTAAATGAAATAACCTTTTAAAGAGAGTTTAATTATTACCTTGTTATTAGAATGGCATCGTTACTCAACACAGAAAACTGAATGTAAGTAACACCACTAATCAATCTATTTTTCAAAGGCTTGAGATTTTCATCATTCAACACCGGCAACGTTATAATTTCTTATTGTATTATTTTATGTATATTAATATACTTAAAATCTGATGACGATGACTTACATCAATAGCACGTCCACATGTAAACCGCAGCGTATGCGCAACAAAATTATCGAGTTGAAGCAAGAGAAAGATGGAAAAAGTAAAAACTGTGTGGAATGTATCAAAGCTATGACGGATAATAAAATATTTGCGAAATTGAAAATTTCCTCACATATATATTAACAATAACATATTTATGCCATTAGCAAAGGCGATACTTTTTAAAAGCGGCAGAAAGCACAACCGCAATTTCTGTTCCTGCAGTAGCTCAAACATGGGATGGCTAGAAGCAAAAGTGGCAGAACTTAAAACGGTTTCTGCACTTCGTATTTATAAGCATTCAAAAGAGAATGTATAATCTTACAAGCTATGGCATGTTACTATCCTTTTTTTTAATTTAATTCTAGTTAACAACCAGTATTTTTCCCTGCAGGGATAACTTCTTTCTCTATTTAGGTATGTATTCTGCATATGTAGCATGGAAAAAACTGTATCGATTGTTGTGGTGCAAAATATGCAATACATTTAAAACTCTTAAGCACCTACATAACTGCAAATGAAAATTATTCTGTAAAAAACTTACTAAAAATAAAAAAGATATGATAAAAGAAATAAAGAGACTGAATCAGTTGAAGATGTTGTAAAGCCTATGTATAATCGTTTCACTTGCTCCTCAGCAAGTGTTGCTACTATAAGCGAAAGTGTAGCCCAAGACCAAACGTGTCTATTTCTCGACGTCCTCGAGAGGTTGGACTTTCTTACGGGGCATTATAGCGTATTTTGTACTTGGATACACATCTAAATATATATATATATATATATATATATATAATTAGCGCTTTGTAACCGCTGAAGCGATTTTCGGCTGTGGTCCTCCTCCAATTTGTGGTTTTGCGTCTTGATGTTTTTCCAACAAAGGGAGAAATGGAGGAACCTACAGTTTATACTAAGCCGACTCCGAGCGGCTGATGTTTTTTTACGAGGAGCCTATATTTCATGTCCGAAATACAGTCGGAGGGGTGGACATTTCCTGCCGAGGGGCGACCGCAATTAGAAAATTAAGCTTAATTTTTTATTAAAATTAATTTTCCATAACTTTTGGATTTTGGTGGCCTTCCGAATCTCAGTACGCAATGCTAACCACTCGGCTACCGCCGCCGAATTCGCATATATATCAATTTTATCAAGCTGAAAAATGCTAATGCTATACAATAGTACATTATTTATTTTCCCTCTTCTGTGTCTTTATTTGTTGGAATTTTTACAATTTTTGCTTTTAGTACCTTCAATAGTAATAAAAGAAAAATGTTACAGAAACACCTTCACTGAAGTTAATTTGACAGAAAATTGCGATGGCGTTAAGCAGAGGCATGGCTTAAAACCACTCTATATTATACTCGCATATAGGTTTGTCTATGTTGTTTGCAAAAGATGCCCTGTAGTAAAAATTCCACTTGTGTTATATGTAGGCCAATTTTAATGTAAACTGAAGTTATAGCTTTTACCCTTTCTCCTGAGGAAGGCCTTACAGCTATAAACAGACCTTTCATTATAATTTTAATATATAAACCAATCGTAATGATAAATTTCACGTTAATCGAAAAATGTCTATTGTTTTGGTTGAAACATTCTGAGATATTAGCATTAAAGCAATTAAAAAAATAAATTTATTTCCGTTTTTACCAGAAAGGAAAAGTTGTCGTTAATGTTAAACTGTTAACAGATAATGTTTTAAACGTTAAAATTGAAGAGCGCTGTTAATATCATAGCAAACAGCCATTTCGAAGTTGACGTTACGATGAGCTTCGAGTGATTTCAACGTTACTGATTTCATTTCGTTTTGATAACATGGCACCGAAAGGAAACGATATCATTGCCTGGTCTTAATTTTTCTTGTTAGCGAAACGGATTGAGATCGTCGCGTTTGCTGAACATTGTTGATATAAACTGGAAATTGTTTAGCCCATTAACGACTTGAATTTAATAATTATTATATTTAAAAAATAATTTCTTAGCAGGTTACTTAATTTGCACATCAAATTTAATTCCGGTTTGCTCAAACGCTTTATTGACAAATATAGGTATACATAAGTATGTATGTATAAACAAAAATAAGCACTTAGTCAACAAATCCTTAGTTTGCCGCAGAAATTTTATTTCCAGCTTCCCAACGAATTTCACGGCTCGTTTGTTGTCGCCCTCCGTCTACGAACCATCAGTATGAATGGAGTGATGCTTTTACGGTGTTGCATTCAATAAGTATATCTTTTATATTGAGGATTTTGCTTGGGGGAAGTAACTATATTTTTCTAGGCATTTAAGTAGATGCTAAAAGGATAATATAAAATGAATAGTTGGTGTTAAGAGCTGAAAAAATAAATGATATTTTATTAATCACTCATAAAATATCATTTACTTTTTTTCAGCTTTTAACGCCAACTATTCATTTAGAGTTTTTGTGAATTTTTTAAATTAAAAACGTATAATAATATATGTATATAGCAATACCTCTACACAATATATATGTATTATTTAACAAAAATATTGTTTGTTTGATTTGAATATTAATGATGATTCCTTCAAAATGTCTGACAACCGAATGCTGAGCATACTAGGCTTCTGATGCACACAACGTTATAACCAAAACAAAATCAAAATAAAAAAAGTTTAAAATGTATCTATTGAATAGCAATATCTTTTAAAATCTTAATAACGAATTCAGTAAGCAGGTAAAACGTTGCTTTTGAAAGGCGGAGATCCCTTCCTTTGCAGGATGAAACGTTGTCGGGGATTCGGATGATTTTGCAGATTCCACAAATATATTTATCAGGTACTTGCCACTTCTGCGTTTATTTATTTATTTTAAGTCTCTATGCATATATATTCTCTTTGTCCATATACCACGGCGTACCCGTGAGGATTAGCTACGTTTTTGACTGAAATCGCTTTATTTTATGAATAGCTGTTGCGTACTATCGGAGTGATTAGCAGTGCGTGCCACCGTGCTTTAGTTTATGTGTTTCAACACCCCTTCCAAGCTATAGATATAAATGTTTATAATCAGCTTTACGTTCCGATTATCTCCTCAACCATTTGCGTGCACTTGCTTTCCAGTAGTTTTAGTTTTGGGGGAGTTCAACTAAATAAAGGTTTTCTGAAATAAACCAGAGGGTGATGTTCGAAAGCACAAACAAGTGAAAGAAAACTTGCACACAAAAACATAAAAAGTAAAAAAAACTAGATGCGCTGTTTTGCCCCATTACCTTCGAAAGAATACTGGGCCCTAAAAATGTTTTACTACCTACTGTTGCCGTCTTAGCTGCTCTGAACCCAAGCTTTCATTGGTTTCACTTTTATAATCGGCTTTAAAGTTATGACTGTCAACAGAGACGTGGGAACCGTGTAGCGAATGCTATGACTGTTTTTTTGAGGCGATATTTCGTTCTGCCCTCGTTCTTTACCAGACCCATTCGCTTCGTTATTTTTCAAGCTTGGAGAAAGCATAACTAACAGAGCGGTTGTAAGGCCTATGATATGAATATCATTGGTATACGCTAGTTGTCTAAGACTCTTGTAAAATAGTCCAGTTTTTATTATTTTCTCCAACATTAAATTGAAAAATTCGTACGAGAAAGAGTCACGCTGTCTGAAGCCTTAGTTGGTATCGAACTGCTCCGAGAGGTCCGTACCGTTCTGACTATGACATCTGGTGTAGACCAGCGTCAGTTTACAAAGCCGTATAACTTTTTCGGGGAGACCTCATTCAGGCATAGCGACGTAGATCCAGTCCTATTCGTTCCGTTGAAGGCTGCTTTAAAATCTATTAAAAGGGGATGTGTATGGCTTATTTTCCCTCGGGTGTTTTTAAAACGTGTCATTAGAAGATTTATTAGGTCTAAAGCTACACTGGTAAGGTCCAATCAATTTGCTGACGGAGAGTTTTGGTCTTTCACACAATACGCTCAATAGGACCTTATATTGCCATCGCCGGCCTTTCCTCCGACCATATTCTGCAAAGAAGCTGAAGCATGCACCTTGTCTGCTCTTCACTACCATGTTCCGACAGCTTTGCCGGCAAACTGAAGCTGATGTCGATTTTTGTTCACCATCTCTGGGTCTTTCACCTTCACTGCCATTCACTAGACTGGAAAAGTTTTCTCTCCAGGAAGTATGCTCTGAACATCAATCATCAGATTACCATCTTGGCTCCAAAATATGACCAGTGGTACTAAAAGTTTGCCTATTGCTGAAAACATATGTATCAAGATGTACATATGTGTGACAATATGTACTCATGGGTTCGAGTCCTGGTCAGGCGAGCATAAAAAAGTTTGAGAAAACCAATTTAAATAATAAATAAAATTACTTTATCCAATTGACCCTCAATATAATCTATCAGCCGTTCTAAGACAGCTTAGACTAATCTGTACATAAGTCCACTTGTTTTTTTTTAATTGGGGCACCACTAAGTTGAGAAGTCTTTTATGTCCTCTGGACTACATTGAAACGGTTGGGATTGATTTCAATAGCTTTTAAGCAAATCGGGTTTATTATTGTTTTCATTTATCATTTCCTAAGCAATCGATATTTCCCAAACCAACGTAGCTATATAGGACTGGTTGTTTCACCAACACTTTAATTCATTTCTCTCTGGGTTCTTTGGTTTTTAAAATTCGGATTGAAGTATAAATTGAGCAATTAATATTATCAGTTTAAAGGTGTAGAATCGTTAAACTTACATATCTGTATCAATTGATTGATGTGTTTCAGTTATGCGTCTGATGAGTTTACGATTGCAAACCCAAGTGCAAATTCGAATGGTTATTAAGCGCTTTTTATGTCCATTTACAGGTCTATTCTGTCGAGGTAATCAAATTTACTTTTGTATTAAAATTTGCCATTCAGTAATTTTTTTACTATTTCGTATTCTGAGTTTACTGTAAGTTTTGTTATCCGCGAAATAGGAGGTAACAAACAATCTGCTGTTTGATTTTGTGCTGTTAATTAGGGAAAAACTAAAAACAAAAAAAAAATTGAGGATAGCGCTGTCATTCAGCATTTACGCCTGAACAAACCTATTTGTTTAAAGCTTATAAACGAATTGCCACCAAATGACCAAGGAGTAGATGTTCATTTTCATATATAATTCTTAAATCAAAATTTTTTTAGACAGAAGACATCCTTGCCGTTTTATGTGAGGTTTCTCTCAACGATACTTAGAAATGCGTTGGGAGCATTTGTCTAACTGCTATGAGCCAACATTCTGTTTTGCGATCACTGCTATTTCTATATTTCAATTTGATTGCCAAAGTAAAAGCAGGGAAAATATGTTTCCCAGCAACAAATGAAATGTTAAAATACATATATGTGACTATGCTTCTGTTTACTTTACCAATTGGCTAATATAATTTCACATGGGCGAAAAAAGCAGTGCTGCCAAACTTTTTTTAAACAATGTGCACTGGAATACCAAATTCAATTTTGCGTAAGAAATTTTACTTTACCGGTAACAGTGAGAATAGGCATGTTAATGTCAGTATTTTGCTTTTAACCATAAAGAAGATTGCATGACCCTTTACTCTAGTGCTAATTCCAAACGAGTGAAAAGTAAGAGACGAAATGGCAATTAAATTAAATTGAATGTAAAACACAGATTTTTGTATGTTTTACATTTAGAAGGATATATGTATGTATACATACATGCAAATGTCGACTAATATGTCAAGTATGCTATAGACAGCTCGTTAATTAAGTCCGAATTTGTCAGAAAGTGTAAAAGAAAAAAATGTTGCCAAAATTTGAATTTATTTTTTTTTACAGCCTTTAAGTGAAGTTTCATGTTTGTCCATATTACCAGAGTACTTGTAGTAGTTGCTGATACCGTTATTGCTACGTATAAACTCTTTTAACGACGAAGAAACTACGTTGTTAACCATAGCACACTCAAATAATAAAGAGACACTGAAAGCAAATATTAACGCGCCTACCAAATTGAAACAGACAAGTTCTCAGTGAGTTTCTAAAGGTTACACTTGCCTGTTAGTTGGGCGTGTGGCTGTTGTTATGCTTATTTAACAGCCCACAAACAAAGCACACAGAGGTTGTCATAAAAATCTACTTTCGGTGCTTAAATATTTACGATACATTTACAGCAGTTTAATAAGTTTTTGACTTTATGAATATGGCTGTCATACACGTATAATATTAATAAAGAACTCTAAACGTTTGTGAGATCTATAATCGGGTGTAGTTCTGCTTCTGGGCATTCAGATACAGCTGAAAGATTATTCAATTCCTATTCTTGGGTCTTCGCCGCAAACGTCAGCACTCTTGTGGAGATGTCAGCGGCGGATTTATCAACAGGCTGAGTAGGCTGTAGCCTAGGGCGGCAAATTTTAAGGGGCGCCAAATTAAAAAAAATTAACATTTGTACAGCAAAGACAAGTTATAAAAATTTTACAGGAATTACAGTCTTTAACAAATTTGCAAAAACTGGAAACGGCTGTAATGGTTGTTGTATGGAATGTTTTTCTGGAGAGAATAAACAAAGTAAATGTTCAAATTCAGACTTCTAATATAGATTTGATCACTGTTGCTGATCTTTACGAATCACTCAGTAAGTTTTTCATAGCTGAACGAGGAAATTTTAAGTTTTTTGAAAAAAGGCAATCGAATTGAGTGTATCAAAACAATATACAAAACAGATGGGAAAACGACAACCAAAAAGAAAAAAAAGATTTGATGAAACTCCCGAAGAAGATATTCGAATGGCTGCGAGTGATTACTTCAGGGTTAACACGTTTCTCGTTCTCATAGACAGATTCATATCCGAATTAGCAAAGCGGCAAGAGGCTTATAAAGGATTTAACGAAAAATTTTCATTTCTTACTAAAATGAATGAGTTGTCACCATCAAGTGTGACAGAAAAAACCAGTTTTTTGGAAGAAATATATCCTAATGATTTAGAAACAGACTTAGTTCAAGAATGCGTACACTTTCAAGCCTACCTGTCCTCTGAAAGAATTTTAATAAAACCAAAGTTTGGATCATTGAAAAGTCTATCTTCGTTTATACGACAACAAAATTTAGAAAATATTTATCCAAACTTGGATATAGTACTTCGTATTGCTTTATGTACACCAGCAACAAATTGTTCTGGTGAGAGAAGTTTTTTTTGCTTGAGTCAAGAAAAGCTAAACACTTTAGCTCTTTTATGCATAGAATAAGAATTAATCAACAAGATTTCATTCGACGACATAATCAATGATTTTGCGAATTCAAAGTCCCGCAGAAAATTATTGTAATGCTTTTATAATTTAACCTTATTTTTAATACTAACAGATAATTAAAACAGTGGAATTATTATTCTGTTTTTATATTGTAATTGTAATAAAATATATTTATCTACGTTCTTGGAGTGTACATTTTTTGTGTAAGCTTTGTTCATATAATGTAAGTATTATATAGTTTCAAGACATACCGTAACTTTTCTTAAGAGAAGTACGTAATTGAGATTTTCTTTGCATAAAATGATATTTCTTTATAATTATTTAATGTAAGAATAATCAAGGATTTAATACCGTACCTTAGTTTTTAAGTCATAAAGTTGAAATTTCATAGATAGAAAGTGTAATTTATGGAAACTTAAGCTAAGCTATCGAATTTCAGAAGTAATAGGGGCGGCAAAAATTAAAAAGCCTACAGGCGGCAAATTTGTAAATCCGCCACTGGAAGATGTGGTAACTAATAAGAGTGAAGCCTTGATAAATGGTTAAAAAAGAAATAGCTCTATCAGAGCCACTCTGACATATTCGGTTTAATTGTCAGTACATGTCTCATTCAATTGTGAAGTTGCGAGTTGATGTGGAAGCGGGAACCTAGAATGACTGGTCCTCGCGTTTGTGTTGTTGTTGTATTGAACGTAAAAATATTCCTAAAATTGATTCTCGCGAAATAATACCGTTCTTGGTTAGATAAAAATCCGAGTTATTCCGTTATAAGCCCGATCGGCATGCCTTACCGCGGGTAAGTCCTTGAACCACTAGCCCGCTGAGTAGCTCGTCAATATTAACATTGACGCCACCACCATTCAAGGGACCTGACGGAAGGGACAAGAACAAGGGAGTAGAATCTTCGTGCATGAACTAAATCAACTATAAAAAGAGGGTCGCTTTGTTGATGTATTAAAAGTGCTACATGGTTTCATAGTTCTATGGTGTACTCTGATAGATGAACTTCTTGCCACAATCTGCATAAAAGGGAAGTTCTGGAACATAACAACTCGACAGAAAAGCAAAACGGTGCGAGCATTGATGGCTTTTTTTATTGCCAGTGTGGACAAAGAAGATTTCTGCAACCTCCATAACGTAACATGCCTAAATGCGTCGACTAATCGAATACACCGGTACCCGATAAGTGGTTGTCTATAGCAATATATTCCAGAAAAAAAAATATATATATGTATATCATTTAACTTTTTGGCTTTTAAGACTGAAAAACTTCAAGATAGGTCGATGATATTGTAATAGACGCTCGTTGGATTTGAGGACATAACATCTACCCGGACCACTATATTGCAGCAGTGAAGACATGCATCCGTCTCAGTGCAGCAAAAAAAAAGCACGTCAACAAACACCTGGGAGGTTCAACTTAAAAAATTTACAATTATAGTAACAAAGCAGGTAGTTTTCCATCCATCCATTAGGGCCATCCTCATCCAATATGATTTAATAATAACAAGATTCGAAAAGTGGCTGGAGCTAAATGGGAACTGTATTCAGAAATTAAATGTTAAAAATATACTGAAAACAATATATTTTTTTACTGCTTATCATAAATGTATTCTACTCCCGTTTGCTTCTGCTATGAACTATGTAGGCACTTCTGTAGGTATGAGTTTGCTTTTCTTTGAACGTAGAAGATAAGATAAAATAATTGCATTAAGTCTGTTATCACAAATTCAGGTGAATGTGGCTTAAGAAATTTGGGTTGACTGACACAATTATATGACATACTTGGCTAATTGTTAACAGGATCACAAACGAGAATAAATTATAATTCAAAACTCGCTTTTTACTAGTCTCAAAAACGCTTAGATTTCAAATTCTTTACAATAGAAAACAAACCTCCCATTAAATAGTCATACCTAAAATCCCTGAAGGGCATTGATGAACCGTCTAACCTGATCCTGGTGCTAGCACAACTTTCTGTCATAAATGTCATATGTGATCCTTCTATTTAAATTCGTTTTTAATGCCTTTTTGTCCTAATGCCGCTAGAGTTCCCCTGGCGGAAGCCGCATCAACAGCAATAAGAAAAGCAGCTTTGAAATTCAACGCAGAATCGTAGTGAGTTCCCCAGTTTTCTCTAGTGCGTATTGAAAACAGATTCTACTCTGGCTGGGCTATGTCCCACCAAATTAACTGAACAGATGAAAACTGGATCGTTTTCCATATTTTATTTACTGGTTTCAGCAAAAGGAAGAAAAAGACTTCCACTCCTATGGGGAAAGTGGCTGCACTTGTTATATCCAATTGGCGCCAAAGAGCATAAAGGGGAACGAAGAACATCTTTACTTCCATAGATCCATAGGTATATCTCTATATACATAGTTTTTCACAAAGATATAGTCACATTTTACAAAAAAGCTTTTTTGATGACTATAAAATACTGCATTCTTATCACACGAGTGCTCCGTCGACTGCTTTTATAAATATTTTATCATAAAGTCACCAGCTCGTACGCTGTATCAATTACTTATCAGCTGCTTCGAAAAAACCTCAAACTATCCACGTTGGTAGAACTTGCAAGGAAAAAATATATAAATAAAAATAAAATTAAAGTGTAAACGAACGTTCGGAATGCCAAAACCTCTTTCTCATGTATTTTGTTTGTGTAATTTGTTGAAATGAAAGGAAGAACAAGCAATCATATGATGTTATTCCAGCTCAAATTCGAAAAAAGATTCGAGCTGTTTTGAGCATATTCAAGGCGAATTTATAAAAAGTGAAGTTGCCGCATCATATGCTTGCTTGTTCCACGGCGAATTTAACAAGGTGGAGTTACTTGGGCACCGAATTCAACTTTTTTCATTTAATTAATTCGTTTTAGTGTAAAGGCAGTCAAAATGTTTGTTTATGTATGGTATATACATATATAATTGGCGCTATGTAACCGCTGAAGCGATTTTTCAGCCGGGCTCCTCCTCCAATTTGTGGTTATGCGTCTTGATGTTTTCCAACAAATGGAGGGACCTACAGTTTATACTGAGCCACCTCCGAACGGCTGATGGTTTTTTACGAGGAGTTTTTTTATTTCATGTCCGAAATACACTCGGAGGAGTGGACATTCCCTGCCGAGGGGCGATCGCAATTAGAAAATATAACTTAATTTCTTATTTAAATTAATTTTTCATAACTTGTTGGTGGCACTGGGATTTGAACTTGAGCCTTCCGAATGTCAGTACGCAATGATAACCACTCGGCTACCGCGGCTGCGACTATTTATATTTTGACTTTTTTGTTATTTTTAGTTTGAACTTCTAATTGCATTTATGACAAAAGTATTTCATATTCTTTGCTTATTTTGGATAGAAAGGCTCCTTCTCTCACTAGATCGTCTGCCGGGTAATTGCTTGGGGTGGCCGGGTACCCGAGCTATGCCAGTGTTACTAATTTTGATGTGGTACTGTTACACTGTAGGGATCTGATGGCAGTTTGAATATCAGAATTTATCGTAACCGAGAGTTCTGCTACCGTAGATTTGAGCGGGATTGTCGAAGCAGTCCGTTGTGTTTTGTATGTATGTATATAGAACAGGGAGGTCGAAAGTTTTTCTAAGCTACACAAGATGAAGGATCCACATCTTTCTGGATTTGTGTTGGCCAAAGAAATTTGAAAATGGGGCTTGATATACATACACCATTTTTTAAAAAGGAAATTACGTTTATATTATGGTTAAATATAACATATTATTCTAATGTTAACATGGAATAAATAATAATTATAATCAATTATATAAAGTACAACTGTCTGCACAGCGTTACCTAAAATTTAAATGAGTGCTATAATTCTAGTAATCTCTTATGACAATAACAATTATAATATTTTCATATATCGGCCAGTGTATCAAAGTCTAATGTTCATTGCTACAAATTTTAATTTTTGTTTTTCTTTTTTTTCTGTTTTTTGTTTTGAATTATTCATACAATTTGAGAAAAGCGAATTGTATGAATTTGCCATGATTTTGGTAATTATTACACTGAAAACAAAAAAAAAACCTTGTTTAATTCGCCTTGAATATTTGTAACTGAAAAAGATTATTTCAACTTATGAATTAACTATGGTCAAGAGCGCAAAATGTCTAATAAGGCTAAACGGGGAGCTAAATCATTTTTCCATGCTCCAAAAGATTCATTAATTCGTTTGGTGTGGTCTTTGTCGTATGTAGTGCAGCTGCGCGAAAAAGATCTCATTTGTGGAGATCATTTTTTAAATGAGGACAAGGCTGATGCGGGAATAAGCACAAGACTTCTTGGAAAGGCTGTCCCATCCCGTTAAATTGTATCTCAAATCCGTTCAAGCATACTGTGCTTGATTCCAAGTTCTACAGGCCAGAAAGGTAATTTTAAATGTTGTTTTATTTAGAAACTTTGTTGTAAGACTATTTATTATTATTATTCTTGTTATTGTGTTTGTAATTAATTTAATGTTTACTACTTTAACTTAATGTTTAAATGTGTGCTGATCAAAAAACCAACCCAAAATCGTACGCCCAAATTGTAGTGCATTCATATTTTAGATTCCTACTGAGTATTTTTAAATGTTAACCTCGGTTTATATACGTGTATGCGTATCCCTAGCTCTAAAGTTTTCGCTGATGAACGATGGGTGTGAGCTGGAACTTTATATTCTCAGGAAAGAAGTGAATAGATATCAAGCAGAAATTAAAGCACTAAAAAAATAAGTAAGTAAGAGATATTAGATATTGTCATAAATAATTTTAAGAAAATATTTATGTACTGCGTAAAATGGTTATCCCAGGTATCTGTTAACTGTTAAAATATTTATATATATTATCAACATAAAGTGTTATTTTGTCAATTAAAGATCGTCGAATAAATTGATACTGGACGGATATATCGAATGCAATTTGGATATATGCAGCAGGGCCACGGGCATATAACCACTTATATAATAAAGGTTTCCCACCTTTTCACGTTACAACGTTGGTTCCGTGGAACATGCTCGTTTTAAAGAGAGATTTTTGAAGTATCATAACATTTTTAATTAACGTAATGCTGTGGTATGAATTTTTTGCAATATGGACAATGATCGGATGCGGATCAAAACTATTTAGGCTATTAAATTGTCTAATAAGCCGCCAAAATATGTCACCAATTACCTCTGTAAGGTATCATAAGCGAAGCACCAGAAATTGTTAGACTACTGCAACTGTGGAGAGCTTAATAACAAATTAAATTATTTATTTTATGCTGAAAAGTTTTTAATCGTCAGATATTTGTTTCCTTAATAATTTCTTGAACTCTTTGCTTAATGTTTTATTGACCTGCAATTTGCAATTTGTATCACTCATATTCTGGCTAATCATTAATTTGAACAGTTATAAATTTCAAATAAAAAAATCGGATTGCAATTTTTAATATGAAACCCAGCTCCTACGGCTTCGCTCATTCCGCAATTGCTCGAAGGGAAGCAGCCTAAATATATATACTATAATGTCTTATAATTTATGAAAAGAAATACGGCGTAAAATTTTAGAGTATATTTTTTAAAATAAAATTCACATAACGTAAAAAAATATGGATTAACATAAAGACTTTATTTACAATAGTATTGCATATCTTTAGGAGTAAGAGATACTAGATATTTGTAATAATATGAGTATTGAAACAATTACATATACATTTATAATTCCTTTGTTCCATTCATTTGGCAAAAATTAAAAAAAAGTAAATAGTCACGGAAACGTAAGAAGCCAGCTGGAATGTATTTTTAGATAACAAATCGGTGAAATCAACTACACGAGTAAAGGTAAATGGCTCGTAGAGAGAAGAAAAATATTAGATTTTTGATTCAAAATAGACACTTTCGATTTAATGGAAAAATTTTTAGAAATTAATCATTTAAATTTCCAGATTACCCCTCGGATCTATAGGGTAATCCATTTCCTAGTGTCAAACTACAGGGCTGTATTTCGATATGGTCAAACCAAAAACTCGGGTGTTACATATGTAATTAAAAAAAAAATTTCGCATTTGGAGCTCCAAGAATCCCTAAATAAATGAAGGAAGGTCACTATACCAAAAAAAAAAAGCTTATTGTCTGGAGCTCTCTTTGGCCCGATGGTTTTGATTGGACTTTACTTTTTTCAAAACTGCAAACGGCGAGAAAACCGCCTTCTTTGGTCCTTAATTGAAGAGCACGGCAATATGTGGTTTCAACAAGAAAGTCCGTCATGCCACACAGCACTAGAGAATATGGTTTTATTACGAGAAAAATTTCTCCCGTCTTGGCGATGAAAATTGGGCACCGAGATAGCGCGATTAAGTGGCTACGCGAAAGGCTGTTTTTATGGGATAAGCCTTTAACTCTTGAGTTATTGAAAACCTACAGTCGTCAAGTTATGGCTGAGATACCGCTGTATGTAATGCCAACGTTCAAACCTTGCAATATAAAAAAACTTGTACGGAAAATTTTTTTTAAATGACTTTTAATTACGTTTATTTATAATATATTATAATATTTTTTCAAGCCAGCCAACAATTAAAACAGGTAGGAACATTTTTCATTCCTTTTTAAAGAACTCAAGATTTGATTCGAACCTTTTCCAACAACAACTAGTACTCGCACACTCGTTCTTTGCTCATTGTACCGATTCTAGCAGTTCGAGATTTTTTCAAATATTTTGAGCAAAAATTTGGATCTTTTACTCAAGACTTGGATTGGTGTAAGGAAATGCTGAAAAAACACGATCGCGGTGCTTCAAAAGCCGTTTATAAGATCGTCACAGGTAACGAATCATGGATCTATGCGTATGAGCCCGAAACAAAACAGCAATCGACCTTGTGGGTCTTCCAAGACGAGCCAAATCCAAAAACAAAAAAATAAAGAAACCAGTTTGGTTGTTGGTTCGTATTTTCATTATTAGGCCAGAAATATATATAGCAGCCCTCGTACTAAAACAATTTAGCAAACTTAATTCAAAATTTTAAATCTCCAAACAAACATTTAAGCAGTTGAACAAGGAACGAGTATCGATCTGCTCTGCTTTTTTATAGCTCCAGGTTGGTCCAGAAACCCAAAAGATTTTTCGATTAAAGAAGTTGCCTTTTGGCAGCTTTATATTCCAGAAATGAGAACAAATCCTGGCCCATACCTATCAAAACGATATATCTTTCGGGATTACCACTGAGCTGGAATACCTCTCCAAGACTTGTCCTCAGTTCTTTATCTTATTTGGACATCATCTTGAGGATGGGCTCCGACGACATGACACCCATCCTCCCCTGAATAAGATATGTGATCAGAGTTAACAAACATCATCAGTGAAAAGATTTTGCAAAGAATTTTCAATAGTAATCGAAAACTTGTAAATTACACAAATTGAAGTGATAGCCAAGAGTAAAATACCTGAAGTAGGCCCACATGTAAACCATAGCGTATGCGAATTATCACTTGCCGTAAGGAAATGAGCCAATGTCGAAAAATACAAAATACGCACCGAGAGCTATGGAATACATGTGTGGGTGATAAGAACTGAAAAGGTGAACATGAAAATTTAGTCAACATATGCAACAACAATAACAAAAATTTGCAAAAATTGCAGGCACAAGCAATTCAATAGCTAGGTACATCAAAGCGAAGCCTCAACGCAGCTGAAGCAGAAACAACAATATTTCCTTTCCTTAGACCAATACAACCAGTCGATGGATGAAAACGAAATTGAAAGAGCACAAAATGAACTTCCATACCTACCCTGCAGGAAGCAGGTAGACTTGTATGCAAAAAGTCTAGTTAAATACTAATATTTTGAAGATGATACCGAATCAGTGCGCTAGTAGCAGGAATAAAATAATTTCCGCCACCGTATGTTGTTGTTATATTTTGCTGGCCACGGCTGAGTTTCATTCTCTGTAACGCTCAGTTTAAGTTCGCAAAATGTCGTTGGTCGGACCATGATAGCCGAATGTTTACATCACTTTAGTATGAGAGGTTCAAGGTTCAAGTCCCGCTGCAGCCAAATTAATTTTTGTTTTATTTTTATTTTTGATGCAGTAGATGTCTAAATGGACTAGTATTAAAATAGTATAAAGTTGATGCATACTCGGACTACTATCAGCTCGTATGAGATCGAAAGATTAAAAATATCATTTGCTTACATTGGAAATGGATGGAAAATGAACCAGTTAATGCAAAAATAAAAGCAAGTTGGATTATATTTAGTTAACACTTTTAATACTTTTTCCTGCTGGGTACAGCTATATACCTATAAGTACATTTTTCTTCCATCGACATTTTGAGATTTTCAGTTTCACGTGATGGTAGCTCAACAGCAACAGTAATATCTCTGTGGATTGGTTACTGTAATATGAATTTTCAGAAGAAAATTTATTACACTTTGACAAACATTTTTAGGAAAAATTGGTTTCTTTTGTTGGTTTTCACTTTCTAATGGTAAATTTTTAGCAATCATATCCAGATGACTTGTTCTTTTTTGCGGCAAGATAGTAAAATTTTGGAACGCAATTCAAACATAAGAAAATATTTTCTTATACTCCTAATTTGTACGTACGAGTTGTTTTCAAAAAATAACAAGAAAATTCATTTGCTGCCCAAAATAATCATTTATTCACGTACATACATTCATGTTGTCCGATACAAAATAGTCCCCTTTTAGAAATTATGCTCTTGCGCAAGCGCTTCTCACAATACCCGAAACACTTCTCAGCCTTCACAGCCTCAGTTCTTACAGCGATGGTTTTTTGTTGGCTTTTAAAGTTCTTTAAATTTTGGATATAGGAAAAAGGAGCCATGTCTGGCGAATATGGAGGTTGGCGCATAGTGTTGTTTTTGGTCACAAATTCACAAAAAAAAAGATAGATTCACTTCACGAAATCGGTGTTGGGCTTGTATGTTTTACCATACTCCTTATTGATCGGTTGGCCCGGTGGTTGGATTTCAAGATGCACTATGCCTTAAAAATCGAAAAACACAGCGAGCAAAACCTTCGTGTTTCAACGCAATTGGCGAGCCTATTTTGCTCGAACCAGATTATCCACCCTACGAACATGGAGCTCCTCAAACTACATATATAATCGGTTAAAGATGAACGAGATTTCTGAGCCTGTGTTTCGAGAAGTTAGCTCTATTGAACCCGTGTCAACATACACAGAAACAGTTCGACGTCGAAAAGCTGAAATGTAATAGCTAACAGTTTTCACTTTACTGACACTATCGCTGTTGATAACATCCAAATCAGCCCGATATAAGGGAACTGCTGGATGGCATAGTGAGCTCCCTATATACTGCAGGCAATGGGCTTATTTTTGACAATTTCAAAAAAACAGCTAGCACTTTGAAAAACGTCACACTACAATCGAGAGAAAAATAGTGTTCTTATCGTAACATCGATCGATCGACCATACCGCGAACGGTAAGGCAAATATTAGGTGTCGTAAAAAGAAATCCATTATATTTGCATGGAAATTAAGAGTTTAATTTTTTCTTTTTTTCTTACATGACGGTCGGACTCGACAATGTCCATGATTTTATCGCATTTTCGACAATTGGCATATCCGTGAAGCATATTTTACATCAAAATTACCGGAACGAAACTGAAATTGTGCAAGATTGATTGTAACAGTATCCAGACCATAAACGCTATTCACATTTTCGTTTTCGCCTCTATCGAAGAAAAACTGTAAAATAAAGCGCATTTTCTCTTTGCTGGTATCCATTTTGAAACACGCTCATACAAACCGGAATAAATATGTCAGGAAAGTTTTTTAGTACGAATTGTCATCTTTCTAATACCATCTAACGGAACGCCATCATCGGACTCATACAACAGATAAATAACGTCATCTATTAGAAAAATAAGGGATTTCTTTTAACTACTTACATCTGATATATAAGCAGTCGAATAGGGATGCCAGAGCCATTTAAAGATAATGTAAAAAAACGAGATTCGAGCTTACAAAGCGCTTGAACAGCTGGCCGACACATGTATATACATAGCTAACGCTCGAAAATACTATGAAAAGAAGCGGTGATTTGCAGGTGGTTTCAAAACCGGATACCTCAAAGGTTATCTGCTGATCGATACAGAGCAACTTGCTTGAGTGTTGCTTAAGTTATAAAGATAAGTTTGCAATAGAAAATTTCGAACCTTTGTCCTATTTAGGGCGGTGAGACTTAATGGCACACCGGCTGAACTATTCTAATACCACGGCAAAAGACCTTAATATCGTATGAATGATATTGGCGAACGTATCGTATGAGGGACCAAGATCCAACGTCAATTAACTAATCTGAACAGTATGGACTTAGTCTTGGGAATAACGAAAAATCTCTGCGAGTAGTAGCATAGTAATTAGCAGTGCCGGCTACCATGCGGAAGGCAAATCCAACACAAAATCTTTCTAATTGCGTTCGATCCTTGCAGGGAATGTCAAAAGCTCAAAGAGGATTTCATAAAAATCCATCAGGCGCTCAGAAGCTCTCTCCGTTCGCGCCAGCCGAGAGGTGGCAAAGAAAATTTATCTGTTCAACATGCTATGTATAAGCAATAAAGGTATTGAAATATCATAGAGCAGTACATGGAAAAATATGATGGCCTACAGTAATCGGAAGTTTTCTCTTCATCCTCCCCATTTTATACCGAACCAACACTAAATTTTTATTCCACACAGTTATACAATACACACTCCAAACTATCACATCCCTGCAATGGTATGCTGACAGGAAACTCTTGTCCAGAAATCGGATAGCTTGCTAAAAGCAGGCTAGATTCGTTGCTATGCCTGTGGTGACAGAAGGTGGGTGGGTGGATGGTCTGGCGAATGGTTGACAGAATAGCATACATTGGGAATTTTCGGTGCATTCTTTCATTTTTACTGCTGCTATTCATGTTTGTCACTTTCGTTGTGTTTTTTTTTTTTTTTCCTGTTTTCACATTTTGTTTTGTTTCTGTGCCATTTTCATGGTCCATACGGCTGTAGTTGACCAGTCAAAAACTCAAATTACCAACGAGAAACAAGAGTTTGCCTGCCATGACGCGTTTGGTCGTTCGGTTGGTCGCCTCGGTATATGTAAAAATGCAATTAGATTCTACGCTGTTTATGTTTGCTTACGAAGAGTGTACGTGTGTTTTTGCATTTGGGTTGCTTTTAACGGTATTGCTATTGGGTGTGTTTGTTTTTGATTTCAAATTGTATGAATGAAAAGCTGAAAAAATGTTCCTGCTTTTGCTATATAACCACATGCCAGGTATGTTAGTTGAAATTTGCCGGTTTTACTAGTAGATGTCGCTTGCAATATGTATAAATTTCTATGATTTGGCATGTATGTAATGTTTTTCTATTGACATTAACCTACAAAAATACGCAAGTCACATTCCGTCAAAAAAATAGCGTCATATTTGTTTACCTCAGTGAATATGTTGAGTTTCGTTCCAAGTAAATCGCATTTGCGGCATTCGTTGCTTTTCTTATTTCATCAAAAGAAAAAAGCAGCTGAAGCTAAGCGGTTGCTGGTAGAAACTTATGGTGAAGATGATCCAGTGACATATGAGACATGGTTTCGTCAATTTAAAAGTGGAGATTTCGATTTGACAGACAATGAACATCCTGGTGCAGCGAAAAAGTTCGAAGACGAGGAATTGCAGGCGTTATTGCATGTTGATCCAACCCAATCGCAACAAAAATTGGCAGAAACACTACATGTGACTCGAGGAGCAATTTGCCAACGTTTAAAAGCCATGGGAAAGACCCAGAAGTATTGAAAATGGGTGCCACACCAGCTGAACGTAAGACAAATGGAAAATCGAAAAACCGTTTGTGAAATGCTGCTTCAACGATTCGAAAGGAAATCTTTTCTGCATCGAATTGTCACGGGGGACTAAAACTGGGCTTATTTTGAGAACCCGAAGCGAAAAAAATCATTGTTTTCCCCTGGTACCCATTAGAATTTAAATATATTGTCACTATTTTTTACATTTCCTTTAACAAATGTTAATATTACTTCAAATTTTCACTTATTTTGTGTAAATTAACGCGCAATGTAACTTAAACCAACGTTAACTATTTTATATTATGATCAAAACAAATGCTCACTGATACATGGTTGCAGTCTAATCTGGAAGGTGTTGCCGTATCGTGTAAAATATTATATAAATAAAACAGTATTTAACAATAAATATGAAAGCAAAACAAAATGAAAATTTTCTGCTACTTTTATTCTAATTAATTTAATGCCGTTATTTTTTCATTCGATGTTTCCATTCGTAAGATCGACATATACAATATTGTAAAATTGGCACTTTGTAACCGTTGAAGCGATTTTCGGCCGAGCTTTTTCTCCAATTTTGTGGCTTACGTTGTGATGTTTTCCAACAAATAGACGAATCTACAGTTTCTACTAAGCCGCCTCCGAACAGCCGATGGTTTTTATGAGGAGCCTTTATTTCGTGTTAGCAATACACTAAACACTAACACTATACCCATCACTATTAATCACTCCCTAGTGCACCGCCCGTTCGGATCTTCTGAGCCAAGCCGGATACATTATCCGCAAGGACCGCAAGCGAGACCATGGCGGGGGCTTAGCGTTCATCTTGCACAATACCGTGCAGTATCGTCCCGTCGATGGCGACGTCGACCGCTGGGATACTACCCTAGAATGTCAAAGCATAGCTTTCCGGTCAGGCGATGTTGACCTCGAAATAATTAATATATAGATTCCTTCTGTTACAAGGTGCACAGTTGGATATAGCCCTGATATAGGTGCACTACTCAAGAGCGAAATCCGCTTCAACACGCATTACGATCTCTGGTACTCTTGCCTGTCAAATGACCGTAGAGGAATGGAGCTGGCGAAACAGATAACTGACCGGGAGAGTAGTAAATAGCCATAGGCGGAAAAATTGGGAGAAGCACTTAAGATCCTGCAATCTCTCTTCTGGGCAACCAAGCTCTGGGCTACAGTCAAGTCATTATCTAACCCGACCAGACGCGATGACCGAGTGGAAATTTCATTCGGTGACCGCGCCTCGTCGGACCCGAGCTATTTTAGCTGACTTCTTACACTGCATCCTTCGTTCGTACTTTGAATCGACGAGTAACCGACCGCTTGCGCAAACTGCCGAATACCAGGGCAACGCTTGATTTCTCCAAGCGAGTCATCGGTACGGCGAAAGCCAAATTCATCGGCCCCGACAAAATAAGCATTCTGATGTTAAAATATCTGGGACTAGCTTCAGCAAACTTCCTTACCAAGGTCCTCAATCTGATCACCATAAAAATACACGATGTGTGGAAAATGTGCAGGGTGGTCCGGCTACTCCCGATATCCCCGGTAGCGAAGACACTTGAGGCCTTACTGCTCCCAACGTTTACCAGAAGCGCATCAGCATGGCTCCCGTAAAGTATTGTACATAGTACCCCAACTTCACTTAACGTGAGGAGCTTAAGATTTGCTCATTCTATTTACTTAGCAGCGCATGATTCTGGGCTAGTCTACGTTCATAAGACGGTGACCCTTGAAACCCATTTCTTGCTTCAAACGGTGCATACAGCCAGCGAATAGAATCGCAGTAACGGGTAACGTAGGGATTTTAATTAAGAAAAATTTTTAGAACTTCTAGTTTGAGCTTTGACAATCTCAATGACGTTTCCGATAAGCCTAACATTCAGTACAAGGGTTGTCGTAAACGAAATGGTTGAAAGCTTGCTTCTACACCTATAAGTTCTCAATCGCAAGCACCAGAAAATAACGAATGAAATTTGGACCAAAAAAAACGCCTTCCAGGTAATTTTCATGAAGGTTTATAATTACCAATTGATCATAAAACTGAAGCCTCTGTGGGATTTATTTTACCGCTGCGCAAACTATATAAAACACACTTTCATATTTACCAAAATATAAGATTTATTTACTAAGTTTAAATTTATAGATTGGCACGTCCGATTGGTTCGGTTCTTCAAACTAGACTCTTCACTCTCTCTCTGGCCGCTTGATTAACATCCGGTTTGAGTGTCCCTTTCGTTCGCCTAGTGTTGCCTACGTGCACCCAGTTCCGTCAAATGAACAGGGATGCATGTTGAAATAATGAGTTAGCTCTCTAAAAGTGATTTCCACTCCTAGTCGTTCTTTGTTCGTCCGTCAATCCCACACCTCTTTTTCGCTTAAACCAATTTTCACCCTGGCAGCTACGTCAACGAGCAATGCTCCCCAATTTTCGGCTCAAAAGACGTACCTATTACTATGGAAAACCTAGTGTATCCGCAATAAGTGATTGTTTGATGTTTTACGTGGCAAATTTGGCAGATGTTTTTGTGGAAGCGGAAATTCGCTAAAAAAATATACTTCTTTGTTGCCTTACTTAATACCATATATCAAAGCAAAATTATGACGTAAAAATTAAAGTAAAAAATAAATACATATGTATGTACATTTTTTAATTATTTTTAAATTTACACTGCAAGACGAAGCTGGTGTTGGACTAATCAGGGTTATAGATTAGCCAGACAAATCAGTCATACCGATTTAGTTGAGACAATCTATTGTATGACAGCTTGTGAAGACCCCAAGACTAAGGCCTTGAAGCCTCCACAGCAACAACAACAACACCACCAACAACAACAACACCAACAACAACAACAATAGAAGTTAAACACCCACACATATACTTATATATATATATATATATATATACTTATATATATGAACATACATATACACACATTGAAGAACACATATATTTAGATATATATACTTATAGAATTAATTAAATATATATAGATATATACATACATATTAATATACATATACATATATATGTGGTAGATATAGATATATACCTAAGAAACTAAAAGGTGAATTTTAAATATTTAATCATTTAAGTTAGGCAAGCACCAAGCACTACCATAGCAAGCCGTCGCAGTTAAGTAGGGCAAAGGAGAATAGGCGCTAGGCCTACTAGCAACGCAACGCGTAACTGTCCACCTGCAAGCAGATTTTAGTATACCATAAAAAGGACAGTATCAGCAGTGATCGAGGACTTCGGTTTGTGCTGTCGTAGCTAGTGTACATATATGGTGTGTCGTGAAAACGCTACCAATAAGAGTAGATAGAAATATATGGTGTGACGTGAAAACGCTGCCAATAGAAGTATACGGTGTGTCGCGAAAACGCTGCCAGTACGATATCGATTAAGGTATATGGTGTGACGTGAAAACACTACCAATACGATACGATTAATATATACGGTGTGTCGTGAAAACGCTACCAGTAGAAGATTACAAAATAAAGATAAGTGTGTAACATTGGAACCACTCGTGTTGTCCTATACTTTTCTCTTTTGAAATCAGAATTATAGGAGAGACCCATAATCCGGCTGAGTGATAGCCCAGCTATAGACCGGAGAACCGGGTTCGTTACAACTGGCGCCCAACGTGGGGCCCTTATAAATTGAAGAAAATAAGGGCCAAGTATCAAGGACCAAAAGTGAAGTGTAATGAAGTGAAGTAGTAAACACGAGTGCCCACGAATACAAGTGACAGTGACACAGAATATATATAAAGTGATAGAGACACAAGTGCGAGGCACAATTACATTGATCGAAAAGTTAATGTAGAGAAGAAAATAAATGTAATGGTTAAAGTAAATTGGGTCTATTACCTCAACAAGGAGGAACTCATACAATACTCGACCGAGTTCGTCTTGTCGAATACAGGCACCGTCGATAAATTACGAAAACGCCTTGCTACATTCCTGCAGGAGGAGGGTGAGAACGAGAGTCTGCGTGAACGGGTCACAGATTTATCGTTAAGGCACACGAAAGTGTTAGTAGCCGCAAGCATATCTACACTGAAGCTGCAGTTGCCGCAGGTACAGCAACCAAGTAATGACATCAGTACGGGAATGTCACCTCATATGGTAGAAGCGTATACCCACGTCTACTCACAGTTGTCCAACTCATCAGTGATGGATCGTGTACGTAAGTGGGGTGTGAGATACGACGGTGGCGAGGACCCGCTGGGTTTCATCGAACGCGTCGAGGAATTAGCACATGGCAACGAAGTTGAGTTAAACGCGCTCCCATCACCAATGGCAAGACTGGAAGACCTTTAAACGGGACTTCCTAAAGTGTTTCCTAAATTCTCGTTATTTTGAGCGACTAGATGACGAAATCAGGCAATGTGTGCAACGACCAAAGAAGAATTCAAAGATTATGTACTCGCTCTCCAAGGGCTAATGAGACATTTGGAGTACACACCAACACAAAAACTCCAGCGTATATACCGAAATTGTAAGTGAATACTAACTGTACACAAAAGAGAGTGAGTTCTGTAAATCTGAACGAAGACTACGAAAACATCATGCGAGAGAAAGAGCCATCTGCGGTTAGAACAATGCCACCCAGGAGAAATGAAGAGCGCAACTTTGCGATAAGAGAAGAACAGCGTAGAGAAAGTTACACGCTACCTGTGCGCCATTACAAGGAGCGACAGTATGCACCCACAAGAGAGGCGCTGATGCCATGACCGCACTAGAAGCGAAGAGCCTAGTCGAATAAACCCACGAACGGCGTGTATACGATGTGCCGAAAATGGGTGGACATGCGGGCGGAATCTTTAAAAGTGGGACCGACAAGAGGAGTGTTCAAGAAGGTGGTGATGGGAGATGGTCGGCCGAGAGCGGTCTCCCAAGCATTGGAACCAGTCACACAAATAGGCAACGAAGAACACACGAACGAGCTACTTGTCCTGCCAGGTCTAGTCGACGACGTCGTCCTTGGGGCAGACTACAATACCTGGCAAAAGCCAACACAACCATTAGCTGCGTCAATGAACATGTACGAGGTAAAGCATCTCGAGAAGGCGGAAACAGTACCCGAACCGCAGATAAGCACCACGAACACGAAAGAAGCCGATGCATTTCTAAAGAAGGAATTACTAGTACGACAAATATGTCGTCACACAAGATCATCATGAAAGACGATCGACCCATAAAGCAACGATACTTTCCGAAGATCACGAAGATGCAAGACACAATAAACAAGGAAATAGACGTACTTATTCAAAAGGGGTGTAAAGAGCGGTCCCGTAGTCCATACAGCGCACCAATCGTACTAGTGAAGAAGAAGAACGGGAGACTATGCGTTGACTACCGCCCAACGGCTGTTCAGTACCAGACGCCTACCCGCTCCCCCGAATACACCATATATTAGATCGCTTAAGGAGCGTGAAGAAGAAGAAGAAGAAGAAAAACAGAAGAATAAGAAGAAGCCGAAGAATCGGAGAAGAATAAGAAGCCGAAGAATCAGATAAGAAGAAGAAGGAGCCGAAGAACCAGAGAAGAAGAAGGCAAAGAAAGAAGCCGAAAAAAATGAAGAACGAGAAAGAAGATGGAGAAGAGAAAAAAAACACACACACAGAAGAAGAAGAAGCAAACGAAAAAAACAGAAGCCATCAAAGTTTGAAGAAGAACGACAACCGAAGTCAATAAGAACAATAATAAAAATAATAATAGGAATAATAACAATAATAATAAGAATAAAAATAATACAATAGTAACAAAAAAAATATAAAAAAAAAATAATAATAATAATAATAATAACAATAATTGTTAGTATTATTACTATACCATAAAATATAAAGGAAAATAATCCGCAGAACAAAAATCCCTGTCGTTGATCATGTATACAACATTGCCCAACAGTTAAAGAATTTAAAACAATAACAAAGCCATAGAGCAGTAAACTTAAATTTGAAAAGCACAGCAACAAAATGCAAGAAGGGAAAACTACAGTTTTTTACATTAGAAAATCACAGAGAAGCGAGCATATTATAAAAGGACACAGCACACAAGTAAAATAAACATTTAAGAGTAATTAGCAACCAACGAAAATGTTCAAGGCAACAAGCACCTGCGGTTCACTGAAAGTGCGCATACGCCGACTAACTGAGGCGGAAATAAACGCAGCGCGGAATGGAGTACGATTGAGTTCGTCGTCAACGACGAAACAACAAGATTAAGCGACAGCGACCCGGAAGAGGCATATGAGGCATTAAGGGCCCCGACACCGATAGTAATCTCGTCGGACGAAGAAGAAGATATAAGAAGAGGCGAAATCGATATATCCGAAGAAGACAGCCAGCGACTGGGCGACGGGTATACAGAATACATCCGTCGTCCCACGATGACGATGAAAATCTTCAACGAACGGACCGCGCACACACGACCTCAACAACAACGTGCGGTTGAAGGTACAACAGCGGTACACGAAGAGGCTTACGACATCGAGGAGGAGACTGCGCTCACCCTGTTAGCGGAGGAAGACCGCGGGTTAGAGCAATGGCTGAAGGAGATTGCCGACAACGAAGAGCTGCAGGCAGAACCAGAATTAGTCAGCGAAATTGAAAAATGGCTTCGACAAACAGCAGAGCCAACAACAACACCACCAGGCTAGCGAAATTATACGAATGTCGACCCGCTACCGATGGAACTCCTAACAAAAATCCGGGAAAGTGTGCAGCAATAACCCGGCAAATAACAGACGTTCCGGCACGTGGCAAGAGACATCTGGTATCGCGTAAGAATCTCAGAAGCCGTCGTGATAACCATCACGTGCCCTTACGGGAAGTAAAGAGGGGTGTGAAGACCCCAAGCCTGAGGCCTTGAAGCCTTCACAGCGACAACAACGACACCACCACCAACAACAACAAGGAAGTTACACACACGCATATATATATATATATATACCTATATATATGAACATACCTATACACGTACATTCCAGAACACATATATTTAGATATACTTATAGAATTAATTAAATATATGTAGATATATACGTATGAAACTAAAAGATGAATTTTAAATATTTAGCACGTTCACGCCGGCACTGCAATTTATGTTTCGCGCCCATAGGCGGTTGCGCTGGGGCCGAACTAAATGTTTCAAAGAAAGATTATCGCACGGGAAAACGGTCTCCATGGGTCTGCATTAATCTTTTGATGCTATTGTGGTTATGTGTTTAGTGTCTGTTAAGTACGCACATCACTGTGCAACGTCAACTTTTGTTCATTATCGAACCACTGTGCAGAAAGAATTTATATTACAATATTAACTATATTAAAATTATTATTAAAAAATATTAAAGCTTTAATCAAAATTTAAAATAAATTTTGGTGATGCACACTGATTGGTACTACAATCATATGCGAGCCACCGGTGGTACGCGCCGCCCGATCAGGCAGACATGTGCGAGCCACCGGTGGTACACGCCGGCGTGAACGTGTTAATCATTTAAGTTAGGCAAGCACCAAGCACTAGCATAGCAAGCCGTCGCTGTTAAGTAGGGCAATGGAAAATAGGCGATAGGCCTACCAACAACGCAACGCGTAACTGTCCACCTGCAAGCAGATTTTAGTATGTCGTAGCTAATGTATATGGTGTGACGTGAAAACGCTGCCAGTAGAAGATTAGAAAATAAAGATAAGTGTGTAAAATTGAAAGCATTCCTGTTGTCCTTTACTTTTCTCTTTTGAAATCAGAAGTTGATAAGCAGTAACAATTGTTACCAACCAACCGCAAATTCTACATTATATAAATTTCCTTACGCATGTAATCAAAATCTATTAAAATTTGGTTATCAACAAATGCAAATCTGCATGCATGCTAATTTAAAGTGTGAGTGCAATATTTAGAATGCACATGTTAGCTAGTTAGTTCGAGAATAAATAAAAGGAATTCACTTTGATTTTGTGCTCGTTTAACAATTCGCTTTGTTTTGCTGCGTCTTCACTTTAAATTAAATTTGAAAATATAAATTTGAATTTCAATCAAAAAAGGATGGAGCACAATATATTTAATGTCCTTTTACGAATAATGAGTTACGGACTTATTTTCGAATATTTAGAAGCTTTTTTGGCAACTGTTTACGCTAAGATCGTAAATCCTTGCATAACTTTGAGCACTGGCTAATTGCTTCCTATCAGCATCAGCGAAGTGAATATTATTTGCAATGGAAGTTACAATCTTTTGGTCCCGATCAAATAGCTGGTTATATGATCTGTTTGCGTCTTCCCAGTCCCGCTTCCTTGATCGGTATGCGATTGGCTCCTGCCTATCGTTAGAGTTCTCTTATGCCATTGGATGAAGACCATTTTTCTTATGAGCCTAGTGCTCAATTCGAATACACTCGACATTCTCTCCCAGCGGCTTAGAAAAAATTAAAGTTACAAATTGTTTCAAGGAGAATTTTATAGTAATCTTTGCCCTTACCAAAGTTTATAAAAAAAAATTTTATATTTTTATCATTTGTTGGCTATAAAGCATGTACATAGCTTTCGCGATTTGTCAGACCATTTTAACTTTTAGAAATCAGCTACATTTACATCTGAGCAAATTTAATATATGTTGTTAAAATGTTTTTTAGAGATTTTTTTTGAAGGTTTGAGGTTTTGTGTGTTAATTTTTGCTGGTGCTTCGGCTTTGCTAAGCAGTAGGATTTCGGCAACATTGACTAACATCTCGTGTGATGCACTATGTATACTCATCGTGCTTCGGAAATAACCCCTCGATAATGGGTTTCATTATTTGAGAACAAACTGGTTGCCTAGTGTTACTTACTTTTAATTTTTTTAGTACGATATTTTATCAGCTACCGCAGGTATTATCATCAACGTCTCTTATTAGTTCACTTTATGATACCATTTTGTAGTTCATTCGCACTTAAAACATTGAATTCGTAGCTCTTTTATTTCTTGGTTCCACCAACAGGCTAGAGCTCTTCCGTTTCCTTTCGTTTTTCGTGGCTTTGATGCATCGCAGATCTTAGTAAACTGGTACATTAACATATTGCCCAGCTTTCAACGTTTTCGTTTTGGCGAATGTGTCTGGCAGCATATCTGTAATGTAGATAAGCTTAATACTGACTAGCATTTAATTTTTAGTTAAAAGGGCTCCAAGCATCTAGGAATTTGGACTTTTTAGCGGCAAAGTGGTCACTGTACTTGAAAACATCCAATATTTTCTATTGGATGAGATTAAGTAGCGCGGAAATGCAGAAGGTCAAATTATTGATCGATCACGCTTTTTATTTTGATAAGTAAGTGGCTCTATTCTCCTCGTGGTTCAACTCGGGGAACTGGGCTCTTATCGCATTACTTATACCCACTGCTGTTGCAGTCAAGTCTATGTCACGAATCTGTACGGTTAGAGTGACATTTTTATCAGCTCCCTTGTCCTGCAGCGTTGTTTTTGAACCTGTACTTGTCCCTTTTTTAGCTGAGGGCGTTGGGTTTTACCATAGAGTACAGGTCGCCATTGGTTCATCTTTTGCTATCTTCCATCATTCCGATGAGCACTTTTATTTTTAAACACACTATATTCCAAGCGCTTACTTCTGCTTGTAACCGGTTAAACAGTAGGAGACCTGGAAACACTCATAGTATTGAATGTTAAATATTCACTTATTTATGTTCATGTTCCACTTCAGGAGTTTCTTGTACAATTATTGATAAACAAACCGGTCAGGAGGTGCGCGAACGCAAGTAAGGACCATATACGCGGTGTGATTAGAAAATATCTATTATTTTCAAATTTCGTGATTCGCTTTTTTTCTGTTATGTTGGCAAAACCAACCATTTTGGATTGTCAGTTTGTTTTTGACAGATAAAAAAGTTAATCTTTATTTGGTGTGCTCTTCGATTTTTTACTATTCGAAAAAATGGATCAAAGAAACTGTATTAAGTTTTGTGTAAAAAATTAAATTAAATGTACAAGGACATTTGAAATGTTGACTGTGGTGTTTGGCGAGTCTGCGATGAGCAGAACACAAGTTCAATTGTGGTATAACCGGTTTAACGAAGGCCGAGAAGATGTCAATGACGATGCTCGTCGCCCGAGCACGACAACAACTGATGAAAACATTGAAGCAGTGAAGAAAATGATTTTGGATAATCGAGGAATCACTATCAGAGAGGTTTCTGATGATGTTGGCATATCGTTCGGTTCATGTCAAGCAATTTTTACGGGAGCAATTCGTCAGAAACGCATATAATTGCTGTCCGTGAGTTTTTGGCCAAAAACAAAACCGTTATCATGCCTCAACCCCATATTCACCGTACTTGGCTTCTGCTAAAAAGTCTTCCCAAAACTGAAGACACCGATGAAAGGAAATTGGCTTGGTAGGATTGAGAAGATAAAAAAAAAATTGAAATAGGAGCTATTGGCGATATTAAAAAAAGCGTTTCAGAAGTGTTTCAAGGATTGGAAAAAACGCTGGCATGAGTGTATTATATCTGAGAGGCATTAGTTTGATAGGGACAAGATAGTTATTGATGAATAAATAAATACTTTTTGAAAAAATTTAAAATAACTCTCATTTTCTGATCACACCAGAACCTCTATTTTTCCTTATTTTGCTTTATTATCTGCACCTTTTCACAATACTTCCCTGGTTTAAAGACTAAAAAATAAATATTGTTTGCATACTGGGAAATTATATGAATACAAAGTACCCAAATCCAAGTACAAAATTGTACATACATATAAATAAATAACTTAACTTCAAGTCATCTCATAACGTTTAATGTTTATATTTTTGTTACACAAAAGGAAATCACCACATCTCCTCATCAGACTTTTTATGGCAGGGATCGAACCAACGGATCCTGACATAACAGGCGAGTGTTCTAGCACTGCGCCAACATCATGTACCATGTAATCTATTGTTGTATTATTTAATTCATTATTAACCAATTTGTTTAATAGCGTGGTTTTGTTTGTCAAAATTACTTTAGCATTTCTATCAGTTCTTTACACTGCGTAAATAAATTTAAATTTATAGAATGAAGATCTGAGGAAAAAGTGAAAAGTTTTGCCCAAAATGTGATCGAAAATTTTCGAGCAATGAGCATTAAAAGAGTGTGAGTACGTTACTCGTTGCTCAAAGTCTCAAACTGTTCGAATATGTTCGAGCGAAATCTTTTGTTCTAATACGAATAATTGTACATATACTATGTGAGGAAGAGGTATAACTTAACTAATATAAAGGGCCGATGTTGATTTTGAATAAAACACAAACTATTTAGGAAATTATTGAAATTTTATTTTATTATGATATATTGGTATTACTCAATTATGTATGTAATAAAATATCGGCCAAATGAGCGCCGCGACCTCGGCGGCACACCTCTATACGATGGTCCAAATTTTCGATGACGCTGAGGCATAATGGAGTTTCTATGCCGTTAATGTGCCGAATTATCTCATCCTTTAGCTCCTGAATTGTTGCTGGCTTATCGACGTACACCTTTTCTTTCAAATAACCCCAGAGAAAAAAGTCCAACGGTGTCAAATCACATGATCTTGGGGGCCAATTGACATCGCCATTACGTGAGATAACACGGCCATTGAATTTGTTGCGCAAAAGAGCCATTGTTTCGTTAGCTGTGTGGCAAGTGGCACCGTCCTGCTGAAACCACATATCGTCCACATCCATATCTTCCAATTGTGGCCATAAAAAATTCGTTATCATCTCACGATAGCGAACACCATTCACAGTAACTGCCTGACCGGCCTCATTTTGGAAAAAATACGGCCCGATGATGCCGCCAGCCCATAAACCGCACCAAACAGTTACTCTTTGTGGGTGCATTGGTTTTTCGACAATCACTCTTGGATTCTCATTCGCCCAAATGCGGCAATTCTGTTTATTGACGAATCCACTGAGGTGAAAATGTGCCTCATCACTGAAGATGATTTTCGAAAATTTTCATAATAAGTCTGGATAACTTTAACACGTTGTTGGATTGTGTATCTCTCCATGGTTCAAATTGAGTAAGTCTGAAATAGAGAAATGTCAAATTAAATTCGGAAAAAAACTTGGCGTTTAGGTGTGGTTCACATTCAACATCGGCCCTTACAATTTAACCACCCTTTAGAAGGTTTTCTTTCATACACGAAAAGGAGTTGTTGGAAGTTTTAAATTTTCTTTACATTGTATTTGGTTTATATTTTCCTATGTTTGTACTGGAGCCAATCGTCCAAGTGAGAGATCCGCCAGAATTCCTTTATTTATGTGCTCGATTTTTTTCGAAAGTTGAGTATGCCTGGTGAATTATTCAAAACTGTTGAAATCTGACATTACCATAATAACGTGCATCTTCTTCTAGTGACTCGGGTTTCGATACATGGACAGTGCAGACGCGTAGTATGCTGAATCATTGCGGAATATGGAAAGTGGTAACTAAGGAAAGACCTACAGATGCGGAAGAGTTATCGAAATGGATCCTCTCCGTTGGAAGGAACAAGTGGAGAGTGGCATTTCCAACTAGCGCCAGGCAGCGAAAAGAAGGGAAGAATGGCGAACTTACACGTATATTAATTCGCCAATAAAGAATAAACGTATTTTTGGTTTGTAAAATAATTATTCACGTTGAGGAGGAGTGTTTAACTCGGATGCTTTTTCCATACCAGTTCTTTCAAAGATTATTTTTAATTTGTAATTAAAACAAAAGTCATACTTTCTGCTCTTCTAAAAGTAAATCATATTAAACATTAATTAAGATCAAAATCTGTTTTTATTATTTTGTAGCTCCATCAAAATAATTTTTAAAAAAGCAATCCCCCATCGGCAAAGATGTCAAGCCCAAGTATGTTTCTGACAAGAAATAACAGCTCCTCATAAAAATCTATCTGTTGTTCCGTAGCGGTTTAGATTAACCTGGCTTTAGATTTCTTAACATCAGTATGATTATTCCATCGGGGCCGATAGCTTTGGAAGCTTTTGCCTTCCCGAAGATTTCCTGAACGTATTCTGTTGTACAGATTTTCGGGATCGAGGTGACAAATAGAGTCGCGCTGAATCTCTCATATGGCTGGCCTCGACATTTACTTCCCAGTCATGTTGTTGTTGTTGTTCTTGCTATCTTCCTATATGATTACGGCAGTGTCGCTCGAATCACCAAATTCCATAGTATTGGGAATGCCCTCAACGACTTTGAGAATGCCACATATCGAAGTGATGGTCTCTTTCGTATTCGTAGACCAGCTATCTTATTTCTGACTGATTTCCTCCAGTTCGTCCAAACCTTTAGCAGGCAATCTATGCAGAAATGTCTTCATTAAAAAAGCACACTTTCTTTTTTCCACTCAGATCCTTCCGTTTGAGGAGGACTATTGTTGCTCTGCACCATTGTGAACTCTTTCTACAATTGCTTTATCCTTGACTTGTCGTCTTTGATAAAGCCTTTTGCCAAACTTTTATTTCATAGATGTAAATATTTCCGTCTTTAAATTTAAAACACATGTGAATATTTCCGTATTTAAGTTTTAACAATTGGATATAATTTCAATCTTTATTCAATTTTAAAGCGTACAATTTATCACATATATTCACGAGCACTTAACTTTTAATTTATCAATTTTAATTTCACCCGTTCTTTATTTGTACTAATTTTTGCTTATACATATATTGGAAAGAATAACGGAACGGAGTAAGGTTGCAGGTAAGTGCGTTTAGAGTGGGAGTAAATTCAAGGAGGTGATTTTTCAGGTAAGTATTCGGGTAGGTATTCAGGTAGGGATTCGGGTAAGTATTCAGAAATTTATTTATGAGTTATAATTAATTTAATATATTGTTTCATAATTCATTTTTGCTTATTTTTTATTATAAAAATTATTATATATACACGTAGGATGATGAGGTCGTCCTCATCCATGTCTTCAACATGCCGGCGGGTCTGCGGCGACGATACCTCGACAAGGTTTTCAAGTTGATTTAGCGTTTCGCGAGCTTTCTTCACCAACCCGCGTATTCTTCGTTGTACAGCAGGAGCATTGCGGGAAACAGCTCTTTGGTTTCGCCGTGTTGACGTTTGCTCTTTGGCGCTTCGTATTTTTCTCATTGTCCTTGATGGTTGATTGGTGCGCCGAGTGTCAGCCGGTTGGAAAGTTACCTTTCGCGTAGTCGGTTTGCCCTCGGGAAGGTCACGTATTGGCCGATGGAGCATAGTGTGATGAGCTAGGCCGCAGCGGCGGCAGCTGTCGAGGCTATCACAGGATCCCGTGGTATGCGAGGTCGCCAAGCAATTTATACAATAGCGATGGACCTTGGCCGATTCATATCGCTCTTCGGGAGTCATCGCTATGAAGGCTCGGCAAAAGCGCAGCGAATGGGTGCGGCAACAGAGGCGACACTTTCGGAAACTTTGAGATCTGTAAATATAGGATTGCAGTATTTGTTAATAAGGATACGTGGCGTGTGGGGAACGAGATGAATGAATTGAAAACACATAAGCTAAGCGGGTGGTGATACACAAAGTTTAGTGATATTGCGAGTAACGTCTCCGTTTTGAGTTCGGATATCTACCACTCGGGTATTTTGATCGGGAGCGGGATGAAGTTGTATAACGCGTCCTAAACGCTATTCGTTGGGGGGTAGGAGGTCGTCTTTAATGACAACGAGATCTCCTTCAGTGAGGTTGAGCTCTTGGCTTTTCCCTTTATTCCGTTTGTGGAGCTCTTGGAGATATTCCGACTTCCATCGTTTACTGAATTGGTGGTGGAGCACTTTCAGTTTATCCCATTTATTCATTAGAGTTAGCTCTTCCGAGTTCGGTTCCGGAATGGAGAGTAGGGGAGCTCCACGCAGAAAGTGGCCTGGTGTCAGAGCTTTTAAGTCATCGGGATCTTGAGACATTGGGGAGAGCGGTCTGGAATAAGGAGCGTAGTGAACTCCTCGAATGTAAATTTTTGGCTGCCGACTACCTTCGTAAAGTGAGTTTTGAAACTTTACACTTTCATCACTGGCGGGATGAATTGCCATGTGAATCCGTGAATGGCGTATATTTTTGCTATATCCTCGGAGGCTTCTGCGAGAAAGAAGGATAATTCACGTGAGAAACTACGTTGTGCTCCTACAAACGTCTTAACGTTGTCGGACATGACTTTATGTGGGATGCGCCGACATAATTTGGGAATTGGGCCTAGTTATCCATTCTGGGCCTTTCCACCAGAGTGAACAGTTCGCGAGTTCTTGGGGTTTAGCTCCACGTGTTCCTAAATCTGCTGGATTGTTGGCGCTGCATACATGTCGCCATGTTGCATTGTTAACGTTCTCGAGAATTTGAGCAGTCCTATTCGCTACATACGTCTTCCACATCTAAGGCAGGTTTTCAAGCCATGCTAAGACGATAGAGGAGTCTGTCCACAAGATGAGCTCGTGAGAAGGCAGGTCCAGTTGAGATCGGAGGTGTTTTACTAATCTAGCGAGGAGTACAGCGCCACAGAGTTCAAGTCTGGATAGAGATACAGTTTGTAGTGGTGCAACTTTAGTCTTTGCTACGAGTAGGTGTGATGTTGCGACTTCAGCATGCTGAGCTCTTAAATAAACACAAGCGCAAAAGGCCTTCTCGGATGAATCAAAGAACCCATGTAGCTGAATTGAGCTATATGGGGTGAATTGCACCCATCGAGGTATTTTGATTTCTTCGATTGCAGCGAGATTTTTTTTGAAGACGTTCCATTTGTGGAGTGAGAGTGGCTTCACCGTTTCATCCCAGTCCGTTCCTTCCATCCAGAGTTGTTGGAGAAGTGTTTTTGCTGCTATCATTATTGTCGATAGCTATCCTGCCGGGTCGAAAAGTTTCGCAATCGCTGAGAGGATCTGTCTTTTCGTGGCAGTATTTGTGTCGGGAAATGGATCCACTGAGTATGAAAACGTGTCAGTGAGGGCATTCCATTTTACTCCAAGAGTTTTTGTGGAACTTGCTTCTTGAAATCGGAGAAATTCCTCATCAAAGAGGTCGGATTGAGGTATTCCTTTGAGTATTGATTTATGATTTCCTGCAATCTTCCTTAGTGGGAATCCGGACTGACTTTAGTAGTTTTACTACCAGGTTTTATTACTGCATGATGGGGAAGGTAAAAAGAAAAATATTTACCGTTGGATACTATTTCGTGGGGATGTGTCGGCTCCATATGATCTAGCGTTAGATACTCTTTCAGAACTGCTGAGTAAGTTTCACCGAGTTCTTTTTTCTGATTGGTCCGTTCGACGCTGAGATATTGCTGCTGGGCTGCGGGTCTGGAATGTCCTAGTGCCACTGTTTCGGGGAATGATGATTTGAACGGCAGCTTTACGACATATCGATCATCCTCTCTCCGGTAGGTGGTGGCTTTGTATAATCGTTCGCAGAAGGCGTCGTCTTCTGTCTGAGTTGTAGTCGGAGGTACTTCTTCCTGTTCCCAAAACTGTCTCAGTAAGTCTCCAAGGGGTTCTGATGAACTTTCTACCGCCTGCGTGGTGAATGCTGACACCTGTTATGGAATTGGACCACTTAATATCCATCCAAAGATGGTATTTTGGGCGATTAAGCTTCCGCCCACGTTGATCTTCAGACCTGGGGGGAGAATTTTTGGTAGAATGTCACTTCCAATTACCATGTCTATTTTTATTGGTGTAAAGCATTTGGAATCCGCTAGGGGCAGTGAGAGGTATTCCTGAAGATCAACATTTTTTACTTTGAACGACGGGAGGGAGTGAGTTAAGTTTGGCAGAATTATTGCCTGAGCTGCGATTTTTATTGTGTGGTCTGTATAACACAATGTTATAGAGCACTGTTTATTGGAGTTCTGGACTTTCTGTCCACCCATACCAAGTATTTCGTAGTAACCTTTGTATTCTTAGCGTTACAAAGGTTTTTTGGGAACCTTGGTCAATGAGAGCTCTTATTTTTGTTATTTCTCCATTGCGGAGTATTGGAATAAGTGCTGTAGGAACAATGTTTTTTCTCTGAGTCCCGAGAAATGAGATAGAACCTGTTCATTGCTAATTTGGGAAGGTTTTGCATTTTTTATTGCCTGGTTGGAGGTGCATGGCTTTTCGGCCTCAACTGCCACTTGGGACGTGACATAGTTTCTTTGAGAGCGAAAGTGGTTTGGCGTTTGAGAGTTCGCGGGGTAATGGAGAAAAGAGTGATGTCGTCTTTGGCAATAAACGCACGTGAAATTGCTTTTACACTCGTTTCCTGAATGTGAATATGCCAGACAATTTTTACAATATTTGTGCTCTCTTATATATTTATTCCGATCGGAAACGGAAAGCTCTTTAAATTTTATACAAGTTGTCATCGAGTGGTTTGAGTTACAGAGTTTAAATGAGATTAGCCTTTTTTGTTCAGTATGGAACGTTTGGGTTTTGTTTCTGAAGGTATATGAGAGGGTCTGGGCGGGTGTTGCGTTGGAATATGCTAGCTGAGTTGAGCCTCGGTTTATTCGACCTATAGGTGCTTAACCGTTCTACAACTTCATATCCAGTTGTGAGAAATTGGTCCATTTCCGACTATCGTGGTAACTCTTTCCGAGAGTTTAGGGACTGCTCCCATAGAGCGAGGGTTTCTTCTGGGAGCTTTGAAGAGCAGAGATAAATTAACATCGGGTCCCAACTTTCGGTTGATACCCCGTTTGCTTTCAGTGTTGAGAGGCAGTTGTTGATAGTCGTCTGTATTTGTTGAATCCTCTCGCTGTTTTCCGTGTTTACCAATTGGATATTGAATAGAGTTTTTATTTGACTATCAACAACGATTCTACAATTTTCGTATCGAGATTTGAGCGCGTCCCAGGCTAGCGGGAAGTTGAGATCATTGAGCGCATAATTTTTTATGAGAAGAGCAGCTTTCCCTCGTGTCTTCTGTCTTAAATGGTACAACTTTTGTACCTGGTATAATTTATGGTGATTTATGTATACTGCCGTGAACATATCTCTAAAAGAGGGCCAGCCTTCATATCCCCCATAAATGATTTCGGTGTCACAAGCAGGGACCTTAAGGTAGCTGTGTGTGTCTCGCTGGGGTGGGCGTGTACTGGTGACGTGTGTGTTGTTTCGGCTTGTTTCCGTGGTTGCTCTGAACTGGCTGAGTAGCTCTCTTATCCGGATCTTCGTTAGTATAGCGTTATCGAAGGTGGTTTCATACGCTTCTGCACTCATCCGGAGTTTGTCTTCATCCACGTTGCTCAACTGTAAATTTTGATTGGCTATGTCCACCAGAGTCATGTGTTTGTCCAGTTCCTCTTTGTATATTTGAAGTGTGTCTTCCGAGTGAGAAAATTCATTGACGTCCCACCATTTTGGGCAAATTTTTTCAAGACAAGCGAATTCGTCTTCTTCTGCCTGTGATTTGGATCGGGTTCGGGGTCCCGACGGAGCTTGAAGAGAATGAGGCTTTTCTTGTTTTTTTTTCAGCCATTATGGGTTTAGTTCATTTATTTATTGTAAACTTATGTTCGGAAATATTGCTATATTTTATAGAGAGAGAGGGTGAATGCAAAGCAGTGATGTTGTGAACTGCGAGAATGCACCGCGAATGGGAACCGGTGGCTTTGAAAATGGGTGTGAGAATAATTCGTGCAAAGAGGTTAGCTTAAGTTCGTTCTGAATGAGAATGGATTCCGAACTAGTTAAATGTTTGTTGAGCCATATATTGTATGGTCTTATATATATGAGTGGTGTTTTACTGGCCCTGTGGGAATGGGTTACGGACCAGTTGAGATACTATGGGTTGCTATTTTACCCGAGAGGGTGGGCAGATGAATCTACGCTTAGCGACATATATATATGAGTGGTGTTCTGCTTCACTCGGTGTATTGCTATATGTACCTAAACTGTATGCAGTTCCCTTAGATAAGTCTACAAGATATTTTTTTTTTGCTTACTTTGTTTCTTAAAATTTTTTGTATTATATGTATTTTTTGTTTGTTTTACTTATATATTTTTATGCGAAAAGGGAAATGAATATAATAAAATCACAAAAATTGTCTGACCATCTGAAAGCACTTCAGACCAGATTATATTCCTTCAGATTTGATTGGAGAATTGTGTCTTTAACAGCTGTAGATATGTATGTAGCTAGTTTGGTTTTATTTATTTTTTTTTATTTATTTATTTAAAAGAGAAACAATTATTAATAATTATTCCACTTACAAACTAAAGCACTAGCTGCCAGGGCCTTCGGCTTATTTTTAAACTAATGTTAAAGTGTTATACAATGTAAGGTTATTAAAGTATCAAAATTATAAATTATTTCTAGCTTATGTGATAATAATAAAATACTACAAAAATATCAATAATATTTTACAATATATTGTATAATGATTTTTTTTTTTTTTTTTTTTTTTTTTTTTTTTTTTATTATATGGTTATTTTACAAAGAGATAGAGAGAGAGTTTAATGTTACGGTCACTAGGGATTTTAAGATGATCAGATGGCTTGGAGTTGTTGAATATTCCACTTCTTATTACTTGTGAGTTTGGGCAGTTGTCGAGGATATGGATAACATTGGATTCAGTACAACCACAATGCGGACAGCTTGGTTTAGGTAGGCCTTTCAAAAGATGTTCATGAGTAGCTAGTGTATGCCCAATGCGAAGACGCATAAATGTTCTTATATCCTTGGAAAAAGGGTATGAAGGGTAGGCTGGCCTTGTCCCTGACGTATTAAAATATTTGTAATGATGGTTGTAGCTACTCCACTCGTTAATGAATTTGTCACTGAGAACTTGGTTAGCTAAATTTTTAATATCGTTATCGGTGAAGTGTCCCGATACGTATAGTGGTTCAGCGCAAGCTTGTTTAGCTCTTTTATCAGCTATTTCATTGCCTTGAATTCCTATGTGCGCTGGTACCCACATTATTTTTATTTCACTGGAGCTTTGGAACAGAACGTTTCTGATCTTTATTATAATGGGGGTTTCGTTTGATTGGCTGAGGACAGCTTCAATGGCAGATTTGCTGTCAGAGCAAATAAGAGTTTTCCTATTATGTTGTGATGAAATAAGTACTGCTTCTAGTAGGGCAGCGGCTTCGGCTGTAAATGCAGAGCAGTATGATGGAAGAGAGTATGCAGCGATGGTAGCACCTAGTATGTTTGTTACAGCAAATGCAGTACCGGTGTCTGATTTAGATCCGTCTGTATATAGTACCTCCCAACCTATTTTGTGGTGATCTATAATTTCGTTATGTAGTTGGTGATATTCACTATTGCTGGTTGCATTCTTAAGGTGATGTTGCGAAGTATTAATAAACGATGATGTAAGCTTAAAGCAGGATGGAAATGCCGCTGTTTCGACCAATGATGGAGTTGCAACGATATGTAGTTCTTTTGCTATCGTTAGAGCGCGGATTATGGTAGATCGTCTTTTGTTAGTGTTTAAGTTACTAAGAGCGTTCTTTACTTGTGCGAACAACAATTTGTTCCGGATATTTAGTAACTTAGTTATAAGCGCCATCGTATTTTTGGCAGTTCTTTGGGCAATATTAGGTAGACCGGCTTCCGATAAGATAGGTATGATTGGTGAAGTTGCGAAGGCTCGAATACAACTTCTAGCTGCCGCATGATAAGGTGCATAAAGAAGTTTGATATGGCTTTTTGCGCAATGCCCGTATATTGAAAGTCCATAGTCTATTTTTGACAGTAGTAATGATTTGGTTATATTTACAAGTGTATTTGTATGACATAAGGAGTACTTAGAAGACATAAATTTTATAATGTTAAGTCTAGTACATAAGCTTAGTCTAATATATTTACAATGTTCTTTAAATGACATACTTTTATCAAATACTAAACCTAATATTTTTAAGCAATTCGTGTGAGTGATTTCAATGTTACGAAAGGAGAGGGATGGAAAGGAGCATTGGTGTTTTCTGCAGATGTGAAAGGTGGTACATTTGCTTGTGGAGATATTGGCTCCAGATTCTTCAGACCATCTGCTGATTGCGTTTAGAACTTTAAGAAATATTTGCTTCACTTGTTGTAAGTCTTTATTTTTGGTAAAGATAATTACATCATCAGCATAAGCAAAATGGTGAATGGACGGACTGGAAGAGATTAAGGAGGTCACTTTGTTAAAAGCTATTATAAAAAGAGTGACCGATAATGGTGAGCCTTGGGGTATACCATTATATAGGTGATATATTTGTGAATGATGTTTATTAGCAGAAATAAAAAATTTACGATGAGTCAAAAAAGATTTTACAATGTTATATATTTTGGTACCAACTTTCCAACGCTTTAGTTCATCTAGTACTACATGCACCCCAATTTTATCGAAGGCCTTTTCAAAGTCTAAGCTTAATACGGAAATGTGATTACGAGTTGACATAGCTGTAGAGACAAAGTGTTCAAAATAAAGTAGAGGGTCCATTACCCCTAAGCCTTTTTGGAATCCGAATTGATGGGGGTCCATAAGGCCACTCGCTTTTGCATACCACATGATTCGATGTGATATAATTTTTTCTATAACTTTGGACATACAGGGGAGAAGGGAGATTGGTCTGTAATTTTCGATAAGATGGGGAGATTTGTTAGGTTTGAGGACGGGTATAATAGTGGCAATTTTCCATTGTTGCGGATAAATTCCGGAATCAAAGATGCTATTATACAGGTTAACGAGTCTATTTTTAAGAACTAGTGGGATATGTTTTAAAATGGGATACGATATTCTATCAGCTCCAGGCGTTTTTCCTGAAAGCGATGCAATTGTGGTATCAAATTCTATTGCAGTAATCGGTGAGTCAACCATAAGGGCTTTTGGAGGTGGGTAAGGGTTGGTATAATTTTCATTTAAAACATTTTCTTTTTTAAGGGTAAATCTGTTATGAAAATTTTGATCATTTGAAAGGGATGACCATGTTCGGCCAAACTTTTCAGAAATATCTTTTAGAGAGTAAATTGGACCTTCTACTGTCTGGATATGATGTATACTAAATCGTTGAGTACCGGATGTCAGATATTTTATATCTGGCCATATTTTCTTGGGACTCGAGGACGGATTTATATTCTCCGTGATTTTTTCGAACGATTTACGTTTAGCTGATTTTAGCACCTTTCTAAATAGGGCATTGGCTTTTTTATAATTTATTAGGTTGGTATCAGTCCTATTTTGTTTAAATTTAGACCACATTTGCTTTTTGTTGTTTCTTAGATAATTAAGGTTGTTGGACCAATAAGGAAGTTTTGCTGAAAATTTTTTGGAGCTAGACTGAGGAATAGATAAGTGCGCGGCAGAGAGAATAATCGATTTTATCGCAGAAGTTTCGGCATTTACATTTTGGGAAGTTGGTTTTTTATTAGAAAGAGATGTGGAAAGGGATGAAAAGGTTGACCAATCTGCCTTATCTGTAAGGAACTTGGGTCTGGGTTTCACATTATAGGTTTTTGGGATAGAAAGGGTAGTTATGATGGGGAAGTGGTCACTGTTGTGGAGATCATCGATGGTATGAGTGGAAAGTTTAGGGGCTAATGTAGCTGAAGCTAGAACAAGATCGGGATGAGTGAATGTTCCATGGGTCGAAAAATGCGTTGGCGCACCATCGCTAAGTACAATAAGGTCATGTAATAGTATTACGTCTTCCAATATTTCACCTCGTCTGTTTGTATTTGTTGAACCCCATAAGGGACTCCATGCATTAAAGTCACCTACTACTAGGATAGGGGTGACGATGCAGTTTAATATATTCGAAATATCTCTGACATTAAAGTTTTGGTGGGGGGGAATGTAGCAATTAATAATTGTAATTTTAAAACCAATGTCTATCTCGAGAGCTAAACATGAGATGTTTGAGCTGATTTGGATACGTTTGTGGCTTATTGTATTTTTAATAAAGAGAGCTATCCCTTGTTTACACGAAGTATTTTGTCTATTGTTGTGGAAGCAACTATAATATTTATTATGAGGGTAAAAGTTTTATTAAAGGGTAGATGAGTTTCTTGTATTGCTACAATTTCAGGAAAATATTCGTTAATTAGTATATTTAAATCTGGGTAATTATTGAATAGACCGTTCATATTCCATTGCAAAATTTGCATTATTCACTCTATCATTGGGGACTCCGTTGAAGGAGATGTAAGTTGGGAGGGGTCTAATGCTGTAGAAGTAAGGTGAGAGAGTAGTGCGGACAACATTGTATGTGTAGATGAGTCATCGACTGTTGTTGACATTGTTGCGTTGAGGATAGGCACTGTGGTGTTGTTTTCTTCGTTTTCTTTTTCGTTTTCATTTGTTTGTTTGACTGGTATATTGTTATTGTTGTAGTTAGTTTGATCGGCGTTGTTAAGGTTGTTGTTTTCTTGAATATTGTTAGTTTTTTGTTTTGTTATGTTAGCATAAGAAGTAGTGGTTGAAGTTTCTTTAAGGGTGGGAGGGATTTGCATTTTGTACATTGGCATTGCTTCACGCATAGAACATTTGTTGTCTGTTTTTATTGTAATTATTTCTTTCATTTGTATATACTTGGGACATGACTTGCTGGACGCTGGATGACTACCTGAGCAATTTGCGCAAAATTTTCGTGAACAAGGCGAAGGAGAGTGGGGTGGGAGTGCACATTCGTCACAAACAGGGGCATTTTTATTGCATCGTTTGGTCGTGTGTCCAAGAAGTTGACAAGACTTACATCTCATAGGATTGTCATAATATGGTCTTACCTTTGTAGTATACCATGAGATTTCAATTTTTTCGGGTAGACGGTACATGTCAAACGTAAGAAGAATAACACCGCTTGGAGTTGGTATATTGTTATTATATTTAGGGAATTTAAAAATGTTTACAACACCCTGTTCTTTCAGATTCTCTATGATTTCTTTATCTGGTACTTCGTTTAGGCATGGTGCGTAAACTGTACCTTTTACACAATTAAGATTTTTGTGGTAGTCACATTTTATTTCACAGATTCCGAATAATGATTTTGTTGCTATGAACTTTTCAGCAATATGAGTATTTTTTACGAATAGCAACAAACTGCCATCTCTCAGTTCAGATATATTAATGATTTCCGAGCTTATTTTTTTTAGAGCTTTATGTACCGCAAAGCAAGAAAATTTACTCAAGGGCTTAGCTGTATTCACCGCACTAACTACCAAATATTTGGGGTTGTCTTTTTTCACTGTTTTTAGATTGGGAAAATCTTCTAATAAAATGTGTTTAGTTTTTTCTTTTTTCTTTTTGGGTTTTGAGCTTGAAGATAGCAGGGCAAACCTGTTATCCCCAAGGAGGCATTGTTTATTTTCTTTTTTTAACACCAGTAAAAGTCTATTTTTTATCACAAAAAAAAAAAAAAATAGAAATAGAATTTAGTGCACTATGCGAACGAAAAAGAGAAGCGAAAGAAGGTCACTCAATACACAGTCGACACAACCGTACGCAACGAATATCAGTCGATGACTGTAGTTTGGTTTTAACCTTTTATTATATTCTTAGGTAAATAATTTTTGTTATTTGATTTTTAGTATGTTATTGTCACTTGTTTAATTTTTGTTTTGTATTTATAATTTTATGTACAAGTTTTTTACTTTATAATTTTCATTTTAACATGTCATCGGAGAAATTCCTCATCAAAGAGGTCGGATTGAGGTATTCCTTTGAGTATTGATTTATGATTTCCTGCAATCTTCCTTAGTGGGAATCCGGACTGACTTTAGTAGTTTTACTACCAGGTTTTATTACTGCATGATGGGGAAGGTAAAAAGAAAAATATTTACCGTTGGATACTATTTCGTGGGGATGTGTCGGCTCCATATGATCTAGCGTTAGATACTCTTTCAGAACTGCTGAGTAAGTTTCACCGAGTTCTTTTTTCTGATTGGTCCGTTCGACGCTGAGATATTGCTGCTGGGCTGCGGGTCTGGAATGTCCTAGTGCCACTGTTTCGGGGAATGATGATTTGAACGGCAGCTTTACGACATATCGATCATCCTCTCTCCGGTAGGTGGTGGCTTTGTATAATCGTTCGCAGAAGGCGTCGTCTTCTGTCTGAGTTGTAGTCGGAGGTACTTCTTCCTGTTCCCAAAACTGTCTCAGTAAGTCTCCAAGGGGTTCTGATGAACTTTCTACCGCCTGCGTGGTGAATGCTGACACCTGTTATGGAATTGGACCACTTAATATCCATCCAAAGATGGTATTTTGGGCGATTAAGCTTCCGCCCACGTTGATCTTCAGACCTGGGGGGAGAATTTTTGGTAGAATGTCACTTCCAATTACCATGTCTATTTTTATTGGTGTAAAGCATTTGGAATCCGCTAGGGGCAGTGAGAGGTATTCCTGAAGATCAACATTTTTTACTTTGAACGACGGGAGGGAGTGAGTTAAGTTTGGCAGAATTATTGCCTGAGCTGCGATTTTTATTGTGTGGTCTGTATAACACAATGTTATAGAGCACTGTTTATTGGAGTTCTGGACTTTCTGTCCACCCATACCAAGTATTTCGTAGTAACCTTTGTATTCTTAGCGTTACAAAGGTTTTTTGGGAACCTTGGTCAATGAGAGCTCTTATTTTTGTTATTTCTCCATTGCGGAGTATTGGAATAAGTGCTGTAGGAACAATGTTTTTTCTCTGAGTCCCGAGAAATGAGATAGAACCTGTTCATTGCTAATTTGGGAAGGTTTTGCATTTTTTATTGCCTGGTTGGAGGTGCATGGCTTTTCGGCCTCAACTGCCACTTGGGACGTGACATAGTTTCTTTGAGAGCGAAAGTGGTTTGGCGTTTGAGAGTTCGCGGGGTAATGGAGAAAAGAGTGATGTCGTCTTTGGCAATAAACGCACGTGAAATTGCTTTTACACTCGTTTCCTGAATGTGAATATGCCAGACAATTTTTACAATATTTGTGCTCTCTTATATATTTATTCCGATCGGAAACGGAAAGCTCTTTAAATTTTATACAAGTTGTCATCGAGTGGTTTGAGTTACAGAGTTTAAATGAGATTAGCCTTTTTTGTTCAGTATGGAACGTTTGGGTTTTGTTTCTGAAGGTATATGAGAGGGTCTGGGCGGGTGTTGCGTTGGAATATGCTAGCTGAGTTGAGCCTCGGTTTATTCGACCTATAGGTGCTTAACCGTTCTACAACTTCATATCCAGTTGTGAGAAATTGGTCCATTTCCGACTATCGTGGTAACTCTTTCCGAGAGTTTAGGGACTGCTCCCATAGAGCGAGGGTTTCTTCTGGGAGCTTTGAAGAGCAGAGATAAATTAACATCGGGTCCCAACTTTCGGTTGATACCCCGTTTGCTTTCAGTGTTGAGAGGCAGTTGTTGATAGTCGTCTGTATTTGTTGAATCCTCTCGCTGTTTTCCGTGTTTACCAATTGGATATTGAATAGAGTTTTTATTTGACTATCAACAACGATTCTACAATTTTCGTATCGAGATTTGAGCGCGTCCCAGGCTAGCGGGAAGTTGAGATCATTGAGCGCATAATTTTTTATGAGAAGAGCAGCTTTCCCTCGTGTCTTCTGTCTTAAATGGTACAACTTTTGTACCTGGTATAATTTATGGTGATTTATGTATACTGCCGTGAACATATCTCTAAAAGAGGGCCAGCCTTCATATCCCCCATAAATGATTTCGGTGTCACAAGCAGGGACCTTAAGGTAGCTGTGTGTGTCTCGCTGGGGTGGGCGTGTACTGGTGACGTGTGTGTTGTTTCGGCTTGTTTCCGTGGTTGCTCTGAACTGGCTGAGTAGCTCTCTTATCCGGATCTTCGTTAGTATAGCGTTATCGAAGGTGGTTTCATACGCTTCTGCACTCATCCGGAGTTTGTCTTCATCCACGTTGCTCAACTGTAAATTTTGATTGGCTATGTCCACCAGAGTCATGTGTTTGTCCAGTTCCTCTTTGTATATTTGAAGTGTGTCTTCCGAGTGAGAAAATTCATTGACGTCCCACCATTTTGGGCAAATTTTTTCAAGACAAGCGAATTCGTCTTCTTCTGCCTGTGATTTGGATCGGGTTCGGGGTCCCGACGGAGCTTGAAGAGAATGAGGCTTTTCTTGTTTTTTTTTCAGCCATTATGGGTTTAGTTCATTTATTTATTGTAAACTTATGTTCGGAAATATTGCTATATTTTATAGAGAGAGAGGGTGAATGCAAAGCAGTGATGTTGTGAACTGCGAGAATGCACCGCGAATGGGAACCGGTGGCTTTGAAAATGGGTGTGAGAATAATTCGTGCAAAGAGGTTAGCTTAAGTTCGTTCTGAATGAGAATGGATTCCGAACTAGTTAAATGTTTGTTGAGCCATATATTGTATGGTCTTATATATATGAGTGGTGTTTTACTGGCCCTGTGGGAATGGGTTACGGACCAGTTGAGATACTATGGGTTGCTATTTTACCCGAGAGGGTGGGCAGATGAATCTACGCTTAGCGACATATATATATGAGTGGTGTTCTGCTTCACTCGGTGTATTGCTATATGTACCTAAACTGTATGCAGTTCCCTTAGATAAGTCTACAAGATATTTTTTTTTTGCTTACTTTGTTTCTTAAAATTTTTTGTATTATATGTATTTTTTGTTTGTTTTACTTATATATTTTTATGCGAAAAGGGAAATGAATATAATAAAATCACAAAAATTGTCTGACCATCTGAAAGCACTTCAGACCAGATTATATTCCTTCAGATTTGATTGGAGAATTGTGTCTTTAACAGCTGTAGATATGTATGTAGCTAGTTTGGTTTTATTTATTTTTTTTTATTTATTTATTTAAAAGAGAAACAATTATTAATAATTATTCCACTTACAAACTAAAGCACTAGCTGCCAGGGCCTTCGGCTTATTTTTAAACTAATGTTAAAGTGTTATACAATGTAAGGTTATTAAAGTATCAAAATTATAAATTATTTCTAGCTTATGTGATAATAATAAAATACTACAAAAATATCAATAATATTTTACAATATATTGTATAATGATTTTTTTTTTTTTTTTTTTTTTTTTTTATTATATGGTTATTTTACAAAGAGATAGAGAGAGAGTTTAATGTTACGGTCACTAGGGATTTTAAGATGATCAGATGGCTTGGAGTTGTTGAATATTCCACTTCTTATTACTTGTGAGTTTGGGCAGTTGTCGAGGATATGGATAACATTGGATTCAGTACAACCACAATGCGGACAGCTTGGTTTAGGTAGGCCTTTCAAAAGATGTTCATGAGTAGCTAGTGTATGCCCAATGCGAAGACGCATAAATGTTCTTATATCCTTGGAAAAAGGGTATGAAGGGTAGGCTGGCCTTGTCCCTGACGTATTAAAATATTTGTAATGATGGTTGTAGCTACTCCACTCGTTAATGAATTTGTCACTGAGAACTTGGTTAGCTAAATTTTTAATATCGTTATCGGTGAAGTGTCCCGATACGTATAGTGGTTCAGCGCAAGCTTGTTTAGCTCTTTTATCAGCTATTTCATTGCCTTGAATTCCTATGTGCGCTGGTACCCACATTATTTTTATTTCACTGGAGCTTTGGAACAGAACGTTTCTGATCTTTATTATAATGGGGGTTTCGTTTGATTGGCTGAGGACAGCTTCAATGGCAGATTTGCTGTCAGAGCAAATAAGAGTTTTCCTATTATGTTGTGATGAAATAAGTACTGCTTCTAGTAGGGCAGCGGCTTCGGCTGTAAATGCAGAGCAGTATGATGGAAGAGAGTATGCAGCGATGGTAGCACCTAGTATGTTTGTTACAGCAAATGCAGTACCGGTGTCTGATTTAGATCCGTCTGTATATAGTACCTCCCAACCTATTTTGTGGTGATCTATAATTTCGTTATGTAGTTGGTGATATTCACTATTGCTGGTTGCATTCTTAAGGTGATGTTGCGAAGTATTAATAAACGATGATGTAAGCTTAAAGCAGGATGGAAATGCCGCTGTTTCGACCAATGATGGAGTTGCAACGATATGTAGTTCTTTTGCTATCGTTAGAGCGCGGATTATGGTAGATCGTCTTTTGTTAGTGTTTAAGTTACTAAGAGCGTTCTTTACTTGTGCGAACAACAATTTGTTCCGGATATTTAGTAACTTAGTTATAAGCGCCATCGTATTTTTGGCAGTTCTTTGGGCAATATTAGGTAGACCGGCTTCCGATAAGATAGGTATGATTGGTGAAGTTGCGAAGGCTCGAATACAGCTTCTAGCTGCCGCATGATAAGGTGCATAAAGAAGTTTGATATGGCTTTTTGCGCAATGCCCGTATATTGAAAGTCCATAGTCTATTTTTGACAGTAGTAATGATTTGGTTATATTTACAAGTGTATTTGTATGACATAAGGAGTACTTAGAAGACATAAATTTTATAATGTTAAGTCTAGTACATAAGCTTAGTCTAATATATTTACAATGTTCTTTAAATGACATACTTTTATCAAATACTAAACCTAATATTTTTAAGCAATTCGTGTGAGTGATTTCAATGTTACGAAAGGAGAGGGATGGAAAGGAGCATTGGTGTTTTCTGCAGATGTGAAAGGTGGTACATTTGCTTGTGGAGATATTGGCTCCAGATTCTTCAGACCATCTGCTGATTGCGTTTAGAACTTTAAGAAATATTTGCTTCACTTGTTGTAAGTCTTTATTTTTGGTAAAGATAATTACATCATCAGCATAAGCAAAATGGTGAATGGACGGACTGGAAGAGATTAAGGAGGTCACTTTGTTAAAAGCTATTATAAAAAGAGTGACCGATAATGGTGAGCCTTGGGGTATACCATTATATAGGTGATATATTTGTGAATGATGTTTATTAGCAGAAATAAAAAATTTACGATGAGTCAAAAAAGATTTTACAATGTTATATATTTTGGTACCAACTTTCCAACGCTTTAGTTCATCTAGTACTACATGCACCCCAATTTTATCGAAGGCCTTTTCAAAGTCTAAGCTTAATACGGAAATGTGATTACGAGTTGACATAGCTGTAGAGACAAAGTGTTCAAAATAAAGTAGAGGGTCCATTACCCCTAAGCCTTTTTGGAATCCGAATTGATGGGGGTCCATAAGGCCACTCGCTTTTGCATACCACATGATTCGATGTGATATAATTTTTTCTATAACTTTGGACATACAGGGGAGAAGGGAGATTGGTCTGTAATTTTCGATAAGATGGGGAGAGTTGTTAGGTTTGAGGACGGGTATAATAGTGGCAATTTTCCATTGTTGCGGATAAATTCCGGAATCAAAGATGCTATTATACAGGTTAACGAGTCTATTTTTAAGAACTAGTGGGATATGTTTTAAAATGGGATACGATATTCTATCAGCTCCAGGCGTTTTTCCTGAAAGCGATGCAATTGTGGTATCAAATTCTATTGCAGTAATCGGTGAGTCAACCATAAGGGCTTTTGGAGGTGGGTAAGGGTTGGTATAATTTTCATTTAAAACATTTTCTTTTTTAAGGGTAAATCTGTTATGAAAATTTTGATCATTTGAAAGGGATGACCATGTTCGGCCAAACTTTTCAGAAATATCTTTTAGAGAGTAAATTGGACCTTCTACTGTCTGGATATGATGTATACTAAATCGTTGAGTACCGGATGTCAGATATTTTATATCTGGCCATATTTTCTTGGGACTCGAGGACGGATTTATATTCTCCGTGATTTTTTCGAACGATTTACGTTTAGCTGATTTTAGCACCTTTCTAAATAGGGCATTGGCTTTTTTATAATTTATTAGGTTGGTATCAGTCCTATTTTGTTTAAATTTAGACCACATTTGCTTTTTGTTGTTTCTTAGATAATTAAGGTTGTTGGACCAATAAGGAAGTTTTGCTGAAAATTTTTTGGAGCTAGACTGAGGAATAGATAAGTGCGCGGCAGAGAGAATAATCGATTTTATCGCAGAAGTTTCGGCATTTACATTTTGGGAAGTTGGTTTTTTATTAGAAAGAGATGTGGAAAGGGATGAAAAGGTTGACCAATCTGCCTTATCTGTAAGGAACTTGGGTCTGGGTTTCACATTATAGGTTTTTGGGATAGAAAGGGTAGTTATGATGGGGAAGTGGTCACTGTTGTGGAGATCATCGATGGTATGAGTGGAAAGTTTAGGGGCTAATGTAGCTGAAGCTAGAACAAGATCGGGATGAGTGAATGTTCCATGGGTCGAAAAATGCGTTGGCGCACCATCGCTAAGTACAATAAGGTCATGTAATAGTATTACGTCTTCCAATATTTCACCTCGTCTGTTTGTATTTGTTGAACCCCATAAGGGACTCCATGCATTAAAGTCACCTACTACTAGGATAGGGGTGACGATGCAGTTTAATATATTCGAAATATCTCTGACATTAAAGTTTTGGTGGGGGGGAATGTAGCAATTAATAATTGTAATTTTAAAACCAATGTCTATCTCGAGAGCTAAACATGAGATGTTTGAGCTGATTTGGATACGTTTGTGGCTTATTGTATTTTTAATAAAGAGAGCTATCCCTTGTTTACACGAAGTATTTTGTCTATTGTTGTGGAAGCAACTATAATATTTATTATGAGGGTAAAAGTTTTATTAAAGGGTAGATGAGTTTCTTGTATTGCTACAATTTCAGGAAAATATTCGTTAATTAGTATATTTAAATCTGGGTAATTATTGAATAGACCGTTCATATTCCATTGCAAAATTTGCATTATTCACTCTATCATTGGGGACTCCGTTGAAGGAGATGTAAGTTGGGAGGGGTCTAATGCTGTAGAAGTAAGGTGAGAGAGTAGTGCGGACAACATTGTATGTGTAGATGAGTCATCGACTGTTGTTGACATTGTTGCGTTGAGGATAGGCACTGTGGTGTTGTTTTCTTCGTTTTCTTTTTCGTTTTCATTTGTTTGTTTGACTGGTATATTGTTATTGTTGTAGTTAGTTTGATCGGCGTTGTTAAGGTTGTTGTTTTCTTGAATATTGTTAGTTTTTTGTTTTGTTATGTTAGCATAAGAAGTAGTGGTTGAAGTTTCTTTAAGGGTGGGAGGGATTTGCATTTTGTACATTGGCATTGCTTCACGCATAGAACATTTGTTGTCTGTTTTTATTGTAATTATTTCTTTCATTTGTATATACTTGGGACATGACTTGCTGGACGCTGGATGACTACCTGAGCAATTTGCGCAAAATTTTCGTGAACAAGGCGAAGGAGAGTGGGGTGGGAGTGCACATTCGTCACAAACAGGGGCATTTTTATTGCATCGTTTGGTCGTGTGTCCAAGAAGTTGACAAGACTTACATCTCATAGGATTGTCATAATATGGTCTTACCTTTGTAGTATACCATGAGATTTCAATTTTTTCGGGTAGACGGTACATGTCAAACGTAAGAAGAATAACACCGCTTGGAGTTGGTATATTGTTATTATATTTAGGGAATTTAAAAATGTTTACAACACCCTGTTCTTTCAGATTCTCTATGATTTCTTTATCTGGTACTTCGTTTAGGCATGGTGCGTAAACTGTACCTTTTACACAATTAAGATTTTTGTGGTAGTCACATTTTATTTCACAGATTCCGAATAATGATTTTGTTGCTATGAACTTTTCAGCAATATGAGTATTTTTTACGAATAGCAACAAACTGCCATCTCTCAGTTCAGATATATTAATGATTTCCGAGCTTATTTTTTTTAGAGCTTTATGTACCGCAAAGCAAGAAAATTTACTCAAGGGCTTAGCTGTATTCACCGCACTAACTACCAAATATTTGGGGTTGTCTTTTTTCACTGTTTTTAGATTGGGAAAATCTTCTAATAAAATGTGTTTAGTTTTTTCTTTTTTCTTTTTGGGTTTTGAGCTTGAAGATAGCAGGGCAAACCTGTTATCCCCAAGGAGGCATTGTTTATTTTCTTTTTTTAACACCAGTAAAAGTCTATTTTTTATCACAAAAAAAAAAAAAAATAGAAATAGAATTTAGTGCACTATGCGAACGAAAAAGAGAAGCGAAAGAAGGTCACTCAATACACAGTCGACACAACCGTACGCAACGAATATCAGTCGATGACTGTAGTTTGGTTTTAACCTTTTATTATATTCTTAGGTAAATAATTTTTGTTATTTGATTTTTAGTATGTTATTGTCACTTGTTTAATTTTTGTTTTGTATTTATAATTTTATGTACAAGTTTTTTACTTTATAATTTTCATTTTAACATGTCTGTTTTAGTATATATATTTGTAAAATCACCTTTTTATTTATTTAACTTTGTTCTACCGGTATTTGTTTTCCGTTTTGCCACTTTATAATTTTATTTTAACATGTGTGTGTTTGTATGTATATTTGTAAATTTACCTTTTTATTTTTTTAACTTTGTTTCACCGGTATTTGCTTTCCGTTTTGTCACTTCTGCTATTGTTATAAATTTTATTTTTATGAATTTTTTATATGTATAAATTTTAATTTTAATTTTAAGGTGTATACCGCGCGGGAAAAATTTTTAGCGATTTTGTTCGCTCAACACAATATTTTCGTTTTTTTTATATCTGAATAGCTCAGTTTTCTAGTTTTCCGTCTTTAAATTTAAAACACATGTGAATATTTCCATATTTAAGTTTTAACACTTGGATATAATTTCAATCTTTATTAAATTTTAAAGCGTACAATTTATCACATATATTCACGAACACTTAACTTTTATTTTATCAATTTTAATTTCACCCGTTCTTTATTTGTACTAATTTTTGCTTATACATATATTGGAAAGAATAACGGAACGGAGTAAGGTTGCAGGTAAGTGCGTTTAGAGTGGGAGTAAATTCAGGGAGGTGATTTTTCAGGTAAGTATTCGGGTAGGTATTCAGGTAGGGATTCGGGTAAGTATTCAGGTAGGGATGCGGGTAAGTATCCAGAAATTTATTTATGAGTTATAATTACTTTAATATATTGTTTCATAATTCATTTTTGCTTATTTTTTATTATAAAATTTATTATATATACACGTAGGATGATGAGGTCGTCCTCATCCATGTCTTCAACAAGAGCATATAATCTTCTGTTACATTCTTATCTTTTTCGAATCGGATTAAATAATATGACAATTTTATCTTCAAAAACAAAATGAAATTGAAATGAAAGGGGTGGAATAAAGAACAGCAAAATGTTTAATTGAAGCAGTTTTAAATTAATTGAAAATATTACTGTAAGGGAAGTGTAGTGTCTATAAGTTTCATGTCATGTGATAATTAAATGTTAACATTTCATGAGTATCTGGATGCGCCAGATCAGACCAAAAATGTAGTTTTTCATATTTACCTGACATCAGCGCCATCTGTATTTTATTTTTCCTCAAAATTCTAAACCCTGCATAAACAATAACATACAAGTACATTTGTAGGTATATATGGATGAGCATAACTGTGGCTCTCCTTTCAAACGGTTGTCAACACGTTTTCAAAAAGCTACCAAAAAACAACAACAACAAATTTAAAAATACCAACTATAGCCATTTCCGTACATAACTGTATAGTTTTCATTTTTACAATTTTCATTTAAATTCAACAACCAACTGTTATTATTTGTCCCTTTGCTGGCTAACTAACTGCATGAACTCGTGCTATCAATTAGAAGCACTTAAAAAGCAAAAAATCAGGAAACGAAAACAACAAGTGCACGAGATGTTACCATGTAACCGCGAAACGAGCCGAGTTGCAACAACAAATATGACAAAAATAACGTTCATTACTACAACAAATGACTCGTTCCACATAAAGTTCACTGGTGGTTGTGGTAAATTAAATTTTAATTAAATTTTCATCCGGAAGACATACGAATATTAAAATACAAAATGAAAATGCTTCCGATGCGTACCCAGCAGGGATGATGATGATGATGGCGACTGATTATCAAGCTGTTTGTTGAATTATTATTGATAATTGACCTATTAAGTTTTTTATATTTAAATTAGTTACATTTTATTAGGTAGACGGGCAGCAGGAGTACTGGCTGAGAAATTACAACCTGTGACTAGATGCGCTTTTTGAGTTCGCAGACCTTAATATTCTCTCTATTACACTTCAAGGTTGCGTTCAAACTATTTGGAGCTTATACCGATATGGTTTGCAGACAGCCAAGCATGGTGTCTGATGGATTTCAAGTATTCTATGTCTAGTTTGACTGTGAACTGGAATATTATATCTACGTCCTCGATGTGGGATGAATATATTTCATATGTTCTAATTAATGGGAATACAAGTTTTTAGTTTAACTTAACTACGATTTTAGAACATGTTGGAGTTACTCCTGTTTAGCCTCTAGTTTTTATAATCTTTAATTCAGGTCCGTTAGACGAGGCTGATATCAAATAATCACTCAGTTATACGGTTTGTCCGAGTGTAGCTTTATTGGAATGCTCGAAATTTATCTGAACGCATCTAAGACACTTAATCATGGCTTTGAAATGTGATGTCAGCCCTCCTCAGTAACGGCGTCATGGAGTTCTTCTGCGAAGTCTTCTTAAACTATTTTATCGCCGTGGAAGATTCCATCATGACCTTGCAGATGCCGACGCTGACTTTTTCGTTATATCTCACAAATTGCCATTAATATCAGCTAGCTTGACTTACTGGGCTTCAAGTTTTTTATAAGCTGCCAGTCGTCAATATTCGGTATTACCTTTTTTGCAGCAGATACTAGGGTTTACTAACGTATTTCGGGATTTGGCAACTTTAACGCAAACTTTGATGTTTTTGTTGTTATATACACTCAGAACGTTTTGACATACGTGCGCTATTCGTTTGTTTGCAGTAACTTAAAAGATTCATCTCGATCAAACAAATCGCGCTATAATTTTTTTTGCAACTTTCGGCGTAGATTAACTCAGCAGCAGTGGATCGATGAACTTAATTAAATTTTTGCAGAAGAAGCTCTATAAAGAACTAATGTTTATCGATGATATGGTGAATTCAATTGAGGTCGTAGATCACTACAATTCGAATTTCGTGAAGGTCGTCCAAATTCAGTAGCGTGATGATATTTCAAGAGAAATTACTACAACTATAGGCATTAGTGGGCTCAACATACGTCCAATAGTGTATGAATATTTGATTATAAGAAAATTTATTCACGTTGGCTCCCACACAATTTGCCAACTGCTCAAAAAAAAAAATGGCTCGTGTTGATTAGTAGAGAGAAAGAGACAGGCGATAAACTGTGGATTTACGCGTATGATCTCGAAAGTAAATATCAGTCAACTGCATGGATGTTTAATGATAACAAAAATTGTTAAAGCATGAAGCATTCCGTCGAAAACGAATCACTCTCCACCATGACAATGCTAGCTCGCACATCTCGACTAAAACAACTGCTTCCTTGAGCAATCAAAACATAATTTGATGAGTCTTCCATCGTTTGTCTTGAATGGGCTCCAAATGACTTCTTATTATTCCCGTCCGTAAAAAATGAACTGAGAAGTCAATGTTTTTCTACACCTGAAGAGGCGGTTGATGCGTTCATGACGCATGTTTAGGAGATACCTCAATCAGAGTGGTAAAGGTGCGTCGACAATTGTTTCAAAACGCGGCAAAAGTTTATAGGTCGTAATGGAGAATATTTTGAAAAACAATATAGCACTTTTTGATCATTAATATATGTTCTTGTTCTCTAATCCCGGAATATAAAAGGCAACATTAGTAAACCGCAGTGTTTTTTAACTAGCTCCGATGGAAAGGGTATGGCTATCCGCAAGCGCATTCGAAGCCATCCCATATATCCTTAGCGGATATATGTAAGTCCCAATTTTTTATGACCCTGGTTCGCATGACCCGGGTTGATCTCTAGAACCTCTAAAGATCTCAGAACAGTCAACCTCGGATTGCAGCTTAAAACTAAGCTCGAGAATCTTAGGTCAATCATCACACACTTCTCTCGAGCGAAGTAGAGCTTGCAACATAATTATTACGCTTCGTTAGTGGATCACTTCCCGTTTGGTAGTGGGAAGAGAGTCTCCTTAAAGTGCTCTGGAGTTCTATGTGTTGTTCACATTGTTGCTGTCGCCCAAGTTTTATTCCTTAGAGAAATTTTATTGCATCCGACCTCACCAGACATCGAAAAGGACCATATGCGATCAGCTCCTCAATTACATTCATTAGAACGGGTATCTCGACTTCTTCGTTTATGATGTGTTCTCTTCATCCATGTCCTCATTGTGGAAGTAGTGAACTTTCCCCTCTTATAAATACAATTGGCAATTTGTTGCCGTTGAAGCAATTTTCGAGCTCCTCTTCGAATTTGTGGTTTCTTCTTCTTTATTGGCATTGGCACCACTTACGCGATTATAGCCGAATCAATTATAGCGCGCCATTCCCCTCTTTTTTTCGCTGTCTGGCGCCAGTTGAAAATATCCTTCCAACGGAGTGGTGGTCTTCCTCTTCGTCTGCATCCACCAGCGGGTACTGCATCGAATAATTTTGAAGCTGGTGTGCTTTCATCCAGTCGGATGACATAACCCAGCCAGCGTAGCCGCTGTCTCTTCATTCGCTGGACTATGTGAATGTCATCATATACCTCGTACAGCTTATCGTTCCATCGTCTGCGGTATTCGCCAATGCGCAAGGACCATAAATCGTTCGCAGAACTTTTCTCTCGAAGACTCTTAGAACCGGCTCATCCGATGTCGACATCGTCCACGCTTCTGCGCCATATAGCGGTATGTTGAGCGACTTGTAGAGTTTGATTTTCGTTCGCCGAGAGAGGACTTTACTTTTCAATTGCTTACTTAGTACAAGTAGCACCTGTTGGCAAGAGTTTGTTCTCGGTGCTTTAGACTTTCATACAGTACGCTCGACAGGACCTTATATGCGATATTAAAGAGGCTTATTCCACGGTAATTGGCGCAGACTGTGGAGTTCCCTTTTTTGTAGATTGGGCAGAGCACACTTAAATTCCAATCGCCGGGCATACTTTCGTCCGACCATATTCTGCAAAGGAGCTGGAGAAGAGTTTCCTGCATGAATTCGATATTCTCTGGTCATTGGTGGCTAGATCACGTCTTTGTGTCCTACACGAGTCTGATCCGGTCTTGAAACCTTCTGTAAGTCGCCGTAACTTTTCGTAGAATTTTCGAGCGTAAACTTTGTCGGCCAGCTTCTCAAGCTCTTCATACTCAAGTATCTCGGCCTCTTTCTTTTTTTGTCTGCGTCTTGCTTCCCTCTTCATATCTCGGTATCTATCCCACCCCGCTTGTGTTGTGATCGATCGCAAGGTTGCGAGGTAGACAGTCTGTTTTCTCTCCACCGCGATAGTTTCGCTTGCAGCTATACGTAGGAAGTTTGAAATGCCGTCCCACAGTTCCCGTACGCCGGGTTGCTGAGGAGTGTTCTCAGAGAGCAGGTGTGCAAGTCGAGTAGAAAACCGCTCGGCAGTCTGTTGTGTTTGCAGTTTTTCAACGTCGAACCCGAACCTTACTTGTGTTTGTTGACGGGCATTCTTCGATACACAGAGGCGGGTGCATATCTTCGCTGCAACAAGATATTGGTCCAAGTCGATGTTGGGTTCTCGGAGTGTACGCAAGTCAAGAACACTGGCGACATGTCTTTCATCTATCGCAACATGATCGATTTGGTTGGGAGTTTTTCGATCTGGAGACAGCCAAGGAGCTTGGTGAAGTCGATCAGCCTCAGCCCATTTGTGGATGTTTTGTTGTGGAGGCTGAATTTTCCGGTGTTGTTCCAAAAATACCTTCTTTCCCCACCCTGGCGTTGAAGTCGCCAAGAACAATTTTGACGTCGTGGTGAGGGCAGCGCTCATAAGTGCGGCCAAGGCGCTCATAAAAACATCCTTGGTCACATCGTCGTTCTCTTCCGTCGGGGCGTGGGCGCAAATTAGTGTGGTGTTGAAAAATTTCGTTTTGATGCGGATTATGGCGAGACGTTCATCCACCGGAAAGAATGCCAGTACCCGGTGACTAAGTCTCTCACCCACCACGAATCTGACACCAAATTTGCGTTCCTTTATATGCCCGCTGTTGTAAATTTCACAAGAACCCACCTTCTTCCGTCCTTTTCTCATCAATTGTGGTTTGCGTCATGATATTTTCCAACGGCCGTTGATGTTTCATTATGAGCTTGGATTTTCCTGTCAAACACGCACTACGAGCGCTTGACATTCCCTGTTGAGGGGCGACCGCAATTAAACAAATAATTTTCTATAATTTTGAATGTTGGTCAAACCAGGACTCGAACCCTCGTATTCAGAATGGCAGTAACCCCTCTTGGTTCATAATATTACTCAGCGTTCCCATTGGCAACTACAATTCCGTTGGTGAACAAAGCTGAAAAAGGCAAAGTCCCGTCGAATGCGGAAGCTAGCAGAAGATCGCCTCTTACACCGAGGACCTACAGATTTGCTCATCAACTGTTGTAAAGTATGTGGAAATCAGAAGGTTGTGAAGAAAAAGTAGAATGAAATTGTTTAAAATTCTTGGCAAGTATTAAATAGGTAAGGTAATTCTCTTAATCAAAAAACAAGTTCATAAAGCCACCAGAGTATTCAAATGTTCTAGAAAAATATTCTTTGGAACACTTTAGTATCTGCCCAAACAATATCTTTATATATTATATATATATATATAAGTGGTGCTTTGTAACCGCTGAAGCGATTTTCGGCGCAGCTAAAATCTTTATACGAAATACTTTGAAGTCTCTTTTTGTTTTTGAATAAAGTTGTTTTCAGAAAGCATGTATTAACAAAGTCTGAATGGATTTTGGCGGTTTCACGATTTTATTATACCTAAGTAATCGATTCAAAATGAATAACTACAAATTAAACAACTTTTTCCTACTGGTCATTGATTACGTACATACATATATGAGTAGTGCTTTTATAGTCGCCGACTAATTTCAAATAAATCTTCCATTTATTATTGTGTTCGGTGAATATTCAAACGCATGCTTTAGTTAGGGCATTAGTTGTACATACAACTATGTCTAAATATTAGCACGTTGGGCATCCATGCCTTTGCATATGCACAACAATTTGTTTAGTTTTAGAAAACAGCTGCTTTTTGGAATTAAATTATTACTATCATTAAACCGCGGCCGCGGTAGCCGAGTGGTTATCATTGCGTACTGACATTCGGAAGGCTCAGATTCAAATACCGGTGCCACCAACATCCAAAAATTATGGAAAATTCATTTAAATAAAAAATAAGTTAAATTTTCTAATTGCGGTCGCCCCTCGGCAGGGAATGTCCACCACTCCGACTGTATTTCGGAAATGAAATAAAAGGCTCCTCGTAAAAAAAACATCAGCCGTTCGGAGGTGGCTTAGTAAAAACTGTAGGTCCCTCCATTTGTTGGAAAAAGAAACAAGAAGCAAACCCACAAGTTGGAGGAGGAGCTCGGCCGAAAATCGCTTCAGGGTTTACAAAGCGCCAATTATATATATATACCTATATATATATATATATCATTAAACGTTTGGCCATGACATACATATGTGTTATGTACATATACGAGTTTATGCAAATACTGTATGCAGGCAACTTAGTTTTTTGCCCGGTCGCGAAATGTTTTTAAAAAGAAAAACATTTTAAGCCGTTGCTTCAACTTTATTCAGCCATGCTTATCGAACCGTCTTTTTACAGCAAAAGCCCTCCTTACATTTTACACTTAAGCCTATTTATACTATTTCTTATTGTTTATTTAATATGAATTTCATCATTTGATGAAATTCTTTAACCTTGAGTCTGTTGGATTGATTTCATACCGAAATCTGTTTACAAATAGTGATTGGCAATATTTTGTTATTGCTTAGAGTTACTTTTCAATTAAACTATTATGTTTACTTTACAGTTAAGTGCTATGTGTGAGCGGTGGCATTAACTCCCCCACCTCTAAGTCGAAGCGTCCCGTCTTCGAATATAATGCTGTTAAGTGGTTGATTTGATTTGACAACCTCAATAAATTTTCTTCTTTTTCTTTAGAATTTTTTAATTGAATTTGAGAAGTAATGTATATAAAAAATCTATAAACAAAATAAACCAATAATGTCATTATCATTATAATAGTAATTAACCAGCAAATGGGGTTATTGTTTATTTCCTGTTTTAATGGTGTAAGTATATTGAAGTTGTTTAATCTCAAATCTACATTTTTTGTTTCAATATATTCTTTTATAAAAAATGTTTTAAATTTTCCTTCTTTTAAATGATTAATGATTTTTCCTGTTGGGTTTTCATATATTTTACTATCAATTGTTACATTATCTTGAAAAGTTACCAAATAAACTCCGTTTATTATGTGATTATTAACTTTATGTTTTCCAGATACTATTATCGCTCCATCTTTCATAATTTCTATAGACTCATTTTTTTCATTAATTTTTGTACAATTAGCATGCTTATTATTTAACATATCAGACAAACATGTGTTATTCAAATCATTTTTACAAAATTTTACGGAATAAAATTTATCTTGCCATTTTATTATTTCATTTTCAATAAATAATTTTCAATCACTTTGTGCGACAGCTATTACTCTAAATAATTTACATATGTTTTTTACTTTTGGATATTTAATGTAAATAACTATTAAATTGTTTTTTGTGCAATTTTGAAATCTGATACATCTATAAGATCTGGTATTGATACATTAACTTTTTCTTCGTTTATTATTTCTTTTATTTCTGCCATATCTAAAATTAATGGATTTAATATCCCTACTTTTGACAATGCAATTTTTTCTACTTTGTTTTCAAGTTCATTTATTATTAGTTTATTCCTTTTTCTTAAAACAGTTTTTTCATTAGAGCTACCTTGTAATTGTTTTAATATTTGAGGTAATTCCGTAATGGTCTTAAATAACTGTGAATTTGTTGTAAATTGTTTATTATTATTTTCTATTAAATCATTTACTTTATTTGTTATTTGCATGAAATCATCATGGTCAGGTGTACGTGTAATCCATTTCCAAACTGTCCCAAGCTCATTAATACCTCTTTTTGATCTATTATCAATTTTTAATTTTTTTAATAACGTTTCTATCATTTGTATTTCAAAATCCATATTCAGATCTTCAAATAATACTATTTTCTCATCGATCCTATAGTTTTTTATAATGTTCTCAAAGAGCTATAAACTAGTCAAATGATACAGTGACCCATAATTTTCAAAATATGCTGCATTTTCCTCCTCTATTAGTATATAGTGTTCTCTTGTATAATCAATTATATCCGATGTGATAATTGTAGCTTACAACATCAATAATAAAATTTGTTTATGTGTCCCCATTGTGTCTATAAAATTATAAAATTACACTTTAATATTATCCTTATGAATAATTCTGTTTCTGCTTTGTATTTTAACCCTATTTTCTAAACCCTCTATTACTACTTGTTTTTTATATTTGGGCTTTAATTTATTTCTTTCCCCATATATTTTTTCATATATAACTTCCCCTCTATGATAACTTTTTTGAATCCGTTTTTTATTATGGTACTTCAACATTTTTTCCTGAGCATTTTTTAATATTTCTCTCATATTTCCATGTGCTTCTTTGTTAAATAAAACATTATATGGTTTTTTATCTGTTACCGAGTGTACTGTTCTGTTATACTGCTGAACTGCCCTCATAATTGATTCGTAATCACTTATCAAATTATGTTCTTTCTTCAAACATCGAGAAATCTCTATCAGTGTCGAATGAACCCTTTCTACTTGTCCATTGCTAGTACTATGACGTGGTGCACAATAATAAATTTGTATATTAAATCTTTCCAATAAAGATTTGAACTGTATCGTACTAAACCCCGGTTCGTTATCTATACCTATACTTTTAACATCTGGAAATGTCTGCAAAAGTTCCAAAACCTTATCTTCTAAATTTAGTTTATCTTTAATACACTTGATAACCAAATATTTGGAATAAGAATCCAAACACGTAATAAACTTTAATTTTTGTGCAAAAAATATATCAATATGGAGTTGTTCTCCTTCTTTTTCTGGTATTGGTGCTTCACCTATTGGAATACATTCGGATGCCTTTCATACTTATTACTATTACATATATTACAATTTCTCGCATATTGCTTCAATTATTTTACCATTAACGGCCAATAATATTCTTGCCTAATTTGAGCCACATTTTCTCTATAATTTCTATGTGCTCTATTATGCGTTTGCTCAATAATTGCCCCCTGATCCTCTCTATTAGTCACATCATTAGCGAATAACTTTGCATAAAAAAATTTTAGCGCTGGAAATGCTTCCCTTAACACATTTTTTATTTCATAAAGCACTTGAGGTGTGCAGTGTATTCCTGTAACTATTTTTGGATTTATATATTCTTTCAAAACACCAATTATATTTTGTGGTATGTCGTACTCGATTAAAAATCGCTTATTATTAAAATAAGAAATCGTCTCCAAGGCTGTTATTCTTGATCCATCATTAATCAATATTTGCTGTTTAAAATGATTTAATGGTTTCTTTGTTTCGTGAATGTGATACTCATCACTACTTTCTGCTGAATGTTGAGTATTCGTTACTGAATCACCTGAACGATCTGACTCCTCAGAGCTAGTTATGTTATTTATTATCTGTCTTGACAATGCATCAACAACGACATTTGTTGCCCCTGGCTTATAAATAATTTTTGGAAAATTCTTCAATAAACGATCTCCCTCTTTTAATTTTAATATTTGGATTCCTTTCAGAAACCGCAAATGACAAAGGTTGATGATCAGTGTGAATTTCCAAATCACTAACACCGTATAGATAATTTCTTAATGTTTTTAGTGCCCACAATATAGCAAATTCCTTTTCATTTGTTGCATAATTCATTTCTGTAGAATTTAATGATTTTGATATAAACATAATGGGCTTACCCTCCTGTGATAACACAGCTCCCAAAGCCACATTCGACGCATCAGTAGTTAGAACGTACTTCATATTATAATTAGGTTGCGTTGATTGCACCTGTTGAGACAATAAATATTTCAATCTTTCACAAGCAGTTATGCCACTCTGATCAAGATCAACAATTTTCTTCTTTGACAAGTATTGAGAAATCTTTCCATTTTCTCCCTGTAAATAATTAGTTAATGGCTTCGATATTGCCGCATAATTTTCTATAAATTTCCTATAGTACCCTGTTAATCCCAAAAATCCTCTCAACTGTCGTAATGTCCTTGGTACTGGGTAATTCCGAATAGTTTCAATTTTTTTTGGATATGTTTTAATAATATACTTAGCTACTACATATCCCAAAAATTCAACTTCCTCTTGATAAAACTTTGATTTTTCAGACGATATTTTCATGTTTGCCCCCCCTTAACATTTCAATATTAAAAATTCAAATGTGTTTTGTGTTCTTTTAAACGTTTTGAAAAAATTATAACGTCATCAATACATGACAGAACTTCCCTATGTATTCTCTCAACACATTATTCATAGCTCGTTGAAAAATACTCGGCACATTCTTCAATCCAAACGGCATTCGTAAAAACTCGTATTTTCCATTATTAACCGAGAATGCCGTTTTTTCAATATCGTTTTCTTTCATTAATATCTGGTAAAATCCAGACTCCAAATCAATTGTGGAAAAGTATTTTGACTTTCCCAAATTTGTCAGTATTACTTCAGGGTTTGGCATTGGGTACCTATCCGATATTGTCTTCTCGTTAATTTTTTTGAAAGCGATCACCAATCTCGATTTCGGACTTCCGTCGTCATTCATTCCTTTCTTTGGAACTACCCATTCTGGAGAGTTGTATGGGCTTTTACTTTCCCTGATTATTCCCTTTTGCAACAAATTTTGAATTTCCTCATTAACTGATATTGGATAAGGATATTGCTTTGACCAAATTGGTCTATTCACAGTTATTCGTATTTCCGCCTTTACATCAGCACGAAAAGGCAGATCTAAGTTTACATTCCTATGTATGGTATTTCCAAAATTTCCTCAATTGCTTCATTTTGCAATGTTTTTATCATTTTTCTTTCATCATTCAATGCTGATGGTCCCCCGATCTTTGAAACTTGATCGAGATTGTCAATCAATAAATTATGTAACACATGTCCGCTTTCGGAAATTTGCCCAATTTCTTTTTGGTTTATTTTATTCCCAAAATCAGCTTTTAGTAAGCGTTTTGTTTTTTTTTTTGTTGCCGGTATTTTCGTCGGCGGGCGCCTTAAGATTTTTGAATCCCAAGGGGTTTCAAATTTTTTTTCTTTTATTTTTATTTTCACATTTTTCTTTTCCGTGGTCGGTATTTACATCGGCAGGCGCCTTAGCATTTTCGAATCCCAAGAGGTTTAAATTGTTTTTAATATTTTTTATTTTAAATTTTTGTTTTGATAAGCCGGTATTATCATCGGCAGGCGCCTTAGGATTTTCGAATCCCAAGGGGTTTAAATTGTTTAAATCATCCAGAGAATGTATTTTTTCTATTTGACTATCACCATCAATATCAATACTCGATTTGGAATATCAATCTTGGCTCTGATTTTATTTAAGAAATTTATTCCAATTAAGAGATCACTCTCTAAATTATACATTCTAATAATTTTTTTTTTGAAAATTGTGAGCCCTCTGATTTCCCTGTGAAGGACTCCTTGAATTTATCATGTGACTATTTCTTGAAAAATGCAAAGCAAATTGTGCTCGCATTTAAGAATAATAATTCTTGCGCCTTAGCAAGAACGTTTAGCAAATCTTTTGGTGCCAGCGTAAACAGAATTTGATCCAATGGGCGATTAAGTCCCGTTATGAAAGTACGTAGGGCTGTATCCCTATTTTTAATATTCAATTCCTTTGTTATGGCAGAATTCGTGCCATGAGTCATAATTGTTTTGTTAGTTAATAACGTTAATTTTTTATTTACCTCGTTATAAAATTCTATTAAGGTCCTGGAACCTTGTCTTAGTATACTCATCTCCTGCTCTATTATATGACAGGGTCTTTTATCGGCATATGCGAAGTCCAATCGACTCAAAATAGCGCCGAAGTTAAGAACAGTGCCATGATTTGTCAAGATGTTATTGGCATCCTGCGTTAATTTATTACGCAGTATTGTTAAAGCTGCGAAGTATTTTTTACACCCCCTGGTATAAAGCGACATAGAGTTATTGGCGGCTTCACGCCAGCTAACGTAATTATTTATTTTTCCCTTAAATTCCGGAAGAGATTTTATGACATCTATTATTTGCCAAGGCCATTACGGAAAACTTTTTTGTTACTTCTTCCAGTTTTCTTTTACTTAAAACAAATTCTTTTATTTATTTATTTATTATTATTTTTTCCTTGGGCACTTGGAATGATTGTGATTGTCCCTACACTTAAGACACCAATATAATCTTTGGTATCCTAACTTAGAGGTACTATTTCCCATTAGTATTTTAAATACATGAACTTATACTTAACTATATTTATTCCTGGTTGCTGCCTCGTCACTACCGCCGTTAATAATAATTTGTTATATCTCCTTGTAGATGCCTGGTCACTACCACCGTTAATAATAATCTGTTATATCTCCATGTTGATGTCTGGTCGCTATCACCGTTAATAATTATCTGTTATATCTCCCTGTTGATGTCTGGTCACTATCACCGTTAATAATTATCTGTTATATCTCCCTGTTGATGTCTGGTCACTATCCTTACATTTTACATTTAATCCTATTTATACTATTTCTTATTGTTTATTTAATAAGAATTTCATCATTTGATGAAATTCTTTAACCTTGAGTCTATTGGATTGATTTCATACCGAAATCTGTTTACAAATAGTGATTGGCAATATTTTGTTATTGCTTAGAGTTACTTTTCAATTAAACTATTATGTTTACTTTACAGTTAAGTGCTATGTGTGAGCGGTGCCATTAACTGGCATGCGATGGCCAATTATGGAGCCGGCTAATATGCAGAATTAAGGGATTTCGGGTAGTCCTTCAATTACGCACTAGTCTATTAAAAACTATTTTTTTTAACGTTTATTTTTAGATAAATCTTCAGTAATATATTATGGTCATTGCAAGGTCATTACTTTTAAAATTATCAATTTTTTCACATTTTCTGAGGTAAAGTAAAAGAGCATTACTTTTATGAAAGAAATAGCGAAAATTTTAAAATGTAACCACAGGTTTTCGGCATTTAGGAATGTTTTGTCGTGGAGGCTGAATTTTCCGACAGTTGTGCCAAAGACACCTTGTTTGCTCACCCTGCCGTTGAAGTCGCATATCAAAATTTTGACTTCGTGGACATAAAAAGTATCAGTGTTGTGTCTTCCTCTTTCGTAGAGGCATGGGCGCAAATCGATCAAGGATTCTCTCTCACACCACAATTCCAACACAAAATTTGCGCTATTTCAAATAACCGCTGAGTAAATGTGTCAAGGGCCTACTCATATCCATGTTTGTTCAGTCCATCGCCATTCTTGAACGGCGGTGATATCAGCCTTCTAAAAAAATCGGACATTCCAGTTGTATATCTTCAAATATCTTCGTTATACAGCGAGCCGTATTCTTCAAGACCGACGCCCGCTCGCAACCGCCATTCTAGCAAACCAATGGTGCAATTAGACTTTAGCGAACCTTTAAACCGAATATGCCTGAGTGCTCCTCCTCTCTTTTACCCATGACTCCCATAGGGTGTGTAGAAACCGTTGGAAAAATTATTAGGAGGAAATACTACTTAATTCTCTTTATCGACAGAATGGCCTATAGTAAAAGGTTAGATAATGTTGCACACAGTTGCTTGCCACGCTTTGATTCGAGCTGAAGTTGTCATTCATGTAGCACGTAAACATGCTAAGCTTAAGATAGTCTTGACATCTGATTTACATAATTCAATGCTCTTGTGGCCTGAAACACAGTATATATGCAGACACTTTTCGGCACCGAATGCACCGAAGGCCCTGTATTGCTATGCATAAAGGCTCTTGCAGAAAATTAGTCTAACGCCATCCATCTCGCTGCAAAGTTATCAAATGCTATGTTGATTGGTAAAAGGTTGAGTAGCTTTTCTAGTACGACCATTGCCGGCGCTTCTGTTACGCAGAGTGATTTTACTAGTGCGCTAGCGTGAGGCCAGGCGTAGGTCCCGAAGTATATCTTAGTATTTTTGTTACAAGTGTAGAGGACACCACTTGCCTTTTTCATCCTTCCTTTTACATCAGAGTGCTGTCCAAAAATACTGCCAGGTACTTGTTAAGCTCTTTAGTTGTTAGCTCAACCTCTTGGAGCTTATGGGGTTTGTATGCCGGGATCTTGTATCTCTTTGTAAAGAGTACCGTCTTCGTTTTTTCGGCATTTACCTATAAATTAGCGGATGTGTATGACCCTTGGAGCATTTTCTATTGCGTTTCTACTTTTTTCTAGGAAATTCCCAGGACTAGTATTCCATAGGCAATCAGCTTAATTTTATAAGGACATTTCCTACGAGTGTCCACAGTAGATACTCCTGAGGAGTTCCCCCACGGGCTAATTTTCTTTCCATTGCATTTATTTCTGCAGCACAGTAGAACTTTTGTTTTTATTCATAATAAGATGGCAGGCTCTATCCAGGCTGCTTCCAGACGATCAGACTGACTCATGGGAGTCACTTATATAAAAAATACGCCTGGGCATATTCCTTACGTAGGCTGCTATATATAGGTCTGGCCTAGGCAACACTTAGTGTTCAATCAGTGCAATCTGACATTTCCATTGGAAAGTTTGACATTTTTTAGTATAACATCATTCAGAACGTTTTGTCATTTAATCGTGAATTGTTTTATTTACAGGGAATTAAAAAATTCATCTCGGCCAAAAAATGGAAATAACTCGTGAACATTTTCGTGTAATCATTTTTCACAACTTTCGACGTGGATTATCACGACAAGAGTGCATTGATGAACTAAAATCTTTGTATGGCTATGAAGCACCATCCTATAGCACTGTGAAAAACTGGTACAACGAATTCAATCGTGGCCGACGCTCGCTCAAAGACGAATTCCGTGAAGGTCGTCCAAAAACACCGTTGTGCCAGAAAACATCGATGCCGTACGTGAACTGATAACGCAAGACCGTCATGTAACATACCTTTAGATAGAGGCATGCCTATGCATTTCTCCCACCTGCATACATTCGATATTGCATGAACACCTGGCCGTAAAAAAGGTTTGTTCTCGTGGCTCGTGTGGATTGGTGTAAAGAATGTTGAAAAAATACGATCACGGTGCTTCAAAAGACGTTTGTAAAATCGTCACAGGTGACGAATCATGAATCTATGCGTATGAGCCCAAAACAAAACAGCAATCGACCGTGTGGGTCTTTCAAGACGAGTCAAATAAAAAAAAAATACCATTTTCGTTGATAAATATTCGTATTTTCATTATTAGGCCAGAAATATATATAGCAGCCTACGTATAGGCATGCAGTTAAACCCACAGATACTGCAATGCATAGTCGTGTTTTCATTTTACTAGAAAGTACTAAGGTTTGGGTTAAATGAAATTCGCCTGTGTCCATGAATATGGGCAAGATACATTCTCACTGATATTCTTTCAGACTGTCTCAGTAAGGTCACGGAGAGCAACTGAAAAACAGATTAAGGACAGCTAGATAGACCTTTTCTCATGAAATCAGCTATTGTGTGATATTTGTGTACACACAAGCTGCCTCAAAATTTGGTCTGGCATTTCTCAAAATCAAGCAAATGAATCCTTTTCACATGCTGTGTGTAAGTTAGTACTTGTAAAATTGTCAATTAATAGTGACTGATTACGAAGGTGTATTACCAAAAATTAAATAAATAATTTTGATGCTTTTTTCAGGTCATTGTTATGTTGAATTGTTTTTGGGTTTTCGTTTAAATGGAACTGTTTCAGACCATATATTTTTTTGAAATAGTGAAAAAATTACAACAATAGTTTTGGACGGTAGAAGTTGTAGCTGCTATTTCGGAAAACACCACGTTTCTTCATAAAACTTCTTTTTCCACACAACTTTTGTTCGAATGGAATTTTGATTTGTGAGATGATTCTAATTTTATTGAAAACTTTTTTAGAATTTTACTTTGTATAATGGAAATTTGCTTATACAGGTGATACCTGACGATCGGTTCGTTCAGAGAGAATCCAAAAGCAAAAGTTATTTTAACCAAAGAACAGTTGGTTAAAACGCCATATTTGAAATTTACGGAAAACATAATGAAACAGACTTTTTTAGTTCCACAAACATTAAGGTAGCACAAAGATATGTGATAATTTAGACTGAACAATTTAAAGAGGTACCATATACGAGTTTTTACAAATGACGCTTTATAACTGCTGAAGTGATTTTCGGCCAAATTCCTCCTTCAATTTGTGGTGTGCGTCTTTGTGTTTTGAATGTAACCTTATGTCCAGCAAACGAAGAAAACCTAAAGCATTCTCGGTACGACGGTTGAATTTTTATGAGGAGCTTTTTTTTCTTGTCACGATTACAATCGAGTTCAGTTGTTGATGTTATCAATAACCACATAAATGATAAAAAATTTTATGAATAAAACTTTCACAATTAAATCACTTAATTTTTGCAGCTTCCAATTGTAGTAAACAGATATAAAATTCTAAATTGAAAGCTCTTGCCGGTTTGATATAATTTAGGATTATTATTATCAATAACTGATAAGAACGCATTGAAAGCAATAACAAATAACGTTTGTGTACAAAGAGAAAGTAAAAAAAAAATGTACACAAGTTTATATCGAGCACAAAAATCTGTTTTGATTGTTACGCGCAAACTCACCACTGGCATAAGAGTATGTACAATAGGGTGTCCGTTATTTCCCAATTTGATTTTTGACTCTGCAGCGCCCCTAAAATTTTTAGTAAATACCCTAAAAAAAATTATGAAACTCATATGAGCTCTTAATATTGATAATAACGCGTGCCGCAAAGACGATTCATTTCCCGTTTAAATAACATGGAGTTTTCGTACTTTTTACTATTAATTTTTTCTTTGTGAAGCCAGTTGATATAATGCTGCGGCATCGAATTTTTTTTGTAGGAAATTGAACGTTCTACAAAAAATTTCTCTGAAGTTTTTTCAAAAAAATTACTAACGTCAAAGTTCTTCAAGGTCAAAGTTCAACTAAAAATAATTTTTTTTTTGAACAAAAAACTATTATTTTTTACATAAGAATTTATTGTTTTTCGCCAAAAATATCTTATTTCAACGATTTTTTGGATCTGTGGGAATAGTTAAAAAAAGGACATTCAACACTTATTGAAATATATATTTAAATTTAATTTTTTTTAATTTTTTCTTCGATGACTAAATGTTGCTCATACGACATGTCCACTGGACGAAAACTCCATGTTATTTAAACGGGAAATGAATCGTCTTTGCGGCACGGGTTATTATCAATATTAAGAGCTCATATGAGTTTCATAATTTTTTTAGGGCATTTACTAAAAATTTTAGGGGAGCTGCAGAGTCAAAAATCAATTTGGGAAATAACGGACACCCTAATGTACAAACACATAAGAAAGTAAGAGAGTAAAAGCAGACTCCAAGTAATTGGGGTAAAACTTTGTCACATGCGCACAGAATTTGAGTAAAACCTCACTAGAAACATACAAAATTTTTTTCATTCTGAGCTTTCTCTCTGCCGAAGAGGGTTTTACTAAAAGCTTTACAGCTACAGTAGGACCGCCATACACGAAGAGTATCGTTGTTAATGTTCCATTGTAAAATTATACATCCATAATAACAGTTTCCGCTTAAACCGAACTCTCTCTCTCTCATTTTCTCTCAGAATAACCAACTTTTAAGCTTACACGAATGTTTCTTCAATAGAAGTGAAAGAGTTTATAAACAAACCCTCTACAGCACATCGGTGGCTCACCTATATGTGTACATATGTATAAGGTATTAAAAAACGAAGTATTATATATTTAATGAACAAGTATATAAAATAATAATAATAATAGTAAACACATGCATAATAAATTAAGGTCAGCTGATTAGCACGTGTTTGACAATGATTTATGTGTGTGTGTGAAAAATGTGCTTATAAGCATCCACTCTTATCGGACGTAGTATGAGGCTGTAAGTACAATGGATGGGCCATGGTTTGTGTTTAAAAATTGTTATCAAAAAAGACGGATAAATATTTTTCAATAATTTTACTTTTATTGAGTTAAGTTTCAGGTTAAGTGACACCGCTCTCTTCTTATAGCTGCAGCAGTAGACCTTGCAGTGGACCATTTTGCTTTGTCTGTCGAATCAATTTTGGAGTTAAAGTCATGAAACGTTTCCGGATGGTTGGTACAGCAATTATCCTTGACAAGTCCTCGCAAAAAATACTCCTGAAGGCCAGTGGAAACCAGTTTTCAATCGAACAATTTGTTGCACTTGTAGACACACCAATTTAGAAGCGTAAACTAAACAATTTCGTGAACCGCAAACTTTGCTGTTGTACGTGAATTTGTGCAAAAATTCTTCGACCAAATGTGGACCCATAAAATCAATAAATAACCGCTTGCTGAGTATCTTTTATCAAAAGGTTAGAAGTCTGAACACAAAAATAACTGATCCGTACTTGAGCAGTCTTCATTGCGAGTTCAACGTAATTTCATTTACCGAAACCTAAAACCTCACGTTTTTGATAATGAGATATTATGCAATGAGTATCAAAATTACAGAAGTGATTGCTTGAACGAAATTGGCGTGGGAGTTCTACTTGCGGTTCATTCTTCTATTCCCTGAGAAGAAGTATGCGTTTCCTTTGTAGATCCCATTCAATTTAAATGCATCAGTGTTCGTACTTGTACGAACTTTATCTATGTATAATATTTTATATATCTCCATAGTCGGATTTATCTGTATTATTAACTCATTTAAAATAATTGTATAAATGATGGAAAATTCCGACTCAATCATTGTCTTAGGAGATTTTAATTTGCCTTGGATCTCCTGGATGCAAGCCGATGACAACATTATCTTAGCTTCTACTCGACCATGTTTTTCCGAGTTTTCAGAGGAAATGTCTGATCTTTGCCTCAACCATATTAATCTAGTACCGAATAATCTTAATAAAATCTTGGATTCAATATATATCGACAATGGTTGAAAATTTTTGTGGCTCGGTTCGACCCTCTTGTTCTTCCGCAGGATAATTATCATCTTGCTTTGGAGATAACTTTTGAAAACATAGATAGTTTTAGAGCTAATATAGTGTCACTTCAACCTGTTTCTTGTACCCATTTCAACTTTGCGAAAGCTAATTTAAAAAAGTTAAATCAAAAGCTATGCAAATTTATTTGGAGTGTGAAGACCCAAGAAAAAGGCAAAATTTCTGATGATAGGTCAGACGAAATTTCACCACCAACGCAAATAGAAATTCGCCATATAATTCTCTTCTGGTTTCGGCGTAATGTACCATACAATAAAAATACTCAGTGAATGCCAAGTTGTATATTGAACGATTCACCGTTTTTAAAGACTATTTCTAAGTGGTTCCAAAGATTACAGACCGGATATTTTTCCCTACAGGGCGAGCGCCGAGAAGGTCGACCAAAATCTTCCCCTGATGATGTCAATGTAGCTCTGGTCAAGTCCAAAATTGACGAAGACCCACGATTGACACAAGAATAGATTGCTAATGAATATTAAGTAATCATCTGGGATACACGAAGAAATCTGCTCGATGGGTACCATGAATTTTAAATGAGGCCCAAAAAGAGGCTCAAGCGCATTTTGCTAAATTTTTCCTAAACAAATTCGAAACTGGTCAATCAAGCAACTTTAGTAAAAGCGCTACTGGTGATGAATCGTGGTTCTCTAAGTACGATCCAGAAACCAAACAGCAGTCCATGGTGTGGAGCCCAACAAGAAAAAACCCACCCGTAAAATCTACGCAACAAAAATCAGTAGCAAAAGTAGTAATGCCAGTTTACTTCATATTACTTCAAAAAAAAAAAAAAAATTTTCGGTCAACTTACCGAACTTTTGCCAAACTCTCGTATATATATTTATATATATATATATATCTAGATGGAGAAATAAAGTAATTTCCAATACAAAATCCCTGTCTTTGAACATGCATACAACATTGCGCAACACTTAAAGAAACCGATAGCGAAGCGAGTACGACAGAGTTCATCATCAACAGTGAAATAACAGCAAACGACAGCAACGAGGAAGAAGAGGCAAACGAGGTGGTAAGAGCCCCAACACCGAAGGTGATCTCGTCAGATTAATAAGAAGAAGAAGCCGTAAGGATGGGCGAGATTGACATAAGAGAAGAAGGCAGCCAGAGACTAGGCGACGAGTATATCGAATACACCCGTCTAGTTACGATGACGATCTTCGATGGTCGGAACGCACACACACACTACCACCCCAACAACAACGAGTGATTGAAGGCACGACGGTGACACACTCTGTTAGCGGAGGAAGACCGCGGTTTGGAGCAGTGGCTGAGGGAGATTGACGACACCGAGGCGTAGCCGTCAGAACAAGAAGTAGTCGGGGAAATTGAGAAACGGCTGCGACACCACCAAGCTGACGAAATTTTACGGCAGTCGACCCGCTACCTATCGAACTTACAACAAAAATCATCGAAAAAATTCAACAACAACCCGGCAGACGTTCTGTCATTAGTCAGAATTTCAGGTGCCAACGTGGTAACCATGGAAGAAAAGAGAACTTGTGAAGACTCCAAGCCAAGGGCTTTAGAGCCTCCACAGCAGCAACAACAACAATAACAAGAAGAAGAGAAATTAAATACAGACACATACATATATACCTATACACGTACAGGCATGTTATAAGCAATACATATGTACCTATGCATATACAATGGAATGATATACATGTATGTATATATGTAAGATAGGTAGTTGGCAACCCTCGAGACAACATGAGAAGTTGAAGAAGGAATAAATGAAACGTGAAGAAGTAAGAGAAGCAGTAAAGAAAAGGAGTCATTCGGTCGAAGAGTTTTAGTAAAAGAAGTCGCAGAGTTTCCGTAAAAGATGTCGCAGAGTTTCAGTTACAGAAGTCGCTAAGTTCGCAGTGGAATAATAAGTTGTTCTTCGAAAATTCCAAAGCGTTGCTAAATTGCAATAATTTTGTGCCCAGAGGTGCTTTAACCAAATGTACCATTTTGTGGTCCACTAAGGAATTAAATTTTTGAAAAAAAGAACGAAACCTACGCGCGACCTTTAAGCCGTATAAGAAAACAAGCTTACATTTAGACTACATTAAATAGTCTAAGTTGCGTCGCAAGTACTTTGAACTTAATAAAAAATCTTACACGCTTACTTAATTAAGGTTCGAAAGAACATTTCGTTAACTCCAAATGCATTACCTCTTTGCTTCTGTCCGCCATGACATACAAAACTACTACAGCAAGTGACTGTCATAATATTTCGAATATATTTGCACAACTTTTCAAATATAATTGCACAATTAATTCACCTAGATGCAGCTTTGTCAGTCAGGAGCAGCTTTACCGGCAAACTTCAATAAATTTCCCAGTTGCTTCTCCCGAAGATGTATTATGTCAGTTAAAAGCTTAAAAGAGCTGCTTTAATTATGGGCCTGACATGATTTCAAAATGCTTCCTTAAATATTTTGCTGAAAATTTGCACCCGCCTTTATAGAACCTCTTTAATGCTTCCCTAATTCAAGGTATTTTTTCAAGAACACCGGTGTTATATATACCGATTTTAGTAAAACGTTCTAAAACGATCTTCTGGGATTTCAGCCTAATCTTCTCCAATGCATATAATCTTATCCCTGTAGTTGAACGCAAAGGGTTTTATTTAAAGACACCTTCGCGGGCATAATTGATGTAACCTCAGGCGTTCCGCAAAATAGCCACCTGGGATCGATTATGTTCTTGTTCTCTTCCGTAGAGAAATGCTATGGGTGATTTTTTTCGTAAAAACTTTTAAGTGGGCTGGGTTGCGGCTCCTTTTTTTTTATGTGAAGTAAATGTTAATATTCCCCTCCGATTATCACGACAGTTTAGACCATTATTTTTAAAATTAAGTTAAACAAATTTTGAACTATTGTATATGAACCATTTCGCCGTATATGTCAAGCTTTGATATTCCAATACATTTGATTTGGCAGACTCACTTTTCGTAGCGAAAAATACTATAGTTTTATTTAAATCTCGACGCTTAACAAATTCTTGCTTTTCATGAGTCGGCAAATTCCGTGCGTCATGCGGGTGGCGCCCCTCCTGTCGGTTGCGTTTAGCATATGCTGAGTATAATTGAAGATTTAATTTATTTAATAATAAGAAATCATTAGTACAAGAAGATTTTCATATCTTTTTTAGTACAACAGAAATAATGCGAATAATAAGTAATTATTATACTAAAGATACATCAACAAAAATAACAATAATATATAATGAACAGAATATGAAAGAAATTGAAACAATCATTAAATGGTCAGTCTAAGTTAAATTTGGCCTTTACAAATGCATATATACAGTGAACACATTTCGTTTAGCCGAATGTCAAGTTCTTCCAATTATTTAGCGTACTGTAATTTTTCTTTTACCTTTAGTTTTTTTCTTCTGGAGATAATTCTTGCCCAATTTTAAAAAAAAATCTATTAGTTTGCTCAGATCTGAGAATCATCAAGGCAATCTGCAAATTACTCAAGCCGCTTTCTTTATGCGCCGTTATAACAGCTTTCCTTTTAATTGACAAGTATGGTCCTTTCGGCAGGACCTTAAAGGGTATAAAAAACAAAACTTAATAATTAAAATGACTCCAACAAATCCATGCAATGTCAGATATAAGATTTTTCCTAAAAAAAATGTAACTTACCTCTCTATTTCTTTATTAAATGGCTCTAACCATCAATTCGGCTAAACGAAATGTGCACTGAAATTAACACTTATTACCTCTTTCCACTTACAATACTCTAAGTTTACCATATGTAAACTAATTACAGTTAAAGAATAAATGGTTGTGTATGCAAAATGCAAAATATCCACAGCTGGCATAAGATATCGTAGCAATTTTCACAATAGCGCTAAATAATTGGAACATTCGGCTAAACGAAATGCGCTCACTGTATGTGATTCTGTCAAATAAAAACTTATAAAAAGGTATTATAATATTACTTACTCTGGCAGATCGAGTAAAAGATAACTTGGAATAGTGATAGCTAGGAGATTGAGTCATAATGAGTGTTTAAGTGCCCGCTTCAACCAACATAAATTTAAGTATACCTATGTAACTGTGTGTCATCTCGCCAATCCAAATTTTTTTTTAACCAAAATTTCGTTTCCCGATTGATCGCTTAACAACGGCCGTTCAAGCTTTTTAGTTCCGCGTATATTTGAATTACTCTGATTAAATTGTGCAACAAAATCTTGAAAAATGTGCTCTTAAATATTGAGTTTGTAAAAAAAAGTACAATTTCTGGCTAGTATATATATATATATTTAGATAGTCCGCAGACGAGATATGCTCAGATTTGGGAATGCCATAAACATAACATCAATTTTATGAGCAGACGCACTGTCATGTTCGCTGTAACTGATAACTGGAAGAGTAATTTGCATAGCAAGTCGTAGCAGTGGGTGCACAGATACCTACTGCCTAATATTCCTCAAAATGACATAGACCTTACTAACAATTGAATTTGCAAGTTCCGTGCACCTAAGATTAGAGTTAATAATATATCATAAGTTTTTAATCTTGTTGGATAATTTTAAGAGAAAATTACCTATGTATATTGGCGGCAAAAAATCTAAATTTGTCAGTTTTCTAATGCTAATTGGCAACACACAGCACTTGTTATTATTTAAAAATAGACAGCCGCCCAGAACGATATATCAGACAGGTCAGTGTTAATGTTTTTACATACATTCGCTTAATCAGAAGATCCAGATAAATATAACTGAATGCCATCAGCATAACCATTCAAGTTAGAAAATTTTCTCGTGCTAAAACTGTCATTAATTAATATGCTGAAAAGTAGCGGACAAAGGAATGGAGCCTTGAGGCACCCCTGAAGTAACTGGCTTAAGTTGCGATGTGTCGCCCTCAATTTTTACTAGCTGAAACTTGTCAACTAGGTCGTTTTTCACAAGCTTTAAAGCACTAAAACTAAAACCATAGTACGCTTTCAACAAACAGCATATTAACTCATGGTTGAAAAGCCTAGTAAGCAAAGCAGGGTAAGTTGATTTTGATTTGGGTTCGATCGAATGTCGTCAGTGATCTTTAGTACCGCAGTACTACAGCGGTGATTTCTCCTGAAGCCTGATTGAAACGGAGATATTAGGTTGGGCTTATTTACGCATTCATTTATTTATTTAGCCATAAGCATCTGGAAAACTTTCGACAGTACAGTGAGGATGCTTATGGGTCGAAAATCAGACGGACTACAAGGTTGACAGGTAGCATAGTGCTAAATTTCCATTGCCCAGGGTAACAAGAAGTGGTAATACTGTAACAAGGTTTTCCATTTGGCTGGGGTTAGCTCAGCTTTGCCAATGGTATGCATATAAATCCCATTATGTGTTTTTTACATCTTTATAAAAAATCTATTTTGCTGGATGTTGTAGAGATTCCAAAAACCTCGGATTTTGGGATCCTTACACCCTCCCCTCACTTTCTGCAGCGTGAGTCATTGTCACCAGACCCGTTCGCGTAATTCTTATACGACAGATGTTTCTCCTCGATCTTACGTTTGAATGGCCGCCTCATTCGTCGTTGCTGCGGTTGTAGTAGGTGCGCCTCAATGTCGCCTCGGGCAGTGATTTGACCCCTGTTTGATTATCCCGTTTACTTACTAATGCCACTTCTGTGTTTTGCAACCACCGCTACATTTTTCCTACCACGCTATCGTACTCGCTTATGTCGCCAACTTCTAATGTTCCGCCGCTACCTGTTAAGCTAATTGTATCTACACTTTGTTCACCATCGTTTTCTGCATTGCATATGAAGATCGCTATCTTCTAGTCACATATCGATACGCTTGGTGTAGTCGATAAAGCCTCGGCCACGCACTTCACCTTCACCCTCGTCGCTTCGCCGGATGTTCCAGACACTTCCTCGTCTTTGTTGCTGCTGTGTACAACTTCGCAGTTTTGCCATTATTACATAAAAGCCGCATGAAATGAGTACCACTAATAGGTATACTTTCTTTGTAGCTTAAAATAGGCAGAAAAATTTAAGTAATCGAGGAAGCAAATTGAACATTTACTTAATTTATAAATTGATATTTTAAGCTTAGACGTTCAAGAGGCGAAGAAAAAGTTGAAGATGGTTAGGTGGCACTATTTTAGGGAAGTTCTAGAGACGAAGGCTTCTAGAAAAAGTATGTCAGGTATCAGCCACTTGTATGAGCCCAAATTGTGCTATTTCGAACATCCAAATTTCGGAAACGCACACAAAAATTAGGTGCGCCCAGGATAATATTGAGGTAAATAATATGATTTTTCACATCTTTTTGGAATAATTTGATAAACACCATATTTGAAGGACCATCTTCAAGCACACTAAATCAGTCTATAATAAGTGCAACACCAAATGAATATACTATTTCAGTACGTAAATGTGGAGCACACAAAAACTTCGTAGATACAATACAATTAAAAAGTTTATTATATGCATTTCTAGACCGTTGATATGTGTATTAGAAGCGCCAATGATGAATATCAGAGGAAACAAACAAGTTATTCTTTCTTTATTAAAGTTATTCTTAGTTTTTTCATTAAATGAATATAAACACATTTGCATATGTTATTGTGTTAGTTTTCAGTAAACCGTTTTAAGCCAAATCAGAAATGAATTATCTGCGGTCAATGAAAAAATAATGGAAACAGGCCATATGCTTGGCTGTCGCGATCATTCCTACTCAGCAGGAGGATGCAGCATGGTAGGTACTGTGCCACAACACACACAAATCTCAGAATGCTGCTGAAGGTAGAAGGGACATTTTGCAAAATGCAATGAGTGCACTGTTAGATGAAGCCGACTTTGAGAGAATGTAAGTAATATTGATTTAGTTTAATGTATATCAAAGACAGCAAATTTGTTATTTTTTATACATTATACAGTCCTTGCGATATATGTACCTAGTTCCTGAAACATTAATTTTTGTTTTATGCAAATATTTATTGAATGAAATATTTTTTTATACTGAATTGTTATGATATTTTACGAAGAAACTGATCTGATAATGTTTACTAAGTATGAAAATAAAATATTGATATGAAATAATATAAAATAAAAACATGAATATAAAAAGTGGATTTTGGTATTCAATTTTTTTTGAGGTTATAAACTTAAAAATATGGTAATGTTATGCTTTATGATGAACATTATGGCGATGGTCCTTTTTTAATATTCCAAAATACAAAAAGCTATATGTGTATAAAGAAAGACACAGCTTTTACTTATCTATTTCTTATATATATTTTTTTGTCCATTCAATTAAATATCAATTCTGCCCTCATTGTTGAAAAATGAAATAAATTCCTGGCGGATGGCTTCTGCGCCTCCTCTCCGGGGAGTATTTGAATTGTTTGATAAAGTAGTTGTCGGTGCTTCTGAGGAAGATAAGTTAAAGTTTCATACATTGGGAATTATAGAAACAAATAGTTTTTTTAGATATCTTAGAATCAGAGACAGAAGCAAATTAAACTGTGGCTCAGTCATTTGCAAATAGTTTTTATTGCTGGCTTTGTACGAAATAAACACTTCTTTTGTTAAAAGTTCAAATGGTCTTTTTTACGACCTTGCTTTCCTCTATATTTCTACCTAATACGTCTTTAGTAGGCATAGCTGCAACTTTGTCACACATTTCAATGAATCCTAGTGTACATGAAATGTTTTTAATAATAAATTTCGAAGGTGTAATCTACTTACAAACCTTTATAAATCTCATCTTTTCTTTATCATCGGAGTCAATCTCAATAGCTTCTTCAATACATTCTAATATTTCTTGCATTACTTCAACTTTATCTGCAAACTCATTTTTGTGAAAAATTAATAATTAGATAATATTGTAGTAAAAACCCAAATTTCAATTTCCAAATTTACGGCAGTTATTCGTTGGAGATTTAAGACTGCTACAATCAGTTCAAAGTGAAAAACAAAATAAGAGAATGTAAAAATCTACAGATACGAATAGAAATACAAAATGTGTCGAACGAGTACAGCCACACGGTGCGCTGTCGCCCTCTCCCCTAGAAATGAGTGAAACTCATTCCGTGAAACTCAGACTATCGAAACGCGCTTCGCAAACTCATTGCACTTCAGAGTTAATGCATTGACGACTACTTCATTTTTGTATATCTTCTGTTTGCCTCTAATTCTCGTACTGTAATTAGCAAAGTGGAGAGAACATTATTGCTGTGATCGTCAAGTTTAATAGACTTTGCAAAGAATGATTCTTTGCCATCACGGCGTTTAAGTCAAATGAAGTTAAAAACACTAATACAAGAAAAAATGTGAGAAAATCAGCTTTAGCGGGCAGACAAATAAATAAACTGTCACACTGCAACAATATTAAAAATTGTTTACTTCATAGCCACCAAAGTAAATTAAATACTCGAGAGTAGACAAAACACGATTGCCTGTAATCGGGTCTTTGTAGCCGCTGAATCTATTTTCGGCCGCACTCCTCCTCCAATTTTTGGTATATGTCTTCTTGTTTTTCCTACAAATGGAGGGATTTACAGTTTTTTCTTTTTTCGGAATCGAACCTTAGTCTTGCAAACGGCAATACGCATTGCTAACCACTCGGCTATTGGGGTCGCCATAACAGATCGGCTAAAAACTGGGTTCTCCGATTGAGTCCTCAGGTTTAACTTCAAACTGTAATGAGGACGACAGAAAATAAGCGCAGCAAACTCCCGGTATTACCGAATCAACTGCCGTTTGCTCTAAACGCTGTCGATCTTCGCATTTTCACTGTTTACCACGGAAATGGACGCCCTATGTAAAAAACAAAATCTGCAACTCATATTGAATTTGTTCCGAACTTTATGGGACATATGATTCTGACCGTTAAACTAATTTTCCTTAACGCTAGACTACTATTTATTCTTAGCAAAAATCAAGGATGAATTGAATACGTGGTCATTTCCACTAAAACGTCATCCGTCGTTACTCAACTAGGGTGCTAGTCGAGTAGGTTTTAGCAGACGTGCAAAGAGGTGGTTAGTTTCTTTTGAGGACTCACTAGATAAATGAAAATACGTTAGAATATCATGACCGATTTTGTGTCCAGATTTTATTTGTGCTAGTATTACTCTGTTTTCACGAGTTAGCTATGGGTAGCGGCTGGATTTCAATGGCGGCATTCGCTGTAGAAGGGTTGATGAAGGTGTTGACTGACTCTTCCCCTGCAGCAGAGTAGCGTCCTCATAATCTAGTAGTTACTTTCTGATAGGCTTAGGACAGTTTTGCTACAAGTTTTGCTTAGAATTATGCTCCTTAACCATGAGCATAGATGTAGATTTTTACAGTTTCAATTTTTAGGTCAACGTTTTTCTTGTCGATTTTCTGACAAAAGAATTTTTACTGTTCGTTAAGCCAAAAGCCTTAAAAGTTTGAGAACCACTGTATGGTTGTCAGTACTGCAGATAGTCTTATAGTTACTGGTTTGCCATTATGCACATTCGTAAAAATTAATAAGCATAAACGGAATAAGAATTCCGTATTAGTTATACTTCGACAGTTTTAATGATAAAACGTTTTCGCGCACATGTAATTCTTATTTCGTAGTTAACTTCAGTTATTTATTTATAATTACACAATTTTATATTCGCTTTTGCAAATACCCTTATAAAAGGTAATACTTTGGATTTAATTCAATAAGAGTTCGTTTCTCGACTAACACCTTCTTTATTTCAAATTTCGTTCATCTAAAGCAATAAGCATATCATTTACATAAACAAATTTCGCCACATCCTTCGGAAAAATCCAAGACAGAGCGAAGCAACAACAAAATTCCCTCCCACTTATTAAGATTACTGAAAAATATATAGAGATTGTTTTTCTGTGCGATATAATCAAAATTAATTTTACACTCTTACATTCATATGTACAATTGAGTATGCAAGAATATATAACTATAGGTATATACATACGAATGAATATACATACAATTATACTAGAAAGAAGAAAAGGAAAGATAATTTTTCGAAATCCTTTTTTCATTTACTTGGAAACATAGTCAAACACATATATGCATCTAAATATTTCGTGTTTCCAACATACATATTTCACTTGATTTTAGATTTTTTGTTTCTTGGATTAATTTCCACTTTTTAATATATACTCATAATTATATTTATTACGTGCTTTTGTTATCGAGGTATTAACCTCTTGTCAATAAATAGTTAACTTATTATTTATGGTATTTATTTATAATTTAAATTTTTATTTATTTTTATTTTTATCAATTTTTTTTTAGGGACAAACTCAGCGCAGTGGTACGGGATGGTTAATTAAGATGAAAAAAAATTGGAAAATTAACAGGGATTCTAAGTATTTCTAGAAAACTTTTGTGGTTGTTGAAAATTTGATATTTGGATCTGTTATTTGGATCTGTTATTATACCACTTTCAACATCCCACTAACGTACCCATACCTATATTCTATAGTTAGCGTCTGGTTTCGCTTATATCCTTACAACCATTTGTGTGCATTAGCTTTCCAGCTGCTTCAGTCATGGGGGAGCTCGGCTTATAATGGCTTTCAGGACTAAACCGGAAAATTGATGTTGGAAATAAACAACGACAATAAAGAAAATAATTTGCACACATGAAAATTAAATAAAAGAAACCAGTGAACCGATGCGCTGTTTCCTAAGCCTCCTTAATTCCTGGATAACGTTAAACCATACAAATGCTTTAGCAGCCACTGATGTTGTTTTAGCTGCTTCGATCCCACCCTACCAATGGTTTCATCGCTGTAACAGAAACCCCTTTTGACCTATCAACGATACATCCAATTTCAGACAACTGTTTTAAGATTTAACAATTCATAATCATGCTTTATTTACTAATTGAGCATAGAACACTAATAATCATTAACTTAAACATAATTCCATTTATTAAGACTATTTTTAAACATAATTTTTAATTTTATCAAGTCGACATTAAATACTATCATTTATGTGTTATTTTAATCAAACATTATGAGAAAATTACAAAAAGGAAAGTGAAAAAAAGATTCCGTAAATAAAGAAACTGAAACGTATGCATGAATAAAAATCTTTCAATACTTTAAGTTCGTATATTCATGAATATTAGATTAAAAAAAAAATGAAAAGCAATTACAAAAATAACAATATGTTGTCGTTTTACTTACATAAGTACATACTTAGATTCTGCTTCGAAGGCCTTCGATGAGTCTTGTCGTATGCTGCTGTTGTTGTATAGCTTTTAGAAATCATTTTTTAATTTATATTAATAAAAATTATGCTTTTCTTGTACCATTATCTTTTTTTTTATACTTTTCTGATTTAATTTTCAGTAACTTTTCCTACTCTTCTATTATTGACATATTTACATAATTCGCTTTACACTTAGTTTTAGTTCATTTCCGTATTCTCTTTTGTTTTCTTATTGTACACTAAATACTATTAATATTTATTTACCAAATCATATGTTAATTTCTAATTCCTTCTTAATTATTTTTGTTTCAACACGAAAATAAAAGAAAAAACTATTACAATTTCTTTATTAATTTCTCCTATGCACTTTAAACTTTCGTCTTCTAACCTTAAGCATTTATTACTTTAAATAATATTTATTATGACATGTAAAAGAAAATATTTTAACAACACGCTTTCAATGCAGAATAACACAGTGAACTAAAAAAAATGTGTATCCATCATTCTACTCTTGTTCTTCTTCAGAGAGCCGCTTTCTAAGCTGCGTGAAATGCTGCACTAATGATCATTAGCGACCACTACATCCTGTGTTATTTGTTTTTTTTTTCTTTCCTTTTTTATTTTAGAATAAACGTTCAAAATGCAATATAAAAATTATGTGTACATACGGACATGAAAAATACAAAGCTTAGAATCGCTAAAGTAAAGCTTTCAATAATATGATTAAATGATTATACCATTATGTTTTTGATTTCAGAATTTAGATAAACTAATACTTGTCATTAGACTGTTATTTTAATTAAACTCGGAACATCATTGTTATCGTCGCTTGCTCTCGCTGACTAATTCACCTGTTCCTAATTCCTGATATCCGGATAAAACATGTAACTTCGCTGGGGCAGGAGTTAATTTTAGCCAAATGAGACTGATTTTTCCATTCGGGTTACCGAAATCGAATTTTAAAATTTACTTTGCTTTTATTTCGTTTCGTTTGTAGAATATATCAAACACTAATTTATTTAATTGATTTTTATCAAAAGAAATTACTTTATACGTATAATACAATAAGCAGCGTGAAAATACTTATTAAGGCACGTCTGTATCGTTCGGCAGCTCCAAAAGAAAGATCTTTGGGAAACGGAAATATTATAGACCTCATGACTAATATTAACTTTTGAATCATCTCTGTCAAGATTACTACATTTTGCGCTTCCAAGATGTATGGTTTTTGGTATACCATGAAAATAATATTTAGAAATAATTCAGAAAATAAATAGTTCGTTTCAATAAAATTTATTTTACCAAAATAAAGTAGAGAATAAAGTAAAGAATGAATATGAGATATTATTTGAATATCTAATTATTTTCCATTTTCTTGAAAGTTATTAATTCTAACTTAATAATCTTCACTCACATTTAGATCAGGAAGAAGTTTGAAAAAGAGAAAGAGTTACATATTGATATGTATATTTGTATGGGTGTTCAAAATTTTGCTATTCTTACATACATATGATAACGAGATGCCTGTACATAGTACATACCCTCCTTCCAAAAGTGTTGGTGCGGTTTTAGAATTTATTCGCTACTGTCGCGAATATCCTTTTGATGATAATACTACTTTTTCTTGCTTTCTACATCTTCAAGATAATACATACAATTTCCTTTGGTTCCAATGACTTTGGCTTTGATAAATTTAGGTGTGAATTTTGAATTAAACTTTTTACTGGCGTCGCTTTGAATGAAATTTCTTCTGAACACAACATCGCCTATTTTGTACGTTTTGGTTCTACTACGCAAATTATATCTTTTAGCTGATGCTTCAAATGCTGCCTTAATATTTTTAACTATCGAATCCCTTACAAGTTTTAATCTATCTGATTTTTCAAGAACGCGAGTTTCCGTAGGAGTTCGTAATCTTGCGCTTGAGTCACCATATGCTGACCAAAAAGTGCATAGTACGGCGTACTAGCTATAGTTTGATGATAGGAACTTCGAAGTGCTTCATCGATTTCTGCAAGATGTGTATCCCAAATAGTTTGGTCTTTCTGTATATAGGAACGGATACCAGTAATGATGGAGCGGTTGACTCTTTCGCTGGCATTCGCCTGAGGACTATATAAAGCGGTGTATACATGACGAATTCCACGTTGGCTTAAAATTTGATTAAATTGTGCCGACTTAAATTACTTTCCGTTATCGGTCAAAACAATTTCGGGAGTACCAAATAAATTAAAAACATTTTTTTGTAAATACTCGCATTTGACTGTTGTATGAAAGTTTTTAATTGCTTTCAAGAGGATATTTAGTAAGATGATCAAGCACGATCAAAATTCCGATATGTCCACGTTTGGATCTTGGATATGGTCCAAGTAGATCAATATATAATTTTTGAAATGGCCTCTGTACAACATATTGTGCTTTCATTGGAGGGCGCAAGGTAATATTTGCTGCTTTACCCTTACGGCAATCTTCACATTTCGAAACAAAATTTTTCACGTCTACTGTCATATTGGGCTAATAGAGATTTTTACGTACGCGCTCTAGTGTTTTTGCTGCACCACCATGACATTTATTTGGAGGGGTGTGAGCGTTCTCAATAACTTGACCTACTAAATTCTTGGGAACCCACAATTTCCAATTAAATTGCTCGTTTTCGGGATTGCCATCAGAAAATTCAGTTCGCTTATAAATATGTTCATTTAATATTTGTAAATCAGGTAACCGTGACGAGTTATTACGTATGTGCGTCTTTAATTTTTCATAATCTTCTGATTTAAATTCGTTTGACATTAAATCTACCAGAGGGCGAACATCACAGTCAATAATGTCACAAAATTCATTATTAAAGGGTGGTTAAATTGTAAGGGCCGATGTTGAATGTGAACCACACCTAAACGCCAAGTTTTTTTCCGAATTTAATTTGACATTTCTGTATTTCGGACTTACTCAATTTGAACCATGGAGAGATACACAATCCAACAACGTGTTAAAGTTATCCAGACTTATTATGAAAATGGGCGTTCAAATCAAAATGCATATCGTGCACTTCGTGATTTTTTTGGTCAATTTGATCGTCTGTAGAAGATGTGAGAACACCAGTGCATGCTCGTACAGCTCGTACTGCAGAAAATATTGCTGCTGTTCGCGATAGTGTGGCTGAAGAGCCGTCCACCTCAACTCGTCGTCGTGCCCAACAATTGCACCTCTCACGCTCGTCGTTGATGAACATTATGCATAAAGACTTGCATTTACACGCTTACAAGGTGCAATTGGCTCAAGAACTAAGGCCTCTTGACCATTCCAAACGTCGTGAATGGGCAGAATGGTTCCAAGAAATGGCAACAGTGGATGATCAATTTTCGAAGAAAATCATCTTCAGTGATGAGGCACATTTTCACCTCAGTGGATTCGTAAATAAACAGAATTGCCGCATTTGGGCGAATGAGAATCCAAGAGTGATTGTCGAAAAACCAATGCACCCACAAAGAGTGACTGTTTGGTGCGGTTTATGGGCTGGCGGCATCATCGGGCCGTATTTTTTCCAAAATGAGGCCGGTCAGGCAGTTACTGTGAATGGTGTTCGCTATCGTGAGATGATAACGAATTTTTTATGGCCACAATTAGAAGATATGGATGTGGACGATATGTGGTTTCAGCAGGACGGTGCCACTTGCCACACAGCTAACGAAACAATGGCTCTTTTGCGCAACAAATTCAATGGCCGTGTTATCTCACGTAATGGCGATGTCAATTGGCCCCCAAGATCATGTGATTTGACACCGTTGGACTTTTTTCTCTGGGGTTATTTGATAGAAAAGGTGTACGTCGATAAGCCAGCAACAATTCAAGAGCTAAAGGATGAGAGATGGAGGTGTGCCGCCGAGGTCGCGGCGCTCATTTGGCCGATATTTTGTTACATACATAATACATACAAGAACACCATCGAAGTTCTGTCTGGACAGACAATCAGGAACAACATTTTGAGTACCTTTCCTGTGTTCTATTGTAAATTTAAATCCTTGAAGTTTTAGTGACCAACGAACTAATCTACCTGATATATCAGTTTGACGCATTAACCATTTTAGACTAGCGTGGTCAGTAACGATTTTAAATTCCTGACCTTCGACATACGCTCGAAACTTTTTCAGACTGGGCATGGCTGCGAGACATTCAAGCTCGGTAACTGAGTAATTACTTTGAGCTTTGTTTAGTTTTTGTGAAAAGAATGCAATTGGGGCCTCCATTCTAATTCATTTGCGAGAGAACTGCACCAACACCTAATTTACTGGCATCACATTGTATTATAAAAGATTTTTGGTAATTTGGATTTACCAATACCGGTGCGGAACATAATTTATCTTTTAGAGTAAAGAACGCTTCTTGAGCTTCGGAATTCCAATTAAATGATTTGCTCTTTTTAAGTAAGTTTGACAGGGGAGTTTTCAATAAAGCGGCGGTGCCAACCAGCCATTCCTAGGAATCTTCGTAATTGTTTCGTATTTGTAGGTATCGGATATTCTGTGACTGCAGAGACTTTATCTGGGTCTGTTCGCAATGTTCCATTGCCAACAATATACCCAAGATATTTAACTTCTTTAATACAAAACTTGCATTTGCTTACATTTATTGTTAAACCAGCTTTGCGTAAATGTAAAGCCACTACAGATAGAACAGATATATGAGTAGGGAAATCTTCGGATACGATCCAGAGATCATCGAGGTACACAAAAACTCGACATAGTGCTTGTGGAGCGTTACAAAGTCCAAAAGGCATGACACAATAGCGGTATAATGGACGGTTTGGGACCGTAAAGCAGGTGTAATCCCGTGAATTTTCATTAAGAGGAATTTGCCAAAATGCACGACGAAGATCAAGAGAACTTATAAATTCTGCTTTTGGTAATCTGCTGAGAATTCCTTCAATATGCGGTAAAGGATATGCATCCTTGACGGTAAAACTATTTATTTTCCTTGAATCTAAACATAGCCGAACTTTATCGGTCTTCGTAACTAATACTACTGGGCTAGACCACGGGCTGTTTGGGGACTCTTCAATCACACCTAATTTGAGCATTTCATCAATTTCGCTATGAACGATCTTTTCAATAGCGGGAGAGATGGGAAAATAACGCTGTTTAACGGGTCGGACGTTTGGCTGTAATTCAATCACATGCTCTATCAACGATGTTTTTCCTAAACCTTCTTTCTCACAACTCGGGAACTTTGATTTCACCAAATTTAGCTGTTACTGTTGCTCATCAGACAAACGAAGTTTATTCTCATCATCAGAAATTTCAAAATGAACATTATCGATTTGTGAAATGATGTGTGGTGCAATCTTGAATTTACTCCAAAAATCTATCCCTAAGATTACATCTTGAGACATGCTAGGTATGACAAAAAAAGTTATCGCTTGAATATTTTGTTTGTATGTCACTGGTAAAGTGATCGTACCAAACACAATCTGTTTTCTACCGTCAGCTGTGCGTACGGACGTATGGTGTTGTTTAAGTTTCTTACTATTTGAAACTTCTACTTCTACCTAAGCAGGAAACCTGAGCTGCACTATCAAGAAGTGCTAAATAAGTTCGGTCAAGAATAGAAATTTGTGCATATGGTCTGAAATCGACACCTTTACCATATTTTGAATTGAGGAAATAATTCCACATATGTTACGGCGTTGTAGCTTAATGTTTTTCCAAAAAGTATTCATTCGATTAGATGAACGAGGTTTTGAAACAGTTTTAATTACGTTATTAAAAATTTCTGATTTGATTTTATTGTATTTCTGCATACGAACTTCATATGGTACTATTTGGGTTAATTTAAGTCGAATGCTAACAGGTATGTCAGGGCGTATGATAACTTTTGTTTCGTTTAGTCGTGGCGAGGGAACACTTTGGAAGCCTCGCTCGTTTTCAAGTTTCCCGGACTACATTTGGAACAATTCGGCTTATAAACTTCGGGTGCTCCGCATCCATAGCAAAAAACTTGCCTTTTTTTCTAGACAATCATAAAATGTATGTCCCTCTTTACGACAATTCCAGCATTTAATTTTCGGGTTTTTGGCTTGCTGATTAATCGCTTTTACTTCAGCACAAGGCAACTCAAAATCTAAAAGTTCCTCAAGTTCGCAAATCTGCCTACGAGATACTGTTTGTTGGCTACTAGAAATTTCTTTCAACAAGTTTTCACCCTTTAAACAAAGTCTGCGAAGTTCTGCCAACGAATGTATTGGTACATATAAAATTTGTTGACGTAATCGTGGACGCAGAATTCTTTGCATAATTTCAACCAATTCTGCTTCCGGCAATGGTGAACTGGTAAACTCATTGCTCCTTCTTCAGGTCGATTACTTTGCCTTGTTGAATCTATATCTGAGTTATTACAGACGGTGTTTGTATCACTGACTGTTCGCTTTGACCGTGTACGCATGTCAGGATTAGTAACAAAATCTCTGCTGTTATAAGCAGACTGACATTGAGGACAGGCGGAATTGCGTTTTAGCCAATTTAACAAACAATGTCGATGGAATTGGTGCGAGCATACAGTTGTTAGATCTTCATCGCTCTCGCTCAAATTTGTGCGACATACCTATAACACAATTATTTACCTGTTGTGGTAAGTTTTCGTTACTATGCCTTGTCATTGGCATCCTCAACAAGAGACGCAATATCAAAAACAATGCAAAATATTTAAATTAAAATATGAATTTTATAGTAATATTCAAAGAGACAACAAGAGACCGGTAGATTTCGATCCACTAATATAGATTGAGATACTTAAATACCTTTTGATAATAAATTTTTAAAACATTTCTATAATTGATTTGTATAAAGAAAATTCTATGTTTTCGACCATAGGTCAAATGAAATTTGATTAATAAAAAAAAATCCGAAATGTGAATCAGTAGCTGTTCAATAATAATTTTTTTTTCTGTAGATGTGGTCTTACTTTCGGCTGTATTTGTTGATGGTTAAACTTTTTAACATTTGCTTGGATTCTGGTTAGGATATCACGGAATTTTTCGACAATACAATGTGAAGGATTGATGTAAATATACAAAAAAAATTAATAATCAAAATCCCTTAAACAAAAAAAATATTTCAAATTTAAATTAACTTGAAGTAAATATAGTCGTTCAACACTTTACTTTAAAAAAAATTAGAAAAACTTTACATGAATGGAATCTACCCACCAAAATGCGGTTTGGTCGATAAACATTTAGTCAGGTCGAACCAACATTCCTACATATCAGAAAGTTGATGGCGTAAAAGAAAAAGTAAGATGAAATTCTAACAATATAATGGTATACTGCAAAGCATTTAACTAAAGCTAGTAAAAATTCCAAGTTATAAATATAGAATTCCATTGAACCAAAAATTAAACTAAATCAAAAAAAAAAAATGAAAAGTAAAAGAAACTGTGTAAAAAGCTGGTAAGCAATGACATAAAGCTGAATTGAATCCAATAGCTGAAATGAATCCAATATGTGAGAACCGCGTTTTCGCTTGCTCCACGACTTATCTGTTATCCACTTTCAACATCCCACTAATGTACCCATACCTATATTCTATAGTAAGCGTCCGGTTTCGCTTATATCCTTACAACCATTTGTGTGCATTAGCTTTCCAGCTGCTTCAGTCATGGGGGAGCTCGGCTTATAATGGCTTTCAGGACTAAACCGGAAAATTGATGTTGGAAATAAACAACGACAATAAAGAAAATAATTTGCACACATGAAAATTAAATAAAAGAAACCAGTGAACCGATGCGCTGTTTCCTAAGCCTCCTTAATTCCTGGATAACGTTAAACCATACAAATGCTTTAGCAGCCACTGATGTTGTTTTAGCTGCTTCGATCCCACCCTACCAATGGTTTCATCGCTGTAACAGAAACCCCTTTTGACCTATCAACGATACATCCAATTTCAGACAACTGTTTTAAGATTTAACAATTCATAATCATGCTTTATTTACTAATTGAGCATAGAACACTAACAATCATTAACTTAAACATAATTCCATTTATTAAGACTATTTTTAAATATAATTTTTAATTTTATCAAGTCGACATTAAATACTATCATTTATTTGTTATTTTAATCAAACATTATGAGAAAATTTCAAAAAGGAAAGTGAAAAAAAAGGTTCCGTAAATAAAGAAACTGAAACATATGCATGAATAAAATCTTTCAATATTTTAAGTTCGTATATTCGTGAATATTAGATTAAAAAAAATGAAAAGCAATTACAAAAATAACAATATGTTGTCGTTTTACTTACATAAGTACATACTTAGATTCTGCTTCGAAGGCCTTCGATGAGTCTTGTCGTATGCTGCTGTTGTTGTATAGCTTTTAGAAATCATTTTTTAATTTATATTAGTTAAAAATATGCTTTTCTTGTACCATTATCTTTTTTTTATACTTTTCTGATTTAATTTTCAGTACCTTTACCTACTCTTCTATTATTGACATATTTACAGAATTCGCCTTACACTTAGTTTTAGTTCATTTCCATATTCTCTTTTGTTTTCTTATTGTACACTAAATACTATTAATATTTATTTACCAAATCACATGTTAATTTCTAATTCCTTCTTAATTATTTTTGTTTCAACACGAAAATAAAAGAAAAAACTATTACAATTTCTTTATTAATTTCTCCTATGCACTTTAAACTTTCGTCTTCTAACCTTAAGCATTTATCACTTTAAATAATATTTATTATGACATGTAAAAGAAAATATTTTAACAACACGCTTTCAATGCAGAATAACACAGTGAACTAAAAAAAATGTGTATCCATCATTCTACTCTTGTTCTTCTTCAGAGAGCCGCTTTCTAAGCTGCGTGAAATGCTGCACTAATGATCATTAGCGACCACTACATCCTGTGTTATTTGTTTTTTTTTTTCTTTCCTTTTTTATTTTAGAATAAACGTTCAAAATGCAATATAAAAATTATGTGTACATACGGACATGAAAAATACAAAGCTTAGAATCGCTAAAGTAAAGCTTTCAATAATATGATTAAATGATTATACCATTATGTTTTTGATTTCAGAATTTAGATAAACTAATACTTGTCATTAGACTGTTATTTTAATTAAACTCGGAACATCATTGTTATCGTCGCTTGCTCTCGCTGACTAATTCACCTGTTCCTAATTCCTGATATCCGGATAAAACATGTAACTTCGCTGGGGCAGGAGTTAATTTTAGCCAAATGAGACTGATTTTTCCATTCGGGTTACCGAAATCGAATTTTAAAATTTACTTTGCTTTTATTTCGTTTCGTTTGTAGAATATATCAAACACTAATTTATTTAATTGATTTTTATCAAAAGAAATTACTTTATACGTATAATACAATAAGCAGCGTGAAAATACTTATTAAGGCACGTCTGTATCGTTCGGCAGCTCCAAAAGAAAGATCTTTGGGAAACGGAAATATTATAGACCTCATGACTAATATTAACTTTTGAATCATCTCTGTCAAGATTACTACATTTTGCGCTTCCAAGATGTATGGTTTTTGGTATACCATGAAAATAATATTTAGAAATAATTCAGAAAATAAATAGTTCGTTTCAATAAAATTTATTTTACCAAAATAAAGTAGAGAATAAAGTAAAGAATGAATATGAGATATTATTTGAATATCTAATTATTTTCCATTTTCTTGAAAGTTATTAATTCTAACTTAATAATCTTCACTCACATTTAGGTGTCGCTAAAGAATGTGGAAGCGAAGAACAGGAAGAAGTTTGAAAAAGAGAAAGAGTTACATACTGATATGTATATTTGTATGGGTGTTCAAAATTTTGCTATTCTTACATACATATGATAACGAGATGCCTGTACATAGGTAGTACAGATCTGGCATTTATGAGTCGCCGGCAGAATAAGATTTGATGTATATAGTTGTCGATATCACCGCATGAGCTATGTGCAGTAGGGTGTCCGTTATTTCCCAAATTGATTTTTGACTCTGCAGCGCCCCTAAAATTTTTAATAAATGCCCTAAAAAAATTATGAAACTCATATGAGCTCTTAATATTGATAATAAACCGTGCCGCAAAGGCGATTCATTTCCCGTGTAAATAACATGGAGTTTTCGTACTTTTTGCTATTAATTTTTTCTTTGCGAAGCCAGTTGATACAATGCTGCGGCATCGAATTATTTTTGTAGGAAATTGAACGTTCTACAAAAACTTTCTCTGAAGTTTTGCAAAAAAATCACTAGCGTCAAAGTTTTTCAAGGTCCAAGTTCAACTAAAAATAATTTTTTTTTTTTAACAAAAAACTATTATTTTTTACATAAGATTTTATTGTTTTTCGCCAAAAATATCTTATTTCAACGATTTTTGGATCTGCGGGAATAGTTAAAAAAAGGACATTCAACACTTATTGAAATATATATTTAAATTTAATATTTTTTAATTTTTCCTTCGATGACTAAATGTTGCTCATACGACATGTCCACTGGTCGTGATGGAATGAGGCCAAAACATCTTGTTTGTTATTTGTTTTGAATAACTGTAATTTTATTGAAATTACTTTGAGCGCCATTTGCAGCTTTTGTGTAGCCGTATTATATTTTGGAGCGTATCAGAGCCTTATATACGTTTAAGGCTTTTTGAGAGTGGAATCCTGATTTGATGTTGGTTAAATATTTGAAAAAGTTGGTTTTTTCAATTATAGATGTTGAAAAGACTCGGGGACAGAACACTACTTTGAGGTAGCGCATTTTGAATGGTGATGGATTTGTCGCCAAGCTGGAGAGTACGATAGGATATGAAATTTAGTATCCATTCAACATATAGATTGTTAAAGTTTAGACTCAAAAGTTTGTCTTTGAGTGTGTTGAGACTGACATAGTTGTACGCATTTGAGACATCCATACGAGATATGGTCAGCTCCAGCCGCAATGTCATTTTTCCTTTTGAGTGTTTTTTGAATTTCCTCATATGTTAATTCAAGTTCATGACAGTTAATTGGATCGGATGTAACCTGTCCTTTAAGAAGGTCAAGGTATACTTGGTTGTTATTGCCGTCGCAGTGGCCTACACTGTTTTAACTGTAATCACCCCTCAGAGCTTTGATAAAACTTCACGTTTTCCTACATATCTCGCCATTTATTTTCTCAATTTTCTCATTAAAATTCTATTTTTTTTGTTGCTATTTTTGTCTCTTTTTTCCATATTTTTTGGTATTCTGCCTTTTACGGGCAATAACCAAAAATCTGTATGTTTTATTAAGCTCATCTTTCCACCATATTTTTGGTGCTCTTTTGTTTTTTATGACGTGTGTCGCATTTGAGTTTTCTTCATGTATGAGATTTTCTAACGTTTGCATATCAGGTTCACAAGTCATTCTTTAAGGTAAATTGTTGCTCTTGCTAAAGGCCAGATCTATGACAGAGCCTCTAACTATTCTGGTGTAACTTATGTACGTGATGTTACCATCATTAATAATATTAAAGCGAGAATCATCTATGAGACTTATCAGATGCTTACCACGGCTTAAATCATGGGAGCTTCCCAATGTGGCTGCCCTAGCATTAAAATCACTTAAGAGAAGTACGTTTTTACAAGTTTCGAGGAAGCAGGGTTTGGTAATCTCTTCGTCAAATTCATTAATATTCATGTTCGGGGGAAAATAGCTGCTACAGATGGTTAAGTTAGGATTAAGGATTAAGGTTTTGATTATAAGTATGTCATAGTTAGTCAGAAACGGTATTTTTTTAAACTTGATGTCATTTTGATATTTTTTTTATCATGTTGAAATTTATAATCTTTCTATGTGCAGTTGTACTGGTTAAATAAAGTTCCCTAAGGAATGCGATGTCAAATTCATGTTTTCAAGAGAGTCAACATTGGCACGTAGTGATTGGCAATTATATTGGAATCAAGAAAGTTTGAGGATTCATTGATATCTGCATTGTCTCTGCATGTAATTATATTGTTAAATTGTAAATCGTTGAACATATCATTGTTTTGCTTTCAATTGTTACTTTTTGTGTTAGTCTAATTAGTTCTGTTACCATAAGCTCCAGTTTCTATACCAAGTTTTTTTACGTCTTTACTCTGTTCACCATTAGTTCCTTTTTCCAATATGGGCATGAATCCTAATTTTTAGATAAGTGGCCTTCTTTTCCGCATGCATCTATTGTTAATACAATTTGAAACTTCGCAATCTGTCTTGCCACAGCTAAGACGTCTTGCTTTTCTTTAACATGATAATTGTGTGTGTCCTAAATGACCACACTTATCCCAGTGTTTCAGGGGGAGTATGTAGTTATAGATAATATATTTAGGGATTTCATCTCCCTTAAAGCCTGATTTGATCGTGGTTATGGGAAGATACGAGTCAATAGCAGTATCCTTCTTAGTGAACCGTTTGACGGATAGGATTGGAATGCTAGAACTGCGATCTGCTATATCTGTACATATCATTTCATAACTGTATTCTGAGATTGCTTCATTTGCTGAAATATTCCTATCACTTTCTCTTACTCTTACAAGACCTCCACTGCTCCATATGTACATATTCGAAGAGCGGCACAAACATAGGAGTTGACAAACTCATACAACTCAGTAGGAAATTTTTGCATTGTTCTAGTAGGAAATTGAAACTCTTTCAACAGAAACAGAATCTGTTTGGAAATTTGGCTTAAGTACAACCGTTAAGGTAGAACAAAATGAATTAATCAATTAAATACCAAGTGGAGCTAGGTCCCTCTCTACCTTTGTCATTCCAATGTAATGGAGCTTTTCCTCTTCCTTTGCTTCCAGCGGCGGGTACTGTGTCAAAAACACGCAAAACTAGAGTATCCTTATCCTTCCGGACCACATGACCTAGACTGCGTAGCCGCTGTTTCTTGATCCGCTGAAATATGTCAATGTCGTCGTATATCTCATACTCCTTATCATTCCATCGGCTGCAGTGTTCGCAGCTACCAACTCGTAGAGGACCGTAAATCTTAGGCAAAACCTTTCTCTCAAAAACTTTTAACGCCAACTCATTAGATGTTGGGATCGTCCATGCCTCCCACCATATAACAGGACCGGAACGATAAGCGACTTGTAGGGTTTGGCTTTCGTTCGTCAAGAGAGGACTTTACTTCTCAACCGAAGTAGCACCTGTTGGCAAGATGGATTCTGCGTTAGATTTCCAGGCTGACATTGTTGTAGGTGTTAATACTGATTCCATGATACACGAAGTTATCTAAGAGTTCAAAGTTCAATGGGAGCCGAGTCGCAAATGTCATGACTATTTGTGTGATGTCTGGAGATATTTCGTATTGCCCTCATTCACTACCAGACCCAATTCCGCTTCCTTATCCGGCAATAAATTCGAAAAATTACACGTTATGGAGTCACCTTGTTTGAAAGCGCGCTTGGTATAGAATGGTTCGGAGCATTGCATTTACACAGCCGTATAAGTTTATGGGGGGGCCGCGGTAGCCGAGTGGTTAGCATTGCGTACTGACATTCGGAAGGCTCGGGTTCAAATCCCGGTACCACCAACACCATTACAGGACCTTATAGGCGATATGAGGTAGGCTTCCCCAAAGATAATTGGCGTAGACTGTGGAGTCCCCTTTTTTTGTAGATTGGGCAGAGCACACTTAAATTCCAATCGTCGGGCATACTTTCGTCCGACCATATTGCGCAAAGTAGCTGACGCATGCACCTTTCCAGCTCTTTACCGCCATGTTTGAATAGTTCTGCTGGTAGGCTGTCAGCTCCAGCTACTTTGTTCTTTTTAAGCGTGCGATTTCTATTCGAACTTATTCACTTCCATTCAGCAGGCTAAGAAAGTGTTCCCTTCATAAATTCAATATGTTGCTGACATCGGCTGCTAGATCACCTTTTTGTGTCCTACAGGAGTCTGGTCCGAACTTGAAACCTACTGTAAGCCGTCCTATCTTTCAGAATTTTTGATCACTGCCAGATGCGTCTTTCTTCCCTTTTCAGATCTCGGTATCTATTCCATCCCGCACATCTCCAATGAAACACGGCCGTTCTCATCGTAACAGCTGTTTTTCAGACCTTTTCGAAATCCAACAGTTTTGTTTGGAGCTGTAGTTAGGTAGCTTTAAATATCACCCCACAGTTCCCATATACAGAGTTGCTGATGAGTGCTCTCAGAGAGCAGGAGTGCAAGTCGAGTAGAAAACCACTCGGCAGTCTGTCGTGATTGCAGTTTTTCGATTTCGAAATTTCCCATTAGGAGATGCTTCGTTCCGACGGTCGTGCTAAAGATACCTTTTTTGCCAACCATGTCATTAAAATCGTCAAGCACGAATTTCACAAAATTTGGAATGTTGACATAATCCCTCAATGGCATTTGTAAGTTGCTGAGTTTCCGGATCTTTAAACTAATTGAATTGTTAGGGAATGAATTTGTCATCTGCTACTGCCTCCGACTGGTAGAGCTATTGCCGAGAGGCAGTAGATATATGCGAGGAAGATCACAAAGAGGTTAAGGGGAAAATTGATAGTCCGGACAAGATAGTGTAGAACGACGAATGCAAATTTGGCAGGCGGAAGTATAACAAAAGTAATAGCAAATTTATATGAATATATATTATATAGCAAGTAAAATGTACACGTATATTATTTTTCATAAAGACGGATAGAAGGGCATTGGGTGCTGGGAATGATAGAGCATGGCAGTGGGGAACTTAGGTTTGAAGCCTGTCTAGAAATTGTTCGATCGGTCGATGATCCGAACGGATTTCTGGCGAACCTTCGATTGCCTCTCGCATGAATACTTGCACGAGAAGGGGAACTAACCCTGAAATCTCATTTCAAGCTTCGGGCGAACTAAATAGCAGTGGCGGTGGTAAAACGTTTATTTTTATAAAATAAATTATAACAATTTGGCATAACATCTGCTTGATTTTTCATGGAGGCAGGAACTTTCAAAAAAAATTTGATCTTTTACTCTGTGGACAGAAGTTGTGAATTCTATCAATAGTGGTAAAATTAATAAATTTGTATATACTTTTATACTCATTTTTATTTTGTCGTGGTCTATACATATGGCGTTATTTAAAAAAAAAAACATTAAAGTGTTTCGCTTAAAAATTCTAAGCAAGTTGAAGCTGGTGTTGGTCCGGCTCAGGGTTATTTTTTTCAAGCGCGTCTGAAGGCAGGCAACTCAAAAAGGTATTTCCCTTCAAAATACTGTGAAAGACGAAAGCTGTGTTCATTCGCAACAGATTTTTATTTACTAGTAATAGCTACACTAAATAAAATATTTAAAAAAAATTATCCTAAATGTAAGTTTAATTCATATTCATTGTCTATCGAGAAGGCCGAGCTGGAAGTACGCTGAGTCCTTACCAGAAATTCATATAATGAAAGTCACCGAAATTAAACTACTTATAGGTATATGGTATGTTCATACTTATCGCTTTGTAACCGCAGAATCGATTTTCGGACGAACTCCCTCTCCAATTCGTGGTATGCGCCTTGGATGTTAAAAAAGAAATGGAGTGCATGCATTCAGCATATTTTCCACTTTCGAAGTATCAATTGACGAGCTACATTATATTTTCATATTTTCTTTCGCTTAAAAGCTTAGTATTTCGGAAAGGAAAATATTTTTTGAGATACCTTATATCAAAACTTTTCGAAAAAGTGCTGCTATCAAAAATTACTCCTTTTCTCCATCAAAATGATATCATTCCTACACATCAATTTGGATTTCGGGAAAAACACGGCACAATTGAACAAGTAAATCGTATAACAAACGAAATAAGGAAAGCTTTCGAAATGCGAGAGTATTGCTCGGCTGTTTTTTTTTTGATGTGGCGCAAGCATTTGATAAAGTGTGGTATGATTGCCTCATTCACAAAATCAAAAAATCATTACCTAACACGTTCCACAATATCCTTGAATCCTACTTAACCAATAGGCGATTCACAGTAAGATATCCCTACAAGTGACGAAGTAATTACGTCAACATTTGCGGATGATACTACTATACTAAGTCGACATAAATGCCCCATTACAGCCACAAAAGTGTTACAACAGTATCTTAAACAAATTGAAAAATGGCTAGCGAAATGGCGCATAAAAGTTAATGAAAACAAGTGCAAACACATAACTTTTACATTAAGGCCAAAAACGTGTCCTACTGTTAAGCTCAACAATGTATCAATACCGCAAGCTGACGAAATTACATACCTCGGAATCCACTTGGACAGGCGCTTAACCTGGAGACGACACATTGCAGCTAAAAAGCTGCAGCTTAAACTCAAATCTGCTAGTTTACATTGGCTTTTAAACAAGAAGTCTGGACTAAGCCTTAGCAACAAAGTCCTCTTATATAATGCAATAATAAAACCGATATGGATGTATGGGATCCAGTTATAGGGCACAGCTTGCGCGACGAATATAGATATAATTCAAAGATTCCAATCGAAAACGTTAAGAGTAATAACGGGCGCACCATGGTACATGCGTAATGAAAATATTCATAGAGATCTAAATATATCTACCATCAAGGAAGAAATTGAAATCGCAGCAAAAAAATACTTAATAAAACTGCGTAACCATCCGAACTCTTTGGCTAACACCTTGGCCCATGCAACAAGTCAAACCCGCCTGCGGAGAAGAGACAAAGCAGCCTTCTAAAGAGCAAAGTCAAGCCAGCAGCCCATTCCTACTAATGGGCTTTATGTTTTAATTTAGTTTAAGATTTTATTACTTATTGTTAGGCTTCCGAAGTCGAAGTAGATTCAATAAATAAATATTAATGTTTAAAAAAAAAAAACCTTATAGCATAACTTAACAGCAGTTTCCTAAGTTAAGAATTCGCAGTCATTTAGCTACCCTTAAGTACATTTACATTGAAATATTCTAATTTTATATGTATGTACATATGTATATAATACACCTGATATATGTACCATATAAAGCGAGTCTTTCTATATTAGCTGAATTGTTTACGACTATATACCATCAATCGTTATGAAAGTTTGACAACATTTTAATGATAAAGTGCTGAGCACAAATTGAGCATATTTTTAGGTGCAACAAAGGCTCGAAGGTCAGATGAGTAATTTTATACCGTAATTTAGTAAGCGGTTCTAGTTTCGAGTATACACTTTTGCTTCGAAAGTATTATTTTCAGACCAGTTTGATACTATTCTTTGGTCACATCATGAACAAAATCAAAAAATCTAATTGGAAGCAAATTCCTACAGGTTAAATGTATGTATTATATCCTCACTCATGCAAATGCACATGCATGCTAAAAATAAATGTAGAAGTTTAAGCAAAAAGTAGTCAGTGTCGAATACATTGATTCCCGTTGACTAAATATGGGAAAAGTCTGATAAAAAGTGTGTTGGTGTGTTGGCAACAGTGGAAAAAATCTAATTGCACAGTTCTCGGCTACTAGGCCGGCTAACCAAGCTGCCAGCATGTACATAAGTAAATATGTATGATAGGTATGCTGTAACTAAATACCTACAGCATTGTACAAAAAAATTTTTGGAGAGAAAAAATTCAGATAATTCAACAAAAGCTGTAGCAGAGACTCATATTGCACAAAGCTTATTTTGGATCTTTGTGGGGAATAATTTTTTTTTGGATGGGAGGATGGATTTTTAAGACCATATATGTTCATTTTTCAGTATGTATATTCAAGTATGGGCTTTTGACTGCAATGTTGGCCACTACTGAGCTACGAACTTTGGAGTTTAAATTTGAACAAGAAAAAAATAAATATAGGTATGTGTTATATATACATACATGTATGTGGATGTTACAACTCGAGCCTCTGTAAGACCTGGATTTTTCACCTCACAAGTTTTTTAGTTGGAGTTTTAATTAAAATGAAATGAACGCAGTCAACGCGTTGTCAAGGTTCGCACGCTGTATGCGAGGTCATTCACAAAAATAGTAAGATTATGCATTTCGTTTTTCATTCATTGTTAACGCCCATCTTCATAACGGTCCTTAAAGATAGGGGAATTTATCCTCATTACTACCTTTCCAAAAGAGAGTTGGTCCTCGTGTCCTCTCAGTACCTGAATATTATCATAAGCCTAATCTCTTTTCTTTAAGATACTCCCTGTCTTCAGTGTTTTCTCACATTTACCAGGTGTATTAGTTGAAATTTGCCGGTTTTTTCGATAAAGAAAACACTTAATTTTCAGAGGAATCTCAAAATTTTTTTATTCAAAGTATTGACCATTGGTTTCTACACATTTCGCCTATCTCTCAGGCAAATTATGGATACCATTCCAAAAAATTCCAAAAAAAACTTTTTCTCTTTCGATGCAAACCATTCGACGAGCCATTTTTCGACTTCTTCAAAATTAGCGAAGCACTGCTCTGCAAGGGAGTGTCCCATCGATGCGAAAAGGTGATAGTCGGACGGGGAGAGGTCTGGAGAGTACGGCGGGTGCGATATTATTTCCCAATTAAGTGTTTTTAATGTGTCTTTCACCAGTTTAGCGGTATGAGACGGCGCGTTGTCATGTTGCAAGATAACTTTGCCATGTCTTCGGGCCCATTCCGACCGTTTCCCATGGCTTTTACACGTTGGCAAATTGCTCCTCGAGTCACATGTAGTGTTTCTGCCAATTTTTGCGATTGGGTTGGATCAACGTGCAATTCCTCGTTTTCGAACTTTTTCGCTGCACCATGATGTTCATTGTCTGTCAAATCGAAATCTCCACTTATAAATTGACGAAACCATCTACCAGCATTTTGGCGGAATGTGACTTGCGTATTTTTGTAGGTTAATGTCAATAGAAAAAAATTACATACATGCCAAATCATAGAAATTTATACATATTGCTAGCGACATCTACTAGTAAAACCGGCACACTTCAACAAACACACCTGGAACAGGTAATGATAGTACCTCGCCTATTTGTACCTAAGAATACTGCTGTACACGTATATTACTAGCTTATTAGCCGCCTTGGCATCGGAGCATCTCTTATTTGCCGGGAAAATTACAGTCGTCTTACATTTCGGTATTGCTGAATGTTTTATGAGATGAACTGGTAAAACATATTTTCTTATTGTGGCTGTGCCATTCTGGTGGTACCAATTTTTCTGCTTCCTCTAGACAACACATGTTGCTATTTACTAATACAATAGATCGAAAAGATTCCAGCGAAGCTCGTTACCCGCTGTAAGACTCAATACATAGGTGTCTTCCTCGCGGTATGTGAATGTTTCCTCAAGACCCCGTTCTTCTGGAAGATCGTCTCGGCTGCCTGCAGCAATATCAACTTTGTTAGTTAGTAGCTGGGTCTAATGCCGACATTTTGGTTGTACTCTACATCACCTTCGCCGCCGTTCTGGTCCTCCCCCGTGCTTATCTTCACGAACTGGTTCCTTCATTCCCCTCATTTGAAACCCCTATCGGCATGCTGCTCTCTCCATTGATTCTTCAACTTCATTCATTAAAATTCTAAGCCTAACTTCTAAATTACCATTTTGTGAGTACTCTGCGTTGTTAGAAATGTTCAAAAATCCTTTCCAAGCTAAAGTTACAAGCATCTCTCTGAAGCTGTATAGATCATGTAACCAGTGGAGATACATATCTATATGACGAGTTTTTAGTGGCAATTTTGCCTTTTCCCCTTTCTTCTTGTTAATTTTTTCGATTCCACTTTCACATTTCGATCTACGTTATTTATTCCACATCCAGTTTTCCATTTTACTTGAAGTGGTAGATACTTTTTGGTTCTTTGATGGAAAGCTTTTTGGTTGGTGAGGCATACTTTCAATAGTTAGCGCTCGAGTCGAGTGAAGTGTGGATAGATAAACAAATAATTGATGGTGACAAACCATACTCTTCATGATGAACAATGGCGTTAGTGTGGAAATCCCATAACGATTTTTTGCAATGCTATGTATTCGCACGTACATATGTAGATATACAACGTTCGTTAAAAAATGACCAGCGCACACATTCATAGTTTTGGTATTAAAAAAATCAAAAGTGCTAACAGAAATTGCCCCGTGATCCAATAGAAAATACTAATACAGTTTTTCATTAAAACGTTTATGGCTTAACCCTATTTTTTTGCGGTTCCGACTAAGCTACCAAAAAATAAAATAAATTAAATAATGAAAAAATATCTTTGTGCAATTAGTACGGTAGAATTTAAAGAATCTCTGAATGCGATCTTAGGTTTTAAGGAGATAAGGTAAATCGGCACCAGAATGACGAAGGTTCCATTTTTTCAGGAAATGTTTTTAAATAACAGGTTTTATTAAAATTCACTATAAAAATTTCATCGAAAAATCAGTTTGACTGATGAGTCCCGTTTCCATCTCGCATCTCGAAAATGAATTGAATGCCATACCCATTAATGATTAGTGATTTTTTATGGCCGTAACTGGATAATATTGAAAACAACGAAACCATCAATCTTTTAAGGGAAAACTTTCTTTGAATACCAAAATAATACCTCTTATGGTAAAACCCTGTAGAAAAATTTAATATAATAAAGACTCTGATAGATCAAAATTCAATTAAAAATTTTTTTAACAAATATACCAAAGTCATCCAGTTAGACCCACCATTCTGCCCATACTACCATGTCACCCTTTGGTCTGGAAGAAGTTAATTATTTTGAAATGTTGTATTTGTACAACTTTCTATACGTCGTAAAGAAAAAGTGAACGATACTTGCAAATATTTTCCTATCTAAAGCTTGCATAGAAGATCTTCCGCAGCCTCTTCTTCTTCTACTTCTTGGTAGCTTTTGTTTAAATCTACACATATTGGTATTTCTGACATTAAGACATTGACTTGTTAGCACTCCTACTAAATTTCTTATATCCTTCCTTTAAAATTTCTATATTCTGGCCGCGTTTGTTTGACTTTTCTGAACTTGTGAAACGGTGCTGCTAATGGAGGTCGTGCGGTGCATTTGAAACAGTCGAACCAAGTTTTCTTTTTAATTTTTATTAGTGCCTCTTCTATATGAACTAAAAAAATTACGAAGAAGTTGTCAAATTTAAAATGTTTTCGTAGTTTGAAAAAAGTTCACTTCAATTTGCAAAAAAAAATAAAATAAAATAAAAAAAAATACTTTAGACCAAGCTTTTAGTTTAAATAGAATATAATTTAATACTGAAGCTAGACTTTGATTTTTTCGATCGGACATATGTATATTCTTTTTGCTATCACCGGCATCGTTTCCTAAGACTTGTAAAAATGAAAACTTGAAAAACGCGCTTCAAAGCTCTGCCGAGCATTCGAATCTGCTTGGCGCTCGGCCACTAGGTAAAACTGTTCCAGCTTCTAAAATATCTGGGATAGGTTTAGCATAGATTTAAGAAAAAAATCCAATTTTTTAAACTTTTATAGCGGACTACAGCTATTTATAAGATATTTTAATTAAATATCGATATGTAACCAGAGGCATATACGTTTTTTCTTTGTCTGTATTAATTGCAAAGTGGCACCTAATAGGGTTAGTATTCGAAAATGTACTCAAATAATTTAAAGATAGTCAACAACAACACTTTTACTGAAAAAGAAAATACTTAGCACGTGGACTTATTCAACATACATGATTGCTGGATTTTTATTTTATTTGGTTTTACTGCTAAACAATATTTTATTTTTGTATGTTATTTCTAAACTATTTGCAAGAGAAATGGCCGATAATGGCAATAAGTGGATATTGCCATACGGCGTAAAAATAAAAATACACTACTGTACAGGGTTGTATATACACAATAATATTTTAAAGAAACATTTTTTATACTTCATAAAAGGAAAAATTGTCATTTCGCTCAAAAATACTGTGCAAGGCGAAGACGCTGTTATTTTTTACAGGTGTGGCATCTTTTAAAATTAAAGGAATAAGAGCAAAGCAAAATAACGGTAAAATTTCGTTTTTGAGATTCGTATTTTTTTAAAACTATTAGTGCAAATTTTTTCAAATTACATTAAAATTAGTGATATTGAGTATGGTAAGTTCAATTTGGGCACCGTGAAGCAATGTTTAGCATTTGCAAAGGGGCATGGGCTATTGCTTCGCAGTAAATTGTGTCCTTCGCATGGGACGCTTATGTCTTTAACAAACAAAGGAAATTATGTTATCGGCAGTTTTTGGTGTTGTAAACGCAAATGTAGGGAGAAATGCTGCATTTGAATGGCAAAAGGCACTTGATTTGAGCAGGCTCGCCTATCCTTCCCGCATATTTTTTACGTCATGTTTTTCTTTGCACAGGAAAAATTAGTGGTCCGGGCAAGATAATTCGACGAGAGTAAATTTGGAAAAAGGAAATACAATAAAGGTAATAGTTATATATTTTGTTATTATATAGTCTTAACATTGTTTTTTATTTTTTTTAGGGAGGAGGGTTGAAGGCCATTGTGTCCTCGGAGGACCTAAGGTTGGATGTGTGCCAGGACAACGTGCAATCGGCAGAGGTGCTCGTACCCCTCCTACAAAAACATGTAACCGAAGGGACAATCAGACATACCGATTGCTGGAAAGCATATGATTGTCTCCCCAGTTAGGGCCGGATAACCTGTTTGTGGCACGGGATTGGATACACATTCAAAGGATTGAGTCCCAATGGCGAGTTGTGAAACGTTTTTTGTGAAAAGACAACTACAATAATTCGGCTAATTTCGCCGATATGATTATTGAGTATCTATGGCGGATTGATTTATTTAAAATTTTCTTTTTTTATGTGTGGCAACACCAAAATTCAAAGTCCCGTTTTTTGTTATATATTCTGTTTATTTTTTATTTGTTTATTGCCAACTTAAGTGGCTATATACCCACTACAGTCGATGTATAAATTTAAACAATTTAATATTTTCGTTTTCTTGAATCTAAAGTGAAGTTACGGAGCCGTACACTAAAGCATAACTTTGCAAAAGGAGACAGCAGATATTTTGTATTGCCCTTATTTACTACCAGACTCATTCCCTTCGCTTCAGGAGAAAGCAGAACTCACGGCGCGGTTGTTGAGGCCAATAATGTCAATATAATCGGGGTACCTTCTGCAATCATTTTCTTTAGCATCAATTTAAAGAAGTCACACGATAAAGAGTCACCCTGTCTGAAGCCCCGTTTTATTGAACGGAGATGTCCTATCCGATCCTGATGGATCATTAAGTATTGCTTAATGTCAGTTTATATAGCCGTGTGAGTTTTGTGGGAATACCATATTCAGACATAGCGGCGTAGAGGCTGCTCCTATTCGTACTGTCGAGACTGCTATAAACTCAACGAAGAGGTGATGTGTATTGATCCGCTCTTCTCGGGTCTTTTCCAATATTTGGCGTATGGTAAATTTCCGCCATGTTTAAAGAGTTAAGCGGGCAGTCGCTACTCGAACCTCGTTATAGTCGGACAGTGAAACGTATTCTCTATCCTCATCGATTGGGGCATCGGTTTCATCGTCTCCGGGTGTTTCAGTTTCACATCATTCCATCTAGCAGGCATCAGTACACTCTCTTCATCCATTTTGTGAGATTAGTTACAGCATTTCGAGTATTTGGTTGTTAAAAATTCTGATGTTAATATAGAATTAAATAAAAAAAAAAATATAAAATCATGTATGAGGAGTGGCCACCCAAGGGTACATATGGCTCGATCTAGAGAAGCAAATACTGCTGTAAGGCATGGAATGATTCGATGATCTAGGGATGTTCCTCTACTTTGGCGTAGGACCAATGGAGCAATTGCGAGGAATAATGACGATAGAAGGCTCCTAAAGTATACTCACTGACCAGTTAAGTAAATTTATAATAGGATGATGAACCCAAACATACGTAAAAGTTGGCAAAAAATTGGTTAAGGAGCCAAGAGCTGGAAACGATTAGATGAGAGATGAGAGGCCTAAAAGGATTATTGAGCTATGGGAATAGTAAATTTATACTTTGAAATTTAACATGGTGCTAAACTTAGAAAATGTCTCATTTTCGTTTTTGCTTTGCAAATATTTTTAAGAATAATTTTAATTTCATATAATTGACATAGTTATGTCGCCAAATCTTTTTTTTTTCTTTTCTCTTCAAATTTTCTTTACCCGGTCGTTGCAGTACTGCCGAGATAAGGTTTCGTGAATGTTCCTGTACATACGTCCGAGTATACAGTATTTTCTTTTTCAGTAAAAGTGTAGTTGTTGACGATCTTTAAATTATTTGAGTACATTTTCGAATACTAACCCTATTAGGTGCCACTTTGCAATTAATGCAGACAAAGAAAAAACGTATATGCCTCTGGCTACATATTGATATATAATTAAAATATCTTATAAATAGCTGTAGTCCGCTATAAAAGTTTAAAAAATTGGATTTTTTTTAAATCTATGCTAAACCTATCCCAGATATTTCAGAAGCTGGAACAGTTTTAGTTTCCGAGCGCCGCGCAAATTCGAATGCTCGGCAGAGCTTTGAAGCGCGTTTTTCGAGTTTTCACTTTTACAAGTCTTAGGAAACGATGCCGGTGATATCAAAAAGAATATACATATGTCCGATCGAAAAAATCAAAGTCTATGATTAAATTATAAATTATTAAATTATATTATATTTAAACTAAAAACTTGGTCTAAAGTATTTTTTTTTTTTTTGCAAATTGAAGTGAACTTTTTTCAAACTACGAAAACATTTTAAATTTGACAACTTCTTCGTAATTTTTTTAGTTCATATACCTAGAAGAGGCACTAATAAAAATTAAAAAAAAAAACTTGGTTCGACTGTTTCAAATGCACCGCACGACCTCCATCAGCGGCAAGCAGTTTAACTTTGAAGATGCCAACGCTGACCTTGGCAACAGCAGCGAAAGCAAATAGTGAAATATACGTAACTCTCTTCCAACATGTGTAAGTTCCCCAGCAATAGCAGAAAAACAAACAGCTATGCAGTCAAGCAGCGCAGCAGCAGCAGCAACTCCAGTGCGAGCGACTAATACTGAACAAGGTGAGACAGCCAAAATGAAAAAGGGTCGGCAGTGCAGACAGACATTTATCGTTACATAATTGTGGTAAACAAAAAGAGGAAATCTAGTCTATCGATGCTGATGGCAATGCATTAAAAGGGAACAGATTTGCCCCGTTAAATGAGGAAGAGCCTATAACAGACCCATAGAGTATTTCCACAGTCGTCAGTACTAAACCTCCACCAATCTACTTTCGGGAGCGCAGCTCTAATTTACTCGTTATGGACATAGCCAATATAATAGGTGCCAACAATTTTCACATTGTACCTCTTAAAAAAGGAAACTTAGACGAGACAAAAATACAAGTACATGGTGAAAAAGACATTCTTTAAGTCGTGTTTCTTTCTGCAAACAACAAGAATTATTACTCTTACCAGTAAAGGAACGCGAAAGGCCTGATTGTTGTAATTAAGGGAATGGAAGCCACTGTTGACTCAGGTGACATAAAAAAAGCTCTAGAGGAGCAAAGGTTTGAAACAAGGGTGGCCGTTAACATAATTAACAGAAATAAGGTGCCGCAGCCTATGTTTAAAGTGTTCTTATCGCCAAGCTCAGCTCAACTTAAAAATAATGAAACGGATCCAATTTACTGTTTAAAATGCCTTTTACACCGAAGAATCACGGTGAAAGAAGCGTTCAAGCGTAATGGTCCAGTGCAATGCACAAACTGTCAGGAATTTGGTCACACAAAATGCTATTGTACTTTACGTACTGTCTGCGTAGCGATCTTCACTGTTCTACCAAAGGCCCCTTGAATAAAATGGATGCAAGACAAAAAAGTGTAGCAACTGCAGTGGCAATCACACCACTAATTATAAAGATTGTCCGGTTTACAAAGATTTAAAATCTAAACTTTTATTTCTTTATTTATATAAGATATAGCTTACAACATAAATCTTATAAGCTATTTGTTTGGGAGCTATAGCTACTAGGCCTTAAGCTCAATACTTATTTACATATTTACATTTCAAGTTTAGATACTTTTTGGTTAAATCTTATGAAAGAGATTCGTTCTTTTGAGAAAATTTGTTATTAAAAGGATTGATTCGGCTGAGGGAATTGAGAGGTAAGAAGTTGGGTTTGTGTTAGTAAAAATTCGTTCTCTATGGGTGGCATATAGTGGGCAGTTAAGTAGAATGTGGGTAACTGTGACTATGATATTTGCGCTGCAAGTACAGTATATAGGGGTTGAGTTATTCATAAGATGCCCATGTGTTAATTTGGTGTGTCCTAGTCTAAGGCGCTCGAATTTTGTAACGTCGAGTCGTGAAGGGATTTTTTTTGATTTATGTAAGAAGTGCATTAGATGGGTCTTTGTGTAATTTATACTTTTATACCAATTATTAGTTAGGTTCCATTCGAGGCGTTGTTTCGAGAAGAAGTATTGCTTTATATGATTTTTTACATCTAGGAGGTTTAAATTTTCTGTACTGATAACTTGGCGGCTTGGTCGGCGAGGTTGTTGCCAGATATATTTGTATGTCCAGGTACCCATATTAATATGATTTTTGGGTAGTGCTGTGACAGAATATTTCTAATTTGGGTGGTATAGTAGCTATTGTTTTTTATGTCGGCTATGGAATTAAGAGCGGAAAGTGAATCCGAACATATAGCGAATAATTCTTTTATAGCTTCAGATATGGCAATAATTTCAGCTGAGTGTATTGAACTATAATATGGAACAATTGATGTTTTGATAATTTCATTTTCTGTGGTTATGCTATATGAAGTGGTGTGATTGGATTTGGATCCATCAGTATAAATGAATGTGTAGTTATAGTATTTACTTTTGATCTCGTTGAACATCAACTGGAACTGAAGCGGATTTGTGTTTGACTTGTTTAAGGTATGTAGTGCAGTGTTAATTGTTTTTGGGTTAAATAACCATGGCGGAAAACCGGAGGCATTATTTATAGTTAGATTTATAGGCAAATCTACTGCTGACCATTGTTCTATAATTCTACTTAAGGCAGGTTTAATTTTAAGGGGATTTTTCCTTTTTTTGAGGTTCTTACCGATATTGTAAAGTGGATTGTCTTGTTTTGATAATACAGCTTTAAACAGTTTAGCTGTAGTTAAGTCTCTTTGGTTTTCAAAGTTCATTATTTTTGATTCAAAAAATATATTTGTGGTTGGTGTATGGCGTAGTGCACCCAAAGCAGTTCTTATTGCAGCGCAAATTTGTGCTTTAACTTTGTTTAAAAGGTATTTAGGGGCATATCCGTAAAGAAAAATGCCGTAACTTATTTTAGATATTATTAAAGTACGAACAATTGTTAAAATTGATTGAGTATCGCAGTTAAATTTGGGTGTAGCTAGGCATTTTACAATGTTTAACTGTGTGGCTAAAAGAAAGGCTTAGGTAATCTATGTGGGAGTTCCATCTGTACCTGTTGTTGAAGATAATACCTAAAATTTTCAACTTTTCACAAGGGATAAGGCTTGTGTTTCCTGATAGTACTATACATTGACAATTCTGTTTTCGGCATAAATGAATGTACCGATTTTTTGATGGCGATAAGTTAGCCCCTGAGTACTCGCACCAGGTTGAAATGTCTTGGAAAAGGTTATTTAAGTCAATTACAGGACATTTTTCATTTTTTGACTTAACTATAATATTGAAATCGTCTGCGTAAGCGCAAAAGTCGATTTCCTTGTAAAAAGAAATTACGGAGCATAATTTTTCATAAGCAATTAAGAAAATAATCACAGATAAAGGCGATCCCTGCGGGATACAGTTGTCTATTTTCCGGAAATCCGACCAGTGGTTGCCTACTCGTGCCGTAAACTTACGGTTTGACATAAAGTTAAAGATATAGTTAATGACTTTGGGGCCGACTTTCCATTTCACTAATTGGTCTATTACTGCGTGTAATTTTGTCATACGCCTTGCTCAGGGTATACAAGCCAAACTGGACCAACTCCCACATATTACTTTCATTCCGAGCCCAGCTCAAATATTGGTCAAGTGACCTATGCCAACGTAGTAAAAGCCAATGAACAGGCCCCACCAGTCACTCCATCTAGTACTGGAGTTGAGACCATGATTCTTAATCTAACCCAGTGTCACCCATGCAAAGTATGGTTCAAGACCTAATAAAGGCGCAAAACCAAATGCTCAAAACCCTGTTGACCAAAAAATGAGTGAGCTCAGAATTTGCTTATGGAATGCTAATGGTGTAAACCAGCATAAATTAGCACTCAAATTATTTTTGCAGACTCACGAAATTGATGTTTTGCTTATATCTGAAACACATCTCACCCAGAAGTATAATTTTTACATCCCTGGGTTTGAGCTGTACAACACTAATCACCCAAATGGCAAAGCACATGGTGGCCCAGCTATACTCATAAGGAACCGTTTAAAGCACAACTTTATTATTTCCTCTTCTACAAATTGGTTGCAGTCAACTACGATTACCCTTAAAAATAAGGGGGTTGACCTTACTTTGGCTGCGATTTACTGTCCGCCACGTAATAACAGAAAAAAAATTAGCGACTTTTTCATGACTCTAGGAGATAGGTTCCTAGCTGGAGGTGATTACAATGCGAAGCATACTCATTGGGGATCGAGGCTAATTAACCTGAAAGGTCTTCAGTTATATAACACAATCATAATTACTAAAAATAGATACGATTTTATCTCCCCAAGAAAATCAACTTACTGGCCTACGGACTCAAGAAAATTACCTGACCTGATTGACTTTGCAGTCACTAAAAACGTAGATAGGAGTTTAGTATTTGCTGAAAACTGTGCTAAATTATCTTCTGAGCATTCCTTAGTAATCATTAAATTGAACCAACAAGCAATTGAAAGTGAGCATGCTTTTCGACTAGCTTAGAAAAACCTTAAGCCGCCAGTAAGGATTGAAGTACCGTTGAAACTGCGTAATGGTTGCTAAGCAAGAACGGATGAAGAAAAGCCGTCTTATTTTGCAGAGCACCTCAACACAGTATTTCAACAATATCAACTGCTACAAATAGTGCACCTTTATGACGGAATCATACTGCTCCTAGCTACACTGTTATTTGCCGCGCATCTGTGTCTGATAAAAAAAAACACCATTACCGCCTTAAATCCAAAAAAAATCTTCAGGAGACGATCATATCTCACCAAAAATGCTAAAAGAATTGCCAAGCATTGCTCTCGTTTTTCTTGCAAAGCACAAATCTGGAAAAAGTTGCAGATAATTATGATAGCTAAACCAGGTAAAGACGCAACCCTGCCGTCATCATATAGATCAATCAGCCTGTTGCCTTGCCTATCAAAATTTTTCGAAAAAGTTCTGCTATCAAAAGCTACTTCTTTTCTCCATAAAAATGATATTATTCCTACACATCAATTTGGTTTTCGGGAAAAACACGGCACAATTGAACAAATAAATCATACCTATAACAAATGAAGTATAGAAAGCTTTTTAAATGAGAGAGTATTGCTCGGCCATTTTTCTCGATGTGACGAAAGCATTTGACAAAGTGTAGTATGATGTCCTCCTTGATAAAATTAAAAAACCATTACCTAACACGTTCCACAATATCCTTGAATCCTACTTATCCAACGGGCGATTCACAGTAAAAGTGAATGAATACATAACAGCAGAAGAGTGTCCAATTACGGCAGGGGCTCCGCAGGGTAGTGTTCTTGGACCAATACTGTACATCCTGTTTACCGCAGATATTCCTACAAGTGACGAAGTAATTACGTCAACATTTGCGGATGATATTGCTATACTAAGTCGACATAAATGCCCCATTACAGCCACAAAAGTGTTATAGCTGCATCTAAAACTAATTGAAGAATGGCGCATAAAAGTTAATGAAAACAAATGCAAATACATAACTTCTACATTAAGGCCAAAAACGTGTCCTACTGTTAAGCTCAACAATGTGTCGATACCTTCGTAAGCCTTTCGAAATAAAACCACTCGTGTATTTTATTTAAACTGTACATATGGTTTATTTGATTATAATTATTTAATAAATTACATACATGTGTTTTTATTAAAGTTAAGTTTTTGAACCCTAGAATTTATGTTATGCTCATAGATTTTACACATATGCCTAATGTTAAGTTAACTTTGTGTGCATGTAGTTTATAATGATATTGAATTTCGCTCACTAAAAAACTTATAACAAAAAGTAATATAATGGCCGCAAAGACAATTATGCATATATAGGTTGAGCCCGAAACTTAATCCCGCTTATACATTTTCAGCCAATTAACTCCTAAAGGTATAGAGGATTTCAAAGCAACTCACCAACCAAGCTACTAAGGAAATAGCGGCTAAATTAGCGTACTTAATAGTTGTTGGTTAATAATGAATTGAATAATACAACAACATATTACATGGCTGATGTTGGCCCAGTGGTAGAACACTTCTACCACTTTTCTTTGTTGTATAACAAAATATTCAATTCATACAAACAAAAAAGGCATTTCGCTCTCTAAAACACTTATAACAAAGATATTGATTTAAGTTAGTTTTTATATCGCCCCGTGCGCCCCGTTGGTAAGAAATCTCGTCGATTGTTTAGTTTACACCCCTTTTATTTTCCAAAAGCACATTAGGGTGCGCCCAAAAGGATGGGATTTGTGGTTAGGGTAGGGCCATGTTGAGCGCACGCTTGAACATTTTGGGCCTCCCTGCACGAAGTGCTAAGTTAGTAGTGCTGGAACTTTGGGGTGTGTGATGCCGGCCATTTTGTATGCGGACATCTGACTCCTTGTGGAAGTCCAATGTTATAGCCTCCAGTGTTACAGACGGTAGTAAAGCGTGATTGTCCTTTTCCTGCAATTAGAGAATTGGAAACATTCTGCAGTGGAAAGAACTTTTCTCTAACTTTAGATTTTTTTATATCTTTGTGAAGCATACATGAGCACTTGTCATGCTGCTTTAATGCGCCCGTTCTACGGGAATTGTAGATCATACTTGAAGGGCGTCTTTGAGCAAAATTCTGATGCAGTATGCAAAGAGTAAATCTTCTCATGGTTTGAGAAGTACGATTGCATATTTCGTCTGCTGACCGATTGTGAACTATGATCTGGGGTGATCTTTCCTATTTTTTGCATATTTTGACACGGGTAGGTCAAAGTTATGTTTTTTTTTTGTATACCTTGACGCGGGGAGGTCAAGTGCGCCGTTTTGTTGTATCTTGACTCGGGGAGGTCAAGGACGCATTTCTTTTACTGATTCGGTCATACCCATGAGTTGGGTTTATGTGCAAAAGAGTATTATGCCTTTTTTGGCAAGTCAAGCATGTGGCTTGCGATGTACACCGTTTAAGGGTATGGTTCAACGCAAGACAATTTGTACAAATGTTGTTATTTTTTATAAATTTATACCGTTGGGGTATCGGTAGTTTCTTGAATTGCTTGCAATGCTTGAGAGTGTGATTCTTTTGGCACAATTTACACGATGGGTGGCTATTCCGTGGAGAAAGAATAGGCTTAGTTATGTTATGCGAAGTAGGGGGTTTCGCGAGCTGTGTTCAACGCATTCTTTAATTTCGAATTGCCTGTAAAGGAATTCTTTCATTTGTTGCCATGTTGGACATTGCTTAGAGAATTTTCTAGTAATGCAGATGAGCATATGTTAACCATAATTGGGTCCCAGCTATCAGTGGGTGTGCCGAGAGTTTCGAGCACTGATAAACAATTTGTGATTGCTGAGTATAAATCAATAAACTCTTCACTAGTTTCTTTTCGAACTTTGGGTAAGTTTAATAATTTTGTGATCTGATTAACGACTAATTGGCGTTTATTTTCATATCGGGAATTGAATGCATCCTAAGCCAATTGGAAATTGTCATTTCTTAAAGCGAATCGTTTAACTATATCTCCTGCTTGGCCTCTTGTCTTATACCGGAGATGATATAACTTTTGAGCTGGAGATAGCAGGGGAGGGATTTTTGTATACGGAGTGTCACATGGCGGAAGTTGGAGTTATACTTCCAAGTGCTCAACTATTATACATTCGTTCGAATATTCATGCTATGCGGTTGTCTAAATCTTTAGATCTAACTTCTGTTAATAAATTTTTATGTTTAAAGTGACAAAATCTTTAATATTAATCTTAAAATTTTGTTATAAACATTAGCGTACCGTCTTAGCTAAGTGTTCTGTTAAAATCTTTTGATTTTTGTGCACAGTCCAACATTATGTAATGCTAACATTTTCTTGTTAGTTAATTTATTTGCTTTCTTTACATACATGCATACATACTATTATTTAGATTTAGAAAAAAGGTGTTACAGTTTGCTTTCATATATTTATTTTTTTCTTCTTCTTCTTCGTTTTGTTTATTCTCATTATTTTCGCTTAAGAGCAATCAGCTGATCTTGGTTTTATTACATTGCATCTTATACAAGCGAAATCGTTTCTAAGTTTGCTAAATTATATTATTTCAGTGCTTCTGTAACTTTCAGTTTTTTTTCCTATTTTATATATTTACTAGCTTTTACCCGCGGCTTCGCTCGCATTAAATCCATCCAATAAGAGATCAATATAGTACAAACGGATCAATATAAAGAATATATTTTATTGCTTGTCTGAGATTATCTATTTGAAAAAATTACTACATGCAATGAAGTTTCAAATTTCAAAGTATACTTTATTGAATCAATACAACAAATATTAAAATATATATGTCACTGTAAAGAAAATAAATAATTCGGAATGGTAACAATAGAAAATATAAAATGCAGATTATTAGTCAAGGATATTTCTATAAACTATATTGTACGTTTTTCCGTTGGGTGGAAATATTTGTAAATTCCGGCCATTAGACACACGCGAACAGGCTACATATAGTTGACCATGAGAAAAGCATGACTTTTCTAAATGCACTCGTGCTACCTGTAATGTCTGCCCTTGTGCTTTGTTTATAGTTACGGCAAAGCTAAGTTTGACGGGAAACTGAACTCTTTTAAATTGGAATGGAAGGTCAGTGGGAATAATTGGAATCCGAGGTATGATTACACATTTTCCTTTACCGACACCTGTTAAAATAGTAGCACCAAGTATATTCTGTCCCAATTTCGTTATCCAAAGTCGTGTTCCATTACATAGCAGAGGAGCATTTAAATTTCGCATAAGCATTACTGGTACATTTAGTTTCAACTGTAGCTTATGTGATGGTACACCCGACAATTCAAGTGAATTTAAAAACTCTACAGGATATGAGGTACTTAATTCTGTATCCATAATTGTATCCATTGATAAATATTCCACCATTTCCCCTTCCACCTCTTTTAAAATGTCATTGTTGATTCTATTGACTACTTCTTTTTTTTTTGCTAATATTGCTCTTGCGCACAGCCACTGATCACAACCCAAATTCTGTAGCAATTCGGGAAAAACATGAGCAATGAGATCCACATCATTTTCTACTAAATTACATAATTCTCTTGAAAGTGATACGCAACCTTCAGCATCAACATCTAAACGACCATCACCAATTTTCAATAACATTTCAGCATAACGTCCTGAATCCACGTCATTATGAAGATGCACTCTCATATTTGTTTTTAGGCTCAGCTTTTCAACTCTCGACCATAAGCTCGATGATTTTAAGCATGCTTGAATTTCATCTGCTGGTGTTCCCCTCTGAATAACTGGAAGGGTTTGACGAAAATCACCAGCCAGTAAAACTACCATTCCTCCCATTATATCTGTACTATCCCGCAGGTCCTGAAGAGTCCGTTTTAAAGCTTCTATAGCCTTTTTGTGAGACATTGTACATTCATCCCACACTAAAAGCTTACATTCTCGCAGCATCCTACCTCGAGAACTATTTTTACTGAAATTACAGATGGGCGAATCTTCATGAGCAAGGTTCAATGGTAATTTCAAAACGGAATGTGCCGTACGGCCGCCGTTTAAAAGCGTCGCGGCAATACCCGACGAAGCTACTGCAACTGCTTTTTTTTTGTTTTTCCTGATGTACATTAATAATAAGTTGAGCAAAAACGTCTTTCCGGTTCCACCTGGTGCATCGAGAAAGAAGAGTCCACCTTTACCGTATTCTCTTCTACGTAAAACTTGATGGAGAACATGAACCTGCTCTGGAAGTAACAAAGGAATTAATTCTTCTACTTGTCGGTGCAGTGCTATGAAATCATAATCTAACTCTCGAGCAATTTCATTGTTGAAATCATCCTCATTATCTCTTTGAGGGCTTTGCATCCCAAAATCATATAATTTTTTTCCAACCATTTTGAAAACCTTGTTTTCAATTAGAATTAGCGTTTGGTTGTAAATATGTTCATTTAAAGTCATATCTGTATGTACTTTGCTGAAGTCGATGTAAAATATTTTTAGCTTTTACCCGCTAGATGGCGTTAACGTAGCGCTCAGCAAATAGATGACCCCACCACCATACATGTACGTATGTATGCTCACATTTTATGGCCACCATACATGTAGATATGTATGCTGTATACTGTATACTCCCATACACACATACCACACTACTCTCAATGCAGCTACATATGTGCCTATACCTATGTATAGTCCCACTCTCTCTCTTGTATGCTTACATTTTATGGCCACCATACATGTAGATATGTATGCTGTATACTGTATACTCCCATACACACATACAACACTACTCTCAATGCAGCTACATATGTGCCTATACCTATGTATAGTCCCACTCTCTCTCTCTCTCTCTGTGCATATGGGGCGTTACTTTATGCATGCGTATGTATATTCTCTACTGTGGCTATTGGACAAAAAAGTTTCTTTATTTTATTTAAAAAATAATTTTTTTTATTAAATAAAAATTAGCCTATGTTCATTCTGATACCTCCAAGAGTATGTGTACAAAGTTTCATGATGATCGGTTAAGTAGTTTTTGCGTGAAAGCGCAGCAAACGAAACGACTTTCGCATTTATAATATTAGTATAGATTTTTATTAACTTTGATTTTATATAAAAGATGGCCTGTTCGTTCAAAAAAGGTAATTTGAAAAGTGATGCCGAAAGTCATATTTCTTATTGTCTTTGCGATGAGTTAGCCCACGCTAAATGCCCCGGCTTAAACGGTCGTGTCCTTGACTTAATACATGATGGCAAGGGTCTTCGCTGGTCATACCCAAAATGTAGAAAAGTTGAGATCGACATTTTTAAACTTTTTAAAACTACAAGGAGTGTCTTTCTGGAAATAGGCAAGGATTTGAAAGGCCTTACCGAAAAATTTCAAAAATATGAGGACGTATTTAAATCTTTTAAATGCATTGGTTCCTCTGATTCCCCGAAAAGGAAGCCATGGTCCAAGAAGCAAAAACATAGTAACGATAGGATGGTTATAAATCCAGTCACTGCTTCTGACGCTCCTATAAATTCATTAATCAGTTGGAGTTTAAATAAAGACATGATGTCATTTAATTCCCCTTGCCCCGAGGAACACAATCCTCCAAACCCTATAGGTTGTGTAACTAGAGTTACCGCTAAGACAGTGGAAGTAGCAAACAATCCGATTTCAAGTCCACTTCCCTCTTCTACTACTACTTCGACTGCATCTAAGCATGTTGAAATAGTCGTGTCTCCGGAGCGTTTACTTCATTCATCACCTCCCTCGGCCTTAACCACAGTTAGAAAGGAGCTAGTTGTGGTTCCGAAAACGAAGTCCGTATTTGTATCGCGGTTTGCAAAAGATACAACTGCGGATGATGTGGGATTCTATATATCAGGTAAATTAAATACAGTCAGTTTGGATATTAGAAAGTTCAATTTTTCCTATGAAAGATCAATAGCTTCCTTTGAAATAGACGTTTCCGCTGATTGCTTCGACGTACTTTTGAACTCATCATTTTGGCCGAATGGTGCTTTTGTTCGAGAGTTTGATTTAAAACAAAGAAAAATTAGAAACAATCTTGCTCAATTACCTGTAGCCTCCTCCTTTGAGCCAAAAAACTGTTAACAGATATTAACTTGAATATTTACTATCAAAACGTAAGAGGTTTGAACACTAAGCTGAAAGACTTATATTTACACAGCTTAAACTGCCACTATTAAATCTTGGTTTTCTCCGAAACTTGGCTTAAATCAAACGTCTTCAACTCTGAAATCTTTGGGAACAACTTTGAAGTTTTTAGAGATGATCGTTTAAATAAAATTGGGGGTGAAGTACTTATTGGTGTTCAAACTGACCTTGTTGCGGAAGAAATTCATTTTGTGAAATCGGAAGCGATGGGATTTTTTAATTAATATTTATATTTATATTGTTGCCAGTTATATCCCGCCAAATTCTGACTTTTCTACTTACTCTCTCCAGTCGTCAAGGTTAAAATCATTATTTTCCATCACTAAAACATCTGACAATGTTGTTGAGATAGGCGACTTCTGTGTATCATGGAATTTTAATGACAGTTTACTAGTACCTAGCTCAACTCGAGATAACGCTCATGATATTTCTGATCTGAGACTTTTCAAATAAATATGATCCATAATAAGTCTGGAAAGACTTTGGATCTAATATTATATTTTTGGATGACGTTTCAAATTGCTTTATTGTTTTAATAAATAAAAAAAATTGAATAGCTTGAAAAATAAGAAGACTGACATTTCTGATTATGGTGCTTATTCCGTAGTTAGACAAAAGCATAATATTTTGAAAAAGTTGTTTTAAAAGAAGTATATGACAAGAATTCAAAATAACAATACTTCGAATCAGAAATCATTCTATAGTTTTGTTAATTGGAAACGTAAGACTTTTGGGCTTCCATAATCTATGAAAATGAATGATGAAGTCTCTAATGATTGTTACCGAATCGCAGATATGTTCGCAGACTTTCGCATCTAATTATGTGTCGAACACAAATTCAACCGTGCAGCCATTCATTTACAATTACTTAATGTCTTCTTTTGATTGCATAAAAGTACACCATATATCCGCTAATGTTGTTTATAACCATCTTAATGGCCTTAAGAGTTCATTCACATGCGGTCCAGATAATATCCCTACTAGTGTACATAAATTTTGCGCTGAATCTCTATATATACAATTGACGAACATATTCAATGCTTCATTAAAGCAAAATTTATTCCCTTCAATGTGTAAAGATTCATACATTGTACCTCTACATAAATCTGGTAGTAGATCTTCAATAGGGAATTGCAGGGGGATAGCAAAGTTATGTTCTATCCCCAAAATTTTCGAAGCTATTATAACTGATCAATTAGCCCATTCTGTATCTCACAACATAGGTTTTGTAAATGTAAATCTTCCCTATCGAGCCTGCTACAATTCACCACCCAAATCAGTAATAGTTTCAAAAATGGTAATCAAACAGATGTTATCTACACTGACTTCAGCAAAGCATTTGACAACGTCTCTCATCCTTTACTTCACTTTAAACTCGATCATATCGAGTTTCCACCTTCCCTTCTCAAGTGGATTTCATCGTACTTGATTGGCAGAAAACAAAAAGTAATTTTTAAAAATTGTGCATCACGTGAAATAGCAGTAACATCTGGTGTTTCTCAAACCAGTCACCTCGGTCCTTTACTCTTCCTTATATTCATCAATGACCTTCCAAAAGTTGTTCTTCATTCTAAAATACTCATGTACGCAAATGATGTCAAGCTCTTTAAATCAGTTCGTTCTATTGAAGATAGAGAGCTTTTGCAATTTGACCTAAATAATTTAGTTAGGTGGTGCGATGCGAACTGTATGTCTCTAAATTTAAATAAGTGCAGATATATGTGTTTCTCCAGAAAATCTTTCCAATGCTTTGTCTATATGATACATAATCACAGTGTTGAACAAGTTACTGACTTCATTGATTAAGGTGTCACAATGGACCCTAAGCTACATTTTAGAAATCACATAAATGCTTGTGATAATAAGGCAAAAGGAGTTTTAGCTTTCATTAAATGTTGGGCTAAGGAGTTCAAGGACCCCTACATTACCAAATAACTCTTTACCTCACTTGTTAGGCCCATTTTGGAATATGGCTAAGTTGTATGGACTCCGCACTATCAATTGTATAGTGATAAATTGAATCTGTACAAAAGCAATTTATATTATTCGCATTAGGAATTTAAACTGGGATGCAGAAAGAATCTGCCTTCTTACAAAAGTCGTTTTCGACTCATTAAGCTGCCTACACTCCATAGTCGCAGAAAGATGCTCGGAGTTTTATTTTTAACTAAATTGATAACAGGTGCTATCAATAGCCCATACCTACTTAGCGAGCTTAACTTCACCATCCCTTTAAGATCATCTAGACACTTTAGGCCCCTTTCATTGGGCTCATGCAGAACAAACTTTGAAATGCACGACCCTTTAGATCTTTGTGTAATGAATTTAATACACATTTTCCCAAAATTGATTCCTCTGACTCGCTTTTCTCTATCAAAACCTACTTACTGAGTGCTTTAAATAATTAAATAAATTCCCTTTTCTTTTTCCCATGCAATTTTATAGCAGCTGATGAACAAATCTGTAGCTGTTTAGTGTAAGAGGCAAGTGTAACCGCGGCTTTCCGCGATCGGTTTCGGGTTCAAGGCAGTCTGGACCTTGGTCTGTTGGATTTTTCGATTTCCCTCAGACGCACCCCTCCGTCGGTAGCAGGTGGGTAACGCTGAGTTCGTAGTAAAATAAAAAAAAAATTATGGGTCTAGTGTTTAAGGACTAGACGTTGGTTGATTTACTGCTTTAATTAACTGTAATTGTTTAGCAATTTTTGCTTTAGTTATTTCATAAGTATCAGTGCTAAGTTGTTACTTTCCTTCCGCCAGCGCAAGGATATTCGCGGGGAGGTCTTCTTTATCTTTTTGGAATAAGACATCTTAAGCATCTTGAACTTGTTTTTACCACTCCTCAAGAGAATTACTTTTAATTTTCAGGTGATTTTCTGAAAATTCCACTATGGGGGAAGAGGCAAATCCGGCACGATGTCTTATTAAGCCATAATTTGTTGTGTCAAATATTTGCGCACGGGTAGTGTGATTTGTTTTTTGAGACTTGATGCTACATTTTGCTTTCAGCTGCTACATAAGGAGAAGCAGAATTAGTGGCGGGTTGTGCCTTAAGCTGAGTTGGAGATTTCTTCGGTGTTATCTTGGAGGAGATACTTGGCCGAGGGCTTTGATCTTTCGGCATTATGCAATTTTAAATTTATTTATATATTATTAATTTTTAATTCTTGTTTTTAAACAAATATTCACATTTATGTGAAGAAGAAGCAATATGTGCGTAATGCGTAATGAGTCGAATTCGCGACTCGGCTCCTACGTTACTGTCGACAGTCATAACTTCTACGCCTGCGGGTTAGGGGTTCAAGAATTTACTCGCGGTAAGGCATGCCTGTCGTAAGAGGCGACTAAAATCCAACAGTTCGGGTCTTTATACCGGAACGACCGGAATATTTTTATCCGGCCAAGGGTTGTCACTCCCGCAACATTCCCCAAAACCTATTTTCGGGAATATTTTTGCGGATACAACAACAACAACAACAGTCATAACTTCGAGGTCGCAGATAATTTCGTCTATCTTTGAAACTGTATTAACACCACCAACAGTGTCAGCCTTGAAATCCAACGCCGAATCACTCTTGCCAGCAGTTGCTATTTTGGACTGAGTAGGCAGTTGAAAATTAAAATCCTCGGAAAAACTTTAGTATGGTGCGTGTGGACTTCCTTTATGAAATGTTTTTGGTTGGTAGTAGGAGGTATACTTTTACCAAAAATATTAATTTTATTGCGCGAAATTACAGTTTAAAAGTTATTAACATTTTAATTTACACTTCTTACAAGCAGGTTGTCTATTTGTATTTTACTTATAAAGCCACTAACAACACTTGACTATGAAGGTGCTGCCACTAAAAAAAATGCACAAATTAACAATAAAAATGCAGAAAAATAAAATAAAAAATTAATGCTGCCACTCAAACATTCTCTTTTATCTTAAAAATGCAACCTTGTTTCAAAAACAACTATTTACTGTTCATTTCATTTACCATCAATCCTCTATTTTATTTACATAAAAAATCTATTTATCGTATGCTTTTGTTCTAATCTGTTTTTCGAAGCTAAAGAAATTTATTTAAAAAATGAATAACGCCAATCACGGTATGTAGGTTTTCATATTTATAAATATGTAATGTATATGGTATATCACATTGTTTTTATAACAAAATAATGTAACGAATATATTATTGCACTGTAGATGATGTTCCATTCATAAGTAGGCAATCTAACATACTTGCACGTCGGAAGTGGAATGTTTATAAAATAGGTATCAATCTAGGCACTCGGGAACAATGTTTCGTTGAAGAGTGCGAATTAAAAAAAACGAGAAGATTGTGTAGAATAAACAAAAAACCAATGATTGTAGACAAATCAGTCAATAACACTGTCGGGTAATTTAGATGCCACATTGGACCGTGCCAAAATAAGGCCCGAGTGTCCAGGACAACTGGCACTTGGTTCGAAATTGCGAAAATTAGTCTGCCCAAAATTTTGTATCTCATGTATTGCTATGCCTGCTACAACTTTTGCTGAGAGGCAGTAGTTTTGTACCAGTACCAGTTGGATCATCAAGAAGTGGTCGGGAAGATAGGTGGGCCGGGGAAAATCGTACAGATTAATGAAAGCAAATTCGCAAAAGGAAATATAATAGAAGTAATTTAAAATTGTTTAAGGATATAAGAAAAGTTCGTTATAGTCTTAATAAATATTTATCTTTAATTCTTATTTTTTAGGTCGAAGAGTTGAAGGGCACAGGGTCCTAGGTATGATTGAGGACGGGAAGGACGACTTACGTTTGGAGGTGTGCCCCGAAAATGTGAGGTCAGGGGAGATGCTCATACCGCTTATAAAGACGCATGTAGCGGAGGGACCTATAATCTGCAAAGATTATTAGAGGGCGTATGAAGCCCAACCACAACATTTGTATGAGCATCGTCGGGTCAACCACAGCGACCCTGACAATCCTTTCGTTGCCGCGGATGGGACGCACACCCAGAGGATAGAGTACCAATGGCGCGTAGTAAAACGTTTCTTTTACAAGGATAATTATAATCATCCAGGGGATTTCACGGATATAATTGTGGAATATATGTGGCGTAAATCCTTGAAGAAAAAAAATACATACGCACTAATGGAATTAATTGACGTTATTAAATATACCTATAAACCATAAAATACTTATGAAATTTTTATTTAATAGGGTATAAATTAAAAGAATACTTTGGAATTTGGGGGTAATGACCTTGGGCTGAACCAACACCGGCTTCGCCTTGCACAGTATTTTTAAGTGAAATACCTTTGTAGGTTTGGATTATAACCCTGGGCCGGACCAACACCGGCTGCGCTTTGCACAGTATTTTTGAGTAAAACTTTTACTTTCGCACGACCTTTTATGCGAAATTCTCATTTTATTTTGCTTGGATATTATTGTTGATATTTAGATTATTTTACGGTGTGCCAACGCATGCCTAGACAAGGGTTGTTAGTGTGTTTATAAGTAAAGCAGAAGCAGGCCCTCTGCACATAAAAAGTGTAACTTTAAATGTTTATAACTTTTAAACTATACGTGTAAATTTGCGCGCGTTAAAACTTATATTTATTTTAATTGTAGGCCTCCTACTACCAACTATGAACATTTCATAAAAAAACACAGGCTCCATACTAAAGTCAACCCGAAGACCAAACTCTACAAGTCGCTCATCATTCCCCTTTTGCTATTTGGTGCAGAGGCATTACCAATCACAACATCTGATGAGTCGGCGTTAGGAGTTTTCGAGAGAAATGTTTTGTGTAAGATTTCTCAATCATCCTTTTTCATCCCTTTAATCCTCTCCGATAAGATACTTTGTTGCTGCATCCAGTGGGGTAATATCTATGGCAGAGAAAGAGGAGGGAAAGTCACAAAATTTTTAATAAATAGGTGGAAGGAATTGCAAACCGAAAATGTACTAAGTTGAAAAGCAAGCAACAAAATTGGATTCAGGTCAGTGGTGAGCTGCGGGACAATGGATATTCCTTTAGTTGGCTACAAGTGAACCTGAATTTTGCAGCTTGGAGCGTCCATACAAAAAGACCCAGCATCACAATTCCAAAACGAGACGGAACCGCAAAAATTATATTTATTAATGAAATAATGAGATGAGATATTTCAGAAGAGAGTTGCCAAAAATTCGGAAGAAACTTCTTCGTGAGTAACTACCTCAGGAATAAAAAAAATCCAATCCGAAAACCTGATTTTGAGCTTCGTTTTAATATATATATATATGTACGTACATGTACATACGAATTTCTGTATTTTACGACTTTGAGTAAATGCCGTCCTGTTTACAGAGAAAGCAATTTTGATCTCAAATGTGAGAAGCTAGACAGAGATGCTGAAAATCAAAGAATTAAGGTTATAGAAATTAAAACTCTTCTGCAAGAAAACAAAGAGAGAGCTTGAAAACGATGAAAATACTGGAATTAGAAACGTGAAAGTAGATATAAGTATGTAATAGATATTTTAAAAAAGTTATATGTTATTAAATTTTTATTAGAGCTGATGTTTTTAGTATATTCGTAGTGAAAAATGTCAATCTAGTCATAGAATAAAAATTTTAACTTGATTTTGCTTCCAAATTTGTTGTTTAATTTATAATTATTTTACAGAGTTTGGCAACATATTCATGTTCATGTTTATATAAGTCGAATTCCACGTTAAACAAAATAAGTGAACATAATTTGTCAATTGAAGTTGTTTTCCTTCTTCTCGCCACTTTTCTTCAATATTTTTTTAACGGCGGCTTATGCCGAGTACCGCGTAAAAATAGTTTTTTTTCGTCGCTTTTTAAAAAATTTCTTTGTTAAAGAATGAGAACAACATGAAATCAAATCAAAACAATCAAATTGTAGGTGTACCATAAATTCCTGCTGAGGCTTTAAGGGGTTATATACAGTTATAATTTTCAAAAAATCGATTTTTTATTATTTTATTTTCTGTACCTACATATATTTAAGAATATACACACGCTTGGAAGTATAAGTATAACTTTAAACGCGTTTTTCTCAGAATGGTGTTTTCAAAGTCGGTGACCACTATAAGTCGAAAACGGCAGAACCGATTTGTCCAAAATTTTAACACAACTTCTTTAACATAACTTCTTGAATATATTTTTCAGTGATCCACGATAGAAGCATCCGTTAGCGGATTTGTAATTAGGATACAATCATTGAAGCAACTCCGCAGAGCCTCGGAAGTCAGAGATGGGATCCCTGCTGTCAGTTTCGCGGGGATGTGATGACAACGGGATAAGGGTGGCTGGCCAATAGAGAGAGCTGAGTGACAGAACATCACGGTCGGGCCAACGGCTTGCGGTACGTCTGAATCATCACACACCGCAACCACAGGAGAAGGTGGCAATATTAAATTACTGGTGCCGAGGCAACATCGACAAATCACTAAACGCACTAACCACCTCTTTACATGCCCCCTAATACTGACGTATCTAACATTCCTCTCCGTTTGGTCCGAACACGTCGAAACAGCTCGTTTCCAGTACTTCCCGTTAGATGACCTTGATGACTTAGACTAACTAGCCTGTCCCTAAACGGTGCTAGTGAACTGCAACAACAACAACAACTAAATGACGACAATACTGCCCGTCAAAATCACTAAATCCACAGAAAGCAGAGCATATGCGTACACACTACACATACATATATGAGTGTTTCAAAAATCTTAATACTAAAAAAATATATATATGGTATTTATCGTTTTTTGTACACCGTTTGTTCTTAAGTATTAAATATTAACTAAAATTCATATTAACGTCAAAACAAAATGTAAACACAATGAAAAAATATAAAAATAACAGGTAGCAAAAAGCCAGAGCCTAAAATTATGCAAGAACTTACGCTCCTCACGGAAACACTGAGGAAAACATTTTTCGCTACTGACACCAAAAGAAAAGAACAAAACTATACTGGATTGTACGGAGAAATAAATATAGTTTAAAAAAAACTAAGAAACACGCTTTTAAAGAATATTAAACTAAAAAGTTGAAAACAATTTCGAAAATAAACTTAAAATAATAGTACATATATAAAAAATACTTTTATGATTGAGAGAAAAGCGTGGAACGCTTTGTGCCATAATTTTCATATATGTAGCTTTTACCTTAATTTAATTTAATTTCTTTCATTACAGTTTCATTAATATTATTTATTATATTTCATCTGATTTTGATGTGGGATTTGTTTTCAGAATACTTTCTCTCATGCTACGTAGGCTGCTATATATAGGTCTGGCCTAGGCAACACTAAGTGTTGTCAGGTGCAATCTAACATTTCCATTGGAAAGTTTGACATTTTTTAGCATAACATCACTCAGAACGTTTTGTCATTTAATCGTGAATTGATTTATTTACAGGGAATTAAAAAATTCATATCGGCCTAAAAATGGAATTAACGCACATTTCGCACATTTTCGTGCGATCATTTTTCACAACTTTCGACGTGGATTATCACGCCAAGAGTGCATCGATGAACTTAAATCTTTGTATGGCTATGAAGCACCACCCTATAGCACTGTGAAAAACTGGTACAACGAATTCAATCGTGGCCGACGCTCGCTCAAAGACGAATTCCGGGAAGGTCGTCCAAAAACAGCCGTTGTGCCAGAAAACATCGATGCCATACGTGAACTGATAATGCAAGACCGTCATGTAACATACCTTCAGATAGAGGCATGCCTATGCATTTCTCCCACCAGCATACATTCGATATTGCCTGAACACCTGGCCGTAAAAAAGGTTTGTTCTCGTTGGATCCCGCACAATTTGACAATCGCTCAAAAAAAGGTTCGTGTAGATTGGTGTAAAGAAATGCTGAAAAAATACGATCGCGGTGCTTCAAAAGACGTTTATAAGATCGTCACAGGCGACGAAGCATGGATCTATGCGTATGAGCCCGAAACAAAACAGCAATCGACCGTGTGAGTCTTCCAAGACGAGCCAAATCGAAGCACTTCGAAGCAAATGGGTCGCCTGTTTCTTTGGCAAAACTGGTCATGTGGCGACTGTCCCGCTTGAGCAACGTAGGACGGTCAATTCTGAGTGGTACACCACCATTTGTTTGCCTGAAGTCTTCGGAGAAATTCGAACAAGACAAGACGAATCATTGTGCACCATGACAATGCGAGCTCTCACACATCGGCTCAAACCAGCGCCTTTTTGACCGGCCAAAACGTCGAATTGATGGGTCATCCGCCGTACAGCCCTGACTTGGCACCCAATGACTTCTTTTTATTCCCACACATCAAGAAAATAATGCGTGGTCAACGATTTTCGTCGCCAGAAGATGCTTTTGAAGCATTCAAAAACCATGTTTTGGAGGTGTCTCAATCGGAGTGGAAAAAGTGCTTCGAAAATTGGTTTGAGCGCATGCAAAAGTGTATAAATCTTGTTGGAGAATATTTTGAAAAACAATAAAACCATTTTCGTTGATAAATATTCGTGGTTTAATGATTTGGTCAGACATATATATAGCAGCCTACGTATATGTTAAAATAACAGTTTTCGGTAAAAGAATCATTTAGCTGTGACGCGATACAAAAATGTGAATCGTTGCATACATCGTGGCGTTGCAATTATCAAAATACTCAAAGAAACAGGGTGATATATAGAGTGCATTCACTATTTCAAAGAAACTGCATATATATGTCGACAAGTTGAAATGAATTAGACAAAGGAGAGCTACAAACCGACAGACAGAAATACAAATGAAGCTAACAAAAGTGTGTTAAAAAGCAACCGTGTCAGCTCCTTTGTTGTTTGAATTGAGTTTGTCACACCACGTAACGGGAATGCTTTCGTTATCTAGAAATTTTTCGAAGGAGTTTTTATCATTTATTAGATTAGGAGTAATTTTACATTCTTTAACTTCATTTAGTGATTCCACTTGCATTGAGCATTATTTTTATAATAAATTCAACAAAAAATGTAGCAGGCTAAAGAAACCTTAGAATTAAATGCAGAATGATTAAAGCAATTACTTTTTTATTTTTTGAAATCAAACATTAGTGTAATAAAGTACGAGCACACTTTATTATAAATTTTTCGAAAAATTTAATACAAATTATATTTTCGCTACTGACACCAAAAGAAAAGAACAAAACTATACTGGATTGTACGGAGAAATAAATATAGTTTAAAAAAAAACTAAGAAACACGCTTTTAAAGAATATTAAACTAAAAAGTTGAAAACAATTTCGAAAATAAACTTAAAATAATAGTACATATATAAAAAATACTTTTATGATTGAGAGAAAAGCGTGGAACGCTTTGTGCCATAATTTTCATATATGTAGCTTTTACCTTAATTTAATTTAATTTCTTCATTACAGTTTCATTAATATTATTTATTATATTTCATCTGATTTTGATGTGGGATTTGTTTTCAGAATACTTTCTCTCATGCTACGTAGGCTGCTATATATAGGTCTGGCCTAGGCAACACTAAGTGTTGTCAGGTGCAATCTAACATTTCCATTGGAAAGTTTGACATTTTTTAGCATAACATCACTCAGAACGTTTTGTCATTTAATCGTGAATTGATTTATTTACAGGGAATTAAAAAATTCATATCGGCCTAAAAATGGAATTAACTCACATTTCGCGCATTTTCGTGCGATCATTTTTCACAACTTTCGACGTGGATTATCACGCCAAGAGTGCATCGATGAACTTAAATCTTTGTATGGCTATGAAGCACCACCCTATAGCACTGTGAAAAACTGGTACAACGAATTCAATCGTGGCCGACGCTCGCTCAAAGACGAATTCCGGGAAGGTCGTCCAAAAACAGCCGTTGTGCCAGAAAACATCGATGCCATACGTGAACTGATAATGCAAGACCGTCATGTAACATACCTTCAGATAGAGGCATGCCTATGCATTTCTCCCACCAGCATACATTCGATATTGCCTGAACACCTGGCCGTAAAAAAGGTTTGTTCTCGTTGGATCCCGCACAATTTGACAATCGCTCAAAAAAAGGTTCGTGTAGATTGGTGTAAAGAAATGCTGAAAAAATACGATCGCGGTGCTTCAAAAGACGTTTATAAGATCGTCACAGGCGACGAAGCATGGATCTATGCGTATGAGCCCGAAACAAAACAGCAATCGACCGTGTGAGTCTTCCAAGACGAGCCAAATCGAAGCACTTCGAAGCAAATGGGTCGCCTGTTTCTTTGGCAAAACTGGTCATGTGGCGACTGTCCCGCTTGAGCAACGTAGGACGGTCAATTCTGAGTGGTACACCACCATTTGTTTGCCTGAAGTCTTCGGAGAAATTCGAACAAGACAAGACGAATCATTGTGCACCATGACAATGCGAGCTCTCACACATCGGCTCAAACCAGCGCCTTTTTGACCGGCCAAAACGTCGAATTGATGGGTCATCCGCCGTACAGCCCTGACTTGGCACCCAATGACTTCTTTTTATTCCCACACATCAAGAAAATAATGCGTGGTCAACGATTTTCGTCGCCAGAAGATGCTTTTGAAGCATTCAAAAACCATGTTTTGGAGGTGTCTCAATCGGAGTGGAAAAAGTGCTTCGAAAATTGGTTTGAGCGCATGCAAAAGTGTATAAATCTTGTTGGAGAATATTTTGAAAAACAATAAAACCATTTTCGTTGATAAATATTCGTGGTTTAATGATTTGGTCAGACATATATATAGCAGCCTACGTATATGTTAAAATAACAGTTTTCGGTAAAAGAATCATTTAGCTGTGACGCGATACAAAAATGTGAATCGTTGCATACATCGTGGCGTTGCAATTATCAAAATACTCAAAGAAACAGGGTGATATATAGAGTGCATTCACTATTTCAAAGAAACTGCATATATATGTCGACAAGTTGAAATGAATTAGACAAAGGAGAGCTACAAACCGACAGACAGAAATACAAATGAAGCTAACAAAAGTGTGTTAAAAAGCAACCGTGTCAGCTCCTTTGTTGTTTGAATTGAGTTTGTCACACCACGTAACGGGAATGCTTTCGTTATCTAGAAATTTTTCGAAGGAGTTTTTATCATTTATTAGATTAGGAGTAATTTTACATTCTTTAACTTCATTTAGTGATTCCACTTGCATTGAGCATTATTTTTATAATAAATTCAACAAAAAATGTAGCAGGCTAAAGAAACCTTAGAATTAAATGCAGAATGATTAAAGCAATTACTTTTTTATTTTTTGAAATCAAACATTAGTGTAATAAAGTACGAGCACACTTTATTATAAATTTTTCGAAAAATTTAATACAAATTATTCAATCATAAGAACACGTCTTAGGTTCTTAAATCTATGACAAAAGAACTGTTTTATTATTATGTGTACAACTTTGCTTCCGCCGTTTTCCGATAGGAGGCTGTACCGGCTGAGGCTGGTTGAAATACATAGATGATAATGCCTTTAAAGTGAGTGTGGACAATGCCTAACAAATTGTCATCGCCGTTTCAGTGACAGTTGTTCTTGTTTTCGTATTATTCACGCTCGAAAATGTCTGTTTATGTGCCCAATTCTCGCCATTTGCTGGAAGTTTTACTTTTCTGTTACAATTAGTAAAAAAATGCAGCGGAAGCGCATCGAATGCTCTCAGAAACTTACGGTGATGCTGCTCTGAGTGAAAGAACGTGTCGGGAGTGGTTTCAACGTTTTAAAAATGGTGATTTCGATGTCGAAGACAAATATGGTGGTGGAAGAGAAAAAACCTTCAAAGATGAACAACTAGAAGCATTGGTTGATGAAGATTCGTGCCAAACCGAAGAACAGCTTGCCGAATCGTTGGGAGTGAGTCAGCAAGCCATTTCAAAAGTCTCAAGGCCCTGGGCTTTTAATTTTGGAAAAAAACGGCGGAAGCAAAGTTGTACACCTAATAAATTTTTAGGAAACATAAATATAACTCAGCATTAGTTCCATAAAACAAATATGTAAAATTGGAAAAAAATATTTTTATTTCAAAGAAGAAGAATTCAATAAAGAAACTCAAATTCAAATCGGTCTATTAACAAATGATCTCTCGCATGCATCTCTAGAAGATTCTGCTTTGTTTGTTCTCGATAACGAGCATTCGGTACACACGCTTAAGAATATTATTTAGCTATCGTCTTCTCCTTCTCACATTTGCATTTCTGAATAACATGGTATCCCAAAAATTTGTCCGTTTGCGAATTGGCCTTATAGTTTTTTTCATTTTCATTGCAAATGTCATGTTCCGCGAAATTAAACTTAGTTGAATCCCAATGGCGGCCACAGTAGCCGAATTGTTAGCATTGCGAAAGCCCGGATTCAAATCCTGGTCGGATCAAAAAGTTAGGAGGCGGCTTAGTATAAACTGTAGAGGAGCTCGACCGAAAAATCACCTCAACGCTAACAAAGCTACAATTATGAAATCCATTTGACATTTCTATGAATTTAATTCCTAACAGTACCTACCTTTTTCCGTTGCGCATACGGTTTGGTAGTTATCAGAGGTCCATGTGGATTGACAGCGGCGAATACTGCAGACGATGGCACGATGGGCTATGCGAGACATAAGACGACTGGATACAGCTACTGAACTTTTTGCATCTCTTTGTAGAATTTATCCACATCCGTAGATGTGACAGCCTTTACGTGCACAAGGACAAATATTTCCAGTGCGTGTGGGGACCTCTCTTATCAGGAATAACGAGTTGTGCTCCAGCGCATTTGTATATGCACGCGAGTAGATGACTGTTTCCTGAGTGGAAGTACATTGACATTCATGTCACCGCAATGCACCGCCGCAGCACACCACTAATGGTACTAAATGGAAAATCAGAATAATACTTATTTTCATATTTACTATATTACATTATGAATTTTAAGGATGTAAAGATGTAAGCTAGTAATGTGTGCCACGAATGCCGGAGCATCGTCCACAAGGATCTCAGTCGTAATTTTTCACTCACCAACATAAAAGATATTTATCCGAAATGAAAACAAATGTGCGGTCTCTGCGGAAATTTTCTCGTTTGCCAAAGATGTTGAGTTGACGGCAACAACAACAACAACAACATCAAACCCACCACAGAAACTAACATCCCAGTCAGCTGCAAGGCCTGCCCGCCTTTCTCCCCCTCACTCGCCTATCAGCAAAATAAACAAAACATCGAATTCGAGCAACACAAACAAACGGTCAACAACAATGTAATGAAAACAACAGAAAAAAGAATCATTTACTGGACGGATAGTAAATTTCCGGTTTTGTTGCTTTAGGTGGGCACTTTAAGTTAAGCCCAGAGCATTTTATTTGCATACCATGTTCCACATGGTGGATACCAATGATGGGCAGTGGCAGCGTTGGTGTTAGTTTTAGTGACGAAGCTGCAGCTGTGATGGCATCGCATGTGGAGCAAATGAATTAATCGCATTGTTGCATCCGCAACGGCCAAATATCGATTTTTGTAATATGTGAAACTTCATGCGAAGCATGAAAGCATAGCAAAATTTGAACATTCATATGTACATATCTGTCCGGATATCGGCAGAGAGATTGGATATTAAAGAGTCCCGCATGCCAAGTTGGAATCAAGTGTGTTTGCAGGTAGAAAACTGAAGAGCTCACTAGTCAATAACATTTCTAAAGCTCTAAAATTACGCAAAGGGCTTTACAGCAAGTTTCCAATCATCCGCTATACAAAACTTTCGATATCGCCCGAAGCTCCCCCTAGAAGTTTCGCATGAAAGGACAAGTGTACACTCCATTTAGCTACTGTGTACATGTTAACAACTAGTCGTTTCTTCTTTTATCATTTCCATACCTATTTGAGACGTCAAGTGAAGCCTGGTCCAGCTCCAACTGTGTTGTCGCCCATATGGATGCCAAAACTAGGCAGTGTAGCCGCTAGACTGCGTCTCTTAATTTCCTAAACTATGTCATTGCTGTTGTTTATCTCGTACAGATAATCGTTCCATTATCTGCGGTACTTGGCAGAGGCAATACGTAGAGGTCCATAAATCTTTCGCGAAACCTTGCGTCGACCCATCGCATGTCGTTTTTGTTGCAACGGCTTGCTCAACCTCAAGACCAACTATCGGGTCAAAAAGACACAGGTGTATGATAAATTATTCGTTTAATTTTCGTTGTGTAGGTTAAGATTCTTTTGGTGAAGATTACGTATGTGAAAATTAAGCTCAAGGGAAAAAATAAAACTTATGCACTTTCACATAACATTTGAAGAGAAACAATGAATAAGTGGATAACAAATTGTGAAAGATTGTTTTATCAACATATTTGTGGCAACTAAAACAACAAAAAGCCCTTAAGCAACACAAAAATCTTATAGCGATATATATATATATATATATATATATGCAGACTCACATATATTAATATGAAATATATGGATCACAAAAACCTTTCCATAACAATGCTAAATGCATCAACTTTCCTCTCAAACTGCCAGAAGTCTGCATGGAGGCAAATAAAACCGAATTCTAAGGGCAGCTTTATCCAATGAATGAGTTTCGTAAGGATCAGAGCTTCGCATGCATGATACATGCGTATGTACATGTGTAATTGATTGAGTAGAAGGGCTTAGAAGCACACTTGTCTGCAAACAATAACGCCAGCAGTAAGCAAGTTTACGCAATTTGTCTTAAAAGGGAAGCGTAAAACTCTTTCGGTTTTAGGAAATACATGTCGGAGACAATGCGTCAATGTCAGTTTGCATACACTCAACAAATAACTGAATTATGGCTGTCAACACAAGCTCGCCAACAAATATTCTTGGCTTTATTCATATGTTAGAGTTGTTTAAAAATTTAAATTAAAAGAATATTTGATTTAAAAATAAAAAAAATTACATATATCGTATACATACTTGTATATGTACAATATATTGCGGCACAACATGCTATTCCGGTTGGCAAAAATGAAAAAGTTTATCGTACGCCGTGTAGAGCGTCAAATCTGTTGTCACTTTAATAAAAATTTAAATGGCTTTCTGTGATTCGGCTTGCTGTAGTCTGGCCTACATTTAAATTTGGTTTATATTGTACTATAGTTATCCTTTAATTGTTTTGCTAATTTATTTCATTTCCAGTAAAAGTTGCTGCCTACATGAATTCAGACAATAATTTTTAATAATACCAACCATAAATGAGCTATTAAGAACTACTCCAATTCTCATCAACAGCACTGAACTGCATAAAAAGATACAGGTGGTTGAGCCATACCTTGCATAAAAAGCACATTTAGATTTATAAAAACTCAAACAATTCGTTGAGGGTTGAGTACTCTAAGGAAATGATGTTTGCGTGCCACATGAATTAAAGCAAATAAATATTACTGCCGAAAAGGATAAATTGGCGACAAAAAAGATAATGCTGAGTGTACGGCGAGATTGGAAGAGAATTGTTCATTATGGGCAGCTAAAACCTGTGAAAAAAGCGTGCAAAATTAAACAATAGAAAAATGATGTGTTTCATGATGACAATGCCAGACTACATATAAAATTTGTTTTGAGATAGCTGAAAGTAAATATATTACTTGAGTTGGTAGATTTCGTATATATAAAGATCTAATGTCTGGTTATAGAGATTGGCTGAAATTTTGTCAGACTATTTCTATGGTTCCTCGGAAGGTATATATGAAAAAATCTTATGAGTGGTGGACCAGAAACTTAATTGAAATTCGGTGCTTAGTGAAAAAAATCGTACTAATAGTTTTTTGCTTGTATTTTTTTACGGGAAGTGTATGGTTTTTTTATGAATAGTTCGTTACAGTTAAATTTTTGGTTTGTTGTGTCTAAATGGAATAGTTTCGTTTCCTGGAAATGGACCAGAAACCTTGAAACAAGTTCGATTTACTCGAAATATATGTAAATAACACATTCTTTACAGCGAAGGTATCACCGCCATATTAATAAAAATTAGTATGTTGTGGATATAAGCATAAATCGTAAGTAGATATGTTCGCCTCGTATTTGCGTTTATCTCTTTTTTCAAGGATTATTGATATTTTCGTAAAAGTCTTTGAGCAACGAATACAAATAAATAGATAGGTTAATCTTACACGTATACACGGTGTGGCGCAAAAATAACCGAACTTTATATTTAAATCATACAACATACAGCGCCATCTATTGAAAATTTGCAACATTAAAAAGATACATTCCTCATCTTTCAAACGCACCTAACTTCATGCAAGTCGGATGACAGATGTAAAAGTGACAGCCATTTCAATAAAACCAAAAGTGTGCTAATGGTTCAAAAAAAAGAAATGGAACAAAGAGCAAATATAAAATTTTGTGTCAAACTTGAAAAAAAAATTGGAATTGAAGTTTAAAAAATTAAAAAAAAAAATTGAAAAAAATGAAGCAGCCGTAACCGAGGTACTGAAGAACATTTCAATAAATGACATAAAAAAATCTATGCATGCGCTGGTTGATCGTTCCAAACGTTGTGTTAAGTCAAATGGAACCTATTTTGAATAAATAATAACTTGCAAAGATAATACAATGTGTATTTTACTATTTTACATCCAAAAATTTCGGTTATTTTTGGGACACACCCTGTATATAAAAATCGTACGTCCGTTTGGAAAAATCCAGTAATATCCAAAAATTACCGATTCTCGGGAAGGTTTTTTCGAAAAACACTCCGTTTGTAATGGATGTTCTACAAAAGTAACCAACCGTTTGGCTTGAAATTATGTCAGATTCTTTTTATGATTCCTGGGAAGATCTTTCCGAAAAAAACTAATTCGGGAAGGGGGCAAGGGACTAACTTGTTCGAAAAAATTGATTTATTGCTCAATTTACTTAAAGTTCGGTACATAGGTGGCTTTTTTTAGATGATCCGGAAAATTACTCTTCTCTCCGTGAAGTGGTCCTATTACGACGGGCCTATTGAAAAAGTTGAATTTCCTCTTTTCGGGAAGTGGACCATTCTCAATGGTAAAATCGAAAATGTTGTATTCCCACAAGTACTGAGTAAATAAAGTTATGATTAAAAGATATCCCGTCGTTAATTTTTCATATTTTCAATGAGTATTGGACGAGACCAATGCTTGCTTAAAATACTCAATTTTGTACAAAGTATTCAATTACGGTTGATGTATTTTCACGCCAGCTACTGTAAATGGCAGAATTGATTCACGGAGTATTCCCAAATATCCAAATCAATAATCGGGTTCATAGCTGAGTGAGCGATTTATTCTCGCTGCAACAAATGTTTACGATTTCAATCATATTATTCGGTCCAACATTGAAAACGAATGCGTCACTTATAATAAGTCAATAGAGACCGATGTGGAAAAATATTTTTTTAATTCTTTCGATTTTGTGCATGTCCCACAGCAAGTATTAAATTTGAAAATCGTTGTGACGAAACTCTGTAAATGCACACGGCTTACTGTCAAAAAATTACTGAAGAACGTAATAGTAATGACTTGACCTTTCAATGGAGAAGACATCCTCATTCCTCGAATCCCTAACATTCCGTCCCGTCTCATACTCCTTTACAATTCAAGCGACTAGAGTTAACAATCAACCAAACTCAGGGCCACTCTAAAAATATAGTTTACCCACAGGAAAGCTCCCTGTACAACAATATTAATAAATAAATTTCATCGATAGTATGACAATTTCCCGAACCTGTGGCACATTTTTATAATTAATAATTAATTTAGCACTTTCCAAATTCGGGGGCTCTAGTTGGAATATAGGCAGTATAAAAGCGTTCAAATTATTAAAGTTCTATATTAAATTTCATCGAGAAATCATCTTGGCTGATAAAACTCATTTCCACTTCAATGGCTACGTCAAGAAGTGAAACTATTGGTGTACGGAAAACTCAATATTTGTTATTGAAAAGTCTCCCCATGCTCAACGTGTAACTGTTTAAACTTTTAAAATACGGCGCTACGTACTATACAAGCAACGAAACTTTTCTTCGTGTCTTTAAATATCGAAATAACACCTCTTATTGGAAAACCCTTATATGGGACAACTATTTTATGCAACCGCTAATGTTTTCGTTAAAGTTGAAAATATCTACATATTTTCAAACCAAATTTTGTCGCAAAAAAAAAAAATTAAATCAGGAAATTAAATAGTTCCGGCCAAGAAAGATGAGATGAGATCTTGTAGTCTGCATATACGAGTATATTTAACAGTTTCATTGGGAATTTGTATATTTGATATTGTTTATTTCTTGCGAAACCACTAGTTTATTTTTAAGATTCTTGCATACTTAAGAATATTATAAATCCCTACATATTTACATACAACATACACGTACATAAATATGAGTATATTAATTTACATTAAATTTACGACTTTTCTTCCCAGTATATTTTTTGTATTTCTATTTGATTGTGTTTTACTCTCACCGATATATGTATAAACTTTTTGTTATTTCTGTTGTTATTGCAAACAAACAAATGTGCCAGGGCAACGGCATTCTGTGATAACATGATGTATGATTAATTAATATGTGCATATAAATAAGGTGAATGGAATACAGTGGAAATCAGTCAAGTTATTGCGTTTGGTATTTGGGTCACCTGAGTTTGATGCTATTGTAGCACATTCCAAACCATACATATATATACGAGTATGTAAGTAGTTGGAATTTTAAGCCATTGCTTAAAGCCTCAAAAGTCTCAATAGTGTTCACAGGTCATAAACACTTAACTCTGATTTTCCAAATTAATCAGAAAATCAATCAAGGTCTTGGCCCAACCAACATCCGAAGATGTAGAATTTTTTCTTTTTAAATAAAAAAACATTTATCCTTTTCTAAACGGGGTCACTGCTCGGCAGGTAATGCCAACCTTTATGAGTATATTCCTGGCATGAAATAAAAAGCTTCACCAAAAAGTCAATTAACCATTCAAAGCGGCGTAGTATAGAAAGAAGATCACTCCAATTGTTACAAAAAATCATTAATACGCACGTCACTAGTTGAGAAAAAGCGTCAAATATTTGTATATAGTCTAGATTAAAGTTGCTACACTCGGGCTTGATTCAAGCGATTCTACAAGAATGAAAGCTATGTTTCGCTAGCCAGCCAATTTGATTTTGTGATGAGTTCCATTAAATCGGGCACCTTGAAGTGGGCTATCTAAGATAGACTCTTAAAAATTGTGGATTCAAATATTTTCAAAATAATTCCTTGTCCAAAGCAGAGCTGTAGAACAAAAGCATGTCATCATATGAACAGTGGCCAGTCAGAATTCCTAGCTTCTGAGCACAGCATCTTTGTGTTTTCCCAACCGAATTTAAGTTTTTGTTGCGGCATTATGGTTTGATGCCATTGAGATTACATGCGGAGTGAATGAGTGCAAGTCGTCGAACGCTACTCTCAGTTACATTGGGCTTTTAATAGTTCGTAGTTTGATGTACTTTGAAATCAAAATCGGGCCGGTACTACATCATCCAGCTAGTAAAGAGCATCGCTGCGGATTTAGCTGGTTGTAGGTAGGTTCTTTGAGAAAAGTATAGTATTAATAACCTGATACTTAACGGCATATAAAATAGAAGAGACACCCTCCCTTCTTAACGTTAAAATTTAACGATTCCGGGGAGAATTTCTACCGATTACTGTCTTTAAGATCCACCTTTTCTACACTGGCGGTAATAAGGATTCTTCCAAGTTCAATTGCTTGTGCCTCCAGCCTCAGGTGGTGAGTGAAGCTTTTGGTATATTTCAACCAAACTTACTATTTACCATAGATGTATCGTATTTTCATTCTGTATCAATCATTTGTCGCACCTGTGCGAATAAATATTTAATCCTAAAATGATGTATTATAAATTTGAAGTAGTCATGAAAGGCAAAAGAAGATAGTTGTTCTTTCTTGTGTTTTTTTTTTAATTTTTACTTCGAACGAGACTGCCGTCTTTTGGGTCTACTCGTCGCTAGGTTATTTCTTCTATTTGCCTCAGCAAATCAATGGTCATGTCAAGCACTGATAAATACGTATCGTTCATCCCATTAGGGTGTGAATTTTTTGACAAAGAATTTGTTTTTCGCTTGAAAGCTGGCAAGAAAAATGGTCATAGCAAATTAGAGAAGAGAATATGAGACGCAAAAGTAATGCATCTCTAGCATCACAGCAGAATCGATACACACACAAGTATTAGGCACTTGAAATCTACGTTAGAGAACGAGCAGAGTACGACTGTGATAAAGAAAATAGTGAGAAACGTATATTTGTATAGCACATCAAAGACATTAGTAGTAGTAACTGCGCGAAGAAATTTAGGTGGAAGTGTACCACGTCTAGCCACATACCAGCATCAATTCCTACTAACTGCTGCTGTTGTATACATACCATATACCTATACTCGTACATGTAGTACTAGCGATTGATTTGGAGAGCTCTTCCTATCGCCATAGCAGACAACGGCAATCGCTTTGATATCGTTTTGTGAAAATATTTACACACTTTAATTGAATGTTGTGTGTTAGCGTCGAAATAGAATTTTCAATTCGCTCAAAACATCCACACACACTTACATATATACTTACATACACAGAGGACATATGAATGCATGCAAATGTATAAAATAATATCAAGATACTATGTTTATCAAACAAACTATTGGAACTAGAAATTGTATATAATAACAAATATTTCAGAATCGGTATCGGGATCGGGATCGGTTGGTTGATTGAAAAAATTATTACCACTTGGTGAATAAACCAAGAAGGATAAATGAAAATTTATCGATCCAAATTTGGGCAAATAAAATGTTGAACCATTGGGAAGAAATTTTTGTTATTATCAACTAATTAATAAACTATTTGTAAGAGAGCTAGTGACAGATGCCCAGAGTATACTCGATTTATGGAGGGAGCATTTCTCCAGCCTGCAGGAAACACGCGGAGATGGCGAACTCGAAATTGATGACGATGGAAAAGTTGTTCCGTTCACCGACTATGAAGAAGTCCGAATAGCAATCGTCCGATGGATTACCGACACACCGCCTTTTCGTCGACTTTAAAGCCGCCTTCGGCAGCAAGAAATGGAGCTGCCTTTACGACGCTTTGTCTGAATTTGGTATCCCCGCAAAACTTATACGGCTGCGTAAACTGACGTTAAGCAGCACTAAAAGCTCCGTCAGGATCGGGAAGGGCCTCTCCAAGCCGTTCGATACCAAACGAGGATTCAAACAAGGTGACTCTTTATCGTGTGACTTTTTTAACTTATTGCTGGAGAAAATCATTCGAGCTCCAGAGCTGAATAGAGAAGGTAAAATCTTTTACAAGAGTGTAGAGCTGCTGGCGTATGTCGATGAAATCGATATTATTGGCCTCAACAACCGCGCTGTGAGTTCTGCTTTCTCCAGACTTCATAAAGGAGCGAAGCGAATGGGTCTGGTAGTTAATGAAGGCAAGACGAAATATCTCCTGCCATCAAACAAACAGTCATCTCATTCGCGATTCGGTTCCCACGTCACTGTTAACAGTCATAACTTCGAGGTCGTAGATAATTTCGTCTATCTAGGGACCAGCATTAACACCAACAACAATGTCAGACTGTAAATCCAGCGAATCACTCTTGCCAACATGTGCTACTTTGGACTAAGTAGGCAATTGAAAAGTAAAGTCCTCTTTCGGCGAACGAAAACCAAACTCTACAAGTCGCTCATCATACCCGTCCTACTATATGGCGCGGAAGCATGGACGATGATAACATCTGATGCCAACTCATCAGGAGTTTTCAAGAGAAAAGTTTGGCGAACGATTTATGGTCCCTTACGCATTGGCAACGGCGAATAGCGCAGACGATGGAAAGATTAACTGTACCTGTTATACGACGACATTGGCATAGTTCAGCGAATGAAGAGACAGCGGCTACGCTGGCTAGGCCATGTGGTCCGTATGAATGAAAGCACTCCAGCTTTGAAAGTATTCGATATAATACCCGCTGGTGGAATACCTCCCCTCCGTTGGAAGTATCAAGTGGAGAGTGACCTGAGTTCACTTGGCATTTCCAACTGGCGCCAGGCAGCAAAAAAAGAGAAGAATGGCGCTCTTATATTGATTCGGCTATAATCGCGTAAACGGTGACAATGCTCATAAAGAAGAAGAAGATACATAAATTTTTATTTTAGTATTTTATGTTGGTATCTATGAAATTTGATATACTGAAGAGAATCTGGGTAGAACTAAAAAGATCACAACAAGGCTGCTAGTTTTGCATTGTGAATCCTAGTAAAGGACGTAGAGATAAAAATGCAAAATCTTTAGCATAACCTCAACTTCTGCCCCAATTGCTTACGACCTGATACAAATAGCACCTTGAGTGACTGAAAATATTATAGCAGAAAAAGAGCCCATCTCTTAGCTCAAAAATGAGTTTTTGTCTACACCAGGACGAAAAATACCATTTTATTACTGTAGATGAATTTAAGCACTTTACCAAAGATTTAATTTTGGCAAAAAAAAGAGCAAAGCTTTTAGGCTCTCACTTGGAATAATGTAATTAGCTTGATAATGTTAATATCACAAATCAGAGGTTAAGGAAATGTGTGATGACTTGCAAGGCGGACTAAGATAGATAAAAAAGTGAGCTAATGTCGATGATTTAGGCATTAATCCACAAAAGGTTTCTTTCTTTATATCCTCACTAAGATATGTTAGACTCCATAGTTGCTATTTCCAGCACACTCAGGAACGAGGACTAATACCACTGCAAAATAACCGGGACTCATCTTGGACAAGAAATTGAACTAGTTCATAAAGCGGAAGAGCGAATGCAAATAGCACTTATTGATCTCCATACTTGAAAACGTGCGATTGCCCGGAAACGGGTCATGTCGGCTAAAGTTTATCGATGAATTTATATAAACTTCAACCAGCTGTAAATTTAATAAACTTAGTGGAGAAGTGCCTACTGTGGGTACGAATATCTTCTTGAATCTCCTCATCATTGATATTATGCAATGACTACAGAAAGTGTTTCAATGGAAATAGACAAACCATGGTTCTACCAAAATACATAGCTTTCACTATCTTCACCAACGATTATGTTGTGATTATCCCGGATATGAACCTATGGGGAAAGCTGTTCCAACTAAGGCAGAGTCGATCGACTTTCCTACGGATGGGTCAAAACTAGACAACAGGATTGATAGTAAATTCCAATCAAAGGAGCCTGTGATCAGAAAGTATTTTCCGTGTTTTTCAAGCAAGCCGTCAGTGAATTGTATTTATATCTTCGCGAATAGCCAAACTGCACTAGGTGTTCTGATTGCTGTCACAGAAATCAGAAACGGTAAAGAATTGTCGCTTACCACCAATCGTGATGGCTAAGCAGTTATCTTTGAACTGACTGTCAGGAAATAGTAATATACAAGATAGCGATATGGCGAACGAGCTTGCAAAGAACCGCACTCCCTTTCCACATTCGTTATCATTAAGGATTCTGGGCATACCATACAGCCCTTGGCATGTACATAAGTATTTATAAGAGAGTTATTTGTAGCAGCTGTTAACTCAAGATGGACGAGTCTCAATTGGAGCAACATGACTAAGGTATTGTAGCCGAAGTGATATAAAAGATGGTTGAAAGAGTTGATCTCACTACAAACAGTACAACATGACTAAGGTATTGTAGCCGAAGTGATATAAAAGATGGTTGAAAGAGTTGATCTCACTACAAACAGTACAATGATGGGAATATTTTCAAACGTGCATATATTACCTAGGGGTATCATCGAATGACTTCTGCACGAGTTGTAGAGAAGCCTAAGAACCTGAAACTTTAAGACACTTTACGAAAGACCCGCACTTCGGAGAAGTAGATTGAAGTCTATAGGTGCTGCAACCTTTGTAGACTTGCATGAAACAACCCGCGTGTGCTTACTCGTAACTACTGTTTTACCAACATCACAAAGTGGTTTGACTAGTGAGTGATGAGAATGGCATCCTTAGTGGTATCACAATGGGTCCGTTTTTGGTTTAGGTGAGCGGATACCAAGCTGCCTCTTCAACCTAAATAAATATAGAACAGGAAAGCCTAGAATCTTTTGATAGGTCTTATAGCAAAGCTGTATTATAATAGAGGCCACCGTCGTCCAAGTGCTACAAACTTTTTTATGTCATGTTTTCCTTCTAATTGCGACCTAAAACAATAAGAATTAGTGCTTAAAGGCGAAGACAAATTTTAAGTTCATCTTCAACTAATTTTTTTGGTTTTAAACTTTTTTTTTTGATTTTTGCACCATTGTAACAAAAACAGAATTTAAAAAAGAATCCCGCAATTTTCCCATCTCTAAGTGGATGCACTCACATCCTTTGGAGAGTTCGTTTTGCCGCGAGCGGAACAAGTGTAAATTGGTACATTTATGTTTGCTTTTTGTACAATTTTATTTGAATTTCGTAAATTGATTTCGGAAAACTGTCGAATACATGTAAAAAATGTAAATAAATATATATTTTACAAAAAACTTAGGACTATTAATTGGCAAATACGCTCTGTTGGAGAGCTTTTTGTGCAGCCAGGTGAAGGATGCACATTTACCTGGCTAAGTTAACAGCAAAATATATGGTTGTCGTACCAAAACATACAGTACATATTTATTTATATCAGGCCACCTGTTATTTATTAGTATTTTTTTCACTTCAAAACAATTTTGGATAAAATATATTTATGCCGTTAACCTCTTATCTAAATGAATTTGCATTTTTTGGCAATTATTTTTATCTTAATTAATCATTAATTTGGTTATTTTAGTCCAAAGACATGAAAAGAGTTGCGCAACAACCCAAACATGCTCCATGGGGTCATAATTGGTGATTTATGATGACTTTATGAATATGACGTGGGCTTTTGTTCTCAATTGCCTTAGTGAAAGCTGTCGTACGAGCTAAAGACCGAAAACAGCGTACAAAGCTATGTACTCAAAGCTTTCTTCGATTAAAAAGGGAACCTGCTGCCTTTTTTTAGAACAAAAAATAACTTGTATACCAATAATGCCGCAGCCACAGCAATAGGAAGTCTTAGGCTCTGTTAATTTTTTTCCAAACTAGAGACGGAGATCAAACGTCTTGCTTTCATTACTTCACCTTCCTCGGCCGCAATAGCCGAGTAATTAGCAATGGTTGCTATCGCTACACGCAAATTTGTCACTGTTTTTACTCTTGAAACAAACGCGGCAATCGGCGTCAGTATAGATATCCTGAAAGGCATCGATTACTTTCTTTGGTATTAGAGAGTCGGCGGCCGCGATAGCCGAGTGATTAGCATTGCGTACTGCTATTAGGAGGATCAGGTTTCGAGTCCTGATCCGACCAACACATAAATGGAAAAATTAGATTTATATATCCCGGCAATTTTGAAAGGCTTAAACAGTTACGTCGGATCCAATAGCTTTTTTGTGTTAAGGCTTATGAATTGCCCTTGAAGGTTCTTGCACGGTTAAAGGGCCAATAGAAATTTTTTTATTGGTATTTTATTGTGATATTAGAGGTATTCTCTTTGTTTAGGAAATGCATGCTAGGGTGCACGGGTTGCAAGATTTCCCTATCCGTGCAATATCACAACAACAAAACATATGCCAAAAAATATGCTACGATAGAAAAAAGGTCATGTAGCCAATTCTACAGTTTGCAAGAAGAAAAAATCAACCCTGTGTAAGCTAAATGTTGTTGTTTGATATGAATGTAAAATGTGAGGTTATCCAATTGGAATGCTGGTATTCATTGCTAAACAATAATTCCATAAGTCTCCTTATTTAAGATACTACAATTGCCTTTGAATATAGTTAATCTAAAACGACTTTTTGGTTTTTTTTTATATTAGATGACAAAACCGCGGAGTAGTTACCTAAAGATCAGAATTTCTTAATAATTAGACTCTATAAGAACGAGAAGAAGAAAATATAACGAGAATTACAATTATGTATAAATGTTTTATTACCTCTCTGGACGTCTACATATAAATATATAAGCCCATTATTAAGCTGCCATTTTTTTTCTATTCCTTCTCAAAGAGCAAACCATTTGGTTTGTGTTATAGACTCCTCCTCTCCTCCGTCTCTGCAACTTCAAAAGAAAAAAAATTATTAAATTCCATTACTGGCAGTATCATGTTCATATAACCTGAGAGCAGCGATGAATCGGTGCTATCGCTCCCTAATTAAGAATATTTGTATTTTGCATTCGTTCATATTTGTAATTATAGTGGAAAATTTGAAAATTGTAGCAGAAGTTATAAATAGTCTGGCTCTTCCGAAATTAATACTTTAGCATCTCCTGTACTGTGAATCCTTTATTAATAAGGAGAGTTAAGTCAAATTGTATTGCAGCTCGCTTGAAAAGTTGCTTACAAATCTGGGTGGAAGAAGTTTAAGAAAATTGCAAGAACGGAATTCCATTTGATTTGCTTTTGAAAATATTATTTGCAAGTGTTGCCATAATAGAATGGGACCTAACTACGGCGTTAAAATTCAAGTCTTTTAAACTAAACAGCTAAATTTGATACCTAAGATTATCCTAACTTCTTCAATCTTCACCTCAGTAAACAGGGCATATGCCTTTAAATAGAGTTGGCTTAACAGGAAGTGGTGTATGCCTTCTGATGAGGAGATTTATTTAAAATCTCGGGAAAATCATTCTTGATAGTTTCCAAGAAATTAAAAAAAAAAACGGCACAAAAAATGTGAAACAAAAGCTATTATAAACTGATTTTTGCACTCTTACTACTAAATTAAAAACCAAGTTTTAAATAATTATAATTATCAAAGCATATCTTTTCAACACTGATTTGTGCCCACGCCCGACGGAAGAGAAAGACGATGTGACTAACTTTAACGTCAGTGTGAGCAAAAATCGGGAAATTCAGTATCTATGACGAAACATCGCCAAACGTCCTGTCCCATCGACTTCACCGGGGCTCGAAATATGGTTATCCGTAGTACTATATATCTGCACAAGAAAATACATCAAGCTACGTGGGTGTCCCCTGATTGAAAAACTTAAAACCAGATCGATCATGTTGTAATGCACAGAAGATATGTTTCCAGTGTTCTTGCCGTGCGACCACTCCGAGGACCAACATCAACTCGGACCATTATCTAGCAAAAGGTTCCCGAAGCACCGCAAGAAAGCAATTGGTTTTCGGCGGTGCCAAAAATGAGCGATTAGGAAGGTCGAACTACAGCTGAGAGTAAGCAGGATGCCTACCTCGCGATCGATCACAATAAATGCAAGGTGGGATAGATACCTGAAAAAGGAAGAAAGAGGCGGTAATGATACTTACGCTTGAGAAATTGGCCGACAAGGGTAACGCTCAGAAATTCTATGAAAAGATTCGCGAATAACCTACAGCGTGCTGAGTGACAGTGAAAATGCAACCCCCGGAGATGGCGAACGGAAACTGCAATCGATGATGATGCCGATTAGTTTGTTACCATAGGCTTTAACAGCCGTGCCATTAGTTCTGCTTTTTGTAAGCTTCACAAAGTAGCGAAGCGTATGGGTCTGGTAATGAACGAGGACAAGACGAGATATCTTATTTTATCAAACAAACAGTCGGCGCATTTACAACTTGGCTTCCACGTCACTTTTGACAGTCATAACTTTGAGGTCGCGGGAAATTTCGAGAAAAGTTTTGCGAACGATTTTTGGTTTTTTGCCAGTCAAGCGACAGCTACTATACGCTTACTAGGTTATGTCGTCCGAATGAAAGAAAGCACTCCAGCAGAAAAAGAGGAAGGCTTCCACTCCGTTAGAAGGATCAGGTGAAGCGCGACTTGGTTTATCGTGGTATTTTAAACTGGAGCAAAATAGGGAAGAGAAGAACCGAATGGCGGCTATATTCACGTAAGCGATGCCCACGTCAACGCAGAAGAAGAAGTAGTGTTTGAATAGAGTATATAGAACCAATATTTTTACATACCACTTGGTCATTGTGCGTGCGGCACCTTCATCCTCTTCGACTTCATTAACATTATTTTTGGTCTGAAATATCTTTTCGTAGTATCTTTATAGAGATACTCATTATTTGGTCCGCATCTTCAGCTTTTTCAGGAAGTCGTTAATGAACCGTTTTAAAGTTTCATATTTTTTATACAGTTTAAACATCTTGTCCTCGTGCTCATCATTGCACCGTTATGCACAATTTTTCAAAAAGTGTTTCACGCATACATTTTGCCACATATGTATGTATGTGTGTATGTTTGTTTGTTCTCATACAAAAACTCCCTGTAGGAACAACTTGAAGCCAAAAGTTAAGGAAGTGATTGCTCATAACATACATATACATGTCATATGTACATCCATACATATGGTATACACATGTTTTTTATTATCATGCAGTTATAAGTTAACATACTTAGTGAAAGTTGTAAATAACAAATAATTTGATTTTGAATCTTCAACAAATTTTCCTGCATGAAATAGTTCTCTTACGGATAAAATATATACATATATTACAACAAATACATATGCATTTGTGTGCATAAACTCTTACAATGCACATATGTAAGTAACATACAGGTGCATACACATACATGTGAGTGTACTTCCATGTGTTAGTCGTTCTTTGCCGACAAATGGGCCTCTTATAAATCGTGGTTACGTGGTCACAGGCCGTTTGTGTTTTGTTATGCGATGCCGGTGGCAATAACACAAACAACAGCAATAACAACAGAATTATATGGCTATAGCATAGTCTTTAGAACCATTGTAGATTTTGTTGTACGTACTCACAGTAGTTGTGGTAGCAACAGCAGTTGCACTAAAGTGCACAGCAATTAAGCTGAGAGTCGCCGCTTTTGTACTTCAGTTATGCCATCGGACGTTTTCGGTCACAGTGGCGAGAAGTTAGTGAATATTTGGAGACCGAAGTATAAAAAATATAAGTTTTGGGAATTTTTCCGTAATATCCACACATGTACCATAGTCATTTTTTTGCAATATTTATTCTCGCAACACTGTTTTTGACAGCTCAAGTTAGAAGAATTGCAAGAATTACCAACGCACCCTGTAGAAGCCACTGTTTGGCGTGCCCGCGGCATTACTGGGCCGTATTTTTTCTTGAATGGCAAGCGCTGCTGCGCGATGATTTCAAACTTTTCCCCAAAATGGAAGAGCTGGATTTGGCTATCATGTGGTTTCAACAGATGATACATTGGTAGGTAGCGGGTTATGTGAACGTCCATAGTAATTAATATATGTTGTCATATGACACATCTAAAATCCTCTGGCCACCAATCCGAAGACTGACATCTTAACGGGGATTAATTTTGTACCAGGGAAGACAAGAGTAGCTCGAGCTTGGGTAGGTTAGTGGTAGTAATTTTTCAATAGATCTAATATTTTTTTTGAGCTCAATATATTGTTGAAGTGCAGCCGAGCGTTGAACTCAAAGCACGGTATCGGGATCGTCATTCATTTTGATCTTTCTTTTCTCCAAGCGCTTCGTTGATTTCGTACACACAGAACAACACACGTCCCACTGTGCGTAAAATGTTTTCGTGTTTATAAATATCTGAATTTATTACATGTACACAGTAGGTTCCGTAAACCAAATTGGACTGCTTGAAAAGTATTTATACACATTTGTTGAGCACACATGCCACGCATGCATCAGCAGTCAATGTGCGATGTGCGATGTGCAATTTACAAATAACCAACAAAAATTGCATACAACAAAAGGCACAGTCGTCTGTACGCACAAGCGCTTTGTAGGCTTGAGAGAAATTTTCCATTTGCTATTTGTAGATTTGTATTCCTTTACTAGATGTTTTTACATATGCACATACATATGTTTATTAAATTGTGTTTCGACAAGAAGAAGAATATGAAAAGTTTGAAATTTCATAAACATTTCTTCCCGTTGCTTCTGGGCTTAAAGCAGAAATCGGATATAGAAATCGGATGTACGCATTCCTTCTTAAAGTATGCTCGGAAAATTGTATCAAAACCTCGCTTACTGAGAGTTGAAGTGGGAAGTGTATTTGCAGAGGGTAAAAGAGAGGCTGAAATCCATCAGTATATGGTGCGGAGGTTAAGACGATGACGACAACCGATTAATTGGCTTAGGAAGTTTTCGTGCGAAAAGTTTTGCTAATAATTATGGACACGTTTACTACGACTGTGAATAACCTTGACGATATAATGATGAGCTGCACGAGATATATGATGACATTTATATACCATAGTTCAACAAATTAAGCGATAGTGGCCACGTTGTTCGCATAGATGAAAGAGCTCTAGGGTTGGAAGTATTTCATTCAATACCATAAAAAGAAGATCTTCTCTCCGTTGGAAGGGCCAAATGGAGAGCGACCTTGTTAAAACTTGATATTTTAAGCTGGCGCCAAACAGCGAAAAGAAAAGAAGGAAAATGGCGAACTGATGTTGATTCGGTTATAACCGTGAAAGCGGTGTGTATGCCATTAGAGAATGAGAAGAAGAGCGGGAGAGCTCATGAGTATATTCCAGGCGTTCATAAAAGGCGTCCTTGCGTTTTGAAGCAGATTATGGCGTGACGTCCTTCCATCGGGGAATGTCAGAACTCAGCGACGGAGTCTCTTTTCTACCACGAAACCAATAACAAATTTGCGCTCCTTTAAATGATCGCTGGAATAAATGTCAAGAAACGTACTCGTCTCCGTCTTTGTCTGGTTTATCGTACTTCTTGGAAGGCGGTTTACGACCGTATAATACAGCAAGGAAGCGGCATCCTCCTTATCAAGTTATAGGAACATTCTTGGTGGATGTCCTCAAAGCATAGTCTTGCAGTTCTTGTCATCAAATGTGAAGTCTCAAATCTTAGACATTGTCACCTTTTCCATTGGAACAGGTTTCTTTGAGGCTGGTCCCAAACTACCGCACAACCCCGCTTTGGCATCACATTTGTATATCGAGTAGCTTGCTTCAGGACCAACGCTTGCTGCCGCCCTGTAAAAAGACGGAATATGTCGGAGTGGGTCCATTTAAGCTTTCTCTTTTGAATGAATATGAGTATGAATATTCTCTCTGGTACTCACATACTCGTACTTTTCTGTTTCATGAGAGAGTTAAAAATGCACTAGGTACATCACTATAGCTTCCATACTCGTACGTGTGATTGTTCATATACACGTATGCATACATACTTACGACGTTTTTTATGAATTGCTTATCAAGTTTCTGAATAATTAAACATTTTATCACCCAAAATTAAAAGCTTAAAAAGTATTATCTCCAGCATTCTCTGCAAATTTTCAAGTTCTTTCTATAATTAGTTTACTAACAAAAAAAATTGCATGCATGTAAAATGTGCGTGTGTGTGTGCATCATTCCTTCATAATCGTTTTTTTTTTCATTAAAAACTGTTTTATTTTTCAAATTTTTATACAGTCTAAAAATTAGATTTTGTTACTGTTTTACTTTCTTTAAACATCCGTTCACAACTACGTACAATAGATCTTTTCTTTCTGTGGAAGCAAAAAATTCAGTTTCCTATATTACATTTCGGGTAGTGCTATTGTTGTTTAGCATACATACATCATATGTACATATAAATATATTATATATGGATTCAGTTAGTGGTTGTGGTATATTTTCATTCGTTTTACCAATTTTTTCGATATTCTTTCACTTCCTTTCTTTTTCTTCTACCATCCTATGTTGCTATGAAATGTTATAACAAAAAGTTCTTTAATCAGAATGAGTGTGCTCGAAATTCCATCCATTTTGGATTTCTACTTCCTGCATTCTTCAATACATTTATGTGAATATATGTAAACACCAACATGCTGTTTTTTACTCTACAATGTGCCGGTTTCAATATGTGGAATTTGCAAATATAAAGGGTTTTGCGTTGTATATAAAATTTTTCTTTATTTATTTATTTATTTATTTTTATTAAAAAAGGATTGAAATTTATAAATGAGTTTTATTTTTAAACATTGCTTGAAATATTTGCTGGTTTTCGAAAACTTACGTTTTTTTAATTTTGAAGTTTTGGAACTCATTTTGTAGTATAATATAATTCTAGAGAAAAGTACTCCACAATTTTAGACGCGCTTACTTTTCGACGAGGAAGGGCGCAATGTATCAAATTGATTCGTATTTGAAAAACGTGTGTTCCCACAATAAAATGCAAGCTTATAAGAGTGAAACTTGATTATTCAAGTAAATATACAATATAAAAAATGTTATGTTTCTTTTAGATATATACCCCATCTCCATAAACATTGTGACAAAAAATAATCAAAATCTTTCACAAATTTTCGTTGATATTGGGATTCTTTATATTTTTCTGCATAGTATTAGCTACAACACATGCAAACTCGAAAATAAGTTTATAACATATGTATATAAGAGTAAAATTTTTGCTTTATTTATTGAGCAAAGAACAAGTCAAATTCAATCAATCAACAGTTACAATCACTAAATTTCAAAAATTTATACTTTATAAATAATACATAAATTTATTTTTAATCTAGTCTGCATTTGAGAGAATGTCAGAAAAATTACGTCCTTTGGTTATCGTTGGCACCTTCATTTTCTTCCGTTTCTATTGGTCGGAAGTGTTTGAGTCCGTCTTGAAGGTTTCGACCAAAGTTATTACTGCTAACACTCCTTCGACTGATTGGAGGTAGAACTAATTCACCGGATAATTGTTTTAGGATATTTTTCCTTTTGACAATAGGTTGATTATTACCGAAGAAAATTATTTGCGCGTTGATTTAATTCATATTTATCATTGCGAAAAAAATTACCATTATTTGTCAGTCGTGTCCACTTTTGCTGGTAAACAGTAGCATCGTTAATTGATTTTTTATTGTATAAACAGGAAGCCAAAATAACAAATTTTTCCGCTTAGCCCTTCGATCAATTCAATACTGGTGAGCAGTTGTTCGCCGTAATAACACGATCGGAGTTATACCTAAATGGGCTCACAAAGTCTAAGAACGAGATCTAATGGCTTGTTGCTTAAACGATACTCCCATTCACGTTGTAGACCCGCATATATTTCCAAATTCTGCAAATAAAAAGTCTGGCAATCCACCAAAGCCCCCCAAGTTTGATCCCGTATTTATTGGGCTTGGCGGCTGCGATAGCCGAGTGGTTAGCGTTACGTACCGCCATTCGGAGGGTTCAAATCTTGGTACGACCAGGATCTAAACGTTATAGAAAATTTATTAAAATAAAAAATTAAGTTAAATTTTGTAATTGCGGTCGCTTCTCGGCAGGGAATGTCAAATCATCCTGGCTTGGACACCATTTATGACAACTCTCTACCCTTCGACCATGTCCGTTTTCGTTCGACGTTGCTGCAAGTGATCATCATCCGCCACCGTCCACTTCAGAAATGTATGTTTGTATGTTCAGCAGCGATTCGCAGATAAAACTTCGTTGCACGAGGTTTTTTTGCGACGAGCACCGAGTGGAGCATCTTTTACATCAAAATTACCGAAACGAAAACGATGATACCAGAATTGTGTATGATTGGATTTTACAGCAACTGCCTGACTAGGATTTTCGCCTTCATCGAAGAAAAATTGTAGAATATAGCATATTTTCTTTCTACTGGTGGTGTCCATCCTTGACATGCACTCAAACAAGAATTATTTAAGCGATCAACACTTCTCTCATTATTTTTTAGTACAAAACATCTTTCCAACGTCATGTAGCGCAATCCAATCCACTGAAAATATAATGAATTCCTTTTTAATAGATCTGCATATGTAGGTATTCTTTAAAAGCCTGTAACTTTTGCTTTCATAATATTTTAATTAATTTCTGCAAGTACCCTGTAACTGATTTTGCAAATTTTTTTTTAATATCAGCAGTATTGGTGCTTCTAGATTTGTTTTATGCTTTTACCTTTTCTTTATTTTTTAGAGCATTTTGAAAATTTGTTTGCGGCATTCGACACAACTTTTTCAACACACTACACATGTACATACGTACATATGAGTGCAGCATCAATGTAACTGAAGTGATATATCGATAGCCTGCAGTGAAAATCGAAACTAGTATGCAAAAATTATAGTCAAATACTAATATTTTATTATATTATATTTTAGCTTAAATGCATTTAAACATCGCATTTAAATGCGTGAATTCCCATGTGTTTGTTGTTGTATAAAAGTGTGTTAACTCACTTTTCAAAGTGAGTTAACTCACTTTCGGTAATTTAACAGAAAATGTTATGTTAACAGTCGATGCTGTCACTACTAATGTAAATATTTCGAACGTTTCGGTATATTTCTTGCCAGAGTCGTGTATTTTCGGATTTAATGAGGGGCCAGACTTTTATTTTGCATGCTGAAATTTTTTCTGAAAAAGTTACTTTTTTGCATTAATATTGACATAAAAACATATATTAAGTAATCGGCGAAGATAATGCTTCTCCTCTTCAAAAAATAAAATAAAATAAAATAAAAAACAAACAAAATGCAATTGTGGAAAAATGATCCCCTCAACATAAAAATATACGCGACTATCAGCTGATTGCGCAAAACAAATAATTATGTATATACCTATAATGTGCGCTTTGTAACCGATTAAGGGATTTTTCGGCCGAGCTAGTCCTCGAATTGTGGTTTTCTAGAAAAACAAAGTAAATAACTACTTAAAAAAATAAACTAAACTGAAAATGGAAACAAAACGACGCAAGTGGTACCTTGCGGAGGAGCAAAATTTCCTGGATTGCTGGGAAGGAAGAGCTCAGGAATTGAGAGGTAGCCGAAAAAACTCTCATGTATACAAAGAAATGGCATTGTTGGCAAAGTTGTAAGCATGCAAAAAAGCATTTTCCTTTCAGCAACGTCTGTCCGTGCAGCAATAATCTGCACTTGCAAATCATAATATTGTATAAATAGCAAAATAAAATGGATGCGGTCTCCTGAATTCATGATTTTAATTCTTGTGACAAATTTGGCAAACTGCAAATGTATACAAAAATCAGCTGTTTGAGTTAACTCACTTTCGGTGGAAACGTTTGACATTTCATTCACTTAACAGAGGCCTTAAATGCATTTAAGTGCTTGGTGGAAATAGGCTATTACGTTGTTGGCAACTGTCTAGCAGTTCATCAGAAACGGGAATAATAATGATTTTCAACACTACGCCCTTGCTATGTTATGTTAATTTCTATCACCCAAGGGATATGTTAACTTTTCTGTTATGCTCTGTTAAAGTTCGCTGTATGGCGCTACATGTTACATCGTCAAGTTGGCCGAGTGGTTCGCGCTTATGACTGTTCGAATGTAATTGCAGGCAAATTTATGTTTGATTTTTTTTTAATGAGCTAGAAATTCAAATCCTAATGTTTAGCTAGTATTAAGGTAATGCATAATCGGACAATAGACAGTTCGTAGAATATAGCCGTGTTAAAAATACCAGTTGCTTACATGGATAAAAGATGGAAGATGCAGATGCGGCAGTTATTGTAATAATACAAACCAGTTGTATTCTAGTTATCAGCTCGTATTTTTCTCTGCAGGGCTTGTATGAGTGTGTATGTACTAAGAGAAAGAACGCAATATTGAAAATTGTGCGCATATTCAGCGGCCGCGGGGAAAGGATTAATGTGATAAAGCTGTATGGTTTCATTTTGATGCTCGATTCAATTTTCATACATCACACGAGCAACATACATATTTACATATATTGTTCTTTTCAAATTTTTTTCTGATGCAAAAAAAACACTCAAAAATGTGAAAAAAGAAATTATTTCAAATGTATATATGTTAAAGAAATTTTATACGAAATAAAATGGTACCGGAACCTTATCGATTCGGAATCGTTTCGATTGTAAAAAGTATTTTTAAATTGATGACAGCCCACCTCAAATGTATCGATACGGAGAACACAATGATAGTGTGTCATACTAATGATTCTGTCATCTCATCTTCGGTCAGACATCTTAATCGTCTGTCATGGGAAATAGAAAGGCTGGAAAACCCTAGGTCAAAAAATATCCAGTTTTGATAACAAACATTAAGGTTTAAGGGGTTACATCTAGTTAAAAGCCCTAAAAACTGAGATGTTTCAAACATTTTTCACGAGGAAACTTTTAGTTGTATTATTTTGAGCATTTATACATTATGACACCTTTGAAGAGTAGTTAGCAGAGACCACTCCCAAAAAATGCGTTTTGCGGTGAGCACTGTATTTCTGAAGTAAATCATCTGAAATGAAAAAATCAAACGGATTTCGTTAAAGTAATGTATAATCTTAATCGAAGGAATAAGCCAAAAAATTATTTTGAAAAAATGGCGGTTTCTCAAAAAACAAACAACTTTTTTCTCCATAATTTTGATCTTGAATTGCACATAAAAAAACAACTTTTCATTGGTAATGGAAAAGCTTCGATTAAGTAGAAAATTCTGTTCAGAAGCCCGTGAAAAAAATTTGACTAATCGGTTCAGCCATTCCCGAGAAATCTTGGTCACCGACTTGAAAAACATTGTTTTAGGTTAAAGTTACAGATATGCGTGTAACTTCCAAAAAAGCAGTCAGATCGACTTGAAATTAAAAAGAAAATCATTTTTTTGAAAATTCTAACTAGATGTAACCCCTTAAAATAATTTTGAATATTTCTTATTTTGTTTTTTATATTTTTTAACTGGTCACTTCAATGGCACGTTTTAGATCGTTTAAAATAGTTATAAACTCTTCGGAAGGTGCTTGCTAACATTCATACATGTACATATGTGTTATTCGCGCGTTTACTTGAGCAGTTAATGGCGTTGCATTCCCTGATTTTTCAGAAATAATGCATTAAATGGTTTTCACACAACTAATTACATAACTGTTTTTTTTATGTTTTTCGATTTTGTTTTTTTTTTTTAATTTTTGTAGTGCATTTAGTGCAGTTTTTTCTTGCAGACAGTTAGTACTTCGAAACAAAAAATATTTTCAAAGTAATTAAGAAAACTGACTATGACCTTGAATGTTTCTTGAGGCTTCTAAATTGCACTGCGTTTATTGCATAGATTAATCAAAATTCAGAAAATGGGCGAAAGTGTCCTTTGTCAAAAGCAAACGAAAGAATCCAAAAAAATAGTTACGTAGTGTTTTTCTTAGAAAGACTAAGCGGTATGCGCCCCAATCTGTTAAAGACGTTCCGCTGAAAGGAATAAACACAAACAAGTATACACATACGTGTATATGTACAATATGCATGTAAATACATACTAATAGATCACGTATAGCCACTTTGAATGATTTGGGTATAAAAAGAACTGCCGCGTTAAATGATAGTCAGACTTTCGTGATCATTCAAAGTATTCAGATGAGTCATCAAAGTAAAGAAAATAGTTGTACTCAATTGTTTTTTTGTCCAACTCTATCTATAATTGAATAAGCAACAAATACATATGAAGAAAGAAGGCCACACGATGGATTTAAACATGAGTACACCAACTATCGTAAACTATCCCAAACAGCTTTCAAACACAGACGCAAGGCAACCAGCGAAATTGGATTAAGTCGCCACATGCCAAGACGATTGTCTGGTCGCATTCCATCCAATTACAAATATGCCATATGTGCCGCAACTGGGATGTAACCTGCCAACCGTTGGGCAGACTTCCATTCTTGTCCATGGCTTGTCTCATAGCGGAGAGTCAACGAAGGGTTTTCGAACTATTTTCGTTAAAAATCTGGAAATGAAACACACACCAAGAGACTTGTTTTATATATTCGTACTACATGGTAAAATTATTAACTACAGATTAATAGTGGATGAGGACGGCCGATCACCACGTTTTGGATTTGTGACTTTTCTTAATTCGAAGTCTGCCTTGGCTGCGGTTAAGGACTTAAATGGCAAGTTAATTAGACCAAATGGTAGGTTAATTGTGGAAATTTCGCACTGTCAGTGGTTCCGCAATATTAAGCAGGAAAGAGCAAAGGAGAAAGTGTTGTGTGAAACTAATAAACCTTTCCAGGAACGCTATAATGCTATGATTGAGAGCCTCAGGATTTTATTTGACATTACACCAACGTTATATATAATGTCTATGCCTTTGTATGTATGAAATGGAAAATAAAAATCATTGAAAAAAAGCAACTCCTGATTTTGTCTGTTTTGACATAAGATATAGATTATTTACATTAAATTAGTAAAAGAATATGTAATGAAAATCTCGCCTCATCGGTAAGAAGTGTAGTCAGCGCAGGTGGCAAAGTACTATTAAAAGTATTATTATTTCGGAACTTACAATCTATACTATTTTCAACAGATCTGGATGTACAGCCGAGTTATTAACCAAAAATGGTGAATGGTGAGGCACTAGATGAACTTTTGCCGGGTAAAGAGGCTTTTCTCTCGTTAAATATACATAACCCTACTGCATACATGAAAACAATAGTCATTCTTGTTTACCTAGATATGCTGAGTGAAAATATCGAAAAAATGCTCTAAATGGACTTTGAGCCCGCAAATGTATGACGTCATAAATTCCGAACGGCAGCTAAACTGGGAAAAGTAATGGTGCATGGTGGTTTCAGCAGCATAACATATGTATACCTGAAAAATGTTGCTCTGTGTAAATTTTAAAATTTTAGTGCCAATGGCCTTTCGATCCCAAGAGGTCGAGGTCGCTATGCTATCGGTTCTTGCTAATCCATTAATAGAATAACTCCTTCGTATTATTGTTATCTGTTGTAAGCCGATATAAGAGTTTACTTGTCAATCGCCTCCTAGATGTTGATTTGATGTCGATGAATGAGTGGTTTCGACTTCTTCTCTCTCTTGGGGTATTCTTAGTTTATCCGTTTGGTTTGCCAATGCACCTCCTCTCAACTCTTATCGCTCAAACAAGGTTAACATTTTTACAAAAATCTACAACAATTAAATATTTATTTAGTCTATGAACAACGGTATCTTGCAGACTTTTTCCTAAGAAACTGGATTATTAAGTAAAATATTGAAACATTGAAAATATGTGAAATTGAATTTTACATAGCTGATTTTATATGTGGTTCGGTTTACATTATGTAAAATTAAAATGAAAAATTAAAAACATTTTTTTTTTAAATTCCAACTAATTGTAACCTCTTAATAATATAATTTTATCTAATTCGGTCAATTCTTGTTTTACATAGAAAAGAAAAAAAGCTATATAGAACGATCAAGCAGGGTCAATGAAGAGCTCCAAGTGCGTAAGTATTGTACCTAATTAGGAGCTACGAAACACATGTGCGTAAGATCCATATTAATACCTAGCGATTCTCTGCACAATTGGGTCCAGGATTACAACTCTGCCTTTCTAACAGAATTTGTAGACCTTATTGAATGAGCCGAATAAGCAACCACTTTAAACGTTAGTGAGAACATTCAAGGAACTTTTTAAGAAGCTATCACGGTAGAAAATAATGAATATCACTTGAGTCTCGTCGCTAAAGACAGCTTCCGTTAGTGCGCGATGAGGAATCACATCATTGTAGAAGTAATTTTGTTATACCAACTAAACACTGCGGATATTGACCAGAATGATGTTGAACGTAACTTTCCCCCCTAATCCAAGGTATCATGCGCTTACGAGCGCCCTGGATGGTTTAGAGTCAGAAGCGTCTGTCTGTATTCAAGCCATGCCGGATTTGGTGAAGTAAGTAAAATCCACAGGAAAGGTGAGAAGACTAAACAAAAAAGAAAGAAAAATGCCCTGCGATCATCTGTACTGGCCTAGCAGCCTCCGATGAGAGGGTTTCCACTGATTTCACCAACACTCCGAGCGAGTCGAGCAGGTTGTGAAATCTCAGAAATCCGGTGACAACAACCCGAGTGGGGTACTCGACTCAGCTTTGCTTTGTTCGTGCTTTGCGCCTTGACCTTGAAGTTTTTTCTAATTTTATAGGACAAAAAAGGTAGCGTTTGTAACATGCTATAGATAAAACACTAAATTACAGAATTATTATTAGCTTTGTTGTAGGTACATTTCTCATATGACGAAATACCATTAGATACTGTGTAGGTGGTATACTACAAATTAGACTTTTTCCGCCAGATACACAAAGTCTTACGGAAAGTGTTTTTATGGGCGGAAAAACTAATATGATTTATCAAATAAATCGAAATTCTAGAAAACACAAAGCAGTATGTGGCTGGTGAACGCAATGAGCCTACTGAACTTCTATAGAGCACCCCAGTGGGGTCGATAGCAGCCAGAAATTAACTGATTCTGATGTAACAACAGAAGGAGAGTAAATATTAATATTACAACAGTTTGGCAACTTCTATTAAAAACTTATCTAAATGCTATACAAGACACTAGCGACATTTCGATACTTCTTTTCGATATCTGCTCACTTTCCCTGTATTGCTATTTTATTTCTTCTGTTTATATCAAAGCAAGCTCTTTGCTGTTTCCAACTTCATTATAAAAATTTATTTTTGTTATTTTATTTTATATTTTCATATTTCTATTCATATCTTGTGCCCACTACTTTTTGTTGAGAGCGTAAAAAAAACTGAGCTCTTCCTCTGGTGCAATGTGTGTTGAAGTGTCAAAAATTATCGCATTGATAAATTTCAAAAACAAATAAAACCGCTACTGCTACCCATACGTACTTATACAAAATTGAGTGTCCTACATTTGTAGGTGTAGATATGTAGACTTAAGTGGCATCTATTCCCTTGACTTCGCACACGCCTCAACGCTCTCATTTATTGCCAACTTTCCTGTAAATTTCAAAGCTCGTTTATTCTTGTTTAGCTATGTCTCGGGTCGACAATGTGATTGGAATATTGTCATTAAGGATGTTATTATAGCGTGTGAATCATTTAGTAGATTGTACTCGCAGATGGTTGGCTTAAGCAGAAAGTGCAAGGATATCAAGGAAGGATGTTTTGTGATTATTTGATGAAATTATAAATTTGAAATTATTTGAAAAATTGTATTTACTAAAATGGGATAGAATCGTAAAATTGTATACTTACGGCCAATCTATATTAAATGTAACAAAAAATTATAATTTTCTGCGCAATGAACCTCGATTACACTGAAATTCGGCATATGGTTAAATTTCATGCTAAAACTGACAGAAATCAGTTTGTTACGAACCAACCTCTAACTCCACCTTGATGAAGTGGAACCAGTATGTGGGTAGATTCCAACAAATTCGCTGTGCTGCCGTGGACATATTAAAAGTGTTAAATATTCTTCCTTACGTGTTTTTGTAACTTCAAATATATGTAACGACTTATGCTTATAAAACTCTGTCTCAGAAAAATATTAATATCAGAGGTCATTTATTTATTTGTTCACTAAATTTGGTCTGGTTGAATAAATTTTAGGAATTGAAAACGTATTTTTGAATAACGAATACAAAAACTTAAAAATAAAAATATTTTGTAATCATAACTCAGAATCAACAAATAGTCGTATGTAGCGCAATGCGTGGGATTTTCAACGATACCAAACATTTTAATTGATTAATTGTTAGCTAAGTTATTACACAAATAATGATTTGATCAGTTATCAGTAACTTCTTCGATTCCTTTATTACGAATATTTGAATTAAATTTCTGTCAGTTTTAACATAAAATTAAACTAAGTGTGCTGTTTTCAAAGAGGCAAAACTCTTTTCGGAGTTTGGCTTTTTGACAGCTGTTTCTTCATTTATGCTCAGTTTTGTATGAGATTTAATAAAGAATAGACCTATTTCGGAACAAAGTTTTCAAATAATGCAAATACTCGTATATTACCAAAATAATGCTACGGTTCGCTGCATTCAATATTCGGTCCACATAATCGCACAGCAATTTCGGTAACTCGAGGAACCATGGATATAATCACGCCGCGTTCACTCTAGTGGATAATGCGCATCCTAGAAGACACTGTGAAGCTGTGCACATACACCTTTTGGAAGATTGGCCTGCGGACTTTCAAAATCTTAATCGTAACCCGAAAACTGGATTGCCACCAATTTCTAGATTCACAAAATAATTGTGTTCAGCTATGATTCTCACTTTTGGTTGAATGGGTATGTTAATAACCAAAATTGTCGCATTTGGAGTGATATAATCCGAAGCCACTATTGAGACGCCGTTCTTCTTCTTTACTGCCATAGCCACCTCTGGCACGATTATAGCCGAATTACTAGCGTAGACACCGCTTACGCGATTATAGCCGAGTTAACAGCATTGCGCCATTCGTTTCTTATTTTTGCTGTATCGCGCAATTTGAAAATATTAAGTACAGCCAGGTCCTTCTCTACCTGGTCCTTCCAACGGAGTGGAGGTCTTCCTCTTCTTCTGCTTCAACCGGCGGGTACTGCATCGAAAACTTTCACAGCTGGAGTATTCGAATCCATCCGGACCACATGGCCTAACAGCGTAGCCCCTGCTTCTTGATTCGCTGAACTATGCCAATGTCGTCGTATAACTCGTACAGGTCATCGCTCCATTGTCTGCGACATTCGCCGTTGCCAACTCGAAGAGAACCATAAATCGTTCGCAAAACTTTTCTCACGAAAACTCTTCATCAAGCCGACTCATCAGATGTTGTCATCGTCCATGCTTCTGCACCATATAGCAGGACGGGAACGATGAGAGACTTGTAGAGATTGGTTTTCCTTCGTCGGGAGAGGACTTTACTTTTCAATTGCCTACTTAGTCCAAAGTAGCACCTGTTGGCAAGAGTGATTCTGCGCTGGATTTCAAGGCTGACATTATTATTGGTGTTGATGCTGGTCCCTAGATAGACGAAGTTATCTACAACCTCGAAGTTATGACTGTGAGCAGTTATGTGGGAGCCGAGTCGCGAATGCGATTACTGTTTGTGTGATGACAGGAAATATTTCGTCTTGTCCTTATACACTAACAGACCCATATCTGTTATTCTTCTCTATTCAGCTCTGCTGCTCATATTATTTTCTCCCGCATTATTTTAAAAAAGTCACAGGATAAAGAATCACCTTGTCTTAAACCTCGTTTGGTATCGAACGTCTCGGAGAGGTCCTTATTGATCCTGACGGATCTTATACATCCTCAAAAAATAACAAAATAAGGACTGGTATGCGTTATGAGTACAGGCAATACAATATATATAATATCTAAAAAAAAATACTCTTTACCTATCAAGGAGCCAAAAACCTCGCTAAGAAGAGTTTTATTTCAGAATTTGGAGGTGATGGCTCAAGATATGTCCTAGTATTGTCAACGTAATAGGGGAGTTTTGTAACAAAATAAGCGCTTCGAAATTTTGAAAGTTATGTGAAGACATACATATGTGCGAAGCTTACGAAGTTCTCACTAACGACAAAGAGGTCAGATGATTGGCTCTACCACAGAGGGTTTACCTATAGGCATCGTATAATTTAAGACTAGGTCTGATTGAGGACAATGAATAAGGAGTAGGTAATTTGTGAGTCTCCGATGCTGTACAGGCAGAGGTGTATCACACTTGGAGCGGAAAATGTGATTAATTGGACATCAAGGAACAAAATACCAAGACGTCCACCATAATTTGCTAGAAGAAAAACAATGTTATTCAAACTAGAGACATAACGTGAAATGCAGCAGTGTCGTGTAACTTCATATATTTATTTACGGACCCCATCAAATCAACCAGTTCAACGTAACGTTATCATTGCCTACAAAAGAAAAAAGTTCCTTCCACCTATTCTTCGACTCATACGAAATTAATAACATTAACTTGCGAGTATGTAGACACATTAAACACTTCATCAGTATATAATCAAATACTGATTTGTGGCTTATCTTCATCTCTTCTTCCCAAAATCATCAAACGCTCTAAGAGTTTGACTTGCAAGCTCAGAAATAAGGGTAAAATCTAGAATCTGCTGTGCAATGATTTAGTGTTAATTGCAACGCTTTTTGATATGTAGAGAATGTGTGAGTCGCTCTTATGTTCGTGACTGCAAGTATTTAATAAATGATTTTATCTTAGATGTACATATGTATGCATGTATACAGGGTTTCTAGCTAAGTGGCCCCTGTCTGACGTGACGCTTTAAAATCTTACTTCTTACCAAGAGGACTTGAGATTTTGTGCGAGTGTGTAGTCTGTGGATGCATAATCGTGAATTGAAAGCTTTTCAATTTAGCAAAAACAAACAAGTTTCCGTCAATATGTTGCTTAGAGCATTCATGGCTGCAGCATTTGATGTTGTTTGTCTGATAATGACGTCGTGTACAAAGTGTGTCGATGTCTTCGTCGTTTTCATCATCGCCGCCGCCGTGGTGAATACATTTGCTATCATCCCGCTTAAAGATTAGATGCAATCTTTGGAACGTCAGCTCCAATCACCCATTCACAAGTAACATTGTAGCAATGTCACAGAGCGCTCGTTTGTCGTGTGTCTTTCATTGATTTTGTGCTGTTTCTGTTCGCTGTTGATCCTTCTCATTTCATTAATTTTATCGCTCCCTTTTTAAACAATTTAACGTAATTTTCTGTAACCACTTAACATTGGCGTACCGTTCCACTAACACACCTACCTGCTGCAATTGCTCAACCTACTTTCAATAGTTTTGTTGAGCGTAGCATGTAAAATAATATACTTGTATAGCATGACGACAGTTGTTTTTCATCACCACTACCGCAATACGCAGCCACAAGGAGCACACGCAGCACCCGTTCATTCCTGCAATTTACTGGTGGAGAGAGAAGGCGACAACTTTTTATGCTCCATTATATGTACATACGTATATAGGCGTATAATAGCTAAGCACTTGAGTCAGGTCACTGTAGCTGAAGCGTTGTACAGTGTGTGAAAATGTTACAAAATGCTTGTAGGTCGGAAGCTCTTCAAAGTAAAAAATTGTGAACTCGAATTAATTTGAAATAAGTCAATTTATTTTATTATATTTAATTGTATTTTATTTTACTTCTTATTATGTTGTTGGATTAATATTAATATAATTTAATTTAATTGTAATTTATTTTATTACAAGTATTTAGATGACTTTATTTTATTTCATTTATATTACATTATTTTTTTTACTTTTACTTTTATTTTTATTTTATTTTATTTTTCTTTATATTATTTACTTCACTTTATTTAATTTTATTTTATTTTAATTAAATATAATTTATTTTAACAAATTTTATTTATTTTTATATATTATTTGATTTAATTTTATTTTATTTTGCTTTTTTAATTTAATTGAATTTGATTTAATATTTTTATTTTACGTTATTTTATATTATGTTATTTTATTTTGCTTTTTTCATTTCTTTATTATATTTTTCTTTAGTTTAATTTTTTGTTTTGATTATGATGAAGTTTTTTTGCCTTTTTGAGGGTCTTGAGAGTCTTGAGGCCGATTGTTCACAAGGCAAATTATTCGCTATAGATAAAACCAGAGGGTAAGAACTGGGTAAGAGGTGCAGACCGCAGGTGGATACATAAGAACCTCCCAACTAAGCTCTCGGAGTATCTGACTTTTCACTGTCGATGTGCATGGTTTGGCGTTGTCGAGTTGAAACGCAATTCCACTACTGTTGCCTAAAGCTGGGCGCTTCCGAGCGATTGCTTCCTTCAGACGGTCTAATACAGTACAGGTCCAACTTAACGGTTTGGCCTTAGATCAGCAGCTCATAGTGAAATGGCAGATGGGAGTTTGGCCCATGAAGTTTTTTGCCGTTAACTCATATGGCATCGAGATTATTTGTGAATTCAGTCATTTTCAAATGGTTTCAAACTGTTTTTTGTGCCGTATTTAGCTCTTTTGCTATCACATGTTGGTCAGGCTCGACGATTTCCATTATTCTATCGACATTTTCGACGATTGGTCTTCAACATCATGGAGCATTTTTACATCAGAATGCATGTGAATTTTTTTCGCGATGTCATTATGACGTTTAAACTGCATCGAATTGGCAAGCGTAATATATCTAGCAAGTACGTGGCCTAGAGTTTTACTTCTGCTATTACATCTATGACATCTACGTCTCGAATTACATATTATTTATATTTGGCGCATTGTGACCGCTGAAGCAATTTTTGGTCAAGCTCCTGTTTCAATTTGTGGTGTGCGTCTTGATGTTTTCCAACAAATAAAGAGCACTACAATTTATACTTAGCCGCCTTCAAACGGCCGACGGGTTTTTATGAGGATCTTTTATTTCATGTCATAAATTCACTCGGAGGACTTGACATTCTCTGCCGAGTGGCGACCGCAATTAAAAATTTAATTTGCTATTTCTATTCGGAGATTTAAAACATTTCCATTAGTTGAGTTTTGCATAAAGCATCAGAACTTCGCCATCAGATTTATCCGCCACTACGTAGTGCGTCAACATTGCTCTAAGATATTTGTATGCATAATTCGGTTCCATTTCAATGGAGTTGTTTCGGGGGATTGCCTTTCCTTTTAGGGTAGTGACTAGATAATCTGGCATACGAGAAAGTTACTACACATTCCATAAGATTAGGTTTGGCACATATTCATATGCAGTGTCCTGTTGAATATTGATGAGGAGACTCATGCTGATGGTGAACCAGAGTGGAATCACTAAATCACCGTGGAAGGTTCCAATACTGATATTAATATAACTAGTATTCTGAGCAAATGCAGGTCGTGGCAATTTTATTCGAGTTCCCCAATATTGCAGAACTTTCTCCAGAAAGATTATTATTTGTATTGTGATTGATCGATGATGTACGATGTTCTGCTTTTTAGATTGTCGAAGTACACCTTGGTCTAGGTATAACTACAATAGTTGCTCTTTACACCTTTATGATGAATTTATGCAACCTTTATGCTCTTCTGCATTCAAGTTGCTTGCTTCAATGTGCTCAAAAAAGGTGTTGAATAGTTAAGCCGTTGATATTTTATAGAAAAACGGGAGTTCAACCGAGTTACTACTTTTCAATATGATGTATGTTGCACCTAAAGTAAGGAGCTCAGGTATTTTTTCCTCGATGGAAATTGCTGAAATGAAGATATAAGCGATTTTGGTATGAGTGTAAGGTAGTTTTTTGAACCAGTACGCGTGATTTTTATTGCATCCTGGTCATTTTCGATTGTAAACATTGCTTACTTGCTGAGAGCTGATAGGTGAGAAATAGGGAGTTGGAACATTAGAGTACTGATGTCTGATATTCTGCTTGCAGTTGGGTTATGACTCTAACTTTGAGACCAAATAGACGAACAGTACGTTGTAAAACCTTCACTAGAGAATTACTCTGATTTAGTGTTCGCATGGGCAACTTTTCGTAGATTTCAAATCTCGAGTGCATATTTAAGTTCATACAAATTTTTAAAACCTGATTTTTGCCGTTAACTTTTCTATTCTTTTGCAGTGTTCTTCTACACTCTTATCAAGCCTTTGCAACCACATCGACCCACCACTTTTATTTGTTTGAGTTGTCTTATTTCGGCTGTTGTTTTTTTTGTGGTAATATATCAGACCTACCATTTTTTCCAGATGAACTTCTTGGTTGATGAATTCTGGCAAAATTGCTTTTTTCTTACTTATATTATTTACTTTATTAAATTTAATTTTATTTCACTTAATTTAATTTAATTTAAGTTAATTTATTTTTATTTTTCTTTTTATTATTTTTTATTTAGTTTTTTTTATTAATTTAATTTCAATTAATTTTAATATTTTTTAACATTTTTGAACTAACCTGCCCCACAGTACATTTATAGCATAAACCCTACTTATGTACGAGTACAAGTATGTATGTATACATGTACTCACATATCAAAATGCCTTATAGCTATGATGTTACAAAATCTAGATTGTTGTTACGGCAGCGTTATGACAACTCACTTTGTTTTTGTAACTCCCACTTTATTGTTGTTGTTACCGGGTTTTCCGGCGTTTAAATGGCTGTTGGGTTGGAAGTTCTTTGGTGGCTAAAAGGCGGATTCCCTTTAAGTGGAGTACCGGGGTGCGGGTAGCTATGCGGGTGTCTGTACTTGATGATGACGGTGCACATATTAAACACGCAATTTGTCGTACAAGCCGTAGGGTGTTTTGAGTGTTGCTTCTGCGAATGCACGCGCGCTCACATTTACATACAAACAAACAATTATATAAGTGGAGATATAAATAAGAGCAGAAGTACTCAAAATTCAAAGAGAAAATGCATGAATCTATTGAATGGCGCGGTGTGCATTTAAACAATCACTATCACTGACGCACATACACACATTCCTGATTTGCAACATACAATATATGAACTTTTTATTTTGTATATTTTCAATGTTTGATATGTATGGCATGTTTGTGGCCCCTTAAACCGGAACAACTGATAGAAAACTGATATAGGTGCATCCGCCTTTGAGTTATGTGTCTCTTTTATAGAGTATATGTAATCACTTGATGCGCCAGAACGTCTTCTTCTCTCCTTCATTAATTAGCGTGGGTACCGCTTACGTGGTTATAGCCGTATTAACAATAGCGCGCCTTTCGGTTCTTCTCTTCGCTGTTTGGCCTCAATTGGAAATACGAAGTGAAACCAGTCACTCTCCCCCAGATCCTTGCAACGGAGTGGAGGCGGGTATTACATCGAATATTTTCAATACTGGAGCGTGTTCATTCATTCGGACGTCATGACCTAGCCAGCGTAACCACTGTCTCTGTATTCGCACCATATAGGAGGACGGGAATATTATGGATGTCAACAGTGTCGTTGGGGGAAAGCCGTAAAAAAACGGTGGCTATTTGTTTGATAACAGGAGATAGTTCGTCTTGTCCTTGTTCACTCCTTCACTCACTCTTATTATTTTCTTCTGCACGAAACCTTGTTTGGCTTTGAACGGTTCGCAGACGTCATCTCCAATTCTGATAGCGCTTCTGGTGTTATCCAGCGTTAGTTTACACAGCTGTATAAGTTTTGCAGTGAAGCCAAACTCAACCATAGCGGCGAAGAGACAGTTCCTTACTGTGATGTGGAAGGCAGCTTTAAAATCGAAAAAAGGTGATGTGTATCGATTCTTTTCTGAAGAATCTTTTCCAAGATTTGTCGCATGGTGAATATCTCATTAATGGTTTATTTACCAGGTCTAAGGCCACACTGATTAGGTCTGATCAGCTCGTTGACGGCGGGTTTTATTCTTTCACAAATATGCTCGATGCTCAGAAAACAGGTGTGCAAGTCGAGTAGAGAATCGTTCGGCTGTTTGTTATGATTGCAACTTTTCGTTACCTCAACTTCCTTGTGTTTATAAACAGGCGTTCATTGATATACGTATCTTCGCACTTCTAGAACACTGGAGACATATCTTTCATCAATCAAAACATGATCCTCGACGCCACACAGCTTGATGTATTTTATTGTGCCTTTCAGAGATGCTTCGTCATAAAATACCAAAAATACCTAAATACCTCCTTTACTCATCCTGGCATTAAAATCGCCAAACACAATTTTCACTTCGTGGCGGGAGTACCTTCCCAAGTAATGGACCGGTTATTCCAAGTGCATGCCCTAACATCTCGGTGTTTAAAATATTTGCGGGCGATGTCTTCAAACCCTATCCGAGACATTTTGTTGTTTTTCAGTGTAATATTTTTTCATGCGGTGGGTCCCAAACCTTATGCACAACCACAGGGGAATTCGCCTTTTCTCTTTAGATCGAGGTGTAGATAGATAGATTAATGAGGAGGATATGCACCGCGACCAGTGATCTATTGTGCCCTCCGATATCTTCACATTATTTCAATCAGACCTAATGCCCTTCTGAAACCAATCAGGCTTGAGGGGCCAATTGATTTAATGTGGTTCTTCTTCGGCTGAATATCTCCTAGGTGTTTGAGTCTCCTTCTTGCCACAGCTTCGCATTCAAATACAAAGTGCACCGGTGTTTCTGGAACCAGCTCGCAGAATCGACATGTTTCATCGGAGCATATTCCGAGCTTGTACATGTGCTTACGCAGCCTGCAGTGACCTGTAAGAAATCCTGTTATTATTCTTTAGTTGTTCTTACTAAGTACTATTATATTATTTAATCTTTTGGAATTGTAGCCGTTTATAAGTTTTTCCGATTGTCTCATTCCGTCACTACAATACCAATAGCTGTTTCTTACTCTCATTTCCTCCTTTCTTATCTCTTCTCTAATTGGGTGGGGACCTAAGGGGAAGAATGGCTCAGGTCCTGTAGGAGAGATTGAGGCCGCTTGTTTTGCTAGACTATCGGCTAGTTCGTTACCTTCAATACCTGTCTGTCCTGGAACCCAGACAAGCTGAACTTTGTTTCGCTCGCCCACTCTGTTAAGTTTCTTAACACATTCTCTTACCATATATGATTTGATTATGCATGTCGATATTGCTTTAATTGCGGCCTGGCTATCGCTACAGATACAGAGATCTTTGGAGAATGATCTCTGCACATTTTGTAATGGCAAACACCTCTGCCTGGAATATGCTAGGGTATTTCCCCATTGGAATTGATGTCTTAGTCCTGGGACCAGTGATTCCCGTACCTATTCCATCAGTAGTCTTTGATCTATCTGTATACCACACCAGTGAGAGTGGTTTTATTACTTCCTGTATCTGAGTTTGGTTCCAAGTTCTTTTTTCCCTCAGGGATGTTTTGAACTTGACATTGAAACTTGTCGTCTTTAATATTTCATCTCTGCTGAAATTTTCTAGAGTTATTCTTTCTTTTATCTCTGCCCCTTTCTTTGCTGATATGATTTTTCCTTTCTCTGACCCCTCTTTCATCATTGTCAGTAGGGCTTTCTTATGCGAAAGCTCTATTTCTTTTTGGAGAGGAGTTAGATCAAGGAGAGCTTCTAGTGCTACTGTCGGACACGTTCTCATGCATCCGGTTATACAGACGCACGCTAGTCTTTGCAGTTTAGTTAGTGCGGCTTTAGCTGTGTTTAGCCTCGCTCTTCCTGACCAGGCAATCGCTCCATATGTTATTGTTGGTTTTACTATCATGGTATACATCCAATGCAGTATTTTGGGGGTGCAGCCCCATGTTTTCCCTGCTAATCTTCTGCATACCATTATTGACCTTGTAGCTTTACTTATCATATATTCCATATGTTTTTCCCACGTTACTCTTGCGTCAAAGATAACACCCAGATATTTTGTTGCAGTTGTGGGTTCTATTACTACATTGTTTAATCTTATGTCTTTTAGGTTTAGTTTTGTCCTTCTTGTAAAAGGCACGATTTCTGTTTTTGTAGGGTTAATGTTTAGCCCTGCTTCTAAGCACCAGTTCTTTGTTAATGTGAGTGTTCTCTGTATTATGTCACAGAGTGTGCTCTCGAATTTTCCTACTGCTATTATTACAATGTCATCGGCGTATCCTTGGCATCCTTGACACTTTATGCCATTGTCAGCAACTGCCTCAGCTATCCTGTTGTCAAGCATGAAGTTGATCCAGTTTGGAATCTGTTCTTCTACGCCTTTCTTGCTGTTTGCTTTGTCGACTGTTCCATGGGAGGTATTGTCGAAAGCTCCCTCAATGTCCAAGAAAGCGCATATAGCGACTTCTTTGTTGTCAATAGCATCTTTTAGAGTTTCTGATAGTTGATATAAGGCTGTGTTGGTTGATCTTCCCTCTCTGTAGGCACGCTGTGCAAAGTGTAGACGTGTATTCCTCAGATTGTTTGTTCTTATGTAGTTATCAATGATCTTTTCCATGGCTTTTGAGTTAAAGGATGTTAAACTTATTGGCCTGAAGGATTTAGCTATTGTGTAATCCTTTTTCCCTGGTTTGGGAATAAATTTTACCAAGGCTCTTCTCCATGACATTGGTATGTATGCCAATGCAAGGCTTTCTCTCATGATACACGGTGTGTCCCCAAAATAACCGAACTTTTTGGATATAAAATAGTAAAATACACATTATATTAACTTTGAAAGTTATTATTTATTCAAAATAGGTTCCATTTGACTCAACACTACGTTTGGAACGATCAACCAGCGCATGCATAGATTTTTTTATGTCATTTATAGAAATGTTCTTCAGTACCTCGGTTACGGCTGCTTCATTTTTTTCAATTTTTTTTTAATTTTTTAAACTTCAATTTCCATTTTTTTCAAGTTTGACACAAAATTTTATATTTGCTCTTTGTTCCATTTTTTTGGAACCATTAGCACACTTTTGGTTTTATTAAAATGGCTGTCACTTTTACATCTGTCATCCGACTTGCATGAAGTTAGGTGCGTTTGAAAGATGAGGAATGTATCTTTTTAATGTTGCAAATTTTCAATAGATGGCGCTGTATGTTGTATGATTTAAACATAAAGTTCGGTTATTTTTGGGACACACCGTGTATTTAATCAGCTGCCGGCGTATACTGTTATTCGTTTCATGTCATCCAGATCCTGTTAGATCTAGTTTTCCAAAATTATTGTAATGCAACATTTTTCGTGAAATCAGGGCTACCTAACACAGTTGTGAGGATGTATACTCAACCCTTTTAAGTGTATAAAACGGTTAAAAGTAGAGTTGGATGGTTTCTCCAAATTCACGCAGAGCTTTATCGGCCATTTGTTCACGTACTATAATCTAAAGGGTGATCTAAGTAGACGTTCTTTTTTTACGAAAACTCACGTTCTTTAAAAAATGGGTTTCGCGCGCTTGGCTCAACTTATGGTCGACATAATCGGCCCACTGAGCGTACTATTCGCAACACCATCACCCATTAGTGTATAATACCACATCCAGCATGCAGTGAAGAAAATGTAGCGGTCGTAGCTGAGAGTGTACACGAAAGCCGTGGAAAGTCGATCCGACCCCGTTCGCAGCAACTCGGACTGACGTATGGAACAACTTGGCGAATTTACGTCGAGACCTTAAATTGAAGGCGTATGAAATACAGCTTATGCAAGAACTGAATCCGCTCGACCTTCCCAAACGACGTTTTTGAGCCGAATTTTGTTCCGCTATGAGGCCCAGTAATACGGCGACATTGACATAGTTCAGCGAATCAAGAAGCAGCGGCTACGTTGGCTAGGTTATGTGGTCCGGATGGATGCGAATACTCCAGCTTTGAAGGTTTTCGATGAAGTATCCGCCGGTGGAGGCAGATGAAGAGGAAGACCTCCACTCCGTTGGAAGGACCAGGTAGAGAAGGACCTGGCTGTACTAGGTATTTTTAATTGGCGCCAAACAGCAAAAAGCAGAAACGAATGACACACTGTTGTTAACACGGCTATCATCGCATAAGCGGTGTCTACGCCAGTAAAGAAGTAATGAGGACCATTTCTGTGCCAATGGGTATTTAAACAACCAAAATTGCCGAATTTGGGACGAATAATAAACTGAAGAGTTTCAAGAGCTGCCATTTTGTCCTGAAAAAATAACGGTTTGGTGTGGTTTATGGGCCGGTGGAATCATCGGCTAGGTGGCAATACGAGTTACCACGAAAACAGAAGGAAGAACAAGAAACATAGTAGTTGCATCCGCCTACTTCCCTGCAGACAACAACACAATTCCAACTCCAGAAGCGGAACTTCTAATCAATTACTGTGAGAAAGAGAAAATTCCACTAGTAATAGGCTACAATGCAAACGCGCACAGCATAACATGGGGAAGCACCGACAACAATGCTAGAGTCACTACTAGAATTCATGTTAAGTAAGGACCTTCACGTAGCCAACATGGGGTGTACACCCACTTTCGTTACAAGGAATAGGAGGGAGGTACTAGACATAACAATAGTAAATGCCTGGTCTGAAAATATGATCTCACGGTGGAGGATTTCACCGGAGCCATCTATGTCAGACCATAGAATCATAAAATTCTCCCTAGGATACTCAATCGAGACTAGCAAAATAGTGAGAAACCCTAGGAGAACTGACTGGACAAAGTACAAAACACTATTAGACTTAAATATCAGTAGGAAAGAAATAACATATAAAGCAAAAAACTTCCAAGAATTAGAACAGAAGTTAGAAAACTTAAATTATAGCATAATAGAAGCATTTAACGCAAGCTGTAGGATATCGAACCCGAAAGCAAAAACAGGCGCACCGTGGTGGAACGCACACTTGGCATCGCTAAGGAGAGAAGTAAGGAAAGAATTTAATAAAGCAAAAGGAATGGGTAGTTGGGATATTTATAAAAATACTCTTACCAACTACAATAAAGAATTAAGGGAAGCAAAAATATCAAATTTTAGAAACATCTGCGAGAGTATATCCTCTATACCGGAAGCAGCCAGACTACACAAAGCATTGGCTAAAGATACTGTCGAAAGTAAAATGGCTCTAAAGCTAGAAGACAACCAATACACCAAAAATTAAAAGGAACGAGCGATGATCCTTCTTAAGACACACTTTCCAGGCTCAATAACAGAAATTAAAACTAGCAATGGGGAAAACCCAAACCCAGACAAAGCTACCTGGCACTTAGCTAAAAAGATAATAAGCTATAGCTCGGTAGAGTGGGCAATCAATTCCTTTGAGAAATCCAAATCACCAGGAGTAGATGGTATATGGCCTGTACTATTACAAAAAGGAGGTCAATTAACATCTGTACTGGTGCATACACGGTGTGTCCCAAAAATAACCGAACTTTATATTTAAATCATGCAACATACAGCGCACATTAAAAAGATACATTCATCCTCTTTCAAACGCACCTAACTTCATGTAAGTCGGATGACAGATGTAAAAGTGACAGCCATTTCAATAAAACCAAAAGTGTGCTAATGGTTCCAAGAAAAAAAGAACAAAGAGCAAATATAAAATTTCGTGTCAAACTTGAAAAAAAAATTAAATTGAAGTTTAAAAAATTAAATAAAAATTGAAAAAAATTAAGCAGCCGTAACCGAGGTACTGAAGAACATTTATATAAATGACATAAAAAAATCTATGCATGCGCAGGTTGCTCGTTCCAAACGTTGTGTTGAGTCAAAAGGGACCTATTTTGAATAAATAATAACTTTCAAAGATAATATAATGTGTATTTTACTATTTTATATCCAAAAAGTTCGGTTATTTTTGGGACACATCGTATAAACCTGCAATTGAGTACACAACGACGGAGGTAGCGATACTTAAAAGATTATAGTTTCACAGTGACCACCGACCAGCTGACGTTGACACAATCAAGAGTCAGTCAAATCGTTCACCTACTTTTTGCTGCGGAAAGCAGCTTTGAAATCGATGAAAAGGGTCTTTTCCAAGACGTAGAGTATCTGATAAGGTTCAATGAGCCCGTTGACCTCATACGTGATGATAAGGTAACTCTTCCCACTTGAATTGTGACGTCCCCTTTACATGAAACGATAGGTTCCAATCGGCAAGTAAGCTTTCGTCCGACCGTATTCTGCAAAGAGGCTGATGCATGCACCTTGTCAGTTTTTCGCCGCCAAATTCCATTCCCTTTTAGCAAGCAGGATGAATGTACAACTTTATACCCAGTATGCGCCTTGGTTCCTATATAAGTGTGGTCTTGTCATAGAATTTTCGAGCATTTCCCATCTCGACCAGCTTCTCAAGCGCTTCATACTCATCTGTTTCGGTCTCTTTCTTTTTCGTCTGCAAAGGCTTATTGCTTCCCTTACTTCAGCTTGTCGTCATCCACCGTTAATATTGATTGCCTTTAAAATGGTAATACAATATTTTCAATAAGTTTATGAGGTTAAGAACTACAAGCTTTGTTCCTTTAAACCTAATTTTCAGCCTAATGTATGCCATCATTATTTAACTTTGAGAATCCGTTTTCTCTTATATACGTTACTTCTGATTTCCTGTCTATACGTACCTTTGATAAGAACTCGTTGGAAACAATAACAAGCTACTTTTTCAAATCATATAAGTCTTTGTATAGCTGATATTGGCGAAGAGAGAGAGAAAAATATGTTCTCAATATATTTTAATTGCGCAAAAATAATGGTGAGGAGGGTATGTATGATACGCACAACAATTCGAGGTGTAATAATGAATCAGAATAGTTTAGTCCACCCAACCATCTCTTATAACAAAAAGTGTTACAAAAGCTCAGCGTTACAACTGCAAGCCTCTCCAAAATCTGCGCATTCGCATGGAAGAAATAGAGAAAGAGAGCGAACGTGAGGTTTTTTGCACACTCAATTGTAAACAAGCATGCTAGAGTTATTATTACATGCAATATCTATAATTTGTAAGCATTCGAATAACTGCAGTTAAATACCTTTAATAAAAAATTACCAGCAATAAAACATACATGCGCGTCATAAGTTAAGGTCAGTTAAAAAGCACGTGCTTGATAATGGCGTACAAATATCTCAATGGATCAAGCATACATTAATACATACTTAAATAGTTACTGTTGTACGTATTTTAATGAATATTCGCGCTATATAAAACAAATAAACATGTGCTTATGCTCAATTGGAGTTTCTATGCAAATACATACATATATGAATGTATATATGTAATATCAAATAAAATCATTGTATATAGGCCACGATTTCGCCTAAAACTATTATCAAGTCTTAGAGATTATTAGACAAAGGTTAATTCGCCATTACTAAGCTTCTCAATGGGCCTCAGAGGTCTTGTTGTTTGAATAACTAAATTCCGAATTATTTCGATTATTCATATGACATACATATGGTTCAAGTAGCCTTAGAGCAAGTATCCTTTGTGTAGTTAGCAAATATCGGTTGGAGGCGAGATCAAATAAAACGGTTAGCTTCTTGTTGTTTAGCGAAGAGTTCCTCATAAAAAATTTGATTCAATGAGAACAATAAAATGTTTCAGATGAGAGACTTCCCTTTTGATGACGATCCCTGCAAACTTATTATGGTGCGATGTTCGATGGCCCCAACAAGAACGGAAGAAGAAGGGACCTTGTGAAATCTAGTACATACAGTAACCATATAAAGGAGCGTAAAATTTGGTGATTGTCTGGTGGTGGGAGAGAGACACCGCCACCTCACTTTCGCATTCACCTCGTTGAATGATTGTTTCCGCACAAACCCAAATCAAAGCAAACTTCTTCAACATATCGTTTATTTTCGTCCAACTCCGATAAAAGAGAAGGCTGATGTTACCAAAGATGCTCATATAATAATTTATAAAGCTACAATACATAGTTGTCACCGGAACAAAAATAACATGGAGTTTAAGAGGGAAGCAGGATGTATTTGTAATCGAAAAAAGAAAGATATCGAAATATGTGAGTATAAAGAGCTTAGGAAACTGGAGGATAGGGGTAGTGATCGAAAATTCTTTGAAAAATGCGGTGGCTCACAGAAGGTTTCAAGACATGCATGCCGAAATTCTATAGGATCCAAAGAGTTTATCTGGTGGACGGTTGTCCAGAGCATACTGAGTTTGTAAAGGGAACACTTTATCTGTCTGTTAAATGGCAGTAAAAGGGCAACACTTGGTTACCCTAAAATCCAAACGATGATGACGAAAATACATTGAATTACCATTTGCTTTGACAAAGTTTAAATGGCGAATGCACACTTAGAGAATACCAAACCGGCGTAACTGATGCCTCCCGTCTGAGCTACTTAAAGATTGAAAAACTGATAAGGAGCTTGCATTTGTAGAATGTTGTCTATGAATCGTATTTAAGAGAACTTTAAGTTGAACCTTGCCATTGCAGCTTTAGACCTGGTAAAACCTCCATTAGTCAGATATTTACAATACGTAAAATCTGTGAAGGAACCTTGAGAAAAGACTCTTTTCGATTTTAAAGCTGCCTTCGACAGCACAAAGGAGCTCTATGTCACTGATCCAATGGGATGAAAATGATATTCTTAGCCCTAACAACCCAACTTATTAATTCTGCTTTCTCCAGATTAGACGGCGAATGAAAAAAAATGTTGAGGCAGATGATAGTCCTTTGCGCGAATGGAGGGATGAATGTTATCCCGATGGATGAGAGTAATACACTTAAAGTAGTTTCTATAGAAAAACGATCCATTTAAAAAAAAAAATATATATATATATATATATTTATAACTTAAAGTGTATTTAAAAACAGTTAAAATAGTTAAGAACTCAAGTTGTAGTATGTAATTGTCAATATATAGTTCTCTGAAGTTCTCTCAAAATGTTTACGAATTCAAACTTCCTAAAATTGATTACATTTGAATATTTATTAAAATTTATTCATAATTCCAAAGTCATAACTGCTATAAGAAATATGTAAAAAAACTGGGCTGTAACTGTTACATTGTAGAAAAAAAATTGACTTTTAAGTAAGGATTATCCTATATTTTTATTTTTTACTTTGCCTCATAATAGTTATTCTCAACGAAATTTTTTTTACGTTGCCCATTGTAGTACAGTTCATAATTAATTTCTTGTCCCTTTGCACATTGTGTCAACTGTGTTTTAATAAAATTCAATTAATTAATTAAATTTGTGTTCCTACGAAAATACAACGCGTTTCCTATAACTCGGAACCAGTCCACAGTGTTGTAGTGGGATTATTACTATGTTATATCCGTATGACAAAGGTTTTTAAAGTCTTACTTTTACAAATAGGTTAAAAGAAAACGTTGTTAAGAAAACTTAAACGAATTCCTTTCTCTAGTACATCTTACAAGCAACGTAACTCTTATGAAGAAACGTAAAAAGTATTCCGTAAACTAAGGGCAACGTTTTCTATCACGAAAAAAATAACAGCTATTTTTGGTCTCTGGATAACTCTGCTTCGTATACATTTCACGGTGTCTCCATTCACATCCTGAGGGTGTCCTTAGCAACCAGTTGTTATGGGAAAGTATTAAACGCATCTATCAAAGATTTTAGGTAGACCGTGGTGGTTACCGATCTATCGTAACGAATTCACAGGTACACTATACTAAAAATTAATTAGTAACAGAAAAATACCATTTAGAAATTAATACGAGTATACCATATGTATGTAGGCGGCCGCGGTAGCCGAGTGGTTAGCATTGCGTACTGACATTCGGAAGAGTCGGATTCAAATCCCGGTGCCACCAACACCCACCGAGTGCATTTCGGACATGAAATAAAGGCTCCTCGTAAAAAACCAACAGCCGTTCGGAGGCGGCTTAGTATAAACTGTAGGTCCCTCCATTTGTTGGAAAATCATCAAGACGTAAAAAAACAAATTTGGAGGAGGAGCTCGGCCGAAAATCGCTTCAGCGGTTACAAAGCGCAAATTATATAAATGTATGTAAGTGCTCAACGGCGGCAATATCCCGAATCGTTGCACAGCCGTATTATATTTTCTAAGTGTATGAAGATAGGTATGAATGGTTTCAGTACGTATACATATTTATATACCTATTGTCACATATCACACCTAGAACCAATTATTTTCACATCATATTCCAGATCTATGCAAAATGGTATACCAACGAACTGATTTCCAAAGGACAGAAAAATGGTATGAAAATTTTGAATAGACAGAAAAAGACAAGAGAACAAAACAAAGAACAATTAGATAAAAACTCATTAAGAATAGGCCATTCAGACAGTCGGAAACAGATGTGACCATATGGAATGTACTCCTATGTATGTATGTAAATTGGTTATCTTGGTTACTTTGTGACATTGATATGTGCAAGTAAATGAGGCAAAGATTGAAAATACCTAACTTCCTGTATGAATGCACATGCTGTGAGAAATGATTACATTGTAACTGTGAATTTATCATTACATATACATATATCCATATATGTATATGTAAGTTTAGACTTAAGAAATATCTTTGAATACTATTGTACTTACTCACTGATTAAGTAACTTATACATCTAGGTACATATACATATTTAGTAATTACAAAGAAATTAATTAATAAGAGGCAAGAGCATTGATATTATAAGACATATGTATATACGAAAGTACGTGTGCCACATCAACTGGACCTAGTATTTTTGCAATATATCTGGTATAATAAGCTTCCCAGATTTCGAGAATAACAAAAAGGAAAAGAAAATAAGTAAGATGCTCGGCCAATACTTATATTAAACGCTGGGCGGCCTATCTGACTTCCACAAGTCCAGACATTAAGGGTATAAGGGGTATTATTTTGATATTCAAAAAAATATTTTTTTATTTCAATGTAGAGAGGAAGATATGTTATTGATAATGAAAAACAATATCAGCCAATCTCCTTTTTATGAAATTTTCCATCACCAAGTCACGTAGCGCTGTATGCCTTCAACGGCTTTACGAATTCCATCTTTCAGGTCTTGACGTTGGCCTGTTGGCGCATATCTTATTTTTCACGCAGCCCTTAGGGAAGAAGTCGCAGGGTGATTTCGGCGGCCAATTGCGATCACCTCTTCGAAAAAGTAATTTCCAGTGATACCGCCGGATCATAAACCGCCCAAAACAGTTAAACGTTAAGAATGGAGAGGCTTTTCTATAATTAATCAAGTCTTTTTAGAGTCCCAGATGGTTTTCTTATTATCGGGGTGGAAATGGGTCTGATCTATCGGGATGATTTTCGGTGAAATTCCGATTCGTTCGTTGCTGAAGATTGGCTGACTTTAGTTATGATGCTAATTAAACTTAATGAGTCTAAATACCCTACTGGTGTAGTAACGATTGTGGAATTCCAAAATCCAAAAAACGACTAGGAATGGCGAAACCTTGGATTTCTTCAACGCTTTGGACTACAGCAGTATATTCTCAGTTGTTCTTGAGCGACGTACGTACGTTTTACTCTTCACATCACTAACTTGTTTCAACAGCTCTATTTTTTCCACAAATTTCTGTACCTAGAAATGTTTTAGTTTTACGAATCGTCTTTGCGAGATTTTCAACATTTTTATAGTGAACGCGTTCTTGAAGCGTTCCATTTTTTTACTTGTCAAAGGTCAAATAACTACAGCTTCAAATCTTCATATTTGTATTTTATTAACAGTTAGTGGATATCACTAAAACTATCATATACAACAGGTAAGAAGAGGAGCAAAACTTTCTCGATGTAATCCTAAAACATTCGGTCCTGATTCCACGGACCTGTAAAAAAGGTTTGTTACATAGGAGGAAAGGTAACATCTCTACCTATGGCAGCGGCCATATGTTCCAAGTACCAAGTTTGATTTTGAGTCAACTATAGGGGAGTAAAAGTCAATGGGCTCGAACTTAATTCGCGCTCACTCTAGAAAGCATACAATTTTAACGAATTCTGTTCAGTGATTACTGAGTTATAAATATTTAAGTTATTTTCCACTCCGATTTTTCTATTCCCCCTTTTGTTTTTTCTTCCCTCTTCAGCTCTCAGTATCTATCTATCCCTCCCTGCATGTGGAATGGTCGAATGATAGGAAGCATGTATTCCTCCACTGCGGCACGGCAATCCTCATCGTATGCAAAACCTTTTTCTCGAAAAATCTGAACGCCGACTCATCAGATACTCTCATCGTTCATGCTTCCGCACCATGTAGCAGGACGGGAACGATGACGGACTTGTGGAGTTTGGTTTCCGTTTGCCGGGAGAGGACTTTACTTTTTAATTGCCTACTCAGTCAAAATTAGAATCTGTTGGCAATAGTGATTTTGCGTTGAATTTCCCAGCTGACATTGTTTGTCGTTAATATTGGTTCCAAGATAGACGAAATTATCTACGACTTTAAAGTTATGACTGTCAAAAGTGACGTGAGGGCTGAGTCGCGGATATTTTCTCCAGCAATAAGTTAAAAAAGTCACACGATAAGGAAATACCCTGTCTGAAACCTTGTTTGGTATCGAACGGTTCGGAGAGGGCCTTCCCGTTTCTGACAAAGCTTTTAGTGTTGCTTAATTCAGATATAGCGGCGTAAAGACAGCTCCTCTTCGAGCTGTCGAAGGCGGCTTTAAATCAACGAATGCGGTTTCTGTACATAGGGATTTTGAAATTCCATCCCACGGTTCTTGCTCTCAGAGAGCTGAAGCGCAAGTCGAGTAGAAAACCGTTTACATGTATTTGCCCTAAAGTCGTCTTCCTTAAAACGCGTGGCCATTGAAAGCGGGTTTCTCATCTGTAATTATCTTTCTTCCTTCCAAAGCTCGCTATTAAATGGATGTTTATAGCATACACAAACAACGCTTGGTCTAAGACCGGAGATATCAAAAAGTTTGTCCACATATCCCATTTTTTCAATTTTTTTATTTAATATGATCTATAATTTAATAATACGCAACATTCAAACATTCATAAAGTCTTCAAACCTGCAAAGGACTGATTTTTTTTGGCTTGTGCTTTCGTTAGTGTTCTGTAGTTGCGTTTTTGGATATATATTGTTCTGGATATCTTTTGAAATTCAGTGAGCATATTTTTTCAATGTAATGAATGTTTTCAACACGCTTCACTGAAATTCCATCAAATTGGGACACAATGTCTGAACTCCGCACTGCTCGGAAACCATTTGCAATCACCTCATGTATACATGCACACATACATACACGTATACTTGTTTTCAGCAAAATGAAATGAATGAATACCTATGATAGAAAGCGGCAACTGATACGCAAAGCATACACATTTACATACATATACATATGCACATACATACTTTTATGCATTCACGCTCAAAACAAAAGTTGGAATATGCACAAAAAAAGTCAGTCGGTTTCGAAAACATCAATTTCCAACATACAAAAATGGAAAAAGTCCGAAAAAATTGAAATGGTGATTTGTTGTGTTGTTGGCGGCACCAGTGAAAAAGCAAACTAATTGTTTCATGCTTTCGGGCGGCTCGGGCGGATGGCTAAGCCAGTTGTGGTCGTGGTAACAACAAACTGGTGTATGCAAAAAGAAAAAATAAAAGTTAAAGGAAAGAAAGAAAAATTTAACAAAGCAGTTAAAATTCATATTGCACACATTTTTTCTTTGCTTGTTTGGTCCTGCATATATACTTACATGAAAACATATGAGTCTGATTGGAAAGTTTACCACTGGTAAGCTAAGGACTTTAAGATTTGCATATATTTACAGATGAGGTCGTATATATATCGTATAGGCTTACACTATTTTAACTTTGGTTCGAAGTATGTAAATACCAGAAGGAGAAGAAAAACACACCTCTAAAGTTATATCGACGTGATCAGAATGACGAGTTGAGTTGACTTAGCCATGCCAGTCTGTCCGTCTGTTTCTACGCAAACTAGTCCATCAGCTTTTGAAATATTTCAACCAGATTTGGAACTTAGATCCGCTGGTACCGACTAACGATCGTTCGTCGGAATCGGCCACATAACACAGGATAATCCATTTTGCGGACTCGAAAATAAAAGCAAATAAAATGCATTTATTACTTTTTCATGAATCCTTTTTTTTAACCTTTGCCTTATAAGTGAAATACTACATCATTTAAATGACTACCTGAAAATTTTTTGCAAACTTTGAAAAGTTTGAGTTAATTTTCCACCACCATTCAGCAAATACATATATAGCGGCATGTCAGCCATGCTCAAGTGCTCAAGAGTTAAAGGTTTATCCGCAAAAACACAGTCTTCTGCGTGGTCCCACAAAAAAGTCCATCACGATCTCACTGGTCAATTTATATCACAAAGACGAGATATTACGCGCACGGGAAATTTCTCTCGCAATGAACCCATATTCACTAGTGATGTGTGGCATTTGGCGCCATCTAGCTGAAACCACATATTGTCAAAATCAGGTTATTCAGTTGCGGGTCAAAAAAAAGTCGGTCATCATACGATCACAACGGTCCGAAATAACCGTGACAGTCCCGATGGGGATGGGACCATGTGCAGAAGTTCACGCAAGAGAGGAAAGTTTTTGACTACCATTCACTTAAGAGTGGCCAGAAACGATTCTCTTGCATATGGTTCAAGCAGCTCACGACTTCCGTTCTTAGACCACGTATCCCCTGGGTAGTCAACAAACATCCTGGAATGTCTGGTCCCTTAATTGGGAAGGTGTCGCTGCCCAGCTGGTTGATGTCCTCAGAAAATTAAAGGCTGATATCACCGCCGTCCAAGAGTTGCGATGGACTGGACAGGGACTGAAGAAGGTGGGTCCTTGTGAAATTTACTACAGCGGCCATATAAAGGAGCGCAAAGTTAGTGTCGGATTCGTGGTGGTAGAGAGACTCCGTCGCCAAGTACTTGTATTCACTCCGGTGGAAGAACGTCTCGCCACAATCCGCATTAAAACGAGACCACACTAATTTGCGCCCACGCGCCGGCGGAAGAGAAGGACAATGTGACCAAGGATGCTTTTTACGATAACCTCCAACGCACTTATGGGCACTGCCCCCACCACGACGTCAAAATTGTGCTTGGCGACTTCAACGCCAGGGTGGGCAAAGATGGTATTTTTGGAACAACAGTCGGAAAATTCAGCCTCCACGACGAAACATCCACAAATGGGCTGAGGCTGATCGACTTCGCCGAGGCCCGAAATATGGTTGACTTTAGCACTAGATTCCAGAACAAAAATATTCACCAAGCTACATGCCTTCGGCAGCAAGAAATGGAGCTGCCTCCAAGCCGCTACGTATGAATTTGGTATCCCCGCAAAACTTATACGGCTATGTAAACTGACGTTAAGCAACACTAAAAGCCCCGTCAGGATCGGGAAAGACCTCTCCGAGCCGTTCGATACCAAACGAGGTTTCAGACAAGGTGACTCTTTATCGGATGAAAGCATTCCAACTTTGAAATTATTCGATGCAATGCCCGCTGGTGAAAGCAGAGAAAGAGGAAGACCTCCACTGCGTTGGAGAGGAGAGTGACCTGGTCTCACTTGCTATTTCCAACTGGCGCCAGACAGCGGTAAGAAGAGAGGAATGGCGTGCTATAATTGATTCGGCTATAATTGCGTAAGCGGTGTCAACGCCAATAAAGAAGAAGAGGTCTCGCTGTTGTCGCTTTCAAAGAATTAAGGTCCAGTCACTCCTCCGGACCAAGGAGCGCACCGGGCAGTTAGTTTTTTGGTATAATGGCCTCTTTTCAATTATTTGGGGATTCTTGGAGCCCCAAGTGCAAAAATTTTGCTACTTACGTTTCTTCCGAGGAAGAAATCTGCCTCATCGGTGAAGAAGTTTTTGTTCGAAGAATCGCCGTTCACTGCTTGTGGTTCAAGCACCCAATCGACATATTTATGTACGACGTTGTGAATGATCAGCTGGCTTCAGTCGTTGTATGAGATAGACTTTAGACGCCAAAATATATAGTAAAGAAATCCCAGCTCATGAGAACGTCGGGCAATGGACACATTCGGGTATTCGTCTACAATTTCACTTACATTAGCGGATGATAATGCACAGGCCTTAAAATGTCTGTAACCGATCCAGTATCTTAAAATTTCTTTGAAATTTTACCACATGATTGAATAGTTCGACGATTACATTCACCATAATCTCCTTTTATAGCACGAAATATGATCACGTTTGAGCCACCCTTTGTTTAGTAGCTTTTAACAATTTTCACGGGTAATGCGGTTGTTAGGTTAGGTTAGGTTGCAGTGGCTACCGATCTATCAAGTAGGATTCACCTAGGCCTGACTAAGATCAGGTTTCATCATCCATCCATTTTGATTTTCTAATGAACCTCATTAGATTCATGACTTTGACGTCGGCTATCTTCGACATGGTCGACACAGCTCTTCTTTCTTATTTTTTTAGCTTTTAAAAATTACAAATTCTTTAAACTTTGAAGGAATACTTCGAAACTTATCTATTTAAAAAAAGTATCTCATCAATGACTCTGATCACCTCTTTGGGTGACTTATTGACGTCTTTTGGTAAGTTGAAAACTTTCACATTCGAAAAAGTCTTAGTTTTTGGGAGCGAAAAGCTGATTCAGCTCAGTTTTAAGGTCCTAATTTTTTCTTTTATATTCTTCAATTGCGATAGATCACAAAAGTCGATATTTGCATCAAAAATCCCACCATACTTCTTTTGGCTTCTTTTTTAAGTTAGTAACAATGGAAGAAGTTTAGATAGCTGGCTCAGGTGTACCATTCATAGAAATATATTATCTATATTCGTCTAGTTAAACCCAACTCCTTTAAGCATCTGAAGAGACCAAGTGGGAAGTTAGACTAGCCTTGCAAATATTCTCCTGCGAAACTCTGTTCTTGTGAGGGATTATGATCGTGTGATTTTCGCAGACCTTCTCATGCCTAGACTATAAACTCGTTTAACCCCTTCAAGTCTTTGAGATCTAATGGCCTTGTAATAGCGCAGCTACAAAAAAAGCAGACCAATTAGAAAGATCAGTGTACTCTTTTTCTACTGAAAACACTGATTTAAGAGGGAAAACCTCTAGTTTAAATATTTTACTGTAGGTGTTTTGATCGACATTGCGGGTGTTTAATATCGTTCTTCTTTTCTGACCTGAGCCGTCTTATTTTATATATTTTATTCGGTTGGGGAATGGGGAAATTAATGCAGATAGAAGCTCTTAGTCAGGGATCAAGTCCTAAAAACTAGCTTGTATGACCTCATGCAATGGTGCTTAAACTTGTGTTGCGGTAAGTCCACCAAGAAGTATAGAATTTCAGAAGCGATTTTACCTCTATAGGAACCTTTCATCTTCAGATCATTGTGTATAGGAAGAAAAAACAACAGTAGGTTTATATGCTTACTATACTGCATCAACGGGACTTTAGTCAAGAAGATAGGTATTACTTCGCAGATGCTTCGCGTGGAAGAAATCATATAGAAGGAAGCTAAGCAGGTGGATATCTTTCTACCCCAGATCTCGTCAGAATCTGGTGGGCATTAAGAAGCACGCCAATCTTGATTACTAACTTCATATGTAGAATATTACCTGTAGATACAGAAGGTAGGACTATCGCTGCCATACTAAAGAATCCTGAATCATTGCTTGCATCAAGCGTGGTGCACTCTGTTGTTATTTAGGGTCTCAAATTCATCCTCATACGCTTGGATTACTATATCCCTGAGGCTCGTTCTTCAACATAAGCCCCTCACTCGAAAACTGGAGGGAAGGAGCAAATCAGTTCTTTACGGATCTGCCGAACTGTGGTTTTTGTAAGGCAGGTTAACATTTATTCAGATAGCCAATCGGCTATTATGAACTTGGGCTCACTCATGGCGAGTTCCACATGATTGTTAAATAATGTTTATTATCATTCTTTTCTTCGTGGCCTTATTTCAAAAGTAAAATTATTTGGCTTGGGGTCAGAGTAGAATTGCTGACGATCTCGCATGTTCGGTACCACCGCTCTGTGGCCTACTCTCAGACATGTGTGCTTTGAACCAACTTAGCGAACTCTAGGATAAATCCATCACCTGCGCTGTTTAGAGATCCTTCTGACCTAAGGGGGACCGTGGAAGGTTGGGGGAAATGATTTTAAACTCAAGATCAAACCCGAGTTCTGATAGGACATACACGGAGTAATGCCTGCAATTTTTTCCAATTCTAATTTACCCAACTTTCTTATTTCAGGAGAGTTTACGGTAGAGTATAGGAAATATGTATTTGTATTGAGTTCTTTCTATTCAGTCCCATGGGAGTGAATTGGCTCCGAAAAAATATTTGGTTTTCTTATCTGATCTCATGACCAAATCGACTGATGTCTGAGTAAACATTATATAAATTTTTAAAAACGTAAGTACATAAGACGAAATTTGAAATATGTCATTGCGATGTTCGCCAGGCATACCACCTCTGTTAATTTTCTATTTTTCCAAAGTTGCTCAGCGCTGAAGGCAACAATGACAATAACAACACTAAAAGTTCTATGCCGACCAACTGCTGACCGTCTATCTCTTGTCCATCAAGCACAATGATGAGCTCTCCAGTAACTCAAGCATACAGTCAACAGCACTGAACTGAAAACAACCATTAATTTTTGTTGGAAGGACCATAAATTTCAATGTTTTTTTGTTTAAGTTGTGCACTTTGAGTTGAGGCCATAGTATTTCATTTGCATATCACGCAACGTAGATAACATGCATACATACGTGTATTATATACGACTATATATATGTGAACTTGTACATAGATAGTAGCAGCTATGGATGGGTGGAGTAAGGTGGTTCACAAGTGACGGAGAAGTAGCAGTTGTGTTGACATCCCATGTGTAGTATATATATTATATTTGTAATGTATGTATGTATCGCCAAATATCGATTTTTGTAAAATCGCAAATCGCGAAGACTAGGCATGCAAATGCATGTAGTTACATACGAGTACATACGTGTATGTATGTGAAAGCATATACATATTTTTGCATATATACATTAATCTTATTTACCATAGTTAGCTATGCACATGGGTATCGTCTAAACTATTAATTTAGAACCAAAAAAGTATTTTACAGAATATTTGAGTTAAAATATTTTTTGGCATTTTTATATGCATTTCTCTTATTTTTTGTTAAAAAAAATCATTCTTACTACCTCTGCTTCTAATATAATTTCATTGAAAATTTTTAGAACCAAAAAAATATTTGCTAGAAGATTTGAATAAACATTTATTTCTGCATTTTTACTTATCTATTGTATACAAAACAAAAAAATAATCATTCCAACTATTTCTAATATAATTTTACTGATTATTTTATCTTATTATATAGCTTATTATTCTCTTCATTAAATTCTTAATTCACCTCGATTTTACCAATTAATTTTTTTTAAATTCGTCAAAATCTACGCTGACATTTAAATCTCATTCCAAATATAAACTCCGCTCTAGCGAATTCGAGTTTTCTAACTCCAAAATTATCTGCTGGGACATTAACATACACGCATGTAGTATAACATATGTGTATGCATTTACTCACATACGAGTACACTGGACACTCGGTTAACGAACATTTCGTATAACGAACACATTTTTTATGAAAAAAGGTTCCGCTTAACGAACGAAGTTTCGCGTAACGACCAAAGAAAGGGGAAACCTTAATAGCATGTAAAATATAATTTACAAGGTGTGTTAAAACATATATGAAAGTGTTCCATTTTTAATTTCGTATGTATAAAATTTACAAAATAGCAAACTCGCAAATGCCTTCAACAAAAGATTTGGAGAAAGAGAAAAATAAAAGAGCTAAAATAATTGTTGAGACGAAACTCGAGATCATTGCAAAATATAAACAAGGTTTGGGTGTGTGATTTAGGTTGTAAGTACAACTTATCGAAATCGACGATTTCTACTATCCTCAAGAATAAGGACAAGCTTGGGCTGGTAAATGCTGCAAAAGGAGTATCAAGAATTTCTTCGCAACGACCACAAATTATGGATGATGTTGAAAGTTTGCTTGTGATATGGATTGGCGAAAAAGCAAATGCAAGTGACTCAGACTAGACGTCAGAAACAAACGACGCTAGACAGTTTTTATTAAAAGAAAATTAGGTATGCATGTACCCATTGTATAGAAAAATTTATTTTCTATTTTCCTTTATTTTTAAGATATATGTGTTTGTTTATTTCTTTAAATAAAAGTTCAAATTGAAACATATTAGTGAGTAATTTCCTCGATCTGGAACGAATTAATTTATTTGACATGTATTTATGTGGAAATAGTCATTTTGCTTAACGAACTTTTTGCATAACGAACGAGGTGCTGGAAGGAAGTAAGTTCGTTAACCGAGGGCCCACTGTGCTCATGTAAATTTATTTGTGTCTGACTTTTGAATTTCAACCACAATGGTATATGACAAAAACTTTTCTAGTCAATGACATTAGTTTTATGTAAAGAACTTTTACGTATGCACATATGTACATACACGTATATTGAACGTTCTGCATGCGTTGCAATGAAGTTTCTACGCACTCCGGAATTGACATATGGTATATAAGTGCAACTACTCCACTAAAGCCATGTGCGTAAATTACTGTAAGTTAATAAAATGGTCGCTCAAACTATAAGAATATCTGTATGTATGCTCAATGAAAACTATTTGTTTGAAAGCCACTTTCAGTCATTGAGTTTAGGTCAGATTCTTTTTCGCTTTAGAAACTATTGATGACGTAAATGATGTTACGTATTAGGAAGTACAGAATAGCTCATGATATAATAGTAATATTTTACATAAAGGTTACAAAGGATAAAGGACTTGTTTTTCAATTTCCCACTCAGTCCAAAGTAGCACCTCTTGGAGAGTAATTCTGCTTTGGATTTCAATTCTGACATTAATGGTGGTCCCTACGACTTCGAAAGATTTTACTATGATCATTTAAAATACCAGGAAATTACAGAAAGTAGCCAAAGCTTTAACTGCGACTTCTATCACATTTTTTCAACAGCTTATAATTGAACCCAAAGCATATATTGAAATCACTTGCATGAAATCTTCTTCGCTAGTCTGAATGCTTTGTCGGGAAACCAATCAGAAAGATTTATAATATAGACTGACAAGCCTCCCAAAAGTACCACAACACAAAGTCTAGCATGGCTATAATTGTTACTGTTTTTGTTGTTAAAACAGATATACGTAGCTAACCCAACTTAGTAGCAGGAAAACTTAGTCGACGTGCTCGAAATCATCAAAAACTTTATTCCAAGAATCGGGGACCGGAGCGGTAGTCATGTTATGTAAGTGTTTTAGTGGCCGTGCAAAGGGGTAGCAAGTGGCTTGTTGAAAGTCATTGCATGCAGACATATTTTGAGTAAAACGAGATCATGACCATATTTATGCCGGTCCAACGAGACAACTCAAGTTCTGCCTCTGCTATGGCTGGCGACTGGATTCCGATAGTGTCACCCATGGGTTGAGAGACTCTCTGTTATTGGTGTGTAGAGCCTGCCACATTCCTCTGCAGTGGTTTTTTGATATGAAACGAAATATACTCCATACAGTCAAGTACTCCCTAGCTGATGTGCCCTGGGGGATATTTTAGTTTCAAGCAGGTGCATATAAAATAATCTCTGCTCCTTAACTGGGAGCATAGATGTTTTATTGTGGAAATGGTGTAACAGTCTTAAGACGGAATTTTAACAGGGTTTCAGCTTCTGTATTTGCGTCCCGTTAATTCCTGTTGTGCATATTGGTGTGGTTTAGTTTATTGCCGCCTGCAGAATACCTTGTATATAGGCTTCATGATACGTTTCTTTGTCTTCTCTTCAGGTGCTGCTAGCTAGCAACTCGAGGATTATAAGGCAGCAGTGTACTTTTTTCCAATCGCAGTTGAACAATTGGATTTTATAACGGTTATAAATTGTTTCTCCTGCCAGTTCTATTCTGCCGATTAATTAATTAATTAACTTCGTTTAGGTGGACAGATCGATAATGACTTTATTGCAGTGGCGCAAGGTGTACTAAATGTAAGCCAAATCGGACGATGACCATGGCTAGATGTCGCCGCCATTTTTTCCCTTTAACTTTTGCCGCTTTTCGATGTAAAGTTATTTTTCTAACAACTTGGACTCTCTGTGAAATTTAATGTGCCACTTATTTCAATTTTAGCAACACGGAAAAGAATCTCCACTTCGCCGAAGTTTACTCTGCTTAAAATCAGGCCATAAGTCGCATAAGAGGTAATAAATTATCTGTTCCCCCTCGTAAGTTTTGAAGCTTCTACAGAATCTTCTAAAGGGCCCACTAGTCTTTTAACATGGTTTCTTACTACACAAGGTTTTATTAAGACATCTTGAAATTTTTTTCAAGTTTATCTTGATTTTTGCTATCAACTTGTCGACTGAATGTAGAAGAATTAATTAAGTACCGGTGTCCATGTGGCAAGAAGCTCTCCAATGCATTTTTTTGTCCAAAAAGCCTACTTGACTATATATATACCTTGTATATAAAGTTCGTCTGCTCTAAAGTTCTACTCCTTGTTTATTTGATTGGGTATACGAAATATGAAAAGATCTCCTTATGCTTCGAAACAGAAAAGAGCTCAAATAATAGGCTTAGTGCAATCATGTGTATATACACCAACTCTTTTTGTTCGTTGTAACAGTTATGCTAGCCGTACGTGAAATCACACGTATGTATAGGTATACAAATATACGAATATATGTATATGCCTTTGGCACTGGTTTTCCCAGTTGATATGTCGTATAATACAGCAAGTCAACGCATTCAACTGTAGCCGAAGCGTAATTCGGACTCTCGAGAATCGCACCGTTTCAGCTGAAAACATTTCCATACATACATATGTATATATATATATAAAGTTTTTTATATTTTATTCCAGATCACAATGAATGTTACGTATACGCCCGTGCTGCCACAATAGATATATGGTGGGAATACAGTCGGCTCGGCAAGGCTTTGTCTTCCACTACATTCAATTATATACATACATATGTGGTTTGCATGCTTCCCACTTTATTTTTTCTATTCTCGCTATTATTAATTCCTTTGTGTTTTGCAGCTTTTGTTTCATTTTTTCCGTTCTGGTTTTTAGTTTTTCTGCTTTTTAATTTTAAAAATTTTAGGATTGGGACCATTGCATACCATTGGGTTGAAATTCCTTCACCTGAATGTATGCACTATTAGGTCTTTGAAGAGATAAGACGAAGTTTTAAGAAAGCAATATATATACATGCTGAAATATTTGTGAAATTAGCTGTCACTATGTTTCTTTGGTCCCGTTAAGAGTGTAAAATGTATGTATACCTAATATACCTATACAAAAATTATGAAGCCTCTAAACCGCTTTCCCTGTTCGGGAGCTAATTTCAAATTCTATGCCAGTTTTGGAAGAGATATCCATACAGAAAAGAAATCAGCTGCCATCAGAATTTTATCTGAAGTGTTGCGCTAGGCAGACTCTTCACCCTATGCGTCCCTACTGCTGCGAAAAAAATTATGAAGAAGTAATCCATTCTCAAGGCTAACGCGTGCTGCCAGTCGCACCTTTGGTGAGCAGAGGTTGCAAAGAGACTATGGGAAACTCATAAGAGCTTAAGGTTTGTCTCTTTCAGCCGTAACCAATGACTTCAAGCAGTGGAGTGTAGGCATATTAAGGAGCCGAAAACAACTTTTGTACCAGGAAAGGTTCTTATTCTCATCCCAGTTTAAATTTCTTAGCTCAAATATTAGGAATTGCTTTCATACAGATTCAAATTTATCACTATACAGTTGATAGGGCGGACTCCATACAACTGAGCCTTATTCCAAAACGGGCATAACAAGGGAAGTAAGAAATAATTTGGTTATATATAGATCACTAAACTCCTTATCTAGCTTAGAGTACATTGTGAGACTTAAATCGATTAAGTCAGTAACTTGTTCAACATTGTGATTATTGATCATAAAGGCGAAGCATTGGAAATATTTCACATATAGACATTTGCACTTACTTAAATTTAGGGATATACAGTTCGCACCACTTAACGAAATTATTTAGTTCAAATTGACAAAGTTCTGTATCTTCAATAGAACGAACTAATTTAAAGAGTTTAACATCATCTGCGTACATAAGTGTTTCAGAATGAGGAACCACATTTGGTTACCGATTCTCGCACATGGGCTGCTTACCTTTCCGTGGCTTGGGATGGATAGAGAACCAGTCTAGAAATTCAAGGTTTCTCTTTTCGGTAGTTCGTCCGCCGCCCAGTTGTATGGATGCTTCTGTATGGAATGTTTGCACTGTGCAAATCGATCAATAGTCTAATAGTCACTTATTTATGCAATATTAGTTATGACAAGAGGTGAGTGGATTCTACCATCTACCCTGTTATCGAGTTTGTGTCCTTTATAAAAATGCCTACGGTTCTCTGGGTCAGAACATGCGTTTTTTACTAATCATTCCTATCTGGGATTATTGTACAAAAGAGATTGTCTTAGCAGAAATTGGTGGTGATGTTCTTTAAGGAATTGTGCAAAAGTGTAAAAGTAAAATTCTTCTAAGACTGAGTTAAGATCAACCTGATTGCGCCGCAGATTGCCGTATAGATCCTGAAGAAGTAAATTGAAGAACGTATTTAGACATTTTGAGGAAGCGGATGGTGTCCGAAGATCTATTATTAGTTTATTCCTCAAAGTGGTATTTTCTGAGTGTCGATCATACATTGGCGTTGTAGAATAAGATGGATCTAATTACAGTTTTATGTGTATGCATATCTTGTGAATAATATTCGGTTTCAAGCCCAATATCTTGCCAACGACCAGTTTGCAAGCGTATTTTTCCCGCGCTGTTAGAATATTGCCTCCAGCGTATGCCTTTACACTACAGTCTGCGGCGCCAGACCTCTTTTTCACTGTGAGGCTTCTTAAGAGATTCTTGTGTGTTCCATATCTGCCAAGATTAATCTATTTATCAGGAAAAAATCCCTTAGCTTCACTATAGGCTGTTCGAGACGAATTTCTTGCAAAGGTTAATTTGAAATATATTTGGGTAGAATATTTTCAAGAGCTTTTTTTTGTCGAGCAAAAAGGCAAGCTGTTTAGGAGTAGTTTTTGGCGTGCAAACCAAACCTTTAATGATTTTTAAGAAAAAGGAGGTGAGACTAATGGAAATCTTTGGGATACAAGAGATTGACTCTGGATTTTTTTTAAATACAGATTACCTTTGATGTAGACATTATGCCCTTTGTACAGATAAACTTTAAAGATTTTAGAAGAGAATGTTGCTAGTATGTCTTTAGCTCACTGTGCTTTATCAGAGAAGATGCCATCCGCAACTGAAGGTTTTTTTACCTCAGTTACAGCTGCTTGTGGCCTACTAATTTTCCATCGTTGTTTGCGTATGAATTTACACCAATAAATTCCATTGTAAAAAGTTACTCAATTATTTTTTGCCTTCTTTTTGAAATGTCGCATACGAAGCATACCAAATAAAGAATTTATTGTTTTCTCTATATCCTTATGGCTGCCTTACTATTGCTACTTGATCGACATTTCTTTGATTTCTCTCATTCTTCCGTATGTATGAATGTGTATACTATTTATTGTTTGCTTCTCTTGCGAATCCATCAATATCCTTTTGTTGTTCTTACACATACTCGTATATGCATTCATATATTGCATAATACGCAGTGAAATATTAAAATGGTAAGAAATAGTCTGTGGTTCATCACTTGAGTTTCCTTGGTGAATCTGCACAAGTACGAAAAGTCATTATTAGAGAACTGTGAGCTTGATTTTTAATATGAGAATATTTAGGAAATTTGTTTTTTTTTTGCTAAGCAAGGTTCGACCAAGCAGATCTACTCGCCATTGACATTACTGGTTTGCAAACTACAGCTGAACCTGCAGTAAGTCTATATTTTAAGTAGCTTCTGTCCACCAAATACGGCGGACTACTGCATAACCTTTACTGACCTCACCACAGATTTCAAGTTAGTTTTTCCCAATACAGACCAACGGTTAGGATAGTACCAGGAGACGCGATGCATTTCAATGTGGATGGGTACAAACTAGAAAACAGGATCGGATTCGGAATCTTATGAAGTCAGCTTAGTATTAAGCAACTCTTTTCGATTACCGCTTCTAAACTTAATGGTATACTAAGGAAGTTGTATACACATCTTTTCGGATTGCCTAAGCAGCTCTCTGCAAACATCTCTGAGCAATATAAAGTTTTTATTCATCGCAATTGCCAACTTAAATTGGAAAACTTTAAATAGTTGCAATGACAGGGGGAAAATGTTGCCCATATGCAACAAAAGAAGTTCACAAGACCATATCATCCTTAAACGAAATGAAATATTCACAAAGAAAGGTATTCTTAAGGAATATCTGCTATTGTGCAGGCACGTAGAGAGGTTGAGCGAGCCAGAAACCTTACGTCACTTACTTTGCAAATGCGCCACGCTTTGGAAGAATAAGTTAAAGTCTCTAGGGGTGGACAGTTTTAGAGATTTGTGCGAAACAGCAGAACCAAACAAGGAGAGTAACATTAGGACCCTTAGTTATATCATAATGAACCGTTTGAAATAAAGAGCTGATGCCCGGCAACCACTCCAAGCTAACCAGTCACATACAAGTTAATACTAAATTATAATAATACTTTCACAAACCGTGTTAAAGTGGGATCAAAACTTCACCCGTCGCAACGTGAAGCAAACTTGACGGAAATGGGGCCGATGAATATCAAACGCTACGGATCCTTTCAGAATATAAGACAAATGAGAACATATGAAAAAATAGACCACTACCCATCCATTACGTGTTATCAAAAACAGGTCAAGGCGATAGCGATAGCCTCTATTGTGCGTCGGAAATGAAAGTAAGCGGTTTAATAAAAAAAAAATTTAATAGTATCACGAAGGACCAAAATGGCAGGGCATATCAATCCTTTCGAGTGTATTTTTGAAATGAAATAAAAAAACCCATCAGCCGTTCGAAATTGGTTTGGATTGAATTGTAGGTCTCTCCAAGTCTTCCTATCTCTTTGCCTTTTGTAACATATCTACTTGAAAATAATATTAAATGAATTTATGTTTATATCATTCTTACATCTGAAATTAAGATTGTAGGCGTTTGCTTGCCTAAACGTGCTTCTACTTGTTACAAGATCAACTAATAAAAATAAATAAATACTATAAGACTAATAATTTTTGAGCTAGTATTAAACTAGTATACTGTTGACGAAAATCTGAAAATTATAAAAAATATTTTTATATTAATATTACCAGTTGATTGCATAGAAAAAAATACTAGTGGAGCTTCCTCGACACATCAGGCTCGAAATGGTTTTTAACTAGTATATTTGTATATAGGGTTCATATGAATGTATAGCATATTGGATTTATGACTGTTTGTGGCCGATATGTGATGTATTATTTCATCTTTTGTATCGTATTGTTACTCATACATACATATGGATATGCATACATAGTTACAAGTGTTAGTGTTGTTGTTGTTTTACCTTGGATAGACAAGCAATTAATACGAGTATAGCCGCATTCTGTGACACCATGGTGTATGATTAATTAATATGTGCATAAGAATAGGCTTTGCGGAAACAATGACAGTCAGTTATTGAGTCTTTGGTATTTGGGTCGTTCGAATTTGCTACTGCATAACATACCATAGAATGAATGCTGGTTCCTTGAATGGTGTTGCGCTATTATTGGCTTTTATTGTGACCGAGTGAAGGTACCGAAAGAGTTTGTGTTCAATCTGAACTGCAGTTTACTGAGCTGGTCTGTATTGAGACCTTATATCTTTGGATTCCAAAATGTATAGGGCGTTTATTTGCATGAAAAGTGTCCTACATTAACTAAGGCTCAAGGACCTTACATTCAATATTCAACGAATATTATTTGGAAGCAGATCTCATCAAAACAGAAATCAAAGCGGATTTTTTTTTATTCAAAAAGATTCTATATTAATATGTGATATTGGTCGTTAGTGCTCTCAAACACCTTATTTTAAAACGAAGTTCTGCCTCTTGAAATTAATTTGCATTTAGAAATTTAACGGAGACCATTAACTGTTAACTTCTGACTATAAAAAATAGCAACAAATATAGGTATATATAGAGCAGCATTCTTCTTGTCAATCAGCAAAAATACAATTAGAAATAACGAAATACTGGTACTTAAGATAGAGCAACTCAACGGAAAATCGTTTGATTTGCACTTGAAATAAGCCAAGCAAAGTAGAAATAGTAAATTGGAAAAGAGAATATCGCATAAAAGCAATTGCACAACAGAGTTGCAGGTGGATTAATGTAAACGGAAAACTACAAGTGACGATTCAAAAATGATTTTTCGTAACATTTTTATAAATACATATGTATATACGCATGTGCACAGTACATCAAAGATAAATTTGACACAAACGTTATCAACGAAATTGAACGAAGGATGGCTGGTGATATTGAAAAGATTGCTAACGCCTACAACAACCAGAGCCCCAAACCACCACCGCAGCACACAAAAATTGTTGCGAAATCCATTGATTAGAAAAGGGATGTCGACGCCATCGCTTTGGTAACCTTTTGTGAAAATATTTACACATTTTAATTGCATGTTGTTATGCGTTGGTGTGGAACTAGAATTTTCAGTTTGCAGGAAAAAACACACATACATATATTATATATCATATATATGTATATATAGTATATAAATATATACCCAAAAAAATTTTTTTACTGCTAGCACTTAGTCAGCAGGAAAATATGTAATAAGAAATTAAGTTGAAATTTTTAATTCACAATTTTTTAATACTAAACGTGTCTGCTCAGAAATTCGTGTAATCATTTTGACTGATTTTGTGGTTAAAACACATAAATAACATATTATTATCAAAATTAAAGCTTTTTGTGTACTTTTCTACTTCAATATTTATCTCGTCAAAAGGAATCTCAAATGAGTTAATTTTGTTGTAAGTTTTTATTGAGCCAGAAGCCTATTTGTTTGTATGAACTCAATATTTTTGTTATATAAGAAAGAAAAATGGTAGAAGTGACGGCTGTTCCGGAGATCACCATATCTCCTCATCAGACATCCTCATGAGTTAAGTTGAGCCTCTTACTTTATTTTGTTTCATTGTATTTAATTTATTTATATTTCATTTTACTCTACATTATTTAATCTTATTTTATTACACTTTGTTTTAATTATTTTTTATAATTTTATCTGTTTTACTTCGATTAATCTTCATTTATTTAATTTTTTTAAATTTATTTTATGTTATTTAATTTATTTTATTTTAATACGTTTTGTTTCAATTAATTTTTAACCTCTCAATTTGTTTCACATGGTTTAATACTATTTTAATTTATTTTACTTTGTTTTACTTTATTTTATTGAAGTAATTTTCTTTTTTCTTCTATAATTTGGATATATATGTTAATTAAAGTTATTTTAATTCATTTTACTCACATTTTTTTTGACTTTATTTCACTTTTTTAAAATTTGTGTATTGCTGTTTATTTTTATAGTTTTAATATTTGTTAGAAATTTTGCTTTTTATTTTATTTTTTTATTCTCCAATAAATATATATTTGCTTTTTTTCATAACAATTTACTTTATTTTAATCAATTTATTTTTTTTTATTAAAACCATTTATTTAATTTAATTAATTCAAATTATTAAGCTTAAATTTAATCATTTTATTTTATTTAAATTTATTTTATTTTGTATTAATATTCTATTTTAGTTTAAATTAAATGTATTTTATTCTTTTTAATTGTATTCCAATGATTTTTTCAATTAATTGTTCAATTGTTTATTTCAAATTATTTAGGTATAAACTTTTTTTGTTACATTTTAAACTAGTTTTGTTTTTATGTATTTTTTGCATTGTTTTTATTTTAATCGTTCGTTAAGAGTGCCTTATAGTGCACAACTATTAAAATTAAAAAAATTTTAAGAAATTTGAAGAGACTGGAACGGTTAGACAGATCGGGTTGCTCGTTACACCTCAAATATTACTACTTTAAGAGAAAATGTAGCCGAAGACCCGAATGTGTCAATTTCTTGACGTTCTCAAGAGCTGGGACTTTCTTACGGCACATTATGACGTAGTTTATACGTGGACAAGAATTATATACATACATCGATTGGATGGTACGTCGTCAAGACACATTTCTTACTGGAGGTATACATAAATAAGGAAAATTGTCGCAGTTGAGGCTCCGAAAATATTTTACCCAAAAAAACTTACTGTCTAGTGCGTTCTGTGGTCCGGAGGTGTTTGTTTTGTTATTGTGATAACAGTTGAAGTAAAAGTGCACAGCAAACTGGAAGTCTTGTTTAATAAAAAATTAGTTTTCAATGTAAGGCGTCAAATCTTCAATAAAGCTAAACACTTTAATACCTATAAATACTTGGATGAGATTATTTGACCGTTTTTCGAGAGCACAGAGTCAAAGCTCAACTCTCGAACCACCCAAGAGAAATCGATACTCCTCGTTACAAATAATTTCTACTATGTATTGCAAACAGAGTTTAAAAATGGACATGATACCGAAAGAAGTAGTACCTTATTCTAAAAGATTTTAGAACCATTGGAAGTAATGGATTAAGTATTTTACAAAACTCGATTAATCTTGGTGAATGTACAATTTAAAGTCAGTTTCAAACAACTACCAAAAGTTATATAAATGGTTAAAACCCCTCCCCCCAAAAAGGGCTGTTTTGAAAAAAATTCTGACTACACCTCAATAAGAGCCATGCTTCAAGGTCTGAACAAGTAAGTAATGTTTTCGTCTTGTAGATTGTTCTAAGATATGTTCGTTTATATAAGATTTTCTGGTAAAGCAAGGAACTTATAAGAAGTTTTGTTCTTTTGTTAGAGGATCCCAAACACTAGGTTCGGTTAAGATCTTCAACACTGTTATTGGCCAAGTCGTCACTTCATTTCATTTTCATGGAAATACCTCAAAGCCTATTGCGTGTGTACTGGCATTGGCCCGCAGCTTCAGTTGCGTGGGTTCAAAAACACAGTAGGCTTTGAGGTGGAAATGGGGCTGAAGAATAAAACGAAATAATGAAATACTTAGAAGCGAGAAGTATGAACCATAATATTTTATGCCCGCGAAAGTCCTAAGTACATCATTTCGACGCTTTTCCCTTTCCCATGACTCCATAGATGACCCTGAACTCCCAAAACTAGCCATATCTGAATTTTATATAAGACATGGGTTTAATCCGGCCAAACACACCAACTTAAGTTTCAAACAACGTACACGAAGAAAATTTAGCAGAGCATTAATAGTTTTTTAAATAATAATTAACGTAATGAAACAATTCTATTTAAATATTCTAAATTTTTCTTTCACTATACAATTTAGTTTACAAAACCAATTAACTTTTACGTAAACAACAGTATAAATCTTTACGGTTTTATTTCTGGTAACTCAAACCTAAACACTAACACAAACTATAAATGTACATACCTATGTATGTATTCTTCCTTTTCTTTATTGGCGTTGGCACCGTTTACGCGATTATAGCCGAATAAATATAAGAGCGCCATCCCTCTCTCCTTTTCGCTGCCTGGCGCCAGTTTGAAATGCCAAGTGAACCCAGGTCACCCTCCACTTGATCCTTCCAACGGAGTGGAAGTCTTCCTCTTCCCCTGCTTCCACCAGCGGGTATTGCAACGAATACTTTCAACGCTGAACTATGTCAATGGCGTCGTGTAACTCGTACAGCTCATCGTTCCATCGTCCTTGTGTTTGTTGACAGGCGTTCTTTGATACACAGAGGCGCGTGCGTATCTTCGCTGCGACAAGATAATTACCCGAGTCAATGTTAGGACCTCGGAACGTACGCTCATCTGAAACACTGGATAACATGTCTTCCGTCTATCACAACATGATCGATCTGGTTGAAAGTTTTTCGATCTGGAAACAGCCAAGTAGCTTGGTGAATATTTTTGTGCTGGAATCTAGTGCCACAGACAATCATCTTTCGGGCCCCGGCGATGTGGAACAGCCTCAGCCCATTTGGAGATGTTTCGCGTGGAGGCTGAATTTTCCAACAGTCGTACCAAAGATACCTTCTTTGCCCACCCTAGCGTTGAAGTCGCCAAGCACAATTTTGACGTTGTGGCGAGGGCAGCGCTCATAAGTGTATTTCAGGCGCTCCTAAAAGGCATCTTTGGTCTTCCGTCGGAGCGTGGGCGCAAATAAGTGTGGTTTCGTTTTGATGCGGATTGTGGCGAGACGTGCATCCACCAGAGTGAATACAAGTACTCGGCGACGGAGTCTATCTCCCGCCACGAATCTGACACCAAATTTGCGCTCCTTTATATGGCCGCTGTAGTAAATTTCACAAGAACCTTGTCTCGTCCATCGCAATTCTTGGACGGCAGTGATGTCAGCCTTTAACTTAAGGAGGACATCAACTAGCTGGGCAGCGGCACCTTCTCAATTAAGGGACCGAACAATCCAGGTACATGCCCTAAACTCGTAATCCTTACAATATTTGCGGGGGTCGTCATCAAAAGGGCGGTCCCTCAACCGAGGCTGGAATTGGTTTTACATTGGAATTAATTTTTTCAGGTGGTGGGGCTCAAACCCTACGCTCAACCGCATGGGATTCGCCTTCTCACTTTAGCTCGCCTCCAAACGGATGTTTGTTGGCTACCCAGGGGATACGTGGTCTAAGACCGGAAGTCGTGAGCTGCTTGAACTATATTCTGCACATAGCCCCATCCCCTATGTATGGATGCTTTTCATTAATATTATATGTATATACTCGTATATAAATATATATTATGTATAAATAAACACTCACATATATATATATATATGTATATATTTCTCTTTGTTTTTTTAGTATTACAATCTTAAGCATTTGATTTTCATACTTAACATATGTTATATTGTACATAGTTCGACTGTAATTTATTCCGCCGAAGGAGAAAAAAACTTGTTTTTTATAATCCAGATATTTATATATCCTTTTTTTCTACATGCGGGTTTTTTTCTTATTTTTTTGCTGGTGTGAAAAATTAAAGTCGGCTTCCTTTGGGTCGCCACGTGTAAATCCTTTGGGATTTCCCTTGCTCAATATGGATTTTTCCTCGCCTAACTGCTTACAAAGCTTTTTATTCAGATGTTGAGGTTCTGATTATATTAGTTGAAGTAAGACGAGTTTTACTTCGGTTAACAAAAGACCGCGAAGAATACTATATCTTTTGATATCTTCTTATTTTTATTTTAATTAGCGGACTAATAATACTTCACGCCACATTTTGATAATATTTTAGCTGATATATAATTTCTTTTAAATAAATATAATATTCCACGATTCCCGAGATGCTTAAAGTTTTGTTTCGTAGATGAGTTCTTGGCTCGATGGCTGTTGGATTCAAAAAGATCGATCTCAAAAAGAGTTTTTAAGCGGAAGCCATGTACTCACAAGGTATAATTCACATCTTTTTTGTTTTCTTTTATACACAATTCATTTATTTACTGAATCTGCTTTAATATAAGCCCAACAGTAAGTGTACAAATCTTAAGAACTAAATTACAAACATGATAGCTCGAGTTATGTAACTCTGAGCCCTTTTTACACGCTTTATATTAGCTTCACTTGTATGTCAGTCAGTATGTCAGTATGTCTGTCTGTCAGTTTGTAACTTTTTAGCTAAAAAGTTAAAAATAAATATAGTTTAAAAAAACTAAAAAAACACGCTTTTAAAGAATATTGTACTAAAAAGTTGAAAATAATTTTGAAAATAAACTTAAGACAATAGTATATAAAAAATACTTGTATAATTAAGAGAAAAGCGTGGGGCGCTCGATATATGGAAATTATGGTACAAAGCTCCCCACGCTTTTCTCTTAATTATACAAGTATTTTTTATATACTATTGTCTTAAGTTCATTTGGCTGGAATACATTACTTAAATGCTTTACAAAGCAATTTGCCTTTTCTTCGTTACCACGTGTCCAGTTGCCATTTGGGTCCCTGATTGGCATATTCACTTCTATTGGAGGTTTAAATTTCTTTTGTGCTTTCCAGGGTGAGTATTTTTTGGCAGAATTTGGTGCCTTGGCATTGTGATCTTCTGCTTGTTTCAGTGCACTTTTCAGCTTCCTCTCTGCCGCTTTCGACCGTAACTTTGCGGCTGGAGAGCGATATTCTTGCCATTCTCTCCGCAAACGACGCTTTTTCTTTACTAATTTTTCAATTTCTGCATTTATTAGGATTTTTGGGCACGTAATAGGCTTTTTACTTTTGGAGTTGCTATGGTTGCCGCAGAAACAAGGACATTACTGAGCTCATTAATGTAGTCATCAATATCGTTTTCACAATTCAATATTGGGTTGATGTTAATATGACTACTAGTATATTTTTTGTATTTTAGCCAGTTTGTTTCTCTGTTTGTTAGTCTTAATTCTTGTGCAACTATCTTCGGGCGCTCGTAAAATTTTATTAGAACTGGTGAGTGTTCTGAAGACAACTCAGCAACTGTCATAGCTTATACAAGTTGCCTGTCAATTTTTCGTGAGAGAACAAAGTCTATTAAGTCAGGTATTTTCTACTGATCGGTAGGCCAGTATGTTGGTCGACCTGGGGAAATACAATCTAATTTGTTACGCTTGTTTATAATAAAAGAGCGAGGACGAAGTTGGCAATTTGATTTACCGAGTGACTCCAGTGCAAAAAAAATTTTGTTTTATGAAAAAAAATTTGAAATAATATGATCAAAAATGTACATAATTTATGTAATAAAAATTGAGTATCTATATTGTCTAGACAGTACAACCGTACAGTTCATAATGGATGGTAAGGGGTTCGTCTTCTCACTTTGCCTCGCTTTCAAAAATTTGTTTGTTGGTTACGCCGATGATGCTTGGTCTAGATCAGACCTAAAATCAAACGTTACGCGAATCGTATGACATTGTTTACGACATTTCCTAGATGAATAACAATCAAGAACCTCCCACTCTCTTCGTTCTCTGTAGATGAAACCAACATAAATATATCAGACCTATGAGCCTCATGGAACTTTTTAACATTAAACAAAAAATAGTTGATAATAGGCGGCCGGGGTAGCCGAGTGGTTAGCATTACGTACTAACATTCGGAAGGCTCGAGTTCAAATCCCGGTGCCACCAACATCTGAAAGTTATGGAAAATTAATTTAAATAAAAATTATGGTAAATTTTCTAATTGCGTTTGCCCCTCGGCAGGGAATGTCCACCCATCCGAGTGTATTTCGGACATGAAGTAAAGGCTCCTCATAAAACAACCATTAGCCGTTCGGACCGTTCGTATGAACTGTAGATCCCTCCATTTGTTGGAAAAACATCAAGACACAAAACCACAAATTGAACGAGGAGCTCGGTCAAAAATCGCTTCAGCGGTTACAATGCGCCAATTATATACATAGTTGATAATATTGCCAAAAGTGCGTCCATCCGTCTGGCAACCGAAACAGTACAGGAAATACGCAAGTCGCTAAAAGCGAAGCACAATGAAATATTCGAAAAGACTGACAGAAGAATCAAGGTGAGATTGAATGCCTTAATGACTTGCAGAATCACCAAAATCACGTGCAAGGGCACCAAAAAATAATGAATATATTTTTTTTGGAATGATTGCAGGAAAGATATTAGCCTAATGACAGGTCACAACCTAATGGCATCAAACGCGAGCCGAGTGGGTACCAGTAAGTATGACACATGCAGGATGTGTAGGGAAGAAGACATGAGTGAGACACCTCTCTTTACCTATATTTTTGTACAGAAGGTTAAGTTCTCCTCCTATTTCAATTCTCGCAGAAATCAGCAAATGGACAATGCAAATAATTTGAATAAATAAATTTAAAGCAATTTCGTACCCATGCTATTTTTGTCTTCATATTTGTAAGCAACCTCCAAATATAAACGCTTTTACCGACGGGTGTATATTTTAGTCCGTCGGCTTGGTCATGGTAAAACATTTTATGTTCATAGTGCATGTTTGCGTATACATTATATATATGTATGTATACCATTGTGGAGTATAGCATTATAAAATAATACGCTCTGAAAATCCTTTGGGTAAAATGTCATAACAAGCAAAATGGGTAGAGCTGCTTACAAAAACAATAGGTAAAAAATTAAAAAATAAAAAAAAGTTTTGTCTATGAAAAAACTGTTAACTGTTGTAGATGTCACATCAATTGAGTGTCCTAGTACTTGTGGGATTACCTCAAAGGGAATATCTTGCTGATTTCAGAGTCGATCTCAAATCCGGTCTGTGAGTGACATTTAGCTCATTAAATGTAATAAAATGCGGAAACTTTTCTATTGTGACCAGTATAAGAAGAGAGTGTGGTTCTTATTTATTTGCATACTCGTACATCATGAAAAAGTTTGCGCAGGTCAGTACGCTGCAGCTGAGCTCAAACAGCGATAGTGCATGACAAAGATATACTATGGTGCTCATGGGAATGAAGACTCCGTGTGGACATATAATAATTGAAATTGTACTTGGCTTTGCACGAAATTGACATTGAAGAAAAGTAAATGCAAAAAAAAATGATTGAAGATTATGTTAGTTGAAATGAGTTGTGTAGGAATATTGGAGGGTACGATAAGTTTCACAGCTTCGAAAAATCTTTTTATTGCTTTATTAATTTCTACATCATCATGAGTTTGAGCACCTCAAAAACTACTAAGCTGATCTTGATGACTTTTTACACAGGTCTTTAAGATTCATCAGAAGGATCAACATTAGATAGAATATCAAAATCACGTGCTACTCCTTCTAGACCAGACCGCGTAATAAAGAGACGCAGTCTTATGGGTACTCATGAAAGAGGAATGGGCTTCTTCTCGGACGAGTTCTGCTGCAGCCACAGGGACATAGGTGAGGAGGAATCGGTGGAACACTATCTCTGTCACTACCCAGCTCTCAGTGCGGTCCGTTATCGTTCTCTCGGAAATTTACAGATCTTGCATTGGTAGGTGTCAATAACCTCCTAAATTTTAAAAAACATACCAAGTGGTTTGAATATTTGGAAAGGTGAAAGTAATCTCTTTAGCAGGACCAAAATTAGTATCACAATGGGCCAATAGACTTAAACAATGTTTTTGTTTTTTATTTTGCACTTCGGATGAATAAAATATTTTATTTTCTATATAAAAAAATGTTTGAAAATGTTGTCAAGACGGCGAAATTAATGAATTTTAAAAGACTCATGTCAACCCATAAGTGATAAAGTCAAATATCGCTTAAAATATCCAAACCTAGATAATTCGGGCACATACGAGTCCTTCGTATGGAATCGCCCATAATTATAGAACACTTCACTTTCATTATCTTTGCTTAACTAGAAGGAAAATTACAATGCACTCGACTTCCTTCCTCCATTCAGTTTTTTTTGTGGTTTTTAAATGATTTTTTTTTGTTACAATCACAATTGTTCAAGTCTCTCTTGCCAATGTCCCTTGGCCAATTAAATGGCAGACATACAATTATTAACGAAGTCAGCCACACTACCATTTAATTATTTCCTCCCAAAGGATAGTCATCTGAATGAAAAAAATAAAACATAATACTAAGGACGAAGTACAAAAAATATCATAGAAATGTAAAAACAAAAGCATATGAAAGATGTAAATTCTCAAATAAGCTACACACAACGACACTTAGACAACGACAAAGACAATGAGAGCTTGTTGTGGAAAACAAAGAGGGGCAATCCAAAAAGAAAACTATTTTCTTGCTTTTCTTAGAAAACATTATTAAATGTCAAGCAGTTACAAACAGTTTGCTTAATGACAAAATATTTTCTTTTCATCTCGTTTACTACATAGTATTCTGCTTCGATTTTTTAACTTTAATCCAATGGCTTACCGCCCATTTCTACTCTTCTTTGGGACGAGCACTACATGATTTTTATCAATGTTGGTATAATTTCATCGCAGACAATTGAAAACAGTGAATTTCCCATTTCACCTAATCGTGGTCCAGCTAGAAAATCAAGGATCAAAATCTATCACATCCATAGTAGATAGCAGCAATTTATTCTGATATGATTTAAGGGACTGCTCCTGGAGCATCCCTTAATTGTCCCAGCTCGTTGTTGCCCTAGTTACGCTAAAGGGTGACCTCATGGCCGTCCAAAAAAGAGCGATGGACCGGAAAAAGATGGAGAGTTGTAGGCCTTTGGGACATTCACTATGCCGGATATATACAGAAGCGGAAATTTGGTATCGGATACGTGTTGGTGGAAAGCCTGAATTGCTGGAAGTCTGGCACTTACACCGACGGATGAACGGGTCGCCAATATCCGCTTACTAGTGAAGTTATTGGAATTTATGCTGATCGACTTCGCCGAGACGCGAAATATGGTTGTCTGTAGTACTGTTGTTGTTGGAAAAAATCACAAGATCGTTCATGTTGTTAGTGGCGGATGACTAATATTCTCAACGTTCAATGGCCTTAGCAGCAAAACTCATTGTCTATACTGACAGTATCAAAAGCAAAGCGTAGTTCGAATTGGGATGTGAGATGTTCGGCATCACACAATATTTTAGATAGGAGAAAATAGTAAGAGTTGCAGAGTTAAATAGCCAGTGTACAATCTTTTTATACGAGTGTAAAATTGCGGGCGTATTTCGATGATCTTCCTGTCACTAACCTTTACGACCACATCTTTCGTTCTTTTTTCCAGTTTATACAAAAAAGCAAAAGGAACGAGTCTCAAGGGGAACAAGGACAAGACGAAATATCTCATGTCGTCAAAGAAACAGTCAGCGCACTCACGTGTCTTGGCTTCTACGTCATTAATGACACACACAACTATAAAGTTGTATATGATTTCGTCTATCTGAAAACCAACGAAAACACTCAACCATACAGAATTACTCATGCCTACAGATGATACTTTGTACTGAGTAGGCATTTAAAAATATAAATTCCTCTCTTGACGTACAAACTTCAACCAATTGCTCATCATTCTTGTCCTGTGGTATGCTGCAGAAATTTGGATGATGACAACATTCGCTGAGTCGTCATTAGCTGATTTGTGGTCCCTTGGGTTTTGGCTACGGTGAGTACAGTAGATGCTGGAGCTATGAGCTGTACGACATAGTTCAGCAATTGAGAGACAGCGGCTACGTTGGCTACGTACTAAAAGCTTAAGCTTTGAAGGTTGCAGTGGAAGTCCTACATCATGTTGCAAGATCAGATAGAAAAGGATCTGATCATCATTTCTGTGAAGAGAAAAAATAGCTGGAAACAACTAATACTTGCGTAATTGAAAATGTATGTGTCTTTATGTGTACCTCGATAACGTTTCTTTCAGTAGGTTCCGTAAAGGTTGATTTCTCCTTCTACAAGTCTGACTCTTTAAGAAGCAAGTACCTTTTAAATATTATTTAATCCAATACTTTTGACTAAAGCTCGTTTATGGCCAGTTTATTCAAATGAATATTAAATTTTCTAATAAAACACTACCTTTAGTAATTCAACTCAACAACGCTTAAGCAATAACCAAGCACATCAATATACATATATACATATATATACACATATTTTTTATATACCAACATTCCATACCCCTACGCAAAAGTATGTAATCCAATAGTTCAAAACAGGGATTCTAACCCAAAAACCTTAAATATTTGAGCGCCCAGAAAAGCACTGATTGGCAGCAATGACTGCAATATGTCTTCCATTGGCACAGAGGCAACGGTTTTACAAATATTTACATACCTTGATTAACTGCCGATGGTGATAGGATGCTGACGATGTAGGCAGCTGAGGAGTAGCAAAGGTTATCAACAAAATTTTCTTTGCCTTCTAAGTATCAACAAAAAAATACATATACTCACACTGACAGCATTTCATTAACAACAACAACGATAGCACATCAGCAGCCACTGAGCAATTCAACCCAATTTCAGTAAATCCACAGTAAAGCTATTTTTCTGCTTTTTTGCTGCTCTTTTGCAATCTCACCTATAAGGTTTGAAAAATGATTTAGTTACTTTTATGTACAAAAATAAGAATGTGAATAAATGTGTATATCAAAATTAGCATATCCTTAGAAAATATTACATATTTCTTATCGTCTACACTATAGAGTTACAGAGCGAGATCTTTCATGTTTCCATATGAAGTTTTGATTGCACTAAAATTTTCATTATCTAGTGCTGCTCATCAAATGTTTAGGACCACATTAATAGCACTCACCTAAGTACGTATTAGAAAATATGCGTAGTCCTCTTCTCAAATGGTCTGCATTGATTTAGGCAACAGAAGGCTAAGCTACACCTATGAGATCGTTTGTATATTTTACTGTGATTAGACATACGTGTATACTTCTGAATGTAATATTTTGCATTGTTCAAATTTTTGGAAATCTTACATCCAGGAAAGGATTATTAGAAAGAGCGAATTGAGTGAGTAAAAACCAAACAAAACCAAAAAAAAAAGAAATCTGCCAAACTTTAGTAAAGACAACAAAAGGATGTCAGGGTCCCAAATGAGTGCGTATCTCAAACTCGACAGGTAGGCAAACGAGTATTGAATGCAGTGAGCAACGAAGAACATAATTCATTCAGAAATATGACAGGCAAAAGCACACACTTTTTGTGTTTATTTACACCAGCAATCTATGGCTCCTGTTGGAAAAAATAAACAAACAACACCAACAGATTTTCATTGAAATGTAGAAAATGAAATTTATTATTCCAGAAATAATATATATATTTATACAAGTATACATATTTTATACATACAGACATACAGTAGGTCAAAATTATATAATATGTTCCTATATTTAGTTAGCGTAAACTGTGAAAATCAGTTTCACTTTTCCTAAACATTGATTACTTTTTTAGAAGTTATTAGGAATTCTCACAGGGCATTCGTTTCACAACTTTGAGGACTTTTTCTCAAACATCAAAATGAATTATGCCTTTATAGGATGTTGAGGATTTATTTCTTACAACAGACCTTCGGTAACCGTTGTAAATCATTTTGAAACGTCAAAAGTTCTATCGAAATATTCCGAACATCACTTTACAAATTGATGTATGGCTGTTTTCTTTAAAATTTTTACAAGCAAATTCACTTGTTGACAGTCATTTATATGAAGAAAAATGTCCTATGTGCGGCAAAAAATTATGATATTGCCAACAGTTGATGAAAAAAATGTTAGGAAAAAACTTCTTGAAGCTAAATTATTTTATATGGCTTAAAAGAAAGAGATTTTTTCTACAAAAGGTTGAAAAGAATTATAAAATCTAACCACCATTATTAGTTTCATTGGAACTCGTAACCTTCGTGTAAATCAATTAAAAAATTTCGAGGTTTGTCGCAAAGACTTGTAGAAAAAAATTCAGCTGAGGCAAATTAGCGCAAATCTGTGGGTTGGTACAAATCGATTGATGCGTTGTTGATTTCTTCAGTATATGAATTAACTGTTTGTGAACAGTCTTCGTATTTTGGGGAGCACATGTGAGGTTTTTATGTGTTGTTTTCGCTATTTATTTTATTTTAACTTATAAATTATTAGGTTAAAATGATTTAATGCTTATAAATTATAAATAATTTTTTTTTTTAACTCTGACTACGATTTTAGGAATGGATTTGTCCATGGCTAACTATCCGAAGATAAAAGTTTTAAATCTTAACCTAGGCAAAGCTCAAGCTAATGGACCCAATATCCATATTTTCTCGATCCGTCCCAGGTCCACTTCCCAGAAGAAAAAGTGTTCCCCAATTTAACTTATGCCAAAAGCTTTCTCTGTGCCAAATTTTATGTAAATCTAACGATTTAAAATTGAGTTAAATTTTTTTCGAATAGGTTGATTTCATATCGCATGCCTTCGTCTTACGAAGAACCTACTCTCAAAGCTTCAGGTCTCTACGGATATGGGTTGATGCGTGAGTCATTTAGGTCAAAGCCTTTGTATACAAATTAATTTTTTACTTAAAAATAAAAAAAGGATTTTAGTTGCGCGCTAATTATTCGGCAGCGTGAACATCTTTATTCAATTTCAACTGTACAAATGATAACTAAAGCTAAGCTTAATCCTATATTTATACTAGTGTCAAAACAAGTTTCTATGCTGTGGCGTGACAATTCCTAACGGTATTCGTAAACAAAAATATACGCTGCTTAAGTAAAGCAAATATATTATGTTAACTTACACACGACAACTTGCGTATGTTATATTTTATTATGTTAATTTACATACCTATACATATGTTAGTTTACAGAATTTAGCTTGTGTTATGTTAATTTACAAATGTTAACTCCCCCTTCTTTAAATCGATCGTCCTCGATCGGCTTACTGACACGGTTTTTTTTTTGGTTTGTGTTACAATAAGCAATCTGTTTGTGGTTGCACTAAATTTCTATGTATGTTACATATTCTTAATTTTGCTATAAATTATTTTCCTTTACTTCAAATACAATTTTCTTAAGATAGTTTAACAAATTTAAAAAGCAAGTTGTTTCCTTATTTAATTTACAGAATTTGGCATTTACATTTCTCAAGTCTATAAACTTTTTTTGGATAAGCGGATATTTTATGTGGAATACTATTATATTATGCTCATCATTATTTTGTAAAATGTGAAATTTAGACACATCCATTAAGTCAGTCGGTATTAAAGTAATTTCAGTTTTTATTCAGTAATTTATTCAGGTTCTAGTAATAGCATCTCCTGAAATGTACGATATCCACAAATTAATGTTTTAAGATTATCTTTATGGATTATCCTATTTCTAAATTGTATTCTGACCTTATTCCCTAAGTCTTCTTCAATCTTTTGTTTTTTATACCTAGGGCCCATCTTATTCCTTTGACCCACTAATTTTTCATAAACTATATCGTTTTTCTTATAAATTTTCGTACTATTCGGGTTATTTCTTGTCAGCATTTTTTCCTGAGCTATTTTTAGAAGCCTCTCTATATTATCGAGCCTTTTTTTATTGTATAGGATTTCGAACGGTTTTTCATTAGTAACCGAATGTATTGAGATATTGTATTGTTGAACCGCTCTGTAAATTGCTTCAATATCGCTAATTAATTGAAATTCCTCTTTTAAGCATCTTGACATCTCAAGTAGAGTCGAATGAACTCTCTCAACCTGCCCGTTTGTAGCACTGTGTCGGGGGCTACAAAAATAAAGTTCTATTCCTAATCTTTGCATTAAACTTTTAAATTGTTGTGTAGTGAATCCTGGCTCGTTATCTAAGGTGATCTTTTTTGCTTCGGGGAAGTTTATAAGCATCTCCATAATTTTTTCATCAAGTTTAAGTTTGTCCTCAATTTGTTTAATGATTAAAAATTTTGAATAAGCATCAATACATGTAATAAATTTTAGTTTTTGAACATAAAAAATATCTATATGGATCTGCTCCCCCTCTTTCTTAGGAATTGGAGCCTCGCCAATTGGTACTATTTGAGGTTTCCTACAATACTTGTTTTTATTACAAATTTCACAGCTCTTAATGAATTGCTTAAATTCCTGCCTCATCTTTGGCCAATAGTATTTATCGCAAACCTGCTTGTGATTTTCAATATAGTTTCTATGGGCTCTTGTATGGGTTTGCTCAATTATAATCTTTTGATCATCTGTATTGACTATGTCTATGGGAAAATTTCTAGTGTAAACAAACTTGTTTAAAAAGTTATCTTTTACTGGTTGCTGAATTTCGTATAAGACTTCCGGTGTGCAGTGTATTCCTGTTACCAGATTGGGTTGCAAAAACTCTTTAAAAATATTTATTAAATTATCCACTGTGTCATACTCTATTATATGTCTTGTTCTATCAAAATTTTTTACAGATTCATGGATTGTAAATTTTGGATTTTTCCCTAATAAAACTTGTTGTTTAAATTCATTCAATGGTTTCGGTGTTACTTTTATTACTTCGTTTAATGTGCTTTCGCACGAATGTTGTGTGTCATCGGTTGATGAAGAATCGGAAAGATTATTTATATATTGCCTGGACAAAGCGTCAGCAACAACGTTTGTAGTTCCTGGCTTATATACCATTTTAGGTGAAAATTCTTCTATAAATGCCGACCATCTCTTAATCTTTGAGTTTGGATTTTTTGTTGAAATTGCGAAAGTAAGCGGCTGGTGATCTGTATGAATTTCTAAGTCAGATACTCCATACAAATAATTTCTCAGTTTCTTTAATGCCCAAACGATAGCGTAAAGCTCTTTTTCGTTTGTGGCGTAATTTGACTCTGTGCTATTCAAGGTTTTTGAAATAAAAGTGATTGGTTTTCCTTCTTGTTGCAGTACCGCGCCTATTGCGTCATTTGATGCGTCGGTAGTTAATATAAATTTTTTTTCGAAATCTGGTAGCGTTAGCTCCACTTGACCCATTAATAAATTTTTAATTTTATCTACTGCTAAAATTCCTTCTTGGTCTAATTTTATTTCAATTTTTTTTGACATATATTGTGACACCATTCCATTTTTTCATGACAAAAATTTTGTTAACGGCTTCGAAATTTTTGCATAATTTTTTATAAATTTCCTATAATATCCGGCCATTCCTAAAAAACTTCTTAACTGCCTAAGTGTAGTTGGTATAGGGTAATTACTTATTGCTTCAATTTTTTTGGGATCTGTCTTAATGACATTATGACTAATAATATAGCCTAAAAATTCTACATCCTCTTTAAAAAAAATAGATTTTTCTATTGAAATTTTCATATTGGCATCTCTGAGGATTTGGATAATTTTTTCCAAGTGCTCAGAATGTTCTTCAATCGATTTTGAATAGATGATTATATCATCTATGTAGACGTGACAAAACTTTCCAATGTAATCCCTTAAAATCTCGTCCATCGCTCTTTGAAAAATACTGGGGCCATTCTTCAACCCGGAGGACATCCGTAAATACTCGTATTTACCATTGTTAACTGAAAATGCCGTCCTTTCAACATGTTCCTTTTTCATGAGTATCTGGTGAAAACCAGATTCGAGGTCAATTGTTGAGAACCACTTGGCCTCTCCTAAATTTGAAAGAATGACATTAGTGTCTGGAATCGGATACTTATCCGAAATTGTGTGCTCATTTATTTTTTTATAATCAATCACCATTCTTAATTTTGGTGTTCCATCTTTATTTATACCCTTCTTTGGAACCACCCATACCGGGGAGTTATAGGGACTTTTACTTGGTTGTATTATATTCTTTGCCAACATTTGTTGAATCTCCTTATTTATAAATGAATTAACCCCCAAGGGATAAGGATACTGTTTGCTCCATATAGGCGCTTCAACAGTTGTCCGGATTTCTGCCTGAACATCCGTTCTAAAAGGTAAACTCAAATCTATATTTGAGTGCATTAATTTAATTTTTCGTTCAATATTTTTCTTAATTATTTCAATTTTTTCTACCATACTCTTCCTTAAAGGACTTTCCTGGTTGCCCTCAATTAACCTTAAATTGCAAATATTATAGTTGGGTTTGGGTATCGGCTCATTTGGTTGACTTGAAGTACCCTTCTCTGTTTCAAGAATTAATTTTTTTAAATCAATTCTGGCCTTTGCTTTAATAAGCAAACTCATTCCTATTAAGATATCTGTATCTAGATTAGTGATTTCATAAAATCGGGTTTTAATATTGAATATAATAGCTTCTGAAAAATGTGTTATAATTGTATATCCGTTAATAGTTTTTACTCTTTTATATATTTCTATTTTTTTCCTATTGGGTAAGGTGTTTGGTTTGCAGTAGCAACATGTTGCTCCTGTATCCAATAAAATTTTTACTTCCCTTCCGGAATTTCCGATTTTTCTAAATATATGGGGCAGTTCTGTTCCTGTCCCCGATTTTCCCCTAAAAAAGTTACTTCATTCAAATTATTAATTCTCTGCTTGTTTGCTAAATTGGCTGCTAAATTGGCTGCTAACTGCTGGCCTTTTAGATGGTTGGTTGAAATTTGGACGAGTTGAATAATTTTGTTGGTTGGAGCTGTTGGCAAAGTTTGCCTGGTTAGTTTGATATTGAGAAAAATTTCCATTATATTTATTTTGTTTGAACCTTGACAAGGAAGGATTTACCTCCATTGGTTGTGGTTGGTAACGAAATCTATAATTTCCGCTACTTGGTATGGCAGTGTTGTCCTTTATTGGGAATCTTAAATTATTTTTGAAGTTGCTAAAAGGTTTCTGTGTTATCTGATTATAACTTTTTTCCGTTCTATGAAATTGTTCAACAAAGTTCGTTCTCATACGATTTGCCTCTATTTCATGTGCTTTGGCTAGGGCATTTGGAAGATCTTCGGGTGATAAGGAAAATAAAATGTCGTTTAAAGGACTTTTCAAACCCGTAATAAAAACTCGCAGGGCATGTTGCCTATTCTTTTTGTTAATTTCCCTTGTTATTTCTGTTTTATTACCGTAAGTCATTATAGTTTTATTTATTAAGAGCGTTAATTTTTGGTTTTTTTCACTGTAGTAGTCTATTACTGACTTATTACCCTGCCTCATGATTCCTAATTCTTGCTCCAATATGTGAACCGGCCTCTTATCTGCATATGCGAAATCAAGCCTACTTATAATGGCATCGAAATTAAGTACTGTTCCATGATTGGATAGGACATCATTCGCGTCGCCTATTATTTTGTTCCTTAGTATTGTCAGGGCAGCGAAATATTTTCGACTATCTCTCGTGTATAGACTCATAGAATTACGTGCTGCTTCGCGCCAGCTAACGTATGAATTTCCATTACCCGTGAAAGTTGGCATTGATTTTATAATGTCCAAACTTTCCTCACACCCTATGCTGTCATTTATAACTTGTTGTTCATATTCGGCTACTGTCGTACTAACAGTAAGTAGCTCTAATTTCCTACACAGTGTTTTTAATTCAGCCCGAAGCGGAGCTGTACTAATTTCAATCATCCTAGTTACCAAATTTGCATCTATTGTATTGGTTGCCATTTTAGTAAATTTTTCAATTAAATCGTCCAGGATGTATTTTCTTTTATTATATTATATTTTTTTGGTTTTATTTTTACAAATTCAAAAAAAAAATTTTTTTCTAATAAAAATAGATCTGATCTTTCATGTACTTAGTAAAATGATGTTTTTACTATAAAAACAGTGGTTTTTATTTAAAACTTTACTACTACAAAATTTCGGCAATTTCCGCTTCTAATAAATCTCGAATATCTTTTTTTGCTTATCTTTTTCTGTTTACTTATATATTTAATATTTTCTTGCTCGTTTGAATATTTAAAAAAAAGTTTTTTTATTTCATATTTTGTGTAAAATACGTTGATTTTATATACTTATAAAATATGACCTAATTGAGAAACATACATTAACCAATCAATAAATCTGTTAATTAATTAAAATTGTAATAATAACAATAAAAATATAATTTTTAATTTTAATCTATAATGATAATAATAATAATAATAATAATGATGAGAATAACAATGAGAATATATATTTTTATTGCGTTAAATTCATATGATTTCGCTTTTTATTTAATAATTTGAAAAATGTTTATTTAAGTTTTTCTTTGTACTTTTTTTTCCTACTGTTGTATTTATACTCGTTACCTTGTTTGTATGTATATAGACTCTCTAAACATCATTTATGTATGTCGTGCAAAATCTATTTTTAACTCGAACGTTCTTTCCCACGCTGCTCAAATTTTAATATTTTTTCGTAGTTAAATCTGCGCCAAACTCGAAAACACTCCACAATTTTACAATAATTCCTTCACCAAGTACATCAATATTCCTCCATTGGACCCATTTCGAACGGCCTTTTTAATGTCGTTTTTTATGTATGTTTATTTGTTTCTTTTACATATTTTTCAGCTTGCAGTTTTTTTATCGTTTGAGTTCTTTTTTTGTTTTTTTAAGGAAAGTTCACTTTGATTGTATAAATTTTGTATACTATTTTAAATGTAATGATTTCAAGATTTTCGTTTATTTCGTTAGTTCTCTTGTTTTTCAATATTTTATGATTTTATTTTAATTTTGTATTAACTTCTTTCATACGTTTTTTGTTTTTTTATTTAATTTTATGTTTTCTTTACAAGCTACTGTCACAATTTCACAATTTACAACTATCAGAGTTGAGCAGAAACAAATCTTTGCGATATTCTTTAAAATGTTTTATTTCTGGGTGCGGACTCTTCATACCTTCTTTTAACTTTTTATTCGTTTGTATTCGTTTGTATTTGTTTTTTTTTAATTTTTTTTTTATTTTTTAATTGAAGATTTTATTAAATTTGAGTGAATAAAACTTTTAGTCTAAGTAATTATTTAATTGAATATTTATTTGAGTTTTTTATTCACTTATAGTCAGGTAATTACTTAATAGAATAGTTTTTTTTTAAATCTTAGTAATTTATTCACTTTTAGTCTTACTAGTTATTTAATTGAAGATTTTTATTATATTTGATAAAAATCCTGCGATTTTTTGTTTTATTTTTTCCCTTTTTTAAGGTACTTATTTTTTTTTAGCACTCGACGAATCCTTACTTATTTATTTTCGGGATTTTCGCGTTAGTGCCCCACGTTGGGCGCCAATTAATTTTTTACTTAAAAATAAAAAAAGGATTTTAGTTGCACGCTAATTATTCGGCAGCGTGAACATCTTTATTCAATTTCAACTGTACAAATGATAACTAAAGCTAAGCTTAATCCTATATTTATACTAGTGTCAAAACAAGTTTCTATGCTGTGGCGTGACAATTCCTAACGGTATTCGTAAACAAAAATATACGCTGCTTAAGTAAAGCAAATATATTATGTTAACTTACACATGACAACTTGCGTATGTTATATTTTATTATGTTAATTTACATATGTTAACCTATACATATGTTAGTTTACAGAATTTAGCTTGTGTTATGTTAATTTACAAATGTTAACTTACATACCATTGTACAATATATGGATTACTTTTAGCACGAAATACCTTGAAATATTTTTAAACAACTTCTATGGAACTTATAATAACACAAATAAATTACGTTTATTATTAAAAATTAAAATAGTTTTGTATTCAAAAAATGTATTTTAAACTCCAAATATTTTGAAATTCTAAACTTGAATTAAGTGGTGGAATAAAATGTATAGGTATACCACTCAACTCTGTTGCCATGTAAAACGAATGGTACGTTCAATATTAGCTAAATTCGTGGGTGCAGCGTGAGTTTTACAAAAAACATCTATTCGTTGTTTTTCGCATACATTTTACATTAGATAGTAAAAATAAGTCTAATGGCATTTTCAGATAACTTATGAGCCACAAAGACGAGTCACCGGGAATTTTAAAGGAGAGTTAAATTTAAAAATGTTATAAATTATAGTGAGAAAATGAGTGAAATGAGATTCGAGCTTGCCCCAAGTCTTGAAATCATCATCGGTGGTTATCTTTATTTTATGTTAACAAATATAAACTCGAAGCTTTGAAGCAATCTCAAACATCCTACCTGACAGTAGTACAGAAATATCGTTTTCTGTAACATTTTCATTACTTTTCAAATTGTGTGGTTTGGTTTGAAATTTTCCAAATTAATGTTATAGTATGCAAAAATGTGCATTTGCTTTGTAAAATTCATTTCAATATAATCTTTAAAAGCAACATTTCAACAACTTCGATTCAAATATTCCAAGATCAGTCGTTTTTTGTTTACTTTCCTGCCATTCGAAAGATAATATATCCTCAAAGTTTATAACTTATGTTTTATAACAAAAATAGTTAAAAGGTGCTCGTGCCTAAGTTGTCTACTAAGTTTATGATCCTGGCATGATACAGGCAGGAAATCCTTATCGTTTATTCGTTCACACGATAGTCTACTACTCTTTATTCATTTTTGTTTTATAATACAACTAAAATTATAAAATAAAGAATATTGTAACGATTTTTACTGTACACAACCACTTTTTTGAAACACACATACTCACTCTATTAATTTCACTTTGCACCGATGTTTTCCCCAACGAGTTTACTTTCTAACTTAATTACGCTATTGGCCGCTCTCTATATTACACTTTTACTCACTCTGCAAATTTTTGGCTTGTTCTTACGATAATATTCGATACTCGCGCTCTGGAATGTGCTTTAATTATCGGTCTCTCTTTTCCATATGTCATTCGTATTTGGCATTTTCGTCACACTGTCTTCCACCTCAGTCTGAGCGAACCGATAACATACACACGCTGCAAGTCTTTCCAAGTTTCTTGGTCACCACGGTCTGTATTCGATACTTTATGTTGTTTAACCATTTGATTAATTTATATGGACCTTAAAAACTGGCGGTCGTGGTAGCCGAGTGGTTAGCATTACGTACTGACGTACGGAAGGCTCGGGTTCAAATCCCGGTGCCACCAACTTGAAAAAAAGTGGTGGAAAATTAATTAAAATAAAATATTAAGTTCAATTTTCTAATTGCGGTCGCCCTTCGGCAGGGAATGGCCACTCCTCCCAGCGTTTTTAGGACATGAAATTAAGGCTTTAAGGGGTTTTCCGTAGTGAGTTCAATAACAACACTAAATCTCCACCTCGAAAACCTTAAGAGTTCGTCACCTTATCATACCTGGCCTTCGATATCTGCATCATGCACAATTCTCTTGGATCAGTCGCTCCAATAGGACGTGTCAAAGGAATTGGATTGTTGTTATTTTTGAAATAGAAATGAAAGATTTAGCACTTCGACCAATAAAATAAAGTTGTGGTTTAAATAAGGCAATGTCTATATTTTATTTGAATGATATATGTAAATTAACACAAAATATTTACTATTAGATGAGGCGGTCGAAAGTGTTCCGTTCATCTCCAAGGATGGGACGTTAGACACAATTCTTTCTGCATGCCAATTTACTCCTTATTTTAAATCACCAGGCAATCAAAGCTCAGTACCGAAGAGTGCTGCGGACCGATATCCCATCAGCAACATATGATTTTGAAATCTCAATCATTCGGATGTATGTTCACGACCGATTGAGTCGTTCTACCATCTCATCTGATTGGGAATGCAGAGCTGTCAGTCGGGTTTCCTTCCTTGCTCAGAATGCAATTTTATAGGTGTACCTTATCTGACGCATCCGCAAAAGCTTTGGCTTCCTCGTTTGGAATTGGGTAGACCTCCGACCATTTGATAAAATAGTCCGTAACCACAAGAACGTTTCCTTGTTTCCTAGTTTGTTCGAAGGGAATGGGCCATTAAAAAGAAGTTCCCCAAATATATTGATTCATCTGTCCATGACTTCTGAATTTCGGTCTTTTAGCTGTAATACACTTTGCAGTTTACAATGCATTCCTTGACCGATTGACGGCAACCAAGCCAATAGACCGCTATTTGAACATGTCTCCCTCAATGTTAGATCGCGGGAGCACTAGCCATCTTCGTTTTCCCATACTCTACGCAAACAGCCAGATATTATCTTTAAACGCCCATTGCGCCCAGTGTGCCTTCTGTTGATATTTGCTTCTTTGGCCGTCTGCCCATCTAAGGCCCATGCATTAGAAATTCCAAGTCCAGATCTTTCTGCCAACGTTCCCGTAGGTTACATGTCTGCTGCTTTCTACTGATTAAATTGTCATTAGATTAGAAAAAATCTGCGATAGTGAGAGCGTAGCTCAAGAATTCTAATTTTCACTGTGAGTCTACTTAGGTGACTGTCCCCCGGCTCACAATCAGATTTTTGAATTTCAAATCACATTATGTGTTGAAAACAAGCTGTTTGGAAATACCACAGACAAGCACATTCAGTGTCGTTAAAAAATTATATTTTTTTTTCTAAAATGTTCATATGTTAGCTTAGATTTATTTTCAATCAATTCAACGTAAAGCATTAAGTTCTAATCCCAACACCGCAACGGAACAAACCCTTTGTCTGAATCAATGGAAAGTGTGCTTAGTTACTTAGCAAACAAAATATTGGGTCAAGTAAAAAGTTCGTTGAGTTTTTTATGGATTTTTCAAAATAAATATGATGACTTTGTGTACATTTGTCCGATTTAAATATGCGCTGTTTTGTTCGTAAAGTTGCTGCCAACGAGAGGCGAACTTCATTATATCCCTCTCGTAGAAGGCTGCGTCCCTATTGGCAAAAAACTCGGAGAGCCAATTTTCACAGGCATCTCTTGGGGCCAACTTCTCACCATTAAGCGCGTTCGCCATGGACAGGAATAGATGGTAATCACTTAGTGCCAGGTCCGGACTATAAGATGGGTGCATTAGGACCCCATTCGAGCTCCTGGAGCTTCTTGCGCGTCACCAAAGACGTGTGTGGTCTGGCATTGTCCTAATGGAACACAATTCGGCCTCTGCTGATCATCTTTGATCAACATCGCCAGTCACCACACGCTTCAGAAATGTGTCGATTTTGTCGCGATTCAGCAGTGATTCGCAGATGGAAATTCGGTCCACCATGTTTTTTTGCGTTGGTTCGTGTGGCACCCAAACATCGAGCTTCTTTTTGAATCCAAGGTTATGCAAATGGTTCCAAACGGTTTTCTGGCTTATCTTTAGTTCCTCAGCAAGTAAATAAGTGCTCACGTGACGGTCTGTTTCCACTATTTCCATGATTTTATCGCAATTTTCGACGACAGGACTCCCGACGCGTGGTGCATCTTTGATATCGAAATTACCGGAACGGAACCTAGCAAACCACTTTTGTGCTTCACGTTCGTTTACAGTATTGGGTCCATAAAATAAATTAACTTTTTCAGCCGCTTTGGCTGCTTTTTCTCCTTGATCGAAGAGAAATTGTAAAATATAGCGTATTTTCCCTTTGCTGGTGTCCATTTTTGACGAGCGTTCACAACGTACTGAGTCAATCAATCGATAAACTGTCAAAGACAAACTTTTAGCGCGAATAAACACGTTTCAGCGCCGTGTAGTACGACATGACACTAGTACTATGGACAATAACGCCATCCCTTAGATACAAACCGAACGAACTATTTACTTGACCTAATATTTATTTACATCCAAGCAGAACCGCCTGCTACTACCACCTACCCACTCAACGACTCAAACGCTGTAATAACGTTCGTAATGACAACATTCCAATCATATTGCCGACCCCAAGGCTGAGCAAAATATGAAACGAGCTGTGAAATGTGCTCGGAAGCTGGTGAAGAAAGTGTTGAGGTGTGTACGAGGCCAAAAGCTATAGTAACTACCTATACACAAAAAAGTACATTTACAATTTGTATATACATATATGTTATGTAAGTATTGCCGCCTGAAAGCCTAAAAGCAAACCTAAATTAATGTTGCGCGACAATCAAGTTTCCTACTGAGAAATGCGCAGCGTCTAATAAAAGAGATAAGAAGCGAAAACATGTTAAGCGAGGCTTTATTTGTATGTATAAGTGTGAATGTAGCAGATGTAGCCGAAGATGCGCGACATAAAGAAAATTAGTTTTACGGAAATACTTTTCCCTCACCTACATACAGGAATATTCGTTTTGCGGTTTTGAAAATAAAAGTAAATAAAATGTTTAAAATAATTTGTTTCATAAAATTCATTTTTTTTTATTATCAAACCAGAGGCTTAGCATTATATACGAAATACTGCATCACTCAAATGACCGCTTCGCGAAGTTTTGCTAACTTCTATTTGATGGAGTTAATTTTTTTTTTGACACAAGTTGGACGATATCTCAGCCATAACTGGATGAATGTTGGCTTTCAAGTGCTCAAGGGTTAAAAGTTTATTCGCATAAACACGGTTTTTCGTGTGGCGCCACAAAATTGGCCAACGACTCGCACGATCTCATTCGTAAATTGACATCGTCAAGACCAGAGATTACTCGGCCGCAAAATTTCTCTCGCAATAACACAAATTCGCTCGTTTTTGTGGCACCAGCTTAATGAAACCACATATTGTCCAAAACGTGTTCTGCAATTGAAGGCCAAAAAAATCTGTTATCATGCGACCATAACGCTCTGAATCACCAGTGACAGTTGTCGATTTCAAAAACGTAAGGTCAAAATCACACCTGTGTTTTTTTTTGTGTAATGGCCTTCTTCAATTATTTCAGTCTTCTCGGAACCTCAAATGCGACGATTTTGCTTATTTACCTATTCCCCGAGTGAGAAATGTATCTCGTTACTGAAGAAATATTTATTCGGAAAACCGCCGTCTACTGCTTGTTATTCAAACACCGAATCGACATAATTACGGCGTTGTGAATGTTAAGAGAAATAGGCACCTTCGGGTATTAGTGTACACTTTGACTTACAGTAGCAACATTTAAGTTTGAACGAGCAGAACGATGATGCACAGACCGTACAATATCCGCAATTGATCCAGTCCCTTCAAATTTCTTTAAAACTTTACGAATGTCTTTAGTAGTCGGACGCTTATGTGCACTACAATCCCCTCTTAAAGCGCGAAACGTGGCCACGTATTAATAACCATTTTTGTTGTAGGTTTTAACAATTTGTTAAGCAATCCATTTTCATAAATGCCTGACTTTTACCTAAAACAAATCATGTTTGGTTTGACAGTTAAGTTTTTTAGATGTAAATACAGTCTTGTACTTTTGAAACCACGAAATGGATAATCTTGTACAATCAAATTAGGCAACATTGTCGCCTTTAGACGCATTTTCAAGCGCTGCGAAAAGTATCGCCAAGCAATTTTCCACAAAATTAATTTCCTTGAAAGTGTTTTCATTTATTGTTGTGTAAGGCAATAAAAGCGAGAATTGTAGAAATTCAGGTAAAAAACATGCATAAAAATAAAAGAGGCAAAGGTTGATAATCCCCTCGGTGAAAGTAAACAAGAACGGAAATATCGGAAGCCAGGAGTTCAATTGGCGACTGCTCGTGTCGCGAACGCGTCCTTTATAGGATATTGCTAAATTGTCTGAGGATGTTATTCGGTGAAGCATCCTGTAATAACATTATTTTTATTTATTTTATAAGGGCACCTTGTGGCATCTACATATTTTGGTAGACCTTTTAATTTTTAATTTAGATTTACAACGCAAATAAATAAATGCCATTTTCCTTAATTTTTACTATGATTGCGTATGAAAAACATTTAACGTAATGTATTCAATGCGAAACAAACATAACGTTATATGAAAAACACAGTAAAGAGTTCTCGTTCTCATTTTAAATTGAGTTAGTCTTCCAATTTATAGACACAAAGAGGTGATATAGCGTATGATGCCCAGAGTACACTGAATTTATGTAGGGAACACTTTTCTATCCTGCTTAATGGAGTGGAAATGCAAAAAAAGATGGCGAATCCGAGAACCCAATCGATGATGATAGAATAGACTTTCCATTACCCGACAATGATGAGGCTGATCCGCTGGACTGTTTAAACATTGCGGTGAAGAGCTGACAAGGTGTATGCACCAGCTTCTTTGCAAAATATGGTCGGATGAAAGCATGCTGATGATTGGGACCGAAGGAGCAATCCCATAGTCTGCGCCAATTAGGGTGGAATAAACCTGCTTAATATCGCATATATGGTTCTATGGAACGTATGGAAGAACGACACCCTATGGTGTGAATGCTATTGTGAAGACTTTATTTTGTATTCATTATTTTTATTCTTTGTTTGTATTCCTTTTATTGTAATTCGCCTTATTTGAAGTTTTCCGTTATTCTAAAGAAATTAGAATTCCTGTAAATGTATGTATATTTGCCGTTGTGAGTTGCTTCAGCTTTGAATTTTTGACTTGACGATTTTGTTCGTTGGTCAGCAGCCGTGAAGTACACAGCAAAATAAACCGTTCCGTTCTATTCTGTTGAGTTTAGTTAAAATTTGAAGGCATTATATTTGTTAAAGAAAGACAAACGAATTCATCGTAGCAGATAGATGAGAAATCGTTACATACTCAACCATTATTCTTTAATATTTTTTTTTTATAAGCAATTATTACACCCACTGCTTGCCATTTCAATAGGCTTTGGTCTTTAGTACCTTTTTATTCTTATAGAAAGCTTACGATAAGGAAACTCTTTGTTTGTTTCATACCTAGAAACTTGACCTGCCTTGCAGTTTTTCTCTACGTCCCTATGACCAGCATTACTTCAGTACAATTTTAGAGTCTATCGTATATGGATTTTTTTACTGATTAACAGTCACTGCAAATGAAAATACCATTAGTTGTGTGCTCGTCTGAAGTAGATTTTTTAGCGGACATCTTGTCCGGTTTTTCAAGGTATGATCAACCAATCTGAATGAAAGCTCCATGGTCATGTGAGAAAAAATGGTCTACCAGTTCTTTCCCCAAGCATTTTATCATCTGAATTGTATGATGTGTCACCAGCTAAAGAGTTATCTACCTTTTCATTCCTTTTGGCCTTGTTCGAATCCAATATTTAGCCGCTTTTCCTAAGCTGACTACTTTGTCCAAAGTGGACGAGAAACATTGACTTTCAGCCTCTCAATAATATGCTCTGGAAGGTTTTCCGCAAATATAATATCTAAGAACAAGAAGTCACAAAGATATAAGGCGGTGAAGATTTCTTCTTATTATAAACGACATTGGATCTTGCTTTAAGAATTCAAACTTGCAGACGAACTTAAACTATTTACTTTTTTTACAGGAGGATCTTAACAATTTAACCAATTGGAGCATTATGAATAATTTGCCCCTTAATATAAAAAAATGTTTACTTTTTCAAAGTGTTCAAATGTGCTCAGGTTGACTTATTATCTATATAATAATAAGCGATCTTTTGTTAATGATTTTTTGGATCTTGGTGTGTTGTTTGATGTGGGATATACCTTCATTAATCACATCAATTGCATCATTCCTAAAGCTTATTCTAACCTTGCTTTTTTATGGTATGGTGGTGGTTTCAAAGATCCCTACACGCGTAAAATTTTATAGAATTCTTTAGTTCTTTTAAAGCTGGAGTATGCTAGCTTAATTTTGAATCCAATTTATTCCTCTGTACTTGAAACCGTCCAATGCAGGCTTATCCGTTTTGCTCTTACTCCGCTTCATTTATCTTATCCTCTTCCTTCTTATACTTCTCGATGTGTGCTAATAAATCTAAAATCTCTTGCTCTTCGACGATCATGCAGTTATTAGTATTTATTTATGACATCATTATTGGCTTAGTGGGCTGTCCAAAGATGCTTGAGCAAATCAACTTGCGATCTCATTATCCGTTCTATTTAGATGTAATTAAAGCCAATTATCATAATTACGATCTTATTGTTAGAGCGCTCTTTAAATTTATTAGAATCTCCAGAAGCCTTGATCTTGATTCCGCATTCCCGAGATCTCGTTTTTGATTGATTGATTCTCACATAGAGTAACAAATTTCAACAGAATCAGATGAGTTCAAGTGATGGCTAAAGCAAATAGGATACAAGGTTTTATCCCACCATCGGAATGACAGAACCACTAGCGGGAAACACGCTGTGCCAGCAGAACTCATTAACAAGGAAATACGAGAAGAGAACATGCAAATTATTTGTACGGAAGATAAAAGAAGAGGTCTGTTTAAGCTCAACATTGCCCTACCCTAACCAAAAACCTCATCATTTTTGGCACACGCTAAAGTGCTTTTGGTATATTAAAGCGGTGTAAACTAGACAATCGGCGAGATTTCTCACCAACTGCCATCAAGCGCGCATGGGGCGACAAAAATATTAAAAATTAAAGCTAACTAAATATACTCGTATGTTTAATAAAATCAAATAGACAGTTATACATCCAATAAAAACTTTGCAGTAAAAAACCAAGGCCAAAAAAGAGGTGTCAAAAATCATCTTTAATTAAAATATATGCATTCGTAAATATGAAACATTACACAATTACAAAAATTGTTATAATTAATTAAATAAAATATTTGTGTTTATGAAACGAATACGAGAGTGGTTTTTTATTTCGAAGGAGGTACGTATACCTCTCGTAAACAAGGTCTAAATTCCGCGTGCGTCACTCAAGGCGTAGTGGTATTGCAGTTACAAAAGCTTCAAGCGCCACACCAATTTTAACACCACCCCAACTAGTGTAAAATACCAGTACCAGATTCAGACGATATGAGAAGTAAGTAGATCGATATTAGGTTTATCTACAGATAAGTGATATAATATATTCCGTTGTTGGTCCAGGTGATAATAGAATCTACTTTCTCTCATATAGGCAGACTCCTCCTTTAGGAAGATCGTGGTTGATTACTGCTTCTTGCTTTTGCGAACATAGGTATAATAAACAGATGGCGAGAAGGTAACTACACTAAGGGAAGGTTCTACTTGTATACCTTTAAGGATCCCTGCAATGTTGAACAAGTGCATATCGTGATGTTGCAGTGAAAGCGAAAACCGAGAAATTGAAGGATTTAGAATACAGGATTCACATTTGTATTCCATGATATAAATGATAAGAAAAAATAAAATAATTCTAATATATCATAAATTATGAATTTTGAATAGTATCGTTTTCCATGGGACCATCATTTTTACCACATATGTATCTGAACCAAGACTCTTTCAAATTCTGGCTAGCATTGTTTTTTTATAGAAGATCACAAACATTCACTATAAATACCTCCAAATTCCTTAACCTCAGTGTGCAGGTCAGAAATGGTGAAGTGGCGAGTTAACTTTTGAGATCATCAAAAGACATATGAAATAAGAAAAATATTCGTGTTTCAATGGGGTAATTAACGAAGCTTACACAGTTTCCTCTCATACACATTCAAGCATATCACCATATGGACAGGTATTGTTCTAACCACAGTAATTACTGCAAAAATAAAATACAACAGCTTCAACTTAATTAGTGAGTAATTAAACAGCAACAACTTAATTAGTGAGTAATTAAACGCAAAACTCGTGCTTATCTTAATCTCTCATTTTGCTTTGCTAAGCCATCAACATTAACATAACTTTGTCCTTCAAATTTCAAGATGAAGATACAAATATTTCTATACGTTGGCGATGCTGCGACATATTGTTTAGTGCAACACTTTTTTTTTACTCACCCCTTACATAAGTGGTACATATGTATGGTATGTATACTGTATGCAGATGTTCTTATCTGGCATGAGCTTAGCATCTACCAGCCGCATAGCTGCGGCAAAATGTTGCTTCTTGCGGAGTATATCAATTTGGTGCAAATCTGTGGACGGGTATGTGGGAGCTTAACGGTACAAGTTTTTCAATTTGCCGAAAACAAAAAATTCCCATGTCGAAGCTTAGCCTCTGTAGCTGCTGCATTTGATGATGCTTCTGATAATAGCATTTCTATAGCGAGTTCATTGTTGCCAGCGATCATCATCGTCATCATCAGCGGGACAGACATTGCACTTGCCACCCTCTTGCTTGAGGTTTAAATGCAATCTTTTGACACATCGTCACCACCAAACCCCAACTCATACACAATGTACGCGTGTGCAAGTAAGTCTGTACTTCTTCTGCAGCTGTTATTTGCTTTACATTTTCTTTTGCTTTTGCGTTGTTGATCCTTCTCACTCCATTAATTTTATCGTACGCTTTTTAAACAATTTAACATAATTTTCTGTAACTTCTTTACTTAGCGGAACCTTACTTCATACGTACATACTCGTATGTACCTGTTCAACGTCCTTTTAATGGATTTTCTGCGTGTAACTTGGTAAATGATATGGATCGTAATGGCATAATGACAGTTGCCATTCGCCACCACAACAACAACGCTCGGCCATAAATCGCACCCGCTCATTCCTCCAATTTGCTGACAGTCATACTGGAGAATTTATTTGAGTTGAGTAGAGTTGCTTTAGGCTGATCAAAACTAAGTTAAATGGACTTAGAATAAGTTGAGTGGAATTGATTTAGAATGACCTGAACTAAGTTAACTTGAGTTCAGTGGATTTGAATTGAGTTAGGTTCGACAAATTTGTTGCACTTTCACTAAAATTCAGTAGACTGAGTAAGTATTCTCAGTATATTCTGGACATAGGTTTTATGGTTCTTGCACGAATTTCCATCTTAACATTTTTTTTGTTAACTTCTGAAATGTTTACTGACGTGCGTTCTCCGCTGTACAGTTGCTGATTTAGAATACTGGGGCAGTTTCATACGTCTATCACAACATGAATATTTTACTTCCGTGAATACCATGGCGTCCTCATTAGCGGGATGGTTAACACTGCTTTGTAAGACCAGTGTTCGAGTCCTGGTAAGATCAACATCCAAACTTAAAGTAAATTATTATTATTTATTTGCGGGCGCTCATCGGCAAGGATTATCAAGCCTTCCGAGTGTAAAATCTTCTCTGAAATAAAAGGTTCCATTATGATGCCACAATACCTTGGCCATAAGGCTACGTTATTCAGCCATTTACGTTCAATGATGGGCTTCATTGATCCAGAACTTTGACGTTGGATAGTCGCATAAGAAATGGATGTCCGTTTTCTCTTCCATCAGTCTTGCATTTTCTGTATAGGAAGATCCTAGTCTCTCCGCGGCTAGTGATATTAGACAGTAAGTGGCCTGTCAGAACTCCTATTACTTTGGACATGTCTCCTGTCTACCTCTACTGCGGATTCTTTATCCACAGAGGGATGGCTCATAGTTACCATCGCTTTTGTGTAGTCACTTGTATCCGCTCATACCAGGTCGTGGGACCCTTGCAATAATCGACTTCGTGACCGTGTCGACGTTTGATGGGGCCCCCCTCACTTTCGTACTTAGATTGATCTCCGTTGCCAGTGCAATCTTCTTAATAGTTCTACTTGAGCAGGTCCACAACAAACTGCTCTTACTAAAGGTGTTTTCACCGGCATTGCCCTGTTTGGAGCAAAAAGTCGCTTTTGGCGATTGCGTTTGCGTTATCCTTGCACGTTTGTTGGCTTGCCATGTTATATGGGTCTGCATTCGTAACAGAAGAAGCACCATATTATAAAAAGCTTCTCATAAAAATCCATCGGTTGTTCGGAGGCGGCTTAGAATAAACTGTATATCCCATTTGTTATTGAGAAGTATCAAAAGGCAAACTTCAAAATGAAAAAGGAGATCGGTCAGAAATTGTATCAGCGTAAACAAAGCGTCATATATACATACATATATATAATAATTTCGGGTATTGTGGTATAGGCGGGTAACTACAAATGTGAAAATAATGGGACTCTTTAAAATAGATCGGCTCAGAATAGTAATAAAGCGAGATTTAACTTGTGATTTGCAACCGATCCCGACAGTCAGTTGTAACAAAACTGATTAGTGGTGGAGTGGACTTTTTTTTGTGCAGGAGAAAAACGATTTCTATCAGAAAAGTCTGGAACTTTACACTATATTCACTAATCGAGAGGTAAAAAGTAAGTATTATATTAGTGGACAGTTTAAGCAGTATTTTGAATATATTTTTGTGTAATTAATTATTTGTAAAAAATATGTTAAAACTCGATGTCGGCTATTGTAGTATATGCAAAGGTATGAAAAAACCGTATCAGCATTCTCTTGGCTTCGAAAACTTTTGTGTTCCTAAACTGGGACGAGCTGCAATTTTATCTGCAGCTATAGAAAAAGAGTTGGTAAAATTTTTTTAGAGATGAACACAAAGAACTGAGGGATAATAAGAGCAGATTTTCGGTCTTTGGGATACCAAATTACGACAAAGAATAATATTCATAATAAGTTATCTAGCGAGCACTAACGAAAGACACGTTACGAGAATCTCCGCCACTCAAACTTAGAAGTAATTTAAAAATCTATTATTTGCTGATTTTAATTCAAGTGGTTGTGAAGACCTTCTAGCAAGAAAAGAAACTTCGTGTAAGTATTGCGAAAGAGTTGTTGCTTTTATAAAACAATGGGTCTCCTATGGGCTCACGAGAAGTGTATTCCGAACCGAAGTGCTATTTTTTTGCATTTCTTTTGAATAATGACACTTTGTATGTTCTAATATAATAAATGTTAACTTTTTAAATTAAGGGTTTTTTTAATACTTATAAAACATATTTAAAGTTGAAGATGATTTTTGAAGCGGTCCGATACAATTAATTTTATGTTTTTCAGTTTTTGAAATAAATAATACTTTTTAATCTTACACACGTTTTGTATTATCTTAGGGTGCAGACATTATGTTGCACTATACCACATTACCAGACAATTTTTTCGATGGCTTATATCTGGCATTTACCATATTTTTTTTATATATCACCAAAACTGTCAGCTGTATGAGTCTTTCTCCAACCACGAATCCCACGCCAAAATTGCGCTTCTATATGTCCCAGCTGTAGCACATTTCACAAGGACCCTTTTTCTTTCGTCCTTCGCACTTTTCAGAGAGCGGTAATGTCAGTGTTTAGTTTTGCAAGTTCATAAACTAGGTAGACAGTTAAAGCATTCTGATTAAAGAAACTTAATTAGATAAATATATTTATATACAATACATAATCCTTAGTACGTTTGCAGTGATTGTGACCAAAATTGGGAAGCCGCTTGATTCAAGACCAATGCCCTCTAGCAGCTGCACCTCTGCAGTTCAGTTAACAGCTAAGCTGAATATGTCGGTGTTATTCAACATAACCCTTCTCTTTCAAGTATCAACCAATTTTCCACACGGTTTGGTTACCGCATCTGACTCAAGGATTGCTTACGTGTTCAAGGCGCGACTGTAACTACATACTCTACAATGCCTTTTAACCATTGAAGCGATTTTCGGTTGGAATTCTCTTACAACTAATATGTTTTATGAGAAATTTTTAATTACGTCAGAAGTACACTTGAGATTATTTTGTGTGAAGTTGGTCTTGGTTACTTTTCTCTCAAAAATATTTCTGTTTTTTTTTTTTTTTTGAAGTAATGACGCATATCTTGATGCAGACTTTGCTGCATATTGGCTGCGGCACTCGGTAAGCCATGAAATTTTGTCAACAGCAAAATCATCATCCTTCGTTCTAGTATATTTTAATCTTTTTTTCTTTAGTTTTGTTCACTCACTCCTACTGCCTCATATTTTCTTTTGCAATAATCACCGATTCGCATCTAGACGCATACCCCATGAACGTGCAAAACTCTTACTGCTTCCATGCTTCTCCAACTCAGGATTCTGTCTCCATTTTACGTATTACTTTATATTGTTTACCATTTCTTGCAATATCTTATCTCTGAAGCGTAGCAATTATGCCTTTTGCCTTTATTTCAATTTCGTCTACCCTCATTCTGCTGGCACGCGCTCATCCACCTCAACGTTGTCAACAATTTCGCAACGGACGACAACGTCATTATCATCTCCAACTTCCTTTAGATGTCGTTTGTTACTTTCCTTTTTCTTTTGTGTGTGTTTTATTGGTCGTTCTAAGCTTTGTTTCTGTTCTTGTTTGCAGTCGCCGGGTTCCTGATCCCTTATAAAATGTTTGTGAGGGTGTGTGTGCAAGTCTCCTTGTCCGCACTTTTACAATACGGCATTGTCACCCTTTTTTCGCCTATATGTCAGTGTTTACGTTGCATTTTTTATTTTACTTTATTTTTTATTTGCATTTCTTCTTCCTTTAGAGATTGCGCTCTTGTATTTGACAAACAATATAATACGCAAAACAGCACAACACACAAACACTTCCGTAAATACTCAGCCACCCACTTGTACAGAGACTTATTTGTGCGGCAGCCACATGCGTCGGTTTGTATGCAGAAGTTTTCTTTTTCGTCTAATGGATGGACCTTAATGAGGGGGAACTCTTCGAGGCAATGCTTCAGCCTCCTAACTCTTCAAATGACAATCTCTTACCTTTGGCCATTTTGCTGTTATTGCTGCTGTGATTTAATTCTGTAGCAATTTGCTACCACATTTTGTTTCCTATTTTCTATCAATCCTACTTAGCACAAATAATCAGTAAAATTTGTGCAACCACTTCTTTTGTCATAGTTCATAGTATGTAACTCTGAGCCCTTTTCAAACTACGGCGCTCTCCTTAGAAGGCGGGAATTTCTTTATGGGTTGCATAAAGCATTAGCTAACAGATTTGGATGACTTCTCAGCTTTGTGAAGTACTTCGTCCTGCTTCTTTCAATTTCAGGCTTAACCAGTAAAATACCAAGGTCTTTGTGAATATTTACGTTAGGAACGTACCAAGGAGCGCCCGTTAGTGCTCTTAAAATTTTGGACTGGAACCTCTGTATTTTATCAATGTTAGTTGCACAGGTCGTACCCCACAGTTGAATACCATACATCCATACATCATACTGGTTTTAATACTGCGTTGTAAATAAGGACTTTGTAGTCTAGTTTTAGACCGGAGTTGTTATTTAAAAGCCAATTTAAACTAGCTGCTTTTAATTTCCTGTGCAGTATTTTTGCCTCTATGTGTCTCTTCCAAGTGAGACGTCTATCTAAGGGTATACCGAGATATGTAACATCATTTACTTGGGGAATATTTATACCATTTAAGCGAATTGCAGGACATGATTTATACCATTTAAGCGAATTGCAGGACACGTTAAAGTAAATGTAACGTGTTTGCACTTTTACTCATTAACTTTGATTCTCCAGTTTTCTAGCCATTCTTCGATGAAGAGTAAATGATCCCTAATCGTTTTTGCTGCTCTTTTAGGGCATTTATCCTGGCATAAAACAGCTGTGTCATCCGCAAAGATAGATGTCTGCACTTTTCGGTTTAATGGGATGTCTGCAATGTATATAATATGTAAAATAGGCGGAACACCAGCCTTCACCGGATACTCCTCACTGATAAATTCACATTATTTAATGGTAAATTGTCTGTTAGTCAGATATGACTTAAGTATCATTTAAACCTTTATGCCAGACTTTGTCGAACGCTTGTGCTACGTCAACAAAGACTACACAGCAATACTCCTTGAGCTCGAATGCCTTCCTGATTTCATTAGTTATCCGGTTAACTTGTTCAATAGTACTATGCTTTTCAAGAAAGCCGAATTGGTGATCTAGTATCACATTGTTACGGTGGAGAAAAGGAGATATTTTTGAAATAATTTGGAAAGACTGGGTAGTAGGCTTACTGGTCTGTAAGAAGACGCCAGTGTATGGTCTTTGCCTGGTTTGGCTATCATTAATATCTGCGACTTTTTCCACGCGTTTGGATAGTAATTTAGTTTTAGAATGGCATTAAAGAGTTCAGAGAGCAATGCTTGTGCAACTCTTGGTAGCTCTATTAGCATTTTTGGTGTAATAAGGTCGTGGCCTGGCGATTTCTTTGGATTCAGTTTCTGTATTGCGTTTACAACTTCTAGGCTTGATATTTTAATTGCCCCCTGATTTTCCTGTCCATTAACAACAAATTCCGGCAAAATGAAATTATTAGTTGCGTCATTTGGCTGGAATACATTACTTTAATGCTTTACAAAGCAATTTGCCGTTTCTTCGTTACTATGTGTCCAGTTGCCATTTGGGTACCTGATTGGCATATTCACTTCTATTGGAGGCTTAAATTTCTTTTGTGCTTTCCAGAGTGAGTATTTTTTGGCAGAATTTGGCACTTTTCAGCTTCCTCTCTGCCGCTGTCAACCGTAACTTTGCGGCTGGAGAGCGATATTGTTGCCATTCTCTCCGCAAACGGCGCTTATTCTTTACTAATTTTTCTATTTCTGTATTTTTAAGGATTTTTGGGCACGTAATAGGCTTTTTACTGTTTGGAGTTGCTATGGTTGCCGCAGAAACAAGGACATTATTGAGCTCATTAATGTAGTCATCAATATCGTTTTCACAATTCAATATTGGGTTGATGTTAATATGACTACTAGTATATTTGTTGTATTTTAGCCAGTTTGTTTCTCTGTTTGTTAGTCTTAATTCTTGTGCAACTATCTTCGGGCGCTCGTAAAATTTTATTAGAACTGGTGAGTGGTCTTCAGCAACTGTCATAGCTTATACAAGTTGCCTGTCAATTTTTCGTGAGAGAACAAAGTCTATTAAGTCAGGTATTTTCTACTGATCGGTAGGCCAGTATGTTGGTCGACCTGGGGAAATGCAATCTAAATTGTTTCATTTGTTTATAATGGTATTGTATAGCAGACGGCCTTTGGGGTTTATTAGACGGGATCCCCAGTATACATGCTTTGCATTGTAGTCTCCTCCTGCTACAAATCTATCACCAAGATTATAAAAGAATTCCTTAAATTGATTTTCTGTGATATTAAATTTTGGAGGGCAATAAATGGCTGAGAGATTTAGCTCTTTGCCATAATTATTCAAAGTTGCAGAGGTAGCTTGTATCTAATTGGTGGCGTAAGGCTGTAAGACTCAGTGTTTAAGGCGGTTTCTTAGAAGTATTCCAATACCGCCGTGCGCTTTGCCATCAGGGTTAGTGGGGTAGAATATATAGTATATACCCAGGTATATAAAAGTTATATTTATCCGTCAAGTGCGTTTCAGACAATAGCATTACGTCTATAGCATACTCTGTTAAAAATCGTGCCAATTCTAATTTATGTTGGTTCACACCGTTTGCATTCAAAAAACAAATGTTTAGCACGCTCATTTTTTTTGCATGAAGATTTGTAGCTTTTATTCTGGGCTTTAGTCAAGTCTTGGATCATCATTTGCATAGTTGTCGATTCTATACCTCCATTAGATTGGTTCTGTGGAATATTATCTGAATCATTCTTCAGTACATTCGCATAAAATAGTTTATTTGGATTCATATTTTGCACGTTTGGTTTTATGCATAGCTTTTTCTACAAATTGGATTTGCGGTGTATTTACCATTTGACTTCGGTAAGTCTGTATATTGTTTGCCATCCTAATTTTGATCTTTATATACAGGGCAGAACCTATAATTTGCAGTGTGATTACATCCACAATTACTACATTTTGCGACAAATAGTTCAGGATTTGTACGACATTAAAAATAATCTCAAATCAGGTATCTTGAGCTAAAGATAAAATAAATTGTTTGTATTACTTATGGATGAAGAAAAATTCGGAAAGAAGATTGATAATAATTGGTATATTTCATTTCCAACAAATAGATGGACCTACAATTTATTCAAAGCCGTTTCGCATGGCCAGTTGTATTTTATGAGAAGCCTTTTTTTCTATAACTTTTGGGTGTTGGTCGTACCAGAATTTGAACCCGTACTACTGAATGGCAGTATGCAATGCTAACCACTAGGCTGCTGCCACCGACTTACTATAATAAATACATAAATCATCTACAAATTTCACTCATCTGGCTACCATAGATATTATGATAGATACTAATGTAAAACAGTCGCGTCTCCAGCTAATCTACTGCAACTGCATCAAATACTTTCAAAGCTGAATAGTTTTCGAACATACGGAGGACTTGCCTAGCTAGCTGCGCCACTGTCTCATTATTTTCCACTGTTATTGACAAAGTATTATAAATATTTAGCAAAACATTTCTTTCAAAACTCGTCTAATGTCGAGTTATCGAGTGTTGTCATCGTCCACACTTCTTCATTATACAGCATGTCATGAATTAAAAGTGAGTTATGGTGTCTTTATTAGTCGGAAGAGGACTTTACTTTTCAACTGCCTCCTGAATTCAAAATCGTTTCTTGCTCCAGCCTGTTGAAAACGGAACTATCGTCACAGTTGTTGAGGCCAATAATATCAATATCATCAGCATATGTAGCCAGTTGTATGCTCTTACAGACAGCATAATAATCCATACGAAAAGAATTCATATTTAGTATTGGGCGGCTTGTGAAGGTCCTTGTGGATCATGAGGAAGCCTTTGATGTTTTCCAGTGTCGGCAGTCATGGTTTCGCCTCACCATATTTCGTAAGGAAGCTGATGCAAGCTCCTTGTGTTGAAAACTTTTTCCAACAATCCATGGGCACCCAATGCTTTGCTATTCTTCATGCAGTTTGGAGTGCGCACAGAGTGAAAGAGTGGAGTGCAAAGTCCATCAATCTCAACCTCAAAGATTACCGAAGACATCAACCAGCTGGCATGCGGTTCCTTCCCAATGAAGCATATTTCAGGTGTATGTCATAGGTTCCAGTCCCTAGAACATTTGCCGTGGGTGTCATTAAAATGGTATCTCTCGTCTGACACTTTATCAAACTTAAAACCGTACAGAAGTCATATTTAAATTCCAAACAACAGGCATGCATTGTCCAAAGTATAGCCACTAGGAAGCCATTTTCTTGAAGACACCTCTCTAGAATGACAGAACGGCTCAACAATATTTTTGATAGGGAAAGAAATTATTACGGTAAACGAAATTTTCATACTATAGTGTATTATACTCAATCTTCAAAAACTATTTTTAGAAAAAAAAAAAAAATTTGGAATATTCCAATGTTGTGATGAGTTTTCTGATGCGGCTGCAGTCTGAACTGGTGAAACGCTGCCGGTGATGGGAGTCGTGCGATACATTTGAAACAGTCGAACCAATTTTTATTTTATTTTTATAAGCGTCTTTTATACATGAACTAAAAAAATACTGAAAAAGAAAAAAAAGTTAAAAAATACCTTTGTACAACTTTTTAAGTTCAAAATGAAGATCATTTAATACTGATGCACTGATGCTATATCACTTTGATTTTTTTTCGATCGGACATATATTCTTTTCGCTATCACCGGCACCGTTTTCTAAGAAGAGAAAACGCGCATCAAAGTTCTGGTCGAGTATTCAAACCTGCTCGATGCTCGGCCACAAAAACAACAAACAAACAAACACAAAAAAGCTTCTATAATACATAAACGGCTACTAAATTTTGAAGACATATTCTTGGATAGTTTAAGGCTAGATTTAAGAAAAAAATAATAATTTTTCAAAGCCACTAAAGCAGACTAATTAACTGATAATAAAATGTGGTAGATATCCTCAATATTTGACCGAAGTGTACAATAAATTTTGCATTTTTAGTACGTATATACATTATTATAGACCCTTGCAACTATAAATTCATAATATATAATGGAAGCACTATTTATTCAAACCATTTATTGTTGTTTTTTTTTTGCAAACATTTATTTACGAACCATAAACACGCCAAGCACTTGCAGTAAAAATATCGGAAGTCCCTTTAAATTTCATTCACATTATCAACCATTAAAATAACTGAGGGGTCGTTGTAAATTACCGTTAAATGGAGCAATTTGTAGCACTTATCGTATAAATTAATTAACTCAAAGCTTGCACTTAATATATTTATACATATTCATTTATTAAGACAGTAATTAGCAGAGATCTTAAGTTTTGTTCTCTTATTTATTTATTTCCAGAACAACGCTTTGTTTGTTTGCTGCACATTGAAAGGGGAGCTTGTGACAGTTACAAATATTTAGAGATATACTATTTTGTCAAGAATAAATGCTCATAACTTTTCACATTTCAAGTAAGCTTGGCTAGTTGTGTGTGTATGTGTTGTGCATGTCATTGCACTCTTTATATTAAATACCACAAATGATTTTTTACCGTTAACCCATCCCTTTGACACGGCACTCGGTGTTTGTTGTTGTCGTGGTTGTTGTCGTCGCTATGCTGCCGTTTTTATGCATATGCATGAGTATGTATGTATGAATGCACGTCTGTACTTTGGCAATTTGTTCATTTCATTCCGTTGCTATGCTCATATGTTCCTGCTCATGACTTCTTTGGTGAGTCCAACTAAGTAAGCAACCAACCGTGCAACATATGTTTGTTCTAGCGTATCTATGTAGGAAACTTTATCTTGGCGGGAGTCCAATGCAGTGACTTTTTGCCTTTGCTGTTGTTTTCAACTTCTTTTCGTATGTGCCGGCACTAATTCTTTTTGCCATATTTTCACACCCAACGCACAACTACGTACAGGATTTGAGGCTCAAAGCTCACTTTACATTCTTTATACAGATTCCAGCTTAAGATGTTGCCCCCAATAAGCATATTTTATGTTTAGGAAATGCTCTCATAAGATCTGGTAGAGGAACTAATTTCTACGGAGCCGGAAATCAATTAAAGACTTAAACAAATTAAAAAAATTCTTCTTGGAGTTCTTTGCTAGAAATATTTTGCCGATTTTCGTAAATCCTGCCCTTTCGATCACTGGATTGATAAATAAATCTCCATTTGTTTACTAATCACACTTTACGCCACTAATGAGCTCTCTCCACAACTAAACTGCAGTGTTGTCACTAACGAACTGAATTTTCCACAAACGAGTTCTCTCTGCAATTGAAATTGCTGCAGTGTGTATCTGCGCGCTTATAAATATAACAATCCATAGGTCGCATACAGATCTGAGAAGTTCTTAACGACAAATATTCGCTGACTTTTTATTTTCACATAATTATAATAAACACGCGATATCTTTATTTTGTCCCTTTTTTTAAATAAGCTCCAATTTTAACAGTATGTCGGCGAACATTGAGTTTTTAGTATGAAATAAGTAATGCGTATAGGTATGCATATAGATAAATCTGATAAAGTAAGACATGCCCGGGATATTTTCTTTTAATTTTTGAACCATTTTGTTTTTAATCTTCCATTTTACCAAAAAACATTTAATAATTTATGCATTGGGTGCAATAAGTTTTATTATAAATTTTCATTTCCTCTTAAACCATTAAAGATTTCTATATTTGCTTTTATTCCGTATTTATAAAAAACGTATGTCCTTTGTTTTATATGTTTTGCTAAAAATTAGTTTTTCATTTTTTCTTTTTCCTCACCATTCATTTTATTATGGATCTTTAACTCAACATTTACATACATATATTCTTCATATATTAAATTCTTTGCCAAACATTTGTTAAGTGCGACTACTAAGCAGAGTTATAAATTTGTATACCGACTACATACATATAAACAATAAATGTACGTGTATATATATACAAATGCTTCTTGCATGCATACTGACGTGCAAGCATTTACATACACGTACATATGTATTTAGTATGGAAATATTAATTCCAGGTGTTGTTGAGTGCCGAAAGTAGCGCAGTTTTTGGTGTCTTGGTACGAGGAATATACAATATCTGTGCAAACGTATTAAGTTTCCTGATTTGAGGACATGTATACATGATATGTCCACTTTCTTAATTAAGAAAGTGCCGCTGTTCAGCTAGTTGATGTCGTCACAAAATTAATGATGACATCACTTCTTTGATGACAGGAATGTGATGTAGGGCACAGTGACGGATTAAGAATCGCCTTCACGCCTCTTTAATTTGCTTACACTCCATAGTACTGGGTTATATTTTTAAATAAATGGCTCCGGTGCATTCTTACTTAGGGGACTTAACTTATTGGTCTAGTGACTTTCTATCCTTCAGGTGTGCCCATCGGACGGTTGGGCGGGAGGTGAGTAACGCTGGGTTCGACGTCGAAAAGATTGATTGATTGAGGATGTAACATCGATAAGCTAAGACACGCGGCTGTGCAGCAAAGAATGACCCTCAATTTGAGAAATTCCAGGTCGAAAACCTGCAATAATACAGACAGCCAGCCGGTATTCAATTCCACTTACACTTAATTCTAGTCTCTGAAAGCTTAGCTCGAAAATGTTGAAAAAGATGACGAAAAGATAGAAAGCCTTAACGACATGCAAGATCACCATAGATATCTAGGAGCTTCTCAGTATAAAATGTCAAGGCTCTCTTAACCTTCGCAAAAATCGTCGACATCCTACATCGTTATTAATTCAGCTCCAACTAAATTGAATCTCCATTTGGGATTACAAAGGACCAGCAGGTCAATGTCTCATCTAACTTAAGAATGCTGCGCTGAAGTAAAGATAAAACGGCTACTTACATAGCCACGTTGCGATCGACCGCAGTGAGAACAATATGTGAAACCGATAGTATTTTTTTTATTTATTTATTTATTTAAAAGAGAAACAATTATTAATAATTATTCCACTTACAAACTAAAGCACTGGCTGCCAGGGCCTTCGGCTTATTTTTAAACTAATGTTAAAGTGTTATACAATGTAAGGTTATTAAAGTATCAAAATTATAAATTATTTCTAGCTTATGTGATAATAATAAAAATACTACAAAAATATCAATAATATTTTATATTGGATAATGATTTTTTTTTTTTTTTTTGGTTATTTTTTTTTTGGTTGTTTTACAAAGAGATACAAATTTTGCAATTAGTTTAATGTTACGGTCACTAGGGATTTTAAGATGATCAGATGGCTTGGAGTTGTTGAATATTCCACTTCTTATTACTTGTGAGTTTGGGCAGTTGTCGAGGATATGGATAACATTGAATTCAGTACAACCACAATGCGGACAGGTTGGTTTAGGTAGGCCTTTCAAAAGATGTTCATGAGTAGCTAGTGTATGCCCAATGCGAAGACGCATAAATGTTCTTATATCCTTGGAAAAAGGGTATGAAGGGTAGACTGGCCTTGTCCCTGACGTATTAAAATATTTGTAATGATGGTTGTAGCTACTCCACTCGTTAATGAATTTGTCACTGAGAACTTGGTTAGCTAAATTTTTAATATCGTTATCGGTGAAGTGTCCCGATACGTATAGTGGGGAAGTTTCAAGCTGAAACACACTCATCAAAAACAAGAAAGGCGATCTGATGACCAGCTAGCTAAATTACAATGAAGAAAAATGAAGAGATGACGAGCCCGAGATTGATGTTGACGGTATAGGCGTTCCATCACCCCACTATGATGATTGTTTACTTGAAGAATTAGCAAGTTACATGCATTAGATTCTCTGCAGTAGGGCGATGTACTAGATATCACCCTGTACATCTCCCTTCTTATAGATTGGGCCTTGCGTGAAAAGCTAAAGACCACTCTCAATACGCTAATTAGACATTCTCAGTATGATCCACCATAGACCAAATCTTGGAATGAGAATAGGTGACTACACTGTTTGAATTTGGCACCCACTCAAAGCTTATACGCCTTTATAAGCTGACGATAATCAATATTAAATAACATCGAGTATAACAGAAAAAGAAATACTCAAATTGTATATATTTGAAAGTAGTGTTGGTATTTACTTTATAATTTTATTCTTCACCAATGCCAACAAAAATCAACTCATTATCATTTTAGATCAAAAAAATAATAACCAAAAGCAAATAAACAAAACGCGTTTGCATAATTTTTTTACACATGTCTATTTTGCTGAAAAATGTTTTTCATACATGAACTAGGTCAAATGATGGAAAAATTTCTTCTTTTTAGTTCATCCTGCTTGTCCTGTTTTGATACAAGGCGTTACTGCTTTAATAGGGGAAGTGAGATTTATTCTACTAACGGTTGGCTGTAACGAATTGAGTTAACCAACATTTAGCTATATTAATTAAAGCTTTATAACAGCTTAAGTGATTTTCTGCCCCTTTTAATATTTTTTGAACGCGTCTTGATTTTTTTCCAACAATTGGAAGGGTCTACTATTTATTCTAAGCCGCATCCGAACTATTGATGGATTTTTGTGAGCTGCTTTTTATTTCATGTCAGACATAGGCTTGCAGAGCTTGAGTGCAAACCTCAGTAACCTCTTCGTCAACCCATATGTCTGTCCATATATACTGTGTATATCGTACATAGATAAAAGATATTTTAATACGTTTATATTATATATGAACATATCCCAGAGTTTTAATTTTAATTAGCATGCGTGGCAGCGTGAGTAAGCCAGTTGACATCGACGTTGTGACAAATTATGTGATTTTTGAACAGTGTGCACAAAAAAATCGATTGTAACGTTTGGCTGTAGCGCGGTCTTGTTGAAACCACACATCGTTCATATCTTTCTCTTAAATATTTGGAAACATATAATGTTTGAGCATTGACGTTAACGGCAGAGCCTTATTCGTTTTCGTAAAAAACAGATGTCGAAGGTCCAAATGCAGCATCAAACAGTCACTCGTTGAGGAATCATTGGATTTTTCACCATTACATGTGTCTCTAATAAAAAGAAAACATTGTATAAGAACTATACTTCTTCTTCTTCTTGAAGAATACAACCGAGTTCTGCATCAAATATTCTCAAGGTTGGAGTGCTTTTATCCTATTGAACTACTTGATCTTGCCAGCATGGCCGATGTCTCTTAATTCGCTGTAAAATGTCAATGTTGTCGGATGTCTCGTGCAGCTGACAAAATAATAATTACTCAAGAGGAAAGTGTAACCGAGATCTTCTGAAATCCGTCTCAGTTTCAGGACTGTTGGGTCTGTCACTAGTTTGCAGTAAGCTTTGGATTCTTTGTTTTTCCTCTAGAAGCTTCCCTCGGTCAGTTAAGCGGGAAGTGGGTCTCATCATTAATAAAAATCAAAACTTAAAAAATTTTAGAGCTTCGAAAATTACTGTTAATCCACTCCAAAGAGCATCACTCTTGTCGGAAGTATAAAAATTTAAGATCCTGGAACTTTTCCAACGTGGTACGTACCACTTAATTAATGTGTGGTAGCGTGAATAGTAGACAAACCAAACTTGCATAAAGCAAAAGAGACCTTATAGCATTCTTACGGGGTTTTTAACGGGGCATAGTTGGAAAGTCGTAAAGAATTTGAAAAATCCAGCGAACTTTTCGAAAACGCTTAGTTTAGATACACTGGGTAACATAATGTGCTTAGGTGCGACTCCTGTGATCAGGTTCTTAACCTCCCACTTTCATCCATTCAACCAACCTTAAATTTAATTTTTCATTCATTAAAATAAGATTGAATTTCTCTTTAAATGGTTCGATATAAGACTTGTACCACACATGGAGATACTTTTGCAGATATACACGTAAATACAAACAGTTATGAAAATTTATTTTCCACCCCGTTAAGCTATTCATTTAACTACCTTTGCGTTATAAAATTTGTCTCCAATTCGTTTTACACTTAGCAACATCAACTACCTGCGCCAAATGCCAGCTGGCAGGTCATGTGTCAAATGGAATTAATTAAACCGAATCAGTCAAATATGTGTACCTTCAGAGCACAAGTGTAACGTGCCAACCTCTCAGCGCAGTTTGTTATGCTGTCCGCGTTCTAGCTTTCGCTTTGCACATCTCAATCTTAATTTGCAAGCACTTTGACGCCACCAAAACGGGATATTGATCCCAATGAACTTTGGAATCATCTACGGGAAAAAACAAAGATAGAAGAGAGAGAGATAGAAAAAAACGCCGCTTCAGCAGAAATTTCTGAAACATAGTATTTCTTTCTGCTGCTGCTGCAAGTTTGCGTTATCGCGCTTACATGCGCATTTGAAGGTGGAAACGGTAAGGTTCATCCGTCGACTCTTCATTAGGGACAACAATTGTTCAAAGCGATTGAGGACAATATTTAGTTTGTTGTATCACTGCGATGGTGCCGCCCACTCGTTTTCATTTGGAAACTACAGAGTTGACTAAAAGCAATCAAATCACAAAAGTGGGAATTGAGTTTCAAGGTTGCATTTTGTGCGCTATTCCAGTGATTGCGCGCCATGCCCAGTCTCTTAATTTTCGCTTCTTTTGTTGTTAAGAAGGATTATTGAAGAGTATTTGTTTGTGGAATTGTGTTTGTGGAAAAGTGTGTGCAGCTGTAGACAAAGCTTTGTTTTTCGTTTACTCAAGGGCCAGCATAGAGATGGTGACAGTTTTTGCGGCAGAGGGAGCTTGCGAAAGCAATACCAGCGGTTACAGTTGCTCTATTTACTCTGGTTTCGAGTGGTAAAACAGTAACAATAGCTGCAATACCGTAAATAAAAGAATTAAAAAATATTTTATTTTTTCTATGAATTTACCAGATTTTGTTACATAAGTAAATTTTAGCACCGTTGTTTAGATATGATTTTATATATTGTAATATAATTCAAATAGACTCACAGTTAGAATCAAGCCTTGTTGAATTGGATGAATATTAATGTGAGCTGAATACTGAAAGAAACTGAGGAGTAGACTCATCAAGGAAAGGAATGACCCTTACTGAAGCCTTTTATTCATAAGGAAATTGAGGTCAAGAACCACCGTCGCGAAGTACATTAATGACTTAACACAATCCGCATAATTAAGGTATATTCGGCTTGCATAGAGATGTACCTACTCCTCAGGTAGGTCTTGTTACTGCTAATGAGATCACTTGAAGCAAGGGAGCTTATGAAAGGAAACCCCTTAAGTTTATTGCCCATGCAGATGACAGAGCTATATTAGTGAGAAACAAGTTGATGGTTATTATTAGTAAAAAAGATGAAAACATTATAAAAATCATAAACCGTAGAGTGATCTTGCGACAACTCGGAGTTCAACGGCTAAAAATGCTCATGCAACTGAACTACACAACAGCGGTGGTCAAGCCGGCTTTATATCATCTTCTTTTGGTGTGGTACAATATGACTAAAAAAGTTTCATACCAAAGCAATTTCAAGCTTTAGGTAAGTAGGAGTTAGGCAGCTTCGACCGCAGTCAACCCTGAAGCGAAAGTCATTGCAATAATAAAAGCTGCCGATTCCAAATTATAATGGGATAATGCGAACGAATCAGTTGCATGGATGAACTTTTTAAAAGAGGGATTGACAGCAAAATTATGAGAAACGAAAAAGGAGAGATGAAAGCGCTTAAAAGACTAAGAGACCACCAAGATCATGTGTAAAACTAGCGAAGAAGGAAACACTCAATTTTTACCATCGCGGTTCTAGATCGGTTGTAATCCTAAAGGGACTATATTCTACTAGACTGTAATGCGTACTAGGCCATAGTTTATAATATCAGCACAATCTGCGGGAGTTGGGAAGGTAGCATCGTTTATGATAAGTCTCACGAAAAGCTACTTCTCTTTGGACTCGCCAAATCTGTGACAGCTAGCGAGCAAAGCGCTCTCTCCAACTTCTTCCATAGCCTCTTTTTACTGCGCAACAAACAAGTTTTACTTGGTCTTTAAGCTACACCATATCGCGCCAGTGTAGGGCCAAGGTATTTCTTGCACTATTTTCTAGAGAAATGAACACATTCGTGTGCCCCCAGTCTACGACCCCTAGAGTGAGGGACTCTTTGGCAACCTCGCAAAGGGGTATTGTTATAGTTTGCACCATCGTCATGTGGTGGGAAACTGATGAAGGACTGTGCATCTTGGCTCCGCTCGTGGTGCAGAGAAATAGGTTTTTAGTTGTTGAGGGGAGGTTGTTGAGACTTAATTTCCCTAAGGTCTGCTTTTCTCGGGCATTGTTAGTGTCTTGGAGCCTAGCATTGGCCTAGCATTCGGTCTTGAAGGCCGAAGAAGCTCAGAAAGAGTGGTTCACATATGCCCCTTCGGATGTGTCAGCGCTGATTTCGCTGAATAAGACGACAATCTTGTAACTCACGTTTCATTTGGTTCTTAGGCCACCTACTGAGAGGAAACTTTTCGGTGTTCGGAAAATAAAATGAGAAGGGAAACGGTCAGCTGTGTAAGGCTCACTACTGCAGCAACTCAACGTTGTTCTCGGAGGCGGACCTATATATATCTTAGAGGATCCATTAGAATACAGTCAGACGCTCCTGATTGGCAACCATCCAACGGGTGACTTTAAACCTTGGATTATGTGTAAAGGAAATGTCCGAGATACCTCGAGAAGATGCAATTCCTAATATATTTTTGTAGGATTTATTTAAATGTTATTCTGATTTGCTGATTTGATTTTAAACCTGCGATCAGAAAAATTCCGGTATAGGAGTAAACGCTTTAAAATAAAAGAAAATACATTTTCTGTCATGTTCTCTAATGAAGATTCCGTTACCGTCATCACATCCATCATGTGGTATTACTTGCTGCACGAAAAGGTATTATCACCAAAACTATTAACCGTGGTCAGGCCCATTTCAAGTATATATGTATCTACATATACATATGTATATGCGTGTATAGAGAGTTCACCTCATGAAGCTTTCTTATCATTTAAGCATGCTCTCAACAATGTCCTACTCTCCCCTTCACACCGCACATGTCCTTGCGGTGTTGGCTTCCATTGTTTATCAGCTGTTTCACAGCATCCCTAAACTGCGCACGTGCTTCGCTCTCGGAGCAATCTCTGTAGAAATTCACCACACACGTGGCTCTCGTCATGCACACTCACTACACAGCCAAGGTTTGCTACCAACTCTGGACCACTGCATCATTCAGTCATCGTCGCGCTGTCATCTTTATTGGTTCACTTTTCGGAAGGAAATAACGCAACGGAAACAGTTAAAAGAACAACAACACCTGCTGTTTGAGAAGGTGTGTGTATTGTGAGTGCATGTAAGTGGGTGTGTGTCTGCATTTGTGTGTTTATAAGCGCGCAGATACATTTACATATTCACATATGTAAACACATACGTACATATTGATTGTTTATACCTACGATATGCGAATCTCGATGAAAACAAAATGAGTGCAACATTTTTTGGGAATATCTTAACACTTCTTTCGCAAAACTCGTTTTTGTTAGGGTCAAATAAATATATATATATATATATGTGGACTTAGGAAAAAGTTAAGAAAATATCAAATGTGAAGGGAATATATTGCATGTAAATGTGTAAAATATATAATATAATGATATATTTTTAAAAGGTTATGTGTGATATAAATTACATAAATGTATGTAAATAAAAATAAAAATAAAAAGCACAGTCTGGTGGCCAGTGAGTTAGCCAAGCAGGCAGTCAACTTCTCTGTCAAGTCGAAATTCCTTAATTGCATGTGACACATTTCGCATTTGCTGTGACATTTTCTAGTGACAGTGATGTAAGTGTAACGGCAACAACAAACTGTGTAAAATAAATCGATTGAAAATACAATAAAATTTGTGATAAGGAAAAACTACACACATTCATAATTACATACACACGACGTATGCATAGCAACGCGACAGTAGTAAAGTTGGTAATGTGCCGCAAGCTACCGCAAGCCTGAATTTTACCGTTTATTAAGCGCTTTTTTCATCATACTTACAACGCTCATTAAGTAACGCTGCACGCTCCTTTACTTATATAAGTATTTATGTGAAAAAGTAAATAGCAAACCGCTAATTGCATGCGTATGCATGTACATACGTATATCAATAAATAAGAAACGATTCAGCTTTAAGTGAACGTGTGTGTGTGAGTTTATGAGTGCGCGCAAAGTTAATTGGCGGCAAATGTTGATGATGATGTTGACAACGACGAAGCCATAACTCGGTCACTCGGTCGTGGCTGTGAAGTCACATGTTACGCATAATTAATGATAAAAACAAATATGTATGGCAAACAAGCGGATGTGCGCACACCTATGCACATTTATGTATATGTATGTATAGAAAACTAACAGTGTGCTTTTATATCTATGAGCAAACAGCAAACCAATCGTCGCCATAAAGTTATTGCAATTCCAAATATACTCGTAAATACATACTATGTGAGCAAAAACAGATAACTTGCGCTGTATGTGTGTAGTTATTGTTTTTGATGGTTGATACCCCAGGGCGCTTAAAGACCGTCACGTGACTGATAGAAACGGAAAGTGGTTGTGTCTCCTTATAGTCTGCGCTTCCTGCTGTCTGTGTGAATCTATTATTAATTAATGTTTTATCTTAAAAGCAAAAAAAAGTTTAAGCGAGTGCTTTAAAACGATTACTTATGCAGACTATGTGATAATTGCAAATTATATCTTACTATCATAAATAGAAAACAATAAAATACTAAAATAATATATAACAAAATTAAGTAAATCAAATAAAAAAGTGAAATAAAATAAAAACTTAAATTAAATCAGAAAGAAAACTAAAATAAAAAACAATAAAATAAAAAATAATGAAATTAAATTAAATAAAATACTATAAAAAATACGATAAATGAATTAAAATGAAACAGTATGAAATAAAGTTTAAAAAATTACAAAAAATAAAATCAACTAAAATAAAATAAATAAATAATAAAATAAAGCAATAAAAAATAAGACGAAATAAAATAAAAAATGCAATATAATCACATAAAATATATGAAAATAAAATAAATTTAAATTAAGCCAAATAAAGTAAAATAAAATAAAAGAAAATAATCTAAATTGAAAAAAGTAGTATAAAGTAAGTTAAAATAAAATTATATATAAAAGTAAGAAATAAACTGAAACACAACAAAATAAAAAAAAAAAAAACTTTAAATAAGAAAAATAAATGAAATTTTATAAAATAAAATAAATAACAATAAATAACAATAGATCAAATAAATTAAAATTAAACTTAATAAATTAAATAAAATAAAATACAAAACAAAATAAAGTAAACCATAATGAAAAAAATAAATGAAGAAAAACTAAATAAAATTCATTAAATTAAATTAAATAAATTAAAATAAATCAGAATAAAATGAAATAGTGCAGAGTAAATTGAAATGATTTTAAGAGTGAAAATAAAATAAAATAAAACAAAATGAAAAAGGTTAAATTAAAAAAATAAAAAAAATTAAAAAAATTAAAAAAATATCAAGTATAATGGGTGATGTTGAGGCGGGAGCGGAATTTTACCCAGCAAAACTTTATGCGTGGTTTCGCGGACACAGTGAACGACACTCATTTCAAAATACTTGCGGCTATTTAACAAGTGTGATGGAACACATACCAAATTAAATGCACACACGTATTTCTGATTTTATAAAAAACTTAAACTTTATTATTATTAGCGTTTCTGTACATTTTTCATACAAGCGGTAAAACAAAAAAAAAGAGAATTACTTACATAGCCAATTCAATATATTCAATATGAAAAATGATACAAATCAAATTTAGAACTAGAAATAACCATTGATTGAGTCAGCTACTTTAAAACTTGTGTATGCAAATACATATACCATAAATTGGTTGAAATTTGCAAAGCGTACATACAGATGTAGATATATAAGAACAGCATATTTGAACTCAACAAGTGCAATACAATGAAATGAATAAGCAAAGGAGTGCTATTAAAAATACTGAAAAATTTAAAATAAAATGTAGTATAATAATGTAAAATGAAATAAAATAACATATAACATATTCATGTCTATACGACTTTGGCGTATTTTAAGCGCCGAAACAATCACCTCTAATTTATTTTAGTCACCTCCAGATTAGCTTACATTTTCTACCGAAGTGCGTTCGCCATTAGAAAAATTAATTTTGTATAGTCGATTATAGTCAATTATTCATCCGAACTTCGTTATATCTTACTTGTTTTAAACGTGATCGGAATAAAAACTAATTTTTCTATATTATTCCAGCGCTATATGCATCATAGAAAATATATTAAGTATTTCAAGCAAACAAAGAACATATATAAGAAATATTCTGTTAAAACTCAAACTGAAATAATAAGGAATAAAAGAAAAGTGTAAGGTTTATGTCATCAAAAATGTATTTTTTTTATATTTCATGTAAACAGATTTTGCAAAGTTTTCTATTTCTATAGAAAATAAATGTAAATACTTTAATGTGAAATTGAAATATAATTCTTTCAATATAAAAAAGTTTAGTTTGTTAAAATTTAGTTGAGGACTAAGCAGTTTATTAAGTGCCATAAAAAAATTTATTAAACTATGTCAATTCGGAGTAAAATATGTTATATATATCTACAAATCAAATATGAGTGAAAAGTGAGTGAAATCAATACAGTTATGATAACTTGGAAACTTATTTGTTTAATGGCGTTCATGTATAAATAATGTACGGTGCGTAAGTCGCAGTTGTAAACAAATAAAGTGCTAAAAAGACTGTATGTACATATTTGTACTCATATTTATATATTCGCATGTACATATGTGTCTGTGTCCCAAGGGACGAGTAATTTGGAGTGTTAATATTTTGAAAAACATTAAAACACAGTCACTGGTGTCGTTAAAACACGTAAACGCAATTATACGAAAATGTGAAATGTAATGTCTAAATGCACTCATTTACATTACAGTACGAAACAAGTGTTAATTAATTAAAATTATGTATAGTAAATGTATCTACAGCAGTTGGAGGGAATAAGCAAAGGAGTACGAATAAAGTTATTACACACTGTTACATTTGATTTTACATGTAAATATGTAAGTATTCATAATTTATGTTTGAATATTTGATATTATGTTACATATTAAATATATATTTAAATATATACATACATATACGTACGAGTATAAGCATATTTATGCTTTTGATAATTCTATGCGTGAAAGTGACGGTTTGCGAATTTCTGTTGGCATACGTGTACGTGTAAGTAAGATTTATGATCCGTCATTACAATCTGATGTTGAAAATATATAGGTTGAATGTGTAAAATATGCACATGTGTTGGACAACCGGGTCCAAGTGTGGTACATACGGGGGTTGAAGCAAGTGTTACGGTGTTGGTTTGACAAAATAAAAAAATAATAATACGATTAAGCACAGATCCTTTATCATGGTAAGAAAGCCCTTATTTGTTTTCCCACTTTACTACATTTTAATGAGAAGTACCGACGTTTAAGGGTTCTTCTACTGAGGTGATCTCTAGTTTTGATGTTATAAACATGATTCCTCATAAGTAAATGCGATTTTAAGTAGGGAATCAATCATTGACTTCATTCCAAAATTTCAAAGCACTGTTTATGCGACGGGTTCTTTGGTAAAAAAAATCTGCAGATTTGGATTTGACGTTCATTAGCCAACTGGTATGCCGACATTTTCATCAATTTTACCGATGGTTATTCGGTGATTCTCCATTTATGGAAGCGTTGAGTTTCATAGAGTTTTGATGTGCCGGCGGGTTTAGCTAGCCAGATTAGTTAATTAGGTAATATGAAAATTTGTACAGTGACCTTCGGTTTTTGCATCCGAGTATCTTAAGAACCCTAAAAGGCATAGCATGCTAACGGTTGTAATACAATTTTTCTTAAGCTGAAACGCGTCTATAAATTTCAACCTTCTTTTCGCTACCGCTCCACATTCTTTTAACAGATGTCCAGATGTTTCTGGATCCATATTACAGAATTGGCAGGAGTAGTTTGAGTTAGTGCGTAGTTTACGCATACGGTAATGGAGTCTGCGGTGTCCTGTTGGAATGCCTTAAGTAATTTTTAATTATTTTGTCAACTATGATCAACTCTTCTTTTTTCTTTTTTACGACGAACCCAGCGTTACCCACCTCCCGCCCAACCGACCGATTGCATTGCATGATTCCCGATGCTAGTGTTTCTGCAATTTCATTTCCTGTATACTTTTGTGACACATTTCCACATCATGTACGTTCCACTTTCACATGATGTATTGTAATTGCTTTGAGTGCTAACACTGATATTTCGTCTTATAATTAGATCGGCTCACATGCACATGTTTATCCTTGAAATATACTTCACTTTTATCCCATTGGGTTGACAGAGCTTAGCTCTAGCACCTTTATCACTTTTAGCTATTCTTTAATTAGTTTTGGGGCCGAAAGTATACCAGGGATGGTTGACTACAGGATGTTAAATCTCGCATATAGTACCCTTATGGTTATGCAATCTCTGTTATACATTGCTAATGAGTTACTGATTTTGTCCACTGTTCTACAGGATATTATTTTCACTTTGCCTATTCCTTTCCCTACCACAGTTAGCAAGCCTTTTTTTCAGCTTGTTCTAAGACACCTTATAACAGTGTAAGATCAAGTAAGTCCACACTTATCTTCGGAACTTAGAAAGAACATCCTTTATGGAGTTTAATTTGACTGCTTTGCCAGTCAGGTTGCTTTGCTAATCATGCTGTTCAAGAAATTTTTCCATGTGACTTTCCAGTCAAAAATACTCTGAAGTAATTTGCTACAAGCCATCTATTGAAATCTCGCTCTTTCCTTTTAATCTTCTTCATCTAGCATAAAACTGTTTTAGTTGTTTTACTATTGAGTCCTACCTCAGAGTATCATCTTTTAGTTAGTAATAATATCGTAGAATATTATCTCGTATGCACCGTGTGCGTCATAGTCAATTCTTCTAGATTTTAGTGATTAACTTGGTCGCTCGTAAAGGGTTTTTCAGTCTACCTTCAATATTTCAATTGTTTTTCAGCAATCAATTGACCTCAAGGAGGCATATTTCTGCTAAACTACAGCGACTCGAAGATTGATGAAAACAGAACGGTACGCAGAATACCAAATCTGTTAAAGTGAAAAACTTTCGATTCGAGTTGAAATGCAGAAAACCCAAAAGCCTATATTGCCGAGTTACAAAAATTTTCTGCCACCATATAAAATAAAGTTGGCACTTAAGAAAAGCACTCTAAACTCTATGAGTTAGAAAGTTAAAATCTTTGAATATTGAGGGTAGCGATTTTTGGAGTTCCGATGAAGCTTCCAGTTTCATTATATAAAGTACTTTACTTAGGTTTTAAGTAATAATTTGCTTTGAAAGACAAACGCCGACAACTACCGTAATTCGGGATCCTCTTTTGACTTGTAGTTTTTTGCCCATTGATAGACGATATGGGGAAGATGGACAGCAGCAATTCTTGCAGAGTTCTCTTTAGCGGTTCACCTGAAAACCTATCTGTATTAATATGATGAAAATATTAAGATATTATTTTTTTTTAAACAATGTAATTAACTCCGCAGACGTGACTGAAAATCTACAAGAAGCTTTAGGAACTGGTAATAAGTGTTTCAAGCAATTTCTATAAGCTTAAGGTAAATATAATAGGGAAACATGCTGCGTACGAGTATCAAAAACTAATTTGATGTTTATCACTTTAGTTCCCGTGAGAGCAATGCCATGATGACTTTTACTTGTATGAAAGTGTATTGCTTCAAAAAGTGGAGAAGGCAATAAAATACCAGCGCTGAGCACTGTGTCGGGGTAAGTCTAAATATAATATTAAAACTTTAGAGCGTCTTTTTCTTATACTAACTTCAAAGTAAAAGGAAATGTTAATAACGCTGGTCAGCAAAATTCAAATTATTTTTGGCACATGAAGTCCTAAGTATATAAAATTTGAATGTGGTTAGCACTTCGTACTGCCACTCTGATCAAGACGCATACTACAAATTGAATGAAGAGCTCGGATGAAAATGCTAATGCATTTCTGAACATCATGGAACCTCTCACCTTGTCTCTCACAGCTCCCAAACTTGCCGGAAACACATCGAAATGAGAGTTTACCAGGTGTACAAGTATGAAATGTCGTTTTTTTAAATCAAAAAACACGTTAAATTTTGTGGAAAAAGAAGAAATCATTTATTCAAAGTATTTACCGTCGCTAGCTACACATTTTTCCCATCTCTCGGGCAATTTGTGGATTCCACGCCAGTAGAACTCATCGTCTTTTGCGGCGAACCATTCATCGAGCCATTTTTTCACACTTTCGTAAGAATCGAAGCGCTGCTCAGCGAGTGCGTGTCCCATCGAAGCGAATAGGTGGTAATCGGATGGGGCCAGGTCTGGTGAGTAAGCCGCATGCGGAAGCACTTCCCAATTGAGTGTTTCCAACGTGTCGCGAACCGCTCTTGCCGTATGTGATGGAGCGTTGTCATGGAGAAAAATGACCTTGTGTTGTCTTTTTTGATATTCCGGTCGTTTTCTCTGAAGCGCACGGTTCAAATTGATCAATTGTTGTTGGTAGCTTGCCGTATTCACCGTTTCGCCGGGTTTCAAGAGCTCATAGTAGATGACACCGCTCTGATCCCACCAAACACAGAGCATCGTCCAAATCACCACTTTTGAAGCGTTGAAACCACCGTTCACACGTTTTCACAGTTGGTACTTGTTCGCCAAAGGCTTCAACAAGCATTCGGTGCGATTCCGCAGCTGTTTTCTTCAAATGAAAACAGAAAATTAACACTGTCCGCGTTTGCTCTTTATTCGGCACGAAACTCGACATGTTGACTGCACTGAGAGTAAACGATAATGACGCTCGATTCGCGCAAAACTATGGTGGTTCGACAGTCAAGGTTGACACTTCACAAGGTCAAAGTTTTATGACAATCGATAAATATTTACGTTTGCGAGACATCTATATGTTCGAACCGACATTTCATACTTGTACACCTGGTATAACGCAGTTAATGTTAATATAATGTCTTTTATTAATTCTTTATAAATTTTTAATTTACGGTTTCCAGGAAAACTCTGGACAACATTCACAAAACATTTCGACACAGGTTTTTCCTGGTCAGTCAGTTTTCTTCAAGGGTATTGCATTTAATCTGTTGAAGTATTTGTGTAGTTACAATTATTCTTTTTTAATTATTGTCTCGCTAAGTTTCTGGTCCCTACCTTAAGATATCATATCGTTCTTACAAAACAGCGTTTACCAATGTAAATCTCATAAACTTATGCCTATTTATCAGATTGTTTATAAGACTGAATATAATATCTTTATAAAACAGCGGTACCGAAGAACATTTTATACAACCCTTATGTTAGCGGCCGCGGTAGCCGAGTGGTTAGCATTGCGTCCTGCCATTCGGAAGACTCGGGTTCATATCCCAGTGCCACCAACATCCAAAAGTTATGGAAAATTAATTTAAATAAAAAATTAAGTTAAATTTTCTAATTGCGGTCGCCCCTCGGCAGGGAATGTCCATCCCTCCGAGTGTATTTCGGACATGAAATAAAGCTCCTCGTAAAAAAACCCATCAGCCGTTCGGAGGCGGCTTAGTATAAACTGTAGGTCCCTCCATTTGTTGGAAAAACATCAAGACGCAAAACCACAAATGGGAGGAGGAGCTCGGCCGAAAATCGCTTCAGCGGTTACAAATCGCCAATTATTATTATTATTATTATGTTAGAAGCATTCACGAAAGGGAACTAGTCTAAATTTCAAAGCAAGCATCTCATGCCATCGTTGTTTAGATGCTAAACATAGCTGTGCGCTAGAGCTCCAAATTTTGTTCGAGCTCACGCACACTTGCCCATTGCTCATTATGCATAAATTTTCGAGCACGTGGTCGAGCATTTTGAACAATAGCTTTGATTTTTTACGCACTTTTTTCTATATTAAGTGAGAGGTACTTAAAACATGAGCAACTCGTCGGTTTTACGTAACTGAAGGTGTTGCTATGACATTCCCTGTCTTCCCTGCCTGATTATGGAGTTATCGAATTGACCTGCATCCTCCTTTAATTCATAAATTATTGGCATTTGTCACTGGTATAATGCGGCTAGCAATGTCACCTGACTAACCGAGCATATGATTGCCTTCGGCAAGCTCCGAAGTTATTGATTAAAGCTCCACAAGCCTTTTCTATCCCCATACGTGAGATCTATTGAAATCTAACTTTTGGAGCGTATAGTCAGATAAGATAATATAAACTAGTTTTAAATTACTTTTAATTTAATTTTTCGGATTGTCTCTAGATTTTCTTTTTGATAAGCCAATCTCCTCCTTGAAAGCTTACAAAATACCGGAAATATTTTGAAAAAATTTTTTATTTAATGAAGGTATTCCCAATGTCAATAGCAAGGATCGTTGATTGTTGGACCACTGCCCATCTGATCTTTTCGACGAAGTGGAGGTCGTCCTCTTCCTCTGCTTCGACCGGAGAGAACTGCATCGAAAACATTCGAGGCTGGAGTGTTCTCGTCCATTCGAACCACATGCAGCAGCCAGCGCAGCTGCTCTTTCTTGATTCGGTGAGCAACATCAATGTTGCTGAATATCTCGCACAGAAAAAAAGTGAAAAAGTGATCATAACTCGAAAACTCTTAACGCCGCCTCATCATATATTATCATTATCCATGCTTCCACACCTTACATTAAAACGGGAATGATGAGCGAATTTGCTTTTCAATTCTCTAATAGTCGAGAATAGCATCTTTTGGCAAGAGAGATTCTGCGTCGAATTTTTAGGCTGACATTGTTCTTATTCTGTTAATACTAGATCCAAGATAGACGAAATTATCTAACCGAGATGCAAAGTCTATAATTGTTTATTTGATGACATAATATTTCGACTTGCTCTTGCTTACTACCAAACCCATAGGCTTTTCTTCCTTATCCAGTCTGGAGACAGCAGAACTCATTTTGACGTAAGCCAGCGACCGTACGCTCTTTTAAATTATTGTATCTTCTTAAATTTGCTCTGCAGCTCGCATTGTTTTCTCCAGCAATAAATTAAAGAAGTCACACGATAAGGATTCACCTTATCAGGGAGATTCTTCCGGATACTGGTGGAGCTTTTGATGTATAAGTTTTGCGGGGATAAAAATTTCAGACTTGTGGCTTAAAAGTAGCTTCTTTTCGTGCTGTCGAAGGCTGCTTTAATATTGTATTAACAAAAGGGTGGATTCAGGATGCTTTTTCCACAATAATTGGTGAACACTGTAGTTTGACCACATTTGTGGATTGAGCAGAGTACCCTTAGAAACTGTATAAACCTTATTAGTACTTTCCATCGTATTTGCATTGCTCGGACGGCAATCATAGTCGGGCAATGAAACATCTGTTTAATCATCATCGATTTGAGTACCGGGTTCGCCAGAGTTCTGAAGCTTTTCGCATCGCAAATGTTAATGGAGGGGTTGATATTCTCTATCGATAGGCGACCACAATTAGGTGTTTTGGATGATTATCTAGTAGATAACCACTGCTAGCCACCTGACTACAGAAGCCGCTGTAATACGAATAAGATTAACTTGATTTATTTTATTAAAATGCAAATTTTTCATAAACATTTTTGTATTATATATGCTTATAAGATTTATCACTTTTGTGCTCACATAAAAGCATATTCTAGAATGTGATATTGGTATTTGAATTGTTGACACCATACTGTGTGCAGTGCCATAATACAGGTAATATGCAAATTCGAGAAAATATCACATTCAAAGACTTTTTACTCAAAGGCGATTCTCAGCTGCTGAAATTTTAAAATTGAAGCTTCTTTACAAACGAAGTGAGTATGTACAATTACCTATAGCTGTGCATACGTAAATATCCTCACGCAGCAGAATCATAACAGATCCTTTGTTTGTGAATGAAGTAAAGAAAGCAAAAAACTGAAATGGTATGAATGGCGCCACAGGAGGTCAAAGTGGGTTTTGCTCAGCACATTTTACGTGTGGATTTACATTTTTTTCCACACGCATTGCGCTTATACTGTGTGGGTGAATACTCGTATGTTAATATGTGTGTACTGACTCTATTTGATTTTGGCGTAAAATACCTTTTGTGAGGTCTCAGCTGTATGTTGCATGTTACACAGTTTTTTACATGCAAAACAGAAACGTTTTAAAGCTAAGAGCAAAAAAACACTGCTTCTTGTATTACTTCATCGCCATCTACATACATTTTCTTCCATTGGAAGAAGTCCTTGCTGTGCATATCCAGTGAGTGGAACGACAGTTAGGCAATTTTAAAGTGTAACGGTAAAGCCTAAAATACAATATGAGAGCGCTCTTTGTTATTTCCGTTTTTTTCACTGTTCTTTTCAGCTTTCTTTTATCGCTATGTTGTTCTGTTGTTGATGTTTTACAAACATACTCGGGTTTCTCAAAGCAGAATAAGTAAGCGAGTGTGAGTGCTTTGATAATGAAATATGTCTGTATGATATGTGTATATACATGTGTATACATGTGTGCTTACATACATATATCCCCATGCTGTAAAATGGGTTATAAAAGTATGCCTTTTATTTCATATTCCGTATAGCAAATTTGGAAACCTTCTTATTTCATTTTTACCTTCACATATTTTCACTCTTTTATATGTAGGTGTGTTTTTTCAAAACATACATATGTACAAATACCCATCCTATTAGTCATTTGCATTCTCAACATTTTTTCCAGCAAAATTTTTAACAAACAAAATTTCTCTCTAAAAATAAAGCTCCTACACAGCCAAATGTAAAGCTTTTAGCTGCTTTGCGGGCAACCTTTCAATATCTATGCTTGAAAACTGTTTTTGTTTTTGAAAGATTTTGTGTTGAAGTTGTATGCGAGAGCTGCGTCTTGGAAAATGCTTTTTGGTAAAGCTCTTTCAGACAGTTGTATGTGGAATTTTAGAAATAGAAAAAATCGACAGGCAACAAAAACGGTTTTTCGAAATTTTGGCCAGAAAGTCGAACACAGTGATAGCCTTGTAAAATGTTGCATCATCTGTGAGTACTCCGCGACATATTCTTTCCCAGCATAAAACACAACCCATACTTCTATCCCAATGTATGGCTAAATTCACTGGAACTTACTATCTCCCATCCTTGTCCTATACCATTTCCCCAGGATACTTAATTTAAACGGACGTGAGATAGGTATATTCGGTCGACATAATCACCCAGCACAGTCGATGGTACGAACAACCATGGATCGGTTTCCCATCACGTTAACTCTAGAGAATAATGCGAATCCTCAAAAACTCCGTAGCACCGAAAACACCACTGCTGCTTTGGAGCGACTATCGAAGCAGACCCGGCGGTTAAATGAATCTCACTTTTAGTTGAATAGGTACGTTAATAAACAAAATTGCTGCATTTGGAGTGATGACATTTCACAAGACGTTGTTGAGACACTGTTTGGTATGGTTTATTATATATAATTGGCACTTTGTAACCGCTGAAGCGATCTTTCGGCCGAGCTCCTCCTCCAATTTGTGGTTTTGCGTCTTGATGTTTTTTCCGACAAAATGGAGGGACCTACAGTTTATACTAAGCCGGCTCCGAACGGCTGATGGTTTTTTACGAGGAGCCTTTTATTTCATGTCCGAAATACACTCGGAGGGGTGGACATTCCCTGCCGAGGGGCGACCGCAATTAGAAAATTTAACTTAATTTTTTATTTAAATTAATTTTCCATAATTTGAATATGAACCCGAGCCTTCCGAATGTCAGTACGCAATGCTAACCATTCGGCTATCGCGGCCGCAAAAGGGAATTATTGGTCCATATTTCTTCAAAAGTTATTAGAGAACGCTATAGAGCCGTGATTAATGATTTCTTCATGGCTTAATCGGAAAATGCTGCTGTGGAGGACTTTTTGTTTCAACAAGACGGTGCTACGTGTCATATAGCCAAGGAAACTATCTATTGAAAGAAACTTTTGATGAGCGCACTATCTCGCGTGGTGAGGCTGTGTCATGGCCTCCAGGACCGTACGATTTAATACCCTTGACTTATTTTAGTGGAGTTATGTGAAGTCGCTTGTCGATAAGCCAGAGACGCTGACATATGAGCCCACTTATTTTACGAAAAATTGGCCTCTCGTCTGAAATTTATTCGAACCAGCCGCGGCATTCACGTACCCAAAATCAAATTATATTTATAACGAAGATAAATTCCAGCACGTAACATCAAATTATAGTCGTTTTATTGCTTATTTAAAACCACATGTCTTAAAAACACTTCTTATATAATTTATAATCATAATGGAGCTATATTTTTTGTTTTTTTTTCGAGAATAATTATTTTGTTTTAGTTGCCTTCCAGAGAACTGGGTTGTTACTTGTTTCTAATACACATAAAAACACCAACTCACGTTGAACACATAGTTAGATGACCCAATTAGCAACCGAGTTACATATACATATGTATAGGCACAAAAGGTAAAACATGTCAAACACATTTCGACACATTTCATGTTTAAAATGTAACATTATCTTGTTTTTAATGTGATAAAGAGACACACAGAGAGAACTCATGATGTTACCTTGTCATTAAATTCATTTTGCATAGGAAATGAAGTTGTCTGTGCTCTGACCTCTGCAAATGTAAGCAGAGTCTTTTGTCTTTTTGCGTGGTTATTTTTCGAGAGTGTACGCATACCTATATATTTTTAGCTCATCTAAAATGGAAATTATTTTTTACACAATAACTCATGAATGCATTATTAAACGCGAACTTTTTGGCGTTCTACTGAACTGATTTTTTTATTTTAATTTTAAATATCTTTTCGTTTTTTTTTGCAGCATTTGTGGTTCCATTTAACTAATAAATCAAGTCTTCCGTTTCACGTATTGAAGAATCTGCAGTTACGCATTTAATTTTTACAACAAAATTTTCATATATACGTATGTCCTTCAATGCGTCTCCCGAATACATATGTAGCGATGGATGATAAGCCTGCGTTTGGGAAAATGAGCAAAAGGCGGAAAAGTTTATTTAATTATGCACCGACGACCAAGCGATGGCACAGAATCACTCCAACGATGTCAGTTTCCAGCGAAACGAGCGAGGATGTCATGCTAGTCTTAATGGTGATCCTTATTGCCATTACGACCAGTACAGGTGAGTCGCAAGAATCCTCTTTTTATATGTGTATATTTGTAAATGCTTAAAAACTCATGCACATCGGTTAATATGAAAACACAGACTTATATTAATATATACATGTACTCGTACTTATATATGTAAAAACATTCGCACATATGTTTGGTTGTGAAAAATTACCAGGAATGCAATTAACATTGAAGTTCATAATTGAAATTTATGTTTTTGCGGTTGCTATAGCACTCAGTTTGACATTTAACGTGTAGTCTAGATTTTTATACCCAATCGCACTTGCATTGGGTATAATAACTCTGTATTTCTACCGATAGATTACAGAAGCAAAAATTAATCAATACACATAGAGATATACATTTTCACGTAGGTACATAGACCTAGTAACTAATTTATCGAAGGCTTTGTTTACCATACATTAAGACCAGAAGTATATTGAATACTTTTCAGCTCTTTTTCGTTAAGCTGGTAGCACTGTTCTAAATTACCTTACGTAATTACTAGGCCTCAATCGAGTCGAAATGGGTTCCACGGGTATATTTTCATTGGGTTCAAGCTTCAGTTGAGTCTTGAAAACAAAAAGTTCGCATGGGCCAAACCCAGTAAATACTAGAGCTCGATGCGATGGCGCATTATCGTCATGAAAAAATCGGAAAATTGTTGGCCCACAATTCCGGTCGTTTACGACGGATGTTTTCTCGCAAACGCATCAAAACACTCAAATAAAGAGACTCAAGCTTTAGCTTCTCAAATGAATGATATATCGACAATGATAAGACATAATAATTGGTTATGGGAGTGAAATAGTCAATGAAAATATACGCGAAATTCAAGATTCAGAGGATCTTCGAAGATAGCAGAAAGAATACACTTAGGAACTGAGTTTCCTTTTTTCTGATAAGCGAATAATAGTGAAGAATAATGAAATAGAAATTAAACTAAGTAAATGTGATGCAAATTCCTTAACTAAAATCGAAACCACCTAATTACAGTAAGAAGACAACAGGAGGGATTTGCATTAAAAGTGAAAAGAACGCAATTGACAATATCGTCCGATAAAAAAAAACGAGCCGACGAAGAAAATGTTAAAAAATAATGCTATATTAAGATAACAGAGCCAACTCCTCATGGAGTAGGCTAATGTTGTGAAGTAATTGGTAAAGGTGAGACTTCGTGTTGCGTATTTAAGTTTAACGAAAGTTTTAAAAGGACGATTTATGGAATAAAGAAAAGTATATCGACAAGTCAAATAATTAGTGTATGAATGTTATATGTATTGTATTATCTTTAAGATTTGTACATGTTTTAAATTTGTAAAGAGTAAAAAAAGGAAAGAGACCGCCTGTCCCATTTAAATGAATTTCCGGAAATTTTCTGGTCTTAATGTACTTAAAATTATTCCACAAGTTCTTTTGCTTTTTGAGGTTAATGCGTCTCTCTCTCTCTACTTAATGTCAAGAAGTTGGGACAATCAATTTTTACAGACTTCTCTTGAGACCAATTCTTCCCCAGCCAAATCATTCGCCATAGACAAGAACATATGATAATCACTTGGTGGGAGGACCGGACTATAAGGTGTACGCATAAGAAAATCTCAACCAAGGTCTTGGAGCTTCTGATGGGTCAATATCGATATGTATGGTCCGGCGTTGTCTCTTCTGTTGGCCAAAGCTAGGCGCTTCTGAGATATTGCTTCTTTCAGGCGGTCCTATTGCTGGCAGTATAAGTCCGCATTAAGAGTTTGGCCGTAGAGAAGCAGCACAAGAAATTCTTCCTGGTCGTCAATCCATCCATTTTCATTTGACGTTGCCGTAAGTGATCCACTTTTCATCACCAGTTACCGCTAGCCTCAGAAACGGTCGATTTTGTTACGATTCATCAACGATTCCATACGTCAAGCTTCTTTGTGTATCTAGCTTTACTCAAGTGCTTTTAAGCTATACATCTTTGACATCCTACTGAGTTAAGTGATCAACACTTCTCCTATTATCTTTTATCGTACAAGATAATTCTAACGTCAACTAATAATCCAATGGCACTTAGAAAACGCGATTATAAAGAAGAATGTGTATCTTTGATTTTCTAAGAGCTTTCGTATATGATTTCTACAAAACATACGAGTACACAGAATGCAGAAAACAATATGCAATCTTTATTTGAGTAGATAGGACAATCTATTGAGTTTAATTTTTAAAGATTATTTCATGTAGATGTTGACCGCGGCTTTGGTGTAAATGGCCCATGACAGCGTCCAAATTTGTTACACTCTCTCCTACATATTGGTTAGTATCTTTTGAATAAATTCTTCAATATTGGCTTCGAGGTCCGACTGTTGCGAATGGCTCGAATTGATAATGCACTGACACAAACAGCTGTGCTGCTTTCCTCTCCTCACACTCAACGTACTCGGATGTATGCTGGTGGTTTTATTTTATATCCACTAAGTTAAACTTGGTGCCAAACTTAGTCACAAGATTCCAAATCACCACCTCAGAAGGTTGATAGTAAGGGAATTATGTGGTTTAGACACGTCGATTTTGATGTCACAAAATTGAAATTTTCTGCACGTTGGAAAACTCTTCATCTGGTGGATCGGTTACTACATGTCATAAGCCTACAAATGCACACATGTCAATATATGTTAACTCTTTAGAGTTGGTGAACGTAAGAGATTAGAAATCTCAGCCTTCTGAAAGCAAAACCATTCATAATAAAGGAAATGGATGAATCTATTTCCGCTTCTAGCCAACTATTGCTATGGGGATTCGATGAAATTCCATGCATTATTGTGCATGGAAGTTTTTATATTGAGATAAACTTCCAAAATGCACTTTAATCCGGTGTCATCACGGATAATAGAGTAAAATCTATTCTAATATATTGTACTTTGATAGTCAGGTACCTAACAGTTAATATTGTACAATGGTCGCTCCTCCGTGTAATTGCTGTTGTTATTGTGATGATTCATTTAGGAGTAGGCATATCTGATTATGTCATCACAGTCATCTCACGTAAGCTGTTTCGACGGATTTATTTACGGTTTAAATTACATCTACTCGTACTTCAGCGCCAGGTATTCTCAGATATCACAGGGTAGCTTCAGCATTTCTATTGCTATATGTTGGTGGTTGGTTATCGAGATTCGGTGGTGCCATACACTTAATGGAATCTGTGTATTGTTCTTCCTTTCTTATAGCCCGATTTACCGATAAAATTTAACACAGTCCCTATGTGTAGAACTGATTCCCGTAGAAAACGAGTCAAAATTAAGGCTGCGACAAATACTTTTCACTATGCGGGCTTCTCCAGATGTACGCATCAAATAACGCAGACATTATTGTGAAATCAAATATTTGAGGCGGCCGTAATATCCGAATAGTTAGCATTGCGTATTGCCATTCTGAAGGTCAGGGTTCGAGACCTGGTTTGACCAATATTCACAATTACAGAAAAATAATTTTTCTAGTTGCGTTCGCCCCTCGGCTAGGAATGACAAGCCTTCCGAGTGTATTTTTTACATGAAATAAATGCTCCTAATAAAAATTCATTGCCATTCGGAGGGGGCTTAGTATAAACTGTAGGTCCCTCTATTTTGTTGGAAAAATACTAATGGGGGCTAAGAAACGAAATATATATATATTTTTTTTCAACACGTTCAAAGGTTAGATACACGAATTTAACTTCAACTAGGATGATGAATTATACGAATGCAGTTTTTTTTGAAACAGGCGAGCTTGCAAAATATTATAACTTTAATTATGAGGAACTTGCGAACATCTTTTGGTTATCAAATTTCAAATTTTATTACATTAAAAATAAGTGATTCGGAGAAAATAAAAATCATACTATAAATTTCTTAAATTCAAAAGATGTAATATGTACTTTCTGTAAAATAGTACAGAAAACTATTGTTTTAAAAAGCTTTTCTAAAGAGATTGTTAAAAGAAAGCTTATGATGAATCGACTTTATTTAAAAGAATGTAGTGGAATAATTGCCTCGCTTAGATCGGTCATCGTGAGGACCGAAAGTCGTCCTTAAAGTTTGAAAGATACAGCATTGGAGTTTTTTATGTCTCACCTATCAATTCATTTAAGTGAATATTTGGGCATGAAAGGCCTTGCCCCTTGATTAATTCTTCAATTTTTGAATTATTTAAGAGCTCAATCGCGTAAAGGTAGCTTAAAATTGTCTGATAAAGTAAATTCAGATCTCACATTCAAACAATGCGCTGTAAAAAGTGATGAGACACGAACTCACCGTGGAAACCGAATGTCGCGGTTTCTTGCCAGAAGAGCAAAAGGCAATTAATGAATATTTTCTGTGCGTTATGCGCCATTTGAGTGAGAAAATTCGTTGAAACAAGGCTAACATTATAAACGATATTCACCAAATATGGTTCCCAGCAACTTTTATCTCCTTCAGGAAGTCAAATTACCGCTTTTAGTTGATACAAGAGATAAATGCCGAGACGATAACTTAAGTGTAAAAATACTGAAATCATTGGATTATTCCGTGTATTTTGTAGGAAGCAGCCTGCTTTGAAGGCGGTGCAATAAATTAAATAAATATTTATTTGCCTTATTGATAAATTCTCGGTATTTAGGCCTACATTTCATATGACGTACATTTCCGGCTATCCGATTGACCAAAAATTGTTTATTTATGGAATTAATCAAATAAATTTGAGTAATAATCACGGAGTTAGCTAAAATAGTTATGATCAGCAAACACTGAAAAATCTTTTCTATCACCTTCATTTTGCCAATAATTTGAGCAACGAAAAATTTATTTAACCTCTTCCTTACTTTTTACATATCAGGGGTCTGCAGAGTTTTTAAAAACTTTTTTTAAAAATTCTGATATGGGAACTTACCATATTTGAGAGATATGGTAATTGTTGGATTGAAAATTTAATTAATTAATATATTTAAAAAACTAGAGTCTGATTGAAATTTCGCCCGCCTTTCTATGGATTTTTTCGTTATTTACTTTTTTATAACTTCGAAATTAATATGTTAAATTGTTTCAATGCAAATATCGGAGAATCGAATCCATTTTTTGGGAAAAAAATCGGATCCTAGTCTACTACCGGACTAGAAATTTTTTCCAGACAGAGAACCAAGTTTTTAACCGAACCCCAAGCTTTTTGTACAGATCAATCTCAGGTTCAATTGCCTGGAGAAAAGCTTTTTTGTATTGAATTAATATGCATAGGCATTTTTTTCGAAACGAGCTGCCTCTTGTATACTTGTATACTCCCTGGAGGAAAAATTATCAGTAAATACATATACTTTAGCCAAAGATCTGTCTATGCAGGAATTTTCAAATAAATCGAACGATTTAATATTAATTTAGAATAGATCGGTCCCAGATACACTTCCGAACTACCAAAAATAGTCATTAAGGACAAAGCTTTTTACATTTATATTACATAACTTTGCCAACAACTTCTTTTAATATGGTTCTAATAAGACTTCCCGGGTGCATACGACATACGCAGAACACAGCTTCCTAATTTCTAGTCTATACGGCCTGTGGGTTGATCCGTCTGTCTTTCAGATTACAGATTATGTATTATATATAAATTAATCTAATCCGAAATGCGACAAAACTTTCGAATCTGAAAACTCATATCTATTATTTGCACGTCAATCATTTCGAAAGTCTTTCCAAGATTTAGAAGGTAATTTTTTTCTTTTAAAATTTCTTTCTACTAGAAAGTTAACATGTTTACGGTTATGATGATGATTTGCAAAGAAATATTTTCGAAAATACCTAAATCCTGTAATGGACTTTACTGACTTAATATGAATAAAATGTAGTTTAATTGTGTACATATCTTCATATATTCTTAACATAAACAAATTCTCATACAGGTAATCATATAAAATCATTCTAGCAACATACCCTAGTAAATTACACCAAAGAAGGAATTATGTTGTTAAGCAACGGATTATCTGCATTATTTTATTAATGCACATTTTTTAGGTTAAGTATAATACCACATGTTTCACTTAAAATATTGTTTTTTTCGGTAATTTTTACTTGAATTACATAAAACATATTACTTTGGTGTAACTACCAAATAAAAAAAAATTAAAAATAAAATTACATATTCTCTTTTAAAAAAGGTAAATCGAAATGTTACTGTTCACTTTAGTTTTCATTAAACGATGGATTTCAATTGTTATTAAATTTTACATTATTACAAGAAAATTCTTTCATATTGTACATATGCATCAAACAATACATATGAAAACTTATTTCTTTTTCCTTTCCTCAAAACAAAATGGGGTGAGTGTTTCCGTGATGTATGAATTTTTTGAGCTTCGTCCCGCTATATGCTACAAAATTAAAAAATTCTTCGAATAATAAACTAAAACTCCTTCCGAGGGATATTACGTTTCCTGCTTAAATTAGTAGTCGCGAAAAGTACTTATCCAAGTTTAAGAAGTTATATAAAAAAATCTCATTTTCAATTGAATTCTCCGGATTTTTGATTACTAAATAGTTATTTACATTTTATAAATAATAACTGCGTCAGCAATAAAAATGGAACAATACACGCTTCAACAACACATTAATCTATTAAAATTCACTATAAAAATTTCATAGAAAAATTATTTTGACTGAAACCCAAGACTTATTGTTGAAGATCCTCTCAATCCCCAATTTGTGTAACTCTTTGGTGCAGTTTATGGCCCGGGGGCGTCATTGAACCTTACTTTTTCGAAAATGAATAGATTGCGCTATCGAGAGATGATTCATGATTTTTTTTGTGGCCGAAATTGGATTAAAATATCGATTGTCATTCGGAAGGCCAGGGTTCAAATCCTAGTACGACCAACATCAAAAATTTATAGAAAATTAATTTAAATTAAAAAATAAAAAAAATAAGAAGGTCCTCGTCAGTAAGTAAGCTTCCAAAATGGCTGAAACTTCGGTGAGTAACTGTCAACGGATGAAAAATGAAATTCGCATGCTTCAATTTCCGAGCGAGGTGATTTTCACGTTACTGCCTAAATCTATTTTACATCATCATCTTAAAAGTAGTGAATTGAACTCAAAAAGCTCTTAGAAATTGCTCTGTTATCATGCACTCATTACTTGTTTATTTGCGCGATATTTTGAAATCGTCTCTCTTATACAATATGTTCCAATAAAAGGTGGTATTTTGAAAAACAAACAATCTTTTCCTTAAAAAGATCAATGGAATCGCTGCGTGTGTGAAACGTACCGCCGTCTTATTGAAAGTAACCGCTGAAGCGATTTTCGGCTGGCTGATGGGTTTTTATGAGGACCTTTTATTTCATATCAGAAATATACTGGATGAGCTTGACACTCCCTGCCTAGGGGTGACGCCAATTAGAACAATTAGTCTAACCAGGACTCGAACCTTGGTCTTCAGAATAGCAGTACGTAATACTATCCACTCGGCTATTGTGACCGCCGTGACTCATGAAATCTAAGCTCAATTTTCAGTACTTCTCTAATACTAAATTAATTAACCTTAAAGAATATCGAATCCTTCATTTAGAAATCACTCAGCTAAATACAGAGTTTTAAGTATATTTTTTTATCATTTTTTTATCATTTATGTTAGGTGTATACTTCTTCGAGTATATCATGCCACATCAACTTTGTTAGATTCCTGTTATCAACTGCAGCCTAAGTGTAACAAACTCAAACTCAATGGGCTGTGAAACGCTGTCATTACCGTCAGTGCCGTAAGAGTTAACTCTTCAATCAAGCTTTTTTCTAACTTTTTTTTTTAATTTGCTACCTTATTTCTTGATGGAATATTAACGTCTACGTCACCCTCAACGTCAGCGTTGTCTTCAGCAAGAAAGTGTCATCGTTGTCTATGGAATTTGCGAAAGTATACGAATGTGTATATGGTAGATGGACGAATAAATGGGTATGCTCCGCTTGAGTTGGAGTCGATGTGCTAGTCAGAGTAATAAGAAGTCCGATAAAGACTGCTTCTGTATACACAGGTTGCACACTGAGCTGGAGTTTTGCTGTTTCATATGCTTTTGCAATTTGTGCTCCATAGTAATTACATCTCCTTGGTTTCATTTTAATTTCGCCTTTAACTCCACAAGAAGAAGGCACTCATTTGAAATTTCTTTTACTGTTTTTCTGTTTATTTCCTTTTTGTTTTCCATCTTTCACTTTATTACATATGTATACATACATATATACCTTACACTTACACTCATACGTTATCCTTAGTGAAAAGAAAGGATATACTTTTCTTTTGCTGCGCCACACACGCCATATTTTGCCTCCTTTTTGCACATCCTGCGAGCTCTGCAATTATACTGTTGCACAGCATACAGCGCCGTTATTGAGTTTGTTCCTTGCAATTTCCTGTTTACTCGTGCGGCTTTTAGGTTATTTGCTGCTTTACTTGCAGGAGTTAGAGTTATTAATGGTAAGTGCGCTGGCGGCGGAGGGGCACCCGCCCGGCTTACGACTTGCAAGTGAATTGCAAGTAAAATTTGTAAAGGATGCACTTGAACCCATTGCGGTTTTGTTTGCGATGTGTCTCCAACTCATCATCTTCACTGGCCTTGCGAGTGTGTGTGTGCGGGTGTGTGGGTGTGTATAATGATGACTCTTTATATCAATTCGCTACCACCACGAAACCACGCCGCCATCAAACACTCATCCGGACATTTTTCCAATCCAACAATCAAGTAAGCAGCGTCGCATGTCAAGACAAGCCATACCAATCCTTTTAACTGTTTGCCTGCGTTTTTAAAAGGTCTTTCTGGAGCATCTGTTAGGTTGTAAAGATGTTGGCAAAAAGTGTGTGGTTGGAAAGAGAATTTGTAAGGAGCAAAGACAAACGGTTTAAGACCATGCAAGCATAGCTTTAACGCTTTTTACCCGAGCGACAGTAATGCAAAAGTATCATACAAAAAGGTTTGCCAACTAAAGGCGTAGCAAATGGAGAAAAAAGGTAAAAGAAATGTATGTGCACATAAAATTCTATTGTAAGTAAAAAAAGGATTAAAAAAATGCTAAAATAAATAAAAAAATCTAGGTGGTTTGAATGTGATAGCTACCTGCTTTCTAAGCATTTAGCAACAGTAGTAATTGCACCATCTTCTCCTTCTTCTGATTCTACTTTTTTTTGCACCTACAGCGTAAGTATTGCGTTGACGACATCTGCACGGTCAGTCAGTTGGGTTTGGTTACATTTTTTATCTGCAGTTAGCATCAGCAATCATCGCATTTAACGTTAATTTCTTCTGCACACAAATAAAATCATTGAATGCAGCACATTTTTTATCTCTGTTGTGGCATCTCGAAACACACACAGTCACACAGCAACACACTCGTATACAAAATTTGCAGTTATAAACTACCGTTTGCTTCCACAACACATTTATCTAATATCAATCTTTCCATCTTGCTATCCCTACTTTATTGCGATTCTTCTTCTTCTTTTTTGCAGTAGCTTCCAACTACTTTGACACTCAAGGGCCTAATTTCTCGCATGAGCCACCATCGCGTATTGAATTTACCAACAATGCTGGCAGCATTGCCGATTGTATAGCCCACGGGAATCCGCCACCGAACGTCGAATGGTTGGATAAGGATAATAATCCCATCACCTCAATATCAAAGGTAAATTTTCTTCTCATTCATATTCAAAGAAAAAAAACTGTATATTTTTAAGTGGGAGCACGGTTACGATAAGCCAAGAAAAAAAAAATAGAAAAATTTAAAATTAAAATAATAATTTATCCTGGATACCACTCCTCTTGATTGAATATGTATAACATTTTCTACATTTGAGAGTTCCTTTTCCTAAAATCAGCCAAATAGATGTAGTGTTGAGGTTTTTTACCGGGAAATATTTGAACAGGAAATATCACACTGGGTTCACGCAAATTCAATTAAGTTGAAATGATAAACGCTTTTTTGAATAAACTGATAAAGGAGAAGGATGGAAAATATTTTTCTCCGTTCTTAAAGCTATAACACACTATATTTAATTAAAAAACATTTATTGAGTCAATAAACAGCTCCTAGCTCTGGCCGATGGATTTTTATGATGAGCTTTTCATATCAGAAATGCATTCGCAGGGATTGACATTCCCTACCGAGAGGCGACGACTATTTTTGGTGGTTGGTCAAACCAGCACCCCCATAGTTCTATGTATGTATATACCGGATACATTACACAATATAGGAATATATATTTCATGGCTTCAAACGTACAGGGCTGTATTTTGATATCTGTCAAACATAATTGTCAAATCAAACATGTTTTGGTTCAATTAAAACATGGTGTGATATGCCACACAACACAAGCGAATATTCCTTTATAGCGAAGGATATCTTCCGGCCGCATTATCTCTCGTCTTGACGATGTTAATTCGCCACCGAGATCGTACGATTGGACGCCGTTCGGCTTTTATGTGCGGCTACGCAAAGGATCGTATTTTTCCTGTTAAATTTTTAACTCTTGAGCACCAAAATTAGCCGAGTTATGGCAGAGATTCCGCCGAAAATGTGCCAAAAAGTGATGAAGTGGGCTATTGTGAGTGACACTAGCTTTCTGGGTACAAAACACATCTTAACCATTTGAACAGTCTACCAGAGTTAAAGAGAGGAATGTATCTCTTTGAAACTGATTTTGGATTTTACTTTAACCAAGCTGGCCATAATGGGCTTACTTCTGATCAACTGTTTAGATTGATGATAGCTATGATAATTAATCAAAGATTCGTCGATCGAATTTTTCTCTTTGTATATGCTTGTCGGCTATTAATTTTCCATATCAGGTCCTACAAAAATTCCGTATTCGGTTTTTGTGGGTAACAGTTTGGGAAACAACTTGATTAAATACTGAAAAGCAGATCATTCACAATTGTGTGCTCTGGCGACGTTATTGACAGTTTGATATGAAGGGCAAAAGGTATACACGTACACCTACTATGCCAATTTGTACAGATTTATTCTTCACGAGTAGTGAGTATCTGCCACAGTTACAATAAAGTTATTATTATTTTTCTGAACTGATAAATACAGCACTTTTAAATATTACAATTTCAATTTTAATTTCATTTATTTATCCGTACAGTAAGACACAGAGTCTTTCCATTGTACACATATTAACATATAATGAATTACAATTTGATTGTTTGAATCTTAGGAATAGCTAAGAATAATATTCTGTCTAAAAGGAGGGATTTCCACAGTATGTTGACATAGGTAAAGAAAATAGAGGTGGGTATTATGCAAATAGGTTCGTAACTGTCGTTTTGAAGCATCCACTCGTTTTGATACATTTTATTGAAATTGGTAATGGGTTCCAAATTCTGACAGCACCAACAAAAAACAATCTATAGGTCGTCAAAGTTTTGTATTTGGGGACAACAATATTGTGAGTACGAGAAGATTGTACAAACTTTATTTTGCGGAAAAGATATCCTGGTTGACGGTTTTTGATGATTTTAAATAAATATATTAAATTACGAACCTTGAGATAATTCTCAAGGGTGAAGCCGAGAATGTTTTTGGTGTACAAAGAGATGTGTTCAAACTTTTTTTTGCAGTAAATGAACCTAGCTGCGTTATTCAAAGCTAAATTTAATTTGAACCTGGAATCGTAGCTTAGAGTACCATATACGACTTCAAAATAAGAAATTTGGGGAGTAATAAGGGACTGAACTAGTTTAAGTTTTATTCTAATCGGCAAACAATCACATGTATGCCATAAATTTCGTAATGTCGAATATATTGTATTTTTATTACGCAATTGTTTATGTGATCTTCACAATTTAGACGGACATTAATTTTGAAGCCAAGATTTTTTACAACATATTCAAATTTTAGTTCAACCTCGTTCAAAACAATTGGTGACAGATTGCTGAGATTAAGATAATTACTTTTAATAGGAAGTACCTTCGTTTTATTAGCATTTAGACAGAGACCATTTATGTTAGACCATTCCTCAATTCTTATTAGATCCTCACTAAATCTAGCTATTAAATCTTCACTAAGACCAATGGGACGTGAATAAGTAAATCTGAGTATCATCGGCATATAGATGTATAGAAGAATTTTTGCAGCAGTGAACAATGCCATGAATAAATAAACTGAAAAGTATTGGTCCTAAAATAAAGCCCTGAGGAACTCCAGAGATGAATTCTCTGTGATTTGAAATTACGTTCCTACACTAAACATGCTGATATCTGTCCGATAAGTAGCTTCTCATAAGCTGCTGATGTGTTGAAACCAAAATAAGTTTTCAGTTTTAACAGTGTCGAAAGCTTTAGAGAAATCTAAGCACACTAAGGTGGTAAGTAAGTTATCGTCGAAAGCAGGGCGGATATCGTCCATGATTTTCATAACAGCTGTGGAACAACTATGATTGGATCTATACCCAGACTGGGATTCGCTTAATAAATCATGTAGACGTAGGTGTGACACTATTAGAGCGGTAATACATTTTTTAAATCCTTTAGACAATGTAGGTAAGATCCTAATAGGCCTGAATTTGGGAGCATTACACGAGTTACCTTTATCCACTGGAATGACGTGGGCAATTTTCTACTGATTTGGAAACGTAGAGGAGGTTATAGCATGATTAAAAATGTGTGTAAGCATGGGAAGCACATACGACAGTATAAGTTTTAGAAAACATAAACTCAGACCATCCACTCCAATTGCGTTTGATTTTATATTAAAAACACACCTTATACCATCCTCTTCAGTAGCTGGGTTAAATGAGAATTCATGGGTGTGGTCAGTAACTAAGCTTTCATTGATGGTTAATGCAGATACATTTGCATGTGAATTTATATAAAGAAAGTATGAGTTCATCACACCAGCATCAATCCTACAAGTTTTTGCCTCTTTGGCACAAATACCAAGTGATTTTACTACTCACTACTCACACTACTTCGAAGAAGACATAAAAAAAATTTGAAGATAGCACTGAAGTTGACTTCAGAAAATGCCACAAAAATTGTTGCCATGATTGGGTTAATCGATTTCGGACGGAGTCTACTTCAAAATCATTGCAATAGATTTGAATGAGTAAGGAATATTTCGTGCTTTCAATACTTCTCTGTCTTTTGCTGACTCTTTCCAGTTTTCCAGTTGAAGTATTGCTCTCGGCCTCTCTCTTGCTTTACTGATAAATACTTCTGCATCCATTCCTTTTTCGGAAAGCTTAAATTGTTCATTATTTTATCATGACCTAGCCATCTTATTAGCTGCATTTTAATAAATCGATCCACGCTTTCACCTTTTCAAGTTCGCCATTCTTTCTTATCTTTCATTCATCAGAGATTTTTTCTTTTCTCTTAAAAGCTTTTTTTGTTTCATCTCCCGATGATGTGGTTGTAGCATAGCACTTAAGGAAACCCCTTACCCTCTTGGCCAAGTTTCGTGAATTATGGACACTCCATAACAAAAGGCTGGTGGTACTATAGTAATATATTGTGACAGCTTCCATGATCTGCTGAGCGGCCTTGATCATTTCTTGAGAATGGAAAATCGAAAACTGAAAATCGACAATAAAACAGAAACAACATTTTGTAATATAGAAGCAAAAAAAAAAAAAATATTTTTAAGTAATTGACAGTCTGTATACGTGTATACTCGTATATGCAAAAATTCTTTTCAATTCCTCACTAATTGAATTTAATAATGAAATAAAATTTCCTCCATTAAATATGCACATGTATAAATATTTAAGAAGATGTTGCTTTAAAGTTGATATACATTTTAATACAGGCAAAATGACAAACAAACAAAGGAGTAAGAACAAAACATTTTGTGTGAGTCGCAGCTTCGATAGCACAAAACTCGAGGCATGAGTCTACTGCCGAACAATGCATATTTCAGTAACAAAAAGTGAAGCAACTCTGCCACAACGATAGAAAATCAAAAACAATAGCAACATCACAATGACAACAAAAGCTGACCTGAAGGAAATAGCAACGAAAGAGGATTGGGCGTCAGTTTCGAACAAATTCAATCAATAACCACTTGAACCGAACTTCCGCCATTGGCGGCTAACCTGAAGTTATTTCGATACTCCGTCGACGATACAAAGCGACGATTTGAGCACAACTAGGGGAGGAAGAAGTTAGTGTTAAGAGGCAAATGCGCAGACAGACGGGCGCATTCAGCAAGCAGACAGTCATAAAGGGTGTAGTTGGTCAGGAAGATTAACGGACGGTCAGACAATGTAGCAACTTCGCATTTTATTTTATGCTTGTACACACAACTATGTATGTGTGTATGTATGTGTGTGCACTTTCGTAGAACAATGCAGCAATGTAGATATTGAAAAGTCAATGTTCCAACGACGTTGTTGCAATACTGCGGCAGATACTACAATCTTATCCGCATTGCCATGCAACCAAGTGGGGAGTCCAGAAGAAAATACTTCAATTAGATTTAAGAGTGTATGCAGTGTGGGTGTAAGCGACAGTGTATTTATGTGTGTGCTTGTGTATTTACGGCACCATTTTTTTAACCCCCTTTAGCTCCTTACTTTGTTTTCCTTATTCAGTGAATTCGTCATTGATGAATGATGAATTCGAATCTCTGCATTTTTAGTGCCAACAGCCGAATTAATTCGTATTTTTTCGGTACTTCTTAAATGCTACCGTTGTAAAATCACACCTTCTACTTTGCTTAAAACTTAAAAAAAAATATGGGAATAAAAACTGACTTGATAAGGAGATATGCCTTGCCCTACAGTGCAGCCCTATTACTATAAAATTTATCTCATCGATATATTTACGCTTTCAACGATCAATCTACGTAGCCTATCAGAAGACAGATATATATTTTATTTGCTTCCAAGCTTTGCACGGAATACTAGCATGCTTTATGCCTTCTGACATATCCTTTTGCAGAGTTTGGTAACAATTTCTTGTCGCAGTGAACATAAAATAGCCCTCCCACTTTTCACCTCATTAGAATGGATTTTGAACTTACTCGTATTCTTTTTATTCTTTATTTGCGTTGGCACCGCTAACGCGATTATAGCCGAATAACAATTCGCGCTTCTTTTCTCTGTCTGGTACCAGTTGGAAATAGCAATAGTCAGTTCACTCTCCCCCTGATCCTTCCAACGAAGTCTTCTTCTTCCTCTTCTTCCACCAGCGGGTACTGCATCGAATATTTTCAAACTGGAGTGCTTTCATCCATTTGGACGACATAACCTAGCCAATGTAGCCGCTGCCTCTTCATTCCCTGAACTATATCAATATCATTGTATAGTGATATTGATATAGTTCGTACAGCTCATCGTTCCATCGTCTGCGGTTTCCGCCGTTGCCAATGCACAAAGGACCATAAATCGTTCGCAAAACTTTTCTCTCGAAGACTCCCAAAGCTGACTCATCATATGTCGACATCGTCCACGCTTCTGTGCCATATAGTAGGACGGCTACGATGAATGACTTGTAGAGTTTGGTTTTCGTTCGTCGAATGCGAAAACTGTTTGTTTGGTGACAGGAGATATTTCGTCTTGCCCTCGTTCACTACCGGACCCATTCGCTTTACTTCTTTATCAAGTCTGGAAAACCCAGAGCTTACGGCGTACGCCAGTAGCTGTACACACTTATAGAAGATTGTACCTTCCCTATTGAGCTCCGCAGCTCGTATTATTTTCTCCAGCAATATGTTAAAAAAAGTCACACGATAAGGAATCACACTGTATGAAATCTCGTTTGGTATCGAACGGCTCGGAGAGGTGTGTGTGTCGGTCCTCTTTTCACGTGTCTTTTCCAAGATTTGGTAAATGGTTGATTTACCAGGTCTGAAGCCACACTGATAAGGTCCAATCAGTTTGTTAACCGAGGGTTTAGCCTTTCATGCAATACGCTTGCTGGAACCTTATATGCGATGTTAGGGATGCTTATTCCACGGTAATTAGCGCAGACTGCGGAATCGCCCATTTGTGGATTGGGTAGAGCACACTTAGTTTCCAATTATCATCCGACCATATTTTGCAAAGAAGCTGATGCATGCACCTGATCAGTTCTTCACCGCTATATTTGAATAGCCCTGCCGGTTATCCAGTCATTGAACTTATTGGTCATTAATTTTTTGTTATTTGTTAGTGAGCTAAAGGCCTATTTCTTTGTATGAATTGAATATTTTGTTGTACAACAAAGAAAAATGTCAGAAATGACAGTTGTTTCAGAGATCACCACTTCTCCTCAACAAACTTCTTCTGGTAGTGATCAAACCAACAGATCCTGGCTTAACAGGCGAGTGCTCTACAACAGTGCATTACTTTTAAGAAAAAGGCTCCTAATATCTCTATATTCTCGCCTTATCTCTCCGAAAAGTGTCGCGCATTGTAGTATATTTTTTAAGAAATTTTTTCCATAGAAGATTAATTTTAATCAGGTATATATTGACCGTTATTATCTACAATCTTCAGTAATTTTTCAACAATATTTTAATCCTTATAACTGGTAAAAATATTTCTCTGGAGAAGAGCTACAGCTGATCTCCAGGAGGTCCTCTGAAAAAAGACGTCTTGCGGTGACCACTCTATCTCTGAACTGGATCATCTGAAATTAAAAAACCGAACAGGTTTCATTAAAGTAATGTTAAATCTAGTGATTAATCACGAAGGAATAAGCAAAAAAAATTTTTTGTCAAAATGGCGCCTTCTCAAAAAAAAAGTCGATTTTTCAGCGAAATTTAAATTGTTTATAAAAAAGTATTTATCGGAAAAAATAAGTAATCACTGAAAAATATATTCAAGAAACTTGTGTTAAAATTTTAGACAAATCGGTTCAGGCGTTTTAGAGTTATAGTGGTCTTCGACTTTGAAAACACCATTCTGAGAAAAACGCGTTTAAAGTTATACTTACCATATACTTCCAAGCGCTCCGAAACGTCTTTACAAATGTGCGTGTAACTTCGAAAATATTTGCGGAATCTATTTGAAATTTCTTGTGTGTATTTTCAAATATATGTAGATACAGAAAATAAAATAAAAAAAATCGATTTTTTGAAAATCATAACTGTATACAACCCCTTAAACCCCACTAAATTATCACGTGACCTAATCTCTGCGCTATCTCTTGCCAGCTTTCATGTCGGTATTGTTCCACTAGCGTTGTTCCTGAATTTCTTTGCCTTTTTTGTACATTTATCATTAAAAAAAAAACGTCACATAGCACTCTAAAGATTTTGACATTACGAACTTTCTATTACACAAACAAAATATAATACAAAATTTTCGTTTGGACTTTTCCAAACTACGATTACACAAATAAAATACTTAGGCTTTTCGTCTTTGTATTCTTGCTACTACCGTTAAATTTGCCTTGATGAAACATATTGCTTGAAATGTCAGCTTTCAAACACGAATTAAGTATATGGTATAAACAACAATTTTTTTAGAAATCACCTAACTTTTTCCTTTAAAAGTTTCCAGTCAATGTCTCAATGGAAACTTTATCTTTCATCAACCTAACGAAAATCAAGTTATTTCAGTATATATTTAGACACATAAATGGACAAATTTGGGGAAGGTAATATATTTAAAGCCTTTTTCGTTTTGAATCATCTTCGGTAGCTGTTTCATTAACACCAGACCCAGTTCTATCGTCGGTAATCAAATGAAAAAAGGCCAGGACGTCATGTGAGAGTTTCAGGTGTGCCCGCTGATCGATGAACTTGTCATGTTTTTGAGTAAAAAAATTTTTTATCAATTATACCTCTAAAGGAAGATCATTGGACATACTTATTTTCTATTTCGGATTCAATTTTCTAACAAAGTTTCTTAGGCATACCTACTTTGACAATCGACTCCACGAAAAATATTTTGTTTTTTAATTCAACACTTTTCGATATATTATATAATAACCAGATTATTGACTTCCTTGGAACATAGTGTTGCATTACAATGATTAGTACATGAGTCGAATAATGAAAAAAATTCTGTGAAATATTACTTAAAAGATAATATCTTTCATAAAAAAATTAAATTATGCGAAAACTTCTAACTACATTTACGATGGCTGTATTGCGCACCTACTGTACTTTTTTCCAGTTTTTTGTTCTTTTTGTTGCTCTAAAATATTACCTGTACATTATAAATTGTATTACATTTTTCACTTGCGCTCCTCATATATTAAATTTTTATACACGTATGTACGTAATTTATATAATTTTCTTACAGGTACGCCACATACTCGCCAACGGTTCGCTTTATTTTCCGCCCTTCGAAGCGGAAGAGTTTAGACAAGATGTCCACTGGTCGGTGTACCATTGTGTGGCCAGTAATGCTGTTGGTACAATTGTTTCTCGTGATGTTGTGGTCAAAGCAGGTATGTACTATAAGAAAAATAAAAATATTTGTACGAAATTTGGAAAAGCGATAAACAGATTGTCAATTACAGTAAATTGCTTGTGATTAATATGTTATATATCTCAAGACGCTATTAAAGAAGAAGAAATTAAAATATATGTATGTATTATAAAAACTCATTAACAAGGAAAAATTATTTATTTTTAATTATTTTGGCGACTGAGAAAAACCACAAAACCTCAAGAGTTGACTTAAAAATAAAGTGTTTATGAAATCCATACATATTAAACTAAGAAACATTTTTATGAACACCTTTTATTCGCAGATTTAATGGTGGGTTATCTCAACTTAATGTTATTTACATATCTTTCCTTTGATAGGGGCTATTGTCCTGCTATAAACTTAGTATCCTCAAGTAGTGTATGTTAGTAATAAATTGTTTGAAGGCAGACTCTAGTTCTGTAGTAAGTTATGGTGTTTACAATTTCTTCAGGGGTTAGGGGCAACGGCATTACGAGTAATGGTGCGTGCTACCTGACTTTGTGTTTTCAGAAATTATTGAAAATGACATAGCCACTTCTAGTTCCAATAGGACGAAGCCACACACTAGCCGAGATTCAATGACACTACTCCGCACGATTTTTCACCGACACATCTTATCAAAAAACGGCGATTTCGACAAGTCGCATACTAGTTCAAAGTCAATATTCGACGTGAAATGTCGCTTTTTATCATCGAGATGCTGGAAAATGTGATTTAAAATGCACGAAAAAAGGCGCATCCTGTATTTTTTTGACACTTATTTTTGTTCATTTAACCGCAACGGCATTAAATATCTCTTGCTTGTTAGGATAACATTCTGAACCTAGCTACTTCTGTCATTTCTTCTTAAGATATTCAGGTTTAAAAAGAAAATACCTTTGTAAAACGGGTTTCATTCTGAATAATAAAAAGGACAATGATAAAAGGATTTCAGATGTCGTCGCTTGTAGATTTCTACGTTTTAAACATACTTAATTAATACACATTTTTTTAGACCTCTTCAGAAGTTCATTTCAAATTAAAAGCCGCTTTGATATGCAGTTTAAACCTCAACGATATGCCGGCATATTAACATTATATGTACACACATCCTCCGACATATATACTAACTTCCTTTAAGCTTGCAAATAATCTTGTTCTGTTTTAAGATAGCTTCCTTTGCGAATTTCGTTCAATAAAAATATGGCAGAAAAGTGTAAATTTTCCCATAAACGCCAGAAACCCTTTCATTATGGCCATATAATTTTATATTCATTTCATTTGCACATTCTCTCTTTGCTCTATTTTTAGAGGAATGCACAAAGGGATAATTGACTTACATATATTCATTTATGTAAATGTGTATGTAGTGCATACAGTACATACGTATGTACGTATATGTATTCAGTTCACACATAAATTTTGGTTAAAAATTTTCATTTTTATTTGGCAAAAACTTTGACCCGAAATGCGAAATATATAGAAACGTGTGTATGTACGAAGTTAATGGCAAACAGCTGCGACCAAGCAAGAATTATATATTAGGTTGAATAACAACTCATCCATTATTTTTTCATTTATATATATGAAATATACATCATTTTTCTCGATAACTGCTTAACATTTTATAGGTAATGCCATTGTGACTCTCAAATCCTTGTCTTTATTGATAAAAAAACAATCGGTTTTCAAATGTGAATTCCTCACCTGCCAAATCATTCGACATAGGCAGGAACAGATGGTAACCTGATGCGAGGTTCGGTCTATAAGGGGGATGCATAATATCCTCCCAAAAAGACTCTGGGTAGTCACTATCGATATGTGTGTTGTCCTGATGAAACACAATTCCCCTCCTGTTGTCCAAAGCTGGATGATTCTGACGGATTGTTTGCTTTCCGGCAGTCAATCCTGGCTTGGACTTGCCGGCTTATCGCCTTTAGATTACAATCGTTTTCATTTGACGTTGCTGAAAGTGATCCCATTTTCATCACCAGTCATCATCTGTACCAGGAATGGCTCGAATTTGATACGATTCAACAGTAATTCACAGCTGACAGTTCGGTGCATGTAGTTTTTTCTTGTGTATCCAGTCTTTTTAAATCTTTCCAAACTGTTTTTTTAGCTCCTGGGAACTCGAAACAGTGATCGCATTGAAGACCCGACGATTTCCATTATTTATCGACATTTTCGACAATTGACCTTCCACACCATGGAGCATCTTTTACATAAAAATTACAGGATCGAAATCGGCGATACTGGAATTATGCAAACTTAACCACTGGGGTTATTGGAGAACTGAGTTCTTACAACAAACGCATTGAATGTGTAAAACAATGAGTGGTCTACACAGGGGAAGCGACTTCAAGTTTTCCAGTGTTGTTTCTCGTCCTGATCTCTGTAACAAGCTTTGGTAATGTACGAGTATCAATCATTCTTTATTTTTCAGGAACTGTGTATTTTTGTATTTTCTTTGTAGTTCAAATAAATTATATTAAACTGTCTTAACTACTCTTATTCTACAGTTGGCAAATACAAGGAGCGTATAGTTTTATGTTTTTTAATTTTCAATATAGTCCCGCTCAAGTAAAATACACTCTCCACATCGTAAATATAATGCCTTTATTCCACAGAAAAAATATTCTTTAAATTTCCTTCAAAAAGGTTTTCTTCGACCGCTTCCATATTACTGCCTTCTGAAAGCCTTCGGCCCCGTAACTCCTTTTTTAAATTTTAAAAAGGAAAAAGTCACCTGGCTGCCAGTGTACTTGCTAAAGTGTCCGGACTGTAAGGTGGATGTGAATTTAATCCAGTAGCTTTTAAGGCACACCTCCCAACCCGAGCGGTATGAACGGGTGCGTTGTCTTGAAGAAATAGCACACGCTTGACTCAACAAATTAGCGTAATAATAATGAGTGGGAATTCGCTGACACAAAAATCACATTTTTGAATAAAATTAAACTTTTATAGAATGTTTTTTGAAAATTAATGAGAGCAAAATTAGTAGCGTTAGAAATTTAAATCATGTTTTAGAAGAAAAAAAAAGGAATATACATGTAAGCAGAGAAATGAAAAAAAAATCTTTTTTAAATGTAGAATTAACATTTGAATCAAATACTTTAAGTCAGTTCTAAAACAAAAACTAAATATAAAAAAAAGTTGTGCAAACAAAAACATACATGTGCGGCTTAGGAACTCAAGAGTTTACCCGTGGTAAGGCATGCCTGTCGCAAGTGGCGAATAAAATCCAACAGTTCCCCCGACAGTCCTGCATTAGCGCTATTGAAATATGTTACCGACTACCAGTCAGTATTTTCTTTTTGCAATAACACGCCAGGCACAACTATCCAATCTAAAGAAATTTTCAGAAACAACCACTGAGACCAAGAAATTGGTTACTGTTTGACTTCCAATCAAAATATCGTCCATATAGTTGATCATCATATCATCACTCTTTCGTAGCAAAAATATTTTTCGTTATGTGCTCTCGCAGCATATTCAATTCTATCGTTCGGTGCTTACGCACTGCTTTATTCGTTTTATTGCTAATGTCAGCTTCATCTAGTACGTAGGCTGCCATATATATTTCTGGCCTAATAATGAAAATACGAATATTTATCAACTGGTTTTTTTTTTTTTATTTGACTCGTCTTGGAAGACCCACACGGTCGATTGCTGTTTTGTTTCGGGCTCATCCGCATAGATCTTATAAACGTTTTTTGAAGCACCGTGATCGTATTTTTTCAGCATTTCTTTACACCAATCCACACAAGCCTTTTTTTGAACGATTGTCAAATTGTGCGGGATCCAACGAGAACAAACCTTTTTTACGGCCAGGTGTTCATGCAATATCGAATGTATTCTGGTGGGAGAAATGCATAGGCATGCCTTTATCTGAAGGTATGTTACATGACGGTCTTGCATTATCAGTTCACGTACGGCATCGATGTTTTCTGGCACAACGGCTGTTTTCGAACGACCTTCCCGGAATTCGTCTTTGAGCGAGCGTTGGCCACGATTGAATTCGTTGTACCAGTTTTTCACAGTGCTTATTAGACATACAAAGATTTTAGTTCATCGATGCACTCTTGTCGTGATAATCCACGTCGAAAGTTGTGAAAAATGATCGGACAAAAATGTTCACGAGTTAATTCCATTTTTTGGAAATTTTTAATGTCCTGTAAATAAATTAATTCACGATTAAATGATCGCTGGACCGAAATCAGGTATCGTCTCAGCAATTTCTTTCACCGAATAATTTTTACTGATGTGCGTTCTACACTTGATGTTTCCACCAAGGAAACCACAATATTCACATTAGGTGGCTTACAATATTTATATTGGACTGCGTTAACTGAAGTAAACGTAGCGCGTAACTCGTGGATTCGGTCTTACACGAGTGTCATATCAATGAAGTCCGCGCCAACGCACCCTTTATCTCTTTCGCATATATGGGAGATTTCTTATATTAAATTCAACGCTCACTGAAACATCACTCGGAATATTGTCCCGATGCTTGCTAGGTTAATCTCACTTTTGACCTGAAAGACTCCTCCTTAACAAATGTTCAAACTGCACTTCTTTACTAACTAAAAAATTTACATAAATATTTCGACACTAAATATCCATATTGGAGAATCTTAACAAAACCGCGTACTGAGAACAAGTCAAAACTAGAACTAAAAGAGAATACAATAATAACATAATTCTGGTGTCGTTCTTTGGAGTTGATACGCTTACATAAGTTAATAATTTTATTAATAACGGGAATTTATTTTATTAAAATTGACACAATATGACTTTGCATTTTCACCCAGTTCCAAAATAAGTGCCCGGCTTTTATTAGTGCCTAATAGAAACTTTAAGAAAATAGTTAATTGTTTATAAAAACTTTCAATCATTTCATTTAAACGAACGATATTGTACGGTTTTTGAGTAATTAGCTTAATAACATTGTGGTGAAGGTCTCATATATAAAGGTTAATCTCTCCATAATTCAGCTATAAATTAGTCAAATAATATGTATAATAAAAGAAATCTGTTAAGTACATTACCATCCAGTACTATATTTTCATCCGGGGAGTTATTACAATTATGAAAGCTACAATAGACAACATACTTTCAATGGGTACAAGGATTAAGCACAACAATGCGGCGTTTGCAACAACTTACGAAAGTTTGCTAAGGTTGAAAGGAAAATAATGGCGAAAACCAGTGAAAAGTCTAAAGTAATCTTTTCGTCGACCTTTTTGAAATGTTAAATGAACACATAAAATATTTTCTAATAATATATGTATGTACGTAGAAAAACACTCACACACAACAAACACACATAAAGGATATTTACTTTTGCGATATTAAGGCGATAAAAATTCAGGCCAAAGCACACAACATACAATTCATGCACTAACATTGAGGATTTTTAGCCAAATGCTACATTTTAACCCATTTTAAATAGCTCAAGTAGGCATTCTTTTTTCCTTCAAGCTCGCAATTCAGCAACCACTTCTACTGCTGTTATTTATTGTGTTTAGGCTTTTTTATGGCGACCCCTTTAACCCCCTTCCCTTCCTTTCTTGATGCTTGTTGCAGATTTTGCTTTATTTGCCAATAATCTTGGCAGTTTCCAGCAGCTTAAAGCTTAAAGTTTTCTTCTTGAGTATCTGTTTTGTTAGCCTAAACGGCAGCTACCATTCTACACAGTGACAAGTATACGAGTATACATATATTATATGTATACCTTCATGCAGCAAATATTCACACAGAATTTCAACCTCGAAATGTTCAAATCCTCCCCGCGCTTACTTAAGTACGAGCATATAACTTTTTAATATGTTTAACCTAAATGCCGATTTTTGTTTTGCTACCTAACGCATGCAATAGTATTCACTGAACAAGATTGTGTACATACCCTGTAGTGAAAATCAACTCTAGTTAAGAAATAAATATATAGTAAAATACTAGTATTATAGGGATAAAATAATACCAGTTAACCATTGAAATAAAAGCTCCTCATAAAAATCTATCGGTGGTTCGGAGGCGGATTAGAATTAATTGTAGGTCACTCCATTTGTTGGAAAAATCTTCCTTCACTACGGATATTCGCTATCTGCATGGAAGAATAATGACGCTCTCCAGAGTCAACATTGTTAAAAATGATCCGATCTACTTCATTGTCAATAATAAATGCCACTTCCATGTTCGCTAAAAACGACTTTTTGTACGGATCCCATAGGAGAGTACGACCGTATGTACTGAACAGTTTTCGAAAATATGGTAAGTAAAACATAAGCACCCTGGAATCAAAGCAAAACAAAGGAGGTATCAGTTGAAATCTTAGCGAACGCACTAATCAGAGTGATTTTACAGCGTCCCATAGAATATTTCCAATGATTTAGGACAACAATTAGAATATAAGGTATATTGGTGACCCACACGATTGTCATATATTATACATATATGGTATATACAACACATAAGTATCACTTCGTACCACCCTCAGCCAAACGGGATAATTGACAGTAATACTAAACGAAGAATTGGAGTTTTTCGCATCGCTCTTATTACTTTGAATGCTTACTACTGTTAAACCAGACATTAATTCAACACCATTACACATACCAGGAGAGTTCCTGGATGAGCGAACGGACTCACACTGTGTAACCGAATTAGTCTTACAAGAATTAATGAGTAATCTACCAACAATAAACTCGTGTATTAACAATCAACATTGAATGATCGCGTTTTTGCCTTCATATACGAAGGACCGTACGATATTATGTTGATGGCCAAAATATATTGGGCCGCGGTAGCCGAATGGTTAGCTTTGCGTACTGCCATTCGGAAGGCTCGGGTTCAAAACTAGTGTAGTACTAACATCTAAAAAGTTATAGAAAATTGATTCAAATAGGAAGTTAATATAATTTTTCTAATTGCGGTCGCCCTCGGCAGGGAATGTCAACCCCTCTGAGTGTATTTATGACATGAAATAAAAGCTACTCATAAAAAACCATCAGCCGTTCGGAGGCGGCTTAGTATAAACTGTAATTCCCTCCATTTGCTGGAAAAAGTTCAAGACGCAAAACCGCAAACTGAAGGAGGAGCTCCGCCGAAAATCACTTCAGCGGTCACAAAGCGCCAATTATATGTATAATCAAAAATCGACAGCGAAAGGTCAAAACCTCTGTGGTGATCATCATGCTGCCGGAATGTAAAGAAAATAATTCCAGTTTACAACACTATCTATGTTCCTATATGACAAGATATCGACAGCTAAATAGGTTACCAATGACAAAAAAAATTTATTTTTTCTCTCTTCGTGATTATAGAATTTCATTGGCCTCAACAAACGTGTCGTGAATTTTGCTTTCTCCGGACTTTACAAGGAAGCGAAGCGAACAGCTCTAGTAATGAACGATGGCAAGACGAGATATCTCCCGCTCTTCCGTCTTGACTCCCATGCCACTGTTGGCAGTTATATCCTTGAAGTTGCAAACGATATCGTCTGTCTAGGAACCCGAATGGACCTCAACAACAATGTTAGCCCTAAAAGCCAATGCAAAATAATTCTTGCCAACAGTTCCTCCACTCCGTTGTCCCACAATGAGTAAAAATAGGTCTACCATTGCTCCGTAATCATATCAAGTTGGTACATATCAATTTCTACAGAGAATCCACCACTCATACTGCTATAACATTTTTACATACATACATAATATTTATTTGGGTTTTGCATGAACGAATTTTTTGTTGTGAACATTTAAAACTTTTACCAGTTCTTCGTGCGCATAATTAAAAAGAATTTTACAACTTTGACACAGTATAATCATATAATCTTAATGAGGGTTTCATTGTGGATTTTAACGCCATCACAGTGCCAAGTTCGGTAAATTTTGGTGAGCTCAAAAGCTGGCAACATAAGTGCTTTGTAGGTTTGAAAATATAAATTCTAACAGAAATAAATAAATAAGCGTATATGTATATGTTCAGTTGAATTTGGGTATACAAATATTTGTATACCAGGGTGTCTGTTGTCATTTCAGTAGCATCGTGTTATTTGTGGAATTTTATGAATACGTTAACCCATATTTGTTGTAACTGAATAATGTATGCCAGTGTTGGTAAGAGTGGATAAAGGCCTTAAAGCAAAGATTATTGCTTTTGTTTAATGTGCTTAATATGACCCATTGCTTCAATATATTTAGATATGTTGTAATATTTTTTTATTATTTATTAATAAATTATTTCAGCGCTTCTGCTGTCTGTATTAATAATGGCCCCAAGTCAAAGGTCAAAGTAAATCCATTAAATTGTATTTGTATGACAAATTGTTGTAAAAATTAAAATTGACATTGACAAAGCTTCCGCAATTATAGCCAAATCAACAATGGCAATCGATTCATTTGTTTGCGTCTATTGGAGACAAAAAATGAAGCCAAGCCCTTCTCCGACTAGCCATTCTAACAGCCATTCCTTTGCTTCCATCAACAGGTACAGCAACGAGTACTTTCAAAGTTCATCCATTCGGACAACATTATCTACCCAGCATACAGCGGCTACGCTCTTACTCCGCTGAACTACGTCAATATCTCTTTTCCCCTCTCTTTCTCATGCCGCTTGTCAAGCTTTTCAAATTCACGTTTTTCAGCCTGTTTCTTTTTCTATTTACGGAAGCTTTCCTCCTCAACTTTCGCCTCTTCTATCACTCGTATCTAGACTATGACAATTTACTAGTTGTAGTCGATATTTGGACCGCGATGTGCGTAGGATCTTGAACGCTGGAGACATGCCTCCCGTCTTTGATTCGGTGACAACTATATAGATATATGCATTTTTTTGAACTGAATATGGTATTACAGCCAACCACATTTTGGGACCCGACGAAGTCAATCGGCTTCAGCATATTCGGCGATGTCTCTTTTTGCAGACCCAACTTTCCGACCGTTGCAAGCAATATTCCTTGATCCCACTGGCTTTAAAATCGGCGAGCATGATTCTAGCCTTAATGGCAAATGGGCACTTCTAATCTATATTTTTTCCATCTCGTCTCTTGGACGTTGCAGCTGGGCTGCGATACTTTCGAATCAATGTAATCCTTGTTGTTTTAATTTTAGCTGGTTTTTACGTGGCGAGTCTTCCACCCAGTGCACAGCGTTGCCGTGAGAGTAGGTACAGATTCACTACCTCTTACCCTAATATCAGTCTCTAAGGTGAACAGATACTACAGTAAGACCTAAGTTAATCATTAAATCGTATATTTCAGGGTGGTTCCACTTAAGCTCCTTCCCATTTAGTCGTGGCACACATCGGTGTCTCAGGCGTAAATTACCTAAGCAAAGCAGATAGCAAACATTATCAATAATCAGTTAAATAATCACTTTTACGCTCAATTAGAAACAGTAATCGGATATGCATTGCTTGGAAATTACAATTTTTTCCCTATAGCAAAGTGCAAAGCTATTCAGGTAGGCCCACATGTAGGCCCATATGTAAGCCAATGCGTATAAGCACAATTATTTGCTGTGCGGAAAGAAGTGATTGTCGCAAAAAAAAACAACAAATATGTGCTGAGAGACAGGAAACCAGTATCAGAGCACTGAGTAATGATGACTGAAAATTGAGCCTACGTGTACATACACAGCAAATGCAGCAACACAAAGCGAAACCTTGCAACATCAACAGAGAAAACAACAAAATTTTGTGTTTCGTGCAACGCTTCAATCAGACGATGAGTAAAAATGATAATGGCAAAGTTCACAGCCTTTGTGTGTACATACATATGTACACTCGCATCTATTTACATTTACGCATACCCCTTATGTATATACGTTTCCTATTATGCTTGCTTGCTTCATCAATACACCCATTATTCTGCTCTCAGGCATTTTAATTTCACATAACGCCAGCAACTACAAAAACAGTATCTTTACGTATACTCTTACTGGCCGGTGAGTTTTCAAAGGCAGAGCCATAGGCTCAAAAAAATATCCTATATATGAGTTTAAAGTCAAGATATGCTTTTGGCATCTAGCCCAACGATTTCTCAAACGAGCAGAGCCACATCGTTCACCACAAAATATTTTCTGAGCTTTTGAGTTGGCTTACTTGGTTTTTGAGCAAACATATTTTATTCTTGTTTTGGGTTTTTGTAAATTTTAGTTATTATGTGATGTGAACTATGATTTGTTAGATAGGTTAACCATGGTTCATCTTATGAGAGAATCGGACTGAATAGTCAAACACTTGATGCTAAATTTCAAATGCCTGCATCGGTTATATTTGAAATTATTTCTTCCTTCATTACTTTATACTTTAATAAGGATAAGAACAGCAAACTATTACAGAAACCACTCTTAAGATATGGTATTGCACCACTCTTAAGATATGGTATTTGCACACTTTTAGCGATTGCTAAATTCTAATTCACTATTTAAGGTTGGGGAGAGGATGTTTAGGAGTAGGGAAGGTGATGATTATTAATACCCTCATATGTATTCATAGAGCCATTTGGCTCTTAATGAAGTTCGGGAGTGGTTTTGTAAGTCAAGTTTACACCACTTAGGAACTGGCGTTTTTCAGCAGTTCCTGGAGCTGGCAAACATCTAAGCATGCAATAATGCAAGCTGTCGAATATTATCTGAACACCCTTAGTTACCATAAGCATCAAATAGACACTTTAAGTTTATTGCTTCACTGTTCACCTGAAAATTGTACTTATGCATGTAAGCATGCAAGCGTATGCACATATGTACAAAATATTTTCTGGGCTTTTGCATGTATATATGCATAAGTACCCCAAATGATAGGAAGCAAAAACTAATGCCTAAACAATCCCCTGTCTGCGCCAATTACCGTGGAATATGCCTTCTTAATATAGCATATAAGATCCTATCAAGAGTTCGACATTTCTCCCCGTTGACTACTGTAATGAAGTTAATGCCACTGTGTGCCGCTGTTCCCTTATAACGAGTTGTTGATGAGCGAGCTGTACAATTTGATAACCAACCTCTCTCGTGTTTGTTAACGGACGTTCTTAACTCGACAGAAGCAGATGAGTGACTTGCCTGTGATAAGCTCCTCAATCCAGTGACAGGCTAGTAACTTTATCAATGTTCTGCAGCCAGAAAATAGTACTACAGTCTGTCATATTTCGGGTACCGGAAATAGGAATTCACATACTGTTAATGTTAGACACTCCATGCTCCGCACATCCTTTCTCTTGAACGGCGGTGATGCTAACATTTATTCCTTCAAAGGCATCAACTCCTTTCAATTAATAAACCAGATATACCCATCATAGCCCTTGATACAATTTCCGTGGTCGTTATTAGGCTTTCTTAATCAGACTGGATTCTACGTAATGAAGGATGGGGCCATGTGTAGAAGTTCACGCAAGTTAGGAAAGTTTTTGACTGCCATTCACCTGAGAGAGGCCAGAAAATATTCTTTTGCATATGGTTCAAGCAGCTTTCGACTTCCGGTCCTAGATCACTTATCCCCTCGGTAGCCAACAAACTTCCGTTTGCAAGCGAGCTATATACGGTTGTGCGTAGAGTTTGAGACCAACCACAGGAAAAACAAAATCCAATGAAAAATTTAAATCGGCCTCAGACGAAAGATCTTACTTTTTATGACGACCTTCGCAAATGTTTTAAGAATTACGATTTCAGGGATGCACCTGGTCCCTTAATTGGAAAGGTGCCGCTGCCCAACTGGTTGATGTCTTCATAAAGGCTAACATCTTCTCCGTCCAAGAAATGTGATGGACGGGACAAGGACGGAAGAAGGTGGGTTCTTGTGAATTTCACTACAGCGGCCATATAAAGGAGCGCAAATTTGGTGTCGGATTCCTGGTGGGAGAGAGACTCCGCCGCTGAGTACTGGCATTCATTTCGGGGGATGAATGTTTCGCCACAATACGCAATCCGGAGTCCTCGCATAGACTCGGATCACTATCTTGTCGCAGCGAAGATATGCCGGCGCCCTGTGTATCGAAGAACGCTCGTCAACAAACACAAGGAAGGTTCAAAGTTGAAAAGCTGTAATCACAACAGATGCATTAGTATGGAGAGCTTGAGAAGCTGGTCGACAATGGAAATGCTCGAAAATTTTACGAAAAGATACGGCGACGACTTACAGATGGTTTCAAGACCGGAGCAAACTTTTGTAGGACCCAGAAGGGTGCCCAGAGTATACTGAATATAAGGAGGGAATGGAAGTGAAAATGAAAAACCCGAAGATGGTGAACCCGAAACTCCAATTGATGACGATGGAAAAGTTGTTCCATTGCCCGACTATGAAAAAATCCGAATAGCAACCACCCGCTTAAAAAACAAAAAAGCGGCATGGACCGATGGATTACCGGCCGAGCTATTCAAATATGGCGGTGAAGAACTGATCAGGTGCATGCATCAGCTTCTTTGCAAAATCTGGTCAACTGAAAGTATGCCCGATGATTAGAACCTAAGTGTGCTCTGCCAAATCCACAAAAGGCGAATAAGCATCGCATATAAGGCACCGTCACCGTCAACAAACTGATTGGACCTTATCAGTGTGGCTTTAGACCTGGTAAGTCAACCATTGACCAGATATTCACCAAGCGCTAAATCTTAGAAAACCCCGTGAAAAGAGAATCGACACCCACCACCTCTTCGTCGATTTTAAAGCAGCTTTCGACAGCACGAAAAGAAGCTGCCGTTATGTGTGAATTTGGTATCCCCGCAAAACTTATACGGCTGTGTAAACTGACCTTAAGCAGCACTAAAAGCTCCGTCAGGATTGGGAAAGGTCTCTCCGAGCCGTTCGATACCAAAAGAGGTTTCAGACAAGTTCACACTTTATCGTGTGACTTCTTTAATTTATTGCTGGAGAAAATAATATAAGCTGCAGAGCTGAATAGAGAAAGTACAATCTTCAATAAAAGTGTACAGCTGTTGGCGTACGCGGATGATATTGACATTATTGACCTCAACAACCGTGCCGTGAGTTCTGCTTTCAACAACAGCTCCGTGAGTTCTGGTGAATGGGTCTGGTAGTGAACGAGGGCAAAACGAAATATCTCCTGTCATCAAACAAACAGTTATCGCATTCGTCATAACTTCGAGTTCGTAGATAATTTCGTCTATCTAGGAACCAGCATTAAAACCAATAATAACGTTAGCCTGGAAATCCAACGCAGAATCACTCTTGCCAACAGGTGCAACTTTGAACTGATGAGGCAAACCAAACTTTACTAGTCGCTCATCATAGCCGTCCTGCTCTATGGTACAGAAGCGTGGACGATGTCGACATCTGATGAGTCGGCTTTGGAAGTCTTCGAGAGAAAAGTTTTGCGAACGATTTATGGTTCTTTGTGCATTGGCAACGGCGAATACCGCAGACGATGAAACGATGAGCTGTACGAGCTATATGATGATATTGACTTAGTTCAGCGAACGAAAAGACATTGGCTTCGCTGGCTAGGCCATGTTGTCCAAATGGATGAAACCACTCCAGCTTTGAAAATGTTCGATACAGTATACGCTGGTGGAAGCAGGGGAAGAAGAAGACCTCCACTCCGTTGGAAGGATCAAGTGGAGAGTGACCTGGGTTCACTTGGTGTTTCCAACTGGCGCCAGACAGCGTAAAGAAGAGAGGAATGGCGCTATATACGCGTAAGCGGAGCCAAAGTCAATTAAGAAGAAGAAGAACGATTCTACGTAGTACGTTGCGCTAGTAAGAATTTTATAAAATGTCATAAATATACTCGGAGGGCTACTGTGGGGGGAGCGTGTTGATAAAAATTAATTTTCAATAGTTTCGTATTTTGGTCGGAACAGGATTCGAAGCCGGACTATGTTTCGAAGGCTTGCCTTCCGAATTGTAGTACGTCTTATGGCGAAAGAATATTAATTGAGTGTAGTCTTGAAATTGTATATGCATACCCAGAAGCAACACCATACCCTATTACAAAGCGAAAAACTAGTCACAATTCATTGTAAGACTTTTATCAATTACGTTCGATTAATTTTTGTGATCAATATAGGGAAAGCAGGTGACGTTATGTTAAGCATCATCAAAAATAACTTTTTGTGCCCTTTAATGGCTGAACCCATTTTGACCAAGTCTGTATAGATATACCCAAGTAGGTGTGTATATGTGTGGTCCATCTTGATGGAGACCGCAGCTAATTAATTTTTTAGTATAAATTTGTATGTAGCAATGGGCTGATACGCGTTCTTAATCAGGAATAGTTTTCGTGATTTTTCTTTTCCTACCTCAAAGTTGTATGTATATATGGCCAGAAATTCAAGTTTTGTTTTTTTAAGTCTGCTCTGTTTGGCCATGGTTTTAATTTTATTCGGGTTATGGATCCTAACCTGACTCAATCTCATTCAGTTCACAGAGAGCTGTAAGAGAGAAAATGCTTAACGATAATTTAAATCAGAGAGTTGTAAGATATGCAGAGTATCAACTGAATGTTTCACGGAATTTTCGCATGTTTTCAAAGGATGACAGCTCTAATTATGGTAGGCAAAATATGGCAGAAACAAGAAAAATACTAGCATAAGTTTCCAACGGTGAGTACATTGATTTCATCAATCGAAAAGCGAAGAGGCAAAGAGGAAAACATTTTTTTTGCAGCCGTTGATATTGATGATGCTATTTTTCCAAACTTTACTTCCAAAAATTTGTGCTCGTGCCACGCGTAGACAAGCAAAGTGTTGTACTATTGTGTGTAGTTGATAGCTTTGTGGATGAAACAGACTCTTGCTCCCTTTTTGTGTACAAAAAACATTCATCGTTGGAAACTTCATTTGCCCATTTTCTGCACCAACGCACACTCTAGCGCTTTCCAAAAATATACATACCTTTACTGCCATATATGTATACATACGTGTAGATACATAGCAACCAGCACTCATCCCATACAATTCCCTGCCAAATGTCATGGCGACCACAATAGTGCACTGTCCGTAAGCTTTTGCACGCTTATCTGCTTGCTTGTTGAAAGTAGACTCAAAACTTGGTGCAATTCCAGCGCCAGCGGTGGCGGTGCTCGAGTGGCTGGTTGACAGAATTGCATGCATCAGGCGTTGTCGGTGCGTCCTTTTCATTGCTGTTGCTCGTAGTTGTCGTTCAACCGAACTTCTGTATTTTCCATTTTTTGTTTTCGTTTGTACTATTTTTGTTGTTGTTGTTACTATGCAGTTTTTATTGCCTTCATTGCTGCCTGCTGTTGACGAGCCAAAAATTCAAATTACCAACGAGAAATGAGAGTTTGTCTGTCATGTCGTTTGGTCGCTCGGTTGGCCGCTTCGAAACATGCAGGATGCAATTAGAATCTACTCTGTTTATGTTTCCATGAAAACAAGTGCACACACGCATCCAATATATGCAACCGTACATTCCATGTTGTGTCCGTATGCATGTGTCTTCGCATTTGCCAGTGTATTGCATCTAATGTGAATGTTTCCGATGAGTTTGTTTGCTTTTATACCAGGCTTGGAAGATAGTGGGGGCAGCCAGATTGATACATCTAACGGTTGTGTTAAGGACATAAAAATGTTATGGTCATGCTGGCTGGCTGATACATCGTGAGTCGTGAATCTACTCGGCCTTTGTAATTCCATACTCTGATTAGATCTGTAGTATTTGCAATGCCAACGCTTTTTTGAAGCTTAAGAACGCCCTGATATATAGCTTTGTGACTTCTACTAATGCTCTATACTACGTAGTCCCTAGGTGGCTGAGAAGTGCTCTAACGTCGATCTCATACCTACCTACTAACATATTCTGTATTTATCTTTCACAGTACTGAACTGCGCTGCATTTACACATGATTTTGACCGTTAAATAATATAATATAAGGGTATTATTTGTTTATACCTACTCACCGATATTTAGCTTCGCTGAAGAATGGTCTACACATACCCAGTTCTCATATATTGATCGGTTCTTCCTATACTCCTAAAATCCATTCATCTGATTCCATCCGTATTTAGCATTTTCTTACTTGTTTCTCGCTGGTGATGTCCGAATATCATAGATAATTACTACTTAACTAGTATTTTTGGCCGCTTCTGCATACAAAGGTGTGATTTGCTGCTGCCGAAAAATTCGTTTATGTATACATAGGTACATACGTAATATATTTGTTTATAAGTTTTCACATAGGTACTTATATTTTCATAAAAGCAGGTGTTCATGCAATATCGAATGTATGTTGGTGGGAGAAATGCATGGGCATGCCTCTATCTGAAGGTATGTTACATGACGGTCTTGCATTATCAGTTCACGTACGGCATCGATGTTTTCTGGCGCAACGGCTGTTTTTGGACGACCTTCCCGGAATTCGTTTTTGAGCGAGCGTCGGCCACGATTGAATTCGTTGTATCAGTTTTTCACAGTGCTATAGGCTGGTGCTTCATAGCCATACAATAATTTTAGTTCACCGATGCACTCTTGTCGTGATAATCCACGTCGAAAGTTGTGAAAAATGATCGCACGAAAATGTTTACGAGTTAATTCCATTTTTTGGCCGAGATGAATTTTTTATTCCCTGTAAATAAAACAACTCACGATTAAATGACAAAACGTTCTGAGTGATGTTATGCTAAAAAATGTCAAACTTTCCAATGGAAATGTCAGATTGCACCTGGCAACACTTAGTGTTGCCTAGGCCAGACCTATATAGCAGCCTACGTACTCCTTCTAAACTGAATTTCCATTAGCATAGGAACCGTCGAAATACCCAGAAATTTTTACTTCGCCAGTCTTGCAGAATTAGTGTGAGCATTTATGAAAGAAGCAATTAGCTTAACAATGAACTATTGTGCTCTTGATTACAGATCAGAGATTAGGTAACCACAACAACTATATATAAATTTGGCGCTTTCTAACCGCTGAAGCGATTTTCGGCCGAGTTCCTCCTTCAATTTATGGTTTTGCTTCTTGATGTTTTTCCAACGAAGTTTATACTAAGCCGCCTCCGAACGGCTGATTGTTTTTTTATGAGGAGCTTTTGATTTTCATGACAGAAGTACACTCGGAGGGGTTGACATTCCCATACCACAACAACTGGCTTCCGCTAAATTACACAATATATATTTCAACTGCAAAATTAAGACTTCGTATTTCGTCACATCATTTCTCTTTATCTACAAGAGTATCTTACTATGTAACGATGTCGATCTCATAGTTCGACTCAATTTTCTTGTCAGGCTGTGGGCTATACTCCGTCGTAACTACGAGCAGCAAACTGTTTTTTATTTATTAGTATCTTCTAATGATGGTAATTGTAATACTAACTGACTACCGGCCCAGAAGGAGTAAAAAGATTTTAAAACATAACACTGGACAGGTCTTTTAAGCCTTTTACACATGGCTTAATTAAACTTATGATATTGGTTTTTAGTAGAGATTTCGTATATGCTTACAATATATTTATATTTCAGTGTCTAACTCTTTCCTTGAGTTCTGAACCGTATGTAGTGATGACTAACTCCTGCTTAAAAATCTTTCCTCTCAGTGATGCTTCTGGGGAAAAATGTTAATTAGAAGTAATAGATGTTGTAGGTTAACGCTTTATATGAAATTTGTGTTTATTCAGCCATAGCTATGTTTGTTTTTAGCCGAACTGTGTTGTAGCTCGCTTTAAAGTTCAATACAGAAGTTTCAAGAGTTTTTGGGAGAGTCAGGGTAGCACTTCAGAACCAATGAACTGTATTTAGTTTGCTGTTGAAAATGATTTGGTAAAGTGCCAGCCTACAAATTCGATTTTTCGTACCTAGCGGCGCACAGTTTCGTCTCGATAGTTCGATAAGAGAAAACAAACACGAAACGAATTCGCTGGCTTGTGTTGGGAACACACTTTTACACTATTTGTATGAACTTTTCGATATATTAGATTATTTATACAAGGGTGTTCTGAAATTGGATTCATCGGTAACATAAATTCAGTATATCTTCACATATCAGCTAAACTTGAAAAACATTCATTGGGCAGGTGCAATTTCCTCTGCAAGCTATTATTTTACTTCGTTTTACATAATATCGATTGGGATGTCACCTAGTTATATTAAAACAGTATCAAAGGCAAAAAAGTCAAAAAAAAGAAAAAAAATCCTTTAGGAAGCAACCTAACGTACGCAATTTTTGTAATATTTATTTACTTAAAATGACAACACTTTCTAAATATTAATTTTATTTTTCGCTTCCGCCATTAAAGCGCTTTTAGCATTAATTTATGTGCCACGAATTAGCTAACAAATAACATGCGCTCAAACACAAGCGCAAACAAATACCATAGTTACAATATTTTTTCTGTAAAATACAAATAAATAGTATTAAACATCGTTTGTATTTTTCATGCAATTAATGCACTTTATATGTACATTCACATTCTTTTCTTTTATTTTCAATTAATTTGCAGTTGTAAATCAACGCTATGAACCGGAAGTTCAAAATCCAGGCGGTTTTATTGGCAGCAATGTTTTAATTAAATGTAATATACCATCGTTTGTAAAGGAGTATGTAACGGTAACATCATGGCTACAGGAGCCAAATTTCAATATATATCCATCATTAGAAGGAGGTAAGTAGATATTTTGCAATAATTAATGCATTTATATATGTAGCAAATGCAAGCTGATAAGTACAGACGCGGACTAGGTTATTGTCACACATAAATAAAGTATTGCAAGAATATACCTTTATATTATATACGGATAAAATGCTAACGGTAATGCTTTTCAATATATTTTAACATTTCAATTGTTAACTGTCTAAATATAAAAAAAAAAATTTGTAAATAAATTTTCCTTTATAAATATACTAGAGTTTGCCGCGACTTCGTTCACATGGAAGTTTAAGATGGTTTTAAAAAAAATTATAGATTTATAATATTATTAAATTTATTATAATTTGCAAACTATTACATACAATATATTATATTTGCCACATGTTAAGCAAAGTCGAACCATTGAATCGATCCCAGATACACTTTCTGGAAGAAAAAGTGATACCAAATTTTAGTATGTCAAAAGTAAATTCAGTTTTTGCAAATAGATAGGTTCCAGGCACTTCACGTAAAAACCTTCACACTCCAAATTTGGGGCTTCTACGACCAGCGGTTTAGGCTGGGGGTTGATACGTCCCTCATTTAGGACAAAGCCGCTTAAATATATGAATTGTTCTCAGTTGTTTTTCTTCGTCAATTTGACAGCGTTGAGAAATAGGAAGAATATTTTATCATATTCATTTTTTTAACCGCATATAAAGGTTTTCACTGCTTTTCTAAATCCTGGAAGCTCTTGAAAATTATTATGATCCCTAAACCAGGTAAAGATCCAACTTTGGTAGGCTCCTATAGCCTTATTAGCTGAATTACGATATAATCCAAAATTTTCGAAAAACTTTTATTGATAAAAATTATACAAAAAAGGAAGTACCGCAATTAACGGAAGATTGGAATTAAATCAGTTTTAGTCTTTCAAATGTAATATTTTTATTGATCCATAAAGCGCCTAGGATAGGATTATTTATGGAATAACACATCGGACAAATGACCTTCATGACTTCCCAGATACATTAGCATTCGTTTGTTGAAATTTTCCACGATTATTCTGTGTAAATGTGTCAAAATTTCATTGATGCAACGTTGAATTTCCTCTTTTAAAGCACTCGTGGTTGGGGGATTGTTGCAATATACCTGGGATTTCAAATAAGATCAAAAAAAGAAATCTAATGTTCTAGGGGAACAGTTTTGATCGTCAAAACGAGAGAGTACACAATCTGAAAATGTACCAACACTAACGGTAGCGCTTCACCGAGTTCATCCTCGATATTAGGTGAGTCAACATACGTGTACAAATGAGCAATCTAAAAGCCCTATCGAAACAAAATGAAGTAATGCTACCACTCACAGAAAAGTATCTATCGCCATTATATATAAAAATATTAATGGAAAATAATATCATATACGATAGCAACAAACTTCTATATTATCACAGACGTTACAATACATATAATATTAATCAACAAAGCCTTGTATACAATACTGAAAAATACTTAAATAACCGACCGAACTAGCTAAAATAAGCACACATTAGTAAATAAAAAATACTTATGTAAGTTTCACTTATTCTTAAGACTAGACAAAGAAATTTCTTTTTAGCCCTTTTTTGAAAAAAATTTTTTTTAAGTGCCGCATTACGCATTAGTATAATAAACTAATAATAAGTTATTGTATCTAATATTACAAATATAATATATATAAAATTTTAAACTCCTAGATAAATACTAAAGTATGTTAGGATAACACTATCATCTTTTAAATTTAAGAATGATTTATAAAACAAATGTTATTCTGGGCAAATAAAATAAATGAAACAATGAATGGTTGATTCAGCCCTCTAACTGTTGAGGACTTTGTAGCATACAAAAAATAATAACAGCTAGGTGAGAGGTAAAGAATTCGGTAATACTGAAGGGAATCCTTCTATACTCATGGATATAAATTCAGCATAGATACAAAAACAAAGTTCTTCTTTGATCGCCACTATAACAAAAGTGGCTATAACAAAAGATTTTTTTTTTACTTTCTGCATGAAATTTGTATGCTATTTCTTAAGAACGGTACATTTGGATGCTGCAACATTGTAAAATCCACTGTTCTTATTAATTTAAAGAGCCATTGCATATAAGCTCTGAAATCGAACTCATTTCCTCTTTATAATAAAGGAAATAATATACTTTTAGGTAATAAATCTTCTTAACTTATTTTATTATATTATATACTTGATCATTGTTTTATCCGACCTTCAAGGCCATAATTTAAAGCTAACTCATCAAATTTAATGTGTTTACGCCAGGGTCCCTTCGTTAGCCATTCAAAATTGAACCACTCGCGTATTAGATTTAAATGTACACGTATTAATGTTTTTATTTAATTAATTATTACAAATTATGTATATCAATATTTTATTTGGCATTTATGTATTACAAAGTTGTATCTTAAATTAAATCACTTAAAGTAAATTAATCCTTATCTTAAGATCTTAAGCGTTTGCGTAATTCAATATTTGTAAAAAATGTTCAACTTTATGGTTTAATAAAAAAAAAAAAATTTGTCCAAATGTTTGTTAAATATAATGAATCGTCACTAAAATGAAAAAACCAAAGTTGTGGGATCAACAAATAACAGCTGGGTAGCAGTTGAGGGTCAGTTCGTTAGATAACACACGACCCGATACCTCGTTGGCGGCACCTCCAGACTGCAACTGCTGCTCCAACTGACTTTTGACAACGGTGAATTCTAAAACAGTCTAACTCACACAATCCTACATTTAGATGTTGAAGATTTATTATCTTCCTCAACTAAATATACACATATAAAGTAAAAATATCTGTTTGTAAGCGAATGTAGCAAAGTATTTTTTTCCAAAAAAAAGAAATTTAAAAATAGACGACAAATCAACAAATAGAAGCAAAACTAAAAACAAACAAGTAAATTTATTACACACGACATTTGCACTGAAGCGAATCAGTTTTGCCAATTTTGTTTTATATGCTTTCTCGCATACATATTTATATTTTTTCATTTTATTTTATTTTCAGATGGTAAAAATCACATGTTACCGACCGGCGAACTTCTGGTGTACAACATCACACGCACCGATGCGCACAAAGTTTATCGCTGCCGCACCCATCACAAGTTAACGCAGGACTCCGTTGTGAGCAGCAATATGGGCAAAATTCAATTGACTGGTAAGTTAACTACAACATTTACAAGAACAACGCAGAGTAGGGTAGCTGTAATAGTGGGTGTAGGGAATATGAAGCATTGGCGATGACTTGCATGCTTGACCTAACCGCGTGGCATTTAGTAGGTGACGGAGTCAAATATTGGAATATGCTTAGGTAATTGCTGGAAAAAAGACATAAGGCAAATAAATTAAAATATATAGAGAGTGTATGTTGAGAATATTTAAAAACCGAGTAATATAGGTAGATAACTAAAAACCACTAGTTGAAGGCTATGCTAATTCCTTCAAAATATATATTTTAAATATATTAATGTGTTGTTAGCATTTAATTAAACAATTGAGCTACTTTCGATTTTTGAATTGTTAGTCTTATAGCAACTACGTAATAATAAGCAATAAGTAGTTGCTCATACGCAGTGGGGTTTCAAGTGGCATTCTGCCTGCATACAGTACTGCGCAATATATAAGTAACATTTATAGAAAAATTAAACTATAACATATCATACAAATTTGGCGTAAATTTATTTAAGAATCAGTATTAACAACTTCACAACAAAACAGGCAAAATTATGGACCAATGTTACAACCATAATTCGGCCATGCTTCTTCATTGACTACACTGTGGCTGACGAATTCGAAATATTTTTTGTTTTTAATTTAATTTAATTAATTTAATAAAAATGCGATAGATGGTTTTTAGCTGCATAGCCGAAACAAATTCGAATTTCATGCAAAATATTAAAGACTTATTTTATAATAGTAAAAGTAGCACATACATATACACGTATGCCGCTAGTCTTATTACTTTCACCACTTTCTCGGTTAATATTAACCTTCAAAAGAAATATGCTAATATGTTGAGTACTGCAATACCACCATGACCTCCGTAGCGTCTGTCTGTTCTGGGTTTTTTCATGAAATTTTCACCAATATATAGAGTGATTCTTTGGGAAGGTTTATGTAAATGACTTATCAGGATTAATTTTAATATTTTACATTAATCTGTTAAAAATGCTTATACACGGGCATAACTTAAAAAAATACTTAACCAATTTTTATGGTTATGATTTATGATCTTTAAAAATAACGGAAGTGACTGGCGCTTATTTTTAAGGCTAAAGTTTTTGAAAAGCTCAAAATAAGCAAATTTTTGTTGTCTATGTGCATGAATGGTCCGAAGTATGTAAATACCAGAAGGGAAGGAGATAGACACAGCAAAATTTATATAAATAAGATCAGAACGACGAGATGAGTTGGTTCAGCTGTGCCCGCTTATCCGCCCGTTTGTACGCAAACTAGTACTTCAGTGTTTTGGTTTTGGTACACAGATGTTGTGGTCCATTTAAACGATCATGTCTCAGAACTGTCAGTATACATACAAATAATTTTTCCATTTAAGGATTTTTTAAAATCAGTAAAAAAAGCGTCTTAGAGTGTGAGATTTGCCATTATATTAGGTAAAGTAAAAATTTCGTTCGGTTTTTATCTAAGAGATGGCGATATTGTCCATAGTACTACTGCTACGTGTGGCTTCATGTCATACTATACGGCCTTAAAACGTGTTTATTCGCGCTAAAAGTTTGTCTTTGACAGTTTTTCGATTGATTGACTCAGTACGTTGTGAGCGCTCGTCAAAGTTGAACACCAGCAAAGAGAAAGCTATAGCTTACAATTTTTCTTCGATCAAGGCGAAAAAGCAGCCAAAGCGGCTGAAAAAATTAATTTAGTTTATGGGCCCGTTACTGTCAACGAACGTGTAGCACAAAACTGGTTTGCTAGGTTCCGTTCCGGTAATTTCGATGTCAAAAATGCACAACGCATCGGGAGGCCAGCCGTCGAAAATTGCGATAAAATCATGGAAATAGTGGAAACAGACCGCCACGTGAGTACTTATTTAATTTCTGAGGAACTAAAGATAAACCATAAAACCGTTTGGAACCATTTGCATAAAAAAAAACCGAACGAAGTTTTTACTTTACCTAATAGTTACATCCGTACCAATTGAAATTGAGTCAAAAACTCATCAAAAGAGCATCTAAGGGTGTGAAATTCGGTATTTTCTACACAAAAATTCAAATGAGTATTGATCCTGAAAATAAACTCGGGAAAGGTTTAAAGACTTCGGCATGGTCGAAGGAATAATTATTTTTCTCTCCCAAATTTTTCGAAAGGTCAGCATCAAAGCATTACTAGATTTGATTTTGCTTCTATTATTTTATACAATTAGACAATATTTTGCTGTTAACAAAGGTACTCAAACAATAAGTCTCTTCTTGATAATGAAGTTTTGGATCATGGTGTATTGCTTTATGTGAGTTTTACCTTTATTAATCATATCAATTGTACCATTCCTAAAGCTTATTCATACCTCATTTCAAAGATCCCTACATACGTTAAACTCTGAATAATTCCTAAGTTCGTTCAAAACTGGAGTAAGCTAGCTTAATCTGAAATCGAATTTATCCATAGCCATCACTCTAGATCTGAAAGGTCCAGCGTAGGATTATTCGTTTTCTTCTTGTTTTACTTCATTTCTCTGATGACAGCTGTATGCGTTTACCATAAATCTAAAATCACTTGTTTATCGATGATGTATTCAGTCTTAGCTACTTATTTATGACATCATAAATTGGTTGGGATTGTTTCGAGCTTCTGGAGCGAATTCACTTTAATGTGTCTCACAGAACTAATTGTTATAAATGTTATCTTGTTTATAGAAAACTCTTTGAATTGTATGAAATATCCTAGAGCCTGGATCATATTTTCAGATCCCCGAAAACACGTTTCGGCTCTACATCTCTAGTCTGTAATGTTTATAAAACCAAAGACGCAATAAATAAAAAAAATAAATGAAAGAAAAGAAATAAATAATTACTTAAACTCTTTGCTTTGAGTTGGGGCTAAAAGTACCATAGAAACGTACCAACATTATTTAAAATTTATTTTGAATAAAAAAGTAGTCACGAGCTTTGCACCAATGCCAGTTGTAATAAATAATAAATCAACGCTTTCTTAGTTAAGCAGAAACAGCGATTGCCAATTTCTTGAACAACACTATATGCAGGTGACCACAAGCTTCACCTCTCGATTGTGGATTTGGTAATGCTGCGGCATGTTAATTATATCGTCAAATTAATTAGCGTTGGCTTCGAGACATACTAGAAATATACGTAGATGCAAATACCTGCCATAAGTGTGCACTCGATATGTTTAAAAGGCACTCATACGCTCGCCACACAAATCAATGCAAATGAACCAACATGCTTATACATATACATGTATATATGCTAAGTATACATAAATATAAACCAACGCATAACTTATCGAGATGCTCCCGTAATTGCTGTTAATGAATTTTAATTTCAATTTTATTTACATTGAATTCTTAGCATTTTTTGCTTTATTTTATTTATTTGCAAATTGCTCTTTAATGTAAATATTTATTATCGTACAAATGCAGTTGCACAACTTTTATTACATTTTATTAATTATTTTTCTCTGCTACTTCTCTTTATACGGTTTCCACAGAAATGCGTGAACTCGTGCCGCCCATCATGAATGAGAAGACCACAAGCGTGGTGGCGCGTCTGGGTGATCCCGTTGTAGTACCGTGCGTGGCATATGCCAACCCGAAGCCAGTTTATCGGTAATTATTTTACAACCGTAAATGTTAAATATATATATTTTTTGCTTTTTACACATATTAACATACACAAATACTCTAAAGCCTGCGGTGCTATTTTCAGGAGTTCTTATATCATCATGAAAAGCAATATTTATGTACATGAATACTTGTACTACTATGGATAAGATGTTTGACTGTTTTTAAGTATTGTTGTGGTAGGTTATTCTTAAATACATCACTAAAAGTTATTCTAGCATGATGAGTGAGTGTTAATGGAAAAAAATAAATTTTTATGTATATTTATGTAAAGCATATATTTAGGGTTCTTTCATTGCGATATCTTTTTGTGGTGGGTCTCAAACTTTGACCTCTAAATGGATGCTTGTTGATTATCTAGATGATTCTTTATCTAATTCGATAAATCATGAGCTATTCACCTTAGTAAAAAATTATTTCAGGCCATTGTAAGGCATATGCCAATCAAAATCATTTTCCACTTTGCCATGACCATTCACTAATGAAAACTTATATCGACATAAAAGTTATAAATGTAAGCAGCGACGTGGGATGCAAGACGGCAATACGCTAAGTGTTTGTTTGATGTCAGCAGATAATTCGTCTAGTCCTCATTCACAATCATAACTATTCGCTTCGTTTCCTAAACCAGTCTGGAGAAAGTAAAACTATCGTCGTGGTTATTAACATCGAAGATGTCTGACGCATAAGTTTTGCAGGGATACAAAATTCAGATTTGAATGATGTGGCTGTGTTCTAGAGATCAAACAACAGTTGGTAGTCAGTGTATATAGTAATATTTTGGTTTGTATCGTAGCAACCACAGAGCTCTCATGATTACAATAAATTCTGTTGGGAATCTGTCTGAATTAGTCCGTTGTCCCATATTCTTTGCCGCTTTAAACTCTTCGGAAAGTCGTCTTGTATTTTTATAGAATTTTCACACTTTACCCACGTCGGTCCGGCTTTTAAGCTCTTCATACTCAGACATTCCGTGCTATTTCCCTACTATCTACAAATGCATCTCACTTCAACTCTTGATATACCGCAGCGAGGCAGACAATGTTTTTCCACTACCGCGCGGCAATCTTCATCGGACCAGCTCTTTCTTCGACCTTTCGAAGAACACAGTTTTGTCGACGGAAGCACGTAAAAAGCTGGAAATTTCTAGTTAGCGCTATCCGTAAGCAGAATAACGTTTGGTTGTTTGTTTTGATTGTAAATTTTTGACGCCAAACATACCTATTGTTTATTCGATATAAGAACCTAGGATACTACGCATGTTAAATACACTGGAGACATACCTCCTGTATATCACAACATTATCGACCTGGTTTCGAGTTTTTCGAGCCGAGAGCAGCCAAGTAGCTTGATAAATTTCTTGCATTGTCGTAAAGCTGTGAGCGCTGAAAAACCTCGTTTTGATTTAGATCGTAATAGAAATATTAAAACAAGTTTGCTAATACTTAGTTGGCTTACACATGGATCTTATGAGCTCGCTCATTGACTTAAGTGCGAACAGATCCTCAACCAGTTTAGAATTTTTACTCATTTTTATGAATTAAATGTCCCCAAACTGCTCAGGCTTAACTGATTCTGACTAAGACTTAAAATATCGGATAAGTACAGCGGCTTCCGAGCACTCAGTTCAAAATTTCTGAAATATACGACTTTCAATTTGTTTTTGTTAAATCTAAAATTACCAAATCCTCTGCAATTACTTTAATATAACAATTGGTTAAAATGGAGACGAGAAAACTCAAGATAGCTGCGGATAGGTCAGACGGAATTCCCCCATCAACGCAAAAAGAAATTCGCCAGAAATTCGAGTACCATATTCCCCGATTATAGCACCTTGTGATTTCTGGTTACTTCCAAAAATTAAAAAACAAAATTTAAAAGGAAATATCTTTAATAGCAACGAGGATATAATTAATCCGGTTAATGTTGAACTTGATGAGCTTAAAAAGCAAGATTTTGAAAACTTTTGAAGACTGTTTTCAGAAGTGGATGCATTGAAATCAATTGCAATTACGTAGAGAAGATAAAAAAGTACAAAAATTACGAATAAATATAAGAATATTTTTTTCTCTTTTTTTTCTGGTCAACTTACCGAACTTTTGTTAATCCCCTCGTATTAAGAAAAATTAATTAAACTTAATTTTTGTACTAAAATTTCACAGCAATATTTGGGTATTTTTTCAAATTAATATAGACGATTTTATTATTTCAATTAAAATTGTCAAAATGAAATGAAAGTCGAAAGATCAAAATTTATCATTTATACAGGAACTGAAAATGGGGAGAGTTTGCATAAACCAACCAGTCCTCATAATAAAGGAAGCAATGTCGGTTGTGAGGGACATATCTATGCACTTCATGTACTCGAATATAAGTGTGTACGTATGTATGTATAATACCTATGAAATTTCCCTGTGTACTTGAATGCCAGTGTGAGATTGCCATACATATTTCGGTACAAACTTGCCGCCGCTGCATCAAATAACTCAAGCTGAGACAAAGCGAAATAAACCAGACTGGGTCTTAACGTGCCAAAGTATGGTGAATATGAAGGCAACCACGGCACGGGTGAGCTGGGAAATAATTTAACACACATGACTGCTGCAACTGTCCCATACACAGTCAACCGCCAACGAATGTTGAACGCGCAACACAAAGGGAGAATGTAAAGAGCAGAAAATTAAGAAGCAGAAAAACTAAAAAGCAGAACGGCATAAATAAAACAATAAACAAATAGGAAAGCAAAAAAAAAAACAATAACAAAAACACAAAATAATAAAGAAAGGGAAGGAAAGTGAAGGAAAGCATGCGAGTAAAATGAAAATTAAATGCAATGCAAAAAAAGTAGAAATCTAGAAAATGAGAGATGTTTGTAAGGGCATACATGAAAAAACCGGAACGAAACACAGGCGACTGTGGAAATACTTAACCATGCCGATTGGTCCAGAGGCAACGAAGCCAAACCGTAACCCACCAACCAACCAACCAGCCAACCAAGCAAGCAGTTAAATGAAAATGAGTACGGCGATATTCGCAACTCCGCAGCATTGTGGCGGTTAGACGCCGAAGGCCACCGACTTTTACGTATACGTAACATACCGAAAATGTGTGAGCCGAAGTGTGTGTGTATGCACGCGTTTGTTTATACGAGATGACAGGACGTTCTTATTTATCTGTGTATTTGTGCTAAACGTGAGTTGAGACAGCGGGCAATGTGGGCTGAGGTCTACGTGCATGTTCAGTTGATACGCTCGAGTACATTGACATGCAATATTTTAATATGCCATGGCAACCAGGCAGCGTAACAGTAGTAACAACATCAAGAACTGCCCTTAATAGCCACTACAAAATACCATAACCGGCGAAATAAAATATTCTTAGACCGAGCAATGTGCGCAATATACGAAGCAAAATAATGCAAAAACAGCGCTAACTTTTAATGGTTTCTAATATTCTCTTTCGTAGGCACAGCTTATCTGAGGATGTGAAGATAACATTCGAGTAACCACCATGAAGCTGCTATGAAAATACTTTTTAATAGACAGACAGCAAAATGGTTTTCTTCTAGATTTGTACTTCTGCTCTCTGAGTGGACTTGTCAACAACTCGTCCCTCATACCGAGTTGTGGGACGAGATTTCAAGCTCTCTACGTACAGCTGCAAACGGAGCTACTGGTTTCGGAAAAGCCAAAAAACAGCGGGCGGGATGATATGTATATATACCTAGCATTCAAGAGCAACCCAAGACAAAAAAAAGATAACGAATTGCGTGGGTAGAAAGAGCGTCAATATCGGAGCAAACTTTTGTAGCATTCAGAGAGGTGACCTAGCGACTGATTCTCAAAGTATCTTCAATATATGTAGGGAAAACTTCTCTAGCCTGCTAAATGGCAATGAAAGTGCAGCACCAAAAGATGGTGAACTCGATTCCCCAACCTATGACGATCAAACAGATGTTTCGTGGCCAACAAACTGATTAGACCTTAGCAGAATACCTCCAGCAGTAACCTGATATTCACCATGCAAACAAATCTTTGAAAAGACCCGTGAAGAGGCCCAAAAGAAACTGTCTCTACGCGGAATTTACATTCTTCTAAAATAACACTCAACCGCTGATATTGACATCATTGGCCTCAACAATAGCGTTGTAAGTTCTGCTTTCTCCAGACTAGATAAGAAAGCGAGGCGAGGATTGGTCTGGTAATGAAAGAAGGCAGAACAAACAGTCATCGTTGATTGTGATTGTCATAACTTTGAAATAGATGACTTCGTCTTGGAACCAATATTAATACCAAAAACAATGTCAGCATCAACCCCGGATCACTCTTGGTAACACAGTACCCGTTGGTGGAAACAGAGAAATAGGAAGACCTCCACTTCATTGGGAGAGACAGGTGAAGAAGGAGGAAAAATTAATGAAAAATAAGAAGAAATTTTTCTTTTTCTACCAATATAAAATTTAAAAAAAAAAAAAACTAAATAGACCTATACAGGTGATCTCTGATCTTATTTCTTCTGGTCCATGGTGAACAGCGGAAGGTCAATAAACTGTAACCGTTTGAGACTAATGCTCCTGGATATCGGAGCCTATCTCTTGCCAATGTGGGGAGTCAAATAAAGGATGAAAAACAAGTAGCGCTGTGTGGGCATTTAGATATGTGCGGCGTGCTCTTAAGTTTGTATATTCTTTAAGTATCTTAAGCTTTGCCAAGTCCCCAAGTGAGAGATAGTGTGTTATCTTTAGTCTGCGAAAAATATTCCACTATAATCCGGAGAGAACATATTCCACCTTAATAGGGGTAACAGAGCTCACATTGATTAGACTAGTTCAATATTTGTCATTTGCAAAAAATATGTGGCAACTCTCCTCTGTAGATTACAACAATATGGACTTAAACTCCCCCATAATCAGTAGCTGTCAAAACGATTTAACCGTAATATTCCAGATCACGACAGAGCACTACCCCTGGAGGCGTACATCTACCTAGGTCAGTAGGCTCCTGATATATTCCCCAGCCCGCAATTCTGCACAAGAGTGAGTGATTGTTGATAGCCACGGAGGCAAGAGGTTTTTCATCAAAGGAAAGTAGTCTATCTAAGGCGTTTTCATTTGATTTAATCTTCTGATAGTCGCAAGAAGCATATTTTTAATACTTTAAGAAGGATTATTCTAACTTGTACCAACCTCTTCAGATATCGATAAACATTGGTATAGCTTTTTGTTTCTTTTTTTAATGCCTTAATAAGAAGACTGGCGGCCCCGATAGCCAAATGGTTAGCATTACGTACTGACATTCGAAAGGTTCGGGTTCAAATCCCAGTGCCACTACCATCCAAAAGTTATGGAAAATTGTGGTGGCCCTTCGGCAGGGAATATCCACCCCTCCGAATGAATTTCGGACATGAAATAAAGGCACCTCGTAAAAAAACATCAGCCGTTCGGATGCGGCTTAGTATAAACTGTAGGTCCTTCCATTTGTTGGAAAAACATCAGGACGCAAAACCGTAAATTGGATGATGAGCTTGGACGAAAATCGCTTCAGCGGTTACAAAGCGACAATTATATATATAATAAGAATACTTTTAATATAAAACATGATATTTGCCTAAGTTAAGGTATCAAATTAAAGGTTCCGATTTTTTTATAAATATCCATTATTCACATTTTTAGCTTCTTAATTATAAATGAGCTCTAAGACTTAAATAATATATATAAAGGGGTTTCAAATGAGAGGTTTTATTTTGGATAGCCTGCTATTCCGGCAAAAATGGAGCAGCTGGGACAAGTTAGTGATGTGAAGATTAAAACACGTATACGTCGCTCAAGTACAACAAAGAATATTACAGCTGTTATCCACAGAGTTTAAGAGATCCCAAGTTTGTCCATTCCTCGTCGTTATTTGGAGTTGGGCATTCCACATACGTCATTACACTGTATTTCGTTCAAAGAAGTGAGTCTTAAGGCTTATAAAGTTCAGTTTACATAAGAATTTGGCTGATGAGGGCCAACTGTTGCATCCGGAGCTCGGAAATCTCTAGATTTTTTGTTGAAAAGCCTCTCCATCTTCAACGTGTAATTGGATGGTACTGATCTGGCCAACGTTGACTTTCAAAAAAGCGACGCTACGTGCCACACAAGCAACGGAACCATCGATCTTTTAAGGGAAAAGATTCCGGGCCGGGTTATCTCTTGTAGAGGTGATCGCAGTTCGCCACCGATATTTTGATATTTAACACCTTGCGACTTCTTTCTTTTGGACCAAGTGAAGGATAAGATCGACGCCAACAGACCAAAGTTGCGATTTGGTGACGGAAAATTTCATAAAAGATTACGGTCCTGTAAGCGTAGTTATATCGGCTATTATGGGTTTCCTTTATGGCATAATAATTAATGGCATATCTTCCCCTTTACATTGAAATAAACACACCTTTCATTGTAAAACCGTGTATATATTTTAAGAAAGGGTATGTGGTGATTTTCTCAGAAAAATTATTACTTTCGATTACTTAGACCATAATATTATATTTCTACGAATTAAAATAAATCTTCTGAGCCAACCTTTTTGCATTTATTGAGCTCGTACAATTTATTTAAAGGATTAATACGATTGCGTTAAGTGACTCTCTTTAATATTTATTCGAACTTGCACAATTATTCATCCACAAACCATTTTACTGCCAAACTACTCTCTTAATGAAGTTAAGAATTTTGCTTGGCAATTGGAAAATTAAAAGTTTTCTAAACAAAAAAAAAACTTCTCCATCTAATAAATTTCAACCAATTGTAAATCACTTCCAGCTGGCACACGAAACGGCCAAATAATGAGGAATCCATACAACATTTGTTGGCGACAGGTCGTGCGAAAATTAAAGAAGGCACACTAATTATAACCGCGGTCGATCGGTCCGATAGCGGCGCCTTCTTCTGCACAGCTACCAACTCGGAGGGTAGCGAAACTTTGGAAGTACAAATTGCTGTTACATCGCAACTCACTGCCAGCATACAACCCACCATACAGACGGTAAATCTCGGCAAGACAGCAAATTTGGTAAGTTGGGAGATGTGAAAATTTTCCTCAATTAGTCTAATGATTGTTATTGATGTATATATAATATATAGTACATATAAAATGCATTCGTAAATAAATATACATGTACGTACATAGATATATATTATTATTTAATTATTTTTTACAGATTTGCAGCATTTCGGGCTTTCCAAAACAAACTATTATATGGCTGAAGGACGGTCAACCATTACGTTCCGGTGCACGCGTTCGTTTACTTTCTACAGAGCATATACGCATTACGTCAATTACGAAAGAAGACAAGGGAATGTATCAGTGTATTGTGAAAAATGACTTGGAATCAGCACAAGGCACAGCTGAGTTAAGGCTTGGAGGTGAGTAAAATATTAATAACGCGTAAAGTGGACTAAGCATTCGTCTTGAATGGCCGTATTGATACAATGTTACCTTTTGAAATACATGCCTATGAATTAGGAAGGTAGGTAGCTGTGGATTCTGATATGTGTGCATCGATGTACTTAAGCCAAAAAGACTCATTGTAATGCCCCGAAAAGTACTTTTTGCCTACAGTTCGTTTTTCGTCCTATTGCCTTTGAGATGTTCTTCCTTTTCTAGGAATATATACCATTCGATGTTTCCAGTCCCGCTTCCCTTGACTTGCGACATGTCAAATTTTGTTCCCATCTTACCCCGGTTTGCCAGGGAAAATATTTCTTCAGTAGCTGCTTACATTGGCTTACCAATGTTTTCTTTAATTCTATGTGAACTTTGGGACACAAACGAGGGAAGGTCTGTACTATTCAGACAAATCTTGAAGAGTTCTGCAACAGTTCAGTATGATTCTAGAACTTGTCATCATCTAACCCGCAGGTTTAATAGTTGCGTACCCATCACCGAAGATTGAATATATCTCTTTGTTTCCACTTTGTTTAACAGCTTTCAAGTATTGCATAGATTTCTACCTGTGAATAGTCTGGTAGCTTTAATGAGAGTTCCAATTAACGGTTACGCGACAAAATACCTGCTCCTGCTACACCGCAAGATCTGAATTATCTGTATAGACTTCAATACTTCCGGCCAGAGAATTATATTTGTTTGTTCCCTTCATGGAAGCACTGTCCTAAAGATTATCATAAGTAGACCCCCAACGGTCTGTGCTGCTTGGTAAAAAAGTATAGCTCTCAGGGATTTTGAAAGTCCTGCTGATTGTCAGCTCCACTATTTCTGTTCACCTAAGTGAAGAGACGACAGCGATGGCATCAGAAATGCTACCAATTCTATAGGCAGGATGTCAAGATAACGTTTAGAGCTTCATTTAGAGTGGTTCTAAGCACAACACTGTTGCACTTAAATGCTGTCTTTTAAGTCTTCCAAAGTCCAAAAAAGTTATTGTTTGTTTCTTTTCACTATAACTTCACTTCCAGTTTCGGTCATAGCACGGATACATATCTGAGTAAAATGCTTTTTCTAACTTAGTTGTTTTTGTCAAGAATGACTCCGTAAAAGATTACCTTATCCCTCACTCTTATTTTATTTCCATTTAGAACTTCTCGACTAATTGATGCATTTCTGCTGAAGAGAACAAGTTTCGCCTGATTAGAGTTAATACAAAGTCAATAGCGATTGGTGAGAAATACCTTGCGAAGTATTGTATTTCCCGCATTAAATCACTTTTTTTAAAACTTTGCCGCTTTATCCATTGGTTATGTCATCGGTGTATCCACCACACCATTCTATTCCAGTTAGAACTGAGTTCAAGAGAGACACCGTCCTATGGTATTCCCCCATAGACATACCCGAGTTCTCCACGGTAACAATTCTACATTGAAGTATCTGAATAATGATGTCCACCAATGAAGTGTTCACACCTAAGTGATCTAGTGTAGATCTTACGGTATCTAGTAGTAAATTATTTAAAGCAAGGCAGTAATCCTTATCATGTGTTAAACCTGTCTATGCAAGTGCTTTTCGAACAACTGAGTGAGAGTAACTTATTTTTCCCTCCAGTGTCTTAAATGCAAAAGACGATAGATGTACGAGTATATATCAGGCTTTTTTTTGGTTTATTGTGAACATTAGGCGACTTAGGCATCTTAACCATTTCTCTTCCCCAAAAAATATCACCTAAATTACATTTTTTCCTACCATCAATGGTGTTCATGAGACATTCTCTTGGGTTTATTGAATAGCCTCCGTTATAATTTACAAAGGGAGTAAATCTCTCCTCGTGGTATTACAATCAACTAAGTGATCTGAAATTAGTTAAATACCTACATCGCTTCTCTGTTATTGATTGAAACAGATGGAATCCTTGAAAACCACAGAGAACACAAGATCTGAAAATTCAAGAGAAAGAATTTTATGTGCATGATGTTAAAAATTCAGCATAGCAAATATCTCCGCCTGGAAATTACTTTAGTGATCTGGCAACATGAATGGTTGCCTGAGGTTCAGCTCGTCGCAATATATTACAGCACTTAGGTCGCCAGCCATTTAAGATCCCTCCATTTAAATGTTGTTTCGTTCTGCATTGAAGTATATACATTTTTAATGTCAAGCGAGGGATATGTGCCCTGTAATCTTGACATTGCCTGTGCTTTTTGAGCTAAGACCGAAGGTTATATGCGTTTTTCTTATAGTGATCTTATTTGCAACTCTCTATCAAACTCTTAGTTTTTACGGCAGAAATAAATGTAGTAATTGCTTCCTGCTTCTTATAGAGGTGGCACCGCAACTCATTTATAAATTCATCGAACAAACTATACAACCAGGACCATCAGTCTCGCTGAAATGTAGTGCCAGTGGCAACCCAACACCAAAGATCGTCTGGCACTTAGATGGATTTCCACTGCCAAATGTAAGTATGGCAATACTTTAAGGCTGAAAACTAATAAAAAAATTACATATGCATATAAATAACTAGAGAAATAAATTTTAGTCTCTGTAGATATTTTATTTCTATTATTTATTTTTATTTTTATTTTTTTGGCTAAAATAAGTAACATTAAACTTTATCTTATCATTATCTATACGCCATTTATTTATTTACAAATTCATATTTCTATATTTACATTTATACATATGTATATGCTAGCTAACTACATTTCCAGCCACAATTAAATATGGTTTTCCTTAATAAAAATAAAAAAAATATATGACACTTTCGAAGGCATTGCGCTACATCACTTCATTACCAAAGGATTAAAAAAATTAATAACTCGATTACTTGCCTGTCAGTTAGACGCTCAGTCTAAGTTACTTTATAGAAGACAAGGTGTCTGTGCATTTTTTGCGCTGCGACTACAAACGTCTTCATATCTCAAATTCAATTTTTCCATTTGCGGCAATTGCACAAATGTGTACTCATGTGCATATGTATGTATTATATGTACCTATGTATGAATGTAGTGTGTGTAAACACATTCAGACTTTGAGTGAAGCATCAACGCGAGAATGCTGTCACCAGCAAATTTGAATATGACATACTGTGGAAAATGCTAGTCATATTCATATCTCTACTCATACACACAGAAACATAGGTACACTTCTTGCATATAGCGCAGCATATTTTATTTTCCGACGCTAGTTGATGGAAAAAGAGTAATGGTAAGAGCATTTGAAACCACTGGGAGTTTGAAGCATAAAGTTACGGTGGTGGCAGTGGCATGTTTGAGTTTGAGTACGGGAATTGTTGAAATATCTTCGAATTTCATTATCAACATCTACATACTTGTGCAACCAAGCTCCAAATGTGAGAAAGCAGGATTATAACCGCATGGAAATAATTGCGTGTGCAAATATTTGTTCGCGTATGTATGTTCATAACATTTCAGGAAATGTTCTAAAAAGGTTTATTGTATCCCAAGCAACTATGGATGGTGATAAAACCAGAGAAATATTTTTCATATGAACAGAATATTTTACACCTCCTTTCTCTGCTTTTTCCTTACAATAATACAAATATATATAATAAAATAAAATTAAATGGAAAAAATAAATAAAATTAAAATTTAGTACAATTAACTAAAATTTAATAAAATAAAATAAAATTAAATTAAATGAAAGTAAATAACTAAAATAAATTAAATTAAATTAAATAATTTAAACTAAAATTTAATAAAATTAAATTAAATTAAAATAATTTTTGGGTTTTCGTTTAAATGTAACTGTTTCAGACCATATATTTTTTGGAAATAGTGAAAATTAAATTATAAATAAAATATAGTAAGAGTAAATAAAAATAAAACAAAAAATTAGGAATTAAAGAAATGAAATAAAATAGATATAATATAATATAATATAATTAATTAATTAAAAACTAGAACAAAGTAGAACAAAATAGAGTAAATTAATGTGAAAAAATAAAAAAGTTAAATATAATTATTTAATATAATATTTAATAAATCGAAAAGAAAATAAAATGAAAAAACTAAAATATATCAGAATTACATTATATAAAACCAAATAACGTAAATTAAAATAAGGAAATATAAAGTAAGATAGTAAATATAACTGAAATAAAATAAAGAAAATAAAATAAGTTCAGGCTGGTTCCGACAAGTTATCGTTTAATTATACCAGTGCAACTGTGTATCAAGGTTTGTTAAAATAGCTCAAAAACTGAGGGACGACTTTGCATTTAAACAGATGGAAAGAAGGGCATGTCCAAAGCAACGCCATCCGTCCATGTGACCTCATCGTTATAGGTTTTGACGGCTAAAAATTATATCACATAAAATGAAACAAAATTAAATATAACAAAAAAAAACAAAATAAATATAGTAAAAGAATATAAAATAAAATAAATTAGAGCTTTGGCTCAACAAGACAGTTCTTGCTGATTCCCTTAAATTCCTGTGTATCGTCTATGATTCTGTTCCTCCTCCTTATTTCATTTCCTGACAAATTTCCACATTATGAGTGATCTGATCGTACATGTTGAGATCGCCATCAGTGATGCCTGGCTGTCACTACAAACTACTAAGTGTTGTTCTATTCGTGATTCTTTGAAGTATTATTCTGTGCATGAGGAAATATCAACCACACTTCTGCTTGGAAAATGCTGGGGTGTTTGCTCATCGGTATTGATAACTAGTATGAGCTCGCGGTTTGAGCTATTGTTCTATTTGTTAAGTCTATGTTTTTCACTTTCCCATTCCTAATACTCATACATCGTCTTAGGAACCAACCTCCCTGTAATGTTCCTATTCCGAAGGTTTCGTAAGCAATCGTTTTGCTAATGCTCTCCACGCTTCACTTAAGTATTATTGCCCTGCGTATGGGCTTACTTTTAATGTCTTTGCATTTTGTCACTGCTGCTGACGGCTGCTGTTGGGACAACCAACGTGCGAGTATTTTGCATAACTTTCATTTTGATGTCATGCACGAGAGGATACGCAAATTAAAGTCAACATCAGAGTTGTACGCCATTTGAATTCTCCAACGTCTGCGTCTTAAAATGTATTCCACACAAACTACACCACTCGTAGAGACACATATGTATATGTATGTATGCATATAAATGCGCCACAACTTTAAAATGCCATCATCACCCGTCTAGTGGTACACCAATGCCGTTGCAACGATGCAAAGCAATGCATTGCGACTGCGAAGTTGGCAAGAATGTTGAAGATGCGGCTGCTATTGGTGTGCTGGTGGATGCGTTGAATGCGCTAGTTGCGATGTTGCTTTGGTGCTTTGCGTCCATTATTTTTTTGTTTTGTTTGTGGTAGCAGCGAGCACTCAGTGAGTGTGCGTTCAGCCATATTCTGATTGCCGATTTTGTTGTTGTTGATGCGGTTTCCATAATGGTTTTGGTCATAGTCACTGCTTATAGCGTGTGAGTCTTGGCGAAATTGCTAAAGCTGAACTTTTGTTATATATTTATTTATATTTATTAATTTAAAAAAAAAAATCGTTTATATAGGTTTCTTTAGTCATTTATTTTATACATATATTGGGTATTCATATATTTTGTTCAGATTCATACACAAAGTTTTACGCCAAGACTTTTGTGGTTTGGATAATTGCATGGCGTTTTTTTATAAAATGAATGAGCACAGCGAACTTTAACTGCGTATTTCTTTACACATCATTCAATGACGTGTTTTCTTAATAAATATGGTATTAGTTGCGATCGAGAACTACTAGAAGGATTTATACAAATTTAAAAATATTTTACATTTTTCATCCATATAATATGCAGCCTTACAGCCTATTTCCACCCGGCGTTAAATGCATTTAAACATCGCATTTAAATGCGTGAATTCCCATGTGTTTGTTGTTGTATAAAAGTGTGTAAACTCACTATATTTCTTGCCAGAGTCGTGAATTTTCGGATTTAATGAGGGACGAGACTTTTATTTTGCATTTTCTGCAAAAATTACTTTTTTGCATTAGTTTTAACATAAATGCATATATTATGTAATTGGAGAAGATAATGCTTCTCCTCTTTAAAAAAAAAAAAATAGAATAAGAAAGAAAAGAAAGCAATTGCGGAATCGCAAACGATCCCCTCAACATAAAAATATGCGTGGCTCTGGCAGCTATCAGCTAATCGAACAAAATAAATAGTATAAGGAAACAAACAAGCAAAAGTGAAAAAGGAAACATGCATAAAAGCATTTTCGTTTCAGCAGCGATTGTCCATGCAGCAATAATCTGCACTTGCAAATCATAAGATTCCATAAATAGCCAAATAAAATGAGTGCGGTCTCTTGAATTCATGATTTCAACAGTTGTGAAAAATTTTGCAAACTGGAAATGTAAACAAAAATCAGCTGTTTGAGTTAACTCACTTTCGGTGGAAACGTTTGACATTTCATTCACTTAACAGAGGCCTTAAATGCATTTAAGTGCTTGGTGGAAATAGACTATTAGACAGAGATTCAGCGCACTGTAGTTATATAATGCCATTTTGGCATTTTTAATATTAAAGATCAGGAAAAGATGTCTCAGTTCAAAAATATATTACTCAAAACTTGTTGTATAAATTGCACATACCTGTTTTTTTAAAAATAATTTCCCATTCCAACGAAAACATTATTAGCTAGCGAAAATTAATATCTGTTTTATTTTACATATAAACCACAAAAAGACTTTTTCCAGCTAAAATGTATGTTTTTTCCTCTCTGTTCATCATTATACAGAACGACCGTCTCATGATTGGCCAATATGTCACAATGTTTGGCGATGTTATAAGCCATGTCAACATATCTGCGGTGAAGTCAGAGGATGGCGGTGAATATGAGTGCAAAGCGATTTCGCGTGCAGGGGAAGCATCACATGCGGCACGTCTAAATATATACGGTGAGTGCTGCTGACAAACTATAATACAAAGATGTTAATAAGCGCATTTACATATATTTACCTATATAAATGTATATGTTTGTGCACTTACTGGTACATATTTTATTAACGTCGTGTGCATAACAGCAAAGTAAATATAATATCTTCTAAATGTTCAGTCAAGTTGTTTAATTTACATGCATACATAATTGTACATAGATACAAACCAGCTATACAGCTAGACTGATTGGCAGGATGCTAGATTATTTGAAACATTCAGCTGAAATGAACTTCGTGCTTTTACGCTGTAATTTTGTATATTTACTTGTTTGTTTAGCTGACATCTACTCACCTGAAAAATTCCTCATTTACAAACATACATGCATACTTATACAATACATTTATCTATGCTCCTCTTCAACTTACTTTATAGGTATGCCATATGTGCGCATGATGCCAAAACTATCTGCTGTGGCGGGTAAAACATTTTTTTTGAAATGTCCCGTGGCAGGATATCCAATCGACAGCATCATCATAGAGAAAGGTAAGCCATACATATATGTATATCTGTTATACACGCATATACGAGTATTTATTAATTTACAACTGTGCATAAATATACGGTTTGTATGTATTTATTTGAACCCTACTGACAGTTCAGTATAGCAGCGGCTCTATCATCACTCACCGTCACTGTAGGGACCTTGCAAACGAAATACTGTTTCTGCGGGCATTTCCGCTCAACGAGTTCTTTACTATTATATATGTAAAAAATACATTTTTATATGTATGGTATGTACATACTGAGCATAGAGAATGCGTTGCAGTTTGTGTTTTGCATATTAAGCTGTAGAAAAACTTGCTAGGGTGTTTCTAATATTTTTTATAGCTGGACTGTCCGGCATTTTTCACAGTTCTGTGTTCAAATATAACGAGTTTAGTCAGGTGTGATCTGCAACTAATTCCTCATATTTCCTAATTATCGTGATCATAAGATATACACCTACATAGCCTTTTAAAGGACCCATCAGTTCATGAACCTCCGGCAAAAGCATTTGAGAACATCAAAGCCTTAGCTATTGATAAAATAGACAGAGAGAGAGAGAGATAGACAGAGTTGATCTTGCTGTGAAATGGGCAGTGCGCCTATCAAAAAGGAAAGTAAACCAAAGGTGCTTTACACAAACTAGTCTCTTTCTTAGGACAGCGTCTCTTCATTTAGGAATTATATATTGTTGTTTTCTGAAACAAAGAGGAGGTATTTAAAAACGTTATCCCATGTATACTATTGCTCTTAAGCAGAATTATATCTGTGAGTCTAACATAGAAGAGTGTCAGCTAGGCAGAGGAACTCCACAAAGAGGAGTTCTCCCGCCATTCTCTCCTTGGCATCTCACACTAAACTCGCTGCCAACTATAATGGATTGATATGGTGGCAGATCATTTGCGTAAACCAAAAGTGTAGATATGCCATATATATAAGTAACTCCTCAAGGCCCATATGACTTGATGCAGAGAACTCTGTGAAGAGTGTCGACATGTTCTACCCCTTACGGACTCAAATAAGGTGGAATTTGTTCTAACCCACAGACTTTACACTATGCTCATATAGGTTCAGAGATATGAGGAGGTTGCTCCCACCCTTATATGTACATACAAAAGGGTTGTTGTTAAGAGATGAGGTCTGACCGAGGTTTTGTTGCACGACCTAAGTATCAACGGCAAGACTAACACTGCTTCCCATGCCAAATGTGAATGGGCTCTAAATACAATATTCAATATCATACTACTAGATTTGATGGTATATTAGTCGGCAACAATAGTCGCGCTCCCTTTAAGAAACTTAAACTAATAGAGTACTCAACTTATGGGGCACTCAGAAAGTCTAAATAGATACACGGATGAATCAAAACTTGAGAGGAGAGTCAGTGGTGGTGTATTCTCACGAAAGCCTCCATGGTACTTTCATTCATTCAAAGATAAAAATATATTTATGTTTATGTGGGTTCGTCCACAATGAATTCTAATTGTGCTGGACTATCGCAAAACTCCGCAGAAGATGGACAAGCAAATTGTTCCTCACATGAGGCATCAAAGCAAACTGTAAGACTGGCGAATAATAATAATAATAATTTTCAACAAAGACCTATTGATATGCCTTTTGCTACAAGCATTCTATTCATCAAAACACTTACCTAGGGGCAGACCTTATTATAGTGAAATCGAGTTAGAATTACGGCAAATCTAGGCAAGCCAGACGGAAATGAAAGAGAACATATTCAAGAATATGGATGAAAAGTGTGGTGACAGGCTTCTGCTTGATCAAACGACTAGGTGGAGGAACCGTTTACTCAATTTTCAATTAACATAAACATTTTTTGAATTCTGTAATTTATTAATACTTACTTATCTTTAATTATAATAGCGCCAAAAACCTCATTAGGGGATTTGAAAAGTACAACTCTGTGTATCTAAATAATGTGCCTGATGACTGAAGTATAAAATTCTCTTCAATGCTCTATATCTCGCATTAATAATTTTATGAAATCTCCTTCTCCAATTTGTAATAAATCTAGAACTCATCCTAATATTTTTCCCTATATTAAGACCTTGGCAGCCCTCGAAGTAGCAAGAGTCTGGAGATTTTTCAGAAATTTCTTGGAAAAGTAAAGCAAAAACCTATCAGTTTTGTTACCTGTAATATTTCATGTGAAGAAGACTGTGCAGGACTTTAATATCGATCCAGAAATTGACTTCTTTTCAAAAACTTGCAGAGAATTTCTTAAGGATGAAGTTTTCAAGAAAAACTTTGAGTGTCTTATGGTTGATTCTAATTGGGCGAGCATCAGATCAGCTTAGAGAGTTTTTCTAGTAAATTGTTCACCCTAATCCTTCTTTAAATTTATGGTTGCAAGTGATTGTTTTTAGGGTTTTGTTTTTATTATACTCAACCATGCATTCTTTTTATACATACATATACACTTCCCATTGCAGATGGAGTGCGATTGCCAACTAACATATGACAGCGTGTTCAGAACGGCACCCTACTCATCGAGAATGTGCAACGTACTGCCGATCAGGGTACATACACTTGCGTTGCCCGCAACAAGCACAACTATACAGCGCAGCGTACAGTGGAGGTGAAAGTTTTGGGTGAGTGTTAAAATTGTATGCCGTTAAAGCAGTAAAGCGGGGAGTTTTTCTCGTTGGTATTGGTATTTCAATCAACATTTCGGGTTATTTTTGGTTATGTCGGTTTGCTGCTGTGCGGCAAGTTCGAAAATTTCAGCAGACTAATTTTAATTTGTCTAGAGTAGTTAATGAAAACCCGCAAAACGATGAAATGTTGTGTACGGCACGCCAACACATACTACTAAGTGCTGGTGGCTAAAAATTTTGAAACTTCAATAGCACAACAACAAAAAATTATAAAAGTTCAAAATAGTTGCATATAAAAAAGTATTAAATATTGCTCGTTAGAAATTGTTCGAAATTCATTTTAAACAGCTACTGTGATACACTAAGTGGAGAGTTATTTCAAAACTATATTCAGCTTAATTGAATTTGAGTATAAATTTGTGGAACGGTGGCCAAAAGTTTTCAGAAATTTACACATTCGCTACTTTAACTATTTAGTTTCAGTATGTTTATTTTCTTATTTCTTTTGTTTATCTGGAAAATACATTTTTTCATTAAAAGGCCACTTTGTTGCTGTGTGGCATAATTAATGATGACGAAAAAATAAAATGTATGGACTTATCCAGTCAGTACTATCAGAATATTTCAAATGAACGATGGATACTCGTATGTATAGGGCTACTTATTTGGTGAAATCAAAAGTACAGCGCTGTATTTTGGCATCTTTCGAACTTAACTGTCAAACGAAACATTTTTTGTTTAAGTTTTTACTGCAGTCAAGCTCACACAACAACTTCGACGAGGCAAATTTCTCTCTTGGGGGATTGTCGCATTTAGGACCCCGAGGATTTTCATAATTTGAAGAGAGGTCATTACACGTAAAAATAACTTACTGCATGGTGGGGTCTTTGGTCAGGAAGTGTAATTGGACCTTACTTCTTTGAAAACGACAACGGCGAGACTGTCACTGTCGATTCGGAGCGTAATGATCGTATGATAACCGACTTATTTTGGCCTGTAACTGAAGAATACGACTTGGAAAATATGTGGGTTCAAGAAGATGGTGTCACATGTTACACAACACGAGCGCTATGGCTTTATTACGAAAGAAATTTCCCGTCAGCGCAATCACATTCAATCTTGACGATGAAAAATTGGCCATCAAGATTGTGCAATTTGACACCGATGAACGTTTCGAGGGGCTCTAAAAGATCTGAATTTTTATGCAATGAAAATTTTAGGTCAAGGAAACAAATCGTTCGGTTTTTATCTAAGAGCTGGCGTTATTGTCCATAGTACTAGTGTTACGTGTCGCATCATGTCATACTATACAGTGCTGAAAACGTGTTTATTCGCGCTAAAAGTTTGTCTTTGACAGTTTTTCGATTGATTGACTCAGTACGTTGTGAGCGCTCGTCAAAGATGGACACCAGCAAAGAGAAAATTCCCTATATTTTAAAATTTTTCTTCGATCAAGGCGAAAAAGCAGCCAAAGCGGCTAAAAAAAATAATTTAGTTTATGAACCCGATACTGTTAACGAACGTATAGCACAAAAGTGGTTTGGTAGGTTCCGTTCCGGTAATTTCGATGTCAAAGATGCACCACGCGTCTGACCGAATTTCCACAAAAACAAAATCGACCCATTGCTGAAGCGTTTGGTGACTGGCGATGACTTACGACAATGTCAGGCGAAATCGGTCGTGGTCGAAACGCGATGAGCAGGCGGAAACGGTGTCCAAGCCAGGATCGACGGCCAAGAAGGTTTTGCTGTGCGTTTGGTAGGATTGGCAAGGAATCATCAACTACGAGCTGCTTCCCTATGGCCAAACGCTCAATGCGGCCCTCTGCTGCCAACAACTGGACCGCCTGAAGGCAGCACTCATCCAGCAGAGACCATCTTTGATCAACAGAGGCCGAATTGTATTCCATCAGGACAAAGCCAGGCCACACACGTCTTTGGTGACGCGCCAGAAGCTCCAGGAACTCGGATGGGATGCCCTAGTGCACCCCCCTTATAGTCCGAGAGAGGTATAATAAAGATGGCATCTCGTTGGCAACAAGTTTACGAACAAAACGGCGCATATTTGACCTAAATCGGACAAATGTACACAAAGTTATCATATTTTGAAAAATCAATAAAAAACCGAACGAACTGTTTACTTGACCAATATATTGCTCCGAAGAAACCTATTTCTAGAACTGCCGCAAAATCTTTCTCTTCTAAAGCTGACTCATTGCATGTTGTCATCGTTCAGGAATAAGGAGCGAACAAACTGATTGACTTTTGTTCGTCGAGAGAAGGCTCTAATTTTCAACTGCCTACTCCAACACTTGTTGGCATGAGTGATTCTGTGTTGGATTCTGAATTTGCCATTGTTGTTACTGTTTATGCAGATCGCTACATAAACGAAATTATCTACGATTGCTATTACATTACTGTCGACAATAACATTTTAGGTCAACCGCGAATACAAACCCGATTTGTTTCATAGCTGAAGATATTTTCTCTAGTCATCATTCACTACCAGATCCCCTCGTCTTGATTTCTTATATAGTCCGAAGAGAACAATATCAACGGGGTACTTTACAATCTTGAAGAAGATTAGCAATACAATCACAAGATAATAATTCATTTTCTCTGAAGCGTCCTTTAGCCCAGAACGGCTAGATTTTTCTCAATTCCAACGAGTTTCCAGTTGTGCTCGATGCCATTTAGTGGGCAGGGTTGAATTAAATATCAAATTGAATAAAACATTCTGGGACAAGACTTGGTTAATCAAAATTAACTGCTACCTTTTCAGCTTATTTATAAGAAAAGTTATTTTCTTTATATATTAATAGCTTTTATTATTATTTTATTATTAATTTTTTAATTATTAATAATGTTTTATTATTTATTATACGTTTTTATTTATTTATTACTTTTTATTATTATTGGTTATGTGTTATTTATCTTTTATAATTCACTACTCATAATTTATAATTTATTTTTTTATTACTAATTTTTTATTATTTTTTTATACTTGTATCTATGATTTAATACTTACTATTTACTAATTATTATATTATATGTATTATTATTTAACTAAAACTTATTATAAAGTATATTGTTTTTTCATTTTGTTATTTAAAATATTTATTTTTCTATAATTTGCAATTTACTACGAATATTTAGTATTTTTTATATTTACTTTAATATTTATAACCATTTTTTTATTAATATTTAGCCAGAATACAAGCTAGAACTGAAATTAATATACCCGTTAATAGTTCCATATTTTAAATAAGATTAATTTAAAAGTTAAGGTTTTGTAACAATAATGTACGGAGTACAAACAAAACGAAAGCAGTTTAAGGGTGTACACGTATAACCAAGTGGCTGAGGAGATGTTCCTCCTCCACGTATTTCGTTTTTGTGAACTTTTTATGTAAAATAAAATTTTAATATATGTTTTATTTTTCCTTAGAAAAATAAAGTTCTTTGTGATACTTTTGGCTGCATTCCATTTCTACTCAGATGGTTGCTTTCAATGAAAGCATTTTATAGTTATAAAATAACAACGTTTATTTACATATACATAACTGAAATATTTTGGCATTTGTCAGTCATCTTTTTACCATCCAAATACTCGTACCGACATATAATTTACGCTGGTAAAAAATATTTTATAGCAATCAATTTCAAAACTTTTCAGCCGATATAGTTCTATGAGTCAAAAATTGCTAAACGGCTTAAATGCCTACAATGAAAAAAAAATATACAATATAAATATAATAAAATATACTATTTATAAAAATAAAATTTCTTTGCACGTTATTTGCAATAACTAATACGTACCTGCGTAAAAGGCGTATATATACTAATTTATGTAAACTTTAATTTGCACTGAACAATTCACAACTCGTAAAAAGTATTTTCGCATTTAAACTTCACGCTATTTCAATTACCCATAAAATGCATTTTTTCCACGCCTGCTAACAAAAATACATAAAACTCGCACACTACGCACGACTACACATATGGACATGCTGGCATTTTCCCATTTTTATGCTCAAAACAGGCAAAAATAAATAAAAATATTATTGCATTTACCAACTAACAAATGAAAGAAAAATAAAGCAAACATACATACCTTTATTTAAACACATACTACATATACATAAATACATACATACATATAGATATAATATTTTACCATTTTAATTGTCCAACTGGGTTTTTCCTGCTTTGCTCTCTGTTATGCCTTTCTACTCGTTACCTACCGATTTTTTCCCATATTTCACCGCTGTTTTTTATATACTGCGCTTATATTTTATTCTCCGTATTTATATCTCTTTGTTCCTATCGTTGTGTGTGTGTGTGTGTGTATTTTGCATTTTTTGTTGTTGTTGTTGTTACCATTTCTTTTTTGGTCTGCATACTATCAGCTTTCAAAGTCTTGTGCAATTATTTTTTCACACACACACATGCGACCACTTGCACTAATATACATATATTGTATATACGTACATATAAATATGTATGTATGTATATGCAAAAATAACATTTTCAAATTCGCAATGCATTTGTTTTGACATATCATAGCGAGAAATTGATGAAATGTTAAAATGCAATGATAAATGTTAATTAACGATTTTTTGTGTAAAGACTCAAATATAAATACACACATACACATGAATTTTATACATTTATTTATACAATAGCCCACTCAGCTACACACACACATTTATAAAAAACGAAATCAATAAAATTATTAAAGGAAATAAAATAAATAAAAAAAAATTTGCACTATATAACTAAATTAACTTTAAAGATCGCTCATCAATATAAACAAAAATAAAAAAAAAAAACAAATACACTACTCTTTACTGCACATCAAATTGCCATGAAATTATTCGCACTAAGCGGCTAAAGCTTGCATTTGCACCAACGCACTTAACGGCATTCAACACCTATGAATGTATGTATGCACATCCTTCACATCCTTCTTAGCCACCGCTGTACTTACATCCAATTCCATATCTAAATATTTGATTGTTCCATTTCCCATATTTCCTGCGCACTTTTTTCATTCCTTCATACTCACACTGCATTAAAAAAAGGAATTCTTTTATATCATCACAGGAGTCCTGTCATTAGCATATGCATTTAAAATTTTATTTTGGTTTGTCACAACAACACACATACACGTACATATTTGGCGTCTCTCATATCAAGGTGTGCATGATAAGTACGTTGTTCTAAGCTGAATTACAATTTCAAGATCATTATGACTGAATTCTGGTTGAATTCCATGAAATTATAATATCACTTGTGACCATATAAAGTTTTCAAATTGTTCAGTACTGGTTTAAAAAATAGGAAGAGTCATTGAATTCTACTTCATTTTTAAGAAGTACCCTTCGTCAGAATTCCACCTGGATCTTAACTGGTCCTCTAGGTAATCGAGTAGTCGGGACAGTCTCTCCAGCAATCGAGACAGCTCTTGCAACTTTTCATCTGTGTGATTCGGGATAGAAATGCTATATATTATCTTCCCAGTAAACCAGTTGCCCATTCGGCACCTTTACTGTTAGCAGACAAAGTTGAACTCATAGAGTTTGAAGTTACCTTGGCCTTTGGTGTGGTTGAAGAAGAATTTACTCGTTATCTTATAACCTTTGTATTCTGCCATGTCATTAACAGTTAAAAGACTGATAACGAGAATATCTTCGAGAGCTTTTATCGAGGTAGTCTTCAAAGCTCCTGATGTGTCACAGCTAACTTTCATCTGTAACAGAGATTTGATACTTCTCTTCTTCTGTGTCTCACAACACCATTCTAAAACTAATACATAATTTGGAGTCGAAGCCTCCATATCGACACAGTACGTAAATCAAGAGATGCATAAAATTTAATTTCGAATTTCTAATTATCAACACGTATCTTAAAAACTACTGTAAAGCCATCACCCAAACTATTCTTTCAAACTCTCCTGCACAGCTTTACTCACTTCGACGAAGACTTTTGATCACGCCCTGTTTATAATTCTATTTATAAATATATAAACTCCTTGCATGGTTACTGCTAACCTTGTTCTTCTCGATCTTATCTCAGAACTCATGGTACATCAAGTTCAAATGAAAAGTGCATAAGACACATGTGGTATCCTACTTCAAATGCAATCCTTTTCACTATGGAGTGGCAGAGTTCTATTTTCTAACTAACTGATTCCTATGCTTATGAAGAATATAAATATTAGGAAAAAAATTTCACAAGATGTTTCTAGTTCTTTCTTATAGTTTTAGCTTGGAATTAAACCATATTTGGAATTTCAGCCAAATCGAAGATTATCGCGCATATATAGCTAACTTGGTTAGAAAATTTGAAAAAAAATGGGTTCTCATGGTTGCTTGCAGCACAATTTATTATTCGAAACTCTTCTTACATATCAAGTTTAATATATTTGCTCGATCTTTCCGCTATCTCTGATACCATAGATATTAAGTAGGAGTATTTTGCTTTTCATTCTGGAAGAATCTATACGATATTATGGTATTTTTAAAAAGTGACGTGCAGACTGAAGGTATATGAAATTTTGTCAGTCTGTAAGAGACTATTGGAACATATTTCTAACAAGAAGACATTCTTAGAAGGATTAAACATGGAAATTAAAATTGTATCCAGAGATGAAGGATTAGTGCCTTCATCTTTTGCTTATAAGTTTAAGTAGTATACATTGTTCGAACCGAATTAAGACTTCTTAAAACCTTACCGTTGGTATATTGTTACGCTTATTGATTTCGTACTTATCAAGCGTACCTTTTAGACGCCATATTCAACTAACTATTATTTTATTACCTATATTTTTAACCAACGATTTTTTTTTTTGATTTTAAAGTTTTCATGCAATTTGCTTATCTTTCTCTGTGCGTATTTATGAAAGACATATTTTTTTTTTGGCAAACACCTGCCAAATTTAGCTATTATTTTAATATAAAAATGAGAATATGAATTGTTAAGAAATAATAAAAAAAACTGTACTATTTAAATGCTGGAGTTGAACTAGAGCTTGGAAATGAAATTTCATTAAAAAAAATTACTAAACTGTAATTCCTTAAAATAATAAAGGGTAGTTAAATTTTCAAGGGCCGATGTTGATTTTGAATAAAACACAAACTATTTAGGAAATTATTGAAATTTTATTTTATTATGATATATTGGTATTACTCAATTATGTATGTAACAAAATATCGGCCAAATGAGCGCCGCGACCTCGGCGGCACACCTCCATACGATGGTCCAAATTTTCGATGAGGCTGAGGCATAATGGAGTTTCTATGCCGTTAATGTGCCGAATTATCTCATCTTTTAGCTCTTGAATTATTGCTGGCTTATCGACGTACACCTTTTCTTTCAAATAACCCCAGAGAAAAAAGTCCAACGGTGTCAAATCAAATGATCTTGGGGGCCAATTGACATCGCCATTACGTGAGATAACACGGCCACTGAATTTGTTGCGCAAAAGAGCCATTGTTTCGTTAGCTGTGTGGCAAGTGGCACCGTCCTGCTGAAACCACATATCGTCCACATCCATATCTTCCAATTGTGGCCATAAAAAATTCGTTATCATCTCACGATAGCGAACACCATTCACAGTAACTGCCTGACCAGCCTCATTTTGGAAAAAATACGGCCCGATGATGCCGCCAGCCCATAAACCGCACCAAACAGTCACTCTTTGTGGGTGCATTGGTTTTTCGACAATCACTCTTGGATTCTCATTCGCCCAAATGCGGCAATTCTGTTTATTGACGAATCCACTGAGGTGAAAATGTGCCTCATCACTGAAGATGATTTTCTTCGAAAATTTTCATAATAAGTCTGGATAACTTTAACACGTTGTTGGATTGTGTATCTCTCCATGGTTCAAATTGAGTAAGTCTGAAATAGAGAAATGCCAAATTAAATTCGGAAAAAAACTTGGCGTTTAGGTGTGGTTCACATTCAACATCGGCCCTTACAATTTAACCACCCTTTATATATAATATAATATGGAAACTACACGTATAACAGAAAAATATTACCCATACGCCGCAGCAAACGCATGTTGGAGTTATAATACCATTAACTTCTCAATGAAATTTAGCGATAAAATAGAATTTGAGATACTTGTGGTAAACTGATGATCCCTTGGGCTGATAGCTTATGCTTTCTACTAATGTGTGCCTAATGAATGCTGTGAAGTTGTTATGACTACCTTTGTTTGGCTCAGCAATGCAGTCGATATAATAAAAAAGTGGTACTGCTTGATACCTAGCGCTAGTCAATGAAACAGATAGTTTTTGGCAGACTTTTGTGCGTACTTGTAGTTGCAAGCAAAATTATTTGAGAAACATCACATTGTCTTTCTGTGAAGTTTCAATTCATAGTATCCTTTTTTTAATAATAGTTGTATCACTGATGCAAAACCAGCCCAGAAGAATTGAATGTCTACTACTGACCAGATGTGTCTTGCCATGTTAGATGTGTTTTCATTAAACTATGTAGGTGTACTCTCATGCAATCAAAGTGTTTTCACATTTTGTTGCCGCTTGGCTTTCGAAGTATAAAGTAATAGATTTGTTAGCTGTCGTAAGATTAACCAAGCCCTGATTGTAGTAAGTTCTGCAATTAAGATTCTGCAGCCATCCGGTAGGTCAACTTCAAGTTGAGTGATAGTGATGGGAAGTAAATCCCCCATTTAATAATATCATTGAGGATTAAGTCATTCAGCAAAAATGCCTACGGCTCTTTTATCTGGCTCATTTGACATTTTTCATTTCTCAGTAGGATTCTAGTGAGGAAAAATTCCCAAAGCAGAATTTTGTAAGCGGAAGCTTTCTTAACCTCGAATGCTTAAAGACTGAGTTGAGTTCAATCTTACTGCTTCGGAGTTCGCTTGAAGTTTGTCGTAGGAATTTAGTTGCCTGTATAAAGATTGCTGCAAACTGCCGAACTGTGTTCATTTTTTTTTTAAATATTATTTTTTATTTTATTTTTTATTATTATTAGTTTTTCTAAACGCTAGAGCTGTAGAAAAGGATGAGCGTAACCACCTCTGAATAAAATGGGGAACAAAATATGATCTTAAGCTCAGTTTTTTGTCAGTAGCTGCTTTACAAATAGCAGTATTTTTCTGTGTATATAGCTTCCTGTCAAGTTTGCTTTCTAATACTATAACGAGGTACTTAACCCCAGTAGAGAGAGTGCTCTTCATGACCTTTATTAAAAGAAGTTAAAACGAAAGCGTTTTGTATCTCATGATGCAGAGTATCATTTAAAATTCAACAATCGAGATGTCCAACCCGCTTTAACTATACAAGTAGTGTACTATTTATACCACTTTTCGAAATATACCAATTTTTAAATAGAACACTTAGAATCTGGTAGCGATATACAGTCGCTGGGAGGGCGATGATTATCGGGTATGCTACCACAATATCGCCAGTATTCTTCAGTACTCGATGTAACATTTTTAAAATACACATTTGTCGATAGAGCCTTTGAGGACCACAATTATTTAGTCTTCATTATATTAGTATTGCTTTAGAAACAATGATCGAAATTATTAAGAAGTTAAGCTAATAATAATAATTTACTTGCAATTCCTTAATCTTTAAAAAATATTATTTAAATACTTACATACGTACAGACATTTGCATGAAAACTTATCATTTCTTTCAAATTATACTTATATTAATCAAAATTATAAAAAATTTCATTACAACACTTGCAACTTTAAGCATCAGAAATCGAATATATCCTGTACCAACCCGTCCTTGTTCTACTCAACCTCACACAGCACTTGTATTTGATCACGCCTGCTTGCTTGCATCAAAAGTTTACGCGAATGATCAGCATGCGGCACACGCAACTCGAATTTTGCACAAAATTAAACTCAAACTCTCACTCACTTCGCGTCCCGCACTGAAGTTGCCCACCAACAACCATCACGCTGTCTTCCATATAACTTTTGCATCTACTTTTTTACTAAATTTTTATTATTTAAATTAAAGCAAATAAAAAATATACTTTCTCTCACTCGCTCTCTTTCTCTCTATGTTAACTAATTATTTAAATCACGTCCGTTGCAATGCACCAATTTTTTACGCACAATCTTTCTTATTATATTTTAACTGTTTTTACAACTAACTCTTCTTCAGCTTTTCTTTCTTTTTTGTTTACTTTGTATTGATTTGTGAATTTTTTATTTTATATTTCTTCTACCATATTTTATTTTTTATTTATTTTTCCATTTTTGTCTCCGACATTTATGTTGTGTGCACTTCACGATTTGCATTTTACAATTTTGCATTTCTGAATTTTCTGCATTTCTGCATCTGAACCTGCACTTGCATCTGCATCAGCATAAACGCACTGGCGACGCGGCGTCATGGTGCGGTGCTCATTCGGCGCTCACCGCACAGTTGTGTGTTTTGTCAACATCCAACGACCGAACGCTCAGCCCACACACACACACACACACACACACACAAGCGGGGATATCAGTCAGCCGTCATCATCATTTAATTCCTCTATTTACATATATACATACAAATATATCTATATACAGTATATAAGTATTTATATATGTATATATATAAATATGTAGGAATTGCATGTGGGTTGCTTGCATTTATTTGCCGTCTATGTGGGCTGAGCGTTTGGGTGGACGAGCAAAACAGAATCCTCATTATGGGGCATTGTGCTGTGTGACATGCGGTCGTCCTTGGCTAAACAATGTTTATGGGTAATGGTTAAGTGGTTTGCGGTCAAATGATTTATACGGGACTTTGCATTGAACATAATGGCAGAGACAATATACAAATGTGTATATACAAATACCGGTTTATGTTGATGGTAAAAGCTTTAGGCAAAGTAAAAAAAAAAATCACCGAAAGCAATACAAATTATCCGGATAGTTGGAAGATCAACTGCACTTTGCTTCGAATTAATAAATGTTGAAAATAGTTTAAGTGATTAAAAATTATGTCTGGCTTAAATAATAATTATATTTTTTTTTGCTGGGCTTACTTAGGTCGCTGAATATATATATAGGTATTTTACGAAGCTCCACCTGCTAGTTTAGCTAATGTATGTAGTTAACAAATCCAAGCAATCTATATGTGAATTTGAATAAATATATATAGAAATCCTACAGGAGTAGTTGGTGGTATTTTTAGTCTCTCTGCCGTCCCACCCATTTGAAGTAGTCCTGTAAGAAGATGCACATACAATTTGCTTGTACTTTGAAAGGCTTTTGTGACCTTCTTTTATATTATATAACATTAGTCAGATAATCCTAATCACATTGCAATCATTGATACCTTTAATTAGCCAGCCAGTGGAAACAGGCCTGTTCAAGCCCTTCCATTATGATGAAAGTACAAGAGAAGTAGCCTCCAGGTGCCGTTTAGTGATTTCCGATAAGTTCCTCATATGATTTGTATGGGTTCCACGAGTTTTAGCACTGGCTAGTTATCCGAAAATTAAAGCTACACTTCATTGAGAGTACCCTTAAGCCGATCTAATTGACAGCCATTAGGATTCACTATACCAAGCTTCTTATGGTAGATTCAATACAATACTATTTCATTGGTTTCAGGTCCTGGTAAGACCAAAATCCAAATTTATAAAAGCTTATTTTTTCATATCGCAGACGCCCTTTGGCAGGAAATATCAAGCTCTTCAAGTGTATTTCTGACATGTAATTCCAGCGGTTTTGCAAGCATAGAACCATAATCGTTTGCCTTTTTTCTCCGCCTTCCCTGTCATCATATAAAGTCAGGAGCTATTTGCCATTCTATTTGGATATAATTGAAAAAAATAACTTCCATGTAGTCCCAATTAAAAAGGGAAATATTCAGGAAGTGAAAGTGCAAACCTACGGAGAAGATAGCTATCGCAAGGTGGCAGATAATTTCGAAAAGGAAAAGAAGTCCTTCTATACATTCCAGCTCAAAAGTAGTCGTAGCTTAGCAGTCATCCTAAAGGGCATTGAACACAGTGTAACAACATTAAAAATAAGGCTAACATACCTCAGCCAATGTTTACGGTTGATATTGAGCCAGATTTCCAGCTCTTCAAAAGGATGAATCTCATCCCATTTACAAACTGCGGTATCTTCTTCACCATCGTATTTCCGTGGAAGAACCACCAAAAAAAGGTCCTATTCAGTGCCATAATTGTCAAGAATTGGTCAATTTGGCACTTGAAAATACGCTAAACAACTTTATACGCATGATGCAAGAACATATGACATCAATGCAAAGTATGATGCAAGATTTAATTCGAAATCAAAATCTCCTCCTTCAAGCGATTTTGTCTAAGCCATGAACGACCTTAAGATATGTTATTGTAACGCCAACGGCTTGGTCCAACACAAAAATGAGCTTCAACTCTTAATAGATATAATGCTAATCTCCGAAACTCATTTGACCAAATTTAACAACTTCAATATTGATACATTTCTGTTTTATGACACCAAACACCCTGAAGGGAAGGCACGCGGTGGAACTGGAATACTTATCAGGCAAAAAATTAAACATTATATAATGGAAGAGTACTGTAAAGACTACCTTCACGCTACCTCAGTTCATATATATGATAATTCTGATGGAATAAACATTTCCGCCATATATTGTCCGCCCCGATACAACATATCAGAAACTCAATTTACTGATTTCTTTTCTAAACTAGGTAAACGGTTTCTAGTAGCAGGTGATTACAATGCAAAACATTCCTTCTGGGGATCTAAGTTAATATCTCCAAAGGGTAGAAATTTATATAAAGCCATTCAAAATAATGGTTTCGACGTTATATATACCGGTCAGCCAACATACTGGCCAACTGATCTCAGCAAAACCCCAGATTTGATTCACTTTGGAGTAACTTGTGGTATCAGTAGAGCACAAGTAAGCTTTTCGACTTATCATCTGATCACTCGCCTTGTCTATGTTCCATTAACATAATTCCAGTTTTCAATGACTTACAGCTAGGCTTAACCAACAAATTTACAAATTGGCTTACAGAAAATTCATCAGCGCGCATCTAAAATCGCTTATTCCTTTAAAATCAATAGCAGATGTCGACAGTGCAGTTAATGGCTTTACAACATTACTTCATTTGGCAGCGAACTAAGGAGAGATTGGTAGAGGTTTCGTTCCCCGGCCTTAAAAAATGAGCTCAATATATGCATAAAAATGCTTCGGGATGTCCTGAAACAAAAAAGGAAAACGAATTTCAAAAGTCCGTACAATCTCTGTCACCTACATCTGATACCAACTACTCCTTGTGACGAAAAGTTAAGAGTTTCAAAAGTCACTTGCGACCCTCCTTTGAGAACTTACAATGGTGAGTGGGCTCGAAGCGACCAAGAAAAGGGTATCTCATTTGCCATGCATCTTTCCACTTTATTTTCATGCATATTTTCCACCAATTATTGGGTACAAATCTCTTCCAGAATTTCGTGCAGATCCAGATAAAAATGTTATTCAATTTAATTTTAAATCACTTAAAGATGTTATTACTAACGACATAAATAAAAAGAAGGCTCCTGGATACGACAGGATAGCGGGTGATATGATAAAAGAGCTTCCAAATGTGGCAATTAAACACATGCTTTGTATATTTAATAGAGTATTGAGACTACACTATTTTCCTAAATCCTGGAAGCTCTCGGATATTATTATGATCGCTAAACTATAAGCCTATTAGCTTAATTACGGTATTCTCAAAAATCTTCGAAAAACTTTTATTAAAAAAAATATTACCGATTTTAGAATCGAAACAGACCATACCATGCCACCAATTCGGGTTTAGAGAAAAACACAGCACAATAGAGCAGGTGCATAGAATCGTAGCACACATAAGATCAGCGTTTGAAAACAAGCAATATTGTACTGCAGTGTTCCTCGATGTTGCCCAGGCATTTGACAAAGTTTGGTTAGATGGTCTATTATACAAGCTGAAAGTTACGCTTCCCGTAAAAATTTATGATGTCTTAGAAAGCTTTCTTATTGGCAGAAAATTTCGTGTTAGGCAAAAAAGTTACACCACCGAATCCTATGAAATATTTGCTGGTGTTCCACAAGGAAGTGTTTTAGGGCCCGTCTTATATTTAATTTATACGAACGATCTTCCCACAAACCGAAACCTCATCACATCAACTTTTGCGGATGATACAGCAATACTTAGTGTCCATTCAAACCCCACGACAGCCAGTTACAGATTGCAAGAACATTTAAAAGTAATAGAAGAGTGGCTAACAACTGGGAGACTTAAAGTCAATGAGTCTAAGTGTATACAAGTAACATTTACCCTAAAAAAAGACACATGTCCTTCAATCTCTATAAATGGGAATACAATACGTCAGAAAGAATTCGTTACCTACCTGGGAGTTACATTGGATAAAGACTCACCTGGAAAAACCACATAGATAAAAAGATTACTCAAACCAAATTGAAAATTGCGAACTTGCATTGCAGGCTCTAAGTCCAAACTAAGTCTAGAAAACAAAGTTTTACTCTTTAATATGCTAATAATGCCATCTTGGACGTACGGGATCCAAATTTTGGGCTCAGCATCTAAATCTAGCCTGGATAGAATTCAAAGACTGCAGTCTAAAACCTTAAGATCAATATGCAAAACCCCTTGGTATGTAAAAAACTACGCAATTCACAACGATCTCGGGAAATGAGGAAATAGAGAAAATGCTTAAAAATTACTCATTAAGGTTATCTAACCACCCAAACTTTCTAGCTAAAAAATTATTACAGCAGAACTACCCTAAGCGATTAAAGAGAAAGGATTTACGTTTGAACTGTGACTAAGGGCTCTGCCGCATCCAATTATTCTACATCGGAGTTGAGTATGAGTGTTTGGTATACCTATCTATATAAACAAATCTAAGTTATATTCGTAATTTATTGTACTTTGCTTACTTTGTTAATCTATACAGTGGAAATGATTAACTTGTTCTAGGAATAAGAATTAGCTTTAAGATTTTATTATTAGTTTCCAAAAAGAAAAGATTCAATAAAACATTATACAAAAAAAAAAAATTTGCCCTTCACTACGTACATATAACTACGAATTTGTTCGTATACGCACTAACTCCATACACTCCTTCACAATGTGTCACCCTAAAGCAGTTCTACTAGTGGGGTTTGCCTGCTAACATGCCTAAGTGCCGAGACTCTCGCGTACTTAGACCTTACGAGCCTGCTTCCGAGTGAAATGAAGTAACTGCAGTCAGCGTTATAATATCGAACCTCAATATCCAAAGCATGACGTCGTTTACGTTGATCTATCTATCTTGCAGACATTTTAGTTTTTAAAAAGATATGAAGGGTTTTGGAGGTTTTCAATTAACACAATTTTTTAAACATTTAATAATAATCAAAACAATCTGTCTGTCATGCAAAGGATCCCTGGGTGAAAAACGCGCTGAAAGGTAAAGGAAAGGGTGTAAAATAGTGGCCTGGCATCTGTCAATCAAATTCCACGCATCTACGTTCTTCACAGCCTTTCATAGTTAGATTGTCGCTGTCGGCTTAAGTCAGGCTACTGACTGCACGACTAATAATCACTAATTTGCGATAGGTCTTCATCAGTGTCTATTTCATTCCACAAATTATTTTTCAATAACGGCCTGCATGCTTGGTATGGTTGTCCTACAAGTAACTTTTCCTCACTAGACATAATAGAGACACGATGTGCTCAATGATCTCAACATAAGCCGCACCCAATAGATGGATCTTGACCTTGCCAAAAAAAGAACGCCCAATCCATAATATTTAGTTTATGGGAAAATCCGATATTGAGAAATTTCTAATTACAACGAAGTTTACAAATATATATATCTTTTTCACTAAACATGTCTACATAAAAAAATTAACTTACGATATAAGTTGAAATTCGTCGAAATAAGGGCGCTCTAATATAAACATACATACATATACTCGTATACATTGAGACTAGTACTTGAATTTGAAAGATGTAAAATGAAATTCAACCACAATTCAAACAAACTGTTGTTAATTAATGCAAACCACGAAACCACAACTCAAATCAAAATAGCCAAACTACAAAAAAAAATACGTATTATACTTACATACATACATATATTTTATGTTTGTATGCATTTAAAGAACGACCGCATTGAGCTCACACACGTTCACTGCAAAGCAAAAAATAGAAAGTGCCACGCCCCCTAACCATCTAAAAGTGTGGGCATTTGGCGTATCTGCAAACAAATAAACACATACTACATGTCTATACATATGTACATACACAGATGAAAAATACAATCCAAATGAAAAATCTAAAATTTAATGATAATGGCGTCTGCCACATTGTGCTTCAATCTAAAGCTTTCTAAATTAGTCATGCGTAGGAGAAAATACATCAATGCCTATGGGAAATTGTAGGCAATTTGCTGATGAACATTTCGGAAGTTGATTTAAAGATTTTTTTTTTTTTCTTTAAGAGTAAATAAGTTTTTCGTGATCATAAAACCATAAAACAAAAAAAAAAAACAATTTAAATTAATTTTAATGTAAATGTAAATAGAAAGTGTTTAGAAGTCCCTAAAGGAAATAAAAAGGGAACAGGAGTTAATTTGTTAATTAAACTGCCACTTTAAGATTTCCACTAAGTTGGTACTTACATTCACTGGTAAGCCAAAATTTACTCATCTCACAGTTTTCTAGAGCCATCTCTCAGATGCACTGCCGATCCTTTGCTATATCTATTTAGGTGTATCATATCTACCATTTTAAACACAGACGACTCACAATATAAGAGGTCCCCATCCGGCTAAGCTAGTATTTTGACAGGACTGCAACCTCAACATCTTATTATTCCATTTAATTGCCGTAAATAATCATCTCACAGTTTTCTGGAGCCATCTCTCAGATGCACTGCCGATCCTTTGCTATATCTATTTAGGTGTATCATATCTACCATTTTAAACATAGACGACTCACAATATAAGAGGTCCCCAACCGGCTAAGCTAGTATTTTGACAGGACTGCAACCTCAAAATCTTATTATTCCATTTAATTGCCGTAAATAATGCTTGCCAGATTATATCCGAAGGAACAGTAGCACGTCAGTCGGGTTTTAACCTCGACGATCATCATCGATTGGAGACAAGAAACCAAGGTCTTTCCAACAAGCTGAAAGTCATAATCTTCTTCTGCTTCCACCAGCGAGTAAGGCAAGGAATAATTTCCGTGCCAGAGCATTTTCAACCCCATATTCTATACCATACACAAAGACACCTAATGCAGATTCAATGGATGTTGTCTGTTGTTGTTGCACCATACATCAGGACGGCATTGACGAGTGAAAGAGGCCTTAACTTTTAAATTGTATAAGTACCAGCGTGGGCGAAATTATCTACCTCTGCAAAGTTATGACTATTAACGAGACGTTTGAGGTAACTGTCTGTTTAATAACACGAGATAAATATTTGATTTTGTCCTCTGAGGGCTTATACCAAGATAATTGCCTCAGACAAAAATATCCCCATACTTATGTATTGGACAGACCACTCTCAAGTTATATTTATCTGGCGTGATTTATCCGACAATATTCTGTCAGTTCCCCGCCGCCACACTTAAATATCTCAGTCAGTAAGGCATTATCGATTGGAATTTCGAATTCGCCATCTGTGGGTGTATATTTTCACTGCTAGTAAGAAGGTGGTGTATAAACTTTATATACCCTAAACTTCAGTCACAAGTTTCCTATTCTCATTCCGCGTCTGCATCTCGCAATTACATGTCGTCCTATTTGGAAATTTTTCACCAATGAAAGCCAATATCCGCAAGGGGAGAGAAGAAAATCTGCAGAACGCTTTTTGTTAATGTACTGAGTTTGGTGTTTTAACCAAGAAATTCGTACTACAACCTGTTCTACATGAGGGATTATTGTATTCGGCAAAGACCTTTTATATGCATTGTGTTGTATATATTTCATTTAAAACAGAGCAGGGTAGTTAAAACCAGGCAGGGTAACTCCATTTAGTTGATACAACATAGACACAGACTAAAATTACTTTCATACTGATGTCGATCAACAAATTGCGTCAGATTTCCCACAGCGCATTGATCGAGCACAGATCTCAACACTTTTTAATATTTTTAAACGTTCTACTTACAATTTTTTCCCTTTTCTACGTATACTGAAGAATATTACACTTAATAAAATAGTAAATTTGCTTTAAATTCTTACAACTGACTGTGAATGACACTATCGCGTTCCATTTCATGCGTTCAAAAATATCGCGTCAAATTTAAAACACATTTCGTTCGTTCAACTACCAAAAGTTCCACCTAAGATTACACCATTCTCATTCGCACGCGATCTGAATGTCGGCGACCGCACGAGCATACAATGTGTCATTGGCACCGGTGACCTACCGCTCACATTTACCTGGCTTAAGGACGGACAGCCGCTGCAGCAAATAGCCGCAACCATCACATCCTCAGCAGCAGCGGCCGCAACAGGACATAATCGCCTGATTGTCGGTGGTGGTGGTGGTAGTGGTGGCAGTAGTAGTGGTGTGAATTATATATTGCGTGATGGCGGCGGCGGCGGCGGTGTTAGCGGTGGGCATCATAGCGGTACCGGTGGCGTTGCTGCATCAGGTCCATCAGGTGGCACAGCCTACGACGATCCAGCTTCAGCCTCAGCATCAGCGGCTGCGGCGGTATTAATGTCTACGAATGCGGATGGTAGTAGCGGTGGTGTAGATGGTGGCGCTGGCCAAGTGACAATTCGCCAAAATGATGATTTTACCAGCGCCCTCAGCATCACAAGTGTGACGCGAGCACAGAGCGGCACCTATACGTGTCGCGTCCAAAACGATGCCGCCACTGTATCGCACTCTGCACAGCTAAGAGTCAATGGTATTATTTATTTTTTCAATATTATTGTATAGTATTGTATTGTAGTTGTAGTTGTCATGGCATGGTTTGAAGTTGCATGGAATTTTAGCAAAAAAGCTCATAATGCACAGCATGTTTTTGCATTAGTATGCAATATATAATATATGTAAATGCAGTGTTGATTGATGTTGTTGTTTATTTGTTAGTTTATGCCTTGGTATTTTGCTAAAAATCCAATTTTTGGTAGACTTTATTGCCAAATGCATGTTATTGCACATAAAAAAGCACATTTACGAACACAAATAAATTCATTCATACATACTTATGTGTTATTGCATTATATGTAATTCTTAACAGTACAACCATTTATGTTCTTTTTGTTGCTTGTTAATATTGCAAACGAATTTATTGGCGCACATCTAATTGATGTGAATATATGTATGCTAAATATATGTTAAGTGTCAATATAAAATGTGTTTTTGTGTTCTTTTTATACACGTATATTCCTGCATATGGATATATGTATATATATTTATTTCTTGTTTAATTTTTGCGGGTATTAACAAACATACAACTGAAAAATGTATTGTATATGAATGTTACATAGATTTTGGTGCAAATATATTCACAGCTAGTGTACAGATATATATTACGAAAAAATCTGGAAATAAGTAAGCTTATAGCATACATTTGTCTCCATCATCATACAATTTTTTATACTCCTACACAAAGTAAATATGCCAAGAATGGTGGTTTTTCTGCCTATGCTTAGCTAACGAAACGTTACCATTTCGTTTTGTTAATATTAAAAATTAACCTACCGAAATGATATTTTTCGTTTCGGCGTCACGTTATCGAAACGAAATGAATTTGTTAATGTTGAAACCGCAAAAATTTATCCACCTAATTATTAACAATGTTAACGTTCAATATTATCTGTTAAAGATTTAACATTAACGATAGCATTTCGTTTCGGGTAAAAACGAAATAGAATTTTTTTGATAACTGCTTTAACGATAATATTTCCATTGAAATTTATTGATTAAATTGAAATTTTTAGTAACCCTTTTTATAGATCAAGTAGACCATTATTAGAGTATTCCTTAAATGACAAGCTCAAAGAATTACTCTTATGGTAAAAGTTGTGGTCAAAATTAGTTGGTCAAAATTAGTTGTACATCAATTTAGTTCAAAAAGACCTTTTTTGGAATACCAAAGTAATTTATTTATTGGAACTGCCTATACGTATAAGTTCTAAATTCTTAACACATGGTAACTTGAAGCTTTAGTTCATTAGTAGTAGAATAGTGTTGACCTCCAAGATCCCTACGTTGGAAATAAGTTCGGCTTCCTGAGAAGGTTTTTCCATTTCTGTATTCCTTTTTCTTCTTTGGCATATGTACCGCTTACGCCACGATAGATAGCCAAACAAACAAAAGAGCGTCTATCGTTTCTTCTATTAGCTGTTCGGCGCCAATTGGAGACACCAAGTGATGTCAAGTCCTTCTCCACCTGATATTTCCAGCGGAGATCTTTTTCTTCCTCTTTCAAAGTTCAATTGTTTTCATTCATTCGGATTTTTTATCTAGCCAACATAGCCGCTTAGTCTTGTTTTGCTGAACTATGTGAGTGTCGCCGTAAATCTTGTACAGCTCATCCTTCTATCGACTACGGCACTCGCCATTACCAAAGGCCAAAGGACCATAAACCTTACGCAAAACATCCTTACTATTTACCAATACGGGAATGATGGTGATTTTGATTCGTGGAAAAACGACTTTACTTTTTAATTGCCCCCTCATTCCAAGCTAATACCTGTTGGCAAGAGTGATTCTGCGGTGGATTTCCAGGCTGATATAATTTTTGGTGTCTCTGAGAGACAATTATCTAGAACCCGGAAGTTATGATTTCCATTAGTGGTATGGGAACAAAGATCCCAATGCGGCTACTCTGTTTTTGATGCCCCGAGATATTTGGTATTGCTCTCTTTCATTAGCAAAACCATTAGCTTCACTCAAGCCTTGAAAAAGCAGAAATTGTAAAGAACAATGATTTCAATATCTCTGTACAATGTCTATTTAGGTCTGCAGCTCTTATTATTTTCCAGCAATAGATTAAAGAAGTCATACGATAAAGTGTAAACCTGAACAGCTCAGAGACGTCGTACCTAATTCTGACTACGGTTATATTATTCTCCAGCGTCGGTTGACCAAGACGTATAGCATTTGATGGAATACCAAGTGCAGACAGTTTTTAGACAATTGCCTATAATTTTCACACAATATGATAGAAAGTACATTATATGTGATATTGACCCACCAGCGGTAATTGGCTGCTGCTTCACCTTGACAGCTCTTCGTCGCCATGTTTGAATATCGCTGCCGGCATGCCACGGACTCCAGCCGATTTGCTGTTATATAAGAAGAAAATCGCCATTCAAACCACGTCATAGTCGGATATTAGAACGATTTTCGACAGGCAGGAGAACTGTTCTCTTCATACACTAAGAATTCTGTGGAAATCGTAAGCAAATCACATACTTCCTTAGCTCCTACATGAGTATGATCCGGTCTTAAAACCTTCTGTGAGTCGCCGTATCTGGAATAAAATTTTCATTACCCTTGTCAGCCAGCTTTTCATAGAACTTATTACGATATCTTTTTTTTTTTGTTTGCAAATGCGTCTTGCTTCCCTCCTTAGCTCTCGATACTACCTCGTACATTTTATAGTCGAACGCAATGTTGTGAGATATGCAGTCTGTTTCCTCCCCGTTGCAGATCGACATTCCTCAAAAAGCAATTGTCTCTGTAGCGGTGGTATGTAGGGAGTTTGGCATTCCGTTCAACAGTTCCCTTTTATCGAGTTACTGATGAGTGCTCTCAGAAAACAGGTGTGTAAGTCGAGTGGAACCCGTTTTCTGATGTTATGGCAGCTTTTCGATGTCGAACCTTCCTTGTGTTTTCTCCGGGCGTTATTTTATACACAGCGATGGGTGCGTACTGCGACAAGATATTGATCCGAGCCGGTTATGGCTCGGCGTATCTAGAACACTGGAGACACGTTTTATGTAAGACAATCACAACATGATTTTGATGAGTGGTTTTGGACCCGTTGATAGTAAAGTAGCTTGATGATTTTTTTTTGTATGGATATCTGGTTCTACAGACAATCATATTATATTATTTTGAGCACCGGCGCAGGATCAGCTTCAGTCCGTGGTAACTCAACCAAGTTGATATGGGGAAAGACTCGTAATTGAAACCTGTTGTGGGCATAAGACCCGCAGGATTATGAGATTAAAGCATTTAATTTAATGATTATAAAATTGTTATATAACAATTTAACATAAAAAAAACGATTAACTAATATAAAAAATCCTTGATTCAGAAAATTAGTAAAATTAAAGCAATATTTTTTCAGTTAGCTATGGAATTATTTGCTCTCAAACCAAGACAAAAATATATTCTGAAATGTACAAAAAAATGTAGAATTTTGTTAATAATAAATAATAATAATAGAATAAATAATTCTATTTCGCTTATACATATATTTAAGGTATATTTATAGATTCCTTATATATATAAATAGCATTTTTGTGAATATAATACAAAACGCATACGAACAATGTGTAATACAATCGCTATTGTTATATATGAAATATTTAAAGAATTTCGTATTTTTACCATTTATTTAGTATGTGAGACACATAATATACATATGTATGTATATCAAAGGAAAGATTTTCATTATTTATAATTTTATCATTATTATAAGTTTGTAATAATAATTTACACAACTGGTGATTAAAAAAAAATAGAAAAATATGAAGTAAATTGATTTTGTTTTTCAGTTTCACTCCTTTCAAACACTTTCCGACACATAGCTATCTACTTAATTTGCAAATATCTATATTTTACAAAATTATATATTTAAATCTATACATTTAGTTCCCCCACGCATTTCACCATTCAACTTCGAAGAGGAAATCACCGAAGGCATGCGTACGCAACTTATGTGCTCGAGTAGTCAGGGCGACCAGCCTTTCAATATAACTTGGTTAAAGGACAATGTACCTATAGTGAGCAATGCCGCACACAAATTACCCGTTGTGAATTTACCAAATGATTTGAATGGCGGTATTGGCGGCAATGGACATATCGGTGGTGGTGGCAGTGGTGGTGGAGGCAAAAGTTATAGTCCAACAGACAGTTCGCTCACCATCAATGAGTATACACCATTTTCCAGCATCATTTCCATACACAATGTGACGTCACGCCATAACGGCAACTACACGTGTCGTGTGAGCAATCGCGCGGGATCCGTTGAGTATACGGCGGTACTGTCCGTTTCGGGTAAATTTGTGAATGTGATATGTAAAACAGTTAATGGCACCAAAAAAAAAAAGAAACTAACAACTGCAATTGTATGCAAATAAAAAAAATATCGAGCACTTGCTTCAAGCTAATAATGCACTTTAAATAAAATAGTATGTTTGGCACCATATGTATGTTGCAGCACACTCACTCAGTATGATAAGTAGTATGGCACCATCAAAAATCTTTGATAAAAGTAATCTATTCGCAAAGTGTATGTGTATTGTACTTTGATGTAATGAAAACGAAATGGAATCAAATTTTCTGTGCAATATATTTTTTTTTATTATAGTGCTTAATTCGTAGTTGGATAAAAATTTAATATTTTGAATAAGTCGTTTTGCAAGAAGTATATGCCATTAAATCCGAAATCATTCTACTGTTTTGTTAATTCAAATCGAAAGATTTATGGTTTTCATCATTTATGAAAATAAACGATAAAGTTTCTAGTGATTGCTACAGAATCGCAAAAATGTTCGCAGACTTTTCTGCATCTAATTATGCGCCGAACACAAATTCAACCCCGCAGCCTTTTATTTACCCTTACTTATTGCCTTATATTTCTGGTGGTGTTGTTTGCTTATCACCATATCAATACTCTTATGGACTGATTTACGTGCGGTTCGGATAATATTTCAACTGATGCACTTAAATTTTGGCTGAATTTCTATATATACCTGTTTTACCTTTTCATAAATGTGATAGTAGACATTTTATAGGGAGTTACAGGAGGATTGTTATGTTCTACCACCATTTTTTTTTTTTGTATCATCAATTATTGACATCTCACAACAGGGTTTTAGTAAGACAAATCTACACTATCAAACCTGTTAGAAATCACCACCCATGTCTGAATGTTTCAAAATTAGTTATCAGACAGATGGTATCTACATTGACTTCAGCACAGCATTTGAGAAGGTCTCCTACTACGTTTATGCTTCATTTTTACTCGGATAGATGAAACTCATAAGCATAAAAACTTTTTCATCACGAGTTCAGGCGTCTACCCGGGTAGATTATGCACATTTTCTATACATATGTATCCAAGCAAAAGTCCATCATTGTATCGAATTTCAAGTAAATTGAGGTATAAATATGATTTTTCCGAATTAGTCAGTCTCTGGTCTACTTCCCGAACATTTTTTTATACAGATTTGGGAATTTCGCAATTTTAAGTTTAATTTGTGCTGTATTCTAGCAAAGATTTGTCTATTCCAGAACAATCGTCTTTCTAGGGGGATGTCAAGGTATTTAACTTCGTTTGCTTGAAGTATCCCTACCTTTAGCAGTTTGGCCTTTCACTTGCGCCAGTTTGATAACCAACTTCCAACAAGCTTTATGTGGTTTACTAGTTTACTTTAAGCTTCAGTTAAGCAGCGGAGTGGATCTGCCCTGCGACCTTAGGACTATTATCCCCTCTGAACTTATGATAAATTGCCCTAGCATCTAGGTATTAGGTAAAGCAAAAATTTCGTACGGTTTTTATCTAAGAGATGGCGTTATTGTCCATAGTACTAGTGTTACGCGTCGCATCATGTCATACTATACATATAAAAGTTTGTCTATGACAGTTTTGCGATTAACTGACTCAGTACGTTTTGAGCGCTCGTCAAGGATTGATACCAGCAAAGAGAAAGTTCGCTATATTTTAAAATTTTTCTTCGAACAAGGCGAAAAAGCAGAAAAAGAAGCTCGATGTTTGGATGCCACACGGACTAACGCAAAAAAACATGATGGACCGAATTTCCATCTGGGAATTGCTGCTAAATCGCAACAAAATCGACCCATTTCTGAAGCGTTTGGTGACTGGCGATGAAAAGTGGATCACTTACGACAACGTCAAGCGGATTCGGTCGTGGTCGAAACGCGGTGAGCAGGCGGAAACGGTGGCCAAGCTAGGATTGACGGCCAGAAAGGTTTTGCTGTGAGTTTGGTGGGATTGGCAAGGAGCCATCTACTACGAGCTACCCCCCTATGCCCCAACGCTCAATTCGGTCCTCTACTACCAACAACTGGACCGCTTGAAGGCAGCACTCATCCAGAAGAGGTCATCTTTGATCAACAGAGGCCGAATTGTGTTCCAGGCCACACACGTTTTTGGTGACGCGCCAGAAGCTCCAGGAGCTCGGATGGGATGTCCTAATGCACCCACCTTATAGTCTGGACCTGGCACCAAGTGATTACCATCTTTTTCTGTCCATGGCACACGAGCTTAATGGTGAGAAGTTGGCCTCAAGAGAGGCCTGTGAAAATTGGTTCTCCGAGTGTTTTGCCAATAGGGACACAGTCTTCTACGAGACGGGTATAATGAAGTTGGCATCTCGTTGGCAACAAGCTTACGAACAAAACGGCGCATATTTGACTTAAATCAGACAAATGTACACAAAGTTATCATATTTTGAAAAATCAATAAAAAAAACTGAACGAACTGTTTACTTGACCAATATTTTGGCTTTTTTCCACTTTTTTCTTCCAATGGTAAAGAAGGGTTCAGGCCCTGTCAGCTTAGTTGCTGTCGTTTCTTTTCCTAACTTGTTTGCTGTTTCGTTTCCCTGTATTTCTATGTGTCCTTGTTGCACGTCTTCAACTCAAATTTCAATCTGATCCTAATGGTTATGACTTATGCTATAGTGCCGTATTTTTGCAAAACTCCATTTGTTATAGTTTCGTGTTCGTGAAGAAATGGAGGTACCTTGTTTAGTACCACTTTTCGTAGAAGTTTCAAAAAAGTCCGCATATAAACGTCGATCGTTCTCTAAAATATTTTTAATAGGAAAGATGTGGGGATTGATAAAACTTTTGCTGCCTCCCTTTGGAATGAAGATTACTTTCGCTTTGGTCCACATATAGGGTATGTGCCCTAAGGAAAGACAGTCTGAGTAAATACTACATAATAAGGGGTAGAGGATGTTCGTTGCTGCCTGTGGTACGGCAGCAGATGACTAGATATCATCTAGTCATGAAAATTTAAAGGGTTGGAAAGAGCGTATTGCCTGTTCCACCCTATTGCGGTTTATTCTATTACTTATATCAGATTCAGTCTTAGGAGATGAAGGGAGAAGAGTGATGGTCTTCGCTAAACCCTGGAAAAGGGGTTCTCATTAGAATATCTAGCAGACCCTCCTGAAAGTGGAACTTACTGCAAACACGCGAATGAAGGTGTCTACAGACGATTGAAACAATAACATATTACGCACATCTCTCTGACATGACTGCATGCCTCTAATAAACCCTGCACAGGCTATTGAGGATGAGAGTGTATCTACGTGGTGTTGATCCCGAATTTCGATTAAATTCAAAATAAATTCGTGGAAATATTTTTCACTTTAAGTTCAGCGGAAAGTTCAGCACAGTGAACAGTCCTTTTCTTACAATACCTATTTAACGTACATATGTTTGTACAATATCTGCCAGGCAGCTTTTACATTCTTCAAATACAATATTTTATGTTAAAAAATGTATGCTAAATCCCATTTTCAAATTTATTACAAATTGTATCAAAGTATAATACAATAAAGGCACTGAATGGGCAATAAATCTCACGCATATTGAGAAACTAAGGTTGGACGTATGTACATATATAAGTGTATAAAAGCGTACAATGTGTAACGCATATTAAAAATGTTTTCAGCCAACCACAAAGCAAGCCATAAAATCAACAATTGACATGCACAAAGTAAGTATTTGAAAACAAAACGAACAAAAAGGCGTGAGCATATCAGGAAATTTTTTGGAACAGCGCGGCACCAAAATCGCATGACAACAACGGCACATAAAACGCAACACACAGATCATTTTCACAGGAAAAAAATTAAAATAAATAAATAAAAGAAAATACCAAAAAAAAAACTAGCAAAATAAAAAGCGAATACGTCGAAAGCACATAAAAGCAATCGAATGGAAAAATCAATAAAAAAACAAGCAGATAACAAAATAAGTTTATTGCACCAAAATGCCACAATGTAATGGCAGTAGTGTCACTGTTACGCACCTATATATTTTCTAAATAAATACAAATAGAACTAAAATAAACACCATTAGCATCACTACTAACACCAGCAAGCGCACCAATAACACTTGGTTGCACATCCTTCGTTTGGAGCATTTTTAACAAAAACAAAACTATTTGCAATCATTAATACTAACACAAACACATAAAATGTAATATGCATACGAATACACATGCAATTATATCGATATTAATTTCAATTTTAATTTATTTAACCTTTTCCATTTTAATTTGCATAGCTTTTACGGCTATTTTCTAAATATTTTTGCACAACTATTCAATTATTTTCTCTTTGTATATACGTGTATTTATATAAACGCAAATATAACATATAAACATTGTTTAATATTTACTTTAGCACAAACTTGCTATTAACATTAGCGCAAAGCGGCATTAATATTATGCTTACATTTTAATAAGAAATAATAAAGTGCAAATTCAAAATCCGTTTGATGCAGTCTCTCGACGACAGTGATGTACGACTCATTTTATGGATTTTATTTCAATGACATCATAACAGAGGTTCTTTCAAGATTCTGTACCATATAACAGTAGTGATATCAATGTGGTTAAGATAACCATGCCATGCCCAACTAACAAAACGATGCCATTCCGTTTTGTTGATATGAAAAGCAAACTCAATGAAACAAAATGAATTTGTTGATATTGAAACCGCTCATAAGCGAAATTCTGTACCTAGAAAACTAAAACACCTAGGATTGAAATTTTGTATCGATGCCGAAAAAATTATTTTTCCCGACCAATTTTATGTAACACAAAAAGATTAAATATTCGATCTTTAATGAGTCGGGCGGTGGAAAATAATAAGTCTGTTATATTGGACAAAATTCGTAGTTGCTGACCTGTTAACGCCCTTATTCAATACGTGTCCTTGCTAGACCATGAAAATTATAAAAAAAAAACTATTTTATCGAATTCTGTCCCCTGTACAGTGGGTTCTGAAATATACTTTTTGGCTCGAAATTTTTTCTCCATCACTCATATTTCTCAATAGGTATATCGCGATCAACCCTCACATACTACCAGTGGTTGTTGAATTTTGTCGGGTTTTTCGATAAAGAAAACACTTAATTTTCAGAGGAATCTCAAAATTTTTTTATTCAAAGTATTGACCATTTGTTTCTACACATTTCGCCCATCTCTCAGGCAAATTATGGATACCATTCCAAAAAAACTTTTTCTCTTTCGAGGCAAACCATTCGACGAGCCATTTTTCGACTTCTTCAAAATTAGCGAAGCACTGCTCTGCAAGGGAGTGTCCCATCGATGCGAAAAGGTGATAGTCGGACGGGGCGAGGTCTGGAGAGTACGGCGGGTGCGATAATATTTCCCAATTAAGTGTTTTTAATGTGTCTTTCGCCAGTTTAGCGGTATGAGACGCCGCGTTGTCATGTTGCAAGATAACTTTGCCATGTCTTCGGGCCCATTCCGACCGTTTTTCGATCAACGCATTATTCAAATTGATCATTTGTTGTCGGTAGCGATCCGTGTTCACCGTTTCATCAGGTTTTAACAACTCGTAATACACCACTCCACACTGGTCCCACCAAACACAGAGCACTGTCTTACCGCCAAAGCGATTTGGACTTGCAGTCGATGGGCCAGCTTCACCAGGGGAAAGCGATGATTTTTTTCGCTTCGGGTTCTCAAAATAAATCCATTTTTCGTCCCCCGTGACAATTCGATGCAGAAAAGATTTCCTTTCACAAACGGTTTTTCGATTTTCCATTTGTCTATCGTTCAGCTGGTGTGGCACCCATTTTCCATACTTCTGGATCTTCCCATGGCTTTTAAACGTTGGCAAATTGCTCCTCGAGTCACATGTAGTGTTTCTGCCAATTTTTGTTGCGATTGGGTTGGATCAATTCCTCGTCTTCGAACTTTTTCGCTGCACCAGGATGTTCATTGTCTGTCAAATCGAAATCTCCACTTTTAAATTGACGAAACCATGTCTCACATGTTCTAATCACTAGAGCATGTTCACCATAAGTTTCTACCAGCTTCAGCTGTTTTTATCTTTTGATGAAATAAGAAAAGCAACGAATGCCGCAAATGCGATTTACTTGGAACGAAACTCGACATATTCACCGAGGTAAACAAATATGACGCTATTATTATGGCGGAATGTGACTTGCGTATTTTTGTAAGTTAATATCAGTAGAAAAAAATTACATACATGCCAAATCATAGAAATTTATATATATTGCTAGCGACATCTACTAGTAAAACCGTCAAACTTCAACTAACACCCCATATGAATTTAATTGCACATTTTGTTCCTGAGCTACCGATATTATCGTAGTTTTGAAAAAGACCGTTATATTGGAGTTGGCCTGAAATTGGCAAGATTTCACTTATCTGTCAGAACAATTCTTACTTGATACACATTACAGCTATTTAATATGTTTTACTAATATTAAGAAATCATGAATCAAAATCAAAATAGTGAATGTAAGTAGATCGGGTTTGAAAGCCATTGTTTTGTTTTTTTTTAATAATAATTTATTGTTTTCAGGCTCTGTATAAATTTCGTAACCAGACCGTTTTCTAACCGCCACAACTCAACCTATCAACAATGCGGCCTACACTTCGAATTCAAAATTCTTGCTAAGTTACTTATATAGAAGAAGCAAATAAATATAAATGCATTAGCTTTCCCAGATTTTTGTATGTACATAAATACGAATAGTACATATTATGTATGTAAATTTCATTCTCAAAAGGAATGAAAGATCTGAACAAATTTGTTGCAATTTCATTAAATCGAAATGAAATTTGTCGTACGGAATATAAAATTAACAGAAAAACTCATTTACGTATGGAAATACCGATATTTTGTATTCATATATGTACACTGAAACCAAAAAATAATGAAACTCCTTGCTCTTATGCAATATAGCAAAAAAATTAAAATACATATATTTATTTATATTAGTTTATTGGGAATTTTTTTCACCTAATTTGCTCCGCTTGACGTATAGCACCGTCCGACACGATTTTTGACTTAAGGAAAAATACAATATTTTCGGAAACTAGGACCGAAAAAAAAATATCCGTGCCTGGCCATTTTGCTAGATCAAGTCGTTTATGGTTGGTATCAAATTGTATTATTCAAGATGCCACGCCAACCAAGTCCTCTTTTCTAATTGAACCAAAAAAAAGTTTATTTCATATAATTCAATGGTAAGTGCCTTTTATAGTGTAGAGTCTAACAAGAGACGACTGTGCTTTGGAACTACCTATTGATTTCAACGCTATTAACAATTGTTGATGCTAGGGCTCTTGGCACCAAGTTAAACTTTTGTTATTTAATGAATGAAATATTCAAAATTTAATTTTCATTATTAGAATAGTAGTTGGGCTACGACTGCGACCGATTATTCGCCGCAGAAAAGTGGTCCCGTCATCAAAATTCATAGAATGCCCGAAGGTCCTAATCCCAACCGCAGTTAAAATCATTTGTAATTAATTCCCCATTTTAGGTATACTAAGGTATAAACTAGTTGATAGTGTTTTATTGTCCATTTAATATTGCGAAGCCTTTGGAAATCGTGTATTCCGTAATCTCATTTTGCAAAATCCGCAAAATTAAACACTAATTTAATATTCGAAGTTTGCGATAGTTTGTATAGCGTTTAAATAGTCGATGAATGATTTCAAAAACCTCACTTTCAAGTTAGGTAAATGTGTTTCTTTCTCTTCATTGAACAATCAACCGTATCAACCGTTCCTTCTTTCACCAACTAAGTGGAGCTAGTACTGCGTCAATTACTTGGAAGCCTGGTGTGTTCTTATCCATGCGAGCAACATGGTTAGCCATCTTTGGCACTGTCCCTTAATTACCTCAAATATGTCAATGTTGTGGTATATCTTGTACAGCCCACCATTCCAACATCGCTCAGCTCGCTCTTTCTGGTTTTGACGAAGATTTTGGATTTTGGTTTTGTAAACGGATAAACTTTACGCCGGTTTTAAAGCAAGCGGCCCGTCTGTAATTTTGTTCCTCAATCGAGATTTTTAGGTTAGTGTAATGAAAATTAAGTTATGTTGAATAAATAAATATGTATGTTTATTAATTCGGTCCGTTTTTGTGTTAAAGAAAATTTTTTTTGTAGAAAGTAAAAAAGTACACCTTCTAGAGTATTGTCCGTCGGAAGCGACTATTTTTCTCCATCCCTCTGGCAATTTTCGAATATCATCTCTAGATATGAGTCTTCTTTGCCCTCGACCTAACTATTCATGAGTAATTCTCCAATTTCTTCAAAAACCCCGAATCGGTGACTCCCCAGAATGATCAAGGTCTGGAGACTACTATAATATTATACCTTTATGGGTCATGTTGAAAACTCACTCATGCCTTTCGGCTTTTCTGACCGTTTTTAATCACTTTTGAAGCGTCGAGACCACTTTCTGCATGACTTAACGGTCGGCGCAGATTTAACACAAACTTTTACAAGCACTCGATGGACTTCAGTTCAACATATAAAATAGAAAATCAAAAATTTCCGCAAATTCTGTTTATTGTATACCAATCCGAACATTCTCGAAGAGGCACAAACCAATGTTATCGTCAAACATAGCCGTTATAAAAAATCATCTTTCCAAGTTTGGCCAAAGCTTGCATGCGGAGCCATCTCTTGAGAACGTACCGTTATTACCTGTTAGAACATTTCACCTTATTCTTCATTCACAGCATCCAAATTCGTGTCAACGAAATCCGATTGAGAGTCAGCATATGTATTGTATTATGAAAGATAATTACAATTATATAGCTTTATAAGTTAATTAATTAATTTTTTATAGTTCTTGAATTGTGATTCTCAAGAAAGTTCTGGACAATATTCAAAAAAACATTCCGTTTTGCACTGAAGAAGATTCCTCACTAGTATCCAGTCTTTCTGATCGATTTTAAGGTTGTGGCGCAGAGAAGTTGGCAGTATGTAGGATGGATATTTATGCAGAAAACAAATTTGGATAGTGCGTAGGGTGTTTGCCTTTGGTTGTTTGAATCAAGCAAAAGTAACAGTAACTTCGTGATCTTTGGTTTCATCCAAAACATTGGTGCAACAAATGGCAAAACTTTAGGTTGTTGTTTAGTCCAGCCTAATAGAAGTCTCACACACGCTGCATATAATTTATGAGAATCCCAAGAGTGATCTTTGTGTACAATAACAAGAACAAAAATCGTCAAAAAGCTTGGTGTCGGAACCGCGTTGGCCAATGTCCTCCTTATAAGGGATATTAGGCTTAAAATGTTATAAAGCTTGTTCCATTTTTTTTTTGAACTCACTGTAAATTTCCCACGCACACATAATGAAATTTAATACGTAGGAGGATAGGTATATGTGTGTTAAAATGAAAAAGCGAAGCCTTACAAATTACGTGCTCAATGAAAAGCGTCAGAATCGATAATTACATACAAAAAATTCCATGCAAATTACAAATCGTCAACGTGGGCCAATAAAAGATTTTTTTTTTTTGTAAAACACAAACAGCATAACAGATGAAAGGAATGTTGCACGCAATTTACATGCATACATTTATATGTACGTGAATATGCATTCACACATACATACGTATGTACCTATATCCGTAATGGTTAGAAGTAATGCGTGGCAAAAGCCAGAGAAAGGTGAGAAGTCTAGTTGGCAAGCGAATGAACACCGCTGGCAGGATGTACTGGGTGACTATTAAAATTGGAAAAACCATTGAAAGCATCGGCCAGCAAACATATTGTGGTTGACGGGGGAAATAATGTAGATAGCTGAATGAAATATTTGGCGAACGAAAATTGTAAGAGGTCATGTGACATTTTTAAATTACCATGTCAGCACTTGTCGGACAGCGCCGACAGGCGAATTATGAATGTAAAAACTCGAGTGGTGAGCAAAGAGAGTCAGCGGGTAGAGCAGGTGGTCCGGGTTGGAAGACAAATCTTGCCTACTGCTCATGCATTCATTGAGCTGCCTGGGTTGGTTGATCGGTGCCCGGTAGCATTTGCCTGTTAAATGGCAATGAATTACTTACACTGGCAAGTGTAATATGCTAACGTATGTATATATGTACATATACCCAAGGGTATGTGTTGGGCATACGCCAGTGCGTCACAGTGAAGGTTTAAAAATGGTTGTGCATTTGTTACATGCAAGGCAACACCTTATGTTACCACACCTTTTCAGTCGAATTTCCTGCATCAACCCACAAAACGGTGAGTGATGGCTACAACACCTGCCTTTTGCAAGCCCAAACTAACGTCCAACGACCAGAGACCAGCAAGAATCTCCATATATGTGCTCAATGTGGACTACTGTGGCGTACAAATTGCAACAGAAGGGCCACTGACTGCTCGTATGCTGGTGGTAGTGCCGTTGTTGGTGTGTTGGAATTTATGTCATTTGCATTCGCCATGCATAAGGCAATTTTCTGATGAACAATTTTTTCTTACTCTTACTCTTTGCGTCGCACACTTCACTGTATGGGCGCACGTCACACGAACTTCCATCATGAACATGGTTTGCATCTATGTATGTATGTAAGTTCACTATACATGGATGTTGTGTGTGCAATAAAAAATGGCTGCAACTATTTTATGCGAAAGCATTCTTGTGGCTACGAAATTGTACTCAATATAATTTTATTAAAGAAAGATTCAAAACTGACAGCCATTTTTATTAATATAGAACGGTATGTTGCCAGCAGTACTACTTAATGCTGAGTTGCATTATTTGGAAAATAAATTTCCATCTCTTTTGACACTCGCCATAAATTTATATAAAAAATATATAAATACTAAAATTGGCAGAGATTAATTTGTTTATACTTTTCATATATTTTGAGTAAAATAAAGCTTAAATTTATAAAGCTGTGGGACCTTCTAAGCTAACTAAAAATGTTCACTTCAAAAAGCATTAAAAAATAAATTAATTAAATACTAAAGCATTAAGTAAAATAAAATGAAACAACATAAAATTAAATAATTAAATATAAAATAAAAGAAGATAAAATAAAACCAAAAAAATAAAGAATAAAATAAAAAATTAAAGTAAAATAAAATTTTGAAATAAAATAAAAAAATAGATAAAAAAGTAAAATAAATTAAAACTAAATAAAATAAAATGAAACTAAAAGATGATATTTAATATAATAAAATAAAAAAGTAAATTAAATAAGAAAATTAAGTTAAATAAAATAAAATTAAAATAAATCGATTAAATTAAATAATGTGAAATAAAATAAAAAATAAAATAAAAAAAGAAATGAAAAAATTAATGAAGGAAAAAAGTAAAATAAACTAAAATAAAATAAAATGCAAAAAATCACAATAAAATACAATAAATATATTGAATAAAAGTAAAATACAGTAAACTAAAATAGAGTTAAATTAAATTAAATAATTTTAATTAAATTAAATAAAAAATAAAATAATATAAAATAAAAACATCTGTGTATGTCACTTGCAGCTCACTAAAATACACTTGACCACTTTCGTTTTACTTTAGTTTGAGGCCCGAATTTTCTCATAGTGAAATTTGTATCTCGCTTTCAACTTTTTCTTTAGATAAACTTGCTTCATTTTTCCAAATTACTTCGCTTAAAAAACACCTTTCCGAATTTCCTGTTTATCCATACGTTATTAGCCGTTCATCGGCAATGGTTTTCGTGTTCTTTTCGGGTTCGCTGGTGGCTCAAGGTTTCTATATTATGTCCTCCATTGTGGTATTGACGACGCACTTTTGGAGTCTAGAGTGTACAGTTGCAATTCCTTTGAGGGGAGTTGAAATATTCCATTATATGTGTAACAATCTAATTGAGTCTCTTCGACATATTTTATTATACACTCCATAGCTCCCAATGTTGATCTGCCGAGCGTAAACCATATTTCTTTGGTGAAAGACCACCAGCACTATTAATAGCTACTTCCAAATCTCAGATTAATCAATCTTTCGAGAAGTGTTTCTTCCTGTATGCTATGTGCTGAAGACCTTTACAATCTGATACATTTTATGATGGCTAAGTTCTTGAGGTGGTGTTCTAGCGCTTAGTTTTTTTACGATCTTAATATCGCAATTAAGCGTGGCATGGTAAAGTCCAATTTCAGTTCCTCCACATTGTCTCTTCGCTAATTTTTTGTACCTGCCTGCTGCAATCTATCCATGCTATATATGTGCGTCTGCCATCATCGCCTTTGTGTCAAGGCTCGACATTCACACCTCGTACCTTCGGCATGTTGGATAAAGTTTGAAGATCGACCTATATATACAGACTTACTACAAATTCAAGTGTGAAATCTGTTATCTTGTACCTTCTGCTCAAATATAAACGATACTGCTCAATAAAACACAAACGGTTAATTATTCTTCAATATTTATTTTATCCCCTTCAAAATAGTCACCATTATAGGCGATACACATATGCCACCTTTTTTCCAATCTTCATAACACTTCTGGTAGGCCGCTTTAGGTATGGCTTTCAGTTCCTTCTTCGAGTTCTCTTTTATGACTTCAATCGACTGAAAATGCTTTCCACGAAGCGGCAATTTGAGTTTAGGGAAAAGAAAAAAGTCACACGGTGCCATGTCGGGTGAATACGGTGCTTGCGGAACAATATTTACGTTGTTTTTGGTCAAATAATCGCGTACAAGACGAGACGTATGAGCTGGCGCATTATCATGATGTAGAAACCATGACTTGTTGTCCCACAAATCCTTCCTTTTGAGACGAATATTCTCACGCAAACGCTTCAAAACGGATAAATAATATTCAGCATTAACGGTTGTCCTTCTGGAAGGAATTCCGAGTGCACAACACCTTGGCTATCAAAGAAAACAGTGAGCATAACTTTGATTTTCGATCGACTTTGACGTGGTTTTTTGGGTTTCGGCTCATTTGGAAGGCGCCATTCACATGATTGCTGGGCTGTTCCAACGTCGTATTCATAGACCCAAGTCTCGTCACCAGTTATGATGTGCTGGATGTCCTTATCACTCATTGTGAGCATTTCCTTGGCGACAGTTTTGCGTTCCTCTTTTTGAAGAAAATTCAACAATTTTGGAACAAGTCGAGCAGACACACGTCTCATGTCCAAAACATCGTGAATAATGCTACTAGCGGATCCATTTGATATGTTGAGCTCACTAGCTATCTCTCTTTCAGTCACACGACGATTTTCCAACACAATTTTCTTTACTTTTTCGACGTTTTCTTCGTTTATTGACGTTGCTGGACGACGATCATGGGGCAAGTTCTCCAGCGATGTACGGCCGTCCTTGAACGACTTATACCAATTAAAAATACGTGCACGTGATAGGCAAGACTCCCCATATGCCTTCTGCAACATTTTTATTGCGTCCGTCGCACTTATTCCATTGGAATAACAAAATTTCAAACAAACTCTTTGCTCAACGTTAAATTTCCATAGTAAAATTCGAAAAACACACTCGAGGTAGTGCCGTAAAAAAACTATGTGACAGATCGCGCTCAAATTTGACATGTAAACATATAACAGTCCTGCCAACCTAAGCAAATAAAAAATATGGCCATATGTCTTGTCCTTGTCGAGTTATGGATAAAGTCTCCGTTTATATTTGAGCAGAAGGTATAACTACATGACGTGCAGAATATTGCAGCGAAGGTCCACAAAAAAGTAGAAGACGCGAGAGACCAGCCAACAAATAGAGAAGTGAAGTCGAAGCAGAGGCAGAAAAAGGCGATTATTCTTTGCAAAATCTAAATCTAAATTCTGGGCTTAAATAAGTCAAATTATACCTTGTTTATTGAGGCCTTATTTCTTAAATACTTAGGAACTATGGGAAAAATATACATAATATATTATATAAATAGATTTGGTCCAGACGAAACTATTGCCGTTGATTTTTTTTTTATGAAGAGCTTTTATTTCATGCCAGAAATACACTAGGAGTACTAAACATTCCCCGGCGAGTAGGGAAAAATTATTTTTAAAAAATTTTGGATATTGCTCGAAACAGGACTCGAATCCTGGCCTTCCGAATGGCAGTACGCTATGCTAACTCGGCTATTGCGTCCCATGCGGCTATGTAGGTTGAAAATAGGACTTGAGGGTTTTTGCCTTTTTTCTCAGTAAGTTTATCTTTTGAATATTTTTCAAGGGAATCAGAACGAGGATTCTTTATGTAAGGACTTGAACTGGCATAACTTTTATTTAAACTTCAAAAGGGGGCGCACATCTATATTATATGATACAGAATTATGGACACTTAGAGTTATCATCATTTAATAAATGAAGCCTATCACCTTCGCAATTTAGACAATGATTAATAAGAGCCATCACTGGAGCCTCTAAGAGTTTTGCACAAAATACAGTTTGGTGGCAGCAAAAGAACTCAACTCGATCGGTAGGTCAAAACGGAAGAGTGGATATTTATTAGAAGTTTAAATTTTTCATTTAAGTATCAGAGTAAAAGGACACCTAAAAAGAAAATTGAAAATCCAAATTTTGATAAAACAAAGTTACTATTAAACATTTTTTATTAACAAATAACATACATATATACATTATTTTTTTAAAAAGATGGTTTTCATTTTTAAAATTTGTTTGGAGGAACTTAGCAACAGATACATATATTTAATTTCCATTCATAAACATATTACTAATATTTTAATTAAAATTATACATCGTGGACCAGAGTGGTTCAGTAATGGAAAGCATTTTATAAAATTATTTAAAAATGTCATCAACATTTAATGCAAATTTTTATATTTAAACATTTGAATATTGTATATAATTAATTGTACATAACTGTAAATTTTGGGGTGAGTATTCTTCAAAACAATAAATTTTTAAATAAGTATAAAAGAACATACACATTTAGTACTCACATCCACTCAGCTTTAGTAATATGTTGCATGTAACCGTTAAATTCATTTATTTGCATGACCTAAGCACAAATCTACAACACAAAATGTTCATGTTCTTTTCACTATTGTACATTTTAATATTAATAACAAATCTTCTTAAAAAAAATGTAGTACCACCGCGTTGGATACTTAAACCCACCGACCAGGATGCCATACTTGGCAACCCTGTAGCTATAACGTGCAAAGCTGATGGATTTCCGATACCGAGTGTACAATGGAAACAATCGATTGGTAAATTAGAGTAGGATTATTTTAAATTTTTTATTTAAAATTGTGATGTAAGCTTTTTTTGAAACTGATAACCCTTAATGAGACTATTTTAAAATACATGAGATAATTACAGTTGTTCTTAAGAAATTAACAAAATACTCAGTGCCTCAGGTTCTAATATTTTCCCTCCATGGAATTCCAACTTACTCGAGAACAGCTCGAACAATGTCAGATAATTTCAGTAGAGTTCTTATAAAATAGGTAAAAGAGTGTCAACTGTAAACCTGAACTCGTTGGGCAGACCCACTGCAAACCCAGAACAGTATGTTTTTTGTTTCTTAACTTCCAACGCGGTCAAGTATCTCGGTTCTTGAAAAGAAAAACATGCAAGAAAGGCTCTTCAATTTTTAATTTCATCCAGAAAAGTAACTCTCTTAATTGTGAAAGTGCCGCAGCTCAGCTGGTTGACGTCCTCACAAAAATAATACTGACATCACTGCCATCCTAGAAATGAAACAGCTGGAGTGTTATCAACCATTCAGTCTAGATACCATAGTCAGCAGCTGTCTTTTATTCGCAGAACAAAGTAGCACCTGTTGACAAAAATGAGAATGTGTTGAATTTTGAAGCATGTATCATCATTACTGGCGCTTGTTTAATAATAGGAGCTTTTCTTCTTATCATCGTTCACTTTGTTTTGAAATCTTCCAAAATTCGCCGCATAAAATTTTCGATCTTCTAAAGATCTTCAAACTCATGCACGCTTCCCTCTTCCTCTTGCGATATCTTTCCCTTCCTAAATAGAACGTGGCCGATTGCAAACGTTGCGAGGTAGGAAGTCTGTTTTCTTCCAGCTTTTTCACCTATATAGTCAAAAACATATTGCAGTGGTACGTAGGGAGCTTGTGATGCCGCGGAATGCCGAAAAATTAAACCAACATTTAGAATTTTTTCGTGTTTTCCGAGGGAACCAATCACCCGAAATCGAACAAATATTTTCCCCAAAGGAACTACTGAGCAGGTGTTTGGTTTTCTCTAACACAACACTAAAAAAATCGTGTGAATATACTTGTTTTACTATATTTATTACTTTTACACAATTCAGGGGATTCTGGTGAATATCGTGAACTCAGTTATGGTATAGGCAATGGCAATTCACAATCCGTAATCGAAACATATAATAATGGTTCACTAATAATACCGAAAGTTGGACGTGAGCACGAAGGCAGTTATTTGTGTCAAGCGAGTAATGGAATTGGCGCCGGCTTGAGTACATTGATTAAGCTTACTGTGCATGGTATAATCCCTCTAACGTTTTTTTAATAATATATACATTCAATGCTCATATATCCTACTCTTTCTCAACATCTATGAACAGTGGGTCCCTCAGTAACGGTTTCAAAGAAACAAGTTTCCGTCCGACGCGGTGATCGCGTTACGTTGCGTTGCGAAGCTGATGGCGATCAACCGCTAAATATAACATGGCGTGCCAAGGCCAATCATATTGATCCTTCCTACGATATACGCTACCACATAAAAGATTCACCACTCAGCCGTGGTAGTGTATCGGAAATGACGATTCTACAGACCATACTTAATGATCGTGGTGAATACACCTGCATTGCCACCAATAATTATGGGCACGATCGCGCCGTAATCCATCTTCAAGTGCAGGAGCCACCGAATTTTCCCGTCAATTTGCATGTTACCGATTTGGGCAGCCGTTCGGTGACGTTAGCTTGGTCGCCTAATGATCAAGATTCGATTTTCATGAATAACGGCGGCAATAATCGTGACTCCCAACCGATATCGAATTATATTTTGCAATATAAGAAAGCTGGCGGTATTAAGCTGTACATATTCAAAGGAATGCGTTCTACTAATTATCAATTTCTCTTACAGATGTTTGGCATGAGCACAACAATCAAAAACTGCTACCCGGTGATAAAACGACCGCCCAAATCGGCTCACTGCGCCCCGCGCAGGCTTATCATTTTCGGCTATATGCCGAAAATCATTTGGGCACTAGCGCACCGAGTGATATCTTGTTAGTACAAACCGACGCCGAAGTTCCAAGTGGTCGTCCACAAGATGTTTCGGCAGAACCCTTAGGACCGCAACAACTGCTCATCACTTGGCGTCCGCCAGAGCGTGAGACCTGGAACGGTGAACTCCTGGGCTATACAATAGCATATCAGAAGCACGGTGCACCTGATAGTGTGCAGAACTTTACCAAAGTCAGCAGTTTAGGTGGTGAAGGCTTGAACGATTTTCGTCTCACCGGCTTAGAGAAATACACGCAATATGCTATAACTGTGTCTGCGTTCAATGTCAAAGGTGATGGACCGCCGAGTGAGGTGACGATGGGCCATACCTTAGAGGATGTGCCATCAGCACCACCACAAGGTGTTACCTGCATTGCGTTAACAGCACAAAACATACAGATCTCCTGGCAAGCGCCACCAAAAGAGTCCAATCATGGCATTATACAAGGCTATAAGCTGCTCTACGAACCCGGTAATATTGAGTCAGAGTATGGTACACGCGAAACAAAGATCACATCAGCGCTGAGCACAGTCTTACATGGCCTCCAGCCTTTCACAAATTATAGTGTACAAGTTTTGGCGTTTACACGCGCGGGTGAAGGTGTGCTCAGTCCCACCGTGTCCTGCACAACCGAGGAGGCAGTACCAGATGCGCCAGAGCGCGTCAAATCTGTCGTAAGTAGTGAGTCCTCTGTCATTATCAGTTGGTTGCCACCACGTCGACCCAACGGCATTGTGACCAAATACAATGTTTATATACGAATACTGGATAAAGGGCAAGAGTTGAAAATTCTCAAGGAAGTGCTACCAGCGAATAATCGCCACTTCGAAGCCAAAGATCTAATGTTGCGCGAAACATATGAAGCTTGGGTCACATCCTCTACTCGTGTGGGTCAAGGACCCAGCACGCCGGTAATCAAGCTGATACCAAGTCCTTCGGTGCCAGCAGCAATCATATCTTTCAGTCAAACGCTGAGCGTCAGTTGGCGTGTGGATCTGAAATTGGCTTGCGTTTTCGTCGGCAACCCTAAACCCAATTCTGAGTGGAAAGTTTTAAATGCGCGTTCCAAAAAACATTTTCGCCTTGAGGTGAGCAATGACAATACCTTGACCTTGCGAAATATACAGCGTACACACGAGGGCAACTATTCATGTGTGGTACGTAACTCAATTGGCTCTGATCACATTGTCTATCAGGTATTTGTGCAAGGTAAGTAAAAGTAAAGCGCTTTTCTTAAATAACAAAAGATTCTTCGTGTGTTGGCCGACATCTTTCGTCTCATTACATAATGCATATTAATATTTTCTCCCCGCAGTACCGCCATCTCCACCTGTGGTCTCTGTAATCGGCAGCACAACGAACTCAGTGTCGCTACAGTGGCGTGTCGACGATATAGGTGGCGCCCCGCTGCGTGGTTTTACCATGACATTTCGCAAGGAGTTTGGCGATTGGGAAGAGATTCAATTGGATCGACGTGTCAACTCTCATCTAATTGAGAACTTGGACTGTGGCACACGCTACCAATTCAATATGGTGACATTTAATAAAATTGGTACTAGCGAAACGAGCGCGATCGAGACGGCGAAAACGAAAGGTGGGCTTGAGACCCGAAAAGAAATTGAAAATTGTTGTTCACCTTCAATAAATTTCAGGCAACAAACCAATTGCGCCGCATAAGCAGAGCTTGATACGGCCGAATATAACATCAACACTGCTGGAGTTATCCTCCTGGCAGGACGGCGGCTGTCCAATACAGTATTTCAGCATTGAGTTCCGCCGCTATGGTATTTCCAGCGATTGGATAATTGTCTCTAGTCGCATAGAGACACACGTATGTATCCACACTGTAGTTGATTTCTTAGATATCACGAACTTTACTTGCAGACACGCTACACAATTGGTGATCTGGAGCCGGGAACAGCTTACAACTTACGCATTGCAGCGCACAATAATGCTGGATCCACGATTAAGGAGTACTACTTTGAAACATTGCATTTTAATGGCCTTTCAGCCGAGTTGGATCATAGCGACTTGCCGGAGGTGCGGACACTCTTCCGCGATGTACATCTGATAGCGGTGATTATCACATCCGTGTTTGGCACAATCCTGGCAATAGTTGGCGCTTGTATTTGCTTCAAGAACTGTTAGTATAATGTAAAATATACACTCTTAATGAATATTTTCAAATTAAATTATTATTGCCTACATCCATTATAGATCCCCGTCAACTATTTGCAAGGAATGTCGACTCTATGCGGCCGCATGGCGCTGACGGCAAGGATATACAACATCGTGAACAATACTATGGTACGGTACGCAAATCATGCCAGCAATCACCACGTGAATCGGTTGCTGGACTTGAACGCATACCTGAATACTCTGAAGATATCTATCCTTACGCTACATTCCATTTACCAGAACATGAAAATCAATCGGCTAACATACCACTCAGCCGTAAGGGCGGACTGCCGGCCATGTACGATCCGCGTGGCGTTGCTGATGACAATACGCTCTCCAGTACGGGTGCTAAGGTGAAACGTTCGGTTTCGGCGGGTATTGGCAGCAGCAGCTCTACTGCAAATTTAGGCGGTGGACCGGGACAGGTGTCGGGCGAGTGTAGTCATACGAATACTGAGAAACGGCATAAGCGACGCTCGAAAGCAATAAAATCGGAATCCGAGGAATATGATAGCTTGAACAGTGATAGTGATTTGAGCGGGGAACGCATGCGCGAGAGAGAGCGCGAGCGTGAGGAAAATCGTAGTGGACATGATTCCTCATCGCATCTAGACGATGGTAGTTATAATCGTAAGTAGCTTTAATTTAATTTTTACCATATTTAAGAGTCAATTTGGTTATGCCTGTTATGAAGAACTCTTTTATACTAAATAGGTTTTAATGGAATATTCTCCAATTATCAGGCAGTCGCGGTAGCCGAGTGGTTAACATTGCGTATTCACATCCTAGTGTCGTACTAACACCCAAAAATTTATAGAAAAAATAATTTAAATTAAAAATTAAGCTAAATTTTCTAATTGCGGTCGCCCCTCGGCAGGGAATGTCAACCCCTCCGAGTGTATTTTTGACATGAAATGAATCTCCTCATAAAAAGCCATCAGCCGTTCTGAAGCCTCCTCCAGAGTATAAACTGTATAAAATGGAGAGACCATTTGTTGGATAAACTGGGGTTATCTTCCTTCATAAAACTTTTCCCCTTTTTAGATAGTAGTAGCTTTTCTTCTTGTCGAAGACCAATAGCATCTAGCGCAGCTGTTTTCTTGTAACGAGTTGTTGATAAGTGCTCTTATGCTGCAACTACCAATTTTACATTGCTAACGTCCATAACAGCCGACTGGAAGAGCGATGTATATACACGAGTTATCGACGCTGCTCACAGCCGCGAAATGTTGCCAGCTGCCAGTGTGTTTGCATACTTTTAAACAAATTTATAATTTTCGTCAACAAATTTCATAATTTATATGTTCGAATATAAACACAGATCAAATATACCATACATGATCTATATGGTAATAAATAATTAATTACGAATTAAGTTTTCATTTCCTTTGAAAAAACCATGCATTTTCATATTAATGGTTATTAGTTTATTTCATATTAGTTTACAAAGTCAATACTGGCAACCTTGTACAACAGCGAAAAATGAGTTGAGCCGGTTTTACGGAAAAATCAAATCGGCGCTGGTTTCTATGGGACAACCGTCAGTAACGGTATGGGCGAGCGGTAACAACTTTTCATTTGCATGGCGCTTTCATAAGATAGGTTGCTATGGGGGGAAGGTACGTGAGATGGGTAGTTGCAATTAGAGAGCGGTCTTACTTATGTTGGTTGACGACCTTTCTAGGGGATATAGAGACGAATGCACTCAAAATTGCAGTAATATAATGATTCGATTAGATTTTAAATCCTGGAGAGTAAACACATCGTGGAGAGAGCTGTAAGAGCACACAAGCAATTAAGCACTGCTCACAAAAATAAAATAAAACATACAGTGTAAAATTCAAAATAAGTAAGCGAGTGCATTTAGTATCATCTGAAGAACACTTAAAAAGGAAAACACTAATAAACTCCATATTAAATAATAGAACACAATATTAATGAACAATAAGTGCAAACGGAGAAAACAAAAAGTTATCCAGTGAGTACAAAAACAAAAATGAGTGCGTTGCAGTTAAGCCCGCCGGATTGAAGGCTCTTAAATGTCTAGTTTTCTTATTTCGAGCAAACAACGCCACCACAAACAATCGCAAAAGAAAGTAACATACAAGCAGAAGACTCTCAGCAGTACTCAGCTAGCGCTAAACAAACGCCGAAGTCGGCAGAAAAACAAGAGAAAAAAGGTAACAGCAAGCAAATACCCAGCAGGAAATCGCCCACCAATACAAATGAAAAGGAACAGACAAGCGGTAAGCCCAATGAAATACAAAAAAAAAACACAATAATACAGACAGGACTAGATCGATATATAAATATCAATTTCCTCTTTCTAACACCATCAACAAAAAAGTGCAAATGAGTGGAACCAACGTAAAAATCCAAGAACCCTTCAGTAGCAACCGATTTGCTTTATTAAGTGAGGACAGCGTAAAGGGTACTACCACAGTTGCAAATGCCGAACCACCGCCAATTTACTTCCGCAAACGTGTCTCAAGCACGTTAGTTATTAATATTACCAAAATAGTCGGAACTAATAACTTTCACGTTATGCCTTTAAAAAAAGGTACTATCGGTGAAACAAAAATTCAAACTTACAGTTAAAAAATCTTCATGCAAATAGTAAACTTTCTATCGTCGAGTAATAAAAATTATCAACTGAAGAGCTCGAAAGGCCTAACAGTCGTAATTAAAAGCATCGAATCCTCAGTCAAGTCAGAAGAAATAAAAAAGGCTCTTGAAGAAAATGGTTTCAGTACTAAATCGGTTATAAATATACTTAATAGAAACAAAGTACCCCAGCCAATGTTTAAGGTAGAACTAGAGGCCCATGCAAGTCAGATAAAGAAAAATGAAACCCATCCCATATACAATTTAAAATATTTGCTACATCGTAGGATAACAGTAGAGAGCCACACAAAAGAAACGGCCCAGTGCAATGCACCAACTGCCAAGAATTCGGCCATACTAAAGTCTACTGCACATTGCACAGTGTTTGCGTAGCATGTGGGGACCTACATCCCACGTCTGAATACACGTCAAAGAAAGATGATGCCACCATGAAGAAATCTAGTAATTGTGGAGGTAATCACACTGTTAATTATAGGGGCTGCCCTGTATATAAAGATCTAAAAGTTAGGTTGGCTAACAATATACAGACTCGCCGAAGTCAAGTGGTAAATCAAATCCAATTTGTAGAAAAAGCTACGGATGAAACTGTTCCAAACGTGCAAAATTTGAATCCAAATAAATTATCCTATGCGAATATACTGAAGAATGATTTAGATAATATGCCACAGAACCAATCTAATGGAGGTATAGAATCGATGATTTTAAACCTTACGCATGATCCAAAACTTAATTGAAGCACAGAATAACATGCCACAAATCTTCATGCAAAAAAATGAAAGTGCTAAACATTTGTTTTTATATACCTGGGTTCATATTCTACCCCACTAACCATCCTGATGACAAAGCGCACGGCGGCACTGGAATACTTCTAAGAAACCGCCTTAAACACTGCGTCTTACAACCTTACGCCACCAATTATCTACAAGCTACCTTTGTATCTTTGAATAATTATGGCAAAGAGCTAAATCTCTCAGCCATTTATTGCCCTCCAAAATTTAAGATCACAGAAAATCAATTTAAGGAATTTTTTTATAATCTTGGTGATAGATTTATAGCAGGAGGAGACTTCAATGCAAACTGGGGATCCCGTCTAATAAACCCCAAAGGCCGTCAGCTATACAATACCATTATAAACAAACATAACAATTTAGATTGTATTTCCCCAGGTCAACCAACATACTGGCCTACCGATCGGTAGAAAATACCTGACTTAATAGACTTTGCTCTCTCAAGAAAAATTGACAGGCAACTTGTATAAGCTATGACAGTTGCTGAGTTGTCTTCAGACCACTCACCAGTTCTAATAAAATTTTACGAGCGCCCGAAGATAGTTGCACAAGAATCAAGACTAACAAACAGAGAAACAAACTGGCTAAAATACAAAAAATATACTAGTAGTCATATTAACATCAACCCAATATTGAATTGTGAAAACGATATTGATGACTACATTAATGAGCTCAATAATGTCCTTGTTTCTGCGCCAACCATAGCAACTCCAAACAGTAAAAAGCCTATTACGTGCCCAAAAATCCTAAAAAATACAGAAATAGAAAAATTAGTAAAGAATAAGCGCCGTTTGCGGAGAGAATGGCAACAATATCGCTCTCCAGCCGCAAAGTTACGGTTGAAAGCAGCAGAGAGGAAGCTGAAAAGTGCACTGAAACAAGCAGAAGATCACAATACCAAGGCTTACATAGAAAATCTAGCGCCAAATTCTGCCAAAAAATACTCACTCTGGAAAGCACAAAAGAAATTTAAGCCTCCAATAGAAGTGAATATGCCAATCAGGGACCCAAATGGCAACTGGACACGTAGTAAGGAAGAACAGGCAAATTGCTTTGTAAAGCATTTAAGTAATGTATTCCAGCCAAATGACGCAACTAATAATTTTATTTTACCGGAAGTTGTTGTTAACAGCCAAGAAAATCAGGGGGCAATTAAAATATCAAGCCTAGAAGTGGTACACGCGATACAGAAACTGAATCCAAAGAAATCTCCAGGCCACGGACTTATTACACCAAAAATGCTAATAGAGCTAGCAAGAGTTGCACAAGCATTGCTCTCTGAACTCTTTAATGCCATTCTAAAACTAAATTACTTTCCAAACGCGTGGAAAAAGTCGCAGATATTAATGATAGCCAAACCAGGCAAAGACCATACACAGGCGTCTTCTTACAGACCAATAAGCCTACTACCCAGTCTTTCCAAATTATTTGAAAAAATTCTGCTATCAAAAATATCTCCTTTTCTCCACCGTAACAATGTGATACCAGATCACCAATTTGGCATTCGTGAAAAGCATAGTACTATTGAACAAGTTAACCGAATAACTAATGAAATCAGGAAGGCATTCGAGTTCAAGGAGTATTGCTGTTCAATCTTTCTTGACGTAGCACAAGCGTTCGACAAAGTCTGGCAAAAAGTATACTGTACAAAATACGTAAAGCTCTGCCCGTTCAATTTTATATGATACTTAAGTCATACCTGACTAACAGACAATTTACCATTAAACAATCTGAATTTATCAGGGAGGAGTATCCGGTAAAAGCTGGTGTTCCGCAGGGTAGCGTCCTTGGGCCTATTTTGTATATTGTATACACTCCAGACATCCACTAAACCGAAAACTGCAGACATCTACCTTATGCCTGAAATTGCAAGAAGCAGGACGAAGTACTTCACAAAGCTGAGAAATTATCCAAATTCACTACCTAATGCTTTATGCAACCCATCAAGAAATTCCCGCCTGCAGTGAAGAGATGTTCCCGCCTTCTAAGGAGAGCGCCGTAGTTTGAAAAGGACTCAGTGTTACATAACTCGAGCTATCATGTTTGTAATTTAGTTTTTAAGATTTCTACACTTACTGTTAGGCTTATATTATATTAAAGCAGATCCAGTAAATAAATGAATTGTGTAAAAAAAGGTGTTGACAGTGATTTGGCCAACGTTTCTTCTGTTTGCCCCTTTGCCCCAAAATATTCGATCTGGTTTCAAGTCCTTCGTCACTTGATGTGTTTTGCACCGGAATCTGGTATTATAGATAATCATCTTTCGGATCCAGGCGAAGTCGATCAGCCTCAGTCTATTAGCGCAGATCTCCTGCCAGAGGCTGAACTTTCTGACCATTGTACCAAAGATATTTTTGTTGCAACCTATGCCGCCAACATGAATTATATGTTATGGTAAAGGCAGCGTTCGTATGTGCGTTCTAAGCGCTGGTAAAAATCATCTTTGGTAGTATTATCTTTATCTTTCGAAACCGGTCAAAGCAAGGAGTGCTTCTACTGAAGAGAACGATAGAACTAGATGTCTTTCATTCCAGGTCCATATCTTCAAATAATACTTTTTTAGCGGTAGACATTGAAATTATATGTTCTCATCCAAGATTTTGTTATAATTTTCCAAACCAATAGTGCTTGCTTCAAGACCTATATACACTTGCAGCGGTAAGTCTGGTGAACAGACGTTTCAATTAGCCTTAACAGAACCCTTAAACTGAATATATCGGTGTGATTTGGTGAAACTTCCCTTCTTGGCTTGGATGTATGAGAAGGAGATTACACTTTATCACTCCGCAACATTCAAATGATAATATTTTATATTCATATTTGTAGTCAAAAATTATTCGCATAACATATATCTATCTCTCTCTCTACTATACTTTTAGCACGCGGCCACAGTCCATGCAGTGGTGCCAATGTCGGAGGCAATAAAGAGCGTCTTTCAGTATTCAGTAGGCCTCAACTTCATAGTAAGTTAGTACCTATTTTAACTAATTAACACATTTTGAGATTTTGCAATCATTACAAATACTAACCACCCTTCACCGACCTGTAGTACAACCGCCACAGCCACCGTCAGCAAAATCATCACGCCCACATTAATTTCTATCAACTAACCACTTTTAAGCATAACCTCAAACAGCACACTTGAACACAGAATACGTCACTACACACATACACAAGTCATAGTCAAACAATTTTTCTTCCAAAAGTGTACTCGCATTACAGTGTTGTTGCTTTTTTCATAAGAAACCTTGCATAAATATACATACCTACATATAATGTAATGTGTTCAGAAAATATTTTGCCGATTCACAAGAGCGACTCCAAGAAAGAGATCTCACGCACTTCTAAATCACCAAAACCAAATGCGCCTACGACAACAACATCAACAACTGCAGCACCTACCGCACTCAACTCCACTCGCTCTTTCTTCCAAGCCATAATACCCACACGTTTCATTTCCACAGCCATGCATGCACCCATGGTACGCCAACCCCCACCCCCAAATCCTTCCGCACACTCCCAGTACGTGCAAACGCCCATCACCGCCAAACAGTGCAGTTCGCTGGCAGCCGCAGCTGCAGCCGCGGCGGCAGCTAAAGCAGGAAAGAAAAAGCCAAAAATACACGGTCAACCAGCACAAGCGCATCAATTGCAACAGTTGTTACCGCAACGACCAACAGTGACATCACCCCAACAACTGCAGTTGATGCAACAGCAGCAGCAACAACAACCACTACAGCATCAACGTCAACCGCAAATGCGCAGTAGTGCACAGTTGATCAATGCAGCTGCCGCGGCTACTGCTCGTCCACTGTCACCATCGCCACCATATCGTTTTGCTTCGTCCGCATCGTCAACATCAACATCATCCAAGCATGAACGTGTCATCAATACTCACACAACAACAACAATCATTAACGCATCGAGTAGTTCCCCTCCAAACACGGACATTTCAAGCAACAATCTCGAGACAATCACGTGCAGCAATCCATCATCACGCACAAGACCCCAAGCATTGGTTAGCACCATCACCAATACCACCAACAATACATCCAACACCACCCCACCAACCAATATCATCAGCAGCAGCAGCTGTGTGAAGCCGCCAAATTCGCGCAGCGGCAGTAGTAGTAGCGATAGCATTGGATACCACAAGCGCTCGCTTTCCAATAGGCAAGCCATTAGTGTTGTAGTCGATGTGATTTGCAAATATTAGCAAAATACACACATGCATACATACTTAACCGATATACAAGCATACATGCCATAAAACTCATATACATTCACAGTGAAAAATGTTTGGAAAAATATAATAATAATTTTATTAAATTTTTGAGTGATCCTTAATGTAAATATGAATGTCGTACACATTTGCTTGCATTTTTCGTTAAGTATGTTATTTTATCATTGTATACCTGCGTTTTAAGTTTATCTAAATTAATTATGCCTTCTGTGCAGGCAAAATTACATATTTCTAGAAGCTTTTATTAAAAAATAATAAATAATATGAGCCCATCTTCTTCAAATACTGGGCTGATATTTATATTAACGCCAATTGATTTATTTGTCTTTAGCAGAAGGATTAAAGTTCAACTAAGGAGGTAATTGTTGTGTTTTCCGGAAGAATTAAATCATTTGTACATTTAAAGATATGGACAAGAATTTAGCTTTATTGCAAAATAGTACAGACCCATGACGCGAGCTATTGCGTTCACCAATAATTCATTCTTCTTTTTTAAAGAAATATGGGCCAATGATTCCCTTTGTCCATAGAGCACACTAAACTGTGGCATGTTGAAGATGTAATGGTGTCTCAATAACGGATTGTGGATTATCATCACTTTAAATGTGACAATTGTGTTCAATAACTTACCCATTCAGTAAAATCAAGTTTTCAACAAAATGAATCTCTTAATTATTCGATTTTAAGTCCACGAATCAGTCAAACAAATAAGATTTAATGAGAGGTAGATCTTTTTCTGAACCTTACTATTAATTATTTTGAGCTGAGCTTCAACCCCAATAAATCTATCATACCTACTAAAATTATTTAAGTTCAGCTAGGTAATGGCAACTGAGGGCTGAAAAGGAAAAGTTCGTTATTTTGGACAAAGACATTAGCTGCTTCCCGATTATGTCCATATTCAATTTGTGCTTTTACTAGTATCAAATTTTATGGAATTTTTCCAAGAAATCTCAACTATTTTATGCCGAACACACCTGAAATACTCTCTGGCCACAGTACAGCCAAAGAAAAAAATTTCCAAATAGTGGGTTGAAAAAAGTTAATTTTAAAAGAGGTTACTGAAACCGTTTTTCTAGGATCTGGCTGCAACGAGCTTTTCTGAAAATGATTTTTAACCTAATTAAAATAAATAGACTTTAATTCTAAAATATTGTGCTAGAAGAAATACAACAAAAAATTTCTTTGGAGACGAACTGCAACTTATAAATTCGAAATTGCAGACCTGTTCCAAATGTCTGCGAAAAAGAAAAGAACAGATGAGAAATTTATGCATTCTTAAGGATTTTAGAGAAGAGTTGTTAACTCATTTTGAACAAATTTGTCTTAATACAAAAATATATAATTAAACGGTATTGGGATTTCTACTTATTTTGTAAGCACGTAAGACTGATGACAGATAAAACATTTGAGCACCGGTGCTTGCAATGCTTAAAGTTTATCAACTCTCATCCTCTTTAGAATGAAATGAAGAAATAAAACAAAGTTAAGTTATTACTTCATGCAACAAATTTTTATCTTTTTGAAAGAAAAATAACTGAAATCTGCATATATGGTACATATATATTATATTTACATAGAGATGCGCTTGATATTGACACTTATGAAATAATGATAAACTGGTAGGAAAAAGGTAGTTGTCATAATAGTTCATTATTCCTGCTCAAATCACCAGGCGAAGAAACATCAAATTACACCACTAGTGTGTGGGTTTTCGATATGATCTGTTGTACAATAGCTCATATTTTGTCGTTCACTTTCGTATCGTTACGAGAGTCGATTGAATATGGGATTGCAACTACCAAGTATCCAATTCGCGGTTCGAATCTCAGAAAAGGGATATTGGAATATTGCATATTTTTCTTGCAAAATAGAAGAATGCGCATAAAGAAAATAGTATGGTAATAAATTGGTATAAGACTGATTCATAGTAGGACATTTGGTAGAGCACGACCGCTCTAAATATATTTGTATCTAGAATGGGAACACATTAATAAGATCATCCCATAAGTACACGCTTCATATCCTGAGAACCAGGGAAACAGTACTGTGTTGAAGTTAATCGATCGTCACGAATATACGAGCCCTGACCACTATTAATTCGCACGGTTGGTGTTTTTAGCATATGCAATGTTTAGCACACAATATATGTGAAGATAATGCAGATAACACATACAAACATATATTTTTCTGAAAGATAATTTTATTCTCTATTTGATAGAAAAAAAATTTTTGTTGTTGTTTAGCTAACTAACTAAGCTGAGAATATCTTGGACTCAAAGGCAATGGAATACCATCATATTTAGCGATGAATCTAAATTCAAGTGGTCAAGTTTTGTAAACAATAATAAGAATAGTGTATGTAAATAAATGCTGTTATTGTTGTACGCTAAACAACAACACAAATTTTTTTTCTATCAAATAGAGAATAAAATTATCTTTCAGAAAAATATATATTTGTATGTGTTATCTGCATTATCTTCACATATATTGTGTGCTAAACATTGCATATGCGTAAAAACACCAGCCGTGCGAATTAATAGTGGTCAGGGCTCGTAGTTAAAAAAAAACTAAAAAAACACACTTTTAAAGAATATTAAACTTAAAAGTTGAAAATAATTTTGGAAATAAACTTAAGCCAATAGTATATAAAAAATACTTGTATAACTGAGAGAAAAGCGTGTGGCGCATTGTGCCATAACCTTCATGTACCGAGCGCCCCACCCTTTTCCTTCAATTATACAAGTATTTTTTACACACTATTGTCTTAAGTTAATCCAAAATTATTTTCAACTTTCTAGTTTAATATCCTTTAAAAGCGTGTATCTTTTAGTTTTTTTACCATAAACTATATTTATTATATTATTATCTTTATTATAGCTTATTAACTAGTATATGTTAAAAATGTTCCACATACTAAGCAAAGCCGAACCATCGAAACATTCCCAGCCCCACTTTCCAAAACTAAAATACAATACAATAAATAAAATTTTTTTCAAGTAAACGATTTAGAAATATATTAGATTTGTTCGAATGGATCGGTGCAACATCGACTTCCTGGGAAATCCTTTCTTATCGAGGGCATACCTCGTACGCAGATTGTACTCTTCAAGTTTCAGGCCTCTACGATCAGTGGTTTAGACTATGTTGGAAATACTTTCAAAGAGTGGAGTGCTTTCATTCATTCGGACGACATGACCTAACCAGCGTAGCCGCTGTCTCTTCATTTGCAGAACTATGTTCGTACAGCTCATCTTTCCATCGACTGAGATATTCGTCGTTGCCAATCTGCAAAAGACCATAAGTCGTTCGCAAAACTTTCTCATGAAGATTCCAAGGGCCGACTCATTAGATGTTGACATCGTCCAAGCTTCTGCGCCATATAGTAGGACGTGTATGACGGGCGACTTGTAAAGTTTGTTTTTCGTTCGCCAAGAGAGGACTTTACTTTTCAATTGCCTCCTCAGTCCAAAGTATCACCTGTTGGCAAGAATGATTCTGCGTTGGGCTTCCAGGCTGACATTGTTGTTGGTGCTAATACTATTCCCTAGATAGACGAAATTATCTACGACCTCGAAGTTATGACTGTCAACAGTGACGTGGGAGCCGCGTCGCGATGACTGTTTGATATACAGGAGATATTTCGTCTTGCCCTCGTTCACTACCAGACCCAATCGCTTCGCTTCTTTATCAAATCTGGAGAAAGCAGAACTAACGGCGCGGATGTTAAGTCCTTTGATATCAATATCATCGGAGATTATACTTTGTCTATTCAGCTCTTAATATTTTATTCAGCATCAGATTGAAGAAATCACATGACAAAAAGTCACCCTGTCTGAAACCTCGGCTGGTATCGAACGGCTTGGAGAGGTCCTTTCCGATCCCGACGGAGCTTTTAGTGCTGCTTAAGGTCAGTTTACACAGCCGTATAAGTTACGCGGGGATACCAAATTCAGACATAGCAGCGTAGAGGCAGTTCCTTATCGTGCTGTCGAAGGCTGCTGTAAAACCGACGAAAAGGTGGTGTGTGTCAATTCTCTTTTCACGGGTCTTTTTCAAGATTTGGCGCATGTCGAATATCTTGTCGATGGTTGACTTACCAGGTCTAAAGCCTCACTGATACGTATAAGGTCCAATTTGTTGACGGTGGGCTTTAGCCTTTCACACAAACCGCTCGATAGGACCTTATATGCGATGTTAAGAAGGCTTCTTCCACGGTAATTAGCGCAGACTGTAGGATCACAGAGCAGACTTAAATTCCAATCGTCGGGCATGCTTTCGTGCTACCATATTCTGCAAAGTAGCTGATGCATGCACCTTGTAAGCTCTTCACCGCCATGTTTGAGTAGCTCTGTCAGTAGACCGTAAGCTCCAGCCGCATTGTTGTTTTTTAAGCGGGCAAATGCTATTCGAACCTCGACGAAGTCCAGTAGTGGAACGTTTTTTCCATCGTCCAGTCTTAAAAATTCAAACACAAAGTTTCTTTTTCTCTTACGGTTATGGAAAAGCTATACTAGTATACGTGTACGTGTAAATACCTAAAACTGGTATGTGGCGATATGAATGTAGATTTAATAGGGGAACGATTAATAAAACTAATTAATTAAATAATTCAGTAGAAATTCCGTGGATATTATTAATTGTTTCTGAAAACTCGCCTGTACTCTAATTTCTAAAGTCAAAGCACTGTTCCTTTTTGAAATCGGACTCCTTTCAAGGCATCAAAACAAAATAATAAAATTTTAAATTCTTGTTGAGTTGTTGTGTTCTTATGAATCTAATAAGAGTGTTCATGAATATTTGCGAGTCAATTTTGTTTTCACACATTTTTCATGCACCAAAATTTCAATTAGAAAATTGCATTCTATAATTTATTATTTTTATCTCCCTTCGCATGTTTTCCGTTGCCTTCACTTGCATGTCTTACTACTAACCACTGCCTCTAAAAAACTATAAGCCTTAAAATCTAGGCTCCTAATAGTAAATCTTTATAAATATAAAGAAACTAATGAAAATCTTTCGCCATTATCTTCAACAGCAGCATGGACCCCGTGCCCTTCGACTACCGGCTCTTTGACCCGCCACCAAAACAACCGAAACCAACAATTGCCTGTGGTGCACAATCACAATCGCATCACCATCACCAACGACAAACATCAGCAACATCAACATCCACATCCGCATCCACATCTGCCCAAAATCCAGCCAACCATACAAATATGTCCAGCGGTCTATCCGGTGGCAAAATACGAACAAAAGATTCCGATAATAATTCCAACAGCGGCAGTAACCTCCTCCTCTCCGGCGAATTCCAATACAGTACAACTAACAGCATCCCCGCCTCGCATATTGTCCAGTCGGGTTCATATGTCGAAATTCTGAAGCATGCCGCACCACATCCAACCAATTTACAAACCAACAATCAAACAGCGATGCAAACGCCAAATGCCAAACGATCTAACAGCGGAGGAGGTGTTGGTGCAAATGGCGGTGGTAAAAATGCTGTCAGCGGTACAGCTTTGGCTTGCCATAACAAGAGTTATGGTGATTTTCTCACCATTACACCACGGCGCAAAGGAAAATTGCTTTCATCCGGCTATGGTGACAAGCATGGTGGATTGGTCGATGGCAACAATCAGGATAATTATCGCCATCATTTGCCAACCAGCATTGAGCCATTACATCTACTGGGCATACCCAATGACAATATGTCCACATTCTTTGACTATCGTGCCATGGAGACGCTCAGCAATGCAGATACACTAGCAATTGGCAGCAGCATCTCTGGGCATGTACACAACAAAGGCAAAGCGTATGATGCAGGAATAACCTGTCTGAATGCGAACAATTATGCCGAATCTACACAAAGCAGCAGCAATTCGGGTATACCGGATGAGTTTCATAATATCATTAGTGAGAAGAATCTGAGTCCACCCTCAGCATTCAGTGACAACAACAGCTGTCTGCCTAAAAGTAAAGTCTAACTCTGCTAGCAGTTAAATTCCATGAAGATCAGCATATCAAAATTGTGGACACAAGAGCCTACCAAACGACGCTTTGCTTGCAAGTATGAACCGAAAAGAACTGAAGAATTCTGCATATCAATTGGCGTGCATACACAAATACATACCTATTTATGTAGCGTCGTTGTAACGGTTATACTAGAATTACTTCATACATAATCAAGTTAAGAAACACTTAATCGGGTTAGCACATCAATAAAACGAAACGAAGTTGAAACCAAAGACTTTACAAAAGCATTTAACTACAAGACAAATAGAAAAGTTAAGATATTTAACAAGCGAAAAAAAATATAAAGCGATGAATGTGTAACATTAATCGCCTGGTTCGATTTTAAGATCTAAAAAAAAAACAGATTCCATTATGTAACTCCTAAGGGCAATATTACATTTATAGACCACGAAAGCCACAATTTGAACTAGACTCTTTCAAAAATATATGTACATGTATAATTGGTTACATTTCTAGGTATTGTACTACTCCATATAATGAAAGACAACTTTTATGTAAAATATCTAAAATTTACGATACTTGCAGTAAGCAGTAAAGCATAGTTCAATTTATTAGTCCTAAATATTTATAGTTTTTACATTGAGCTATTTATAAATTTTTTTTCATTCGTTCTTTTCTAAGCCACAAACTTTTTTTTAAATTAATATTAAGTATCTGGCGCTTTGTAACCGCTGCAGAAATTTTCGAACGAGCTCCTCTTTCAACTAGTGGCATACGTCTTGAAATTTACCAACAAATGAAGAGACTTACAATTTAATCTAAGCCGCCTCCGAACAGCTGATAGTTTCTTATGAGGAGCTTTTATTTCATGTCAGCAATACACTCAGAGGGCGACCGCAAATAGAAAAATTATTTTTTTATAATTTGTTTGCTATCCTCTCTGCTATTGGGACTCCTTAAAAATATAATCCCCTGGAAACGATATTAAGACTTCTTTTTAAAATTATTTCGATTTAAAATTGGCAATACACTTTGAAAGTGAAAAATTCAACACAATTTTTATGCTCTAAATGCGCTGATATCTAACGGCTTAGCTATAAGGTGAGTTCAGTTGATATGGCCATTAGCTTTTGACCAGCACACGTGACCCATTGTGATGCGCGCACCATTTGGTAGGTCTAATAATGGCAGTGGCCTTAACCTTTAAGCTTCTAGCACTGAACAGACCTGCTTAGCCACGTTCCGTGTAGTTCTATTAAGTCATTATATTGGCCTTGTTAGTACTGTAGACAGAGGTATACCCACAGCTGGTGGAAAGTTTTATATGGTTAAAATTGTTGCTTCTCCCCAAGCCCGGTTGTTTGGCATATATTTAAGTACGGATGTAGTAGTGCGGCATTTGCTTAAGGGCCTGGTCAGAGTACTACAATTTTTTATTCTGATCATTTTATATTGGAAAGGTCTAGGAGCAGCTTATCTGTCAGTAATTCATATACTCTATATCAAATTTTTTGTCCTGAATGACTGACGGATCAACTCACAACCTAAACTACAGATCGTAGAGACCTGAAACTTGGATAAGAAAGGGTTTTCTGGGAAATGAGTCAGAGTGAGCTCTTTACCTACACTTACCCATGGAAAACTTTTCATATATTTTAACATAGTAGTTAACCATATAAGATGTAATGACAGAACCAACGTAAAAACATAATAAAAATCTTATTATAACCATCTTAGGATTCCATGCCGACAAAGTCGGGCAGCCTCCATTAATGTATTGGTTTGCGATGCTAGATTTATTCGGCCGCTGTGGTGTTTCAAATCGATTGGGGAGTGGATTTCACATTCAATTCTACCATTGATTTTTAGCTGTTTGCAAAGTTGATCTAGGATTTTGAAATTTTTCCATTTGTGGCTCTCAGTAATTTTTGTGCTAAAGAGATTATCAGAACTCTTTTTCACGGTGTGACAACTCGGAATGTAGTTTCTGCAACTTAATTTCTTTTGATTGCAAAAAAAAAATTTGAAATGTGGGGGTTGTCGTTTATGTACATATTAAATTTTCACTTGTTCATATTGCAAAGCAAACTTTATTTCTTTTAAAATTTTGCCAATGGATTTGAGTATTGCCAGAGGAGATTTGATAAGTTCTTGTGAAATAAATAATTTTCTAGAAAATTTTATGGTACGTCTGTCTGCTTTTGACAGGCAATTCGGTATCAATTTTATCTATATTATAGCATTTACATACATATGTATATTTCCGTACATTTAAGCACTTACTAATTTTAATGTGAGACAAAAACAGAGTTAATCTTATTTTAAAATGTCTTGAAATAAATTTAAAAGAAGAAACTTGAAAACAAAAAAGCTACGTGGTTTTTGGCCGAGCTTGTCCTACGCAAATGAAAGGATTTAAAGATTTAAAGCTGGTCTGAACGGTTAAAGTATTATTTTTCATGCCAACTTGACAATTTTTAAAAAAAATTCTGAAAGTTTTCAAAATACTGCTCACTATACTCTGTCCTGTCAAATTAAAAAAAAAATTATTAGTGATGTTACAAATATTTGCATCCGACTGAATGTTCGCGGGATTTTTCAAAAAATCATCATAAATTAAATCTAAAAAGTTTTCATCGAACCGCCCCTGGAAAAAGTTTTCACAGGGTCAAAACTCACAAAAACTGTTTATATTTTTCCCGATTCTCGTCTAAATACAGCCTAAGCCGTTGATGGTAAACAATTGAAACTTGAGGATACTAAAAGCCATTTTCCAAAATTTTTGAACCTTAAGGGGTGAAAGTGGAAGGCAAACGATGTATGTGCGCGAAGATCTTCAAAAAAATGTCAAATTCTGAAGCAATGTTGGGAAATTTCACCTAAAAACTTAAGTAAAAAGTTTCCTCTGTGTATGAACCTTCCCGACAGCAGCGCCTCATAGTTCATGGAGAGAAAATAGTGAACAAATTGATTCCATTTCTCGGAAAAAATATTAATTTACTTCGTACAGACCTTGCTGAGCTTGAGCTTGCTTCACAATCATAATTAGGGTGAATCTTAATTTATTTGGTAATTTAAGGAATTGACTTCAATGTCTAGTAAATTATGAGCAATTATTTGTGGTTGAGAATGGTTCATGAAAACTTTGTAGTATAAAGTTAAAAAAAAAACTGTATTAGATTAGTTGAATATTACATACATAATACCGTGAAAATAAGAACACTGTTAATTAGTTAAATCTACAAAAGAAGAATTTAAATATTAAAAATACATAAAAATCGCTGAGTGATGTTTTTTAAAATTATGTACAGATTAAATATAAATAAAATATTTAAAAGCATTTAATTATATGCATTTAAAACTAACAAATAATGTCAACTAAAATATATCAATATTAGATAAAAAACTATGTTAACAAATTTAGTTATTATTTACTAGTTACATAATACGTACATATATGTATATATACTGTACGTGTATCTGCGTATATAAGGTATATTTAAAAGCATATATGAAATAACCGTTAATTGTGCTGAGTATGCGCATGTAAAGGAGTCAATACAACAAAAATCGAATCGAAAAATCCTTGATATGTATATATATATCCTGGTAATTACAGAGTTTGTAACTACTGAGAAAAAAATTTGCAATTAACCCTCGGCATCAATTTTAATGCGTCAATTTTTTACGAAAATTTACAAAACCCAGTAAAACATATGTATGTATTTTTAAGCAGTACCAAAAAGAATAGCTGAAAAATTTTTTGGAAGTATGTAAATCTTAGTTCACGGAAAATTATTTCCTATAAATGTTACTATAAGAAACGAAGGAATGAAACATTAAAACAAAAATTATGTAATCAAAATTAAACAAAAAATTTAAAATTGCAAAGAATCATTAAAATTAAAAATGTAATTGCAATTAATTAAAATTGTGCGTGGTTTACATTAATAAAAAAAATTAGATTTATGTAAAATTATGTAAAGCATCATTCTGGGCAGCAGTATTTAATATATATGCATACGAGTACATACATATGTACATGCAATTTTCAATTATAACAAGACAAAAATATTTTTAACAAGTAATCAAAGATCTCTCAATATATTAATTCTTGATTTGTTTCACCAATGTATAAAAACAAAGAAAAAAGAAATAATGCATTCATATACAAATACTTAAGTAATCATTTTAAGGTTATAAGTCGAACATTTAACGCAACAATGCAGCTGTAACAGTAATATTACAAAACGCATAATTTTAGTGTCTAATACATGAACAAATTAAAAATTGAATAAAAAATAAAGATTCACAAAGTTCCAGTTTGGATACTTTTAAAAATAATTAACCATAACCACAAAATGTTTTCATTGCAGACGTAAGCGTGAGAATTTTGCCTACGCCGTACGTACGTACGCCTTATTTATGAGCTTAAAACATAATCCGGAAATATTAGTTTTCCTTTCCATGAAGGGCAAGCCAAATTAGAGGTCATTCTAGCGGCTGATCGGAAGCGATTTTTGAGACTTGGTAACTCGCTGATTTGATGATGAAGAGCTTGAGAAGCTGGCTAACAAGGGTAATGATCGAAAATTCTACGAAAGGATACGGTGACTTTCAGAAGGTTTCAAGACCGGACCAAACTCTTCTGGATGACTGATGTCAAGAGCAACTCAAAATCCAAGCGACTTTAATGGAAAAGACGTACCATTGTCCGACTATGAGAATCTTCAAATGGCGATTTCACGTTAAAAATCCCAGAGCTATTCAAACATGACGTTGAACTGACAAGTTGCAGAATATGGGCGGACTAAATCTTGCCCTACGATCGACATTTAAGAGCCGTTTGCACCATCTCTGGTTAAGCCCTTAATCGGAAGGTACCAAAAAATTCGTTTTCACAATGTCCGGTTAAGGCGCATGTGTCATTTAAGTTGCGGTTAACTTAACGCCAATATCGAGTGGCGATTAGCTCTTAACCAGAAGATAATTTGATAGCGGTAAATTGTAAAATAATAAAGAAAATAGTATTCCGACATTGGCTTTAAAATAAATTTTCTTATGGAAAATTTGGAACGCACTGCCTATCAGAGGCGTATTTATAGGGAAAGAACGTACCCTACACAAATAAATTTTTTTGAGGAATATGATGAAGAAGTTTTAATTCGTAGACTTCGTCTTTCCAAAATTAAAGCAAAATACGTTTTGGAAAAAATAGAAAGTAAAATTAGAAGCCGCACTGAAAGGTTTGTGAAAATAATGTGCTTTGAGTAAATAAATGTTGTTGATAATTTATTTGATTTTGCAGGAATAAAGCAGTGGAAATTTTGCTTTTAACATCCCGCTTTTATGCATTGGGAAGTTTAATTTGTGTTCCGGTGTTGGGCGGAATAAAAGCGGTGACTGGCAGTCGGGCGGTAAATACCTAATATCTATTGCTACCGCAGCACTTGTCCAATCATTCATCAGAATACCGAAAAAAGCAGGGAAATTAAGAGCACAATGCGCGCATTTTACCGAATAGCGAAGATTCCAAAGGTGTTGGGGTATTTAGATTGCACTCATGCCAGAATTCAATCACCAGGAGAAGAAAATGCCAAAAGTTTTCGAAGTAGAAAAGGGTACTTGTAAAACGGATGCAGACGAAAACATAGCTGAGGTGCAAGGAAAGCATATACATACATATATTATATAAATTTTATACATGTAATTTAAAACCTTTGTCCAAATAAAAATATATGAAATAAATTTCATTAAATTACAATTTTTTCCATAACCAAAAAATAAAATTTAAAAAAATAAGAGATCTTAAGAATTACTCAACCGAAGCGTGTAGAAAAATGTAAACAGATAGAAGCTGTCATGCAGTTTTGATGTATTCACAACGCAAATTTTTGTGAATTTACCTGAAGATATTTACAATGATCAAACTTACCAGAATTTAAGTAACCAGAACTTGTTGAAAACGAAAGTATCACATCAGCTTATCTGACGGTTAGCTATCCTCCGGTTAAAGGTTAAGTTAATCGGATATTGTGAAAACGGGCCTAAGTGTTTTCTGTCCAATCCACAAAAATGAAGATCTCACAGTCTGCGCCAATTACCATGGGATAAGCTTCTTTAATTTCAATTTTCAATTATTTTTTTTTATTTGCCCAGAATAGCATTTGTTTTATAAATCATTCTTAAATTTTAAAGGTGATAGTGTTATCCTAACATACTTTAGTATTTATCTAGGAGTTTAAAACTTTATATATATTAGACCTGTAATATTAGATACAATAACTTAATATTAGTTTATTATGGTATACTAATGCGTAATGCGGCACTTAAAATAAGTTTTTTCCAAAACAGGGCTTAAAAGAAATTTCTTTGTCTAGTCTTATTTTAGCTACTTCGGTCGGTTATTTAAGTATTGTTCAGTATTGTACCAGGGGTGTTAGTTGAAATTTACCGTTTTTTCGATAAAGAAAACACTTAATTTTCAAAGGAATCTCAAAATTTTTTTATTCAAAATATTGACCATTTGTTTCTACACATTTCGCCATTCCAAAAAAACTTTTTCTCTTTCGAGGCAAACCATTCGACGAGCCATTTTTCGACTTCTTCAAAATTAGCGAAGCACTGCTCTGAAAGGGAGTGTCCCATCGATGCGAAAAGGTGATAGTCGGACGGGGCGAGGTCTGGATAGTTCGGCGGGTGCGATAATATTTCCCAATTAAGTGTTTTTAATGTGTTTTTCACCAGTTTAGCGGTATGAGACGGCGCGTTGTCATGTTGCAAGATAACTTTGCCATGTCTTCGGGCCCATTCCGACCGTTTTTCGATCAATGCATTATTCAAATTGATCATTTGTTGTCGGTAGCGATCCGCGTTCACCGTTTCACCAGGTTTTAACAACTCGTAATACACCACTCCACACTGGTCCCACCAAACACAGAGCATTGTCTTACTGCCAAAGCGATTTGGCCTTGCAGTCGATGGGCCAGCTTCACCAGGGGAAAGCCATGATTTTTTGTGCTTCGGGTTCTCAAAATCAATCCATTTTTCGTCCCCCGTGACGATTCGATTCAGAAAAGATTTCCTTTCGAATCGTTGATTGCGATTGGGTTGGATCAACATGCACTTCCTCGTCTTCGAACTTTTTCGCTGCACCAGGATGTTCATTGTCTGTCAAATCGAAATCTCCACTTTTAAATTGACGAAACCATGTCTCACATGTTCTAATCACTGGAGCATGTTCACCATAAGTTTCTCCCAGCAACCGGCGAGCTTCAGCTGCTTTTTTTCTTTTGATGAAAAGCAACGAATGCCGCAAATGCGATTTACTTGGAACGAAACTCGACATTTTCACTGAGGTAAACAAATATGATGCTATTATTTTGGCGGAATATGACTTGCGTATTTTTGTAGGTTAATGTCAATAGAAAAAAATTACATACATGGCAAATCATAGAAATTTATACATATTGCTAGCGACATCTACTAGTAAAACCGGCAAACTTCAACAAACACACCTGGTATACAAGGCTTTGTTGATTAATATAATAAGTATGGTAACGTCTGTGATAGTATAGAAGTTTGTTGCTATCGTATATGATATTATTTTCCATTAATATTTTTTTATATAATGGCGATAGATACTTTTCTGTGAGTGGTAGCATTACTTCATTTTGTTTCGATAGGTAGTTTTTTATAAATGAAACGTTCAGACGATTTGATTAGGAAATAGTCAATTCGCGATATTTTGCATTCTTGGTAGAGATACTAATTCGAGAATCTTTTCCTAAAAGTGCTACCTGAATAAGGTTTTCGGTTAATTCCACTACATAATCTTAGTATATACCTCTCAAATACACGAAGCCTTTCCATTTGGCTTGAAGAGATATTGAACCAGATTGGATGCGCATATGAATAATAGGATTAATTATTTGTTTGTATATGTTAAGTTTGATATTAGTGTTTAGACCCATCGGTCTTCTCATTAGGCTTGCATAGCTGAAAAATAGTTTTTTAGCTTTTGCTAAGGTATAGTCTAAGTGTTTTTTAAAAGTAAATCTATCATCTAAAACTACTCCCAAGTATTTTACTTGATCTTTAACATTTATAACCTCTCCATTTATAAAAATTTGCGGAGTAAACTTTCGAGCATTAGAAAATAGATTTTTCCGCAAACCTTTAATAATTGTACATTCGCTTTTACAAATATTGAGTTTTAGTTTCCATTTATTAAAGTATACATGTAAGTCATTTAGATAATTGTTAATTTTAGCATTAGCTTGTGCTATGCTTGCATGGGACCCTAAAACTAAAATGTCATCTGCGTATATAACATCTTGTATATCACATTTGTTGGTGTTGGACTCCCTAGGAGGTTCTGGAAAATCTGCCAGGAAGATATTGAATAACATGGGCCCCAGCAATGAACCTTGTGGAACTCCTGCTATTATTTCTCTAGTTATGGAGTTTTGGCCATCACTAGCGACATAAAAAGATCGATCCTTAAGATAGCTGTAAAGCATTCAACTTAGATTTTTGTTGAACTTAAATATTCGATACATCTTGTATATAATACCTTCTATCCAAGTGGTATCGAAAGCTTTTTCAAGGTCAAGACTAATTAAAATAGTTGCATGGCGTCGGTTTAAGTTAGTGCAAACAAAATCAGATTGTATTGTCAGTGCGTGACTAATTGAATGAGAAGGACGAAAGTCGAATTGGTAATCTTTTAAGATATTTTATTCCTCAACATGAGATTTAATTTTTTCTAGCAAAACTTCTTCCATAAGCTTGCTGATATTAGATAAGACAGAAATCGGGCGATAGCTAGTCGGGGACTTAGGATGAGAATTTGGCTTTGGTACACTTATTACCTTCGCTTCTTCTGGAAAATAACCTATATTATAAGAATGGTTAATAAGAATGGTTAATAAGTATGGCGATAAACCTCCAGAAAAACGGATGTGTTTTCTTTAGGATGAAGTTTGAAGCTCCATCTTCACCCGAGCTTTTTTTATTATTTTTAAAACTTACGGAATAACCTATTTCCTCTGCATTTGTAAATATTTTACTGAATTCATTTATTTCTTGCAATAGATGGCTAGCATTATGTTCGCCATCGGCACGTAAATTATTGTTAAATGTGACGATTGCGTCGTTACTTTCAAGTAGATCATTAATATTGTGTTTGATATGTCTCGAAAACTCCGCGTCACCCAAACTAAGATTTTGTTTATTTATTTGCTCAAACACATAAGCTAAAATATTGGTTTTATGAAAATTTTCGCGTAATTGAATAGTGTTACCATTTACAATTCTAGGTATGTCAAAGTCTATATTAGTATCACAACTTATTGTTAGATGTGGTGTACGACCGTACATATATCTAAATAAACAAAAAAAAAAAAAAAAACAACAAAAGAAAAAAAAATTCTTAGGACATCAGTATAAATTTCTTATAATTTCTTTTCACATCCTTATTCATTCATCATTATTAGCAAGGATTACCACCTAGTTATTTATTACCAAGTAAACCTCTCTATCGACTTGTGTTTACTGAACACAGCAAATGACGATATGATAATGACATTCGCAAATGACTTGACAAGCCCCAACTTCCGGTCTTCTTCATGATCCAAACGTGATCTGCAATTTCACGTCCTTTTCTGAATAGCCTTCGTGGAGTCAACATCGTCAAGTCTTTAGAAAAACTTAACCAAAGTATTAATAGTAGTATTGCCCGATATATTAGAAATTAAAAATACATAACCATCATTGAATATTTTACTTTAAAGTGAGTATTAAAAATTAAGAATAATTGAAGCCTATCTGTTTTTGATAAAGTGGAATTATTACAATGGTGATATCTTTTGGTAGATCATACAAAGTATTTATTGTACGTCATCCAAGTGCCATAAGACGTAAGGTTACCCACGCCGTTCGACCCAAGTGGTGACGCTGCAAAACGGTTTTTGGGGTCCTCAAGTGGTTACAATCAGCATCGGATGAGAAACCAACCTAAAACACTCGAATATAAAATCATTGATACGTGTTGAGCCATAGTAACTAGCGTACATATAAAAGCTCAAACCATGGAAAATAAAGTCAACTAACAAAGATAATAAACTCGACTAGCTACGATAAACGTGCTGACGAAATTAAATTAAAAGGAATACCTTAGAAGTGGATTAGAAAATGCTACAAAATACATAAATTTTCCATAATGTTCTAAAATAGTTTAAACTTAACCTTACTAATTAACTGGATAATAATCATTAGAACCATGTGGTAAAACCACATCTCATCCTCAACAGGTTATCAGCAATGTAGACATATAAACATACTACATATTTGCACGTTTTTCCTTTGTCGCTCCTCCGCATTGAGATGCTAAAAATGCACTAACTGAGAGCAGCACATGTTATTACCAATGCGTGTACAGCTAGTACACAAATTATTATGACCACTGCGGTCGCTCAATATTTTGTATTTGCATTTTTGTAATTTTAAAACCTCCATTAAAAATAATGTGAATTGATATTAAAGTTTATTAATTGAATAATTATGAATATATACTATTAGGAATAACATAGCCTTAATTTATATTCATATAAAAGTGTTCGAATGGCAATAACAATTTTTAATTAAAACAATCAAGTAGACCCATTCCAGCGGTGGAGGCCTTCAACGCATCGTGCGAGTATATAAACATGCACTCAGAGTAAGTTGTTGTTTTTATATGCTTGTACATATATATTTGTAATATTCTTGTTATTTCCATTCAAATGTAAGATCACTCTCACAAGTTTACTTTTATTTTTAATTTCATTCATAAATTTGAATAGTTTGTACTCTGGTTTCTTTTCGCATACATACATACCTATATATATCTAATTATTTATGAATATCTGATATATATATATACCTATATGGAGTAAATAGTAGTAATTAGCGTAAGTCAATGACCACATGAAATGTTGAGGTAGGTCGTGTATTAGAAACATAAGGTGTATAGCATTGTTGAAGACATGAGCAAAGACCTCATTGAATTCTAAACTTAAGAAATATATATAGAAGAAAATTATACTAATCCTGAATTGCTATGAAAGATTGAATTGTACCTACCCTATTACTTTCCAATACTTACCCAAATACTCACCATACTGAATCTACTCCCATTCCAAAATACTTACCAGCAACCCTACTTCCGTTACTACTCTAAAGGAGAAATCAAAACAAAATGTATATAAATATGTATGTATTAGTAATTTTAAGTTAATAGTCAAAATAATATTCTCACTCGTTATAACTTCGAACGGTTGTGTGTTGAAATAATATAAATAAAAAAGGGAAACTAAACATAAATTATAGATAATAAAAAACATAAGTTGTGAAAATTAAAATTCTAAAATAAAAAATAAAAACTGCAATTCTAAAATAAGAAAGTGCGTTTTCTTTGCTAAAATTAAGGAAAATATATCTATTAAACATAAACCGGTGTGTCCCTGTAATATATGTACATATATACTAAGTGGACAAATACATAATAATTAAAAAACATAAATTCCTTATAATTCGGAATTTATACATGGTGCCGAAACCCAATTACGGAGTGAACTCGTGTAAATAAACTTAAAATAAAAATTTTTTTTTATCATATGTATATGTTAATACATACATAATATTTACATACAAAAAACAAAAATAAGTTCGTGAGTGCAAATTAAACTATAACACATACAAAATAAAATTAAACATATACATAATACGTTCAAAATAAAATTAGACGAAAAAATTTATATATATATATATACATATAAAACATAAAAGTGTAAAAAATAAGTGGAACCCAAAAAAAAAAAAAAAAAAAAAAACGTACATAATAATATTGAAAGTGCTCTGTGTTCCAACATAACGAAAAATATATATTATTATATATATATATGTACATATAAAACAAAAGAATTATAAGCATAAAAAATATGCATATATAAATACATAACATATATTATTGTACATACACACATACATAAATACATACATGCGAAAAAAAAAAAAAAAAAAAAAAAGCACAAAAAAGTAGTGAAAAAAATTTGCATACATAGCAACATACATAAAAAAAAGGAAAAAGAATTAAATAAGATTTAAAAAAAATATATATATATACAAAATTAACAAACAGTGCACATACTTATTTACATAAATAAAAAAGTGTAAAAATTAAATAAGACTAAAATTTTTTTTATATTAAAACATAAACATAAAAAAAAACAAAAAAAGTAGTGGAAAAACTACATACCTACATAGCTACATACGTAAAAAAAAAAAAAAAAAAAAGAGTATTAAATAAAATTTTAAAATATAGAAAAAAAAGAAAAAAACGAGCACAGCACATACACGTACAGCAGCAGTCCAAGCCACAATCAAAAAATTAACAACACGGAAACAACACACAGAAGACAACACTCCCCCGTCCCGTCCCCAGAAAAAAAAAGTGGTTTGTAAAAAACTCCGGATGTCAAAGTAAGTCCCACCCATTCTTACTCATATTTGTTTAGCGGATTTTGCTCGTGCTGTGTATGAAACTCTTTTACCATACACATAAATATTCTCAAAAATTAAATTATAATTCCCAAGGAAAGTTCGAGCAAAATCTCAAAATCCGCTAAACAAAAAATCAATCCAATATATTATAATATATAGCGGGTCCCCAAAATCGGTAAATGAAAATCTCCTACTTTTCATTTACCCAATATAACAGCGCTCATATATAATATATTACCATTTATATATGAAAAACTCGCGCTTTCCCCATAAAAAGAATATATTTAATACAAAAAAACCGCTTATTATTATATATCCCCTTACGTATATAAACTCCCCTTTTTATATACGCCAACTGGTCCAAAAACACCTTCGAAAAGGACCAGTTCGGACCAGTTGCCCCTCCCATATATCCTCCCGAGTATATACATACCCTCAGTATATACACCCCAACTGGACCGAAAACCCATTCCCACGGTCCCATAACCGGACCAGTGTAAGCACATTACACTGCCCATAGTCACCACCGCATAGCAAGTCACCGCTACTCAACTGTGGTACATGTGTATACATACACATATATACATAAAGTGTTTTTTTCAAGTCCGGCAATTTCCCCTTCTTCGCTATTTACAATAGCAAACGGACAAAGGCACGTATGTACATAAGTATACATACGTACATACTCGTGTAAGCAAATCACCCAGCATACAAACGGGGTATAATAAAAACCCAGTAAACATTTATACATTGCTGTGCTCAGACGCGCTGAGACAGTATAGTACACAACTTAAAAGCTTCACACTAAATAAATTAATTAAAAATAATATATACTTACATATAAATAAATATAAATAAATATTTTATAATAAAATTTTATAAAACAAAATCTCACAATTAAGGACTATTAAAAACCCACTATTAGAAAAGATGGCTACGGATATACTGGAATAACCCCAACCCCTCCAAACTCAATTGGAACCCCGCGACTCCCAAAAACACTCAACAATGGCTCACACAGAATTTTTATTCCACTTGAGGAATTTGGATAAATTCTGCGAAAAGTGGAAAAGCATCGAAGAATCAATGCACTCAAAGGCGGCGTTGATGGTATATAAGGAGAGGTTAGACAGACTTATAGCCCTGGCAGATGCAGCCAATGATAACCTGCAGCTGAGTAACACCGTGGATGAAAAAACCCGAACGATATGTGCAGAACGTTATGACACCTCCAGAGCCAACGCGATGCTAATGAGGACTCGGATAAATGAGTTACTCCTTCAACTCGCCTCAAACCTCGAACCCGTAGCATCAAGGCCCCACGCGCACTCCCTAGCGCAATCCCAATCTCAACCTTCTCAGAACCTCAAACCTGTCTGTACCATATTCCACGGAGAAGATAAAGAATGGCCGTCGTTCAAGGATTATTTCACGGCACAAAAATCTAAATTCTGGCTAAGGCAAAAAATGCTGCAATTAAAAATGAGAACAAGAGGAGAAGCGGCGCAAATAATTCACGAATTCTCATTAAATGAGTCCAACTTTAACCCTGCCTGGCAAGCACTCACAGCCAGATACGAGTTCTCTCATCCAAAAATCGTTTCTTCCGAAAGCTCGGAACTCCAACTTCCAGAAGCAACACCCGAACTTCCAATCTCTGCATCGAATTTCGAAATTAAAGCTTCTATTGCTCACATTCAGCCGCAGCTATTCTCATGCAAATTGTGCAGCTCTCATCACTCAATGATAAAGTGCGCAGAATTCAAAAAGCTATCCGTCCCCGATCGGATCAAGTTCACGAAGAAAAATAATTATTGCATGAATTGTTTGGCCTACTCTCACTCCAAGAGAGATTGCAAAAGCAACTTCACATGCTTATATTGTAAAAAGCGCCACCACTCACTTCTCCACTCGAGGCAACCCCAAAGGCCAAGTGAACCAACCCCCCATCGAAATAATGCCACACCCCAAGTGGCAAGTCCTGTACCTCTAAACATATGTACAGTAACATTCAACTCAAAATACTCAACCCACCCAAAGGGTACTCATCACGTTACAAATAGCAGAAATACAGTATTGCTACCCACAGCCTACGTGCCCATCCTCCACAAAGAAAAAATAATTAGAATACGTGCCCTAATAGATCAAGGCTCCCAGAAAACTTTTGTATCGTCTCGAATGCATAAGTCCCTTGATCTACTAACACCTAAGACTCACTACAACATTTTTGGAATCGACGGAGTACCAGTTGGAAACTCAAATAAAACACCCACTCTAACAATACTCTCTTCAAATAAGGAAAAGAGGATCGCAACTCCCGCTGTAATACTACCCCAAATAACACACTCTCTACCGTCGTTGAAGCATATGGACCCTAAAGAATACTGCTCACTTCCCCTAGCAGATCCCGATTGCTTCGCACCAACCAAAATCGAAATGGTGATTGGCAGCGACATTCTTCCCCAAATTCTTCTCCCAGGATTCAAGACCTGCGGAAGCTTAATAGCCCAAAACTCCATCTTTGGGTGGATATTAAGCGGCCCAATAGCACAAGAAACTAATATTGCACTCACTCCACCTCGTCCTAACACGGATACAGAACTTCCGAATTTTGACCCGGCAGGATGGCCATCGGCCAAGATGAAATCCTCAAAAATCTCAACTCAGCAGCATTGGATACAAAAACCAGTCCGCGGTCACAAACGCAACTCATTGCACAATGACAACTCTTTCCATAAGCATAATCCCCCAAATACGAAAATTAAAAACTCACTCACCAGAAAGCCTCTCAAAAGCTACCTCATTCCCGAGACTGTACCCTTTCTGGAAAAAAGTCCACTCCTCGTGACTAAAACTCCGTCGAACAGAAGTTCTGAAGTCAGAAAAGAAGATTGGATTCCCTACCGTTCTAATTCCTCACGTAATAGTGTGGTTCATCGTCCCATTCATCGGATCGACAGAGTTGGAGCGATTATAAGGAAAACGAAAAAGCCAAGAATGAAGACGGACGTCAGAAATTTCCCGACGCTGCAACAGATCCACACGTCGAATTGCTTTCAGCGCAGAAATCCCTCCGCATTTTGGAAAGTCTTATATAAAGGAGGGCCCTCCAAATCTTCAAGAATAGCAACAATAAGCTACCACTCGTGTCCACATCCAACTACTCAACAATTCCAGGTTCACAGAGTAGTAACAACCGAACATCATTCACTTCGGTGGAAAAATCCAAAATGGCTACCCAAGTCATCCGAGTCCTGTCCAAAAATCTTATCAAATGGCTACTCTTATCCGGTGCAAATAAAAACTCAGAATGCCCGAAATAGACGGCCGAATACTCCCAATGATGGACATACTCAATCCCAACGAGTAACATGTTCGCAACGTGGACATCCGCATCTCTGGCGGAACTGTCACACTCTGTAGAACTAGCTCTAACACTCTCACTCTCTCTCGGGAGTCTCTCTCTCTCTCTCTCTCTCTCCCTCTCTCACAGATACCAATTTTTTCTCTCATTATCCCATTACATCGATACATTCACAGTAATTCATATACTAATAATGTGTTTCGATGAAAATTCTCTTTGCAGACCCTATTACACAGCCGGACCTTAAACTTCCACCTCCCATTAAGCAATCAGAAGCTTTCCAAGACGTCATGACGCCGCAGGCCCGCCGGCATGTTGAAGACATGAGCAAAGACCTCATTGAATTCTAAACTTAAGAAATATATATAGAAGAAAATTATACTAATCCTGAATTGCTATGAAAGATTGAATTGTACCTACCCTATTACTTTCCAATACTTACCCAAATACTCACCATACTGAATCTACTCCCATTCCAAAATACTTACCAGCAACCCTACTTCCGTTACTACTCTAAAGGAGAAATCAAAACAAAATGTATATAAATATGTATGTATTAGTAATTTTAAGTTAATAGTCAAAATAATATTCTCACTCGTTATAACTTCGAACGGTTGTGTGTTGAAATAATATAAATAAAAAAAGGGAAACTAAACATAAATTATAGATAATAAAAAACATAAGTTGTGAAAATTAAAATTCTAAAATAAAAAATAAAAACTGCAATTCTAAAATAAGAAAGTGCGTTTTCTTTGCTAAAATTAAGGAAAATATATCTATTAAACATAAACCGGTGTGTCCCTGTAATATATGTACATATATACTAAGTGGACAAATACATAATAATTAAAAAACATAAATTCCTTATAATTCGGAATTTATACAAGCATATAAATTATTGTATATCGCATTATCTTAATTGACTTTTTTTTAGAATTAATAATAATGTATGAAGCTAATGAACGTTATTGCATTTTGAAGTGAATAAGTAAATAAATTCGATACGACTCATGTATGTTTAACCTGAAATTGTGGTCTGGTTGGTAAGGGCGTGAAGATGGATCAATGGGGCTTTTACAACAACAATAAAGCCAAGGTAGGGTGGGTAAAGACGCAGCCATTAAAATATACATATGCGCTGCAGGGCACGTTAGACTTTGGGCTGGAATAATTGGGGTTTTTGGTTAAGTTATAAGCTGTTTTGTTGCTTTTTCTCAGTGTGCAGAAACACTTACCTGTTGTATCATTTGGCTTGTGGGGGTAACTGTGATCCTGTTGACTTTGTATTGAACCCACGGGCTAGCTGATGCTACGGGCCTATATGCCAGTGCACACGACCTAGTCGCAGGATCGTCCAAAAGCAGTCACATACCCATGAATTTCTCTTTCAGTGGCCTTAGTGGTCATCTAGCCAATGGAAAATCATAAGAGTGGTAATTGCGTCTTCGTATTCAAGGTTTTGTTATTCATCCTGATTTTTGAGAAGAATTTCGACCAATATCTACTTTCATGGATGACAATCTGTTCCTGAATAATTTTAGTTAAATTTCGCAATATAGCATTGAGTATGTTTCTGCGTTGCGGATCGATGCATCGATATATTGTCCTACGCAGACGTTTCTTTTCAGAAATAAAATCAAGGATATTTTGAGGCAAATTTACAAGACCGCGATTGCGAACTACTACCTTTGGTATGGCTCCAGAGTTGATAGCTTCGTTCATAGCAGAATTCAAATTTAAGATACATTTGTCTATAACTTTCTCAGTGACATTGTTGTTAGTAGGTAGATAATTCTCCTTAAGCTTGTCTAAGAGTACATCATTAAATCTATGGACATCAATTTTGTCGTAATTAAACCGTTCATTTAATTGACAATTGAGGATATTGTGATCTAAGATTATATTTAATTCTACTGCGCTATGATCTGATTCAAATGGATGTATTCTTAGACGATTGTATATATCCGTTCGAATCATCGAAATTAATTTCAACAAATGGAGTTACTGAAAATATATCTAAAAATGACGCTGAACTTTTAGAAATTCTAGTAGGAAACTTGGTTGGTATTTGTTTATGCGTGCAACCCTGGGCAGCAGCCATAAGATTCACCAACAGATGGCGCTGCTGTGTTCGCTAATACATGACTCTTCAAAGTTATGGGAAGAGTCCTGTTAGCCCCGTTTCAGATTTCCACCCTCTGTGGAAATCTTTAAAAGACCATTTTTACCGGTCTTCCGCCTCCTTTTTATATCAACAGCCACAGCAGCAACATCATTGCTTCCTGAAGGACCGGCACCTCCCCCGATCCCCGTTTCCGGAATTCAAGAGGAATTCCGGCCCCAATTAACCCCGATACGAAACATGGTCCTTCGAGCCGGATCGGTTCAGGAATCATTGTTTATTGTAATTTCAACTAATTTAATAAAATTTATTATTCTTTTGTAAAATCGGTATTTTACAAAAGAATAATAAATTCCCTTTGCCAAGTCGCCTCATCTTAAATAACCAAAAAAAAAAAAAAAAAAAAAAAAAAAAAAAAAAAAAATTTTTTTTTAATATATATATAAAAAAAAAAGGCGCACTCTTTGCTTTATGTGGCGTAACCTTATTTTTATAACGCCAAAAAACAACTCTGTGCACCTGCGCATCCAGTGGAAAACAACAAGAAAAGAAGCGGCCACTTCCGGCAAATTTCCTTCTTTTTACATCAGACCGTCATCAATAGCAGAAGTGGGACCCTTTTTTGATCCGGAGGCATCAGAGCACCAAGTGGACGAAATGGTGCGGGATTTTCACTGGTGGACAGCAGGAAAGAAAGGGTAAGTGATAAAAGCAATATTTTTGATCTGCAACCGAGAATTGTTGAAAAATTCCGGTTGCGAAATTTATAAAATTTTATGTGCTGGACGGCAGCACAGAATACCAAGCGAAAGGAGTTCCAGAAATCCGGAGGCATCAGAGCACCAGGAGGACTGGCTGGTGCAAACCCACTACTAGGAGACAGGCGAAGGATTCACTGAGGCGAATCAGGTAATATTTTTTGCCAGCAACCGAGAATTTTTGAAAAATTCCGGTTGCAAAATACGTACAAAATATATGTGCTGGACGGCAGCACACAATAGAAAGCACCAGAGAGTCGCAACAATCCGGAGGCATCGGAGCACCAGGAGGGCTGGCTGGTGCCAAATCGTCACGAGGAGACGGCCGAAGGATTGTGGTAAGTGACTCAGCAGTTATTTCTGTTCGGCAACCGAGAATTATCGGAAAATTCCGGTTGCGAAAATTATATATTTTTCATATGTGCTGGACGGCAGCACACCCGCAAAAAAGGCCAAAAATAGTAAAAAAAGGCTTAAAACAGTGAATAATAGTAAAAAAGGCTTAAAACAGTGAAAAATAGTAAAAAAAGGCTAATATTTGAAAAAAGGCCAAAAATCATAAAAAAAGCCAAAAAATTGTTAAAAGTTGTGAAAAGGTGAAAATAGGCTAAAATTAATAAAAAGGCCAAAATCAGTAAAAAAAAAAGGCCAAAAATAATAAAACAGGCCTAAAATAATTAAAAAGCCAAAAATTGTTAAAAATAGATTAAATTAAAAAAAAAAAAAGGCCAAAAATTGTTAAAAAATTGTAAAAGGTGAAAAAAGGCTTTAAAATTGTGAAAATTAATTAAAAGGCCAAAAAATAGATTAAATTTAAAAAAAAGGCCAAAAATTGCCAAAAATTGTTAAAAAAGTGTAAAAAGTGAAAAAAAAGCTTTAAAATTGTGAAAATTAATAAAAAGGCCAAAAATTGATAAAAATTTAAAAAATAGGCTTTAAAATTGTGAAAAATAATAAAAAGGCAAAAAAAATGTGAAAAGGCCAAAAAATATATAAAATAATAAAAAAGGCCAAAAAATTGTGAGATATTGAAAAAAAGGCTAAAAATCGAAAAAAGCCAATAGTGAAAAATAATATAAAAATTTAAAAAAGGCCAAAATTGTGAAAAATTAATGAAAAGGCCAAAAAATAGATTAAAATTAAAAAAGGCCAAAAATTGTTAAAAATTGTGGAAAAATAAAAAAGTGAAAAAGGCTTAAAATTGTGAAAATTAGTTAAAAGGCCAAAAAATAAATAAATTAGGAAAAAATATTAAAAAAAAGCCAAAAATTGTTAAAAAATTGCAAAAAGTGAAAAAAGGCTTAAAATTGTGAAAAAATTGATAGAAATTTAATAAAGGCCAAAATTTTAAAAAATTAATTAAAAGGCCTAAAAAATTAATAGAAAACGGCCCAAACAGTAAAAACTGCAAAAAAAAACGGGCCAAACGGTGAAAAGTTGAAAAAAAAAAAAAAAAAAAAATTAGCTCAAGCTTAGTACAGTGAAGTGAATAAGCGCCGGCACCAAGTGCCACAAGACAAGGCGCTTAGTGCAGTGAAGTGAATAAGCGCCGGCACCAAGTGCCACAAGGCAAGGCGCTTAGTGCAGTGAAGTGAATAAGCGAAAAATTTAATAAAGGCCAAATTTAAAAAAAAAAAAAAAAAAAAAAAAAAAGTCCGAATTTTTAAAAAAAAAAAAAAAAAAAAAAAAAAAAAAAAAAAAAAATTGGCTCAAGCTTACTACAGTGAAGTGAATAAGCGCCGGCACCAAGTGCCACAAGGCAAGGCGCTTAGTACAGTGCAGTGAAGTGTAGTGAGTGGCTACCAAAGGCCCAACTTTTGCGGCAAGGCCTACTGAGGCCCAACGTTTGCGGCAAGGCCAACAAAGGCCCATCGTTTCCGGCAAGGCCTACCAAGGCACAACGTTTGCGGCAAGGCCTACTGAGGCCCAACGTTAGCGGCAAGGCCAATAAAGGCCCAACAATCGCGGCAAGGCCACCACCAAAGGCCAAAGCTGTGCAACGAGGCCTCCAGATACTGCTCACCAAGCAGTGAGGTCCAACGTAAGGTGAGTCATCAGTTGTCTAATTAATAAAAAAAAAAAAAAAAATTTTAAATTTAAAAAAAAAAAAAAAAAAAAAAAAAAAATCCCGTAATTCTTTTCGGTCGGTTTTTTTTTACATACGGTGGCGAGTTGGTAATTGGTGCGGGAAGTACCAAGTTCACAGCAGCAGTTTAAAAAAAAAAAAAAAAAAAAGAATACGACTTTGGCTGCCGGAAATTAAAAAAAAAAAAAAAAAAAAAAAAAAAGTTTTAATTTTTTTAAATCCCGTAATTTTTTTTCGGTTCGGTTTTTTTTTATATACGGTGGCGAGCTGGTACAGCGGAAGTACCAAGTTCACACGTATTTACATTAAGAATACGTTTTTGGCAGGCGGAAATTTAAACAAACAAAAAAAAAAAAAAAAAATTTTAAATTTTAAATTTAAAAAAAAAAAAAAATCCCGTAATTCTTTTCGGTCGGTTTTTTTTTACATACGGTGGCGAGTTGGTAATTGGTGCGGGAAGTACCAAGTTCACAGCGGCAGTTTAAATAAAAAAAAAAAAAAAAAAAAAAAAAAAAAAAAAAAAAAAAATTTTAATTTTTATTTAAATTAAGAATACGACTTTGGCTGCCGGAAATTAAAAAACAAAAAAAAAAAAAAAAAAAAATTTAATTTTTTTTTAAATCCCGTAATTTTTTTTCGGTTCGGTTTTTTTTTTTTACATACGGTGGCGAGCTGGTACAGCGGAAGTACCAAGTTCACACGTATTTACATTAAGAATACGATTTTGGCTGGCGGCAATTTAAATAAATAAAAAAAAAAAAAAAAAAAAAAAAAAAATTTTAATTCCCGTGCGAATTAATATTAGGTTCGATTTCTAATATTGTACAATAACGCGCCCCTATTCTCGAAGCTTATTAAGCCCCTACCCGATTCACGCGTTATATACAAAATAAATATATTGCTAAAAAAAAAAAAAAAAAAAAATCTTTTTTGGTGATTTGATATTATACACGTATATATTGTATATAGAATTTCTGGGCATTTGGCCCCCCCTAATATAGCGACAAGGCCTACTCCAACGGCCCAACGATTTCAACGAGGTCCGCTCCAAAGGCCCAACGCTTGAAGTATTGGAACCAAGTAAACGACTGCATCGGTGGGACTTCTTTTTTTGGATTTTTTTTTGTTTTTCTTTTGAGTTTTTAAACTTTTTGAGTTTTAAACTTTTTTTGGGATTTTATATTGTATATAAAATTTCTGGGCATTTGACCCCCCTAATATAGCGACAAGGCCTACTCCAACGGCCCAACGATATCAACGAGGCCCGCTCCAAAGGCCCAACGCTTGAAGTTGGATCCATCGGGAACCTAGTAAACGGTTGCATCGGTGGGACTTCTTTTTTTTTGGATTTTTTTTTGTTTTCTTTTGAACGGCATATATCGGTACAATTTAATTCTACAAAACTTTAAAGTTCAATTCTTATTTTTATTTTTTTTAATTGAATTGTTGCTTTGTTGGAATCTGTGGAAATACCCAGGATTTTCAGATATTTCAATTCAGCATATACAATTGATTAAACGTTTCGAACTGGTACATCGGAAGTATCAGATTCTAACTTTTGGTTTCGAAAAACTTAAATCGTCTAATTTTTCATACTGGTACAACGAGTATCAGCTGTGGCAGACTGACGGATACGTTCCGAGAAAAAAGCATTCGGTTAATATTTAACTTTCGACTATAATTTCTCATAATGACTCACGCTAATGATTTTCTCCGCGCCTGTGATGCACTGCTAGAGTTTGAAGAGTTGTATAACAACACTCCAAGTGCAAATCACTCAGTTTTTTCGCTGGAAATACAGAAGGAAGAACTGAAGGCGTTGTGGATGAAAGTGAAGGAGTCATTCGATGTCTATTCGCGAAATCTATCAACTGACGAAGCAGGTAGCATAGCCATGAACTCAGCGAAGACCAGGTATCAGGATTGCTATTCAGCATACCTGACATGTGCAGCACTGATGGGCGAGACAATGCACAACCTGACTTTTGTTCAACAAAGCTCGTCAACGGTTAACCCTGCAGCGCGGGAACCGGAACCGGTTATACGCTCAAGTATGAATCTTCCTCCATGTGACACTGAAATTTTTTACGGTGATTACATGGCATGGCCAACGTTCCGCGATTTATTCACAGCCATTTATATAAATAATTCTCGACTGACACCGGTTGAGAAATTATACCATCTGAACCATAAGACGCGTGGGGAAGCAAAGGACATCGTGAAGAAATCCCCATTGACCAATGATGGGTTCATAACCGCGTGGCAGAACTTATCGGAGCGCTATGAAAACAAACGGGTTATGGTAAACAGTCAGTTGAAAACGTTGTTCAACTTACCGACTGTGACTGCCGAACGCGGCGCAGAAATAAAGAGTTTACAAAGAGCAGTAAACAATTGCATATCAGTGTTGCAGATGTATGGAATCGAGATAAGCAACTGGGATGCAATTTTTGTCTTTTTAGTTTCCAGTAGGTTGCCGGACACCACATTAGCTCTATGGGAGCAAGGAATTGTGCAGAAGGCCGAAATTCCGAGGTGGGAGGAACTAGATAATTTTTTGACAAATAGGTTTCAGACGCTGGAAACGGTTTCGGACATTCAAAGTACAAGAGTGCCCAGGACAATGCAGAGTCGCGCTCCAGCACCATCATTTGGAAAGAGGGTATCAACTCATCATGCTCAGTTTTCGCCACCTGCTTGCAAGCTGTGTCCACAGCAAATCCATGTGTTAAAAGCATGCCCAAAATTTCTAGCTATGAAAGTTGACGATCGCGTCAAAATAGCTAAAAAATATAATTTGTGTATGAACTGCTTGGCACATTCGCACCTAGCAAGAGATTGCAAGAGCACGTTTAGCTGCTTAAACTGCCATCAACGACATCATTCACTGCTGCATCGGTATCCAAGTGGGATTAGTCCGTCGACTGCAAACAATAGGCCAGCATCAGGAAATACGGAGACGAGGCCTGATCAACCCCCATCCACATCAAGGAATGTCAACGCACTTTTCGCAAAAAATGCGAAAAATGTAATTCTAGGTACGGCGATGGTACATATCTGCTATTCTGGAGTGAACTATGAGGCAAGAGCCCTTCTTGATTCGGGATCAGAAGGCACCTTTATCACGAAGCGGTTGCAACGAATCATCAAATTACCTACTCAACCGGCTGACATGCAGATATGCGGAATTAATGCATCGACATCGGCTAAGGTGCGAGAAGTCGCACAATTCGTTTTAGGTTCTCCTGTCAACCCCCAGTTTAGAATCGAGGCAAGAGGCCTGATTCTCCCCCAACTGACAGGAAACCTCCCCCAGTTTTCAGTAGACCAAGTCGAGTTTGGCCTACTGCCCCCAATTCACTTAGCCGATGCCAACTTTAATAAAAGTCAGCAGGTTGACTTGGTAATTGGTGCGGACTTGTACCCGCAAATAATGATGGGAAACGTTAAGAAGAACGTTTTTGGCTCTCTTCTGGCGCAGGAGACAGTCTTTGGTTGGATATTAACAGGTCCAACCCCTCACCCCCCCAATATGATCACACAATCATATGTTTCAATGTACACCGAGATTTCGAGCTCTGAGCTCACTCGGTTTTGGGAGCTAGAGCAAGTCCCAAGTAAAAAACAGATCACTCCGGAGGAAACATTCTGCGAGCAGCAGTATGTAAATACAACGACCAGAACAGAAAATGGAAAATATATGGTGACACTTCCATTTCGGCAGGAATTCCCAGGAGACATAAATCTTGGATATTCAAGGACCAGTGCATTGCAGCAATTTCTGAGGAATGAAGCAGCCATGGTGCGAAAGCCGGAGCTTAAGGTGGAATACCATCGGGTACTCCGAGAATATATAACTCTCGGTCATATGAAACCAGTAGACAGCAGGCTTGGAAACAAAGGACCAGGATCTTATTATCTGCCACATCATGCAGTAATAAAACCCGACAGCACTACTACAAAGGTTCGTGTAGTGTTTAATGCATCTAACCCGACATCTAATGGGGTAAGTTTAAACGATGTACTACATCCTGGACCAGTTCTCCAAGCCGATCTCATTGCGTTGCTACTTAAATGGAGATTGTTCAAATATGTATTCAACGCAGATATTGAGAAGATGTATCGGCAAATCTTGCTACATCCAAATGACGCACGGTTTCATAGGATACTTTTCAGGGAATCATCCGAAGAGGAGATTGTGGATTATGAACTCCAAACAGTGACTTTTGGAGTTAATTGTGCCCCATATCTAGCAATAAGGACGTTATTACAGCTGGCAGAGGACATCAGCCTAAAGTACCCTTTAGCATCCAGGGTTTTAAAGCAACATATGTATGTTGATGACGTCCTCGCAGGAGCACACGATTGCGAGACAGCCATTCGTACACGGAATGAACTGGTCGAGGCACTCAATGGTGCAGGATTTCCACTACGAAAGTGGACCTCAAACTCCAAGGATATTTTAGTAGACGTACCAAAGGAGCATCTTCTCAAGGAAGATTTCTTGGAGATTGACGACGTAAGCGAGGCAAGGATGTTAGGCATCAGATGGAATGCGGCACAAGATAGGTTTCATTTCAATGTCCAGGAGATGCACGTAAAACCAGACTACACCAAGAGAGAGGTATTATCCTGTGTAGCAAAATTGTTTGATCCCGCTGGTTGGCTAGGACCAATCGTCATCGAGGCAAAAATCCTGATGCAGGATATTTGGCTGACTAAGGTAGACTGGGATGACAACATACCAAGAAGTATTTACGTAAGATGGGAGAATTTTTTAAAAAACTATGTTCACATTTCGAAAATCCGAATTCCAAGGTGGGTTAGGTATACTCCATGGAATGAAGTTGAATTTCATGGGTTTTGTGATGCCTCCGAGAAGGCATATGCTGCGGCATTATATATAAGAGTCCGAAAACGAAATTCAAATATCGTTCCACACGTAAATCTGCTGGTAAGCAAGACCAAAGTAGCGCCAGTAAAAACAATATCTCTACCTCGGTTAGAGTTATGTGGGGCACTACTTCTGGCAGAATTAATTAACGCTTTGCTTCCACAGTTCGATGTTGCTCAACCAGTGGTATACAAATGGACAGACTCCACTATTGTACTCTCATGGCTGCAGAAGCCCCCGTGTTGCTGGACTACCTTCGTGGCGAATAGAGTCTCGAAGATCGAGGAACTCGTCGGATCGACTGGATGGAATCATGTGGATTCAAAGGAAAATCCAGCAGATCTTGGTAGTCGCGGCGCATCCCCCGAAGAACTTGCGGAGAGTACTCTGTGGTGGCATGGTCCAAGCTGGTTAAAGGAGCAACCGTCTGAGTGGCCTCAGAGGCAGAGTGAGCCATTAGAAACGGAACTGGAGCAAAAAAGCGTTAGGACTCACGCAGCACGAATCATAGATGAAGAAGACATCTTGGAACGATTCTCCGATTTCTCACGCGCGTTGAGGGTAGTTGCGCGAATTTTTCAATTCTATCGAAAAATACATCCGGTATTTAAATTATTAAATCAGCACGAATTTGCGGAAATTACAGCAGATGAAATCCGAGATGTAAAAACGCGATTAATTCTATTGACCCAAAAGCGTTGTTTTGCGGGTGAATACGATGCACTAGTGTCAGCAAACCCAGTGAGCGCTAAAAGCTCCATCCGTACTCTCAATCCATTTCTTGATAAGAACGGAATCATGAGAGTAGGTGGTCGACTAGCGCTAGCATCGCTATCGTACAACGAACGATACCCGACAATCTTACCGTATGATTGCCAATTTTCTCGACTTCTTGTCAAGTTCTCACACCTGATTTCATTACATGGTGGAAATCAGCTCATGCTGAGACTCATGAGGTCAGAATATTGGATAGTACGGTTAAAGAATTTAATAAAAATGATTATTAATAATTGCAAAGTTTGTCTCATTTATAGAAAGAGGACACGAGAACAATTAATGGCTGCGCTTCCACCGGAAAGAACGGAGATATCCAGGCCCTTTACCAATACGGGCGTAGATTTCACGGGCCCATTCGAAATTAAAAACTACACAGGCCGTGCATGCCTAATAACCAAAGGATACGTCTGCGTATTTGTGTGTTTCGCTACAAAGGCAATTCATCTGGAAGCGACAAGCGACTTATCAACGTCAACATTTCTAGCTGCATTCGCGAGGTTTGTAGCAAGACGTGGTTGTCCGCTTCATATGTATTCGGATAATGGCACAAACTTCGTTGGAGCCAACAAGGCGTTGAAGCATGATTTCAGGAAATTCATGACTGAAGCGTCTCAGCTCACCATGCGGTCATATGCGCATGAGGAAATCAACTGGCACTTCATACCTCCAGGGGCTCCTCACATGGGAGGACTATGGGAGGCAGGAGTGAAGAGCTTCAAAACGCACTTTCGAAGAGTAGCAAGTGCCATGCGCTTTACCATGGAGGAATTTTCGACGTTACTGGCCAAAATCGAGGCCTGCCTCAATTCCCGACCGATTAGTCCACTCTCCGATAACCCCGAGTCAATTGAACCTCTAACCCCAGGACATTTTCTAATTGGAAGTCCGCTGCTCGCAATCGCTGAGCCCGAAATCAGCGGAAACCCGATGACAATCATCAACCGATGGCAGAAACTGAAAGCACTTCACCAAGGATTCTGCCAGCGATGGAAGGTGGAATATCTAAAGGAACTGCACAAGAGAGTGAAGTGGCAGTTTCCTCAACGAAACTTAGAGGTTGACGATTTTGTAGTTGTCAAAGAGGACAATCTACCCCCGAACGAGTGGCGGCTTGGCAAAGTGGTTAGGGTTTTCTTAGGTCACGATAACAGAGTTAGAGTGGTTGATCTACTTACGACGCGAGGCATAATAACACGTCCAATTGTGAAATTAATTATGCTTCCCGTCGTAAAAAACACTAATGATATCTATAATTCCAGAGATTTTCAACATGGTTCGTGCCAACAACAACAACAACAGCAAACAACAACCGAGGGAACAACACCGGTGCCCCGTATGCCACCACAATCACCGGTTGCTGTTCTGCCGACAGATGCGTCGACTGGAGCCAGCGGAGAGACTGAGGGCTGTCCTCCTCCATCGGCACTGCGCCAATTGCTTATCCCCGCATCACATGGCCAACAACTGCCCTTCAACCAAGAATTGCGACCGCTGTCAGGAGCGGCACCACAGTCTCCTGCACCTGTGGGAAACAGACAGGAGCGAGGAAGACGTGTCGCCGGTCGTAGATCCCGTAGATCACCGGAATAAGAGACGGCACTGTCCTTACCGGGCCCAAGCCTTACCAGAGGACTCCAGTGATGACGAGGTGCTGGAGATCAATGCCAGCGACGACGAAGTGCTGGAACCACCCGAAAATGAAGCGACCAGCAACCCAAACCCCCCGATACTCAGACCGCCTCTGTCGGGTATCCGGTCCGTGGTTCAGCGGCCACACACACCAGCATCAAGAAGTGCCTCATCAGTAAGGCGCAATAACAACCCGCAAAAGCGGCCTCAGGCGGTGAGAGACGCCCGGGAGCGGATCAAAGGACCTGCTCGAAGCGCAATGGGCATGTCTGTCCTCACGCCAACGGTGATGGTGAGAGTGGTGACAAGTGGCCGAGGACACCCGGTTCGTGCCTTGATCGACCCAGGGCAATCGAGGTCATCGGTATCGAGAACGCTGGCGAGACGACTACACCTGCTCCCACGCGAATATGCTGACAACGTAAGCATCACGCTAAAAGGCTGGCGTGATCGAATCAGCGTGAATGTCAAGGTGGTGTCAAGCCTTACGAAAACTACACCAGCACGCACATTGGATGCAAGGGTCGTCGACGAATTCGACAATCTGCGGTTGGCAGACCCTACCTTCTACAGGTCCAGTGCGGTGTCACTGATTCTCGGGGCCGATGTGTACGGAATGATATTGCGGCCAGGACTGATGCCAGCAACCCCGACTCGACCGGCTGCCCAGAACACCATATTTGGATGGGTGATTTCTGGCTGTTCACCTTATTAGACGGCAGCGATGGAGGGCGAAAAATTTAGTGTTAAGAAAAAAAATGAATTGTAAAGTAAAAATAAAATGAATTGTCAATCAGAAAACTTTGAAATGTAAATAGAAAATTTTGACATGTAAATTTGAATTTTAAATTGTATTTACATTTAGACTTTGAAGTTTAATAACAATGAATTGTAAATTTTAGAAGTTGTATAATTATTTTTTGCAGTGTTGCTGCAAGGCGGGCGGCATGTTTATGCGTGCAACCCTGGGCAGCAGCCATAAGATTCACCAACAGATGGCGCTGCTGTGTTCGCTAATACATGACTCTTCAAAGTTATGGGAAGAGTCCTGTTAGCCCCGTTTCAGATTTCCACCCTCTGTGGAAATCTTTAAAAGACCATTTTTACCGGTCTTCCGCCTCCTTTTTATATCAACAGCCACAGCAGCAACATCATTGCTTCCTGAAGGACCGGCACCTCCCCCGATCCCCGTTTCCGGAATTCAAGAGGAATTCCGGCCCCAATTAACCCCGATACGAAACAGTATTAATTTCATTGTAGGACATTGCTGTAGCCAGTTGTAACAATCTTGCCACTAGGATTAGTATAAGGATCCCTCCAACTGGGATGCCTAGCATTTACCATAATCAGTTGAAATTTGCCGGCTTTTTCGATAAAGAAAACACTTAATTTTCAGAGGAATCTCAAAATTTGTTTATTCAAAATATTGACCATTGGTTTCTACACATTTCGCCCATCTCTCAGGCAAATTATGGATACCATTCCAAAAAAACTTTTTCTCTTTCGAGGCAAACCATTCGACGAGCCATTTTTCGACTTCTTCAAAATTAGCGAAGCACTGCTCTGCAAGGGAGTGTCCCATCGATGCGAAGAAGTGATAGTCGGACGGGGCGAGGTCTGGAGAGAATAATATTTCCAAGTTAAGTGTTTTTAATGTATCTTCCACCAGTTTAGCGGTATGAGAAGGCGCGTTGTCATGTTGCAAGATAACTTTGCCATGTCTTCGGGCCCATTCCGACCGTTTTTCAATCAACGCATTATTCAAATTAATCATTTGTTGTCGGTTGCGATCCGTGTTCACCGTTTCACCAGGTTTTAACAATTCGTAGTACACCACATCATACTGGTCCCACCAAACACAGAGCATTATCTTACGGCCAAAGCGATTTGGCCTTGCAGTGGATGGGCTAGCTTCACCAGGGGAAGCCATGATTATTTTCGTTTCGGGTTCTCAAAATAAATCCATTTTTCGTCCCCCGTGACAATTCGATGCAGAAAAGATTTCATTTCGAATCGTTGAAGCAGCATTTCACAAACGGTTTTTCTATTTTCCATTTGTCTATCGTTCAGCTGGTGTGGCACCCATTTTCCATACTTCTTGATCTTTCCCATGGCTTTTAAACGTTGGCAAATTGCTTCTCGAGTCACATGTAGTGTTTCTGCCAATTTTTGTTGCGATTGGGTTGGATCAACATGTAATTCCTCGGCTTCGAACTTTTTCGCTGCACCAGGATGTTCATTGTCTGTCAAATCGAAATCTCCACTTTTAAATTCACGAAACCATGTCTCACATGTTCTAATCACTGGAGCATGTTCACCATAAATAAGAGAAGCTACGAATGCCGCAAATGCGATTTACTTGGAACGAAACTCGACATATTCCCTGAGGTAAACAAATACGACGCTATTATTTTGGCGGAATGTGACTTGCGTATTTTTGTAGTTTAATGTCAATAGAAAAAAATTACATACATGCCAAATCATAAAAATTTATACATATTGCTAGCGACATCTACTAGTAAAACCGGCAACCTTCAACAAACACACCTGGTAAGTCTCCACCTATAACAATTTGGCTTGTATTGAGGGAGTTTACCATAGTAACAAATTAAGGTCATTACATTTCAGTACATCTGTTGGGCGGTTATACACAGAAACAAACGAAATTTCCTCACCACTTGTAGTGAAGATTTTAAGTGCTATTCGTACCTTTTCTAAATGAATAGTGTCTCCTATATCAATAAGCTTAAATTTGTACTTCTCTCTTATACAGATAGCTATGTATTTATTTATTTATTTATTTATTGTTGCTATTTACATTTTTTGCTCTGTTAACTTGTCTGATGAAGTTGTAGCCGCGAAAATTAATATTGTGTTTATAACTGATATTATGATTATATCAGGCTTATGATTTTTTAGAAACAAGTTAAAATAATGCTTTTATGTCGTGAATTTTAAGAATTTGCATTCAAAAATATGCACTTGAAAGATTTATTACTCATGATTAATTCTTAGTTCGGTAAGTAAACTGAAAAGAGCTATCGACTTTTCATCATTATTTTTTAATTGTCTGTAGGTATTTGTGAAGGATGTTATTTTTTTTATGCAGCCAGATAGATTACTTCCAAATAGTCTTACTCATTCATTCTCTACAGTTTGAAACAGTTTTACATCAGACACTTTTTTGGAGATTTTAGATTTCGTGTACATTTTCGTAGTTTTAGTCTTTGCGTTTTGTACTTTAAGAAATTTTGTTGAGTTATTTTGTGTAAATGAAGCATAAGAGGCAGACTCACTGGTAGGTGCTTTTGTAAATATTACTTTATTTAACAATGGTTTAACCTTAATACTTAAATTATGGCGCTGGTTAATGCGTTTAATTAATTCAAGCCTCTTAGGACATTTTGAATAGTTTGCCGGGTGCGCTTTGATTTATTTACACAACTAACTGGAATACCTATATTTTTAACAAGCTGTTCGGTTTCAGGCTCGGTAAATACATGTTCTTTGTTATTATTTTCCTTTGATGGAATTTTGCATTCACCTGGACCGTGTTGGTCGACACATTTGACGCAACGATAGGGCATATGACAATTGCAGTTTTTACATTGCGTTGGTAACATGGATTTCAATTTCTCAAATTCCACTTTACAATTAAGTATATATTTTATATTATAAAACTCAGATAAGTTAGAATTGGGAGACAATTATATCAACCAGTTATCTTTTTTAAATTTTGAAAGTTTAATAATATTAATAACTAAATTAAGTTCAGTAAATAATTAATTATTTCCTCATACTCGTATACATTACATAATTTCTTTATAACAATGGTATGTGGTTTTTCTCCATTAGGAGTGAATGTGTAGAATTTACACTTCTCCTTTATCAAGAAACTCTTAATTTTTATATAATCATCTATAATACAGGTACTAATATGTGTGTGTGACATTTTTGTTGACAATATTAAATGCAAAGTGTTTGTGATTTAGTAGTAACTTTAACTTATTAGCTATCTTTTTTTGATTTATGTTGTAACAGATAAGTGTAGGTGGGTTATCTTTCAATTTACTTTTTTTCTTAGCAGATATTGTATAGTTGGACTATTTTGTTGTTGTCCGAGTAGGAATGTCAACAGAGTAAGTTCCTCTCGAAACATAAGGTAGCGAAGGAAAAATTTCATCTCCATGGTCAAATTGTTCCATATCCGGGTCATCGGGTAATTTAGGTGTTGTGTCGCTATTCGGTTGCAATGAATTTCTTTTAAGAAGGTCATTCTCTTTTTGAAGAGTAGCTTTTCCTGAGTTAAGTCGTGAAATGATAGATTTCAGCTCGCGTATTTGAGCAGAAAATGACTGCAGCAACACTTGCATTGACCGGCTGTTCTCTACTTCGTCAAGACACTCCATTCTATCACACTGGTTAATGTGTTGTTTACGTTTCTTTACGTTTATTATTTTTGCACTTTTTAGGTGGTTAGTGTTTTCAATTGCTTGTTTTAATTTGTTATTTTTCACTGCTTCCCATTTGGTGTCACCTTGGGATTTATTTTTCTGAATATTCAATTGTGCAACAACACTTTGCACTGTTGACACTATTGAACTATTAAGATTTTGTTTGGTCTCATCTTGGTTTAATGGTATTCCCAAGATATCGAAGGGGTTGTTACTAATATCTTTTTCACTCATAATAGTATTTTTATAAGTTTTTCTTTCACTATATTTTAATTTATTTTAATTTTAGTTTTTGTTTTGTATACATACATATACTTTTCAATATTATGCACTTCTGATTCACTTCAACGCACGTCTACTCTCCCAAGCTTTTTTAATATCGCATATAAGATGCTATCGAGCATATTGTTTGAAGCACTAAACAAACTGATCGGACCTAATCAGTGTGGCTTTAGACCCGGCAAATCAACTGTTGACCAAATAATCAACATGCGCCAAATCTAACAAAGACCCATGACAGAAGAATCGATACACATTACCTTTTCAACGATTTTAAAGCAGCATTCCACAGTAAAGTAAGGAATTGAATGGATGAAAGTATTTCAGCTTCTGAAGTATTCGATGCAGGACCCGCCGGTGGTCTAACAATAAAAATAAGGAATGAAGGGCGCGCTATGGTTGATGCTTTAATCGCTTAAGCGGTACATACGCTAATAAAGAAGAAGTTAACTCCGCTTAGGAGCAGGCCAAGTTAGTGGAGTTAATCGGGTTCATCTACTGGAAGCTCCAAGGATGTGTTTTTGTTAGAGTTGAGCTTAATTGTGCAAGTATTAATCGGGTATCGCGAGACAAATCTACCTATTTGACTGTTGTTCTTGATGATTGGTTTTCGATGACGCTATTCATTTGAAGAAGCTTAATGAAGATGTCGATAGGCTTCGTGAATGGCGTTTAGAGCCTATATTGACAGGTACTTCCATCACTCCTTGTAAAGCATAATAAAGTGCGGCTTAACTACGTATATGGATGTCTCGCTATGCAAATGGTGTTAAGGCAGACTTCCTGCTACAATTCTCAAGGCGTTGGATTTATTAATTACATCTCGTTGGTTGCCGGCGTCCAGATTGGTTCAGCCCAGTTTATGATAGGATACCTATTTGCCTTACAGGTTGCAAGCTGGGCTTTTTTGAGAATTTATACATACTTTCACTAGACCCAGATGTTTTTGCATCTGGATGCTTATTATGTCAGGGCCAATAATTTGGGTTCCAAAATTTTCATAAATCTGCAGGTAAGTTATCTTTTCCTTGCCTAATTCCCACATATTCTTTACTAAAGAGATGCTATTAACGAGACAAAGGCGGAAAAAAGTGAATCCTTGTTAACTTACTACTAGAACAGCCATGAATTATAGTGGCAGAAAGATTATGCTGCAGAGAAGTTTACCAAGCCTGGGCTGTTCCGCTCTAATATCGCTGGTTTCAATTAAGCCTTTGAGCCAAAATCACTTGTCTGTGGTGTCAGGATCGAACTTAAAATTATTCAATCTCCAATCGATGTCAATGGAAAGGAGTATGGTCCGAGGAAAGTATGCTCATCTGACGGACCTTAAGGGTCGAGTCTCAGCGTAATCGTAAAATATCAAATATCCACAAATCTAAAGGAAAGAGCAGGAAGTTAGGTGCTTATTATGGCGGTTCTACAAAATATATTGCGCATAATCTTGACTTTTTTGTATTAGCTAAGGAGAGGACCGTAACGATTTTATAAAATATGCTATTACAAAAGTAAAATCCAACAATTTAGGATTCAGAGTCAAACGTCTAAGTAATGTCATCGCAAATACTCGAGCTGTGAAGATTTTCGTTTGAGTATCCGCAGGCGAGAACGAGGTTGGCGGTACAGCAACAACAACAAGGGTTAGCAGCTCGTAGCACCATGGGACAGAACAATATCTTAAATTGTAGAAATTTATCCGCTCGGATGCGAAATAGAATATACCGTAGGTCCCTATAATTGTTATTCATTTACTACATTCACCCAAATCGCTCGCATTCCAATCAACTCATCCACGATTATACCGGCATTAGAAATTGTTTGCCTTTACGAAAGAAATCTAACTATTTTTGTTATAAGCTTTTAGTGAGCTATACGTAAAGGTTTGATTTGCTTGTTTAAATTAAATATTTTTGTAATACAGCAAAGAAAAATGTTAGGCGTGACAGCTGTTTCGGAGATCACCACATCTCCTCATCAACGTATCCTGACTTAATAGACGAGTGCTCTATCACTGAGCTAACATCAAACGGCCTCCATGCCAGGACTTGCGGTCAGGAAGGTTTCGTTGTGTGTTTGGTGGGATTGACGATTGACTCATGATCGGTCTGGCCAATAAGAGAGGAATTGTGTTTCATCAGGACAACGCTAGGCCACCCAAATCGATAGTGACTCGCCAGAAGCTCAGAGATATTGGTTGAGATGTTCTTATGCATCCACCTAATAGTCCGGACCTCGCACCAAGTGGTCAATATCAGTTTCTATGTATGGCGAATGATTGGTTGTTGAAGAATTGGCCTCAATAGAATAATACACTTAAAACTATTTCAATTGTTTTTGCATTCTATGTACATACAAATGTATGTAAGTACTAGGTTTATTACGATCTCAATCAAACTCAATACTCTACAAACTATACAATATCCATACATGTGTATATCTTTATTATCTCACAAAAAAAAATAACAAAAGTACAAAAAAATACTTACAGTATGATAAATAAATTTATTCTTTCTTAACATAAATTATATCTTGCAGTTTCGCCATAAGTGCTTCCTTAACCAACGTATTAGCTTGTATAGCCTTCGTCTGTTCTTCTGTTGCCGTTGTTTGCTTCTTAATAAGTTCAAGTTGTTGTCGCTTTAAATCATTACTAATTTCCATTTCTCTTAACTTTTTCAACTCTAAGTCATATAATTTATTCAATTGAATATTTTTCATTTGTTTTCTTCTTTTTCGCTTTCCTTGATTGCAATTCACTGATTCAAAAGCATATGAACTATCTTCAATGTAAGAGGATTCCTCTACTTTAATTCCATTTTCAGCACAGTCATCATCGGTATAAACTATTTCAATTGACTGCTCCGTAACGCTTGTAGCATCCATATTTTGCAGCGAGGGATCCGCCCGTAGCTCGGTACTAAATTCTGACGTACTGGCATCGTCATTTCTTTCCTCTGTTGTAAGATTAATTATGCGTTCCTCCAAAGCCGAGAGCGCTTTAGAATCGCTGAACTTCTTGATGGTTTTACACTTCTCGAAGGTGTGAAGTCTAATTTTTAGTGAAATTGAGAAAACATAATTAAATTTTTTTAGTGCCGCCAAAGTCTAAAATAAATAATTTATTTATTTTTTTGTATGTACACATGAGAAATATTAACATATAAATATTAGGTCAAGTAATCAGTTTGTTCGGTTTTTTATTGATTTTTCAAAATATGATAACTTTGTGTACGTTTGTCCGATTTAAGTCAAATATGCGCCGTTTTGTTCGTAAACTTGTTGCCAACTTCATTATACCCCTCTCGTAGAAGGCTGCGTCTCTATTGCCAAAAAACTCAGAGAGCCAATTTTCACAGGCCTCTCTTGGGCCCAACTTCTCACCATTAAGCGCGTTCGCCATGGACAGGAAAAGATGGTAATCACTTGGTGCCAGGTCCGGACTATAAGGTGGGTGCATTAGGACCTCCCATCCGAGCTCCTAGAGCTTCTGGCACGTCACCAAAGACGTGTGTGGCCTGGCGTTGTCCTGATGGAACACAATTTGGCCTCTGTTGATCATCTTTGATCAACATCGCCATTCACCAAACGCTTCAGAAATGGGTCGTTTTTTTGCAATTCAGCAGCGATTCGCAGATGGAAATTCGGTCCATCATGTTTTTTGCGTTCGTGTGACACTCAAACATCGAGCTTCTTTTTGAATTCAAGGTTATGCAAATGGTTCCAAACGGTTTTCTGGCTTATCTTTAGTTTGTCAGCAGTTAAATAAGCGCTCACGTGATGGTCTGTTTCCACTATTTCCATGATTTTATCGCAATTTTCGACGACAGGCCTCCCGACGTGTGGTGCATCTTTGACATCAAAATTACCGGAAAGGTACCTAGCAAACCACTTTTGTGCTACACGTTCGTTTACAGTATCGGGCCCATAAACTAAATTAATTTTTTCAGCCGCTTTGGCTGCTTTTTCGCCTTGATCGAAAAATATAGCGAATTTTCTTTTTGCTGTCAAAGACAAACTTTTAGCGCGAATAAACACGTTTTCAGCACCGTATAGTATGACATGATGCGACCGACACGTAACACTAGTACTATGGACAATAACGCCATCTCTTTGATAAAAACCGAACGAACTGATTACTTGACCTAATATATTAATGTATATTGAAAGTATAAATTTCACGTTGACTAAAAATTTTCAATTGATTCGGTAGAAACATTTGAAAATGTTGTCCCTGAAGCAGTTATCAATATAAATTTCATTTCGTTTTTTTACCCGAAATGTTAAATCGGTAACATATAATGTTATAGCCTATTTCCACCGGACGTTAAATGCATTTTGGCTTAAATGCATTTAAATGCGATTGCATTTAAATATCGCATTTAAATGCTGAATTCCCATGTGTTTATTGTTGTATAAAAGTGTGTTAACTCACTTTTCAAAGTGAGTTAACTCACTTTCGATAATTTAACAGAAAATGTTATGATAGCAGTCGATGCTGTCACTACTAATGTAAACATTTCGGAAGTTTCGGTATATTTCATACCAGAGTCGTGTATTTTCGGAGTTAATGAGGGACGGGACTTTTATTTTGCCCGGTGAAATTTTTTCTGCAAAAATTACTTTTTTGCGTTAGTTTTAACATAAAATCATATATTATGTAATTGGAGAACATAATGCTGCTCCTCTTTCAAAAAAATAGTAGAAAAAAGAAAAAAAAGCAATGGCGGAATCGCAAACGATCCCCTCAACATAAAATTATGCGTGGCACTGGTAGCTATCAGCTGATTGAACAAAATAAATTGGAAATGTAAACAAAAATCAGCTGTTTGAGTTAACTCACTTTCGGTGGAAACGTTTGACATTTCATTCACTTAAGAGAGGCCTTAAATGCATTTAAGTGCTCGGTGGAAATAGGCTATTGAAGGTTAACAGATGTTGTTAAACGTTAACATAGCTAGCAGCCATTTTAAAGTCTTCGTTAACAATAAGTTTGTGCGGTTTCAACATTAACAATTTCAATTCGACTCGATAACATTGGGGCAAAACGAAAAATAATAATTTCGGTAAGTTTATTTTTTATATTAAGGGGGGAGACTCATGTAAAATTTTCAAAAAATCGATTTTTTTTTTCGATATTCTGAAAGTATACTATGTTGAGCGTGTACTGACGAGCCGGAAAAAAAAATCTCGAATATTTACAAAGTTATAGCTAATACAGTGGAGCGGGCCGTACTGAACTGTACTGTGTACTGAAACTTTAAACGCGATTATCTCGAAACTACTTTTTGAAAAACTGCTCGTGTTGTAGCTCAAAAAAGTATTGACCGATTTGTTTGAAATTTGATGAGGCTTTTCTCTACGTTACTACCGGAAGGATAAACCTAAAACTTCAGGTATTTTTGATTGATTATTTATTTTTTTGGGGTCAAAAGGGTCAAAAAAAATAGCTCAAAATCGTAACTTTTTTTTAAGGCTGATTTTATATTGGATTTTATCCTTTTCTTTTTAATTTTATAGGTTTATCCTTTCCGTTTATATGTCTTGAAAAAAAAAATTTTTTGTTTGGTGTTTCAGATCAACGGTTGATGAGTGACAAATGGAGCAGTTTCGGACCTCGCGTTAGAGGCAGCCTACAAGACATCATGCTGAGCCACCATTTTGAATCAAAAAAAAAAAAAATTTTTTTTTGTAATCTTAAAATGTTAAATAGAGTTGTGTTAAAAGTTCTAAGCAATTAAATTATTTTATCACTGTAAAAAAAAATATTAAAAAATGACCGATTTCGAGGCATTTACATGAGTCTCCCCCCTTAACAAAACAGAAATGCATCGATTCGTTAGTTGAGCATCTCTGTTTCAAACAAGAAGTTAGTCCGGCATTGTTTACACTCATCAATTACTTAAACAATGAAGCTTTTAGTTGTTGCCTCGACTTTTTTTAGTTTAAAAGAAGCATTTTAATACCTTTGAACATGTATAAAATAAGTATACCTTCACTTTGAATTTATCAGAATCACAAAAATTTTATATGAATTGTGATTTTCTCGTTTGTACATTTTGATCTGTTGTCACTCTCTTCTTCTTTTTAAGCAACTACATCATAAATATAATTCATATGATTTTATTTACTCCTCTTCTGATTGAAGTTTTAGATTATAATAAAATATTTGTACGAATGACAGATATGATCACCAAAAATATCCAATGTAAAACGAGAAATGTTCACAAAGCTCAACAGTTCGGAGCTCAATGAAGTAATTCCTCTGCTGCTATATACCTATTCAATGTGTTTTGTTGTGTGGTCACATGTATGTATGATGTACATATGTCGCATTTGCTTCCTTATAATTATCTCCCAATTCACTACTTTTTGTACATATATACGAGTATACATACAGGTGTACATAAGATTATGTATGATTGTTACCTTAAATCACGCCAATATTTCCTCCACTTTACACTATCCTTATGTGTTCCACCAAGTGCATTAAGCGCCAATGTCAGCTCTTGCCACTTTTTCTCTCTGTACTTCATGTCAGCCATGGTTATGAACCTGAATATGAAGAGCAAAATTAGTAATTTATGCTTTGGTGAATATGTATGTATGTATACATTTACAACTAGCTTAATCACACATACTTATCATTAGCTAGATCAATATTATTCTCCAAATAATTAATTAAATATAATTTCTGTTTTTCACTGGCACGTTTTCCTCGTGATATTTTTTCCATTTGATATTCACTTATAAATTTTTATTTTCATGTGAAAAAATGAGACGTTTGTTGTCAGCTAGTATATATAAAATGAATTGGCAGCATAAAGGAGATGAAAAATTTCCATTTCGTTTCACTCTTTATTTTCACATGAAAATAATTACGGCGAATTCATTTTATGAAATCAAGCGAATTTACCTTGGTAGAGTGAGGCAGAGAACTTTCAACAACTGCTAATTCTACGTTCTCCGAGTGAGGGAGCAATGAAATGGTAGATAACAGAATATTATACAATGAAAACAAAGTTAACGCACGTACACACATATATTTTTGTTGCTCAATGGATATGTGTGTATGTTTGGCAGCAAGTACGTATACACAGCCCGCATTGTATTCTGTTAGCTCCGAAATAGTAAAAAGCTCTGCTGAACGCTAAATGCTAATATTATATATTTCATTCTTGTCTAAAAACTTTTTTAAACGTAACAATAAATAATATAAGCCTCCTCTATGTAGTTTATAAGCCACTGCTTTAGAGGAAGCTTAAGTAAAGTTGAATGTTAAACTTCTGCCATATAAATAAGAAATATCTCAAACTGCGAGGTTTGTTGCCTCACTATGTGCTATGTACGCTCACTTTATTCATGTGCTACACAAACTGTTAATGCAGTTTGATTTCAACTGAAGTAGTAATATTGTGGACGAGCTCCATGAAATAGACAAAATTTGCAATTCAAACTGTGAGCTACCAGTCATAAATACTGTTACAAAGCTCTGTTTTCTTACAGTCAATCTAAAAGTATTTGCTTGAGATCTTTTGCATGAGTTATAAGAATTGAAACATTTTGCTGATGAATTACGTTAAAAGTGAAATAGAATAAAATAAACTGAATTACAATGAAATTAATTTGCCTTACGAAAGACATAAAACAAAAAAAAATTGAATTAAACTTAAAATGAAATAAATTCATATAAAATAATATAACAATTCAATTGAAATAAAATAAAATCAAACAAATTAAATTATATTACAAAAAATAAAAAATAAAATAAATAAAATGAAATAAAAAATAAAAACAAAAAAAAAAATTAAAAAAAATTAAATATGTAAAAAAATGATATAACAGAAAGTAAACTTAAATTAAATTTATTCACTCCATTCGTCAATGTTTAAATCATTATAGATAGATACTAGTACCTATTCCAAATCATGAAAATGTTGATGATTTCCTTAATGAGCTTTCTGACCAGGGCCTTTTTCAAATAAATAACAACCATAATTTGGGAAGACTTTGGATTAATTATTTTTCGTTCCGTCATTTTCTGTAAACCGAGATGACTAATATCCCTATATCCAGTTGTAGATGTTCCTTTCAACTTTAATTGTCCAACAATTACTTCAAAAGTGAAAAATACTTGTTTTTCAATTAAATGCAAAACAGCTTCAAAGATTATGGAATTCGGTTTAACGTCCTTCCTTGGTGTGGATAGTAGATTTATTGACAGCACGCAAATAATTTCAAACAAACAAAATTTCAACATATCTAAGACAAACCGAATGGGCAAAGGCTGTATTGATCCACATACAATACACGGATGCACATACGTGTATGTACTCGCATGTACATATGTATGCATTGCAGTTTGTTAACATTCATTTGTTTTTCCATTTCCTCCTTATTCCTATTTACTAATTAAGTATTTCACTTGAGGCTCTTGTTGTTGTATGCCTTTTTATTTATTACATGCGACAGTGAAAACTACACCACCATTTAAGTGAATCAGATTACAATGTAATTTGAATAGCTTTATAAACTTCTTAGAATTCACTTCCTCCAAAAGTTATACCTAACGCTAAGAAAGGATCACGATTTTGCCCTCGCACATTTTCATTTAGATACAATTACGATGTTTGTTCGCAAATCTCATTAAGAGAGAAAACAACAAATTCCGTCACCACGACATCAGTCTGTTGAACTAGTATTTAACTAGTGTAAAGCTGATACAAATTTCGTTCCTTCTTTGAAAGAAAGTGGAAGAGAAGTGTTACATCAGTTGATTTTACAATGCAAGAAAAGAGGTGATAAAAGTCGTGTGAGGACTCATTGTATGCAGGACATAAGTTGGGTACATCGGGGTCAGGTCTGGATGAGTTAAGTCGACTACAATATCCATACCTTTCCTGTATCAGTTTTACTCGAGTCTCTCTTGGCAACACATGCTCTAGTCTGCAATAGGCCATTGTATTTCGAGTACGCCATTCACGGGAAGAGAGCTTATGAAGGTTTTGACGGACGTTCTGTCCAGCAGTTCAGTTCTAAAAAGGTGTATTGAGTCAAGTCACGATGATCTCAGCGGTTTCATTCCAGCGGAGCAGATATTATACAGCATAACATTCCATAAATAGAAGCATAATTGTTTCATGGTGTTAGAGCAACATCACTAGGTTTCCCATCACAGACCTCTGGTTTGGGTTTAAGCGCGTCTCACTAGTTTCCGACATTCAGATCGATGCTGCATAGTTAACGCTGGGTGGTCACTTATCTTGTCAATGCGGACTACTCAATGTCCGAAAATAGCACTGAATGGTTGGCAGGGACAGTTTTGGTTAAAGTGGTGGACTATCTGGGTGCTTATGGCGGAATCCATGCAGATATGCTGCAGGCCTCAGGTGATGAATGATAGGAACAGGAAGGCCTCATTAGTCTCCGCTGAGCGATATAGGCCGAAAGCCTTTTGAACCTTTTACTTGGTGAAGTTAACCGCCGCCAGTGTTTGGCAGTCAGCTTTTTTGGGGTTGAAAAAGTTTAGGTGATCCGATCGAAACAATTATGGTACTAATAGTTATTTTCACTATTATGGTAACAAAGAAAAATACCTTTGAGGACGTAATCAAAAGGATTCTTTCCTCTTCGATGAATTATTTGATAATTTACGCAAATCAATTTTGTTTATGACCGTGGGTTGACAAATACGACAGCAAACTCAGATGACACCATATTATTTGCCGTCAAATATGACTTTATGAAAATCAGGCACAGATTTAACGATTCTTTTATCTTAACTTCTGTGCAACTCCAACAAATCATGGCATAATCCTTATACCAAAAGGAGTAAGTGTCGATTATATGAATCCAAAGGATTTTAGTCTATTACGGGCATAACTTCTTAAGAAACAAAACCATCATAAGGGGCACCAGTCAATTGAAAATGATGTAAGGGTATTGAATTTGGATATGGATTTAAACCCAGCTGAAGACGGCATGCTACTCTTCAACTGAAGATACAAACCGCTTACGTTTAAACCTCCCCTGAATAATGTCGTATAACAAACTTAACAAAGCTAGGGAACAAGGAAGGATATAACTACTCTACTTATACGCTTACAAAGCCACAGCACCGAAACATGAGTCTTAAGACCAAAAGCTAAACATGACTTTGTAACGTAGCATTCGATATGTTACAATATTTGTATGGTAGCTACCCTACGACGACCCAATAAATATACCGTCGTGCACACAGACGACCTCTTAAATACGTACATACCGACGCGCATACATACGTATGCAACTGGAGTAAACTTCCCATCGTCCTCTCTGTTCTCTATTAGCCTTGCAGCTTCGTGACAGAGATGGCAACACCTCCGTTCCTAGCTACTATTGCCACCTTTGTTCTCTATTAGCCTTGTAGCTTCGAAACAGAGATGTCTATTCCTTCCTTCTCTGATCTCTCCTAGGCTTCGAGGCAGAGAAATCTACTCCCTCCGATCTGTATTTTCGACATCCGCAATTTAACAGGAGGCGTGACATGAGCTTAGCTTCTGCGTGCCGCTTCGTTCCTATAACGACGCCGACGAGACACTTGGGTAGACTTGAAAAGCACATAAGTGGGGGAGCTGATTTTGAACCGCTGAACCGATAAGATCGCACGGACGTCAAGAAGAGTAACGAGTAACCGTTGGGTTAGAGTGGTTGGCGAACCCTAGAGCTGCTGAAATGCCTCGGCAAGGACAAATCCCGACGTTACAACGTTGTAAAAGGAACTGTTCCATCAACTTCCACGAAAGCACTAGAAATTCTTCCGCACATCTCCACGGTAAATTTCAAGCGAGTTGATACACGGATAGACTGAACGCAACTCAGCCTGAGAACGATCAAGATGAGAGGGCAATTGCAGCTATTTTTCAACGGGCTCAAAACTTAATGAGACAATGGGCTACAGGATCTACTTTCTATTGTTCTCACCCAACTTCGGCGTGAGACTACCGGACCATTGCGGCGTCTAATAAAAAACCTACCACATCGTGAAAGCCGCCGCCTGATTAAACCTAGAATAACTTACCAATCTGTTGCAGCCAAACTGCAATCAGATCTCTTCAACCAAACTGCATTACATCAAAAGTGACATTAATTGTAGGGGCCTTCTCAACAGTCTCACGAAGAATCACAGCACTCCCATGATCTGAGTACGCGAAAGAAAGATGTACCTACCAGGTATGTTTGTTGAAATTTGATAAAGAAAACACTTAATTTTCAGAAGAATCTCAAAATGCTTTTATTCAAAGTATTGACCATTGGTTTCTACACATTTCGCCCATCTCTCAGGCAAATTATGGATACCATTCCAAAAAAACTTTTTCTCTTTCGAGGCAAATCATTCGACGAGCCATTTTTCGACTTCTTCAAAATTAGCGAAGCACTGCTCCGCAAGGGAGTGTCCCATCGATGCGTAAAGGTGATAGTCGGACGGGGCGAAGTCTGGAGAGTACGGCGGGTGCTATAATATTTCCCAGTTAAGTGTTCATTGTCTTACGGCCAAAGCGATTTGGCCTTGCAGTCGTTGGGCCAGCTTCACCAGGGGAAAGCCATGATTTTTTTCGCTTCGGGTTCTCAAAATAAATCCATTTTTCGTCCCCCGTGACAATTCGATGCAGAAAAGATTTCATTTCGAATCGTTGAAGCAATTGCAATTGGGTTGGTTCAACATGCAATTCCTCGTCTTCGAACTTTTTCGCTGCACCAGGATGTTCATTGTCTGTCAAATCGAAATCTCCACTTTTAAATTGACGAAACCATCTCTCACATGTTCTAATCACTGGAGCATGTTCACCATAAGTTTCTACCAGCTTCAGCTCCTTTTTTCTTTTGATGAAATAAGAAAAGCAACGAATGCCGCAAATGCGATTTACTTGGAACGAAACTCGACATTTTCACTGAGGTAAACAAATATGACGCTATTATTTTGGCGGAATGTGACTTGCGTATTTTTGTATGTTAATGTCAATAGAAAAAAATTACATACATGGCAAATCATAGAAATTTATACCTATTGCTAGCGACATCTACTAGTAAAACCGGCAAACTTCAACAAACACACCAGGCAAATCGATCAGAGGTCCACTTCCCGAAAGGCAAAGTGTTCCCCATATCAATTCAGATATAGAGTTACCTGTGTACCAAATTTTACCTAAATCATAGGACTAAAAAATAAATTAGATTTTTCCAATGGATGTGTCCCAGGTCCACTTTTCAGCAAACCTTTCTTATCGGGAACATACGTCATATACCTTTCAGGTTTCAGGTCTCAAACGCCAGTGGTTTAAGCTGTGGATTGCTCCGTCAGTCAATCAAGACAAAGCGTTTGATATTCACATATAGATTATACTGTAGGGCGTAACCACTTATTGATGATTGCAAGATGGGAATATACCTTTGTAGGTGCCAAAGAGGTGATCTTGAACTGGAAAAGCTAGAGAAGAGAATGAGTCTTGCTTTGGATTATGAACGACTCCAGCTAAATATAAAAATTGTTGCTTTAAAGTTATCACAAATTGCTCAGTGAAATGAGCGTATATTTTATTTAAAGACTTTCCGTTATGACAGTCTCACAACCACAACTAATCATTCTGCAATTTTTTTTTGTAGAATATCAAGATGTAGTAGCTATCCTTCATTAAGTTTTATCAAGAAAACGTTAAGTTTAAGTAAAACTAAGTCCTCAGCTAATCAGCGCATGGAAATCTTAACTAATTCGTGGCTTAAGTCGAACGCACATATTTTTATATGCTTGAGTGAAACTTTTTCACGCATCAAGAGAGCTTTGTAATCCATAAATATATACATGTAACTATGTAAAAAGACGTGCAAGTAGACGAAGTTATAGCGCAGAAGAAGAGATTATATCGCTGAAGCAAGCGACATCAGCTTAGCTGGTGTGGCAAGTCAAACATCTTGGAAGCAACTCATTTCAATGGACTTATTAAGTACATAAGTAGCTAGTAAAGCTTTCATTCATTTTGTTTTACTCGCTAACATTATTGCTGTTAATTTACGTTTTTGTTGTTGTCATTAAGAGCCAACACTTACCAACCAACACGACAACCAGCTCCAGCCTCCCTTGAACCAATCCCAGTCGCCGACTGCCAGCCACGGTTTACATGACACATTCCGTTGGTGGGCGAATAACTGCACATCCGCGCTAAGCTAATTCCAGGCAGTCTCCAAATCGCTACACTAAATAATTGGCTTAAACAACAGATTTAGTAGCTCAAGTGTTGCTAAATTAGACTTATGTATGTATTGAGTTGTTGAGCTGCTATCAGCCTTGGTTTAGCTGATTTGCAACAAGAAAAGATGCCACCATAGCTTCATGTACGTATATATAAGTATTTTTAATTAATTTAAATTGCTTGTTTTTCTCATTATTCTCATAGTCAGAACGGATTTAAGTAAGCCAGTCGAAGGAGATCATTGAATTAATGTAGGTAAAGCTCCAGACAATGTTGATAAAGAAATTCATACGAAACCTTAATAGAATCGGGAAAAAGTGCAAGGATATTCTGATCGTTATAACATATCCTGATACGTCGCGGGGATGAAATTTCGAGTATGTTGGAACTTAAGTCCAGTACCATAGATCGAATTGATCAACATGAAACAATTAATGGAATGGAAATTTCGATCTCTGCCTAGAACATACTATACGCCACTTGGACATAGGCCGAACAGTTGTTTAAACAATTACTAATGTTACGGGAGGGCACACTTTGGTTAAAAAGTGATAAAAAAATTTAATTGTTTTGTATGTATGACCAACGACAGTTGTCCTTAATAGAGAATACATTTAAAGAGAGGATTATCGGCATATTTTATTGTTTTACTTCCAATAGGCAAGCTGAAAAAGGTTATGCTGAGGATAGGTCTCTTAAAACCCAGTATTAGTGTAACCAAAATGACTGATATCGAAAGAAAAATAATCTTAACTGGTATACAAAAATCAATTCTTTGTGTAGTCTGCGTAACCCGAAAAAAATCATGAACCAAGCAACCGTACCTGCTCACACAACCAATGTCCAAGGTCACTATTTACCAAAAGTAAAAAAAAAATCTTAAATTTCTCTAAAGCTTTCGACACTGTAAACCATGATATTCTACTGTTAAAACTGAAAACTTATTTTGGTTTCAACACATCAGCAACTAAGCTTATAAGAAGCTACTTATCGGACAGATATCAGCAAGTTCAGTGTGGGGATGTAATTTCAAATCGCAGAGAAATCATCTGTGGAGTTCCTCAGGGCTCTATTTTAGGGTCAATACTTTTCAGTTTATTTATTGTTCACTGTTGCGAAAATTCTTCATTACATCTATATGCCAATGATAATCAGATTTACCTATTCACGTCCCATTAGTCTTGGTGAAGATTTAATAGCTAGATTGAGTGAGGATCTAATAAGAATTGAGGAATGGTCTAACATAAATGGTCTCTGTCTAAATGCTAATAAAACGAAGGTACTTCCTATTAAAAGTAATTATCTTAATCTCAGCAATCTGTCACCAATTGTTTTGAACGGGGTTGAATTTGAATATGTTGTTAAAAATCTTAGCTTCAAAATTAATGTCCGTCTAAATTGTGAAGATCACATACACAATTGCGTAATAAAAATATATTCGACATTACGAAATTTATGGCATACATGTGATAGTTTGCCGATTAGAATAAAACTTAAAATAATTCAATCCCTTATTATTCCCCAAATTTCTTATTTTGAAGTCGTATATGGTACTCTAAGCTACGATTCCAGGTACAAATTAAATTTAGCTCTAAATAACGTAGCTAGGTTCATTTACTGCAAAAAAAAAGTTTAAACACATCTCTTTGTACACCAAAAACATTCTCGGCTTCACCCTTGAGAATTATCTCAAGGTTCGTAATTTAATATATTTATTTAAAACCATCAAAAACCGTCAACCAGGATATCTTTTCGGCAAAATAAAGTTTGTGCAATCTTCTCGCACTCACAATATTGTTGTCCCCAAATACAAAACTTTGACGACCTCTAGATTGTTTTTTGTTGGTGCTGTCAGAATTTGGAACTCATTACCAATTTCAATAAAATGTATCAAAACGATTGGATGCTTCAAAACGACAGTTACAAACCTATTTGCATAATACCCATCCCTATTCTCCTTACCTACGTGTATGTCAACATACTGTTGAAATCCCTCCTTTTAGACATAATATTATTCTTAGTTATTCCTAAGATTTAAAAAATTAAATTGTAATTCATTATATGTTAATATGTGTACAATGAAAAGACTCTGTGTCTTACTGTACGGATAAATAAATGAAGTTGAAATTAAAATAAACTTTATGAGTGGAGAATAAAATCTACTTTGCACTGCTTCAAAGAAACCGATAGTTTGATTCCATTATCTGCAATTGTTAAGTACCAACGTTGAGCTAAGAAACTAACAAAAAGCGTACCAATTGCAAAGACGTGATGTTTCATTATTGGTAACCCACACAATTCTTGATAATCCGTCAAACATTAAGTGAGCTTAATTACCTACCAGTTGGACTAGTTGGATAGTTCAGATACTATAACGCTATGAATATAAGAAACATTATATAGTGTAAAGAGATTAATTTAATTGTTTGTTCGAATTTATACATATATCCTCCAATTCGTGGCAATTAGAAATATAAATTTCCCACAATTTTGGGTGCTGCCGGAACCAGGACTCAAATCCTGGCCTTTTGAATGGTAGTACACACTGCTGCGGCCACCAATTTCGATTTGTTAATCCGTTAAATATTATATAAGCAAGAAGATGATATAGGCGCAATGGAAAAATACTTACGCCTACAATACATACGAGTAGAACTAACATTTTAGGAGAATCCTTGTTCATAAACGAAAACCGTGAATGGTATAAGGTCGACCCTTGCTAATTCGAAACTCGAGGGCCTCTTAAGATATTACGAGTTATCGAGTATTTAAAATATCAAATAGTTAAAAATTTTTAAGAGTAAAGAAATAAAACTTCGAATTATTGAGTGTTGTAATGAAGTTATAAGTAGTTAGTTTTTTAGTGGTTCTATTGGAAGTTGTATTCAGCGGAAAGAAGAAGAGTTCAGCGTTAGACAGTGCTACGTGTATTGTCTGAAAAGATTATAATTGTCGCTTTTATCGTTTCTGTAATTGTTAAAAAATGTTAACAACTGTTCGTCAATTATGATATTCTTATGTGTAAAAATATTTGGTTACATACATACTTATAATCGGTGTTCTTCTCTCCTATCCATCATCAGGTGACTAAAACCGAAGGCTGTTTTATGTTCTATTTCCGAAAGGCTGTAAGTCTTAGAGAGATGGTCTGACGTTAAAATCGAATTTTCAGTAAACGAAACTTTGTGAATCTCAGTCATTATTTGTAGTCCTGGGTAGGCCTTTAACTCTAAAAAATCTATCCTATCCAATCTGTGAGTTGTTTGAGAAATAATTCGTAATCTTTTTTGGCCTTATTCCACATCAAAATTTAAACGTATACACATAATTGTATAAGGCAGTATGATTGAGTGCGACCTACAGTATTTACTAACGGTAGAGCAGGTGCCGTGTCATCAACGTCTGAGTTTTACGCTCGTTTCACTCACACATTTACATATCCTTATACAATACTACTGCGTATACGTCAATGAAGTTCTTGCTAATTTGAAAGAGCCTGGTATTAAATGGAGGTATATTAATATGCGCGAGGTATGTCCCGCGGAAAACTAGACTAAGAAACTTTTGCCAACGATTATTTTGTAGTAGTTCTAAATGGGCAGGCAGTGAATCTTGTGAAATATCTCTTAATTTTCGCTGAACTAGGAGGTGCATCAGTACCAAGTATTCCAATACAGGCACCCCACAGGGGAAAGTTCTCTCTCCCCTTCTGTGGTTTCTCACAGTCAACACGCTGATGCGAAAGCTTATATATACGGGTTGTGGCGCTGAGGTGAGGCTAAATATCTGGGAATAATATAAGATAGCAACTCACCTGTAACCACACGTCTGTAAGGCAGCAATCATTAAGATATTTGGACTAAGATCACACATTGTGCTCTGGCTCTATAAAGCGGTAATAAGACAATATTGGGTGTATGTATTAATTCGTGAGGTTTTCTAAGAGAGGGCTCTACTAGTATTATTTCGCGTCGTGTTCATCTGTGGCTATATTCATTTCAAAGGTACTGTCATTTCGCATCGTTTTCAGTAGATGTCATTTGTTTTAGCGTGAACAACAACTGGTTTCATTCATTTGAAAATGTCGAAATTTGTGATAGATAAAGTGTTTTTGCGGGGAGTGGGGCCAACGGGCCAAAAGTGGTTCGCACTGTTTACAAGTGGCAATTTCGACTTAGACGACGGACCAAAAAAATTTCAAGACGAAGAATTGGAGACATCGCTCGACGCAGATGCATGCCAGACGCAAGAAGAACTTGCAAAAGTATTAGGAGTTGATCAAGCAACCGTTTCCAGATGAAAATCAATAGGATTCATCCAGAAGCTTGGAAATTGGGTGCCTTATGAATTAAAGCCAAGAGACGTCGAACGTCGATTCTGCATGTCGGAAATGTTGCTTCAACGCCACCAAAAGAAGTCATTGCATCGGATTGCCACTGGCGATGAAAAATGGATTCATTAAGATAAACCAAAGTGCAAGAGATCGTGTGTGAAGCCCGGCCAACCATCGACATCAACGGCAAAGCCGAATATCCATAGTGCCAAGGTTATGCTACGTATTTGGTGGGACCACATTATGCGCTCTATTATGAGCTATTGAAATCGGGTCAGACGATCAATGGGGACCTCTACCGAAAACAATTGATTCGTTTGAAAAAGGCCATCGCGGAAAAACGACCAGAATATGCGACCAGACATGAATCAATAATTTTTCATCATGACAACGCTCGGCCACTTGTTGCAAGGCCAGTTAAAAGCTATTTGGAAAACTGTGGGTGGGAAGCTCTACCTCACCCGCCTTATAGCCCAGACATAGCACCTTCCGATTACCACTTGCTCAGATCAATGCAGAATGCCCTCGTCGGAGTACGCTTCACTTCCGAACAGGGTATCAGAAATTGGCTCGATTCTTTCTTGACCTCAAAGCCGGAGAAGTTCTTTTGGGATGGGATCTACAAACTGCCAGAAAGATGGGCAAACATCGTAGCTTCCGATGGGCAATACTTTGAACATTAAATGTATAACAATTTTTTCACAATAAAGTCTTAATTTTCGAAAAAAAGCTAACGAATTAATGCATACGGAGTTACTCTCTGGTGTCCATCACTAATAAATCTACTTATAGGACCAACATGGAATTAGTCCAGCGGAATCACTCATTACAGTTGCGCTGCCCTCAACTTTTACGAGAGCCCTTCGAAATTCTGCTCAATTTTCCGTCAGACCTATAAGGAAAACTTCATACAGTCAACGCCATAAGACTAAAATCGGGTTGTAGAGTTTACTTTGAACCCCTTAATACGATAACCCAACCTATTACAATAAATTTTGACAGCCAAGCTGCTATTAAGTCTTTCCAATCTAATCATACCACCTCAAAAGTGTGATTAAACATAAGTGGTTTGGGTCCCAGTCATAACCACTCTGCTCATAGTTAAAGTGGTAATACCGTTTTCCTCTGCAAAGTATCTGCTAAGACTAGCCTTCATCATAAGGGTCAACAGTAGACGCCAGAAAGAAACCACTTGCAATGTGATAAGACAAATCTGGCCACCAATCGAGGTAAACAGAACTAAGATTCTACTCCTTCCAAACCGGACCTTTACAAAATTAACAACACTCGTAATAACCGGACAATGTCTTATGGTGACTCATGATAAAAAGATGGACTGATTCTCAAACGACATCTGTCACAGCTGTAGGAACAAAGCTGAGGGAGGATCGGTAGAACATTACCTCTGTCACGACCTAGCTCTCAGTGCGGTCCGTTATTATTCTGTTGGAAATTTCTTCTTCGATTGCTTGCATCGGTAGGCATCATTAATCCTCTGAATTTCATAAAACACACCAAGAGGTTTGGGCATTTGGAAAGGTGAAAGGAATATCTTTAACAGGACCAACAAAGGTATTCCAACGAGGGTTTCGGGATCAAGCCACTAATTAAACTAGCTAGCTGTGTACGAATATATTGGATCGGCCATGTTTTCAGTAGGACTGACCTTGTACAAATTGTCTTGCTATGACTTTTTCACAACATTCAAGCGAGAACAAAAGACTTCAGCATTAAATCAAAAGCTGATTTGCCTTGTTCAAGTGGTGACAAAAAATGTTTGCTTTCGGTTTGTGTTGCCATCACAACCGGAAGAATGATGGAAAGGCAAAAAAAAAGAATTAAATTCGGAAACGTTCGCATATATATAATATGTAGGTATAGGTATATGTTCAATATAAGTATGCATTTATTCACATTTAACCCACAAAACAATTTTTTGCTTTGGATTCAAAAAGAAATATGGGTTAAGTAATAACTTATTTTCCGGCTCGCCAAAAGTTTAATTTTTTTTTAGTTTTACCCAAATTTTACTAATTACACTTTCTGTGAAGACTTAAGGTTTAATTAAGTATGAATTGCTCCACTAGATGCTTACAGATCTACACGTATATTTATAATACTTTTAAATTCTATTAGGATTCTTTTAATGAAGAATGGTCTCCAGATGAAAGCAGCATACTTAATTCTTATTCTTATAAGAGGAACATAAATAAAAGTCAATGTGTAGGGCGTTGAAAACAAAATGAAATTTTTCTACCTAGATATTCTCACTTTTTAATGGGTTATATCGAAATTGGTTGCATATGACAATCAAGATATTGAAAAGTGGGCTTAACTATACAAGCTTATACATACAGGCATATTTGCAAATATGTGTATATACATATATACAATACATACATCGGATATTTAATATCGCTTATCTCGTAGCATCGTACTTTGTACATCGAACGACGTAAATTCCGGTTTGCACAAGTTTCAAAAATAAAAGAAGAAAATAAATATAAATATATGTATGTTGAATTTCTGAAAATAATGCTTCTGAAGTCACTTACTTCGCCGTACTCGTCCCTCCCCCGTAGCACTTAAGCCTACTGAATGAAAGTTGTAAATATATAAATCTCTTCCGAAATCGATGGCAGGTGGCAGTTGGCAGTTGACAATGAGTGCTACATCTGTTCGGCTACGGTGAGACTTAACATGCCAACTCAGTGCATGTATTGGTGTTTGCATGAAACGCTGATTTTGAAAATAAAATGCTGAATCAAATAACGTACTGTATGTTTCTTATTTGTTTTCTTTTTATTAAAAAAGAATTGCTTAATTCATCATAAATAAAGTTACAAAGTACACTCTATTGTCTTATGAAAGAATATTTAGCATTGAACAGGTAAGCTGTGTGCTGGATTTGAGGGAAGAGTTGTTTGGGTAATAAATTATTTGTTATTATTTTTCTTAAAAAATGGTTAAATAATTTCATTACACCATTGACATTTTACAAAATTTTAATTTTTTTTAATTTCCATTGGACAAAGCTCATCACAAGGGCTGTTTTTGGAAGCCCCAAACGGACAAAAGTGGATCGACTTCGAGAAATGGTTATCTGTAGTACCAGAAAATTCATTAAGGCACATGGCTGTTGCTAGATCGAAAATCACGCAACCAAATCAATCTTGTCGCAGTAGAGAAACTCATCCGTCTCTGTGTAACAGTCAGTCAGCCTTTTTTACTCGCTCGCTCATCTGAGAGCACTCGATATAAGAGAACTGCATCTAAAACTACAGCACCACGGCAATAATTGAATTTCAAAAATTACAGAGAAAGAGGAAAGTCAAGCTGAATTGAACAGACTACCTAACTAGCAACGTTGCGGTGAACTACAACATATGGAGGAGACAGGGATACCGAAAGCTGAAGAAGGAAGCAAGACGCATTTGAAGAAACAAAGAAAATGTGTCAAGGAGTGAGCATGAAGAGCTTGAGAAATTGGGCCGACAAGGGCAATGCTTGAAAAATCTATGAAAAAATGCGATGACTTACAAAAGGTTTCATGACCGGAGTATACTATAGGAATATCAGATAATTAAGTGTCCAACGTCTAGAGCATACTAAGTGTATTGAGGGAACTTCTCCAATCTGCTTCATGCCAGTAAGCGCGCAACACCCAAATATAGTTAACCCGAATCCCTAATTGATGATGATAGTAAAGACGCTAAAAGAACAACAGAACTATTTTTATCTCGAAATTAAGCTATATTAGCTCGTGTTGTATGGCATGTGGCACCATCTTGTTGAAACCACATAATGTCCAAGGGGTGTTCTTCAAATGCAGACCAAAAACAGTTGTTTATCATATGACCATACAGCTTCGAATTGACAGTCTCACCGTTGTCGTTTTCTCTGGCCCAGAGAGCGCATCAGACAGTAAGTTTTTTGTTTTTAATGTGATGGTCCCTCTTCAATTATTAGATCCCCAAGTGCGAAATTTTTTCTTATTTACTTATAAAAAAAAAAAATATTAAAAAAAGGCTTAATCGAGCAGAAAGCAAATATGTTCTGAAGAACTTGGGGGTAACGAAATCTTCGCCTAGCACGTACTGATGGCAAAGCAGCCTTTTACGTAAAAATAGCTGTTTTTGTAAAGGCTCGAGTGCAATTTTAAGCATCCAATTTAGTAAGAACTTTTTAAAGGTCATTAGTATTATTTTGACTTACATATTTACAAATCAAATACTACACGTACAATAATGATTAATTATTTACATTAATAATTGCAGCACTTCCCTATTCCGTTTCGCATACATATATGCTTTTAAACGCTTTATTGATTTTTGGCCGATCTTCTCCTTCAATTTTTGGCCTGTGTCTTCCAACAAAAGAAAATACAGCAATACACTTTGTTGGTGTTCCACTTCTCTAATTTTGTCAGGTTACGTACCAAAGGTCTTCCCCGCAGTATCACTCACTGCTACTGCTACCCACTCGCCTACAGCGATCGTATAATTGGTTGTGTCAAAGTCGTTAAGGAATTGGGGAAGTAAGGGGGTGACGGCTGTCGAGCGGGCCCAAGTTTTAATAAAAAAAACACCTTTTTTGTTTAATTAAATTTCACAATATGTTCATTTCACTTTAAATTTGTCTTTTCACTAATTTAGTTATAATTTGATGGTTCTAATACAAAAAAAGTGTCCGCGTAATAAAGGCTTGCCGTGCGCGAGAGAGGGCTGTAGGTTTTGGATTGAATTTTCGTTAGCTCGAACGGCTAAGCCGCTAAGCTGTCGATCGGCTAACGAAATTTAAGCCAAAAAGGATATGGGAATTGGCGCGTGATGGGGCACAGTGGGGAAATAGTGGGAACAGACGGGTAATTCCACGCGCAAGGCAGTTACATGCTAATTTTAGGTTGGTTTAAGCGGGCGCTTAAACATACTCCCCGGCCTGCAGGGACGTGTTGCCCAACGCATCCTGTGGCGTTTGTAGGGCCCGGATAGCGTTTCCGATTGCGCCTCTTGCCGCACGGTTGCAGAAGGCGGGCGTTTGTAAGCCCGTAGCAGTGCGCGATATGGTGCGCGTCTTCTTTCCTCGCGGTCACCCCGCTGGTGCCGGAACTGGAGTCGCTGCCACTTCACGGCGCCTTGGTTCGCTGCGCCTGTGGTGGTGACTGATTATAGCGCGCTGGATGTGCGCGCTTAGTTGTTGCTTCTCTCTTTGCCACTGGCTGGCGTGCTGCGTTGGTGGCCGGCTAACGTTGTACGGATGCGCCTTTATGCATCAGGATGTGATGCTCTTTATGGCAGCGTTTACAGCTGCTAGGCGAATCACATTCTCCCGTCGTGTGCGTCAACACCAGGCACTTCATGCAGTAGCATTGCGCCCTGGCTACTACTAGGCGTTGCGGCGGCTTCATCGCTCTGAATGCGCCACACATGCGTAGAGGGTGGTATTTGTGGCAGAATGACACTGGAGGCAGTTTTCTGCCAAGGGCCAAGGGCACGACCATTTTTGTCGCCATTTTCTGGAGCGAAAAGATCAAAAAATAGGTCGGACAGTATTAGGGGAAACTGGATGGATATTTAGTTTTACCCTGAAACAAATGGAAGTTTTGTTTTATATGCTATTCTATGAGCTAAGGGTTCTCACTAGGAAAGAAGCACAACGTGATAACCCCGTTTTGGGTACGTACATCCAAAACTCGAATGTAGTTATCCGGTCCACGGGGAACATCTTCAATTCGACCGAGTCGCCACTCGGTGGGTGGTAGTGGGTCTTCTTTGACTACTACCAAGTCGCCTGGTTGAGGATCTCGCTGTGGATTCTTCCACTTGTATCTCTTTTGAAGATCTTTGAGATATTCCTCTTTCCAGCGGCGACTGAATTCGTGGTGAAGGACTTTAATCTTCTCCCATCGATTGGTCAATGAAGGGTCTATTGCGTTTGGCTCAGGGATGGCCATAAGCGGTGCACCTCGGAAAAAATAATCAGGAGTGAGGGCAGTGAGGTCAGCGGTGTCTTGCGAAAGAGCTGACAGAGGTCTCGAGTTGAGAACTGCCTCAATTCGCACTAATAGTGTCGTTAATTCCTCAAACGTAAACTTATGGGATGCAGCGGTTTTTTTTGAGATGTATTTTAAAGCTTATCAACATCTGCATGCATTAAACGGTACGCATTTGAAAACGACTGGGGTATATCCCACCGATGTTCATTGACGAAAGAAGAGCAAATTTGTTTGAATAGTTTTGGTTTTTTAGTCAAATATGCGCGTGGAAAAATGGAAAAAGTCTTTCTGATTTTGTAAAATACTAAAACGCCATAGAAATACTATTAGTATATATATATATATATAATTGGCGCTTTGTAACCGCTGAAGCGATTTTAGGCCGAGCTCCTCCTCTAATTTGTGAATTTGCGTCTTAGAGTTTTTCCAACAAATGGAGGGACCTACAGTTTATACTAAGCCGCCTCCGAACGGCTGATGGAGTTTTTATGAGTAGTCTTATTTCATGTCAGAAATACACTCGGAGGGGTGGACATTCCCTGCCGAGGGGCGACCGCAATTAGAAAATTTAACTTAATTTTATTTAAATTAATTTTTCCATAACTTTTTTGGATGTTGGTGCACCGGGATTTGATACTATTAGTTGTTTCTTAAAAAATCCATCCCAATATGACAGTAATCAACGCAGTGGTAGAAAAACAAAAATCGACGATCAATGCAAACACCAAATTCAACGTCATGCGCTCGTTGATCAAATGAGTTGTATACAAATAAAGCGTCATATGTGTTTAAACGTTACAAGAATGAGGATTTTTCAAATAATACATCGAAACCCTAACTTGAGACACCTTTCTATGGAACCGGAACCAGATCTATTGCCGCGACATATAAGCTCGCGTTTGGCATTTGCAGACTAGTACCAGTTTTGGGATGAGGAGTGGCGAAGCGTGATCTTTAGCGACGATAAAGAATTCAACTTCGATGAATACAAGAAGTACTGGTATCACACACAAAACGCTCGGCGCTCCTGCCTCCATCGGATTCATTGCTGCCTTTAGTTATGAAGAAAAAACTCCGATTTAGTTGAATTTGCAGGCCAACTTTACGGTGATAATTGGACATTTCAGCAAGATAATGCTCCGATTCATAGTGTAGCTTTTACTAAAGCGTTTTTTGCGTCCAGAAAAATACCGGTATTGGAGTGGCCAGCTAGGGTTTTTAAGAATACTGACCCTATTCATTAGCACCGCAAAAGAACTAAAAGCTGGATTGCCTCCAGCAAGAATGGTCTACTATCAGTATGTCCCCGCTAAGTTCTTTAGTTGAATCAATGCCATCTCATCTGACCCAACTTAAAATAAAAAAATTAAAACATGTTAACTACTGATACTTTAATTTATATCAAATTAAATTTTAGAGCTAATAAAAATCAGTTTGGGACCATGACCATGACCATGCGCATATAAATATTCTATGAAGAATAACTTTTTTTTAATTTTGTCTTGTGTATAAATTGAATTCAAGTTTAATTTTTTTATATAATTTAAGTTTGAAAATAGGCATTTAAACAAAAATAAAACCTCAATATATACACATACGCACATACGCACATATATTTTCTTGACTAAGGTACATGTATTAAAAATCGGGTGGATATTTGGTGTGACATTAAAAGGATCCCAGAAAGCTGCAGAGAACTGAGTAGCAAAATATGTAATTATGTAAAAATTTGAGAAAAGGTATTCCTGTTCTGAAATAAAAGCTTCTCATTGAACTTTATGAGCCTTTTAAGGCTTTAGCTCGTCCTCCAAATTGTGGAGTGTGTCTTTACGTTCTTGTGACAAACAAACAGATCTACAGTTTATTTTAAGTCGCTTCGTAACGACCCATGTATTTTTATGAGAGGATTTGAATCATCCCAGAAATATACTCGGAGGAGTTAGCGTTCCATGAAAGCATCTCCAATATTCTGAAGTTTACTTTTGCTGGAGGTAAGTTTCCTCATCATCATCATTTCTCCAGTTCTTGTAGCTGAAGTGAGGCTCCAACCTTTCTGAATGCCTCTTTATTAGCTAAAGTATACTAAAGTATAGGATGTCAATTGCCGTTGAAAATTTATTTTTTCTGTAGTGACCTCATTTTAACCAAGATGAAGTAAACAGTTCGATGATCCTTATGTAACTACATATATTATTATTATAGTTAGGCCTGTTTTGGAACATAGTTATATTATATGGAGCTCACTGAATCATGCTTTTATTTAACATAATGGAGTTTGATAAGAAGAGGTTTTTATTATTTATGTCAATGAACGTAGTTCAAGCTGCTCATAATGAATAAATGAGAAAAGAAATTTTGATATCAAGAAATATTTACTCAATTCCGTTAAAAAGTATGTCATTCTTTTACTCATATCCGTATTTTTGCAGTACCGCTTTATATCTGTGTAACCAGTGACCCAAGCTAGGGATAGTCTGTTCTGTTCAGCCAACTACTGGACAAGCAGACAAGCACTTCTTTAGAGTGTGTGGGATAGAGCCTAGACCTTTAATTGCTATCTGTTATTCACTAAATGGAAAAATGTGTGCGCTCTTAGCTCCTGAATTGAACGTTCTGAGAAATCGTACTAATCCTTCTTGCTTTATTGCTTATTGTAAATCTGTTGCCAAAAATTTAATACATATTACATATTACATAGATTTCAAAAAATATACCTGTCCCTACGCTTCAATTTATGCTGCCACTGATAGCGCTTTTTATTTATAGTACTATGTCCTACATATATATTAACATTTTATTAATACGAAAACATATGATGCATATTCGGATATAATATAGTATATATGTATGTACGTGTACGTATATATATATGCATATGAATAAATATCGTTTGTTTTTTGTAACATTTCGGTAGCCCTTGGTTTTGCGGTTGCACGTATAAATTGCAGAGATTCCAATACACCTCATCGATTGGTTGTTTAATAGAGGTCAATTTTGCCACTCACTACCATTATTACTGACAGCGTTACTTTAATCGAACATCTGCTTCAACTATTGGCCACCACGACACCACCAACATCCTGCGAGGTATCTCATATGGAATATTAATATTTTTAAATAAATAAAAATCCACTTTATGCTCCAATTTTCCAAATATAACATATGTGCATATACATATGTATTGAAATAAGTGATAAAGGTATTTACAATACATGAAACATGATAAGCTATACATAACTACATATGTAGGCATTTTACAAGCAATATTTATTTTATTGCAGAAAAAAAGTGAGTACTTTTTTTATTTAAAATAAATTGTTGGTCACGTTACTCAGTTATTTATTTATTTAACGATTGCCACTACTGTAACACACTTTATAGGCTTATACTATGTGTTTAAAATAGTATTTTTTTATTAATTTTTTTGTTCAAAAGAAAGGTAGTAAAATGTGGCAAAAGGAAGGTTATATACATTAATGCAATGCTGATCGAGTTGTCGTTTTTGCTCTCTTCACGACATTTTACAAAAAGTATTTTAATTTATGTAAAAAAACATATATTACATATTTTTCGGATTGATATGGTCTTTATTGGTTTTATTCTCAAATATTTTGTCACTTTTAACTTTATTAATTCTCAAGTAATTATATTTTTAGTCGAATATTTTCAAAAAAAAATATAATTCAAATATTAAATTTGATAAGGTAAGATAACTGGAAAAATAAACCGTATTCACACATAAAACATTTAAGTCGAAAGCTGGCGGTCGTTATTTTTATTTTTTTAAGAGCTAGAAACTCTTAGAATATAATTATATGTATGTATGTATAATTGGATTATAATCGATGATGGATTTTCGGTTAAGATACTCCCAATAACTGAAATTAACTTTAGCCAGTGGGCTAATATATTTTAATTCAGTTTTTAATATATGATAACTTATTGCGAGGCTTCCAAGGCGAATTTATCAACGAGGAGTTGCTAGAGCTGCGTATTCAGCTTCATTGTGAAGGCTGTCAAAATGTTTGCTTATGTTTTGTATTTTTGTTAATATTTTGCTTTTTATTTGCTTACATTTAATTTTAATTTCTAATTGAAAAAGTACATTTTTTTTTTTCAAATACAAATATGGATCGTTTCTGAGCTGAGTTGTTACGGCTATTAATCAACGCACTTAGACCGATAGGCCCGTTGTTATACCGCTATGAAGCTGTAATCTTCACCTTCTCATATGTTCAAGCCATTTCGTGTAAAAGAAGTCCTAGTTTTCAATGGATTCTTTCTATGTGATCACAATCTTTGGAGTAATAGCCTGATAATATTTTAAGATTTTTTCGCGTCCAATTTTGGTCATAGTTGTCTGGTCTCGTTGCGCGTTATCTCATTCAACCATCTAATGTTTGCGTTTATAGCAAAGGCCAAACTTATTATGTGATTTGTCGTGGCAAAGATAATCCTTCATCCCTTATAATTTCGTTTGCCGTGAAAGAGTTTGTGATGTTCGTGTGACTGGGTACCCAGACCACGGTAGTATTGCATTTATCTTGCTTCTTTTTATAGCCACTTTTGATATGGTATAGTTATCCTTTATGGATCTGATGGTTGAATATATCGTAACTGATAGTCCTGCTACCGTAGATTTGAGCAGTCACTCAGCGGCTTCCATGATTGCAAACTATTCTGCTTGGAAGACGCTGCAGTGGCCTGGTAATTTCATGCTCATGTGAATGGGTTGGGTTGTGAACATGGGTTTGGCTCTATGATCGACGGCATTTGTTTTTTCCCGTTCGTTCCTGCTTCATATTCCTCTTTGAAGAAATTGTCTAAGCAATCCGTTGTGCTATATATTTACATATGCAGAACGTGGAGATCTATAATTTTCCAAGCTCCACAAGATGAAGGATCTTCATCTTTCTGGATTCGTGTTAGCCAAATCAATTTTAAAAGGGGGCTTAGTATGCATAGACCATTGTTTTTTAAAAGAAAATTACATTTATATAATATAATATATTCTTCCAATACTAACCATACCACGGGCACTGCATCGAATACTTTCAAAGCTGGAGTGCCTTCATCCATTTGAACAACATGACCTAGCCAGCGAAGCCGCTGTCTCTTCGTTCGTTGAACTATCTCAATGTCATCGTATAGCTCGTAGAGCTCATCGTTCCATCGTCTGCGGTATTCGCCGTTGTCAACGCGCAAAGGACCATGAATCGTTTGCAAAACTTTTCTCTCGAAGACACCTAGAGCCGACTCACCAGATGTCGAACGCGTCCACGCTTCTGCGCCATATCGTAGGACCGGTATGATAAGCGACTTGTAGAGTTTGGTTTTCGTTCGCCAAGATAGGACTTTACTTTTCAATTGCCTACTCAGTCTAGAGTAGCACCTGTTGGCAAGAATGATTCTGCGTTGGATTTCAAGGCTGACATTGTTGTTGGTGCTAATACTGGTTCCAAGATAGACGAAATTATCTACGACTTCAAAGTTATGAATGTCAACAGTAATGTAAGAGTCGAGTCGCGAATGCCCTCATTCACTACCAGAGAAAGCAGAACCAACGGTGCGGTTGTTGTGACCAATAATGTCAATATCATCATCTTATAAAAGATTGTACCTTCTCTATTCAGCTCTGCAGCTCGTATTATTTACTCCAGCAATAAATTAAAGAAGTCACACGATAAAGAGTCACCTTGCCTGACGCCTCGTTTGGTTTTGAACGGCTCGGAGAGGTCCTTCCCAATCCTGACGGAGCTTTTAGTGGTGCTTAACGTCAGTTTACATAGCCGTATAAGTTTTGCAGGGATACCAAATTCAGATATAGCGGCGTAAAGGCAGCTCCTATTCGTGCTGTCGGCGGCTTTAAAATCAACGAAGAGGTGGTGGTGTCGAATCCCTTTTCACGGGTCTTTTCCAAGATTTAGTGCATGGTGAATATCCTGGTTGACTTACCAGGTCTAAAGCCACTCTGATAAGGTCCAATCAGTTTGTTGACAGTGGGCTTTAGTCTTACAGACAATACGCTTTTGTGGATTGGGCAGAGCATACTTAGGTTCCAATTGTCGGGCATACTTTCATCAGACCATATTTTTCAAAGAAGCTGATGCATGCAAGTTAACGGCAGCCTCCACACAGCTTCTTTACCGTAATTGTAAACAAAATCATAATTGATTCTTCTCATAAATTATATTGGAAGTCATTCTTTAAAACAACACACTTTGTTTACACAAGTGGCTATTGTTGACATTAACAAGCCTTCTGCATCTTTGCAGCTACAATAAAATGTTCTTATTTTATCTTCATTTCAAGATTAAACTATTTCACAATTCTGGGAAACTAAAAATAAGTAAACAATTTTGTAAGCCTATAAATAAGCTTGGATTTATATTTAAGTCAGTCTTTGGAGAATTACTGAAATAAAGACACGTTCGGTCGAAGCGAACTAAAAACTTCGAAATTTTTAAAAATTGTTTTGCTTGACGCAAAAACATAATTTGCACATGATCAGTTCTTCACCGCAGTATTTGACTAGTTCGGCCGGTAATCCATCGGTCCCTACCGCTTTGTTGTTTTTTAAGCGGACGATTGCTATTCGGACTTCTTCATAGTCGGGTAATGGAACATAAATCCAGTATACTCTGGGCATCTGTCTCTAACTCACCTCCCTGGGTCCTACAAGAGTTTGCTCCGGTCTTGACACCTTCTGTAAGTAGCCATATCTTTTCGTAGAATTTTCGAGCGTTCCTTTTGTCGGCCAGCTTCTCAATCTCCTTTTACTCACGCATTTCGGCCTCTTTCTTTGGTTCCCTTTTCAGATCTCGGTATATATTCCACCCCACACGTGTTGTGGTCGATCGCAAGGTTGCGAGGTAGGCAGTCTGTTTTCTCTCCACTACGACACGGCAGTCCTCATCGTACCAGCTGTTTTTGCGACCTTTCCGAAATCCAATGGTTTCGTTTGCAGCTGTGCGTAGGGAATTTAAAATGCCATGCCACAGTCGCTCAGCAGTCTGTTGTGATTGCAGGTTTTCGACATCGAACATTCCTTGTGTTTGTTGACGGGCGTTCTTCGATACACAGAGGCGCGTGCGTATCCTCGCTGCGACAATATAGTGATCCGAGTCAATATTAGGACATCGGAACGTGCGCACGTCTAAAACACGGGATGCATGTCTTCCGGCAATCACAACATGATCGATTTGGTTGAGAGTTTTTCGATCCGGAGACAGCCAGCAAACTTGGTAAATTTTTTTGTGCTGGAATCTAGTGTTACAGACAGCCATATTTCGGGCTCCAGCGAAGTCGAACAGCTTCAGCCTATTTGGAGATGCTTCGAAGTGGAGGTTGAATTATCCGACTGTTGTTCCAAAAAGACATTCTGGCTTCTTCCGTTCTTGTCCCGTCGATCGCATCTCTTGGATGGCGGTGATGTCAGCCTTTCATTTGCTGAGGACATCAACCAGCTGGGCAACGGCACCTTCCCAACTCCAGGTGCATGCTCTCAAATCGTAATCCCTAAAACATTTTCGGCGGTCGTCTGCAAAATTCGACAAAAGCGAATTGTATGAAGTTGTCATGATTTTAACAATTGTTACACTGAAAACAAAAACAAAATACACGGTAATTGTTGTATTTGTTTTCCTGCTCTCACCTTTATGAATTCGCTTTGGAGGCTTCTGATATCGAGTAGATTCAATAAAATACAAATGTTACCAAAAAATTAGTACAATATTTTTTTTCAAATATGTGCAAAGAAGTTGAGAATTCAGATCGGAGAAATTGTATACACAATTTGAAGAAAATTAATTAAAAAAGTATACAGAGTTCAATAATAAATAATTAGTTCGTGAAAAAGACAACGGCAGCCAAGACCTAAACTGTATTTTTTAAGTTTGAATATCTGTGTTCAGTAAAAAAAAACTTGTGTTAAGGTGTTAAAAAGCAACAATTTTTAATTAAATTGCTGTGGCTAAGCTGCCATGCATAAACTTTTTGATCCTTCTTAGTGCCAGATGGAGGTTTAACTTAATTCGTCTTAAAAGCGTCTTAATATCTAACTTTGAAACTTCATTAATATTCTGAAGTATGAAGGCCCTAGATGTTTGAGTTGCATTTTCGATAAGGCCGGACAGAAGCTGTCACCTCCACTTTTAACTATTAGCAATATGTATGTGCGTATGTACATACGTACATATGTACATATGTATACCTACAGTGGCTGTTGGTCAAACGCCTACCAACAACCACACACGCTAACAAAACAAACTACCGCACAAAAGGAGATGACAAAACCAACGAAGCGACCGGCCAGCTTAGTCAAGACGGCTTGGGTCGCTAGCTACGTACAATAACAACAAATACTAGCAAGAACAAAACCAAGTAAAATGATCACCGCTGACTTAGATAAACGAGGATCGCACAACAATAATTAAACACTAAAGCAAAGCTAAACGTAAATATATGTACACACATAAAATAATCAAAATATGTTTTTGGGGTGCACCCGAGGTGTGGTCCAACCAAACTGGTAACGAACCTACTCGCACTACTCCCGTGCTGCCGGGGGTAACTTTAACCCGCCTGTATGACTGGGCTCTGGGTGCGGGATGCTATAAGGATGGGTATGGGGAAAACGAAGGAAGCAACACTGTTGGCACGACAAAAAAAACGTACGAAAACAATATAAAAGACAAAATGATACTTAAGTTTCTCAGTCGGGTGTGGGTACCCAACTTCGGTGCTCCTCCGGTGATGCCGCCAAACTCCGGTTCCGTCACTGTAACACAATACAACTATGCCGCGGATAACTATTCCTACACAAAAATCAGGCTCCGACTGCCTTTGTACTACTGCCCCGTCTGGCAAAACACTATAAAACTCTATATATAAATTAAAAAAAAATCTTTCGCAAATATACGCACGCTCGCACAAAAAGGATGTTCACCCTTTCAAAGACTACGAGAATCTGATCCGGCACGCACTTACGAGCCAGGCCGCAAGCTACGCGTCGGCCTTCAGAATTCTCAGGCGAGTGTGTATTGGTGCCCAATCATTTGGCGCCGCCCCCATTACCCAAAGGGATAGAGTTATATAGCGCACGCCACCATGGCACACCAAGTACACTGGGATAATTTTCCCCTCGCCGTATAAAAAGTAAGGCGACACCCCTTTTTACGGAATACTCGCGCAAAGCATTCCGTTTCCCTAATATTTGTTAGTGGAGGAACCGTTTTGACGAACATCTCCTTTTGGAGACTTATAACACTGGGTAGGCACACACCGAGTGCAACCGTGCCAATAATTCATGGCTTTGAATTACGCAATTATTTGCCGACAGATGCCACTGCCAACGTTTAGAGTGAAAGGAATATTAGGCAAAACAAAGGAAATGAACAAACAAACACAAAAGAAGTTTTTGTTGCGGCCAGTACGCGACAAAGCAGGGAAGGTTTATCAACATCTCATGTCTGTCTTTCTGCTTGCATCACCGAGACATAGGTACAAAATCGCTTGCAGTACTTCTATATTCTGCAAGGTTAATACCTAAATAAGGATTTAAATTATATGGGCACACCAGAATACTATTATCTTTAAGACAAGACATTGTCATGCGCCTAATTTTCGGGGAAATTCCGACAGCTCCGACAGTAATGGAATTTTACTCCTATGCACTATCTACCAAGCTGAAATATTTACTGTAAAAATTACGACGAAGGTACTCCCAAAAAATTTTACTTTCATGCCGAACAAATTTGACAGAAGCTGTACGAGTACTATGAAAAGAGGCAATCAAAAGACTGACAATGAGAATAAAAGTTCCCAATTGTAGAGTAGCAAGATTGTGGGTAACGAAGGATGAACTATCTCTGGACAGGACGTTCCTATGTCCTTATTAGTCTTCTTAGGGGAGTTAACGCAAATACAAGAAATGCATTTGTATCGCTAGGTCAGGCTGTTTGTAATGTTAATATCAGAGCATTACGTTCACTTTCCATAATCTGTGAGTGGCCGGGGTTCAGCAGATAGAGAAAAAACTCCTGCTTCAAGTTTCTAAGAATACTGCAATGATTTTCAATCTGGAGACTTGGCAGGAAGTGTATCTGCACATAAAGTTTTTGTGTGTATTGTCTTTGATAACACTATAAGTCAGTCTGGAATCTATTATTTTGACTGTAAAAGTCTAAGTTTTTTTACAAGTCAAGACTTTTCCATACAGAAAAAAATCACAACCAGGCATATAGCTTCAACTGCCTTGATAGCTTTATTTTAGCACGAGGGTAAACTGTATACTTTTGAATTTGTTTTATTTAATACAACACAATTCAAATGCTCTACTATTTATGTATTATTACTTAAAATTTTCGACATTTTCCAAAAATTTCTGTTTGTTCTTTTTGACGAGTGCTGGGTGCCTGCAAGAGCACATGGAAACGCAAATCTATTTTGCGAATAATGTGGAAAAATTTTATTACAATATTATGGAAGCATCTGACTTTGTATCAACGAATGTCCGCTGTGGTTTAGCTACACAAAGAAAAGAGCCAAATATAAATGCTCCAATTGCACTCGATTGTATCAGCTCAGCATGAATTAAAAGTTCAGACAAGAAGCTTTTCAATTGATTTATCAAAGCGACTTTAAAGTTTTCATGGCTTTAATAGTATTTTCCGATTTGAATCTTTTTTTCCTTCGCAAGATTTTCAAGAGCGGCAAGGCTACCTTCAAACTTTTAAAAAGTTTAAACTCTTTTATTATCTGCCAGACGCATTTCATGCAGCTTAAAAGTTTTGCGTGTGTTTTCCGTTAGTGGTGTGTAGAGGTGCGCCATTCGGAGAATGTTAAAAAGAAGTAAATTTGTTTCTTTGTATAACGAGGTAAAATCTAGGTGATTTGTGGTTTAAATTGCTTGTAAAAGAAACTCCGATAAGTAAAGGAACTTTACTTTGGTTGGTTATTGGCTTTGAAAGACATGTGAGTTTAATAAGTGATTATCTTAGACCTATAAAACTATTTACTTCTCCGGTTGAAATCATGCACAGAAGATTTTTTAAGGCCACTTTTTGCACTTGCTAAAACACGATCAATTTTAACTTTTGCCCTTATGAAAACGGTAGACGATAGAAACCGGTACATAAAACTAATTTAATGCTTATTCTGCCGGCATTAGTTCCTCTGATACGCTTTTCTGAGACTTTTGAATACATACAAAAATTGTTTTCTTTTTGTTTTTCACAGCGGATGAGCTTAATGATCGGTCTTCAGGACAGTGCGGACTGTCACTAGGTTTCGTTCATCAGTGTAATGAAAATAAGCAGACTAATAAAAAAATATTTTGTGTAAATTTTTTCAGACATTAGAAACATTTTAATGTTTTCAAAAAAGTAAGAATAATATTCAATCCGTTCATTTTGTTGCATTGAATGCTCTGTATTAAGGACTAAGAACAAAATCAAAATTTTTGTAGTCACAATCACAAGGAACACCTGCTGCGAGCCGATTTAAAAAGTTCCTAAAGGTATGAAATTACTTTAAGTAAGTCTTTCCCCCAAAGGGGGATGTGTAAAGAAAACTAGGAAGAGATGATAAAAAATATATAAGCAATACTGATAAAAAAAAAAAATTAATAAATTAAATTATAGATTTTTAATTACTTTTTCGATCCAAAAATTCGAATAAAGTTTTTTTCTAACTGACAATAGTAAGAAATATGTAAACATCCAGGCCGACTGCAGTATCCACAATTTAAAACAAATTTTATTTAGTACAGCAGCAAACTTTTTTCCCAACAGAAAAAGAGGCAATGACAACAGCCTAGATATAGATGTTCTATAGAAATTCCAGCAAAATGTCAACAAGCGATGGGTAAGGTTGTACAACAAGTAAATATTCGTAACACTAACTGTTTTTTCGACACATTCAGAGCACACATTGGTTGGTAAAGGTCTAGATAATATTGGTCAAATATTGTACACTGTGGTACATATTCCCGCATTTATTGTAAAAAGTATACCCTTAAAAATCTTTTTCTTCAAGTTATTTCAATGCTAGACTGTATTTATTATATTCTCCCTACGTAGTCGTTTGTTAGTCGATATCACATTGTGTCGACATCGACGTCACGTCGACGCAAAATCGCTATTGCCGAAAAGTATTTAACTAAAGCCCTTAGCTTTGGCCATTGCGAAGGGAATTATGTTTTATCCGGACAACGCCAGATCACACACATCGATAGTGACTCGCTAAAAGCTTCGAGACCTATGAAAGAGTCATAATGATATTGCAATAAGTTATCGAGTAAAAGGATGGATAGTTGACATAAATCGGATAATTATCTCTATGGTAAAGAATGCCTTCAATTTAAGCAGAAATAAGGGATTAGTTTTTACTAAACCAATATTGGCTGGGTGCAAAAAAAAATTTATTTATACCACAGTGCGGTGCATACGTAGTTCTGCGCAAGAGTGAGTAACCAAAAGGTATTAGAAACGACAACAAGTAAAGAAGTCCTCTTTGTTTGTTAAGAGTTACATAAATAAACTTGACCACACAGCATTATTATTGTCAATAAACCTTCGCCTCTAGCACATATCCACAAATTGTGAACCTTTACAAATGTATTGAAAACGGCGGCACGTAGTCATTTAATACATAGGTGTATGCATATGCACACTGTTTTTGTGAAATTACATGTTAACACCTTTTACATAAGTGAAAATAGACAGGGGCGCAGATACAAGTACATAGTGGCGAAAAAAGTAACTGGAGATGTTAAAGATGAACGAGTATGGTGAGCATCGGTACAACGCAGGCAAAACATACGGAAAGAGACCTAATCCAAATTGTTCCAATTCGAAAGCCCAAGGGAGATAAGACCTAAAAAATCGAGCTGAACTCGATCAAATGTTAAAAATTTGCTCACTGTTTTCTTCGACTATCCTTGCGTAGTGTAACAGCTTGCGCCAAGCAATACTAAAAAGATGTTCAGAATTCCATAAAAACAAATCTTGAATCAGCAAAAGACGGTATTTTACGACTATGAAGAAGTCCGAAAGCAATCGTCCGCTTAAAAAACAACAAAGGGCCAGGGTCGGATGAAAGCATGCCCGATGATTGGAACCTAAGTATGTTCTGCCCAATCCACAAAAACGTCGATCCCACAGTCTGCGATAATTACCGTGGAATAAGCCTTCTTAACATCGTATATAAGGTCCTATCAAGCGTATTGTGTGAAAGACTAAAGCCCACCGTCAACAAACTGATTGGACCTTATCAGAGTGGCTTTAGACCTGGTAAGTCAACCATTGACCAGATATTCACCATGCGCCAAATCTTGGAAAAGACCCGTGAAAAGAGAATCGACACCACCACCTCTTCGTTGATTTTAAAGCCGCCGACAACACGAATAGCAGCTGCCTTTACGCCGCTATATCTGAATTTGGTATCCCTGCAAAACTTATACGGCTATGTAAACTGACGTTAAGCACCACTAAAAGCTCCGTCAGGATCGGGAAGGACCTCTTCGAGCCGTTCAATACCAAACGAGGTCTCAGACAAGGTGACTCTTCATCGTGTGACTTCTTTAATTTATTGCTGGAGAAAATAATACGAGCTGCAGAGCTGAATAGAGAAGGTACAATCTTTTATAAGAGTGTACAGCTGCTGGCGTATGCCAATGATATTGACATTATTGGCCTCCACAAGCGCACCGTTAGTTATGCTTTCTTCAGATTTGATAAAGAAGCGAAGCGAATGGGTCTGGTAGTGAATGAGAGCAAGACGAAAAATCTACTGTCATCGCACAAACAGTCATCGCATTCCCGACTCGGCTCCCACGTCACTGTTGATAGTCATAACTTCGAGATCGTAGATATCTTCGTCTTTCTTGGAACCAGTATTAACACCAACAACAATTCCAGCCTGGAAATCCAACGCAGAATCACTCTTGCCGAAGAAGCGTGGACGATGTCAACATCTGATAAGTCGGCTCTAGGAGTCTTCGAGAGAAAAATTTTGCGAACGATGGAACGATGAGCTGTACGAGCTATACGATGATATTGACTTAGTACAGCGAATGAAGAGACAACGGCTACGCTGGCTAGGCCATGTTGTTCAAATGGATGAAGGCACTCCAGCTTTGAAAGTATTGGATGCAGTACCCGCTGGTGGAAGCAGAGGAAAACGAAGACCTCCACTCCATTGGAGGGATCGGGTGGAGAGTAACCTGGTTCACTTGGTATTTCCAACTGGCGCCAGGCAGCAAAAAGAAGAGAAGAATAGCGCTCTTAATTTGATTTGGCTATAATCGCGTAAGCGGTGCCAACGCCAATAAAGAAGAAGAAGAAATTAGAGCATACTCGTATATGTGTCAGTAAACCAAAGGTGTGGAACATTTTCGGAGGGAAGCTCTTTGTTTATAGAGACTTTAAATTCTTCGTATAAAAGTTTAGTCAAAACGATATGTTATATAATAAGTCGAAAAATAACTTCCTCTAACATTTTGAGCCTATAACAGCTTTTCGAAATTACATTTTGATGGAATTCCTGAAGTTTGAGTTAAAAGGACAATTTAAAGGAGGAACTAACAGGTTATTGTTGACTAGTTTGCCACTTTTTTTTTTAAATATCGAGGATATAAAAACTTTCAAGGTCGCAAAAAAATAATTAGTGTTAAATTTTGAAATTCGGTTTAATATGCCGTCACGCTTATTCTGAGGTTCACTCGTGTCATGCTCGCCAACGTTGAAATAAAGACGCCAATCATCATTTTAAATTTGTATTCATAGTAATTTCGGCTGTAACTTCGTCTTCAGAATATGATTTATTCTTTTGTGCCTATCTGTTGTAAAATTATTGGAACATAATAAATTGAACCGGTATATTTAACGTAGATTACTTAATTAATTTAATAATTTATAATTAAAATAGCAATATACATATATAAATATACATATATAAATATACATATAATTTATTCTAAAACTATATTTCCATTTCACTTTGTTTCTATTTATTTTTACACAGAACGTTTTGTTGTTTATATGCTGCTTCCTTGAACGCTAATTCTTCCAACTCATTTCTATTTTGCGGAAAAAATTAGATCTTTTACAGGTTCATTTAACCAGCAGTAAATTACGCAAGTACATTTAAAGTTTGTCTGTACACGTTGCCAACAAATGCAGATAAGAACTCTGACGCTTTTAACAATAACAGGGCTCAAATCTACCAAAGTAACCACTACCCAAAATGGTTAATCGAGTTATGGTTCTTACATAAACTTTGAGGTTTTAAAAATTTACGTACGTGTGGCTACATATGCCTAAAACAATCCATAATTTGTTAAATTTAGAAAAATTAATGTGTTTTGGCTTTAAAAATCAGTTGTAAAATTGTTGATATATCTTAACTTGTTTTGCTTACTGTAAGTCGGAATCAGTGGGAAAATTCACTCGTGCTAAATTATGAAGCTGGCTTGCAGCAAGGCCAATATCAATTTTGCCTCACCACATTGTGGCGTACAACTGCAAAAAACTTGGGTGTCTAAATATATAAATATGTACATAACTCTCTGCCCAGATAATTGCGCGCGAAATTTTCCCACAGTCACGAAAAAGTTTGCTTTCTATTGGTATTTGTAGGATTTTTCTATCGAAATTTGTGCTTACTAAAAAAATTTAACATTTTTGTTTTTTTGGTTTTTTACGCTTATTTTCAGTTAAAAGTTCGTTTGTTAAAATAATTTCATAATTTCAGCGAAGTTCCATATATACTCGTACATATCTACAATATATGTAAATGCGTATGCTACTTTATGAATGGAGAAGTTATAAAAACAAGCCTGAAGTTTTTACATAAATTTACATAATAATTATGCATCATTATATGATTTTTACAAAATTAAAGTTATTCTGCTTTTTAAAAAGAAGTTTTCATATCAAAAGCATGGGAACAGAAAATTGTATTTGAAAGTAACATGGAAATAGAAATTTTGTATCGTGCTAACTGGAAAATATTATATATTTTACCTTTTAAGGCCTGTAAGGTTTCCTCTGACGTATGAATTGTCGTGATAAGGGAGTTGCATATAAATAGAAGGAAAGTTAAGAGTCGGTATATTTATTCAGCTGCAAGATTGAATGACCAAAGTTATTTTAAAAAATTACAGGGCACTAGAGTTATAAATCGCAGATATTCTTTGAAACTTCGTTAAAATTGAAAATACTATTTATTTTAGGCAGGTAGGTACAACAAATACAAACATTAGAAAGGAATAAAAGAAAAGACTACTGCAATAATAAAGATCTTCTCTGAAACAGTGGATTTGTCGCCACATACCATGACGATTGTCTGGTCATATTCCATTCAATTACAAATATGCTATATGGGTTGTAACCTGCCAACCGTTGGGTAGACTTCCAATCTCTGTCACGGCATGTCTCACAGCGGAGTTTCCACAAAGGGTTTTCGAACTACACGTATTTTCGCTAAAAATCTTGAAATGAAACACACACAAAGAGAGTTGTTTAATATATTCACATTATATGGTAAAATTATTAACTACAGGACGTTTTGGATTTGTGACTTTTCTTAATTCGAAGTCCGCCTTAGTCGCGATTAAGAACTTAAATGGCGAGTTAAATAGTTGAAATGATAGGTTAGCTGTAGAAATTGCGCTCTGTCAGTGGTTCCACAATATTAAGCATTAGAGATCAAAAGAGAAAGTGTTGTGTGAAGCTAATAAACCTTTCCAGGAACGCTATAATACTATAATTGAGAACCTCGTGATTTTATTTGAAACGACACCAGCGTAATATAATATGTTTATGCCTTTGTACAATATATAAATATATATGTACTCGTATATAAGCATATTTCAAGTAAAATAAAAATCATAGTAAAAAGCGAATCCTGATTTTGCTTGCTTTGACATAAGATATAGTTTATTTAAATTTTATTTGTAAAAAATACATTATGCAAATTTCGCTTCATCGGAAAGAAGAGTAATCACCGCAGGTGGCAAAGTATGATGGTTATTATTATTATTATTTTGGAAATTACAATCTGCACTATTTTCAACTGAGAAATAAGGACATAGTGCAGTGCGACATATACACATATTTGTGGATGTGCAGCCGAGTTATTAACCAAAAATGGTGAATGATGAGGTACTAGATGAACATTTGCCGGGTAAAGAGGTATGGTGTTTTTCTCTCGTTGAATATAACTCTTGGATGTTGGTCGTACCAGGATTTGAGCCCTGGCAGTTTGCAATGCTAACCAGCTCGGCTATTGCGGCCGCCCGGATATGTAGGTGCCTTAAAATTGGGGACTTTCAGGTTCGATTGAAGATCTGTTGATAGGCATAAGAGCGACAGTGGTGAATTTTTTAATTTGAAGAAATAGGAGCTGAAAAAACATTAAAAGTGTAGTTTACTATAATACAATGCACTGCTCAATTAGAACCTTTTGATTCATAGCAGTGAAGTATTTCGTTTGAAACTCGATTTCTACCATTACTGGACCAAAGTTTTCCTTTGAAACTACTTGCTCATATACGCAAGGAATGCAATTCAACGAACATTTGGGATGTTAAAATTGCATTCAGAAGGATTTCATCGGTATTGATATCAGTTAATTAAAATTATGCAAAGCTTTGTTTTTATTTATTAATAGTTTTATTCAAACGTTGTTACAATATTTCTTTTGATTTCATTCATCTTACATTAATTGTTTTTTTAGCAAAAAAATACGCTCTTCTAAACCATCGTATAAATATAATAAAAGCAATATATGTATATGGTACATATATGCTCACTACTGCCCTACTATATAGAGCTAACTATTTTAGCTCTGATTACCTTAAGGATCCAGAAGTTTGCTCTCCACCGGCTCACTGATTTTTAACAAATAGCCCAGAAGAACGATTGGTACGCTTGCGTTCTCCTTAGCTAGTTGTTCAAATTTTCTATATCCCTGTGTTAGTGCCAAACAAAAAAATTATCGAATTAGAATTGAGCTGCAAAAATGGTGTTTTTATATACCATTCATATACATGAAATGATATATTAACTTTGGTCAAAAGATAGAGACATCAAAACATATACCGATATGATCAGAATGACGAGTTGAGTTGTTTTGTCTGTTTGAACGCAAACTAGTCCCTCAGTTTTTCACCCAAACCACACGCATATAATGAATTATGCATAGGTACTGAAATTTATCGATATTGGAAGACTACATATAGCTCCCATACACCGACGTTTTCACAAATGAGGTTTTGGGTAAAAAATTCGCCAAAGGATCATCTAAACATTACTTGGTATTTTATACACGTACTTTCACATAAACATTGGTACCTCGTATACATATATTTGATACCGTCATAAAAGGTTTTGTATTACCTTTTTCTTCGGAATATTTAAGGTCTAAAGGCTGAACATGCGAACGATCTTGTGACACGAAAGACATAATCCAAACATGAGTTGAAGTTTCAAGATAATTAAGTAACTAATTCACAGTTGTAATCAAATTGCTTATGTAGGGGAGGTAAAGCAATGTGAACCATATGTAGGTACCCTGAAATGAAATACTCGTATTTACTCGCCAAGTGGCGCTGTGGACGAGATATCCTAAGTACTAGAGTTACTTTGGCTAATATATTTCGTGAAGAGAATTATGTGCAATACAAGTTGGATTAGAGAGTTTAGATGGATTCAACTAAAAATAATTTCAAAGTACGAAATAATTTATATTAACGGAACAGCAGTTAATTTTAAGTAAAGAAACGTCTGCTGGATCATAAAAAATATGTACTATAAGCCTAGTCGGCCAATAACTCGTCTAATTTCAACAAATTTTTTCTTTACAGAGCCTCAGGTGCCCTTAATACCAGATATACTATTTAGCCAAATATTTACTTTCTTCACAATTGATATCGCCTCCTATGCGAAGAACTTATATTTCTAACCTCGTTTTTGTGTACTTATTGATTTGTTGCAATAAAAATATGCAATAAATATGAGCTTGCTACAGAATGACCCACTTTTATATCTGCATACGCAAAGTTCTTTGGCTGAAGTGAAACAAATAAACATTTTCTGATAAATAAATGCATATACATATGCAAAATAAATATGTGTATATAAATATACCTATAACTATTTTAATTCTCTATCACTTTAAATCCATTCCCATATGTGCAGCTTCCGACTTGTAAATTTGCCAAACGACAAATCAATTTATTGTCATCCTGTAAAAGAAAGCGAGGCAAAGCAATGTGAAATAGACGCAATAGCATCACCTTGATACTGAATTGCACATCGTAATGTCACATTGTCATTTGTGTTCTGTTTCATACTCAGAGTTGGCATTTGCAAAGCATTATTGTGTCACACAAATGCACATGCGATGTTCATCGATGGGAAAAGTAGGGTATATACATAGCTGAAACACGCGACGCAGTGGTGGGAGGTAACTTGTAAACTTGGTATTTATATTTACGAATATAGCAAGACCATAACATACCTGTAGCGTGTGCCGACTTGCGGAAATATAAATGGCACTTCAATTGGCTGCCAATGTCTATATCTATATCATTGACAACTTTGGCTTATAGATTTTTGCTTTCAACCAGCAAATTGAGCCACTCAATATGGCAAACTAGCGGATAAAAATCAATGATTTGGACCTGTGTATATGCTGCATGCATAGCTTTGCTCGGCTGTAAGAGAAAATATGAAAGTCAAACACCTGACTGCTACTCACAGTTGAAAACTTGAAATGAGCTGAGTCGAACAAACAAGCGGTGTTTACACTTGATTCAGATTTTTACAATTCTTTAGTAAAATATATTTATTGATTAATTATTATTATTTGGTATTTAACATATCATCAATAATAGCTGAAAATTAATTTCTTGTTTGCTGTTACGTATACGCCATGACGTTATTATTTTTTTATTGAAAATCTATCTTCACTTAATTGTTAAATTTTTTTTCTAGTTGGTAAAGCAAAGATTGATAAAAAAAATCTTTATTAAACATCATCAAAATAAAGCTCATATTAACATTGTGCAGCGAATATGCCCACGCACGATCTAAACTTACATCCAAATCATACTAATTTTTGTCAATCTATTGGTGATCCCTTTCCCGGAACAAAAGTATTATTTATGTTTCGAGCAAATTGAACTTGGTTGCCACTTATGGGAAACAGAAGACTTCCTATTAGGCATATCATCCAAAGACTTAACTAGATGGACCCATTCATATTTGTGAAATATATTTACAAATAGGTCGGTTCACTTCCTGGAAAAAAGTATTTTAAGTAAAACGAATAAATAAATCCTATAATTCGATTAGTTCGCTATTAGGTACACTTCGCGGAAGAAAAAGTGTTCCCATGTTAGTTTAGGCCAAAAACTACCGCTTCACTAAATTCTGTGTTAGTTTTCCAGGCTGGTATTTGTGGGTGTTAATACTGGTTCCAAGATAGACGAAGTTATCTACGACTTAAAAATTATGACTGTCAACAGCGACGTTGCCGAGTCGCGAATACGATGAGATGTTTGTTTGACGACAGGAGATATATATTTCGTCATGGCCTCGTTCTCTACCAGACCCATATTCTCGTTTCCTTATTCATTCGGGAGAAAGTAGAACTCATGGCACGGTTGTTAAGGTCCCATAATATGAATATCATCGGCATACTTCAGCAGTTGTACACTATTGTAAAATATTGTACTTTGTCTATTTAACTGTGCAGATCTTAGTATTTTTCCCGGAGTTAAATTGAAGAAACCGCACAAGAAAGGGTCACCATGTCTGAAACTTCTTTTAGTACCGAACCGCTAGGAAAAGTCCTTCTCAATTATGACTGCGCTTTTAGTGTTGTCCAACGTCAGTTAGCATAGCCGTATAAGTTTTGCGGGGTACCAAAGTCAGACATAGTGGCGTAGAGGCAGGTCCTGTTCGTGCTGTCGAAGGCTGCTTAAAATCGACGGATCTTTTAAAAAATTTGGCATATGGTAAATATCTGGTCAATGGTTTATTTACCAGGTATAAACTCACACTGTTAGGGTCCAATGTTGACAATATGCTCGAAAGGACCTTATATGCGATATTAAGGATCTCCAAAAATTCAATACCAATTTTGCAAAGTAGCTTATTGCATGCACCTTGCCAGCTCTTCACCGCCATGTTTGACTGCGCGATGTGGACGCAAGAGTAGGAATTGAGTATAGCTCAGCGACTGTAACTGCCGTTATTGGCAAAAAATCGGGACAATCAATTTCTTGAGGTCAATTCTTCATCAGCCAAATCATTCGCTATAGACTGGAACAAATGGTAATCACTGGGCGCGAGGCCCAGACTATAAAATGTATGCATAATAACATCTCAATTCGTCTCCTGTTGGGCAAAGCACAGGGCGTTTCTGAACGATTGACCTTCCAAATGGCAGTACGCAATGCTAACTGCTCGGCTATTTCAACCACCAGCATCTAACTGTTATGTAGTAAATGGGTAGCCAACAAACATCCGTTTGGAGGCGAGCTAAAGTGAGAAGGCCAACCCCATGCGGTTGTGCGTAGGGTTTGGACCCACCACATGAAAAACTCAACTCCAATGAAAAACCAATTCCAGCCTCGGATGAGAGAACCCCTTTTGATGACGGCCCCGCAAATATCTTACAGATTACGATTTTAGGGCATGCACCTGGAATGTCCGGTCCCTTAATTGGGTTGGTGCCGTTGTCCAGCTGGTTGATGTCCTCGTAAAGTTAAAGGCTGATATCACTGCCGTCCAAGAAATGCGATGGACGGGACAAAGACGGAAGAAGGTTGGTCCTTGTGAAATTTACTACAGCGGCCAAATAAAGGATCGGAAATTTGGTGTCGGATGCGTGGTGGGAGAGAGACTCCGTCGTCGAGTACTGGCATTCACTCCGGTGGAGGAACATCTCGCCGAAGTTCACATCAAAACGCAATTTTTCAACACCACACTAATTTGCGCCCACGCCCCGATGGAAGAGAAGGACGATGTGACCAAGTATGCCTTTTACGAGCGCCTTGAACGCACCCATGAGCGCTACGTCAAAATTGTGCTTGGTGACTTCAACGCCAGGGTGGACAGGTCCTAATATCGACTCGGACCACTATATTGTCGCAGCGAAGATACGAACCCGCCTCTGTATATCGAATAACTCCCGTCAACAAACGCAAGGAAGGCTTTCTACTCGACTTGCACACCTGCTCTCTTAGAGCACTCATCAGTAACTCGGTATAAGGCAACTGTGGGATAGTTTTTCAAACTCGCTACGTCCAGCTGCTAACGAAACTATTGGATTTCGGAAAAATCGCAAAAACAGCTGGTACGATGAGGATTGTCGTGTCGCAGCGGAGAGAAAACAGACTGCCTACCTCGTAACCTTGCAATCGACCACAACACGTGTGGGGTAGAGTAGATACCGAGAACAGAAGAGGGACGCAAGACGCATCTGCATACAAAAAAGAAAGAGGCCGAGATGCGTGAGTATGAAGAGCTTGAGAAGCTGGTCAACAAAGGTAACGCTCGAAAATTCTACGAAAAGATACGGCGACTTACAGAAGGTGTTAAGACCGGAGCAAACTCCTGTAAGACCCAGGGAGGTTAGCTAGCGACAGATGCCCAGAGTATACTGGATTTATGTTCCACTACCCGACTATGAAGAAGTCCGAATAGCAATCGCCCGCCTAAAAAAACAACAAAGCGGCGGGAACCGATGGATTACCGGCCGACCTATTCAAATACGGTGGTGAAGAACTGATCAGGTGCATGCATCAGCTTCTTCGCAAAATATGGTCGAAAGCATGCCCGACGATTGGAAACAAAGTGTGCTCTGCCCAATCCACAACAAAGGCGATCCCACAGTCTGCGCCGATTACCGTGGAATAAGCCTTCTTAACATCGCATATGAGCTCCTATTAAGCGTATTGTGTGAAAGACTAAAGCCCACCGTCAACAAACTGATTGGACCTTATCAGAGTGGCCTTAGACCTGGTAAGTCAACCATTGACCAGATATTCACCATGCACTAAATCTTGGAAAAGACCCTTGAAAAGAGAATCGACACCACCACCTCTTCGTTGATTTTAAAGCCGCCGACAGCACGAGTAGGAGCTGCATTTACGCCGCTATGTCTGAATTTGGTATCCCTGCAAAACTTATACGGCTATGTAAACTGACCTTAAGCAACACTAAAAGCTCCGTCAGTATCGGCAAGCACCACTCCCAGCCGTTCTTCGCGAGAGAAGTTTTAGGAACGATTTATGGTCCTTTGCGCATTGACAACGGCGAATACCGTAGACGATGGAACGATGAGCTATACGAGCTATTCGATGACATTGACATAGTTCAGCGAATGAAGAGACAGCGGCTACGCTTTGAAAGTATTCGATGCTTTGAAAGTATTCGATACTTTGAAAGTATTGGGTGCAGTGCCCGCTGGTGGAAGCAGAGGAAAAGGAATACCTCCACTCCGTTGGAAGAATCAGGTGGAGAGTGACATGTGTTCACTTGGTATTTCCAAGTGGCGTCAGACAGGGAAAAGAAGAGAGGAATGGCGCGCTATAATTGATTCGGCTATAATCGCGTAAGCGGTGTCAACGCCAATAAAGAAGAAGAGTAAATTCAAAGTTAACCTATTTCGTAGGATATCATCATCTTAAAAGTTATAATCGTAATGAAGAAAATTATGTAGTCAGTATGGAAAGGCTAATTAGAATCATTCTAGCTTACAACTAGTACTATTGCCTGCATCGAATGTCTCCTATTAACTACAACGGAAAGCAGCTTAATTCTATTTAATTAACGACATTGACTGCCGCCGCACTCATTGGGAAGCGTGGTCAACCGACCTATTTATCTTTCGTCAAACGAGCATTGGGCCAACCAGATAAACATATGTACTATTGTATGCGATACTCAAAACAATCAAAATTGGGGTATAATCACAAATTAAAATATCTAAGTATGTGCGGATATCTGTAGCTATAATGTAAATGCGTTTGAACTTGTACAAATAAACATCTAAAGGAATTAATCATGACGACCATGAGCTTAGAGTGGCATCAGCCAACGAAATTTCACCAATTTAGAGAGAATTAGCGACCGCAAAACGCGCACAATCCCAAAACCAGCTCGTGCTTAAGCGGCCATATCTTAGTCGTGCACACAGCTGCACTACTGGCACAAATGTTTGTAAAAGCATTGTTAGCAAATAGATTGGCGTGTGAGCGTAGAGCTGCCTTCAATGATGATAAATCTGTGGTAATTACTTATATATACATAAGTGCTGGCCATACTATTAATATATGCAGCTTTATATTATTCATGTGTTTTTGTATATATTTATTTTACTTGGCTACAATTACATATAAAATTTGAAATTAGAGAAACCGCTAAAAATTAGTAACTTACCAATTTCCTTCGTTACCATTATTCAATTCTTACATTCAAGGTTAAGCAACACCCTCAGGCTCGCATGTTTCTGAGACGAAACAAATTTAAAACTACATCAATTCGATTTCAATCTTTATTAAAATATTTATATATTTTGTTTTACTCCCTCAGTAATTCCTAAAGCGGATTCACACACAAGTAATTTCTTCTGGCTTATGCCTTGTATTTGACACACGGTGAAGCTAGGTGGTGCAAATTTCACATAAGACCAAAACAACTTTTAAATTTAGTTTTTGTAAATGAAGTTATTCAATTAAATAACATACATGATTGGTTGGCTGAAGGGGTTGCCGGGCATCGGCTCACCTAGGCTACCAAACGGGCCCATTGGGATACCACTGAGGATCCTAATGACTACCACCCCGAAAGCACCTGGAGCTCCCACAAAGGTTGCCGCCTTTAGAGACTTCAATTTACTCCTCCAAAGTGTGGAGAAATCGCAAAGAAATGGCCTTAAGGTTACATGGTCCTCTTATTGTCTGCAAAACAGAATTTGTCCTATAAAAAAACCTAAAACTGTATATACCTCCTTTCTTATCAGTTCGATAAGGTTACATGACCTCCTTATGTTCCACTTTGGCCATATTGTACTGTTCCTTTTACACGCATTGCGACTACTCCATCTAACATCTTTAATGAATTACTCTCCTATATTAATCTTACAAGTAAAGAGCGGAATGCCCAAACTCTTCCATGATGGCGAAAGTGTAAGAGAGGTGCCAAGACATACCATATAGGCCAGCAAATGCAATATAATGCCAACACACTATTTTAGGTGATATACCCCATTTCCAGTATATCGCACCTATGCAAGTATAGAGGGACGTCTTTCCTCCGAGTTCTGTGACCAGCTTAATTTCTTGTCCGAGATGAGTCTCACACATTTTGAAGATTCAGTAATGCGCAGCCCGTTCCTTAGAGCATTGGTGTTGAAAACTTTGCAATGTTATATTTCCTAGTGAAGAAAACAAGTTCTGTTTTCTGTAGGTTGATGCCTAATACAGCTTCAATAGCTTTTTTCTAGTCATCTTAGTCCGCTCTGCATGACGTCACAGATCGTCCGCATACGCTTTCAGTTGGTTCACTACCAACGCCCATAGAGGATGGACTCCACCCTGTGGGGTTCCTCTACTGACATACCTAAGGGTCAATACCACCTCGATCTTCGATCGTATGACCCTGAATCCGAGCAATTGCGTATATGATAATTTACCCGAGAATCTACAATCAGGCAAGTCAGAGCAGAAGTAACTACAGTCGGCGCTATTTTTTGAAGGCACTCTCGAAATTCAGCAAAGCCACCAGGCTGTATTATTTAACCAAGATAGAAATTTCTATTTGTGATACCACCATATGTAGCGCTGTCTCCGTTGACCTACCTTTCATTTATTTGTATATATATATATAATACATTATTGCCACTTTGTAACCGCTGAAGCGGTTTTCGGCCGAGCTCCTCCTCCAATTTGTGGTTTTGCGTCTTGATGTTTTTCCAACAAATGGAGAGACCTACAGTTTATACTAAGCCGCCTCCGAACGGCTGATGGTTTTATTACGAGGAGCCTTTTATTTCATGTCCGAAATACACTCGGAGGATGGCCATTCCCTGCCGAGGGGCGACCGTAATTAGAAAATTTAACTTAATTATTTATTTAAATTAATTTTCCACAACTTTTGGATGTTGCTGGCACTGGGATATGAATATATGATATGGTATTTGTATATACACATCCTAAAAACAAGACCAATCTTCAACTGACAGGTAAGGCCAAGCAAGTTTTTTGATGAAACTTAGTTCACTCCATTTTTTTTACGTATATAAAAATTTCAAATGCGCAATGTACAATGCTGTAACTATACCTGAGCACATTTGTAGTGAAAATTTGCGCTTTAAATTGTTATAAAAAATGGATACATATTTTCCAATGATTTCACCTTATTGAAATTTCTCAATTCATTCATTTATTTGTATGGCTGCCGTGGCTTGCGGCTTGTCTCTGGATAATTGGCGTAGTACTTATACTTAACCCACGGAGTAAAATCGCAGCCTCGCAGCCAGTTGATATTAATTTTCAACTTCACATTTGGATAATTGACAATTTTCTTGCAATTAAGGTTATATACTCAACATTTTTAAAATAAGTATTCATTATTTTCATAATTGTTCATAGAGTAAAATTTACAATTTCGTAAGCGTCAAACTTTGTAGTGAATACTTTGTTATGATTTCTAGATGACCTCTAAGGCCACTGAAAGAGAAATTCATGGGTATGTGACTGCTTTTGGACGATCCTGCGACTAGGTCGTGTGCACTGGCAAATAGGCCCGTAGCGTCAGCTAGCTCGTGGGTTCAATACAAAGTCAACACTCACAGTTACCCCCACAAGCCAAATGATACAACAGGTAAGTGTTTCTGCACACTGAGAAAAAGCAACAAAACAGCTTATAACTTAACCAAAAACCCCAATTATTCCAGCCCAAAGTCTAACGTGCCCTGCAGCGCATATGTACCATATATTTTAATGGCTGCGTCTTTACCCACCCTACCTTGGCTTTATTGTTGTTGTAAAAGCCCCATTGATCCATCTTCACGCCCTTACCAACCAGACCACAATTTCAGGTTAAACATACATGAGTCGTATCGAATTTATTTACTTATTCACTTCAAAATGCAATAACGTTCATTAGCTTCATACATTATTATTAATTCTAAAAAAAAGTCAATTAAGATAATGCGATATAATTTATATGCTATACACCTTATGTTTCTAATACACGACCTACCTCAACATTTCAGGTGGTCATTGACTTACGCTAAATACTACTATTTACTCCATATATATCAGATATACATAAATAATTAGATATATATAGGTATGTATGTATGCGAAAAGAAACGAGAGTACAAACTATTCAAATTTATGAATGAAATTAAAAATAAAAGTAAATTTGTTAGAGTGATCTTACATTTGAATGGAAATAAGAAGAATATTACAAATATATATGTACGTGCATATAAAAACAACAACTTACTCTGAGTGCATGTTTACATACTCCCACGATGCGTTGAAGGCCTCCACCGCTGGAATGGGTCTACTTGATAGTTTTAATTAAAAATTGTTATTGCCATTCGAACACTTTTATATGAATATAAATTAAGGCTATGTTATTCCTGCTAGTTTATATTCATAATTATTCAATTAATAAACTTTAATATCTATTCACATTATTTTTAAAGGAGGTTTTAAAATTACAAAAATGCAAATCCAAAATATTGAGCGACCGCAGTGGTCATAATAATTTGTGCACTAGCTGTACACGCATTGGTAATAACATATGCTGCTCTCAGTTAGTGTATTTTCAGCATCTCAATGCGGAGGAGAGACAGAAAAAAACGTGCAAATATGTATATTTATATGTCTACACTACTGATAACCTGTTGAGGATGAGAGGCAGAGACATGTGGTTTTACCACATGGTTCTAATGATTATTATCCAGTTAATTATTAAGTTTTGTTTATTTTCGTATGTGTCTCGCTGATGTACGAATTTGATGCTTACTAAGGTTAAGTTTAAACTATTTTAGAACATTATGAAAAATTCAGGTGTTTTGTAGCATTTACTAATCCACTTCTAAGGTTTTAATTTAATTTTGTCAGCACTTTTATCGTAGCTAGTCGAATTTGTTATCTTTGTTAGTTAAATTTATTTTCCATGGCTTGAGCTTTTATATGTACGCTAGTTACTATGGCTCAACACGTATCAATGATTTTATATTCGAGTATTTTAGGTTGGTTTCTCATCCGATGCTGATTGTAACCACTTGAGGACCCCAAAAACCGTTTTGCAGCGTCACCACTTGGGTCGAACGGCGTGGGTAACCTTACGTCTTATGGCGTTTGGATGACGTACAATATACACTTTGTATGATCTACCAAAAAAAAATCACCCTTGTAATAATTCCACTTTATACAAACACAGATAGGTTTCAATTATTCTTAATTTTTAGTACTCTCTTTAAAGTAAAATATTCAACGATGGTTGTCTAGGTATATATTTAATTGCTAATATCGGCAATACTACTATTAACACTTTGGTTAAGTTCTTGAAATAAAGATTTGGCGATGTTGACTCCACGAAGGCTATTCAGAAAAGGACGTGAAATTGCAGATCACGCTTGGATCATGAAGAAGACCGGAAGTTGGGGCTTGTCAAGTCATTTGCGAATGTCATTATCATATGGTCATTTGCTGTGTTCAGTAAGCACAAGTCGATAGAGAGGTTTACTTAGTAATAACTAACTAGGTGGTAATCCTTGCTAATAATGATGAATGAATAATGATGTGAAAAGAAATTAAAAGAAATTTATTCTGATGTCCTGAGAATTTTTTTTTTTTTTTTTTGTTTATTTAGACATATTTACGGTCGTACAACTTTACCATTGAGAATTTCAGAGCCCAAATAAGTCGTGGTTGAAATAATAAATGTTAAATGGCCTCTCCTATATACCTACATAAAAGAAAATTTAATAAACTTGAAATTCCATTATTTCTTTTAACGAACTATTTACTTTCCGTTTCTCACTTGACTCAAATGGAATATTTAACACATAAGTTAACAGCACCCAATCAAACTTTATTTGTGTGCTACTTTTAGTGGCGTCTAAAGTTAAACCAAAAATGGCCAATAAAAGCGATTTTTCATTTTTTACCGGTCTTAGTATAAATATCAGCCGATAATCTAATGTTCAGTCCCACCCGGACTTTATCTTCTTTACTTGTTTGTTCTGATTTCGGTATAAATATATCGAGGGATAATCTGCTAGTGTTAAAGACGTTGGACCTGCGGGCGTTAAATTTGTGCTCATATACTCGAAGTAATTCTGTCTGTGGAAATCTAGATCGATTTAATAAATAAAGTGAGATATGATGAACTCAAAGTAAGACCTTTAGAGCTCGCCCAATAATATTTATAAAGAATTCTTAGCATCACTGGAAAATAGGTATCACATCACATAAGCACGGCATCGCATTAATATCACATCACAGCGCATCAGCAGATCAGCATGACACAGTCTCTTTATCTTGCGAGCGAAGCTCAGTTAAAATCCGCTGCTCGTTATAAAGATTTCAAATTTCAGTGATTCGTACATACACGTACAGTCAAGGTAATACTGAAAGCATCGTGTCTGAATATTTTTCATGGTTTTTCCGTGACGATTCCCGCTTGTAATAACTAAAATAAGGTGTTCATGAGTATTTTGCTGGCCTTAAGCAGTATTTTACAGATTGTTGATATACATAAGTGCAAATATTTAGTACAAATCTTCTCGTAATTAAATAATTTTTCCAGAAATCTAGTTGTGCCACAAGTGTTTGTTGAGGTTGCCTATCAGAGAGGAAGATTATCTCACATTACATTATTCTAATAAATTAAAATAAAGCAATACAAACTTGCTTAAAATGAATATGGGTTGTAGCAAATCTTTGGGCAGCAGGAATAACGAGCAAAAATAAAAATTTAGCAATAAAATAAATATTATTATTGAAATATTGTGTGGAATGCTGAAAATATATATTAGTTTTCTTTCCGAATACTGTAAGATAACTAAAAATAAATTTAGTTGATTTCTTTAAATAGGTAAAGATTATATTACAAAAACATATTTAAAAGTACAGGGTTATCTATTATGTGGTCTCGAAAATAAACGCAAAAAAAATACATTTATAATATTTTTTTTGTTTTTTAATTCCTTTTTTATCATAATGTTTGAACCTTGGAAATTGGATACCACATCATTCAAATGACTTCCTCGCGAATTTTTGCAAATATCGACCCGTTTGAGGTAATTTTCGATTCAATTGTTGGTTTTCCAGCACCCAAGAGTAAATATTGTAGTTTATCCCTATAAACACGGTTTTTTGCAGAGTTCCACGAAAAACGTCCAACAATGTTAAATTCCACGATATCAGTGGTCAATTGATATCGCCAAGACGAGAGAATACGCGACAGGGAAATTTCTTTCGCAATAAAGCCATATTCGCTCGTGTTATGTGCTATCTGGCAGAAAAAGTCGGCGTTACGATTATAACGCTCCAAAGCGTTTCTCCGTTTTCGTTTTCATAGAAGTAAGGTCCAATCATATTTCCAGGCCAAAAAGCCCACCAGTCTTCTTTTGGCCTCTCTTTAATTTTCTGAGGATGTTTGAAGCCCCAAAAGCAACAATCTTGCTTATTTACATATCACCCAAGTGAGTTTATGTTTCAGTTAAACATCAGAAAAATTTCTTTCCCAAAATAAAGGATTTTTTCGTTTCGATATTATTAATGTGGAGATTCCACAACTCATCGTCACGTTAATTTTAAAATCTACCGACAATATTTAAACAAAATGAGTAGTGTTGTTTTAAATGGCTGCTTGTTATGACAATATCATGTTTATTGTAGTGTTATGTGTTTATTTGATTATTACATTAAATATTATGTTTTGTATTGGTAAAAGTGGTGTTGGAAAAGTAAATATTTATTAATATAAATACATTTTACACTTTGTACAACAAATAAAATATACTATATACTTCACAATTAGCTATATCAATTATTATTTTCTTCTTCATTGCCTTTAACGAATTGCTGTATATTTTAGAAAGGAGAAATATAATTATAAAATATTTCCTATAATAATACATTAGTGAATACTAAGGCTTGCTTAATTAATATAAATACTTTCGTGTGTGTATTTGATTAAGTAATTGAAGCATGAATTTATTAATTATGTTAGTCTAGGCCTACATTCATATATTACTTATAGTCATGTAATTAAATGCTTAAGGGGTTACATCTAGTTAGAATTAAAAAAAAATCGATTCTTTTTTTAAATTCATTATCGTAATGTACATGTATTTAAGTAAATACTCTGAAGATTTCAAGTCGATCCGACTGCTAACGATCTCTGAACGAGTTTTAAATATGAAATTTTTAAATATAAACTTGAAATGTCTTTCTTATTACAGTTGCTCATAGAAATCCCCGAATCCTAGCCTTAGATAAAGTTAATTTACATTGGAATTTTTTTAACAAATGGTCTGCTGTAATCTAATAAATTTAATTTCAAATGTCTCCGTTAAAATTTTACAGTTTATAAATACACATTTATATTACTATCAGTGACAACTAAAATCTTCCTATAAAGTTTTTATGCCTCAATTAATAAAATACAATTATTTTAAACGTATTAAAAATACTTTCTCTTTTGTCAAATTTGCATTAAGTACAATGAAGTCCATTAATTTCGGATGTTTACATTAAGAGGGTCATAAGAAAGAGCGGTACTTAAAGGGTTAAGCCCTTGAGGCTTTTCAAATAATTTTATACTCACATAAAAATGCTTTGAATATTTACATTACAAATATTTCATCTTCCTAATCAGCTAACCACTTTCCTCACGTTTTTACTACGGCATCATCTGGTATAAATTCGGGATACATTTCTTTTTTAACCATTAAATTTGTAGAGTATGTGTGCGGATTTATGCCTCTTGATAAGAGCAAACGCAGATAGATAGATTTTTTTTTTTTTTAATTTGAATGTAATGGATTTGTTAAAGTATTTTACTACATAAGCTGTCCTGAGGCAATTGAGCAAAACTATAATTTTATACGTACAAATTAAATTTGCGAGGAGTCAGATAACTTAAAATGAGAATAATGTTTACGGTCCTGACAGTCAGTGAAGCACAAGTTTGTTTTCTTCGATTTCGTTTAGATGATTTTGATGTAAAAGATGCTCGTTATATGGGTGCCACACGAGTCAATGAAAAAAAAACCACATGGAACTGAATTTAGATCTGCGAATCCCTGCTGAATCGTAACAAAATTGAGCCATTTCTGAAACGGACGCTGACTGCTGATGAAAAGTAAATCACTTAGAGTAACGTCAAATGAAAACGGTCGTGGTCGAAAGACAGTGATTTGGCACAAACGGTGTTTGATGGGATTGGCAAGGAATCATCCACTATGCGCTATTAATATGGCCAAACTCTTAATTCGGTCTGTCAGTAATTGGACCATCTGAAGGAAGCAATCGCCTTGGTAAGCAGGAGGGGAACTGTGTTTCATGAGCAAAACCTCAGACCTAGCACATCAACAACGACTCGCCAGAAGCTTCGAGAGCTTGGTTAGGAGGTGCTTATGCAACAAGTAAAATATAATAAAAATAGTAATTTTGCTGGTGAAGAATTGGCCTCAAGAGAAACCTGTGAAAACCGATTGCCCAATGTATTTATAAATAGAGACAAGGGTTTCTGTGATAGAGGCATAATGAAGTTACCATCAAATTGGATTAGTTTTTAGGAAAAACGGTGTATGTTTGATATAAATCGGCTAATTATAGCTATAGTAAATAAATCCAATGGAATTTCGTTGCCTTTATATGACACACGAAATGGTTCGTTCATTTAAGAAGGTGGAGATCTACAAGTCGTTCATCATTCCTGTCCTGCTATATGGAGCAGAAACGTGGATGGTGACAACATTTGATAAAACGTTAGTAGGAGTCTTCTAAGGAAACGACAAACTGTACGAGATATCTGGCATAATTAAGTGAATTAGAGGAAAGCAACCACGCTGACTAAGTCATAAGTTTTACATCTAGATGTAACAAGTAGGTAAGGTCGGACAAAAACCGAGGAGGTATAAAGAAAGGTTCACTGTCTTGTCGTCCTTTCGGGATAGCGTGTCTTGCTACGCTGCCGGCCGTTAAACCTTGCTTCTAAAAATTTGATGTGAGGTTATTGCTTTAATTTCCATCTGGCTATCAACGTTTCCTGTGGTGTTGGCTCAGTGGAATCCACGACCGGGATGACCTCTACTGCAATAGTGCAAAAACTACAAGGACTGCCTCAGATTTAACTCGTCGCAATCGATTTCGACGCTGTAATACTCTCGCATCTAGGGCTCGAAAAACCTAAGATTTATAATTAAAGAGCCCCTCCCTCCTCAAGACATCAAAGAAGGTATTCGTGAAGCTATTGAGGAAAATTCCGTAAAAAGGATAGAGTCCTGTAAGAGTAGCCATGCCACAGTGGCCGAAATTAGTGATTTAGCGTCGTTTAATAAAAATTGCGACAAGTTAAAATACCAAAAAATTGTTTCTTAATCGATAACTAATACCGCACTGAGTAGCTCGACAGTCTTTATTATCTTCTATATTATCGATTCACTTAGCTGTGAGCACGGTTCACACAGCTTTCCCGCCAATTATCAGTATATTTTGAAAGCTCTATAAAAATTTGGTATTTCGGGAAAATTAGTAAAATTAGGTGCTTATAATAAAATAAGGTTTGAATTAATTAAAATTTGTATTTGTGACCTGATGTTTACGCGAGGAGCGTAAGAATGTTTTTCCATTCATGAATATATGCAAGAATGCAATTCTGAAATGATCAGCAAAATGATAACGCTAGAGTGCCTATTGTTTGCAATGGAATTTACTTTCTAACGGTCTAGATCAGATATCTTGTTTTCTGACCTCTTTGCGTCTTCCAATCCATGCTCCCTGAGTAAACGATTGGCGGCTGCGCAGCGGCAAGTGCCTCTTGTGGCATTGGATAAAGACCACAACTTTTTTCAACGAGCCTAGCGCTCAACTTGAATACATTTCACTTTCTCACCCACCTGTTTGATATATTGTAGCTAGAAATAATTGTCAATGTTTACTTCACCTTTAACCTCTTATATTCGCATAACCTACGACTTTCCTAGATTATAACTTTCAATCTTTACTGTTCTCCGGTCCGTATTAGTTTTTTAAAATAACTATAATGTCTTGTGATCGTGAAATATCAAACATTTTTGTCATATTTTAATAATAATAGACTTTTTAGTTGTCATGTCAGTACAGGTACTGTTCCAAATATGGAAAAGCGAGAGCTTGTTCTGTAAAATACACGATATTCATAATATTATATATATTTTAGATGTTTAATCATATAATGTAAGACAATTGTTTTCAGTACATAAAAAACTAGCATCTTTATAACGAAATTGGTTCAAAGATGGTAGAAGAGCCACTGCATCACCAATCAATTCGAAAAAAAAAATGGAAATGGTTGGATGACTCACTCCAACTTATTGAACGGCCATCTACTCCAGGGAGGCCCGAGAAACCGTTTTTAGAATGTTCCACTAAAATTCAATCAGAGAAAGTTTCGAACGCCATTGAACTTCATGTGATGAGCTCATTGTGGCAACAACAGTAAGCTGGCACAAAGCTGGAAAACATAATGCTTCGCTAGTTATTGGCTTACTTGCAGATAAGGATGTTGCAAAGAACTGACTAGGTCTTTTTATACTATAATACCGTCCGTCACGATTTTTAACCCGCGAAAAAATCAAACATTTTCGGAAACTAGGACCAAAAAAAAAAGAACCGTGGCCGGCCGTTTTGCTAGATCATGTCTTTATGGTTTCTAGGGGTGAAAACAACCCCTAAATGAAAAGTGACAAGATCTCTTTTAAAAGTTATTAATTTTTTATTAACCTCTTTGGGGTCGCTAATTATGAATCTGATGTCAGATTTTTAAAATTCAGAATGGCGGATCCAATATGGCCGTCAAAATTAATAACACTTCGTAAAACTTGGTATCTGGAGGGTATCAAGATCGCTGACTTAAACGACGCCAAATTAGTCATATCTGCCACTCTGCGTGGGAGCTATTTGGTTGATATTGTCTCCAATTATTAATGGTGTATCTTCCTTGATTTTTTCTTTCAATATCAAAATAACACCTTTTATTGGAAAACCTTATACGTATTGTCTTCTGTTGCGATATTTTTTCTCAACACAAATAAACCATACCAATATATATATTAGTACAACTCGTATAAAAGATAAAATAGTGTACATAACTGGAGTTAGGTTCTACACATTGCATTCGTGTACTTAAATCTAGAGACAGTACTGTGGCAAGTATATACATATGTATACGAGAAAGTTGAAACTTTAGACGTGCAAACACAAAACTGAATTCCGCAGGTGACATATTTTGTTTGAGTTGTTAAAATATTTGCTAACGTTTGAGTTTTCAGCTGCTAACGTCATCATTAAATACTTTTAACTGAAAAATGTTTGAAGCACAAAAACCAAGGAATAGGTAGTTATGTGAAAAGTTACTGATTAAAAATGTGTATCATGTTGGAATTTTGGTATTTAATGCTTTTTATATTTACTAAATATGCATGTACATTTTTTTCTCTATATTATGAAATTTTTTGAGTGTATATTAAAAGGGTGCCGAAAGTATTGGCCTGTTTTGCCAGTAATTTTTTTTTGTTTTTTAAAAGTCAAAGTATGATTTTCCAACAATAAAGGCCTGTTTCGGTTTTACGGAAAAGTTTTAAGGAACATGCAAAATATTGGGTGTAATAAAGTGGAATCCATTATTTTTCCAACAGATGGCGTTATTTATCTGTATCCCGCGTTGAATAACACCGATTCTCTATATAGCATTAGAAAGATGACATTTCCTTCTACAAAAACTCTTCCGACGGCTTTGTGATTGTTTGATTCAGATTTGTTTGAGCGTGCATCAAAGATGGGCACTAACTAAAAAAAAAATACGCTATACTTTACAGGTTTTCTGCGATAAGGGCGAAAACGTCAGTCATTCTGCTGAAAATGTGAATACCGTTTACGGGCCTGCTACTGTAACTTACAACTACGCGCAATTCTGATTTCGTCGATTCCGTTCCGGTAATTTCGATGTCACCACGCACTGGTAGGCCATTTGTCGAAAATGACCATAAAATCATGGACATTGTAGAGTCGGACCGTCGTGCAAGCACTGTTTCGATTGAGCTAAAGATTGCAAAAAAATTGGATCACTTACTATAACATCAAGCGAAAAAGGTCATGGTAGAAACGCTGTGAGCCGACGGAAAGGGTGGCCAAGCCAGGTTTGACGGCCAGGAAGGGTTTGCTGTGTGTTTGATGGGATTGGCAGGGAATTATTTACTATGAGCTGCTCCCATACTGCAATACTATTAACTCGGAATCGCGGATTGTCAACAACTGGACCGCCTAAAGGAAGCAATTGCCCAGAAGTGGTCAGCTTTGGCCAATAGGAGAGGAATTGTGTTCCATCAGGACAACGCCAGGCCACACATATCGATAGCGACTCGCCATAAGCTCCGAGAACTTGGTTGGGAGGTTTTATGCATCCACCTTATGGTCCGTACCTGGCACTAATTGATTCCCATCTGCTCCTGTCCATGGCGAACAATTTTGCTGGTGAAAAATTCGCTTCAAGAGAGGATTGTGGAAATTGACTGTCTCAATTTTTTGCCAGTAGGAACGAGGGCTTCTATAAGAAAAACATAATGAAATTACCTTCAAAATGGCAACAAGTTATGGAACAAAATCTAAATCGGATCATTCTAACTATGGTAATTAAAGTCATTAATTTATTTTTACTACATCCAATATATTTGAAATTTATAAGCCTCAATCGTCAGGCGAAGAAAGTTCTTCGCTTGGTAACATAAAATTGTAACCTATCTTTTTTATTTTGAAAATTTCAAAATTGAAATTTTTTCTGCGTTAGATTTCAAGACTGTAAATATTACATGGGCGCAATGCCTACCACCGTTCGGAAAGCCAGGGTTCGAGTCCTCGTTAGAACAATATCCAAAATTTTAAATTTAAATTTTTTCAAATTGTACTCTCCCCTTGGCAGGAAATTATAGAACGCAAGATACGGATGTACATAAAAATAAATGTGCTAAATTTTAACATGAGAACAGATACACTGATTTTTTGTCAGTGTTTAAGTGACTCAAGAACGATTTAGGGCCGTTTTCACCATCTTCGGTTAAGCACTTAATCAGAACTTAATCGGAAGGTAGCAAAAAATTCGTTTTCACAATGTCCGGTTAAGGCGCATCTGTCAATTAAGTTGCGGTTAACTTAACGCCATGGGGCAATGTGCAGAAGTTCACGCAAGTGAGGAAAGTTTTTGACTGCCATTCACCTGGGAGTGGCCAGAAACGATTCTTGTGCATATGGTTCAAGCAGCTCACGACGTCCGGTCTTAGACCACGTATCCCCTGGGTAGCCAACGAACATCCGTTTGGAGGCGAGCTAAAGTGAGAAGGCGAATCCCATGCGGTTGTGCGTTGGGTTTAGAACCCACCACATGAAAAAACAACCCAATGAAAAACCAATTTAAGCCTCGGATGAGAGACCCCCCTTTTGATGACGACCCCCGCAAATGTTTTAAGGATTACGATTTTAGGGCATGCACCTGGAATGTCCGGTCCCTTAATTGGGAAGGTGCCGCTGCCCAGCTGGTTGATGTCCTCATAAAGTTAAAGGCTGACATCACTGCCGTCCAAGAATTGCGATGGACGGGACAAGGACGGAAGAAGGTGGGTCCTTGGCATGAAATTTACTACAGCGGCCATATAAAGGAGCGCAAATTTGGTGTCGGATTCGTGGTGGGAGAGAGACTCCGTCGCCGAGTACTGGCATTCACTCCGGTGGATGAACGTCTAGCCACAATTCGCATTAAGACAAAATTTTTTAACACCACCCTAATTTGCGCCCACGCCCCGACGGAAGAGAAGGATGACTTGACCAAAGATGCCTTTTACGAGCACCTCGAACACACTTATGAGCGCTGCCCCCGCCACGACGTCAGAATTGTGCTTGGCGACTTCAACGCTAGGGTGGGCAAAGAAGGTATCTTTGGTACGGCTGTCGGAAAATTCAGTCTCCACGACGAAACATCCCCAAATGGGCTGAGGCTGATCGACTTCGCCGGGGCCCGAAATATGGTTGTCTGTAGCACTAGATTCCAGCACAAAAAAATTCACCAAGCTACTTGGCTGTCTCCAGATCGGAAAACTTCCAACCAGATCGATCATGTTGTGATAGACGGAAGACACGTATCCAGTGTTTTAGATGTACGTACGTTCCGAGGTCCCAACATTGACTCGGATCACTATCTTGTCGCAGCGAAGATACGCACGCGCCTCTGTGTATCGAAGAACGCCCATCAACGAACACAAGGAAGATTCGACGTTGAAAAGCTGCAATCACAACAGACTGCCGAGCGGTTTTCTACTCGACTTGCACACCTGCTCTCTGAGAGCACTCATCAGCAACCCGGTATAAGGGAACTGTGGGACGGCATTGCAAACTCCCTGCGTACAGCTGCAAACGAAACCATTGGATTTCGGAAAGGTCGCAAAAACAGCTGGTACGATGAGGACTGCCGTGTCCCAGTGGAGAGAAACAGACTGCCTACCTCGCAACCTTGCGATCGACCACAACATGTGCGGGGTGGGATAGATACCGATAACTGAAGAGGGAAGCAAGGCGCGTCTGCAGACAAAAAAAGAAAGTGGCCGAGATGCGCGAGTATGAGGAGCTTGAGAAGCTGGTCGACAAGGGTAACGCTCGAAAATTCTATGAAAAGATACGGCGACTTACAGAAGGTTTCAAGACCGGAGCTAACTCTTGTAGGACCCAGGGAGGTGAGCTAGTGACAGATGCCCAGAGTATACTCCATTTATGGAGGGAGCACTTCTCCAGCCATTCAGCAGGCAGTGAACTGGAAACACGCGGAGATGGTGAACCCGAAACTCCAATTGATGACGATGGAAAAGTTGTTCCATTACCCGACTATGAAGAAGTGCGAATAGCAATCGTCCGTTTAAAAAACAACAAAGCGGCAGGGGCCGATGGGTTACCGGCCGAGATATTCAAATGCGGCGGCGAAGAACTGATCAGGTACATGCATCAGCTTCTTCGCAAACTATGGTCGGATGAAAGCATGCCCGACGATTGGAATTTAAGTGTGCTCTGCCGGACCACAAAAAAGGCCATCCCACAGTCTGCGCCAATTACCGTGGAATAAGCCTTCTTAATATCGCATATAAGGTCCTATCAAGCGTATTGTGTGAAAGACTAAAGCCCACCGTCAACAAACTGATTGGACCTTATCAGTGTGCCTTTAGACCTGGTAAGTCAACCATTGACCAGATATTCACCATGCGCCAAATCTTGGAAAAGACCCTTGAAAAGAGAACCGACACTCGCCACCTTTTCGTCGATTTTAAAGCCGCCTTCGGCAGCACGAATAGGAGCTGCCTTTACGCCGCTATTTCTGAATTTGGTATCCCTGCAAAACTTAGACGGCTATGTTAACTGACGTTAAGCAACACTAAAAGCTCCGTCAGGATCGGGAAGGACCTCTCCGAGCCGTTCGATACCAAACGAGGTTTCAGACGAGGTGACTCTTTATCGTGTGACTTTTTTAATTTAATGCTGGAAAAAATAATACGAGCTGCAGAGCTAAATAGAGAAGGTACAATCTTCTATAAGAGTGTACAGCTGCTGGCGTACGCCGATGATATCGACATTATTGGCCTCAACAACCGCGCCGTGAGTTCTGCTTTCTTCAGACTTAATAAAGAAGCGAAACGAATGGGTCTGGTAGTGAATGAGGGCAAGACGAAATATCTCCTGTAATCAAACAAAGAGTCATCGCATTCGCGACTCGGCTTCCACGTCACTGTTGACAGTCATAACTTCAGGTCGTAGATAATTTCGTTTATCTAGGAACCAGCATTAATACCAACAACAATGTCAGTCTCGAAATCCAACGCAGAATCACTCTTGCCAACAGGTGCTACTTTGGGCTGAGTAGGCAATTGAAAATTAAAGTCTTCTCTCGACGAACGAAATTCAAGCTCTACAAGTCGCTCATTATACCGGTCCTACTATATGGCGCAGAAGCGTGGACGTTATCAATATCTGATGAGTCGGCTGTAGGAGTCTTCGAGAGGAAAGTTCTGCGAACGATTTATGGTCCTTTGCGCATTGGCAACGGCGAATACCGCAGACGATGAAACGATGAGCTGTACGAGCTATACGACGATATTGACATAGTTCAGCGAATGAAGAGACAGCGGCTACGCTGGCTAGGCCATGTGGTCCGAATGGATGAAAACACTCCAGCTTTGAAAGTATTTGATGCAGTACCGGCTGGTGGAAGCAGAGGAAGAGGAAGACCTCCACTCCGTTGGAAAGATCAAGTGGAGAGTGACCTGGGTGCACTTGGCATTTCCAACTGGCGCCAAACAGCGAAAAGAAGAGATGAATGGCGCGCTGTAATTGATTCGGCTATAATCGCGTAAGCGGTGCCAACGCCAATAAAGAAGAAGAAGAACTTAACGCCAGCATCGAGTGACGATTAGCTCTTAACCAGAAGATAATTTGATGGCTGGAAATAGTAAAATAATAAAGAAAATAGTATTTCGACATTGGCTTTAAAATAAATTTTATTATGGAAAATGTGGAACGCACTGCCTATCTGGCTGCATTGATTCAGAAGCGTATTTATAGGGAAAGAACGTACCATATACAAATAATTTTTTTGAGAAATATGACGAAGAAGTTTTTATTTATAGACTTCGTCTTTCCAAAATTAAAGCAAAATACGTTTTGGAAAAAATAGAAAGTAAAATTAGAAACCGCACTGAATGGTTTGTGAAAATAATGTGCTTTGAGTAAATAAATGTTGTTAATAATTTATTTGATTTTGCAGGAATAAAGCAGTGGAAATTTTGCTTTTAACATTCCGCTTTTATGCATTGGGAAGTTTAATTTGTGTTCCGGTGTTGGGCGCAATAAAAGTGGTGACTGGCAGTCGGGCGGTAAATACCTAATATCTATTGCTACCGCAGCACTTGTCCAATCATTCATCAGAATACCGAAAAAAGCAGGGAAATTAAGAGCACAATGCGCGCATTTTACCGAATAGCGAAGTTTCCAAAGGTGTTGGGGTATTTAGATTGCACTCATATCAGAGTTCAATCAATTGGAGAAGAAAATGACGAAATTCATAATAATGAATTTTGTATGCAAGTGACCTGGTTCTGGACATGACAGCATTATTTTCAATAATAGCTGTCTGAATGCGAAACATATTTTGGAACTTTTTTAATTGGGTGGCAGTAGTTATGGAGTCATCAACTACATGATGTGTCTTTTATATTCCAATCTTCGCGCTGAACGTTTTTACAATGAATCTGAAATCCGTACTGGAAATTGCATATCGAGGAGCTATGGATTGAGAGTTTCGCTCAGGACAACTATGAACATCATTGTTGCCTATAGAGTGTTGCACAATTTTGCTATCCAGAATGACTCTAACTTGGATGAGGTAGAAGATCAAGTGGCATCCGTTGATGCCGACGAAAACATAGCTGAGGTGCAATTAAACCATATACATACACATATTATATAAATTTTTTACACGTAATTTAAAACCTTCAAAGCCCTTTTTTCCACATAAAAATATATGAAATAAATTTCATTAAATTACAATTTTTTCCATAACCAAAAAATTAAATTTAAAAAAATAAAAGAGAACACGGAAGATCTTAAAATTACTCAACCGAAGCGTGTAGAAACATGTAAGCAGATATAAGCTGTCATGCAGTTTTGGTGTATTCACTATGTAAATTTTTGTGAATTTACCTTAAAATATTCACAATGATCAAACTAACCAGAAGTTAAGTAACGAGAACTTGGTGAAAACGAAAGTGTCACATCAGCTTATCTGACGGTTAGCTATCCTCCGGTTAAAGGTTAAGTTAATCGGTCATTGTGAAAACAGGCCTTAGAATTACAATCCGGCAGAGCTACCACCTGTCTTGAATGAAGGGATAAAATAAATGAAATATTATTTATTACCTATTTAAATAAAAAACAAATTTTATACTGCGTGTATCAAACTAAAACAATTACAACGAAGCTTAGTGGTAACATTTTTTCGAATTATAAAATTGTAAATAAAATCCATTCATTAAAATAGCGAGCTGAATTGCCAAATTATAAAAAACTAAATATAACACTATTTGCTTGGTGGGGAGATTTCCGGTAATGTTAATAAGAATTTTAGAAAATTTGTAAAATCAAATAAACGATATTCAGAATATAGGAATTTTCAGTTACGAAGTATGCTTTGCATATTTCGATATTAGGCAACCTTAATGTGGCAATCTGGCAATTGATAACTTTATGGTAAAGTTTGACACTTTTTATGCTATACATACATACTCAGCATGATTCAATAATTAAAGTTTGGATAAGGGAGTTTTAACACTCCCTTACAAATGGTTGCATTTTTGAAGGTAGTAGAAAGGGGGGGGAAAATATGTTCAATTAAAAATAAATATAGTTTAAAAAAACTAAAAAAACACGCTTTTAAAGAATATTGTACTAAAAAGTTGAAAATAATTTTGAAAATAAACTTAAGACAATAGTATATAAAAATTACTTGTATAATTAAGAGAAAAGCGTGGGGAGCTTTGTACCATAATTTCCATATATCGAGCGCCCCACGCTTTTCTCTTAATTATACAAGTATTTTTTGTGACAAATGAAATTAATAAGCGACTGTAGCGTATTCACCGCTACACTGTGCTTGGCGACATGAACGTCTGGGTGGGCAAGGACGATATCTTTGGTACAACTGCCGAAAAATTCAGCCACAACAACGAAATATCTCAAAGTGGGTTGAGGCTGATCGACATCACCGGAGCCCGAAATACACGTATGATTGTATTTAGTACTCGAAAAACCCATACCAGATCGATCATGTTGGAATAGACGGTAGACCTGTCTCCAGTGTTCTTCTCGTGCATACACTCCGAGGACCCAATATAGGCTCGGACCACCATCTTGTAGCAGCATAGACAAGCACCCAAAATCCCAATCGATGACGATGAAAAAGATGTTACACTACCCCACTATATTGAGGTTCGAAAAACGATTGCGTGCTTAAAGAAAGTTGATGGCAGAGCTATTAAAACATGGCGGTAAAGAAATCGATTTATCTGCAAAAGTCGTTTTAAATCACAATTAATTGCCAATTTCAACGTGTGTACGGTTCTCTGATTCCACAATAATAATAAACAAATAATTATGTTATTATTGTTACGTGTCGCATCATGTCATACTATACGGCGCTGAAAACGTGTTTATTCGCGCTAAAAGCATCTCTTTGACAGTTTTTCGATTGATTGACTCAGTACGTTGTGAGCGCTCGTCAAAGATGGAACCATTTACATAACTTTGAATTCAAAAAGAAGCTCGATGTTTGGGTGCCACACGAACTAACACAAAAAAACATGATGGACCGAATTTCCATCTGCGAATCGCTGCTGAATCGCAACAATATCGCCCCATTTCTGAAGCGTTTGGTGACTGGCGATGAAAAGTGGATCACTTACGACAACGTCAAGCGAAATCGGTCGTGGTCGAAACGCGGTGAGGCGACGGAAACAGTGGCTAAGCCAGGAAGGGTTTGCTGTGTGTTTGGTGGGATTGGCAAGGAATCATCTACTATGAGCTGCTCCCCTATAGCCAAACGCTCAATTCGGCCCTCTACTGTCAACAACTGAAAAAGTATTCTCTCCATAAACTCAGTATACTCAGACATCTGTCGACGGTGTGGAGTATGCTCCGTTTTTGAAACCTTCTGCTTCTCTTTTCATCTTTCAATCAAGAACGCTACAGACATCTCTATCACAACATGATATGTTTTCGATTCGATGTACTCGTAGATTTATTGATTTATTGACAGTTGGATGCTACATACATCAATATTTCAGGATCGTGCAAACTCATTTAACATCAAACGATTTTGGGATATTTGTGCTTGAGGCTGAATTTTCTGACTGTTGCGCCGAAGATGCCTTCCTTGTCTATCCCGGCATTGAAATCGCAAATACTCGGGCGATGAGTTTTTCTTCCACCACAAATCCAATGATATCATTCAGCTAGGCATTTTTGCAATTGAGTAACCGGATATTACAGATGCATGCTCTAAAACCGCAATCTTTAAAACGTTCACAGGGATCATCACCAAAAATGGGATCTTCCATACGGACTTTTTATCGATTTTGATTGTAGATTATTTTTTGTGTAACGAATCCCAAACCGTACACACTTTCCCATAAAGTAGTTTGCCCTCTAACTTTTTTCGCCTGAATTCAGATATTATTGGGCGTCCAGTGGACCGGAAGCATGGATCTATGGTACCGTATCCATGTAGTATGCCTCCCCTTGTGCAGACTTTTTCAAATGGCGCCACCCAATAGGGTAACAGTGCTCAAAACTCGCACATTGCTTATTTTATGCTGCAATTTCAAAATTATAGTTAATATTTTCATCAAATTTAAATATTTTATTTGGAATTAATCAAGGCATTGGATGCTAGACAATTTTTTATGATTAGTCTTCTAGGTACTGACACACTTTAGTCGGAAATCAATATTTCCTACACATCTTAATCATGAGAAATTGCAGACATTAAATATTTTATATCTGATTCAGGTTACTTTCTCATCATAAACACAAAATATCATACTTTTCTAAGCCCATGAGACGTCAGAACTTTTTTATGGTAATTTTAATTTAGCGGATTTCTTCAACTTTGCGGTTCCACATTTCCTACAACTGGCGTGAACATATAGCTTTCGATGCATCATTTTGCAAGTGGACACGGTTATTGGTGGTTAGTTGGAGGATTTGTACATGTCGTCATAACGTAGAGTATTTTCGGCAAGCATTGACCTCGTCCGCTGATTTTGAAGGAATGAAAGGATGTCGAAGGACGGTCGATAAGTATTCCAGATCTGCCGATCTTTACATTGGAACCTAAAATTTTATAAATAAAGATTGATCCAACTTCTTATTCGCATGTGTGTAAGTGACCCAATTTGCGTTCAAAGCTTTTGACGAAAATGCCAAGATGAATGCCTCGAAGTAAGCCAAACGCACCATTCGGATCTAGGTTTACTCACACTCAAGTTGAACCCGTAGCCGCAAAGAAATAAAAATGTGAAGCCAACATATCTACGCACGATCTATGCTTAATAGTTGTCAATCTGTCGGTAAGTAAAGTAAGGTTTATTTATATTTCGAGCAAATCGAACTTAGGTCCATATCTCTGGTCCATTTCCAGTAATCATAAACGGTATTTCTGTAAAAACATTAAGTAAAAGGATTCATTTTCGCAAAAAGCCGAGTTTCAAACAAACCGTAAATGCAATTTTTTCGGATAGATCAGTTCTTGGTCCACTTCTCGAGAGAAGAGCAGTATTCTTGTTAATCTACGCAAAAATCCAGCCACATACCCAATGTAGATTTTGGAGATAACGAATCTTTACAAACGAACATAGGATTTTTATACAAAAGTATATATACCATCTGCACTTACCACTACTCCGCTGCAACAAACCTTGCCATAATTAAAAATTAATATAATTTAAAAAAATATAGGAAAATTTTCCTATATTATTATTGTTTTTTTTTGGGTTTTACCAACCGTGCACAATCCCAAACAGCTTTTCAGCGCAGACGCATGGCAACCAGCAAAAGTGAGACCAGTGGATTATGTAGTCACATGCCATGACGATGGTCTGGCCACTTTCTATCCAATTACAAATTCGCCATACGTGCCGCTACTGGGTTATAACCTGTCAACCGTTGGGCATTCTCTATCACGCCATGCCTCACAGCGGAGAGTCAACGAAGAACTTTCGAACAATTCTCTTTAAAAATCTTGAAATGAAACACACACCAAGAGACTATATTAATCGCATTATATGGTAAAATTATTAACTACAGATTAATAATGGATGAGGAGGGGCGATCACGACGTTTTTGATTTGTGACTTTTCTTAATTCGAAGTCTGCCTTGGCCGCGATTAATATACACATTCAAGTATGATGATAGCTAAAAAGTTTTTTTGTATTCATATATGACTGTGAAAAAAAAAATTTCGAAATTCACACTCATATACAGTGGCGGACTAAAGTCTACATACGATCCATTTTTTGGGAATTCAACCCGTCCTATAGCTTTCACAGAAAAAATAATGATGCAGTTTTGTTTTAAATTCAAGTATATAACAAAAACTAAAATTTCTCATTTTTTCAACATTAACTTTCAAAGTTATTAACAAAAAATGGAAAAAAGGCACTGACAAAAGTGAACATACGATTTTTTGCTTAGCTATTCTAGGTAAGCATATTAACTTTAATAACTAAGTTAATATTTTGTTGGGCCACCATGCGCATCGATCACCGCTTGCAAGCGTCTAACATTGAAAAAAACCAAATTTTCCAGCTCTTCTCCTGTAATGTTTTGCCACTCTTCTTGAAGTTTCTCTCTGAGCTTTGATGCATTACTTATAGGGTGTTTTCGAATTTTCCGCTCCAATATTTTCCATACGTGCTATGTAATATTCAATTCCGGGCTTTGTGGTGATGAGTGCAACTGCCGCGGAGCATAATACAGCAGCCAATCCTTTACAATTTGCGCTGTGTGCTTAGGATCATTATCCTGTAGAAAGATCCAGCTCGAGCCAAGGCACAGTTTGTCCACAGATAACTTCAAATTATTTTCCAATATGGTCTTATACTCGAAGCGATCCATATTTCCTTCAATAAAGACCAATTTACCCACCCCAGACGCTGCAACTGCTCTCCAATCCATGACACTCCCACCACCATGCTTTAAGGTCGAAATAAGGTGCCTGGGATCCATGGCAGTAATGGGTTTTCTCCAAACTTTTGCTCTGCCATCGCATCCAAATATGTTATATTTTGACTCATCCGTAAATAGCACGCTTTTCCAGAACTCATGATCCTTCTTTAGATGCTTTTTAGCGAACTCCAACCGATGTGCGCGGTATGGGTAAGCTTCTTTGGACGGCCACTTCGCGGCTTACTCTCGAACGAGCCCGATTCTGCAAGTTTTTATAAATTGTTTGCACCGTCGCTTTTCTTAAATTTAACAATTTAGCTATTTTGCCGAACGTTTTCTTATAATTTCTGTGTTTTATAATCAATTTTTGCACAGCCACCGGGATTTCCGTTCCTGACGACATTTTCGCGATTGTATTTCTTTTATCAAATGATGGAAAACAATAAAGATAAAGCCAAATACCAAGAAAAGTATAGAAAGAAAAAAAAAACGGTACTTGACCGCTGAAAACAATAGCTGAAGTAATAAACGAAACAAATTAATGAAACGTATGTTCACTTTTGTCAACGGCTTTTTTGAGTTTTTTGTTAATAACATTGAAAGTTAATGTTGAACAAATATGAAATTTTCGGTTTTGTCTTACAATTAAATTCAAAGCAAGACTACATCAATACTTTTCCTGTAAAAACTATGGGACGGTAGGGATTCCAAAAAAAGGGGTCGTATGTAGACTTTAGTCCGCCACTGTATCTTTTTATTTCAGCGTTCATATATGAAAATTTCTGAACCCTGCAATAAACTGGTCCACGGTTGCATAAAATTCTTCAAAATTATTAACTACGAGGCATATGCCGGCAACAGTCCTATAATATTTATGTAGGTATATGTAGTTGGCGCTTTATAATCTCTGAAGCGATCTTCGAACAAGCTCCTCCTCCAATTTGTGATTTTGCGTCTTGATGTTTTTTCAACAAATGGAGGGACCTACAGTTCATACTAAGTCGCATCCGAATGGGTGATGATTTTTTATGAGGAGTTTTTATTTTATGCCAGGAATACTCTCGGAGGTGTTGACATTGCCTACCGAGGGGCGACCGAAATTAGAAAATTTAACTTATTTTTCTTTATTTAAATTAATTTTCAGTAACAAAAATGCCGGTCAGAAATGAATGGGAAAATGCAAATTCCGGATCAGAGGAATATAACCATCTTCACGGATGGCTTTAAACTCGATGAAAGGGTACGAGGTGGAGTTCACTCACCAACGTACTCAACGAATTTTTATTTTGGACTACCAGATTTCTCCAGCGACTTCCAAGCAGTACTTTTTTCAATAACGGAAGTCGCAGAATGGTTGCTGTAATCTCTGGTTACAAACCATTCAATCAGTATGTATGTATCAAGCTGCCATCAACTCTCTCAGCTATATGCAATACAGGCGTGGTCTGGGTGCTTGCATATAGTGACATCCCAGACAACGGTGTGACAGATGAACTAGCTAGCTGGCTGCAATAAATAATATAATATCAGTTGTTTGACTATCAGCTTCATCACGCCTGAAACCAATTCTTGCGATATGCACTTGACAGATTATTTTATTTAATCTTTATTAACAAATGCTTAACTTCAGGATACATATAAGTAATATCATAAATATGTTATGACTTGGTTTGGCATATTTAAAAAAATTAAAAAAATTTTGGTAAAATTCTTGTCGACATCTGAATTTTTTAAAAATCTCATAACAATAAGACGGCCCATAAAGGCACACCAAACCTTTAAATTCCTAAGACAATTTAAAAGTATTTTTCAAACAGTTTTCATATAAAAGATGTTCAATTCAGCATATGTTGGTCTGAAGAGGTAAATTTAAATTGAAATATTTCAATACAGTGCAGGACTTTGCAAATAAGTATGGAATCATTCACTTTGTAAAATACATATCTTATTAAGCTGTTGTACGCGTATTTCGTTGATCTGCCATGATCAAAAAAAGTTGTGATCCAAAGAAATTTAGTAACTTTTCCAAAATTCGATTTCTTTATAAGGAGTTTGAACGCTTATATCTTTTAAACAAAAAAAAAAAAATCGAAAAGAATGCTACCGTGGGATTAATTGCGAACCGAGTAATTTAGTTGGCAAATCTTTTTTATACAGGCATTTTTTACATCCATTAGTTAAGTAATTTTCATACACAAACTTGCAGCTCAAAACTGTTGAACTTTAAACGGTCTCAGGAAAATGGAATAACCATTTTAATACGGTAAAGATTTTCTGATTGCCCAATGTATGTAAAATGGAAACACTTAAAAAACAAATGTCATGCTTGCTACTTTAATTTTTTCTCTAATGCGCAAGTTTTAAGCACTTTTAGCCTATTGTGCACCGTGTTTGACATACAGATTGTCTAACATATCCATCTAGGATATGGCTGAAACTATTCTTGTCACATCCTTGCACTTTGGGGTACATATATCTTCTCCCTTTTGCACTTACTAATTCAGATTAAAGATAATTTAATTTTCATGAAAGTTATAGTAATAATACGAAGATTTTTCCTCTTTCTTTCACAAGGTCATTTTTATTCCTTCGCACCAAAATTTTTTGCAATCAATGATCGGAAAAATCAATTGCACACGCGTCATCATGCCAAAGGCGTTGTCTAAGCAAGACGTGACTACCTCAATGGCTAATCAAGTGAGAGATCTCTTCCCGCTTTGGAATACATATACATAAGTAACTATCACAATTTATGACAAGTATAGCCAGCGGTAATAGTAGTTACTTAGTATAACATGTTGTTGTTGTATATTCTGCTATCCTCAAAATACGAGTGCAAAATTTGACAACAATTGAATCAATTCAAGAATGGCAGTGATATACAATTCAAAGCTAATACGTACATTTATTGAATTTCATGGGAAAACGCTAGAAGACTACATATTAATGTACGTACATATGTATGTATGCATTGTATGTACATCATTCAACAGATCTGCCTACCGAAAGTAACTTTCAGTCACCATAATAAAATTGGCACCTAAATTGAATTTATCTTGATTATAAATTTGTCACTGTGTTTAGTAAGCGAGAGTACACCCTCGCGAGATTTATTGACGTGGAGGGTGTTTTCAAACGAAATCGCATAAATACCGTTATTGTGGCTCACTTTGATAAGTCAAAGTTTCCCTGCAGGTGAAAACCAACTGGTATGCAAAAATTCTAGTTAATTACTAGTATGTTGAAGAAGAAATAGAAATAATAATTTCCACCACCATTTGTTGTTGTTATATCGGAACACCGCGGCTGCCTTCTATTCTCAGCCCTGTTCTATTGAAGTGCGCAAAATGACGTTGTTTGTTAAATCATCACGATAACCGACTGGTTAGAGGCCAACGCTGTAGCGCGCGAATCCCTTTAGAGACATATTTTTGGTGAACCAGAAATTTTCATCTCTCCGTTACTCGTATGTTGTTATTGTTTTTAGTACGCCATGGCTGAGTTTCATTTCCTAAAAAGTTCTGTTGAAGTGTGCAGATTTCGTTACTTTCTACAAAATGACGAAAGTATCGGTTCGATTCTCGCAGCCGGCACCATCATTCTTATTTTATTTATTTATATGGTTAAGTAGAAATTCAACATGCCTAAATGAAATAGTACACAATTAGTATAAATTTGATGCATAATCGGACAATTGTCAGCTCGTAGAACATCGCCGTTTTAAAAATAATAGTTGCTTATACGGGAAATGGATTAAGATGAAATAGTTGGTGTAAAAATGTATACTAATTGTATTCTAGTTGACAAATAGTATTTTCCCCTGCAGGGTTGGTATGTATATGACCTTGTCAACCTATTTTCGAAAAACAAAATCCCAAACTCTCATCACGTACAATATAATATATAATTTGACGTTGAACAAATCCGAATTCTCTTCCTTTACGATAAGAACAAAAGTTCGTCAATTTAGCCCACCATTTTAAGAGATGACATTGTACTACCCCTCAACTTGGTCAATATATCGGAGTTATCATTAATAAAATAAATTAAACTAAAGAAGAAGAAGATTTTAAAAGCGGGACCACTAAAGTTCCGTGGAATACCTGAAAAAGAGGTATTGGGTACGCGGTCAAAAGTTTTTTACAAACGTATTGTACTTGTCTACTTGATATGGTAGTCACAATGAGGACTCCCTCATCAGAGGCCATGTAAGTCACCCCTGTCATCAGGTAAGACAATGTGATCCAGTTTCTTAATAGTGAGCATATGTAAAGTTGTAGCAGAAGTCTGAATAAACGTACAATGCCGAAAAAGGAAAACTTCTGCTAAGTGCAGCCCAGGGACCCCTCACTAGCAAAGAATATATAGGTATATAGTAGGGTCCTTCGGCCACCATCCTGATATCAAAGATAGCTTCAAACTCATGAAGCGAAACTATTTTTTCCAAGCAGATTAATGGGTTAACGTTTTTTTAGAGATATTTATCAGATTTCTTGAGAACAACAACCGGCATGTGTGTGAAGCAGGCTACTACATTGAATCACACTGAACGTTACTGGGATCCCAGGCCACACGGATGTAGAAGCTAATGAAAAGGTGTACGAGACTGCTTTTGTGTTGGAGCCGTTGGCGAACCTGCCACTACCGATTGCCACAGACCATTCAAAGCCTTCAGCTGTTGTCTAAAGCAGTGGATCCTAGAGGAACACCTAAGGTACAACGTAATGTTGGCATGAACAGACTAACGCAATTAGTTGTTTGTGGCCAATTGTGGTCAAGTAATCAACCTTTTCTTTCAACCAACCATTTAATAAAAAATAACAACAAATATTAACTTTTACGCCATTTAAAAAAGACTTTTTGATTGACATAGAAAATTTCTTTATCAGAGGTGAATGGTGGGTGTGTCTGTGTACATATATACGGACGCATATGTAGGTGTTCTTTATGGTGCAAATATAAACTCCATGAAGAAGCTACATACCTACTTATGTATTTACACACTTAGCTACATATACGAAATTTTACATTTAAAAGAACTCATGAACACTTAAAGTTACTCATGACTTCGGCGAGAACGCACTTACAAATTTTCTTTCCTTGAGTGTCTAGCTATTTTTTCTTTAATGTTGTCTCAACCGCTTTCGGTTTTTTGTCACTATGCTGACTAACTGACTGACTGACTGACTGCTTGGCCAACTAGACTAAATGTCGTTTCACTTGCCTTGCTTTATATTATTTTTCAGCTGTATGTATCTGTTTCCTTCTCTTCCGTATGGCTGTCTGTAAAATAGCTTTTGCGCTTTTTACGTCACATTAAACGGTCGAGTTCTTTTATTCCACGTTGCATACATCAAGCACTCGTATATGGTATATACCCGTACAGTGGATTTCATTACATCTACAGTTTTAGTTAACTGTTTTTTTTTTTTTTTTTGCCTTTCAGTATAGTGTTACACTTTCTACTTTCCTGTAATTTTACTTGTATTTATTCGCAGTTTATTGACATTCACTAAATTTTTTTGATTTCTCCTGACACGACTTCGTAAAAACTATTTCGAAGTGGGAAATGCTAAGAGTAAAGTGTCGTAGTAAGCAAAAATAACAGACTGGAGGAATGTATGTATTTGCAATTTTGCTTGTAAATGAATGTTTGTATGTATATATTTGCATGTCTAAATGTACCATATATGGTATAGTATGTACAAGTATATTATATTAGATTTATTAAAATTTTCCTCTTTAGTAAACATGTGTGCGGAATGTGAAATGATTTTTTTTCCAAAAAATTGCTTTTTAACAATATTGATGTCGAAAAAAATGATATATTTTCACAAAGTCTTTAATTTACTTTTACGCACATTTAGAACACTGGATAAATGGCGCCCGTCTATTACAACATTATAGTTGTGAGTTTTTCGATCTGTTGAATTTTTTGTGCTGGAATCAAGTGCTAAAGATAACCAAATTTTGTGTCGCGGGTGAATTTTCATCATTGTCACGTTACACTCCTTCACAGTGGTTATGTGTCATTAATATTTCGAGGACAATAATCAGCTGGGCAGTGGCACCATCTTAATTAAGGGAACGGGCATTTGAGAAACATACCATCCATTAGTGATCCTTAAAACATGTGCGGAGATCGTCATCAAAAAGGGATCTTAAAACTGAGACTTTTTAGATTTTTCACAGCTGAATGACAGTCTAAGACTTTCCTCACTTGCGTGAATAGTGTGTTTGTTTTACTTGGATAAAGCCATAGCAAAGAACGTATATGAATAAGAAGTGGCATGACGGTCTCGTAAATTGGGGTTTTCAGAAAGAGCGTATATTGAATGTCTAATCTCAGGAATTCGCGTCCTCTTCACACCATTCGTAGCTCGAAGGGGCGATATGATGAAGCGAAACCAAATTTTTGCTTGAAAGTCTATCAAAACAAAAGCAAAAGCCCAGTTGCATGAGAATTAGCAAAAATTGTTCAATGCAGCTGTGTATGTAAACAACCGAAATTTTGCTAAAATATCTACAGTAAATTGTGAAAAATTGAAAAAGTGACATTAGCGATAAAGTGATTATGAAAATTTAATACGTAGAAGGTGCAGTGTAAAAAGTGTTTTGTTCGTGGATTAAAAGAGTGTAAATTCAATCAAAGCCAGTGTGCATTTTCATATTTATCATATATTTAGTTATAGTTCAGTAAAAAATCTATGCATTTTTATAGGAGTGTGCATATGTTTTGTTGACATCAAAATCAAAAAACATACATACATATTTATGTGGCTGAAGTAGCAATCGAAATTATATTTATTCCTTATCCATTCATACTGTCCAGTTTAATATGGGTGTTTTGAATTTTATTCTAGATTTATTCAATTGCTCAGTTGGTAATTTAAGATGTCACTATTTTCCCAAAGATTGCAATGTAGTCTTTGGCGTAATGGTTGCGCCTGCGCTTGTTTTGCCAGAAGTCGCCGGTTCAAATCCTTCTCTCGCTTTTTATTTTTTGAAATTGGCAAATTTTGAATTGTAGGTAATGAATTGCTTGTACATGACGGGGTACAAAGGAAATATGTTGGCATGCTTTTGTGTATGTATAGGTTTTTCATATATGTACAGGGACATTTGAATGTGTTTGTATTTGACTCAACTCAACATAAAATTCTGATTTTTGTAGATTTTGTCATCGTCGCGAAGAAGTCGCTTGTCGATGGCGGGTACAAGGGAAGAGAATAGGCAAGTTTTTGCGGATGTGTGTGTTTTTCATGTACACATTGGTTTTTTTGAATGTATGTGTCTTCAACCTCAGACCTTGAATTTCTGATTTTTGCTAATTTTGTCATCGTCGCGAAGAAGTCGTTTGTGGATGGAGGTTTGAAAGTGGGAAGGGCATGCGCATTATTAAGATTGTGTGCGTTTTTCGTATACATATTAAAATTCTGGAATGGATGTGTTTTCACTTTGGCGTGAGTTGAACACCAATTTCAGATTTTTAACAAAATTTTGCTTCGTCTTGAGGAAACCGCTTGTCGATGAAGAGTAGAAGGGAAGGAGGTTTCTATGCGGTAGTTGTTTTTGTTGCGTATATGCTTCTTCTTATAGCAATGGCTTGTGGTTATGAATGAATGGGAATATTTGACGTTATTTGCTTTTAAATGACTTTATGCATGCTTTAGGTATTACATATAAATGCCCATATTTACATGCATACTTACATAGTACATATGCTTAATATATGTATACAAAGTATTTAATTAACATTAAAATAAATATATGTAAACATATTTAATATAAAATAGCTATTTAATTTTCTAATTTCATTTCATAGTTTTTCCAATTTATTTTATGACTTGGTTTAAATGTTATATTTATTTATAACTTTTATGAATTATTCAACCCAAAAATCAAGCATATTTTGTCCAACGCCAAATATGAATGCATATGTACATATGTTTGTGTGTACATATTATGTCTTCATTTGTAAACACACATCATTACCATGACAACATACATACATACCTACATATATGCTGCCTAGTTGAACTTGCAAAAAATATTCTTCGCATCGTCTACAAATCGTATGTATGGCGAAAGCAATACTTCTCCCCGCGTGCAGCTCTTCCACAAGCCACAGCTCACAAAAATCAGAAGTTGAAGAAATTTCTGTACCTGCAGCGCACAAACATACTCTCGATAAGGCGAACAAATGTAATGCAATTCAAATATTAATGTTCCCTAAATGCCCTCAAAGCATACGATTTTAAAAAATGTAATTTGAATTTAGATCTAAAAGAGTTTAGTAATGTCAAATCAATTCAAAATGTAATAAAATTAGGCAATACTATACCTTTAATTTACATACACTAATGAGCATGCCTTATTGAAGTCATGTACGCATTGTTCGCATAGACGCGCGCGCACTGTTCAAATAAGTAAAATCGATTGTGGACGAAGTGCTCGCGGGGAGAAAATATTCTTTCGTACATCTAATAATATAATATGAATAAGAAGAAGAAACACAAATGTTCTATTTCTTTGATTGGGTATAAGTACAGAATATGACACAATTTTCTTATGAGGTGATGTGGCACAGTTGGTATTGCGCAAGAGTACATTCATTTATGGTATTTTTGCTTCTGACGCAAGTTCAAATTCCTTTCGAAGGAGTCAATTTCAAATAATTTATTTTTTATATTTATTTATTTTAAACCATATTTTTTGTATATTAATAAAAAAAAAGCCATAGTGTGATGAGCATAAAAATGAAAAAATATTTATTGCAATATGTTATAAGTCTTCTGATATTATTTCCTACGTTTACCCACACAAGTGGTATATTGACCGTGTAGCATACAATTCTGTTATTTTTTTTTGGGGCAAGTTCAAATCCTGGCATAGAGCTGTTATCCAGAGTATGCCGTACTAGTGATTGCATTATTTAATATATTGTGTTGTTTTGTAATTTGTTTTTTATATTATTATGAATATTAAAATGAAGATAAAAAAAATTATAAATTGCATAAAGTGCTTGGAAAAATTGTTTCTAAAATATAAAACTTTTCTTTGTGTGGTAAACCACTTTAGCTTTTTAATTAAAATATAGTATGTATGGATGTATCTATAATATCGTAATATCAATTGAAAATATGCAGATTTATTTCAAAGTACATATGTACATATGCATGTGAAATGCAAAATGACGACGTCAGTTTTGCTATTTTTGAGGTGCATGATCGGCAGACCTAATTGTACATATATTAATATATACACTAAATCATTTATTTAAAAATTAACTTTAAATTGAGAGATTATCACTTGATAAAAATTAAATTAATAAAACATTTACATAAAATGATTAGAATTGTAGTTACATTTCTACCCCTTCATAATTTGCAATTTGTTTTCATCGCCGCCAAAAGCAAAAATTCAAAGCGAATTGACTTATATTTCCCCAACTATTCATGTTCGTCGACGAAAAATGGTGTGAAGAGGACACGAATTCCTGAAACTGACTCTATCGCATTTGCACAGAGACCGTATGAGTTTTGCCGCTAAAATTAAGGTATGCAATTTTTTGTTTGCTTTTAGGGTCTGAATGGCAAAGCTAGAGGGTGCAGTCTTTGTAGTCTTCGTATTGCCTCGCTTTGTCTAGCAGGTTGATAGCTTGTGTGTTTGGATGGTTGTTAAGTTTTTCGATATATCTTTTGCTGAACATTTTTATTTCGTCTATAACCAGGGGTGTTTTTAGATCTTTATGTAAATGAATATTTTTTATGTACCAAGGTGCATTCGCTATTAATCGGTTATGTGTGTTTTTGATTGAAATCTTTGTATCACATCTATACTGGTTCTACTCGCTGTACCCCAGATTTGAATGTCGTAAGTCCACACTGGTTTCAACATCGTTTTATAAAGAAGCATTTTATTTTCAAGGCTAACCTTAGATTTGGGGCCAAACAAGCAATACATTTTTCTGCTTTTAATCTTGTACTGCTTTCTTTTGACTCTAATATGTTCACGCCAAGTTAATCTTTTATCTAAGTGCAGTCCGAGATATTTAACACTATTCGATCTAGGAATGACGGTTTGGTTGAGGCTGAGTTTTGGACATTCTTCTTTCCTAAGTGTAAATGTGACATGGATAGATTTTGAAGCATTTACCGAAATGTTCCATTTGGTAAGCCAGTTTTGTAGTTCATTCAATTGCCTCTGTACAATTTCTGCAACCTCGTTTGCAGAGAAGGATGAAGAAAGTATTACAGTGTCTTCTGCATAAGTAGTAACAATTATATTGGTGTCCTCTATTATTGGCATATCTGCAGTATAAACCTTGTAAAGTGTTGGACCCAATACACTACCTTGTGGAACTGCAGCATTTGCCTCATATATGTCTGAAACTGAATCTTGAATTTTAACGTAGTAATGTCTGTAACTTAGGTAAGATCTGAGAAAGAGATAGAATGCCAGATAGATAGAGTGCCAGACTCTGTCAAATACTTGCTGCATATCGAGAAATATTTCGTCAATATATCTTTTTTTCCTCAAAGCTGCTAAGTAGTAAACGATGGCATTGCTCCGGAGTGCTATGCGTATGCATCTGCCTAAAACCGAGTTGATAATCTGGAATAATCGATTGTCTTTCTAACTCAGTATTCTTCGAAGAAATATTCTTTCGAGTATTTTCGAGAATATTGTCAGTAGACTTATTGACGAGGATAACTCGATTTCAGGTTTTTGTGCATTTGGTACCAAGGTTATTTCAGCACATTTCCACTAGGTATGGAAGTGGCTAAGCCTAAAGCTACAATTGAAAATCATCACTAAAAACATTAAACATTTTTTTGGAAGTCGCTTAATTTTCAAAGCATCAATATTATCATGACCAGGAGACTTCGTGCTTTTCATTCATGAAATTTCAACCTGAACTTCTGAGATTTTAACGAAGAGCATGGTGTTATCCATTGGACATGGGGAGTAACTTCAACACTCCGTGAGTTGTTAACATCTTTTATGGAGATTTGTCGTAATGTTGGTCTTTTTAAGTATTTTGTGGCCTTCAAAATATTGTATTCATCATCTTTCTTTGGATCAAAATTTTTAAGATATTTTCCGATCGACTCTTCTTTCATGTCAGCTAGTTTATATTTAAGTTCCTTAATTGTTTTGTTAAGTGCTGTTTTGTCATGTGGATTTCTGCTGCTTTGGTACTGCATCAGTATATGGTAGCTTATTTTCATATGGTTGAAAAGTTTGGTTGAGAATGTGAGATGAAGCTAAAAAGGCGGCTTTACGTACTTTGTTGGTGAAGTTCTCCACAACATCATCTAAGTCTCTATTTGAGTTTATCTCCATGTTGAGATTTATATGAGATTCTAGCCAGTCTTGAAACAATTTACACGTATGTTGGATTTTTTATTTAAAATACGCAGTTTCCGAATAGTCAGTATTGTTGGTATATTAAAATTAATAATTAGAACGGAATGGTCTGAGCTGAGGTCGTCATTACTAGTTATTTTGAGAAGATTTGAGTCAATGCCAGTGTATCCTGCAAAATCAATCACATCAGAAGTTTTGTCTGTCGGCCAGTAAGTGGGTCCGCCTGTGGAGAAAACGCTAAAGTTATTTTCTGTAATACATTTATACAACTCCCGAACCTTGGGTTTAGTTAAACGAGCGCCCCACCAAGGGTATGTGGCATTGAAATCCCCATCAGCCAGAAATCTGGAGCCCAATTGATCACAAAATGTATTAAATGTTTACTTGTTTAAGCTAAAACGATGAGGTAGATACAGTGCTCTTATGACAATTCGACCACTGATACTTGTAATTTCGACAGATGCTGCTTGAATTGAAGGTAACGATACCGACTCCAGTACTTTGTATTTTAAAGTAGATTTAATAAAAATAGCAGAACCGCCATTTGTATTATTTTGTTTTCATTTCTTAAATCTATTAAAACATCAAATGCAACCCAGGGTGGGAACAAAATTTAGTACTTTAGTAAAAAGTACTAATCAGCTGTTAATACGCTGAGAGACAATGTCATTCTGACCTTCGGGTATTAGGAATATTCTTAAAAATAGCATTTTGGATCCTGATCGTCAAAGTGTCAAGTTGTGTTAGACCGCAGAGAAATTAAAAACAACATAAATAAGAAATCAGAAATACGCTATTTTTTTAAAGAAGTTTTGTGAGCTGACGAATACCGTGGACTGCGTCCTTTAAATTATCACCATCAGTAAAAACTTAATCTCATTAATTAATCTATTCAGATATATGTAAATAAAATAGATTTGAAGAAAGTAATTAATTACGAAAAAGACAGAAGAAAATATATGAAAAAAACGAATTAATTCACCTAAGTTATTATACTTACTAGTTTTAAATTCTAGATAACTAACCTTATTTAATATATATCGGCTTAACTAATTGAAATAATAAAATTTTAATGTAATATATTGTTGGCATAAACCAGTATTACTTTTCACTTCGCCACAGGTAGTGTGTAAATTTCAAACGGAGTCTCTCGTAAAACCTTGAACTTGAACTTTTATTTAGTAAATTTTGAAAATATGTAAGTATAGGTATAGGTATGTATAGATATATGTTAATGTTTAAGGCTCAAGAGTAAATTAACTCACCACACCGAATCAACCGAAGTGTAAAACAAAAAACAATTTCTCTTTGTTTTGCTTTGTATAAACGCATAATATGTATAGATATGTATTATGATAATAATAAATGAATTGTTAATTACTTTGAAATGGAGGTTTATAGTTCTTTTGTTGTTATGAGATGATAGCGTCCTAGATCTGTGAATTATAGTTTGGGATTGGTGATACCGATAAGTATCTCTCTATGGTTGGGTAGGGGAGAGTACAGAAGCGGATGATATTGCTTCTCAGGTTTGATTATAAGATTTCATTCAATTTAGCCGTTGGAGGTCTGCAGTAAGTAGAGGCAAAACCCACCCCAAACCGATGAGCTTAGAACTTGGAGAAAGCTACTATGCCCAGCCCACCTACAAGCAGTTCTCATCCAAAGCTTGCTATTGTAAATGTAACCAAATCCCTATGCTGAATGTTTTTTAGGTAAAACCATAGCTTACGAATGGTATGTGAGTTTCCCAGAAGGCTGTGAAACCGATGATAAAGGGCCAGGACGCCCCATCACATAAACGATCGATAAAAAATTGGAACAGAGAAGTTGCTCATGAAGTTGGTATTATCGATTTTATCTAGTCAGGACATTTTTTTCTAGTTTTGGGTATGTTGAGGCAGAATTTGTTCAAAAATTGTTGAAATTTTAACATATCGTCTTGTTCCCGAATTATTGACCAAAAACAATATTTCAATCTCCCTGTTATCCAGACATAGCGCAGTATAACATTTTTCTTATAGAAAATAAAGAGAATCATAAACATTCGTCATTTTATAGCAGTAGATGTTTCGGTAGAAGTATTAAAGGCTATCACAAAAATCGAGCTTGAGAAATATTTCGTGAACTGGAAGAAGTGCAGGCATAAGTGCACAATCTCTAATGGGGACTATTTTAAAGCCGAAAACATTAATTTGGACGAATAAATAATATTTAATAAAATTATTGCTTTGAAGGTGATAGTTGTTCATTTAAAGTTTATTCGGCTGATTTTCAGCTAAAGACTACTGGAAAAATTTTGTGGTTATGATAATTCGTTTCGTTATACCTAGAGGAATATTTGTTTTCATAAGCCAGCAAGTCCTGTTGTAATAGTACCAAGCAGTACAGCATTGCGTATACGTAACCATAATAATATTATATTTTCAGTGCCAATTTAAGGGGTTAGGGGTAGTCAAAATTTTCAAAAAATCTAATTTTTTTTTCAGTTTCGTTAATTAATTCTTAAAAAAAAATCTATGAAAATTTCAATTTCAATTTCAAAAATGAAAATTTCGTTTTTAAGTTATTCGACAAATAACAAAGAGAGCTCGGGCCTTTCAAAGCGCTAGTGTGAAACTTTAAAGGCGTTTTTCTCAAAACTATGTTTTTTGAACTGGTGACAACTGTAACTTGAAAACCGCTCAGTTGATTTTAATGAAATTTATACAGCTTTTAGAATACATAATAAATTCGGGAAAAAATCGAAGGATTTTTTTTTGAAAAATTTCGATTTTTTAAGACCAATTAACTGTTGATTTTTTCCCAAAAATCTAGACAAAAATTTCCTGAGGCCGCCATTTTGTTAATTTTTGAAAAAAAAAATCTTTGGATCAGGCCCAGGATTATTTATTTATAAAACTATTTTTTTTTTATCCGATTGATTTCAGATGAATCTCCAAGGACTTATGATTGTCACCGCAAGGATCTTTTTTTGGAACTGGGTTAACACAGACAGCTGTAACTTCGGAAATAAATTTTTTTTTTGAAATTTTCGTGACTTCGAGTCAAAACATTGTTTAATAATACCATATCACTACTTTTGTAAAATAAAATTATTTAATAGCAAAAAAAAAATACTGAAAATTCTCATTTTTTTCGTGCCTCTGACTACCCCTAACCCCTTAAACTCGGAGAGAGAAAGCAAAATTTGAAAATACCAAAGAAATCGTTGTTTTTTCTACACTCAATTTTAAAAATGTTTACTGTCCTTAAAAATTATAAAACACAGTCCCAAACACGTCTGCTTGTCTGACTGTCAGTCTGTCGGTTCGCCATAAGCTCAAAAGCGGATAACGGATTTTATACGGTTTTCGCAAGTAGTTGACGAGTGAATTGTAAAGAAGGTTTGTGTAAATAACTTTGCAAGTTTGTGTTAATTTTTTATATAAATTTGTTATAAATTTTCACATACGTACCCCACAAATAAAAAGAAGAGTTTGGTCGAAAATTGCTTTACGTATCACATTTACTGCTTCGGTCCTTATATCATTCTTAGCAATCTATCACATATTTCATTCCCCATAATGCTTTTGTAAGAGCAAGACCAAATCAGCTTGATTACTGCCATCTAATACCAATACATGCGACCAAGTGATAGAACCAAGCATCTATCAGCCTTTTTCGTTAAATGTAAGCAAATTTAATGCAACAGAAAATTTGTGCAAATTTGTAATCAGAATGTATGACCAATACGCGAAACGTATGGAAGACGTTGGGGTTTTGTGAAAAACATTGCCATTTCATACCATTTTTTCTAACGTTCTTAAAATATATTTATTGTATATACACATGTTTGTATGCCTGTGCACATCCCTGACTCAAACGCTCCATTAACTTTTGTCAAGTTTGTCATCTTTTTTCAGGCTTTTAACGCCAATGAAAACATTTTTCTTGACAATATGCTGTATTAAAGCTGAAAGAAAACTGTAAAGATGAGTGAGTAATATACATATGTATTATATATTTTCATACAGCAGGCTGGCAATTTGCGGATTCCATCCTAAAAGAACTTCACCGACTTGCTGCCCAAGAATGACTCAAGCCATTTTTTAATACCCTGCTCTGATGGGAACCATATTCCTGGGAGGCCGTTCAAAATCTACCGGAACAAATGGTAGTTAGAAGGCTAAGAGTGTGGGCTGTAAGGCAAGTAAGGCAAAATCTCATAGTCGCTGTTTTAAAACCTCATAATATACAAATACAAATACAAATACTTGACCCTCTGTATATACGGCTTTCCCCTTGACTTGACTGGTTGACCAGGCTTCATATTTTTGCGCTTAAGCTTTTCGTAAAGGATTCAATTTTTCATCACGAGTCATATCTCGTTGCAAAAACGACTTCTTTTTGTAGCGTTAAAGTAGCATTTCTGACATGCAAAATAACATTTCAACGTCTCTTGGCTTCAATCTATATGGCACCTACTTTCTCCTTTTTTGAGTGCTTCTCGTTCTTCATCTGGTTGCCCTGGATGTTCTTCGCTTTATAAGGTAAGATCACCACTTATAAATAACGTTCGCTCAGCCAAAGCTTATTCACTATAAAGTTCTAGCAAAATACAATGGATTTTTTCTCATATTAAAGCAAGGCAGAGGAACTTTCCGCAAATACCACTTTTCTGGCAGGAAGTTTGGCATATTTCAGTTGTTAATGTTGTTTATTCTTCGAATAAATGACATATACTGGAAAAGACGCACATTAGCAGTAGCTTTCCAACGCATGATTGGAATATTGAAACGATTAAATAATAATGTAATTTTCTCATTAAAATTTAGACCATAAACGCAAACTGTTAGGCAATTGCACCAGACCGGTCTTTGTAGAGCCTTTAAATATATAAAAAAAATCAGTTATATGTACACAACAATCATGGTACACGTATGTGGCAATTGGCCCTTAATTAGCAACTGATTAATATATCGTTACTAGACTTAAATATCTTTAGAATTACTTTATAAAAATGATCAGTATAAAGGTTCGTGGGTGAATGAAAAATTTTTTTGACAACCGAAGTTTTTCTCAGAACCTTCCTTACAGGGTATTCAAAAAGTAATAGGTTACGCTATTCTTCATTAACTTGTTACATTACATTACGCCGAATTTTATTGTTCATGTTACGCGTTGTTGTTGTTTACATAATTGAATTTAAAAATATGTATGTATGTATGATTCACACACACGGTCTTCTCTGCACTGAAACTCGTTCTCTCATATTGCACCCATTTCACTTTGAAAAAAAAAGTTGGGTGCCAAAGAATGCGTATGCATCGCTCTTGCATTTCCCGTCATCAATGTTGACTGACATTATTCAAGTTGTTGTATTTGCTTTTTTGTATGGAAGAGACTTCTCCACATTTTGTGCATTCTCAGATATGTGAAAATGTTTGTGCGTGTGGTACGTGATTTTATGTTTACACTCATCGGTATGTGAGAATATAAGCGCTGTGAACACAAAATTGAAAGTGTTAACAAAAACAAAAAACATATGGCAACATCAGTCAAAGTTTACAAAGTCTTGCCATAACAATTTTCCGCATTTTCTCACGCGGGGCAAAAATGTAATAAAATTCTGCAGCTTAAATTTTTGATATAACCGAATGGAAGTTTTAAGTAAAAAAACTTATCCAAATCAAATAAAAGTAATATTCGACCATAAGATTTAACTAATCAGAATTTGAGGACTTCCCCATCTTATGTTTCCAACAGCACAATTACCAAAGCCCAACCGATGGGTTGGCTAGTCTTGGTCCCCAATTTTAGACTATATAAATAGTAGGTAGCAATTTTTTTACAAAAATGTACAACCACTGGCGTATGCCGATAATATCGATAAGCGAAGCGAATGAGTCTGGCAATGAAATATCATCAAACAAACAGTCATCGCATTCGCTAATTAGCTCCCAAGTCACTGTTGACAGCAATAACTTTGAAGTCGTATATAATTTCGTCTATCTTGGAACCAGTATTAGCATCGACAACAATGTCAGCCTGGAAATCCAACGCAGAATCACTTTCGCCAACAGCTTCTACTTTGGACTGAATAGGCAATTCTCTCGGCGAACGAAAACCAAACTCTCAAGTCGCTCATCATGCCGGTCCTACTATGTGACGCAGAAGCGTGGACGATGTCAACAGATGATGAGTCAGCTCTAGGAGCCTTCGAGAGAAAAGTTGCGCCAAGGATTTATGGTCTTTTGCGCATTGGCAACGGCGAATACCGTAGACGATGGAACGATGAGCTATATAATGATATTGACATAGTTCAGCGAATGAAGAGACAGCGGCTACGCTGGATAGGTCATTTCGTTGGAATGGATAAAAGCACTCCAGCTTTGAAAGAATTCGACGCAGTACCCGTTGGTGAAAGCAGAGAAGATGAAGACCTCCAGTCCGTTGGAAGGATCAGGTGAAGTGTGATCTGGTTTCACTTGGTATTTCCAACTGGCGCCAAACAGCGAAAAGAAGGGATGAATGGCGCGCTATAAAAGATTCGGCTATAATCGCGTAAGCGGTGCCAACGCCAATAAAGAAGAAGATATTCAACTACCTGGTACTGATCAATGGCCTATTCTTGAAACTCATTCTTTCACGGCTGTTTGCAAGATAAGGGCTATCTGATCTGTCGGTGGTTCATCTTTTCACTTCAGACCCTTTTTTGGTTTTTAGTCACAAATGCTAAATATTTCACGCTCAATATACAATACACAAAAACTAAAGCAACAACTATAAATTTTTAATATATAAGTACATCTTGCTCTATAAACATTGCCAATTATACATTTCAGGAGAGTGCGACTGATGCACATTTGTTAAAATTGTTCTTTGTAATTAAAACGCAAACAATTTAATTACGTTGTGAAATCATCGATATGCAATTCGCATTTTATTTCGCCTTGGTTTAATTATAATGTCGGCAAAAAATCTTGCTTTTATTTGATGTAAAATAATTCACCACCACCAAAAGCCAGTCATTCGCAATTAGCGCTTTTTGCTTTCTCTACTTCGAGCTTGCTGTGATTTTTCTTTTGGACGCTTATCGCCTTTCACTGATGCTGTTGAAAATTTCAAATGTGTGTGAATTGAGTGCATACCACTCCAACCCTAATGGGAATAATAAGAAATAAATGCTCTAAAGACGACTATAGAAGACTGCCGCCTGTGGTTTAAGGCAAAAATGCATTCCAAAATAAAGGCACTGGGAAATTACTTTTTAAATGCATTGTCGGACATTGCATCACTTCAGGGCAGTTTAAAAATACAATTCAATTTGCTTCAATACACAGGCTCGAATCGAAATAAAATCTTTGAATAGAAATTGAAAGATATAGAGTTTCAAGCCATTTGAGTGGTATTTACTAATAAGTGTACCTTGCATCATCATTTTTCCAGAAAATCCAGTTTCGAATGAAATGAAATCTGTACTATTTACTCAGCTTAAAAGTTTTACGTATGTAGTAAAAACTATTTTCAGTTTACTGACCTACCTTATGACTGCAGCAGATCCATTGCTCTGGGACTCTAAATGGTACTTTAGCTTTATAAGATCCATACTAATATATGGAGAACAAGTGTGGTGGGACAAACTGAAGGGAAAGTCATATGATAAAGCACAGGAACGGATGCAATGTTTACTGAGTATAGCTGGTGTTTTTAAAATTCTTTCCCTCGAAGCCATACTCGAAATCAGCCAGCCAATTTGACCGGGAAATGTAAGCCAGGTACAAGGCACCTGCTTGTTTTTAAGAAAGAAAGGTTGAAGTGATTTTATTTGTATATCAATAGGTATGTTTAAGTGCGAGACAGGCACAGGAACCGGGTTCTTATATGAAAGTTCCTACAAAAAAGGACACTTAAAACTCAATGGCTACAACTCCATCCTCCAAGCAGGGAGTGTAAGCATTACTGCAAGTGCTAAATGAGCAGCCACTCTGAGTATTGGGTTTGAATAGGGTTTTTATTTCATAGAAATGAAAAGGTTGAATCAGCGTAGTGTAGCTTTACTTCTACCAGTGTGAGGGCTACATTCGATTACGTCATCTGTGCTTACAATATGCCTGTAGCTAAAGGCATGGCAACATATGTTGAGCACAAGGAAACAAATTTACCAGATCGAGTAAACTATAAACATAATTTGATAAAGCCGGCAAAGCCATCTTAAAATGTACTCAAAAGAAAGAAAATAAATATCTAACACCATACACTTAACGAACTTGTATTTTAATTATGTATCTCAAAATTCTAATTTAATCCTCAAATATACATATACGTATATGAAATTTGCTCATGCGTGAGTATTTTTCGAGTATTTTTTAGTACGTAACAGATTTTTAGTGAGTTCAGACGTGTTTTATTTATGGTGTTCTCTTCACAGTGAAAAATAAGATTATGGAACAACTAACAAGAGCTGAATATGCTAGGTAAATAACCGTTATATATATTTAATATTTGTAAATGTTTTAGTTATAATTTTGTATAATAAAATTATTTACGACTTATATCATATAATATTTAATTTATTAGATTCAGTGCAACCGAAAGAAATGAATATTTGAGAAAATTACTTGGAGAACAAGACAGTGATTCGAGCGGGGTTTCTGACTGTGAATATGAAGACTGGATTCCAGCAAATATAGCTAGACGTCAAACTTTAAATCAAAAAGATAATTCAGAGCATGACGAATCAGAAGATTCTGAAGATACAGGAGAAACCGCTGAAGGGAATGCAGCAGTAGAAGAAGAGGATGACGACAATGAAACAGAAACTGCTGAACCTGAAGGTAATAAAATATTTGTTGTTAACAATGATAAAATACTAATGTTTTTTCTTAAATAATTAATTTATGTTGTTATTATTATTTTAGGACGAGCTCAAGAATCATCTGGAAGTTTTATTGCAAAAGATAAAACAGTGTGGAACAAAACTCCACCAACTCAGCATCAGACCGCAGCTCATAATGTTTTACGCCAGCGGAGTGGGCCTCATCGCAGTACGGAAACGTTGTCAATCAGTAAAACTTTCAAAAAAATCTTTACCCATGAATGGTTGATATAATTGTCCGTCACACTAACAAAAAAGCTGAAACCATTTTCCAAGAATATAATGCTGACCATCCAAACTCACCGCACCAATGGAAGCCCGTTACAATACCCGAAATTTATTCGTTCTTCGGTATCTTGATTTGTGCTCCCGCAAATAATTCAAATACAGACCATACTTTTGACATGTGGCACTCCAATTCTTATCCTCTGTATCGCGGGACGATGGGATTGACGAGATTCTATAATATTCTGCGTTTTTTGAGATTTGACGACAGTAATACTCGAAGTCAACGTAAAAAATAATACAAGGCAGCTCCAATTCGTGCTGTGTGGACAATGCTTAATTCTACATAATCTACCTCAGATTTACAAACCAACCGCAAACTTAACGATTGATGAACAGCTATATCCATACCGTGGCCGTACTGGGTTTACTCAATACATACCATCGAAACCAGCTAAGTATGGTATAAAGATCTGGTGGGTTTGTGATGCAGAAAACGCATATCCTTTGCAAGGGATTATGTACACTGGTAAAACAGATAACACTCGAGAAAAGAATCAGGGTGAAAGAGTAGTGAAATAATTGGCGGCTCCGTACCGAAATAGTGGTAGAAATATCTGCATGGATAATTTCTTTACTACTCTACCCGTTGCTAAACATTTGTTATCGTGGAAAATTACTATTGTTGACACGGTAAAAAAAATAAACCTTACATACCTAGTGTTATGGGAGTAAATAAGACAAGGGAGCAGTATTCCACAGTTTTTGGATTTCATGAAAAGGTTACCATGTGTTCTTATGTTCCTAAAAAAAATTCATTCTGATGTCTACAATGCATTCCGATGCATCAGTTGGTGATGATGCTAAAAAGAAACCAGAAATAATTAATTTTTATAATAAATATAAATCTGGCGTCGATACAATGGACTAAATGGTGCGGAGAAACACCAGTCAACGACGATCTTCGAGATGGCCAATGGCAATGTTTTTCAACATGCTAGGCATTTCTGCACTTGCGGCATATACAATTTATTATGAAAATAATAAAATGATTGCCAAAAAAACGACAGAACGTCGTCATTTTATGCGTAAGCTAAGTGAAGAACTAGCATTGCCGGCGATTGAATATCGTACCGCGAATCCACAAATAATGCGCCATTTTTCAACAAAGAATGCCATTCAAAGTATTTTAGGCCATGCACTGACAGAACCAGTCGTGGTAAATCCTGGTCCACACGGTCCAAAAGATAAAACCGGAAGGAAAATAGTTATAGGATCTTGCCATGTCTGCAATGCTTTGCCAATAGGAAGACGGCGAAAGACACGTAAGGCTTGTGCCAATTGTCACCAACCTGTATGTGACGAGCACTCAGTTAATCGTGTAGAATGTGTTCAATCTCATTAATTATAAAAAAAATTTAGTTGCATGCATTTATCGAACTTGTATTTAATTTATTTCCTATGCTTCCCACTGTGGGTACCCGGGTACCCGGTTGCTAATGGCGATGGCTGGAGTTTAAGCTTATTAAAAAAAAAAAAATGAAAAATAAATCAATTAAATGAACTCACAACTAGCTTTCTTTTATGTTAAAAAACGACGATTTGAGAGCTTAAAATGAAATATTGAACTTTCTTTAAACTATTCACACAAATACACCGCGGTGGGTACCCGGTTACTAACATAAGGGTTAATGATAGCGTAACGCAACGTATTTACTGTGTTGGTGAACACAAACTACAATTTATACACAAAAGTAATGGATGTGCCGATACCGTTTTCCCTTTGAACTACGCCATTTTCAATGACAGTCACAATGTGCCAAATATTCAGTACAACCTGTGAGGTTTATGAAATGTTTAAGTTTACGTTTGAATAACGGTGGCAGATATTAAAAACATACTTCCAAAATTGTGAGTTATAAACCGCAACTGCAAAACAAACACGCACGAAATTCGGAAGCGAGTTCGTCAAACCGGTTCATTAGCAGTGAAGGAACTAAGCTTTTTTTCGCTGGATTTTTCATAAAGACCTCAATATGAAGGCTTATAAACACAAATTGGTAAAAGGAACTGAAATCTTAAGACTCATGGACTGAAGATCGCTTGGCAGAAGATGACAAATCATATATTCCGAAATAAGGAGTTGAAATGAAATGGTGGAGCATTTCAGTGAATTATTATTATTTTTTGTGGACCTCCTGCTAGTTATGAACAAAAATATAAGCTTAATTTAAGTGTCTTTAACACCTCTTTTAATTGCTAAACATTGGCTAAGATGTTTTAGGCCATTTAACAAATGTTTACATAAATTAACTTAATACAATATTATTGCTGCAGTTGTTTACCGTATTTGTTAATTGATCAATAAAATATTTTATAACAACTGTTGTTTATTGTAAATAAGACTATAAATTGACCCATTTAATGCAACAAATCACTATATGGAAATTATATTTTCCGGAAAGTGTATACTTACAAACATATGTGTATTCGTATATTTACTTAACCTATGTTAATATGTCTAATTGTAAGTCCCCTGCAAGTAGAAGGCAGACTAGAACGCATAAATTCTAGTTGAATACCAGCATTTTGAAATAGAATCATACCAGTTGGTGGTTCACCAGTAACGAAGGTAATAATAATTTCAAGTGCTGTGTGTGGTTCTTTGAGATGGGGCCATGTGTAGAAGTTCACGCAAGTGAGGAAAGTTTTTGACTGTCATTCTCCTGGGAGTGGTCAGAAACGATTCTTTTGGTTCAAGCATCTCACGACTTCCGCTCTTACACCAAGTATCCCCTTGATAGCCAACAAACATCCGTATGGAGGAGAGCTAAAGTGGGAAGGCGAATCCCTTGCGGTTGTTCATAGGGTTTGGGACCCACCACATGAAAAACGAAATACCCAATGAGAAATCAAAATAAGCCTCGGATGATTAAGGTCTATGATTTGAGAGCTGACACTTGGAATGACCGGTCCCTTAATTGGAAAGGTGCTGCTGCCCAGCTGGTAGATGTCCAATAAAATTAATTCTCCCGGAGGGAGAGGTGGGTCCTCGTGAAATATACTACATCGGCCAAATAAAGCTGACCCGGCTTGTCATCGGATTTGTGGTGGGAGAGATAAGCCGTCGATGAGTACTGGCATCCACCCCGGTGGATGAAGGTCTCGCCACAATCCGCATCAAAGAAAAATTTTTTAACATATCGTTGATTTGCGTGGACGCCCCGACGTAAGAGAAAGACGATATGACGGGACGGGGATGGTTGTCTGTAGCACTAGATTCCAGCACAAGAAAATTTCCCAAGCTACTTGGCAGTCTCCAGATCGAAATAATCTCAACCACCTCTGTACGCCTCTGTGTATCAAAGAAAGCCCGTTAACAAACACAAGGAATGTTCGACGTCGAAAAGCTGCAATCACAACAGACTGCCGAGCGATTTTCTACTCAGCTTAAACGCCTGCTTTTTGAGAGCACTCATCAGCAGCTTGATATAAGGGAACTGTGGAATGGCATTTCAACTTTACTACGTACCGCCGCTACGGAAACAATTGATTTTCTGCAGTGCCAGAAAAAGAGCTGGTACGATAAGAAATGTCGAACTGCAGTGGAGATAAAACAGACTGCCTACCTTTCAACCGTGCGATCGACCACAACACGTGGGTGGGATAGATATCGAGAGTTGAATAGGGAGCAAGACGCATTTGCAGACAAAAAAGAAAGATGTTGAAGAACGTACGTATGAAGAGCTTGGGTAATACATACAAGAGTAATGCTCGAAAACTCAACGAAAAGATCCGACGACTTACAGAAGGTTTCACGACCGCAGCAAACTATTGTAGAACTCAGAGAGGTGATCTAGTGACGGATACTCCGAGTATACTGTAATTAAGGAAGGAACACTTCTCCAGCTTACTGAACAGCAGTGAAAATGAAACACCCGGAGATGGTGAAACCGAATTCCCAATCGATGACGATGGAACAGAAATTCCGCTACATGAGCATGTAGAAGTTCGAAAAGCGATTGCCTACCTAAAGAACAACAAAGCGGCAGGGCTGACGGCCTACCGGCAGAGCTATTCAAACATGCCGGTGAAGAGCTGACAAGGTGCGTGCATCAGCTTTTTTGCAAAATATGGTTTCATCCGACCATGGCATGCCCGACGATTGAAATTTAAGTGTGCTCCATAAAAAAGAGGACCCCATTGTCTGCGCCAATTATCGTGGGATAAGCCTCCTTAATATCGCACATAAGGTCCTAAAAAACGTATTGTGGGAAAGACTAAAGCCCACCGTCAACAAACTGATTGGACCTTATCAATGTGTCTTTGGACCTGGAAAATCAACTACTGACCAGATATTCAGCATGACCCAAATTTTGGAAAAGACCCGAGAAAAGAGAATCGACGCACACCACCTTTTCGTCGATTTCAAAGTAGCCTTCGACAGCACGAAAAGGAGCTGCCTCTACGCCGCTATGTCTGGATTTGGTTCCCCCGCAAAACTTATACGGCTGTGTAAACTGACGCTAGACAATACCAAAAGCTCAGTCAGAAGGGCTCTCCGAGCCGTACGTACGATACGAAACGAGGTTTCAGACAGGGTGACCCTTTATCGTGTGATTTCTTCAATTTAATGCTGAAGGAAATAATAAGAGCTGCAGAACTGAATAGAAAATGTACAATCTTTTATAAGAGTGTACAACTAATGGCGTATGCCGATGATATTGATAACATAGGCTTCAACAACCGCGCCGCGAGTTCTGCTTTCTCCAGACTTGATAAAAAAAGCGAAGCGATTGGGTCTGGAAGCGAATGAGGGCAAGGCAAAATATCTCCTGTCATCAAACAAACAGTCATCCCATTCGCGACTCAGCTCCCACGTCACTGTTGACAGTCATAACTTCGAGGTCATAGATAATTTCGTCTATCTAGGAACCAGCATTAGCACCAATAACAATGTCAGCCTGGAAATCCAACGCAGAATCATTCTCGCCAACAGGTGCTACTTTAGACTAAGTAGGCAATTGAAAAGTAAAGTCCTCTCCCGGCGATCGAAAACCAAACTCTACATGTCGCTCATCATACCGGTCCTACTACATATATGGCGCAGAAGCATGGACGATGATAACATTTGATGAGTAGGCTATGGGAGTCTTCGAGAGAAAAATTTTGCGAACGATTTATGGTCCTTTGCACATTGGCAACGGCGAATACCACAGTCGATGAAATGATAAGCTGCACGAGCTATATGATGATATTGACATAGTACAGCGAACGAAAAGACAGTGGCTAGGCCATGTCGTCCGAATGGATGAAACCACTTCAGCTTTGAAAATATCCGATACAGTACACTCTGGTGGAAGCAGAGGAAGACCTCCTCCTGTTGGAAGGATCCGGTTGAGAGCGACCTGGCTTTACTTGGTGTTTCCAAGTGGCGCCAAACAGTGAAAAGAAGAGATGTATGGTGCGCTATAATTGATTCTGCTATAATCGCGTAAGCGGTGACAACGCCTATGATTTCTATTCTCAGTTACGCTTTGTAGAAATGTGCAAAATGACGCTCAACTGTTATTCATCACTATAGCCGAGTTGTTAGATGATATCGCTGTAAATCGTGAAGTTCACGATACGAGTTTGGCTGCAGTCAATTTCATTTTTGTTTTCTTATATATTTTTGTGGAAGTAGAAATTTTCACCACATGTTGTTATTATTTTTAGTATCACTGCGTTTCCTAAAAATTTCTGTTGAAGTGTGCAGATCACGTTATAATCAATTACGTTACAATAGCTTGATTAATTTTAATTTTAATTTTCTATTTCACGGTGAAGTAAAAAATCAGCATAACTAAATGAACGAGTGTGTTAGTTACTAGTGTAAAGCTGATGCATAGTCGGACAATTGACCGTTCGTAGGACGTCGCCCGTGTTAAAAATACCAGTTGCTTTCATGCGAAATAGATGGTTTGTGCAAAAATGCCGACTATTTGGATTCTCGTTAGCAACTAGTATTTTTCCTGCATATTTATATTATTATTGGAATTACCACAAATTTACAAAATAGTAGTTAACATCACGTAAAGCATAACTCAGTAAAATATTAATACATGTATAATCAAAACACTCACTACGTATACTCTGTCAAAAAAGTATAGAGACTTGATCATTAGAAAAGCTCGCTTTAAGGGAATAACAAATTTCTTTTGCCGGGTGTAGATACGTGTATATAGTTTTAATAGAGATTTTTTCAGTTGTGTGCCCTTAAGCTGTTGATTTATTGGGGTTATACATGTAGATGATACTCACCCCGGTACTTTTTCTAATTTATTTACCCATATTAATATTATATGTTTTGTCTGTAAAAACCAATAAATAGCTGTAAGCATAAATATATGTATGTATATGCGTAAGTAACATATACCCATACAGGAATAATGCTTAAAAGTAATATGGAAAACACAATAATTTGAAAAAAGAATATTTATTTGCTATAAATTTTCAACAACTATATGGGTTTGCTGAAGATAGTTAATTAATAAGTACTTAAAATTTTATTTAAACAAAACAATTTATTTAGATACACTTTTTTTTATCAATTACTGTTTTTCGATTTTTTTAATTTTATTATATTGTTTCGAGAACGGTTTGCTAGCGAAAGCGACTGGGCGACTACTTCCTTACACAAAAATATTCCAATATCATCAAAAAATTTAATTTAATAAAAAATTAAAATTTTATTGTAATAAAAAGTTCATGTTTTAAGGACTATTAAAACGATTTTTTCGCAAAAATCTAACTATTTACTTTATTTACCTCTCACTTTACGTCTTTCCAGAAACCATAGAAATAATTTGATAAAATTTCAAGTCAATCGCTCGATAGCTTTCAGATATGCGTATTTTTACAAATGAATGTTAGATTTTTATATATGGCCTTGGCCAAAAGTATTAGGGACCCCAGTAAAATACAAGTATTCTCAAAGTAGTAAATGGCTTACATGGGTGTTTAACTGTTGATTAAACGAATAAATTGTGTAATATTAAAAGTCATAGCTCTCTGGGTAAGCTAAACCTAAAAATTTTAATTTTTAAGAAATTCATAAAATATTCCCGCATTTAAAATTTGAAAGTGAAAGTGTAAATTACATTTAGTGAAAACTTACCAATCTTATAAAAACAGTTCATATTTGCCGAAATGCCTAAAAAAAGTGAAATTAGTTACGATGATAGAGTTGAATTCAAGCTCGAAGTGAAGAAGATAAGTCTCAGGTTGAGATTGCCAATTTGGTGGGATGTTTGCGGTGCGCGGTCCAATGTGCTATCAGACGATTTGTGGAGACGAAATCCCACAATAATACATCAAAAAGTGGAAGCAAGCGTCTAATCAGTAAACGAGAAGACCGAAGACCTTATACGCGAGTCCCTCAAGGATCGCAAAAAATTTTCTTCTGCCCTTGAAGATGCCCTTTCGGATGAATTTAGTAAACCAGTTAGTGATCGAACAGCTAGAAAAAGACTTTTGGAAGTAGATTTAAAAGGATGTTAAGCCCGAAAGATTCCGTGGCTCTCAGAAAAGAATAGGAAAAATTGTTTGGAATGGGCTCGCCGATACCAACATTTCACAGAAGAAAATTGGTCGAATGTTCTGTGGTCTGATGAATCAAACTTCGAGGTAAGCTTAGTTAAGATCGTCTTAAAATATTAATAGCCATAGCTTCTTACCCTAGAGCAATTTTGAATACATAATACAAATCTTTTGAAAACATTATTTTTTCTTTTCTATAGTTATTTCGAATACCTGGTGTGACGTTCGTGAGGCGACGGGTTAGGGAAGAATATCATCCACATTGCGTGGTACCCACTGTTAAGCATGGAGGAGACAGCATTATGATCTGGGGCTGCATGGCTGCTGATGGTGTTGGCGAAATGTTCGTTTGCGAAGGTCAAAAGTACATAAATGTATTAGAAGCTGTTCTTCTGCCTTCGTTAACGAGCATTTTCGGCGATACTAATTTAGACGGCGTTCAATTTTAGCAAGACAATGCTCCATGTCACAAATCAGCGACTACGATGCGTTGGTTTAGAGATAACAACATTGTTTTGTTAGATTGGCCTGCACAGTCTCCAGATCTTAATCCCATTGAGCACGTTTGGTCTATTTTAAAACGCAAGATTAGGGAACACAGTATAACATCAAAAACTACCTTAAATAATGCCTTAATTAACGAGTGGTACGCTATAAGTGCGGAGGAATGTGCAAAGCTTGCACGCAGCATGCCTAAGAGAATTGCTGCCGTTATTAAATCGAAGGGTGGACCTACTAAATATTAATGTTATTATCACTAATTCATTGTATTTTCACTGTTTTACTAATAAAACTTAACAGCTTCACTTGTTAAAACAAAAAAATTCAGTAATTAGTGGGGTGCCTAATGCTTTTGGCCAAGGCTGTAAATAAATTTATTTTAAATAAATTGACTGATCTATAGAAATTTGAGTAGGTAGTAACTGAATGTGGATCGTTAGGCAAGCAAATATTTTAAAAATTTTAAACAATATGCCTTTAAGTTCCGCCCAACTTTAAAGTTTTTCTTTTCAACATAAAATTTTCTATCGTAAATACAAACACACAGTTTTTCTATAATATACGAACCATGGACTTGAAGTTACAGACTAAAACTGCTGTAATATCTTGAAATAAATATAGAAGTGTTAAAAATGGAACAATTTATAAATTGGAGAAATCAAATATCATTGATTTATTTTTCCAATTGTTTTAAAGTGATTTAAATTTTAAAAACTCCGTATTCCCAATTTAACTTATTAATTAAAAATTACATTCATTTTTGACATATAATCATAATTTCAAACCAAATATGCATAGAGGAATTATGAAAATGAAGCTTTAAATATTCAACATAGATATGTAAGTATGTACATATGTATGTATGTATATATGTACAAGCTCATAACTCGACCGCATTGCAGCAACAATAACGAGGGGAATATAAAGATACGAATGGTTTGAAATTCTAACCAATGTTAAAGTTGGCTTAACTGCAGCATACAGAAAATTAACAAAACAACTTTTGTGGTTTTGTCTATGGTTTGCGCCCTTACATATTTATGCATGTTTGTAAGTATGCATATACACATGCAAATAATACATATAAATTGCCGTAAATATGTGCATATACACGCACCGACCACATCAATGAGTTATATGCTCGACGCAAACCTTTTTTGTCCTGCTGAATATCCAGAATGCAAGTTGTGGAGGGTTACAATACGCTTTATTTATTTATTTCTTCCTCAGCTGAGGGATAACGACCTCGGCTGGCAAATTTATACATGTTAAAAAAAGTTTATTATGGTAACTAAAACGTTCTCCTTCGCCAGGTTGATGAATGGCAGTGAAGAACTGATAAAGCGTATGCAACAGCTTCTTTGCAAAACATGGTTGGATGAAAACATGTCCGACGTTTGGAATTTAAATGTACTCTACCCAATCCACAAAAAGGGGGATCCCACAGTCTGTGTCAAATACCGTGGGATAAGCCTCCTTAATATCGCGTACCGTCAACAAACTGATCGTAAATCAATCATTGACCAGATATTCACTATGCGCCATAATTTTGGAAAATACCCAAGAAAATAGGATTGACATATATCATCTTTTTGTCGATTTCGCCTTCGACTACACGAAAATGGGCTGCCTCTACGCAGCTATGTCTGAATTTTATATCGCCGAAAAACTTACACGGCTACACGTATGTAAACTGTCGTTAAGCAACACCAAAAGCTCCCTCGTGATCAGAAGCGATCTCTGGTAGTTATTCGATAAAAAACGTGGTTTAAGACAAGATTATTCTTTATCGTGTAACATCTTTAATTTATTGCTGGGAAAAATAATACGAGCTGCAGAGCTAAATAGAGAAGGTGAAATCTTCTATAAGAGTGTACAGCTGCTGGCGAATGCTGATGATATTGACATTGGTCTCAACAACCGCTTTGCTTTCTCCAGACTGGATAAGCAAACGAAAGATAAGGGTCTGGTATTGAACGAGGGCAAAACAAACAGTCGGCTGTCCTGCCACTCTTGGGAGTCATAACTTTGAAATCATACATAATTTCGTCTATCTGGAAACCAGTATTTACACCAACAAATGTTAGCGTTGAAATCCAACGCAGAATCAGTCTTGCCAACAGGTTTAACTTCGGACTGAAAAGAAGAGTCCGTTCTCGACGATCAAAACCCAAACTCTACAAGTCGCCCATCCCTCCCGTCCTGCTATATGGTGCGGAGGCATGGACAATGCCAATAGCTGTTGAGTCGGCTCTAGGAGTTTTCGAGAGAAAGGTTTTGCGAGACCATTCATATCTAGCTAGAATTAATTACGGGAAGTGCCAACAATGGTTGAATTAATGTGTTAAAAGAAGGCAAGTATACAAAAGTAGAAGATACAAAGAAGGGAAAATCCACTTTTTCTTAAGTTGAAAATGGGTTATAAGCATAACAAAGTGTCTAGCTACAACGCATATTGTGCAATAAATATCCTTGCAAAAGCGATTGTTGGCGGTGAAAGAAAATACGACAACAAAATTGCATTATCATAAGTATAAACGTAGTTATGTGTATAAGTATTCGTTTTCCTCTAATTCTTCTCTTTCAAATTACAAGATTTTCCGCTTTGAGGCTTATAAACGAAAACGAAAATCATTCATGAGAAAAGGGTATCAATTTTTGGTGAGTAAGAAACTGAGACTACATTAAAGGCAACTTAACACCGTACAACAACGAAACTATTATAACTCAGCAGAATAAAGACAAACACTTTTTACGGAATATTACACAAAACCCATTTGTGTAATGTTCAAACGAGCATTAAAATGAACTTCAAAATTTTCTTATTTATGCTAACAGTCAGCAGCGACACTGATAGCTGCAATTTCAAAAACAAAATATATATATATATATATATATATGTATAAATAAATATTAAGAAAACATTGCAAAAAAGACTAACTAAAAGTGAAGTTGAACATTCGATACTTTACTGTTATAAAAAAATTGGGAAATTGTTCACCTTTGACGGTTAGCCTTGCAGGTCTCTCATCAAATAATGAATATATCGTCCTTCTCCAGAAAATGAGGTAAACTAGGTATGAAACTATTTAAAATATTGCCAATGGCATACGATGAGAGTGCTTTGAATTTAGTGGTAAAACCTCTTCATGAAAGGCCGGCAGGAATGACAATGCTTATTATGGCCGTCCCAGCACATCAACAAGCAACGAAAATGTTGAGAAAGTGAAGAATATCGAATAGAAAATCGTTGAATATCTATCTGCTATCACTGATGTCGATACATTGCAGGGTTATGTCATGATTTTTCTGATTATCATGATGTGGTGCATCAGGAGTTCTTATCAGAGAGATTTCTCGTTAATGAAGAGTATGTTATGACCTTTAGGTATGCACCATTTGGCAAAAAAATTCATTAAAAACTCCATTGAGCATTGAAAAAAATGTTAGTGCAAGAGGATAGGCAAGTTGATTCAAAGAATGGTATGTGTAAGCTAGTCGAAAAAGGAAATAGAAAGTTCGGTGGCCCAACCTGAGGTGCATCAAAGTCCAGACAAATAACATAACGAGCAATCGATTCTTTTAACATCTCGCAGCCAGAGCCTGAACATAAAGGTGGGTAAAATTTACTTTCGGTTAGACACCCCAAAAATCTATTTTTTTTTTTTTGTTATACATGGTGACGTCGACCTGAATGGTCTTCATAATATGTTTATTTTTTTACTTTTTTTCATCTGGTTTTATTCGATTTATTTTTGTATGACTTACATTTGTATTAACCAATGTTGAGTCCGATTTTGTCTGGTACCCTACTTTTATTACAGACCTCTGACATAATTTTAGAATTCTTATAGAGAAATCCCTTTTTAGTATATATATATATATATATATATATATATAATTGTCACTTTGTAACCGCTGAAGAAATTTTCGGCCGAACTCCTCCCCCAATTTGCATCTTGATGTTTTTCTAACAAATGGAGGGACACACAGTTTATACGAAACCGCCTCCGAACGGCTGAAGGTTTTTTTATGAGGAGCTTTATTTCATGTCAGAAATACACTCGAAGGGGTCGACATTCCCTGCCGAGAGACGACCCCAATTTGAAGTTTGAACTTAATTTTTTTTTTAAATAAATTTTATATAACTTTTTGGATGTCAGTACGACACCAGGATTCGAACCCGAGTCTTCCGAATGGCACTACGCAATACCAACCAGTCGGCTACCGCGAGATGGAAATATTTGTAGAGTTTGTCTTCGTTCTATTAGAGATAACGATAACGTCCTTTGACACAGTCGAATATATTGTTTGTATTTTTATGTATTTATCATACAACTTCTAAACTGAGTGATGGAGAAAACCCTAACATCTAAATTCTGGCGTATTCCGAAGATATCGACTTATTGATCGTGGATAATTTCGTTTTTCTAGGGGCGAACAATATTACCAACAACATATCAGCCTGGAAACCCAACGCGGAATCACTCTTTCCAACAGGTGATGCCTTGGACCAAGTAGACAATTGAAAACTAAAGTTCTCTATTGACGAGCAAAGACCAAACTGTACAAGTCGCTCATTATTCCCGCTATACGTTGCAGAAGCTTGGACATTGGCGACCTCCTATGAGCCGGATGCTAGGAGTTATCGACAGGAAGGTTATACGAACAATTTGTGGACCGTTACCCATTGGCAATGGCGAATACTGGAGACTATAGAAAGATGAAATGTGTGAGATATATTGTACAATAAGATTGACAAAGTGCAGCAAATTAAGAAACAGTGGCTTTGCTGTCTAGGCCAAATCGTCAGTATGATTAACAACATTTCTGTTATGAAGGTTTTCGACGCAATACTAGGCGATTTGTACGACTGAAGGAAGCAATCGCGCAGAAGCGCCCAACTTTGCCCAATAGGAGGGGAATTGGGCTTCATCAGAGCAACGCCAGACGGAGAGCTCCAAGTGATTACTATTTGTTCCTGTTAGCTGGCAACTGATTGCGCTAGTAATAAATTGGCGTCAAAAGAAGTGTTCATATGTATTTTCTGCTTGCTATGTAAGCCATAACCACTAGTGGCGAAACCGAAGAACTACTATTAAGAAAGTGTGTATGATTTTATATAATCACTAAATATTACATATCTGTTTAATTGCCTACATATCGATTTGTATTGAATGCACATTAGTAACAAAAACGCAGTGGAAAACTCTGTCGTGGCTTCTCTCAATACGAGGTAACCTGATGCTTGGGCCACTGATGTCCTTAACTCGTTGTGTTTAATACGTATATGAAATCTTGGAATTTATAACGCTATTTACTGAAAATTCTGCACAGATTTCCACTCAGCGAAATGGTAGAGGGAGCCCAGCAACTCACAGTGCCATGTTTTTACCACATGTGTGCAGCAATAGTTCCGCTAACCCTAAGTGGGGAAAGCGCTATAAGCTATCTACATTTAGGGATTTGCGATTTGTACGCTTGTTTGGAACTTTACGCATAAATGGAACCATGTGAGTATATATATATCTGTTGGCAATAAGTATGAAAAGCCATACTGGAAGCATTTGTACTGTTATCACTGCAACAGCAACACTTTTCACACACAGGCGAACCGTCAAACATTTCTTCTTTACGCTTACCCATTTTACAGCTTCGCTGAGCCACTCACATTTCCTCTCTGCATTCAGCTATCGCCAAAACGGCGCATAAATTACGAACTGCTATTTTAGTGCGAATATCTGCGTGCGTTGCATTTCTGGCTACTCGTCGTATTTTGCGGGCAGGAATGCGGTTAAGCTAATGCAACGGCTAATCGATCGTTTGTTTTGTCCAATTAAATTCAATTTCAACACAACTTTTAGCCTCTACTAGTATCATACGAGCTGGCATGCTCCTAAATATATATATATATACTACATATATATTTGAATATATATTTATTTACTTGCAGCCTAGTATTAAAGGAATAAAGTAATACTAGCCGATTAAGTAAACGATTTTCCAAATTGAAAATACAATGCATATAGGAGAAGTAGTAAATGTTGATCTATGTTACATATTGGTACATCTTTGGTGAGCACTCTCCTTCTAAATTGGCGCAAGCAGCTCTTACATGATTTTAGCTAAATCACCAATACTACCCCAGTTACTTAATCATTTTATTCTAATTGCTAACGGGAGATATCAAATGAAGCCAGGTTGCTCTCTATGTAATCCCTCACGTGACGTAGAAGCAAAAGCACATGTCCCCTGACTGTTTTTTCACCTCATGCTACTTTTTATCTCGTTCTCGTCCAATATTTGACATATTCGTTAACTTCTTTGTTTTGTTGTTGTGTTTTTCCCAATTAAAGCCTCCGCATAAATTTAAACTGCTGTATTAGTTGTTTGACTAACATCAAAAAATTATTGAAAAATAATTTTTCTAATTGCTGTCACCCCTCGGCATGGAATGTCTAACTCTCTGAGTGTATTTTAAACATGAAATAAAAACTCTCCATAAAATCCAACACCACAAATTGAAGAAGGAGCTCAGCTGAAAATTGCTTACAAAGCACCAATTATACCATATAAGCATTCATAAAGTCCAATTGTGGTGCCCGTTCCACCATTTTTGAAGAGCTAAAGAGCTCTTTCCAGACTCAACAAGGTGACTGGTACATATTCGGAAGCTTGCAATATTACAACGTCGAGTGGAAAACCTGCTTTTTATCTGTTCTGACTGCAACATCGGACTTTTTTTAATGTCTGCTGATGGTCGTTCTTTGCTGAGCGCCCATCTAAAACACCGGAGACAATCAAACTCAGCTCACTTGAATTTTCCGAAGATACCAGTGTAAATAAAGCGTTAAAGAACGATAAGCACAGTCTTGGCATCCTACCGGGTACTGTTCTCATAGGTGTTTTCCAGGCGGTCATAAAAGCAGTGTTTTCCATCATTCTTCTAACTTAAATACAAACTGTGGCAAGATGTTCATCCATTGAGGTAAATGTCAGTACTCGACCAGGGAAAACCAGGAATACATACGAGGAAAGAGGGAATTTTCTTAAAAAATAAAAATCAAATTTAAGGACCAATACAATCGATCGGTTAAATTACGGGAAAATTTAAGCAGTTTTCAGGACGCACATGTAGGTATGTACATACAATTGACATAAGAAAATCGATTATTTTTATAAACCTTTAATATAAGTTATTCCATTAAACAATCTTTCTAGTTGACGAAAGGTATATACCAACCAAAACTTCATATTTTTGTCACTTTATTATCATAATATAAAAATAATTTTTATTACTCAATGTCTACGTAACTATAAACTTATATACTAGAGTATGGAATATTTGAAAACTGCAACAGCGAAGTTCGAGTTTATAAATACGACATATTTCATGTACATATGTATATACTATATACAGGAACATACTCCTACGTTAATACAAACGTACAGAAGCATTCCAAAGCGGTTAATTAACTACCCATAAAATCGGTATGCGAAGAACGCAGTGCACGACGCCTGAGCATACATGCGGAATGTCACACGATTTTGCTATAAACTGACTAACCCAGCAAGAATATTTGGGAAACAAATAATAATTGTTTTTTACCCCCGATTAAAAAAAATTAAGGATGAATCTACCGAAGTTTAAAAAAGGTAATTCTATCTTCTTCTTCTTTACTGACGTAGACACAGCTTACTCGTTTATAACTGAGTTAACAATAGAGCGCCAATAGCTTTTTTTCGCCATATGACCGCAGTTGGAGGCACCGAGAGAAGCCACGTCCTTCTCTGCCTGATCTTTCCAATGAAGTGGAGGTCTTCTCTTCTTATAGTTCCACCGATGGGTACCGCATGACATACTCTCAAAGCTGTAATACTCTTTCCGCTGTCTCTTCAGTGGTTGATCTACGTCTGTGCCTCCAAAACATTTCGCTCAAAAACTCCTAACGCCGACTCCGAACTATCTGGCAAAACGGTTAATGATGGGCGACTTGTAGAATTTGGTTTTTGTTCGTTGAGAGGGGACTTTACTTTTGAATTGCTTACTTAGTCCAAAGTGGGGAGATGGAAAGAGTCATTCTGCATTGGATTTCCATGCTGATGTTCTTGTCGGTGTTAATGCTGGTACCTAGATAGGAAAAAGCGGGGTGGTATCGGAGCAGTAGCAGAGTTATATCTTTTACATCAATATATTGTCAGAAGACTTCTGGTAACCTGAATTGGGCTTAAATTCTGTCTGTATAGGGAATATTAGGTTATCATCTGGAATACACGAAGAAATCTGCTCGAAGGGTACCACGAATTTTAAATGAGGCCCAAAAAGAGGCTCGAGTGCATTTTGCTCAATTTTTCCTAAACAAATTCGAAAATGGTCAGTCTAGCAAACTTTAATAAAGTCGTTACTGGTGACGAATCTTGGTTATACATGTACGATACAGAAACCAAACAGCCGTCCATGGCATGGAGCCCAAAAGAAGCAAACCCACACGTAAAATCTAAGTAACAAAAATCAGCAGCAAAAGTAATAATGTCAGTTTACTTCACCCGATCTAAAATCGTAGCTGCTATTCCACTGAAAAAGGTTCAAAACTGCAAAATGGTACACCGAAGTGTGCGTACCAAAAGTTTTCAAAAAATTGCTGGAAAACAGAAATAAAGAGGATTTGCAGCGCTACTTTTTACATCATGACAACGTGCCATTCCCACACTGCTGAAATAATATACCATATATATATATATATATATATATATATATATAGCACATTGTGATTGTTATTTCCAAAAGATAAAAAAAATTAAAACAAAGGTCTTTAATAGCAACGAGGAGATAATCAATGCGGTTAATGCTGAACTTGATTAGCTTAAAATGCTAGACTTTGAAGACTGTTTTTAGAAGTGGATCTATAGGCTTAAGAAATGGATAATCAATGGCGATTATGTAGAGGAGATAAAAAAGGACAAAGATTACGAGTAAATACAAAAAGAATTTTTTTTCTGGTCAACTTTCCGAAATTTTGTTAATCCCCTCGTACACTAAAAGCAAAAGCAGTCGGGGAGAAATGTAGCGAGCTTCTCACTGTGTTCGATAAGGTAAGGCTTATAGCTAGCAAAAAAGTTTCTAGATTGAAGACAGCAAGCTCCAATTACTTTTTGGCGGAGTCAGTGGAAGGAATGTGAGCCTATACAACTGTAACAAATTTCTTATGACTTAATTCTTAATGGTTGGAGAAAGTTAATCCGTCGAATGAGTTTCAGAGCAACCTAACTATATATGTAATTTAATACATTTTTAGAAAATTTTACTCTCTTTAATGAATGGCATTGACTGCTACTGCGTGTGTGTCAACGGTGGTCAACAAAGTTATAAATCTCGAGCTAAACGATTATGAAGCTAATGAAATGTATACGAGTACAGTTCTAAAACAGCGAAATGTGTGCCAGCCAGTGTTTATACAAACAAGCAAGTAATGCAATTTATCATGACTTATGTAAGCTGATGGGCTATGAACCACCGAAATCTCGTCAATTTAGAGAGCATTAGCGACCACAAAACGCACACAATCGCAAAACTTGTGCCTACGCTCATATACGAGTACACGCATTCATAAAGAAGCGTGGCCTGCTTGTGACAATCAATAATTTTGATAAATCTTTGGTAATTAATTTCAATCTGGTATTTTTTAAGCGGGGTGACCTCAGCTGCCCTACGATTTCATTTGATGCCTAATTTGTAATAAACTTCTGTGGAACTTTAAGCTAAACTTTGTCCCCTTAATACACAAAAATCCATTTCAATTTACTTAAATTAAAAACAAAAACAGAAAGTTAAATAATAACAACAAAAAGTTAAACGAAAAAGGATCTTTATTTCAGTGATTTAAAGAAAAATGTGTTGGATTTCTCTTTGTATTCTTTTTTCATGTGTGGGATTTGCCTTCTCACTTTAGCTCGCCTTCAAACGGGTGTTTGTTTGGCTACCCAGAGGATACTTGGTCCAAGGACGGAATCGTCTTCCAACCAGAGATTGTAGGCATTACTGAGCGAAAAGATGGAGAGATTTTCGGCTAAGCCGCAACTAATAATGTGCGTCTTGATGTTTTTCCAATAAATGGAGTGAACAACAATTCTTCTTCTTCTTCTTGTTAAACCTCTTTGGTGTTTTTGTGTAACTTGTCGATTTCAAGACAGAAATACAATAGGAGAGGATAACGTTTCCTACTGAGTGGCGACCTAAATCACAAAATTTAATTTTCTATAACTTGGGATGATGGTTTGGTGATGGTGACATGATATTTCGAATGAAAGAACGTACTGCTCACCTCTCGGCTAATGTGGCCGCGAGTATGGTTCGAAAAAGTTAAACAAGTTAATAAAAATTGAGAGAATTGTTCGATGTATAAAAAGAAGGATTAGGACAGGAACGAAGAAGAACTTAAGGACCTGTGCGAGTACATTCCACAAAATGAATTATTCATGCCGTTTTTTATGTCAGAACTTACTACTTGGCATCTATTGACAGCTGTTGGCTATCAAATATTGACAGGTAAAATTTCATTTGCACGAAAGCTTGCTGGTGGCAAAACCATTGATATTCTAAGATTATGTGAAGATTAAGTGAATGAAGGTTGTTCCGCTTTTATTTTTCTATCCTCTTCTAACTGTTTAATCTTAAATGCAACATTATGTTAGGCAATCAAGGTACCCACTTAAAAAAATTGGCAATTAAATTGCTTGCAGTTATCTGTCAAAATTACCATTCGCAGGTAATCCGTGATTAACTATGGAGATGCGCGGTAAAGGTTTACTTACCCCTATTGAGTGTTCATTGAAGCGTATTTAATTTTGTTATTTATTTTTTTTGTAAAACAAATATTTTGTATTACTGTTTTGGCTTTTAAAAAATCGGTTGAAAGAAAAAAGTTTGAATTATGGAGAGTAGAGTCCGAACATTGTTTACTAATTATTTTTTCGGAAATCAAAAATTATTTTATACCAAATGTCATAATTTGTTTGACCAATAAAAATCGCTTTATGTTGAATACTAAACCAAAATATTATATGTAGTCGCTGACTCCCAAGCCATTTACGCAACAAATATCTATTAAGCATTTCTGCACTAAAAATATTTTCCTCGTAAAAGCTCTGTTGTTGCCTGCTGGTGACATTGACAAAAATTTATTAAAGCGCTTTAGACATGTTTGCAACAGTTGAAACACTGAAATCAAAGATGTAGAAATACCAGCCAAACAGTCACTTAAAGGTTTCATGTGCGTTTCCTTGAAAAGCAATCGTTATATATTTCTGCCACAAAAATGAAGCTTCAATGAAGCATGTAAACTCTTTCTCCAACGAAAACGAAAATCAAATCAACGAAAATAATATTTATTGTCCTGTAACTCCACATCTGTTTCAGACTGCGCGAATTGCGGTTATTTGGCGGGAGTATACACATCCATATATACATACGATGGTTGATTTGAAGAAGCATTACACTGGGCTTGAATTTGCACTACTTCTGTTTCAATCATTCGTCTAATTGATTGCCATTCTTATGTTGACATAATTGATTCTAATGTGTTGATGATGAAAGCCCTTTATAGTATGAATGAAGTTGATTGAAAAATTTGTTTTGATATTTTGATGTTTTTTCAACAAATGGAGGGACCTAGAGTTTGTACTAATCCGGATCCTATGAGGACCTTTATTTCATGTCAGAAGTGCACTCGGAGTGGTTGACATTCCCTGCCGAGGGACGACCGCAATTAGAAAATTTAGCTTAATTAGCTACATTCAACTTCTGATCACGAAAGTCTTGTCGGAAATTTAATGTTATATTTTTTATTGGAAGCACCAGATAAAGTCAGGTCCTTCTCCACTTGATATAATATTGTACTTACATAAATCACACAGTAGCAATAAAAGGAGAGACCTCTCCGAGCCGTTCGATCATTATCGTGTGACATTTTTAACCTATTGCTGGAGAAAATTAAACGAGCTGCAGAGCTGAGAGAAAGTAAAATTTTCTATAAGAGTGTACAGTTGCTGGCGTACGTCGATGATTGACATTATTGGCCTCAACAACCGCGCTGTTAGTTCTTCTTTCTCGAGTATATTGGTCTGGTAGTGAATGAAGGCAAGACGAAATATCTCCTGTCATCAGAAAAACAGACATCGCATTCACGACTCGGCTCCCACGTCACTGTTGACAGTCATAACTTTGAAGACGTAGATAACTTCGTCTATCTTGGAACCAGTATTAACACCCACAACAGGGTCAGTCTTGAAATTGAACGAACTCAAAATCACTATTTTCAACAGGTGCTACTTTGAACTTCGTAGGCAATTGAAAAATAAAGTCCTCTCCCGATGTACGAAAACCAAACTTTACAAGTCGCTCATCGTTCCCGTCCTGCGATAAGGTGCAGAAGCATGGACCATGACAATATCTGATGAGTCGGCGTTAGGAGTTTTCGAGGTAAAGGTTTTGCGTAAGATTTATGGTGCTTTGCGCATTGACAACGGCGAATATCGCAGACGATGGAACGACTATAATCGCGTAAACGGTGTCTACGCCAGTAAAGTAAGTAATTAACAACAAACTAGAATAAAGTTGGCATAATTCGCAGTTATTTAGAGGTGTTGAGGATCTATTCACCTTTTGAAAGGTATGTAGTTGCGAGAGCATACTGTTCTAACTTTAGGACCCATAGAAAGACGGACATTTGCATTTATTATAATAAACAAACTCCTAAGTTATTCATTTTTGTGATTGACCAGACTTCGACGCACGAATCTCTGCTAAAACTCGGAGCTCGTCAAAGTCTTCCTCTTACTTTGCTTTCACCGGCGTGTACCGCATCGAATACTTTCAACCTTAAGTATTTGCATCCATCCAAAAAATGAAACACCTTACCTGATACCTCATTTAGTATCTGAGAAGATCTACCCGATTCTGAAGGAGGTGTTAGTGCTGCTCAGCATCCCTTTACACAGCCATTTAAGTCAGACACAGCAGCGTTGCTATTCGGTTTTGAGGCCGACTAGCCTGAGCCTATTTGAGGATATTTCTTGGTTTATTCCAGGCATTTTGAATAGTTAATAAGAACAATGTTCGCGGACTTTTGACTTAGGATTCTGTGAATAGTTAGTCACAGTAAATCACCAACTTTAAATTATTTTGATAAAACTTTTCAGAGACATCATGCAATTTTCCTCACATACTTCTATATGTTAACAATTAAAATTTCGAGCCACCAAGACGTAAATGGGACAAAGACTTACATCCACATGTGCATTCACACAATTATTTGTAATTGTCCTGCAGCAAAAACCAACGTTCCAGCAAGCGAGTCATTCGATCAACTGAATAAGAGTATATTGGGATGGGTAGCATGTAACTCTGGACTCAAGAAGAAAAATAAGTAGATGCCTTTTAGTGAGCGAAGCATTGAGTTATCTTAATCAAGAGTCACTTAACAATAATAAAATTGAATTAAATGAAAACTATTACATAATTCTTCGTCATTTTAACACGGAAATGCCCTACAAAGTGCTAATTATGTAAGTATCCATCAGCATCATACTAGTTAAATACTAGTTCACTTACACTAAATATAACGACGACCCACCCACTGCAAAAGAGTATATTAGAATATAAAACAAATTTATCATGAACTGAAAATTAGCTTTGAAATTAACTAAATTGGATTTTAATTCAAAGCTGATGTAGACAATTTTGTACTCATTTTGAACTAGTATGGTACTCGTATTATACTTAAATATTTCTGACTGAAAACTGATAGTTGTCATATTGTTGCTAAAACTACAAGCAGTAAGTATGAAAGTAGACAGTTGACTGACTAGTTTGACTGACTAGTTTGAAAGTAGTCTTCAACTAGTTAATTTTACTACAGTATGTTTTTGGCACTCTAATAACTTTTCTTTGCTTTTCTTTATTTCAATAGCCGAATAGAAACACAACCAAATATGTAGTGTTGTTATTCTCCGCAGTAACATGCCGCAGTGGAAATTGCATAACCATTAAAGTGAATCAAATTAAAATGTAATTCGGATTGTTTCACAAACTTCTTAGAATTTTACTATTTTGCTATGTTACGTCAAAGAACATAGGGACACACAATTTTGCAAGAAAACACTTTCGCATTCGTACACACACACAAACTTGCATGTGTTGTATTTATGTATATTGTGTTTATAGAAAGTTTTGTTAGTTTCAACATTTTCTATTAACTCCAACAATTGTCGCACTCTCGAAGCTGTGTAAGACACTTGCATCACTTTGAGTCTTCCTCTTGGCGAACTAAATAGAACCCAAAGAATACCACCGTCAGTGAAAAACTTGTCTTCTTCAAACTCAAAGAAAAACGACACTTTTTCACCGACTTATTGATTTTTGGCCGAGCTTACTCTGCCTTCTGTGGCGAGCCTTTTGATGTTTTTCTGTAAATAAATGTCCGGGAGTTTCAATTAATAACCTTCTTCGAGAGGCTAATCGATTAAGATTGAGTTGCTGATCTAGGCTGGATGTGAACACAAGACCTCCAGCTCACAACACACACTTACCACTAACTTAGATATAATGACCGTGGCTGTTTTGCATATAGGAATTGACGAACGCAAGTAGTCTTCAACTATTAGTTTGAATGTCAGCGTATCACATAGTCAATGCTTTCATGAGTGGCTTTGCAGCTGCAAGTCCCCTTTGTCTGTCAACTTGCATATGAACTTATATAGTTCGGTAGCCTGTTGATGATGTTGTTCACTCAATCACTTTGCTACAACTAGTGAACTTATTCAATTTGGTTTGCATCATTTCAATCTGCTTACATACAAAGTAATTTTCCTGTATGTCTACAAGCTGGCAGTAATCTGCAAGTGTTGCGGAAGAACCACTATGGAAACCTTTTGTTTTATACATTTTCGCAGAAAGTGGTCAGTGTGTGTTTCATCTGAACTTTCCATCGTTTTGTTGAGCTGCGACTAAACAGTTTAATCGATATTGTGATGTAAAAAATACAATATATTTTTATAAAGGACATTAAGACGAAAAATATCTGGTCTTCAAAACAATACATTTACACTTACAGCTGAAATGAAATTATTTTTTTAAAGCTGAAATGCCATGAGTTAGGCATTGGTAATATCAAACGGGGGGAGTCTTGAGTGTGACTGAAAATTTAAAAAATCATCAGAAGGAGAAATATTTTTAATATCTCTAGGCTCATTCACAAAAGAAGTAGCCCAATTAGACGAAAGTGTATCTGGAAAGGACAAGGCGATTAAAGTTAGGAGATAAAAAGAAAACTGTCCACAGTTGTGTCGAGGTTATTCTCAAAGTCTTTAGTTTTAGTATAAGATATTTATTAATAACATTCAAAGATGAAATCGATAAATTCATTTCTTAAAATGGTCTGAATATGAACATAACTTAGTCAAGTAAGATGAGATGAAATAAAATTATCAGTTTTGTAAGTTAGAAAAAATATTGCTAATTTTTATTTCGTTGACAAATTAATTAAATTAAATATAAGATCAGCACTTAATTGGGCAATGCGAAAACTGCGCTGCGCATTCAGAAAAAATTACGTATTTAAGAACGTTTTAAATCACTTGTCGCCAATTTCACGTTAGACATGTAAATTAGCAATACTGATGAGCTTTTCATACGATATTGTTGAACGTAAGTAAGCTTTGAGTCCACGGAGAACAGAAAAGCTGCTTACATTCGAACAGGGATGAGCTTTTTTGAACACTCCAGTTATTGCAAAAAATCTGTATCTTGACTCATATTGTGCGCTCGACCTGTTTATAAACTACATAGATCACCTACCATCGACAAATCGCGACGAGTGTTTTGAATTCAACGCTTTCAGCTGAACTTTGTATAAACATTTTTTGGGATTTTTCGTTGACGAGGAACTTGAGGCTTATCAACAGCTTGAGTGCTTTTTAAAAAATTGCAATCATTTCGTGAAACTCGATAACACTGGCATTTGGAGTTCGTTGTTCAAAAATTATACGTGATTGAAAATTTCAATCACCATAGTCGGATAAAAAACTCACTCTAATGATAACAATTGATGATAACAAATAGTTATAAAGCCCTGAAGCTTTGACTGAGGTGGCGCTGTCGATTGAGAATTTCCTCTCTCCGATTTTTTTACAACGAATGTTGAATACATTCGTAATTTTTGCAAATTTAATAATTGCCTGCAGCAATTTTGTCAATTAACATTTATGACCATCATAAGTACATATATTCATGTAAATTTAAGCATATTGACCAGCTTAGGCACTTGCAGATTGGCATACGATAAATCAATATTGGTTTCATTTGTGGACACATACGTATACAATACATATATTTTACGAGTATACCTATAATTGTTTTGAAAGTGCAATTCGTTTGGGTCACACGCACATAATACATATATATCTTTCTGATGTAAAAATTTTCAATTTACGAAAATTCGGTAAATGGATTTAGTTGATAATAGTTAAAGTCTTTTAGGACAGTGATTTGAAAAAATATAACTTTTATTTCAGCTATCTCCTTTTTCAAGCATGGTTTCAGTCATATACTGTGCATGAACTGTACTCAGTTGATTCTGCCTTACCTTCTCTTGGTCTATCTACAAGCCACATTGATTCGATGTGTTTCCCGGTATTAGTTTGCTTATTGCCTCCTTGTAACTTTTCTAAATTCTGCCTAACTAGCTAAATTTTTGCTTGGGTACCTACAAATTAACAGATTTCCGTATTCAGATAGTTGCCCATTTGGCACCATTCAAAGTGGAGTTGTAGCCACTGATTTTGAAGCTATTGGGTTGGTGATAGAAAAACCTTGCCATCCTCGCATTGAAACCTATTATTACAGATGTAGATATCTTCACTATTATCGATAACCTTTCTCAAGCAGGAGTAGGCGGCTAGCGCCTGACAGAAGGTTTCTTCTTACCTTATTTACTGACAATGCTTCCTTCAAATTAAGTTTTTCAACAAGAATTAGTCCAAGATATTCAACCAATTATATATCTTTATGTTTATATACCTATGTATATATTATATATATATCATTATCCAAGTTGTTTTTGAATTATCTGTCCCAAATTAACTTAAAATTATTTTTTTTTAAGAAGAAAGTAATGAAAAATTGTAATTTAGAGGCGGCTCATATATGAGGTCCATCTGGAGGAAATATAGAAACTGTAAATAAAGATAGCGAACAATAATTCAAACTATTTTATCAATGTTTGACAAAACCAAGTTTTTTCGCCTCGGCTTGAGTCACTTTCTTTGCTCTTGTCGAATTAACAATTTAAATTCTTATTTCAAACATCTTTAAAAATCAATTGGCTCTACAAAACTCTTAAAAATTACTAAGAGAGTTGACGTGTGCAGATCCATTTCTCACGGGACTTGTCATGGTGGAATATTGTGAAACTCGACAAGACTTCATCCCTCTTCATATCGATTGGGCAGAGCACACTTAGTTCACCATCATCAGGCTTGCAGATCATCGCTTGATGCTGCCTTTTTTGTGCTTTAGCTCTAAGGCACAACACGTGTGTTTTCTTTAGCATGGTAGTTAAACAAGCTGGATAAGTTTTCTGTATAGTCTGGGCATTGGTCACATTCGTATGAGGGAACGAAGCAAATAGTTCCCACATGCGAATGTCCCGGTCTTGAACACTTCTACAAATAGATCTTCTTCCTCCTTTAGATTAATTAAAGTATGGTACAAAAAGTTCTCATTAGTCGTAATCTTTCCATCTCTTAGACAACACATTGGGGCTCTCAAATTAAACTGATATTCTCATTGATAATTTTTGCATTCATATTCTTTTTAACTAACACACTACTTTAGAAAGTATGAGGCGTAAAAACAAATACACAAAAAGCAAAAATGCACAGCCAAGACAAAAAATTGTCATATCAGAGTAAAATTAAAAAAACTCATCCTTGATCCCTTAGCCAACTGAATGTGTATGTGTGTGTGCACTTATCGACCCCAAAAGCAACATATGTGTGAGACCAGTTGGCAAATGTTAAGCTATGTAGTTGTCCAGTTAACTGACTGATGACTTTTTGGGTTCAGTGCGTTTTTAGGATTTTTGCTGCCACAATGATTTTCCATGGCTATCACAGTCCATCTGTTATGCTCCACTCCATTTATATACACGTATGAGTTGGAATTGGAATAACGACTGTAGCAGCCCGTTAGGCTCGTACTGCTCGTGGCCTTGATGTTGTTCAGTGATTTGATTTGGTTTCTATGTCAGTTTTGCATGAACAGCCGCATTTGCTCAGCTCCAGTTAATTTTTTACGCGAAATGTGTGAATGTTGAATGTATTTTGTGTACATATTATAGTGGATATCAGCTGCAATATTTGCCCATTGTTTGTACTTTCAATTTTTTTAATGCGTATATTTTTACACACATTTGCAGCAACACTAAACATGTGCTGGTAATTCGAAAGTAATGGGAAAACAATCATTTAAATTCGAATTGACACTTTTTTAAACAATTTTCCGGTTGTGTTAATATTACAATCAACTGAAAAGTATTCACCAAAATAGTCGCTTATTATCATTGTGTGTTGCAATCCAAATTTAGATTTTTATTTCGCCTCACTTTTTTTTGGTTTTTTTTTTCAAAATCAATAGTTAAAAAAATCCTGAATAATTTAAGGTGTTATTATCAAATTTTCGTGGCCGATCTGAATAAAAAATCGAATAATTTGGCTGGTTAATTAGTCAGATTAAGCTTAATTTTGACGCAATTTAATAAAGTTCGCCAACTATCATTGAAAAAAATCGGAAATAAAGTTTTTCATCATTAGTTGTTTTAAGTATTCGCCACTTCTACTCTTGCTAATTTTGAAGTGAATTAGGAAGTAAATAAATAATGGTTAACACTAATTATTTAGGAATCAATGTAAAAATCTGGTTACGGATATCCAGAGCATACTTGGTGCATGTCAGTGAAAATGCCTCACCTGGAGATGGCGTACCCGAAACCCCAATCGATGATGATGGAGAATGCCAGGTTCGATTGCCCGCTGGACTTATCCCAGACCTAACCGGCTGACCTATTTAAACCTGGCGGTGAAGTGCTGACAAGGTACATGCATCAGCATGTGTGCTCTGCCGCATTTATAAAAAGAGAGCTCCACGATCTGCGCCAATTACCGTGGGTTTAGCCTATTAAATATCGCATACAAGGATTTATCGAGCGTATTGTGTGAAAGACTAAAGCCCACCGCCAACAAGCTTGGACGTTATCAGTGTGGCTTTAGATCTGGAAAAGACCAGTGATTGCATCACATTTTCATCGATTTTAATTCAGCCTTCGAGAGAACAGTAAAGAGCTGCCTCCACGTTACTATTTCTGAATTTGGTATCCCCGCAAAGCTGCTTAAACTGATGCTGACCGTTCGGTACCAAACGAGGTTTCAGACAGGGTGACTCTTTATCATACGATTTCTTCAATTTGATGCTGGAGAACACAATAAGAGATGCAGAACTAAATTTACTAGACGAAAAATCTTTTGTCAACAAGGAAACAGTCGGCGCATTTACGCATTTCACAACTTCGAAGTTGTAGATAATTTCGATAATTGCGAATGAGGACTGCTGCTAATTTGTTTAGGCTATTTCGTCCAATTCATTCATTCGGCCTTCGGTGCTATAGCTTTGCAAGTATTAAGCGAAGTACCAGCCAGCGGTGATAGAGGAAATGAAGGATGAGGTGGATAGCGACTTGGTTTCACCTGGTGTTTCCAACTGACACCAAACAGCGAAGAGAAGATTGTTGATAATTGCCGAACCGTTGCCAACGTCAATGAAGAATAAGAATAAGAATAACACTATATATACGAATATTTTCATAAAACATGCTTATTAGCTTAGACGCCAAGACCATTAAGAAGCGGGGGTGGTTAAAAGATTAAAAAATATGGTTTTCACATTTTTGATAGAAGCTCCATTAATTAAAATATGTGCCTACAAGGAAACTTTTCTGCAGATTTTTGGACTAAAGCACAGCTCATTTTTTATAAAAAATCTAAATCTAAAAGATTTTTTTATAAGTTGCATAAATTTTATGGAACTCAAATAATCAGAGGATGAGGGGCTATTCTCACTGCGACATACCGACAGGCCTTAAACGGTATTAGGTGAGAGTCCGTGAATACCTGTGAATGGTGCATTATAGGCCAAGTGCTCAATTTTCTTCGAGAGACCCCAGGCTGGCACTATGAAGGTCTGGATATTGTAGGCGACATAATACCTACCTATCCAGACTTTGCCCTGACATATGCAACGTATATCCTGCATGGAATGAGATTTCATACAATACTAATACTCCTTGATAGCCTGTTTTCCGGACCTCACGTTAGATGGCCTCGATGACTTAGACTAATATCACTCCAACAACAACAGCACAGACTACTCTCGGCAACTCAGTAGACACAGTACTACACAACGTAGTGAATTATTGTCACATCCGGATCGTTTAAACCTCTTTAAACAAGCTTTAATAGATAGGTTGGAATATACAGAAATTAATCCTTCCTAGCCATGGATAAACGCCTTACGAAACTGCAGTAAAACTCATGCACAATTTATATATGTTATTACCTCTTCTTTAGACTCTCTTAGCCAAAAAATTGCTGATGAGGCTAAGGGGCCTTCCGAAACTAACAAGTACTTATTGTGAACGTGCAATATGGAGAGCAAGAAAGAAGGCATCAGTAGCACTTTATTCATATAAAAAAATTTTGGACGGCACTCGGGGCCTATCACGTCGTCACAACACTGGGATATGGGCATCATAGCTGTCACGAGGGTTCATTCTAGGTTAGGATATATGAGTACAGTAGTACAGCATTGTCTCTGAGAACATGACTAGACTGCGTTGCCGTACACTTGACTTTCAGTAAAACTATGACTGCTACAAAAAAGCCAAACGAATGGAGCAAATTACTCAAGTTTGGGGAGGTATGTGCCCTCTACATAACAAATAAGTGAAGGATGTAGCTTAGCGCGCCTTGTTAAGGACAACAAAATCAGAAAGAAGAAGTAAAGATAGTAATACACGTAATATGTGAGTGGACGGGTTACTGCACACAGAAGCTGATCTTATTTTGCCAATATAAATTACAAAATCTGTGCATAACGGTCCGAAACGTCTGCATCAATATAGACACTGCAGGAAGTGTAGCTTTAACTACGGATTGTGCACTTGGTCGCACATGTCGAAATTATTAGTATATAAGTTAATGCAATCCACACATAAGATGAAACGAATGCACCCAGCGTCCCAGGGTACCCCACAGTGTAGTTTCTACCGTGTTGCCCTATTAAACTCGGGTGAAAATATTAAATTTTGAATATCATTTTACTGATGGCAGCGACAATAGACTTGAAATGTTATGAAGCTCTAAAGCAGTATGCGGATTTCTTTTCCATATCTGTTTACCGATAGTTCTAAGCAAAACTCATGATTTACGTTAACAGTATAGAATAAGACTGTATATGTTAATTCTATCCTACCGAACAGCTTATTAAAGAAGGGACTCGCACTCGGAAGGAATCTGTTACTGACATTTCAAGTATTCCCTCATATAACTCGTCACCCGGTAAACGATTAAGTAAACCAATTTTCTAATACTTCAAAAATACCTTTTCACTAGAAGAAATGCACACTGATACTCATTTGTATCTATATAAATATTTACTTATGATTATCGATACTTACTTACAAAGGGATGACTACTAATGATAAATGATTTTCAAATAACTTTCTAGTCACTTTGACAAAACGTGTGGTATTAAATACTTAGTTATGTAGATAATGATTGTCACGTTTGGTGAATTCGTTTTTGGTAACTCAAGTGACCATTTGTTGGGCGTGAAGCTTATTGAATTCGCTGAATCATGACTCCTTTGCAAACACGTATGCACATAAAGACAAATATTTGTAATAGGCAGCAATGCACCTGTTTGGCGACACCGTAAAAATATAAATATATATAAAATTCTGCTCACGTTTTCGTTATTTTGCACAGAATCATCCACCTAGGTGATAAATGCTTATAACTTCATTAATACTAACAAAATAAGCAATAAATGTCTATAGTTTGAAGCATAGAAAAGCTGTATATGAATATTAAATAATACAACATAAAATATACTTGGCTTTTTATTTGCTACTACAATCTTGAATTCACTTACGCAATCTTATGTGTTAGGGCAGGTAATTAATTTATTTTAAGCTGCTTCTATTTCTATTGTTTCAGGTTCTAATAATAATAGCTTACTAATTCATTAGCACCTAACTAACTAAATAGTATGGAAATATTTTTAAGGAGTACTACAAATCCTGTAGTGTCTCCGGTTTGAGGAATATTGTCCCTTGCCATTGAAGATTTTCGCCAAGTATGAGTAGCCTCCGCAGCGTTTTGATTGCCTTTACGCATAGTACAACAACTACCGACTTGGTTTCAAAATGGTTCCTATTATTCAAATTCACGGTATGAGTATGATCGATATTGATGAAGTGGACAGATACGACCTCATTAGGCTTTGTAGTAAAAAATAGTGGCAGGTTATTTTCACATACATATTCTAAATGAAAATTCCCCGGGAGGTTTCTCACTTGTCCCTTTTCTCCTATCATAAAGAAAAAAAAATTTGTTGATTTTTTTCCCTTTTCATCGACTTCTAAACAAACTTCGAAAATGAGAAAAAATTGCCAATGGAAAAAGTTGACATAACCTATACAAAAAAAAAAATTCGGATTATTTCAATATTTCGCGAGAGTTTTTTTTCACATGGAAGTTGTGTGGAAGTTTTTATAAAACAGCGAGTAAAGTGCAGTTGCTAGTAGAGATGGAAACTCCATCGGCTATAGCCCGTGGATTTTTTATAAAACAGCGAGTAAAGTGCAGTTGCTAGTAGAGATGGAAACTCCATCGGCTATAGCCCGTGGATTTTTTAAAGGTAATAAGGAGGATTTGAACCAATTTTGGGAGAAGGTGAATGAATACTGTAGAAGGTAAAATTTCTTTTCCAGAAGTACGTATTTTAATTTTAGGTGTAAGCTGATCAAAACTTAAAGGCCAGAAAACACGACAAGAGGTTGTCCTCTCCCGAAGAAGCGAAAGGTACCTCATTGATATGAAAGAGTCGGTGCATGCGAGAAAGTTTGGATTGCAGGAGCAGGGGATATTGCCAAACGACGTGGATATTTGCACTGGTCTAGAACTTATATAATTTGAAGAAGAATTCATTGTCATTTTCCTCATTTGCTTCAGCAGCTAATAAATAAATATTATACCGCAGTATTCATAATTTTAATTTAATTTTTGTTTTCGATAAAAATTGTTTATTTCACCAAATTATCCTGTTTAGAATTGGCCAATTTTTTCTTATGGGATTTCTAAATCTGGAAGTTTGAATTGATTATATCTGCTAAAAACTACTTTAAGTATCGAAAATGCAGCAAACCCCACCCATGTGATCTAAAGAGGAATATCGGACATAACTGCGTTTTGTTCCCCGAGGTTGGAAAAACAAAAAATTATTTTGGGGGTTTTGAGAATTATAATCCGATATAAATAAATAAATACTCATTTTTACAAAGTTATAAGCGTAAAAAGTGAAATGAAAAGCGTCTGAAGTAAAACATTAAAAATCTATTTTGTTGCGTAAAGAAATCCATCAGGTGATATATTGAATATCTAAAAAACCAGCGGAACCATAACTAATGATTGAAGCCTGAGTGTTTTTTCCGAATGGAAAAGACGAGGAATTCTTCACACATGCCATTGAAACTCACGCGTCTCTGTGAATTGACATTTAATAACTCAGTTGCGTCCATACCTCATACCTATAGCTCTTCGGTGGCAAACGAGGATTTATAAAATAAAAAAATTTCTTGTTAACAAATAATTTGACTAAATAAACAGTTATTCGCTCTCATCTCCCAGTTACACTTTGCAAGTTGTAGACAGTTCCATCTTCTTAAGGACCGTAACCTATAGCTTATTCCAACTAATCTGTCTAGTAAAACAAGAAAGAGAAAAAATATGTTGTGAATTCGGCAGGTAGCACTCCAATCAAGAAGACGAAGATAATAATCAATTTTGACACTTTGCCTCTAGGTGGTACTAAAAGGAACTTCATTATTAATGAAAAGGAGCTCAATACTTTCTTTTCCGCTACTCAAAGAAATTTTTGGGATAATTCGTTGATGGACTTTATTGCCCGGGATATGGTTTCGAATTATATGTGGCAACAATCCCATGTGAATCCTGGATCCCGGCTAAAGAAAGGAACTACTTTGTACTATTTGATTTAAGGGTTTACTGATGTCTAACTACAGTTTCTGTTCACCAGAAATATGACTCTAAGCGGCCAGCAGTCGGGAAGCTGCTCGCTATTTTAAACCTACAAAATTTAAACCTACTAGTCTATCGAGGTTGTGTGCAGGGTATGGGACCAGCTTCAATGCAAAATTCAACAACTGCAAAAGAACGGTGAAACAGCATTTTTACCTCCCTACGTATCACTGCAGACGAAAACATTGCTTTCTGACATGGTCAAAAGAAGAACTGGTTTGATAAATGATGGAGAAAAAAAATATATATATCTCAACGTTGTTATCGACCGTAACACGAACGGTATGGGAAAGATGCAGAGATTTAAAGGCAGAAGAAGGAAACATTGGTAGACAGAAAAAGAGAGAGAGAGATTTAAAAAATTATGATTCTTTCAAATAGTTTCGAAAACGGAATTTTTACTGTAGAAAGAGGATCTAGTACTGACGAGCAGAGAACATATTTTTAAAAATTATATCTTTGAAGTTGCAGACCATTTCGTTTATTTAGGAACCAAAATTACCACCAATAAATATGTTAGCCCAACGAAGAATCACTTCTTCAAATAGCTGCTACTTTAAACTGTGTACGCAATTGAAGTCAAATACCTTCTTGACAACTGAACTCTATAAGTCGCTCATCGTTCCCGTATTACTTTATGGTGCAGAAGCATTAACGCTGACATTATCTGACGAGTCAGCTTTAATAGGCTTCGAGAGAAAGTGGTTGCGCAAGATGAATAGTCCGCGCATTGGTTACGTCAAATACTGCACGATGTTACAGATATGAAACGTGATTTACATAGTTAACCGAATCAAGAGACAGTCGCTTCGCTGGATAGGCCTCCACCAGTAGAAAGTTCAGATGAAGAAGGACGCATCAGTTGGTGACATTGGCGTCAAACAGCTTAAAGAAGAAATGACTGGTGCTAGTGATAAATCTTGTGAGCGGTGCATACGTCAAAGCAGAAGAAGAAGAAGAAACATTTTTTGCTGATGTTTAGCAAGCGGTGTAATTATGTCACGCCCACATCGATGAACAGTTAAGTCCCGAATCCCGCAAAAATTTTAAACAAATATATATCTTCAACGCTAAAATCGAATATCCAACCTTAAACTTTTCCACAGAAATTTTTACCTGAAATTTATGTAAGTATATTTTTAACATAAATGTCCTTGTCTGTGTAAGCTGCATAAAATCGCATTGTAGATTTAGTTATGCACAAATTCTCTCGCAAAAGTACATAATTGCTGCCACTTATGATGAATGCAAATTTTTTGGCACAAATATTTAAACGAAATGCGAGTGAAAAAATTATGAAAAATAGAAAAGCAAAATGCACTTGTGCCACTTAAAAAGGATTTGTGAAGAATCCCTGTATACTCAACAGCAACAAAAGAAAAAAAGAATAAACAATGAATAAAAGTGAAATAAAAAAGAGTTAGCTATATTAAATAGAGCGCAACGGAAGAGCTTACTTTATCTCGGAATCAAAATACTGAATGAATTTTTAAAATTCAAATTTGTTTATTTCAGAATACCTTATTAGTGATATTTAAAATCAAACTATGGACTTACCTTTAAAATTATGTTCAGTTTGGAACAAAATAATATTTCCATTTATTTCTTAAACGTAGTACAACTTAAAGTTTTTTTAACCTAATATTTGGTTTCGAAACCGGCAGTGAAGCTCGTTTGGTCTCTAGCGATTACTCTACGCGAAAAAGTTTTGCTCCCAAACAGAATGATGCACAAAATTTGCATTATTTTCAGAAAATGCGTTCACTCGCCATTTGTCCTATTTTTGGTATTTTGTTTTTCTTTTTTTTAATTTCATGTGCATAATTATGTACATCGCATTTCCAGATTATGATTTCTCCTTACATAAGTAATGTAATGACATCTCTATGTTGCAAAATGCAACTGAAATAAGTGAGGCGGAAGGATAAGAATGCATTAATGTTTAAAAAGTAAAAAAAATTAAAGTTTCATATATTTTTTTGATCATCGTTGTAACATAGTTTTTTTTTTTTTTTTTGGAAAAAATGTATCATTTGCTTTAGCTTTATTTGAAAAAAAAAATAAAATCCCCTCAATTTCATTTTGTAAAATAATATAATATTATCTCAGAGCGTACAAAAAAAAATGTTGTCTTTATTTTTTGAAATTTGTTCTTTCGTGATCGTCTGGAGGTGTCTGGGCATTATCTATAGGAACGATGAACATTAATTTTTTTAATTCAATAAATTTAATCGCACATGCTATAATATTCATAAAGGTATACTCTATTTTAATTATCATCACTTGATATATTGATTAAAAAATTGTTCCTGGAAGAAAAGTATAAAAATAACTTTTTTTTAGATTTGCAACTGTGTATAACCTCTTTTGTAGGTACACTTTTACATTTTTAATTTACGTTTTGGTTGTAACTATCAGAAAATTGTAAAATTGGTTTATGTGTGTGTAATGCTCAAGAATTTCATTTGGATTAATATCTCAAAATATTAAAATTAGGCCCGAACCCTTTCGGCACCACTCCTAAACCAGGTACAAGAAAATTGGTTTTCCTCATGCCCACCGTTATTCGACCTATATCAAGGATTTTTGAAGATTTCAGACTTCTGGATTTACCGGATGACTAAATATTGGAAGTGGCTTGCAAGCATCGTTGGGCCGTTGGGTATGTACGAGTATTTCACGGCATTCGAATGAAGACTAATTTATGAAAACTTTATTTTTGAAGAATTTTTTTGGCATTGGCCTCACCAATGATATGATAGAACACAATTTTTACTTGTGTAGGAATGTATGTATGTACGTAGATACCACATTTTAAACATTTTGATACGGGTATTCCCGTCTTACAAAGACGGCATCGACCTTTGTCTCCCCACCCAACACAATGGCCACTCTCATCATATCTCTTCGAGTTTGGTGGATCACAAGTAAGTTCCCAAATCTATATTCTTTACTTCCACATTATTTTTAAGTATTCGTTCTATTTTCCTTTGTAATGAGCTTGAAGAGGCTGGAGCTGCATTTAGCAACACATTTGTTATTTCTATTCTGAGTGACATATCTTTTGAGTTCGTCTCGACCATTTTTAGGTGCTTCCGATGCAAAAGCCAGGAGTTCGTTCCCAAAGACAAGCCAAATAATCGCCTGTACCGTTTAACAGCCCTCTCTCAAGCTTTTTCAAATAAGATTAGCATTTTAACTCGCAATTGCCTATCTGGGTTTTTCTGACAGTACCGGTACAAAATATACCTATATGTTTCAATTATACAGGAAGATTTGCCGAAGTGTACCAATTAACAAAGTATAGCTTGAATTTTTAAATTTCGGAACACAGGATGCAAATATTAAACGATGTCAGATGATATTCCAAGTCCATATGAGGGAAAGTTCCATCACTTAATGTTTTCGTGTATGACACGGTTGCGAAAAGTCCAATTTTTCAAAAAAAGGCGACCATTTGTTTGGAAGTATTCGTGCGCGAACAACTTGTTGTATTCGGCTCATCACTAAATACTCACACGGGCGACTACTATTGCATTTAATTTCGGGTTCATGTGCATAAATCCACTATTCATCACCCGTCACGATGTCGAAGCACCACTATCATGCTTTTTAACAAATTTTTGGACAATCGGCATGAGCCTTTCTTGGAGCGATCGACAAATTGTGTGTAATCCAACGTGACCATTTTTTGCAGTCCATTATTCATGCAATGTTGAACGCATGCGGGTGCCACTAATGCCAAGAGTTGTCTCAATCTCACGATATTCCTTCTCAAAAACTGCAACGCAATAACGAGAAAGACAATCTAGGTTTGTGACAATAGAACGACCACTAACAAAATCATGCTGGTGCGGGAAATCACCCATATCTAATCACGAAAAAAGCAAATTGAAAATAAAATTTTTTATTAGTTTTAAATTGTCTTCGCGTATAATGGTGCGAATTTTCACTCTTCATATGTATTTCAATGAACGAGTTGTAATATTTACCTTATAACTAAACATAATATAAAACACACATACACATATCCCCATATACATAGTATATGTATTTCAGCACTACAACAAACAAGTGAAGTGTTTGTGTGAATAATGTAACAGACATAAGGGAAACTGTAAACACAATTTAAGCACATTTCCTTATCCTTTCCTGTCATAAGGATAATATAACTCCAAAACTGACATGTTCATCTTAATTTTATTTTCTGTCGATAGAAAGAAAATATTTTTCTTAACGCTACTGCGTGTAAATCCATACACCAAGAATGTGTTGTTGCTTAAGCGGACAAAGCGATGAGGATATAGTAAAGCGGATGATGTTTTTTTTTTTTTTTGTAAAAATATGTGTATAAATCTTTACCTATACATCAGGGGTCACAAGCTATAAAGGACTAACTCGAGTTAGAAACAGTGTTGTGTTATTAAGGATCCCAAAATTTCTCAATCTTTTTATGGTCTAATTCTGCATAACTGGCTAAAGTCGTTACGTAGGTAGTTATATACATACATTCATGAAACCTTGGAACTTGTGCTGAAAATGTTGAAGAAACGTCTTAGATGGTTATGACTTACAAAGGTTGGCACTCTATATTAAAAAATAGCGTATTTACGTCCACATGTGGTTTTGGTATTTCGTGTAGCTCTAGAACGGAAAACATAAGCCGGATGAATTGTGTTAAAATGTGGAACATAAAAGGCGCGAAATTGGTCTTAGGATCACACTACATTTTCACTAAGAGAAAATGTTTCGCTTTTTACATACATACATACATACGAGTTCTTGGGCATACCTACACATAAGATAACACGTAACTATACTGAGATGAATATGTATCATCTGTCAGAGCTTCAAATGTGCGAAGTTTATGTAAGTATTGACAATATTTTGATTGGGACACACCACCACATCCATAAATCATGCATATAAGTTGCGGTGAAGGCCACCACAAGGATGTCAAGAAGTGTGTATGACTGTGGGTTGCTAAGATATGGCAGGCAGCGCAACAGTAGTAGTACTGCTAACCAAAAGCGTAGAAATAGCAAGTGCTAAAGCTCTTGGGAGATTATATTTCTTGGAATGTGGTGGTTAGCTGTTCGTTGCTTGTCTTCTATATATGTATTTACTTCGCTAGTGGCTAATGGCATCGTGTAAAAGTGGGAATATGATGAAGTGCTTGGCGAGACATCTACAAAAATGAGCTAAATGCTTACTTGCAATCTATCTACATTAGAGCGTATCGTGTGAAAGGCGAAAAAAATCTTGTTTCAATAGAGTTTTTGAAAATAGGTAAAAAGAGATATGCATTCTTGAGGCCCCAGAGATCAACTGTTCAAAATTTGTTTTTCAGTGCAGCTTCAAATGATTCTCGTCAAATCTCCGTAATCGACCCAAATGGCGTAGCGGTTACCTTTTGACCAAAACGGGCTTAGATCACTAAAAGGGTGACAGCCGAATTAAATCCCGGTCAACTCCGGTGCGTAGAACTGGCTGTCGTGAGAGTTGGCCCATAGCGGTACTTAAGGCTTGTTGCCAGAAGTTAAATTTTGACGAAAAGTAATATTTCTGGTTGTCAGTTTAATCTATCGGGTTTTATAATGCACAATAACTCGGTAATCGATTTAACTTAGAAAATACCCCCATAGTATTTACCATACATACAATTATATATATGTATATTAATAATGTGGTCTTGCTCACGTTGTTCTTTAATATAGAAATTCAGGTTAATTTTAGAAGAAATGCATCACAATGTATTCTTTAGTTGACAAATTATATTGAAATTATCGCGGTGCTTGACTTCTCCAGTGGAATGGTTCTGGTGTTATCGTGAAGGCAAACACCTCCAAATTCATCGGCGCCGATGGAATTAGTATGGGTCAAGCGGGAGCAGAATATTTCATCAAGATAATCAATCTGTCTGTAAGAAGTCTGACTATATCCGATATGTGAAAACTGCAAAAAACCAGGAAAACTTGTTCACATAGGATACTCATATTGGCCGATAACTCTAATTTTTTTAGACTGTTGATGACTTGCTGCACCCGTGTTTAACTCACCACCTGACCCCAGCAGCATATCAGCATGAATTCGTAAAGTACCACAGCCACACTTATCGCCATATCACCGTATATAGGTATAGCATCAACCAAAACACCGTGCGAACCGTCTTCGTATCATTCTTCTTCTTTTTTACTGGCGTAGACACCGCTTACGTGATTATAGCCGAATTAATAACATTGCGACATTCATTTCTTCTTTTCGCTGCTAGGCGCCAATTGGAAATATCAAGTTTAGCCAGGTACTTATTTATCTGATTATTCCAACGGAGTGGAGGTATTCCCCTTCCTCTGCTTCCACCGGCGGGTAATGCATTGAAAACTCTCAATTCATCCGGACTACATTGCCTTGCCAGCGTAGCAGCTGTCTTTTGATTCACTGAACTATATCAACTCGTAAAGGAAAATAAATCTCACGCAAAACCTTTCTCTCGAAAACTCCTAACGCCGACTCATGTGAAGCTGTCATCGTCCTTGCCTCCAGCCACACTCTTAAGGTCAAATCAGTTCGTTCATGGTGGGCTTCAGTTTTTCAAACAAAACGCTCGGAGGCTTATCCCCCGATAATTGACTTTTATGAATTGAGCAGAGCACTCTTAGGTACCAATCGTCTGGCATACAAAACTAAGGAATAAAAAAAAAATTGCAACATGAAAATCAAACTGAAGAGGTTTGACATTTCTGTTGAAGAATGTTTGAGAGTAGTTGCATTCGTTAAAATTTTTTAAAAATTACTCGCGTAACATTTTCGATGTTGAATTACACGCAATATGCTTTTTACCTTTAAATATGTGAAATAAAAAAAAAATAAAAATTTACACAAAAATTAAAAAAAATCTAGATAATCGGTAAGCATTGAATTTAAATGAAATATTTATATTTCCTTTTTTTGATCCGGTCTATTAAACTTAAATACATACATCTTCATATACATACATGAGAGCAATATATACATACATCCTCGTAAATGTACGTACTTGCTTGCTGACATAAGCGGGTTAATAGTAACATAAGTACTGAAAAGTGCTGTCATATATTCTCTACTCCACTAGCAATACAATAAACTTACAGTAAGAAAAAAAGAATTAACTTTGAGTAGCGTAAAATATTTTACATTTCATACTTTATGATATAAAAGAACTGTATGTTTGTACGTACAAACGAGTAAACATAAATGTGAGACTATGTATACATATGTGTGAAAGTGTAATTCGGATAAAGTGAACATTTTTATCTTAAATGGCTGCCAATATAAGAGCCTTAAATCGCGTACGCATTGGTATGCTGAGTTTAGCTGTCTACTGCCGTGTTACGCTGTCAATGCGGTTAAATTTTTATTTAAATGTATTTTTATACATACATACATATTTTATTTTATAGTTAGTATTATGCTTTTTTTTGTAGAGCTTGTATCAACAGAAATAAATATTTTTATATTTTTGTGCGAAATTAAATTTTTCGCTGAATTTGATAGAAAATGTACGATAAGCTCATATTCGATTTCCGTAAATGTCAATCTATTTCTAACCAACACAATGACGTAATTTGAAATGTGTGTGAGATGCAACAGCTTTGATAAAAAAAAAATTATATTTCTCAAAAATTTGCTGCATTCTGTAGTACAGTGTAGTACAGTGGATTTTTTAAATTTGACATTAAAAGGTATCCCCGCCAGAATAACCTAGGCGACACGTAGAAATTACTATATAGGGAAAATGATAAATATTAGATTTAGTTTAGTTTCCTACAAAATAATTTAACAAATTAATTTGGAAACAAGTCAGCTCACAGTTGACTCATATAAAAATAACATTGAAATCGTTCGAATACATACATGATACAATATCAGCAAAGACTGACGTATGCACAGCTTACATGATTATACCCAATAGAACAACGGCATACCTATCAACAATTGTACTTGTTCAAAGAATTTAAAATGGCGCTTCTTCCTTAATGTCGCCCACCACTCTGGTACTCTATTACCGTTGCCAGCGAGCTCCGGACTAGAGCAGAGTGGATATGAAAAACAGACCGGTATAAAAATCAAGTCAAGAGGAGGTCCATAAGACCGTCATTTAACGTCACCTCCAGCAAGGTCTGCTGCTCTATGATGGCGTAATTGAAAGCACGAGTCGCGCCTGCATTGGATTTTTTGTTCTTCACTGCTCCTCTCGAAATCCCACTACCCTCACAGGTGCCTGGCTCTGTAAAAACATCGCGAAACTTACGGCTAGCATCTTGTGGGTAAAGCTGATTTTCTGTTAGGCTTAGCATCCTCAGGAACCTGGGGGCTTTAGAAAAATTTTGGTTTTGTTTCCTTGGCCGTTTGTTTCGGGTCGGCTACCAGTACCCGTTGGATAGTGGCGCTGCGGCAGCCAAAGCTACGGGTGGATTCTTATATTCGTGGATACCATCTGTAGTATAGCCAACTAATTTTCCTCATGGTGTTTGGGCTAGCACCAAGGTGGATGCTATGACCTCGTCCAACCCTCCTCCTTTCCCAACATATGAGACCAGACATGGAGGAGTTCACGGACTTCGTAATAACACTAATAAGGTCCCCAAATTAATAATTGGAAAGGGTCGAACTTTGTGCTCCTAGGTGGCATGTTATTTCTCATTTGCTGAACACGCACTGCATATTTCCACCATTAAGCTGAATTTCTTAAGCATAATTTGACAATAGAAATACAACTATTTTGTGTATGTGTTCATCTTGGGATGAGCTCGACATGAATCACTATAATATATAATACCATTAAGATTTCCGAAAACTTCCCCCTGACATTTTAGCTGATATGTGTATGTGTTACACTAGTTTTCCAATTTAAGAAATAATCGATTCTATGATAAATGAATTATTAAATCAGTCCAAAAAACGATCAAGGATGAATCAATTTTTGATAAAAATATTGATCAGTCCTTTTTTTCTGTTCAAAAAAGTGTGTTTTATTAAAAAAACGTAAATAAATGCATCATTCAAGTATTGTCCATTGTCCATCGGAAGCGACTAAGTTTTCTCGTCTCTCTAAGATATGTTATTTGTAACCACTGTAGCGATTTTCGGCCGAGATCGTCCTCCAATTCGTTTTGTGGGTCTTGATGTGTTTCCAATAAATGGAGGGACCTACAGTTTATACTAAGCCGCCTCCGAACGGCTGATGGTTTTTTATGAGGAGCCTTTATTTCATATCAAAAATACATTCGGAGGGGTTGACATTTTCTGCGAGGGGCGACCGCAGTTAGAAAATTAACTTAATGTTTTACTCCAATTAATTTTCTATATCTTTTTGATGTTGGTCGTACCAGGATTTGAACCCGGACCTTCCGAATAGCAGTACGCAATACTAACCACTCATAAGAATAATTCCTGTCTGCCCTGATCTAATTATTGAACCATTATTCGATTTCAACGCGAACCGGTTACCTCACCAATGGTTTTGCATCTTTCGAAAGAGCCAGTATTCGGAGGCGAGTGGGGTAAGTCCTCTCATTTCAGCTTGAAGTTTTTCCCGGTAAAGCCACGTGGGACCGATCTTGTTGCAAATCACCTTGTCATGCCTTCCGATAATTTACGGCCATTTTTAGCATGGCATTAGCTGTAGTTGATATATGGTTGCGCCTGGTTTTAGCAGCTCATAGTAAACCACATCCGTTTAGTCACACCATGATGATCCGTGTCACTACTCACGAGACATCGAAATCACTCTCTGCATGACTTGTAAGTCGGCGCAGGTTCACCGCAAACTTCCATTAGCATTCGAAGGACTTCAGCAGCACTTTTCTTCCAATTAAATTAAAAACTTCCCGCAAATGCTGTTTATAAAAAAAACATTTTTTGACAGAAACAGATATTGATGCAAAAAGTAAAATATTCAATAAAAGTCTCCATTGTGCAGTAATGTTCCTATTTAAATAACAAAATGGAATACTGTCAATTAGATTTCCAAGAATTTACCCTGTCGTAGAAGATGATTAAAATCCAGTAGTTGCCGCGACATTAGCTTTTTTATACCGGACTGACCCATTTTATTTGACTTTACGATCCAAATCGGTTTAGCTAAATGCGTTTCCAATACTAGGGCGGGAAGTGCAAAAATTTCTGTCTTAAGAAATTGCGTTATAAATTTCCATCATCCGTTTGAAGCTAGCTTAAAACTTTCTTTGATTTGCTGCATATACTTTTATATGAACGCAAATATGCATGACAATGAGCGTGCACACACATAAATTTGCGGCGGCTCTTGCCTGCAAGTATAAATAAATAATTTAAGCCATTTTACTTGTAACAATGTACAAAGTGGAAGCTAAATATTTTGCCGAAGGATTCCGGTAATTCGGTTGCATCATGCTAGCGAGCACAACTTACGCTAGCTTCTGTTGAGGCCGACGTGAAGCTAATACCACTACTCCTACTACGCATAGCTTAATACTTAAGTCGCAAAGCATTTGTGTGTGTGTGGCTTACAGAACTACAAGTTGAAAAGAAAACACCACCTGAGGAGATCTGGGGGTTTGCTGCTTTGTAGAAATATGAAGGAACAAAAATTATTCGGTCTGGAGAATAGCTCAAAGTTGAAGAGACTCACGAAAGGACATTGTTTTGTGACGATTGAGATGATAAACCTCGATGTGCTGAAATAACTCAAAATGTTACCAAAATTGTATGCAAATTGCTTGGAGGATCGGTGATGGAAGTGGATTATATCTGAAGGGAACGAAACGGAAGTTGATGAATAAATTAATATTTTTCCACAACAATGAAAACACAACTTATTTGCGAAAATACTTTATACCCTAGTATCAATCAATGGGTCTAAACATTAAATAAAGTCGACGCCTCCATGTGAATATTTGATACAGTACTCTATGGTGGAAGTGGAGGAAGAGAAATATACGTTCATTTCATTGGAAGCATTAGGTGGAGAAGGGTCTGGCTTCACTTGGTGTCTCCAAATAGCGTTGCTTCGTGTTTTGAACCTTCTTTCTGCCAACACTGTTATTGGCAGCTTACGTGGGTTTCGCTCTTTCGACTTTTAAACCAAAAGCGCTTGCAGATGATTGAATTTTCTTATCAAATTTCATGGTCAGTTTAGAAAAGGGTTTCGTGCACTTCTTTCATTTTCTAGTTAGTTTTTCGCATAATTGTCATCTCTGGAGTAACAACCGGAATCATTGCTAGAACTTCCAATGCATCCCGAAAAAGCCCCTGATTGGCCTGAATTATGTGCCGTCTGCAAAATAGGGACCCTATCTTTTTCAAAAACGTTGAATACATACTATTTTTTGTTTAAAATGGAAGAGCTGAACTTGGTTGATATGTAGTTTCGACAAAACGGTGCTACACAGCATGCGAAACACTTTATTTTACGTTTGAGTCCGGTCAATTCGCCATCTAGATAGTGTGAAGTAAAGCCTATGGAATATTTTTGTGGTGATATTTTAAACCTCATGTCTATAGTGACAAGCTGCTATGATTAACGTATTGAAGAATTTATTCGTGAAATACCGACCGATATGTCAGAGAGAATATGCCAAACTGGACGAGGGATATGGATCATTTGCAGCTCAGCCTCGGCCAACAATTACATAAAATAACCTTTTAGCATTATATTATATGCATCGTTCTATTGACTCAAATAAAGTTTTCATATATCATATCCGAATGCTCCTAAAGATCACATTTTAAGTCTTCATTTTAACTCCTAATTGTTCTCATATTTACTCTTCCAACGTTACCATTTAAAGGCAAATAAATGCTTTCCCCTCAATACTTTGTATATGAGTATATACAAAAGATGCTGATGTACATTATATTACATATGCTTTATATGGTATTGCTTACTACTAGCAACAAAAGCATGATGGAGTAAAAAATTCTTTCTATTTCGTAGGTGTACCTAAGGCGTATACGTAGAGCTGTGGCAAATATGAACTGACAAAATTAAAACCTTACGCATGTATATATGAATGTATGTAAGTACAAGAGATTTTTGAACAAACAGCATTCCACAGGTGACATATTTTATTTTCGTTGTTGAAATATTTGCCAAAGTTTGGTTGTTCAGCTGTCGACGCCATTACTACACAACCGCAGCAAAAGCTACTAAGTGAATATGTGAAACCGAGAGTATTTTTAACTGAAAAATGCTTAGATGACAAAATCCAGGGAATATGCGCTTTTGAGTAAATAGTTCGTATCATTTTGGAATTTTGCTGTTTAATGCTTAATATACGTACGAATATATTTGAAATTGCTCAAAAGATTAGGCAAAGTGCACAAAGGTAAGATTTTTCGAAAATATGCTCACTTAAAGAATTACGGTAAGTCAACTAGTAGAAGTAAGGAATACTCAGTCTAATTAGAACCGAATTTTACTTACCCAGCTGTTACTTATGTTAGAATCTTGTTGGATACGTAATTATAACATAACATTTTTCAAAATAATGATCATTAGTTTTAGAATTTTCACAAAATGTGGGATAGAAAAGTATTATGCAAAATATGGGAGGAGTGATAAGATGGAAGCGTGTTTCATATTCGTTTGATATTCTTGGCAGTTCCATAAAGTGAATGTCGAACCACAAAGTCATAGGAACACGTTAGGTCGGAAATATTCTATCAAAGAATGGACGAAATTTATAATGGCAATATTCTTCATGGAGAGTTTGTAAAAATCCCAAACGAAATTTCGGTCTATCTTTATTCTCAGCTATCGACAGTTCCTAATAAGGCGTTTATTAAAGCTAGACTAAACAAAGCGTATATTTTTGCATTCTTATTTCTCAGTGTCTGTTATAACTGCGGTGACGACTCTTTTTAGTTTTTCAGGCATTTCATTGTCGAAAAGGAACGGTTTGCAATTGATTTAGTGACAGATAATGCTTGATGAATTTTTAATTAATAGAAAATATTTGAAAAAGCGGCTTTGGGTTTTGGCGGTCTCTGCTTTTGCAATTAGTTCTGCTTGGAAACTACTTAAGTGATCTGACAGTCCAAGATGACATTGGTTCTCAGATCCAGAAAGTAAGAAAAATGTTATTTTCCAATCCTTCCCTTTCGGATTTGATTTTTTTGCAAGGAAAAAACATTTAAAATTGCAAAAAGAAATGCATCAAATCTTTATTTGAGTCGATAGAATAATATATCACTTTATATCGCTTGTCTAAAGACTTTTTCATAAATGCTTGTCGCGAATGCTCTGCAAATGGTCTACCAATTAAATCTCCGGTATTGGCTTGTGGAAGTTATACCTGTCAAGTCCATATCTTCGATTTTGGTCAAAAAAAAAAAAAAATTTATAATCATTGCACGGCTGCGATTGACAATCACTAAAACGTTCCGGCTTTCGTTGACTTGGAAAAAATACGACCCATTGATGCCGCCGGCAAATAACACATGTCACACAATGGCTTTTTAGTATGCATTGGCAGTTCTCGGCAGGCTTTTGGTGGCTTCTCACTTCAAATATGGCAACTTTGCTTGACAAATTTTCGATAAATAGATGGATCATCATCGAACTTTGTCAGCGCCCATTCCCCAAAGGTAAGCCGTTGCGGTAGGACGTGCGGTTTCAACTATTTCATAAGCTGTCACTAACACTGGCGGTTATAGTTGTGAAATTTTTCTCTGTCTGTGCAGGATACACTCTTCTAACAGAGCTCCAATATTAACAATCAAATTTATCAACTTGCAAGCTTTGTTCGTTTGAAAGTGATTCATGGGTAAATTATGGGCCAAACGAAACTCAGAGGTTGGAGATGATTTAGTTCGGCCAAAATTTTTCCAGACATAACATTCGGCGATGTCGATGAGATTCTTCTAGGGCTGTGTTGTGATCAAGCTGATTGGATTACAGTTCGCTTGAATATGCTATGCATTTGAGAGGATTATCAAGAGTGCGGTCATTTGGTCATTTTCAATTTGTTTTTGTTAAATCTAAAAATACCAAATACTTTGCAATTACTTTATTAACCTTCCTTTCAAATTTTAGAACGATCGGCTAAAATGAAGACGAGAAAACGCAAGATAGCTGAGGAAAGGTCAAACGAAATTCTACCACCAACGCTTACAGAAATTCGCCATGTGATTCTCTTCGGGTTTTGGCATAACCAATACAAATATTCAGGAAATGCCAAATTGCATATGGAACGATTGCTCCGTATTTAAAGACTATTTCTAAGTGGTTCCGAAGATTCCAGACCGGACATTTTTCCATAGAGGAAGAGCACCGAGAACGTCGACCAAAATATTTCACTAATGACGTCATTGTAGCTCTAGTGAAGGCTAAAATTAACGAATACCCTCGATCTACCATGGCTCTATCGCGAATATTATGTAATCATCTAGGATACGTGAAGATATCTGCTCGATAGGTACCACGAATTTTAAATGGGACCCAAAAAGTGGCCCGAGTGCATTTGCTCATTTTTTTCCAAACAAATTCTAAAATGGTCAGTCTTGATCAGTCTTGCAACTTTAAAAGCAAAAGTAATGATGTCAGTTTACTTCACCCGATCTATGGTAAAATCGTAGCTGCCATTCCACTGAAAAAGGGTCAAAACTGCAAAATGGTACACCGAAGTGTGCGTACCAAAAGTTTTCAAACAGGAAGAAAGAGGATTTGTGGCGCTACTTTTTACATCATGACAACGCACCATCCCATACTGCTGAAATGACGAATAATTTTATTGGGATCTGTGGGATGGAAGAAATACGTTCAGCACCAACTTTCCCGGATATAGCACATTTTGATTTCCGATTATTTCCAAAAATTAAAAAAAAAAAATTAAGAGGAAACGTCTTCAATAGCAACAAGGAGATAATTAATTCCTTTAATGCAAAAAAAAACAAGATTTTGAAGACTGTTTCAAGAAGTTGATCTATAGGCTTAAGAAATGCATTGAAATCAATGGCGATTATGTAGCGCAGATAAAAAACGACTAAGATTACGAAAAATACAAAAAAAAATTTTGTTTCTGGTTAACTGATCGAACTTTTGTTATTCCCCCCGTAGTTTGGAAAAAAAATTGCAAAACTTTCTAGGGCTTTTGCTTTGATAGAGATTTTGCAATGAGGACAGCTCTCGATCGTTCTACTCTCTTTATTTTGCTCCTCAAATTAGTTTTTCTAGTGCTACCAATGTTGGAAGGTGCTGTCCAGTCCCACCAATTTATGTGATTGGACGATTTTATTACCTATTCCACCCTTTCGCCGCAAACACTACTTTTATAAAAGTTATACTCGTATAAAAATAAAGTTATGATCGTTCAAGTTCTATGTTAGCAGATTATTATAATATTTAGTAAGGTGAAAATATTGCTCACACACCTCATAGCTCTGCTGGGCTCCTGATGATCTTAAACGTATCAATAATTTATTAATTCTCGTATTTCATAAACTGTGATATCTACCTTAAACAAACAAATTCATGTTGGAACGTATGACAAGTGTTTATACTTTTTTTTGAAAATTTTATTTTTAAAATGTAAACTAATCGCACTTTAGCTAACGTGTCAATAATGGAAAACTTTATTATTTCCTTGCCTTGCCAAAAAAATTTTCATCACCAATATGTGGGTAGAGGCGAGAAATTTTGCTGAGCTCACTTAAAAATATTATGCAAAAACTGCGTGGCGCGTGACAAGTTTGATAATGTTTTTGAGAAACGCTGCCAACTTTCAATCGCATAAAGCAAAAATTTAAAATAACAAAATGAAAATTTCTAGCGGAACCAAACAATAGTTTGTTATCAGCGGAAGTTTCAGAGACTCCAACAAGATTATAAAATTCTCACCGAAGTTGTACAAATTGAGACAAATGCCACATAATACCTTTTGAAAACAAAAAGCTTCATAAGGAACTATGATGAATATGAAAGCCTGTAGGTATAAAGAGTAATTTTTTTTCCGGTTTTTATTCCCCCATCAAGCAATTCGCGTGTTTTTGCGAGTTTCGATATGCATGTATCCGTGTGTGTGTTTTCGTTTGTATGTGTGGTATTTCAGCAGCACATTTCTACACCTATTGTTTCACTTAAAGTGGCTTATCGTCAGTGGACATATGTGGGTGTAGTTTTCTTTCCAGCTAACTTTACAAAATATATACATTTTAGGTGGGGTGAAAACAACCTCCTTGGGAATGAAATAAAACTTTTTTGAACTGTTTTTTATTTTATTCAATGTAATCCGCTTTTAGCTCGATACACTTATTCCAGCGATTTTCCAACTTCTTGACCCCGAGTGCGCCCTAAGCCTCCACGGCATTGCCTTCAGCACCCTTACCCACTTTGGGTAACCCGCAGACCTCTACGGTCTCCCGGAGCTCCCCGCAGCATGACAAACACCAACCCCCACCCCCATCCTTACCCACAACTAGCTCCTCTTCGTCCTCCCGTGCGAAAGCTACCCAGCAGCTCTTATAGTCCCCCGCACAGTCTGTTCCGTGTGTCAGACCATAGTACGTCGGAACATGACCTCAGTCAGATGCAACTCTTGCTCTGGCTGGTGTCATTTTCGGACGTGCTCTGGTCTACGCACCACCCGTGAGTGGAATGATGCGTACTTTGCTCCGTGCTGTGGGAGTCTGCCTCTGCTTGTCTCTACAACAACACCGCCAACCAACACCAACGTGCGGAACCAATTTCAGCGGGTAACACAGCAGCAACACCCTCCATCCTCACATTACACAGTTTGATTTTGGGGGACTTTAACGCGCATCACGATCCTTGGCAATCTATCCTGTCAAATGATCGTGGAGGAATGGAGCTGGCGGAACAGATAGACGATTCGACGTTTTGCACAATGAACGATAACACCCCCACCAGAGTTGTGGGTAACTGCCAAAGCTCGCCTGATATAACAATTGCGAGTGCTGGTCTGATAAACAGTTTAGTCTGGCGACCTATACTGACACTAGTATCGGACCATTTACCCATACATACCTCGATTGACAGACCTCCCGACTTGGTTTCCGCGGATCACCGGACTTTCGTTAACTTTAAAAAAAAGCTAACTGGACTGGGTTCACGGAATTCACCGTGAACGCATTTAGTGCTCTCCCTACTCCATCAGACGTCATCTCCGCAGGATTGTCGTGACCGCTGCCGCCCTCTTCACTCCGGAATGCCGAATTGCGGAAATCCGCCCCAATTTTCCGACGGAACCGGCGGTTTTAGCATCTAGGCGCGTCATCCTTAGTAACTCCAATCCGGGAATCGCCAAATTAGGGATTTAAACGCGGAGATTCGTACCGTAGTAACTTAAGGATGTGTAACCCGCCGTATGCGCAAACTGCCAAACACTAGCGCGGTGCTTGATTTTTCCAGCGAAGAGGTTCCGGGGTCATCGGGAAGGCGAAAACCTCCAAATCCATCGGCCCTGAGGAATAAGCATGCTGATGCTAAAACATGTTGGGCCAGCGGGAACGGACTCCCTCACCAAGGTCCTCAACTTGTCTTTGACCACCTTAATGATACCTGACTTGTGGAAAACTGGCGGGTGGTCCCGCTATTCAAACCCGGGAAACCAGCCTACAAAGGTGAGTCCTATCGGCCGATAACTCTCCTATCCCCATTAGCGAAGACATTTGAGGCCTTGCTGCTCCAGACTTTCACCCACCATCTGCGTCCAGCAGCACATCAGCATGGCTTCCGGAAAGTGCACAGTACCACAACAGCACTAAACGCCATAAACACTCAGATAGTCAATGGCCTAAACCAAATCCGACCTTGCGCGAGAACTGTCCTGGTAGCACTGGATTTATCAAAAGCCTTTGACACAGTGAACCATTTAATGCTACTCACGGACCTTGAGGAATCCTCATTACCGCCGGGGTTGCAGAGGTGGGTTATGGGCTACCTGAGTGGTCGACAATCATCAGTCATATTCCGAGGTGAAACATCGAAGTTAAGGAAAATTAAACAGGGGGCTCCGGAGGGTAGTGTCCTCTCCCCGCTACTGTTGAATTTTTATATATCGAAGCTCCCTCCTCCATCGGAAGTAGTTTCCCTAACCTCGTATGCCGATGATTGCATGATATTGGCATCTGGCCAGGAAATTGATAGCCTATGTTCGAAAGTGAACTGCTACCTCGCCGATCTTTCTCACTTCTTCACTGCAAGGCATCTGTGTATACAACCGATAAAATCCTCGGCTACCCTTTTCACCAGCTGGACGAAGGAGTACAGGCTTGAATTAGATGTGAAGGTCGACGAAATTCCGACTGTAAACAATCCAAAGACGTTGGGAGTCACCTTCACTCCGCATATGACCGCAATTGCCGCAAAACTCCAAGGCCGCAACAAAATACTCAAAGCGCTAGCCGGCAGCACATGGGGTAAAGATAAAGAAACTTTGCTGGCAACCTACAAAGCAATTGGCTGGCCGGTCGTAAACTATGCTGCACCAATCTGGGCGACGGGGACGAACGAGGCGCAGTTGAAGAAATTACAGGTCTGTCAGAACACCGCCCTTAGGACTGCGACAGGAAACACCCTGATGTCGCCGGAGCATCACTTGCACAGCGAAGCATCTATGCTATGAGGTAAGGAGCATAATGCTTTGCTGTGCAAGCAGTTCCTATTGGGATGCCACCGCAGGGATCACCTCAGTAGGCACCTTATTATCAGGAAGGGAGTACGTGATTTAAAGAGCACCACCCAGCAACATGTGAAACAACCGCTGGACACGGCGGCGTACAGACAAGCACTGAACGCCTTTCACCAGGAGTCAGTCAACACCTTCAAAGACCCCCTTCCCGTGAATGGCGTGCTCGGAGTTAAACCACATCCTATTGCAGACAACGAGCTCGAGCTGCATCGAGAGACCCGCGTGACCCTGGCACAACTTAGATCTCCATATTGTAGCAGGTTAAACTCCTACCTATCCAGACTCGACTTCAGCATACCCAACATATGCCCTGCATGTGGAGAGTCTCCGCACGACACTAACCGCTACAACAACAACAGTAGCCAAAAGGCAATGGCATTGGTAAGCTGCCTGTTGGATGGAAGAACCAGACGTTTGTTTTTAAATCACTCTCATGTTTACTTGATGGGGTTAATTAATATCTGGAGTCAGCTGATAGCAAACTAGTCTCTTTTTCAAAGGCAAAATTAGTATTTTAAAAGTTTTTGTAGTGTGCAACAATTTTAAATAAAATTGATTAAATGAAATATTGCGGAGCTGTTGTGAGTAGTAAATAAGTTTAAAAAATTTGTTTCTAAACACAGTTTCTTGATACTTAAAAATTTTTTTAAATTTTTAATTTAAATTTCTCAATTAAATTAAGAGGTTATCTGATTTACCAACCCTAGAACTTGTAACATATAATTTTCTATGTGTGAAGCAATCCGTATTTAAATATAGACCCCATAATCCTATAGATTGACCTTGAACTTTGTTGACTGCAAATTGCTAGCCGAACAGGGAACTGTCGCCTGAATTGAAAGGGAGTATTCGACGGAATTATAGGGATTCGAAGAAAGAAAATGTCGTCATCTGTGAAAGGTACGGTCAGAATTGTTGCTTCTATTACGTTCCTCTGTAATTATTTGACCGCAAGTCATGTCGATCCAGAGTTTCCTGAGTATTACGTTGCATTAGAATGGACGCACCGATATTAAATTTAATATCAGGTGTAGTAAACAGAAATCTATTATTTTTGCATAAAATTGTGGGCTTTAATTACCATAGTTAGAATAATCCGTTTTATAATAAATATGCGCCGTTTTGTTCGATAACTGCCATTTTAAAGTTAATTTCATTATGCTTCTCTCAAAGAAGCCCTCGTTCTTGTTTGCATAAAATTGCGACAGTCGATTTCCACAAGCCTCTCTTGAACTGAATTTTTCACCAGCAAAATTGTTCGCAATGACCTGGAACAAATGGCAATCACTTGGTGCCAGGTCCGAACTATAAGGTGCTTATAGTAAATATTTCCCTGCCAATTCCACCAAACACACAGCAAATCCTGGCTTGACTGGGCTCACCCCGTTTTGACCACGACCGTTTTTGCTTGACGTTGTCGTAAGGGATCAACTTTATATCGCCAGTCAACGATCGCTTCAGAAATGGGTCGATTTTGTTGCGATTCGGCAGCGACTTTCAGATAGAAATTCAGTCCATGATGTTTTTTGCGTTAACTCGTGCGCCACTCATACATCGCGCTTCTCTTCGTATTCAACCTTATTCAAATGGTTGCAATCTTTAGCTCTTGGGCAATCGAAACAGTGCTTACATGACGGTTGGACTCGACAATGTTCATAATTTTATCGACAATTGGCCTTTCAGTGTGTGGTGCATCTTTGATATCGAAATTACCGGAACAGAATCTGGCTTGCGTTCTCGACCTTATCGAAGAAAAATTGTAAAATATAGCGTGTTTTCTCTTTTCTAGTTCCCGTCTTTGACGCACGCTCAAACAAAACTGAATCAACCAATCACAAAACAGTACAAAATTTCATCTTTCTAACGCCATCTAGCAGAACCCGATCGCGAGATACATAAGTTATTTACGCCATCTATTGGAGAAATAATGGATTATTTTTTACTACACCCAATATGTTCAAAAGAATTCAAAAGCCCTGTTGGATAAATAACTGCGTTATCTGCTGGTACAATGGTGTCTATTGACTTATATGTGACGTATTCGATTCAAATGTTATACTGAATATTAAGGTCGAGATTGTAGATATCTTACTTTTTTGCAGAGAGAATAGATTGCACACTTAGCCCCCATGATCCCAACAAATGATTAGAGTATTTGGGAATATTTACTCCGAGAATTAATTTTTATATTCATGTTACTAAATACTGAATTTATCGGATAATGTAATCCGTTCGAAAGTTCGTTCCCCATTTCCTATAACTGGCGTGAAAATATATCGACCGATCGATATTGACGGTAATTTGCAGGGTTATTGCACTTCTCCACATCGTCGAGTATATTAGCTAAGCATTAATCTAGTTTGCTGGTCTTGATTGAAGAATGACAGTCAGTATTGTTGTAAAAATTACAGTAACTTCACACTCACGTTGAACCCGTAGCCGTATGTTCACATCAAACGACATCATTACGCCTATATATTATGAAATTATTGTGAAACCATATGTGGTATTGCGGATATTTGTGGTATAGAACTGTCTTTGAGAATACAATTTCAAGGCCTATGGAAAGCTACTTATAAACAAACTGAATTCCATTTTTTTTATTTTTTAATAGATCGCCACTGGATGCCCATCTGAAAGCATTGTATTAAGCCTCTTAAACGGGAGTCTCTCTTTTTCTGCTAGTTTTAATTTTTTTTTCTTGAAATTTAAATAACCACATTCTTGTTGTTTCTGAGCGAGTATATGTATCTGCAGTTATATTGTTATATCCCACATTAAAATCTCAAATTACAAGCAATTTCCAGTGCAAACAAAAGCGAGTTTTATGATTGATTTGCGGAAGTCAATTGTACGTAGATACTTACATAAGTGTATGTTTGTATGAGGTCATTAGTATTTTAAATGCTTATGCATTAAATTTTTTTTTTTTTCTGAAATCACTTAGCACTAAGTGTACTTGAATGTCGAGAAGATGAAGATGAGAAACACGATCATCTTCGCTGGGAATGGCAGCGTCAGTATTATCAAAAAACCCCACTGAATGCACTCCTCATGAAATAGTTTAACCACCCATTGCTGTGATATTTCGCAGTAAACACGTCGATTTGGAAACGAAACAACACCGGTTGTTGTGTAATAGCATCTGTTGACGACAAAAAAAAACCTTTTAAATCACCACTACTAAAGGGCATGGATATCACCATCTCTATCAAAGTCAAATATTTCGGTATAATCATAGATAGGAAACACAACTCAAGCTGTAGCGCAGCAGTTAGGTCAAAGAAGACTATAACTGCACTTTTCGGTTGATAAGAGGTGGTGTCCAAAAATTAATATTTCCTACTGGATATATACGGCCGTGGTATAGGCAAATTCTAGTATATGACGTCGTCGTATATTGGTCGGTACTCGAAAAACGTTCAGAAGAAAATTGAAAAGTTCAGCGATCTTCAGGTATTGTCTTAACAAGATCTACTCCCTTAAAAACACGCCCAAATATTATCTGCAACACACTTTCAGAAGGAGCTGGACTACACCACCTTCAGATTCTGATTTGACAATTTTTATTCAATAATAATCGCAAAATATAAACTCCTATATATATTTATAATAAACGGTATGATTGGCGCTTCACTGGAAAACAATAAGATTAAAACTATAAACTCCAAAAAAAACTTTGCCACAGCTTAAAGGATGAAGCAAAGGAGTTGTATTTTGAACAGAAGGTGCGCTAAATGAAGGTGAGAGGAATCTCTCAGAGATATCGCAATTTATCTATAGCCCTAAGTCACATCAACTCAACTCAATAATATATTGACCTAATATAAACTATTCTAGATCCATAGAAGACGATATGAGGAATATATTTATCACAACTGGAAGTTAAACATCACCTAAAATATATGTGGCATATGCATGGTGAAATCATTTTCAAAAAAATTATTTCGTTAGCATTATTAAGTATATTATATATGTATGTACAACATCGGATACAAAACATTAATTTATTCTTGTTCTCACTTCTTTGATAGCTACGAATTTACTTCTTGCTATTTTCAATACAACTGCGCCGTGTATTAGGGTTAGCGACAATTTATACTGACATCTCAACTGAAACTCTCGGTCGAATGTCAGACAAACATCGAAGCGAAGCAACACTAATCCGAAAGCATCGCTCTTGCGCTACACTAAATACTCGCAATTGGCTTAAAGTACATTTTTAGCAGTACGAGTGTTATTAAATTAGCTTTACTTTTTGTTTTGCTGTCGCTAAGCTGTTATCAGTTATTTGGCATCGTCTATTGATGTTCTTCGTCAATGTTGAACTGTATACATGTGGTGTAAAGTACACTGTAAAACACTGAAAGGAAGATTTCCACATAATAATATATGCCTGGGAATTTGGCAACCCTAGTATTTTTACAACTTATCGATTATCTTAGCAACAGTGCACCAATGAACGTAAATCAGTTTTTAGCGAAGAATCTTCATTCGAGACCAGTGTTTATCGATGGTATGGTGAATCTAATCGTTGAAGATCACTCCAAGACCGTCCAAAATTAGTTGTTGTTCCGGGATCTATTGATGCTGTGCGCAAACTTATATTGCAAGTTCGACATGTGGCCAATCGTCCGACTAAGGCAATTATACCATAGGCATTAGTGGAACCAGCATACTTTCAATATTGCATGAACGTTTGACAACAAAAAAATTATTCACGCTGGATCCAAAACATTTCATCAAGCAAAAATGTTAAAAAACCCTACAGCAATCCTTCGAAACACGGCATTGTAACAGCTAATGAATTGTGGATTTACACGTACGAGTTCGAAAGTAAATGGCAGTAGACTGTATACATATTTGAAGATGGACCAAATACAGCAAAAGTTGTTCTTGCACGAAGCAAAAGAGCAAATTTTGAGTGGTATGCAATAATTTGTTTGCCAGTTGTCTTTCATGAAATCTATCACAAATCGACTGAAAGGACAGCATTTGAGCACTCAAAACATCGATTTAATGACCGTATAGTCCTGACTTGGTACCGAATGACCTATTTTCTAATTTTTTCAGTGCATGCTGGGTGACCTTATCAAGCAATGCTTTCACCCAAGTGCGACAACAGCAAAAACGCGTCTGATTCAACAGCATTATCAAAGTATTTAAACTCGAGAGTCTTAAATGATTACATTGGATTCAATTAAGACGACAAGAGGAACGCGTGAGATAAATTAGATAGTGTATGAGTGCGCTTTTTCGTTGGTGACAGAGATGGCAACTACATATATGAAAATACGGGTATGTACAACACATTTATTTAAAATATACAATTTGTATTTACATACAATGAATATGTAGCCCCAGCGACAAATTAAGCGCTTTTATACAGCAAGCAAAAGGGCAGGGGTTCAGGAGTCATAAGTATTATGTGTACGAGTACATACATACATATGTATCAACATAGCTTATTGGTATCAAGCGCTTATTCTAGTACTATATGTACATATGATGGTGAAATTTACGATATAATCTCGATGATAATGCAGAAATTGTAGCTTAAAATCGTAGGAAGTTATTTCACATTAATTCGCCTGTACCCTCCTACAAACTTTCACTGACTTCACTTATTGTTCTTTATTTGTTGTAGCTTTGTAATGGTAATTGCTCTGCTAAATAGCGCGTTAATACATAACTTTTAATATTGTTTTCAAGAGCATAATCCAGAGGGGGGCAACGCCAAACTCATCTGTGTGGCAACGACCGACAAAGTGGTGCTCCGCCGGCTTACAAATTTGCCCAATCCAACAGAGTTTTAATTAATACCCTTAGTCGCTTTGTCGTACAAGAAATATTTTGCTTTCAGCAAAATCTATTATTTGTATTAAATCTTATTTCACATTTTACGGCTATTGGTGGAGTTCAAAATATAAAGTATGGCGGCGAATGACAGCATTGAAAAAGCAATATAATATAAAAAAATATCTGGAATACAATAAATAGCCTGACGAGGAGCTACAGCGGCAATTATATCATAGGTATATATCAGCAAGGTACTAGCCATGGAAAAGGTCCTTATGGCATTAATGAATACGGTTGGATGCAGAAAGTTATCATATAATTATCGATTTTACGCCGTAACTGAAGCAGTATTAAAAATATTTCATTACGAACCCTCAGAATATAAATCCAATTACAGCTTGAGTGCTGGGGCTCAGAGAATATGAAAGTCCATATCCAACTACAAAGTAGCGAAGTAGATATGGTTCTAATAGAAAAGGACGAGAAAACGAGGTTGAAGAAAAATGAAAATCAAGACAGTCTTGCTTAATGGGCATGTGAAGGAAATTAAAAATAAATATATAGTTTTTGGAATAGGAATGAACAGATAGAGTGAGTGCCCAAGATTCTTAAAAATTCGACAAGACTATTGCGTGCTAAACTTTCAATGGATGTGAGTTTTATAAACTGTCTCTAAAAAGCACCCTCGAACCTACTATCTTAACACCTTTTTTATTCCTGCTGTGGTATTTTATCGTTACGTTTAAAATATTTGTTGTTTTAAATGAAACTACATACTTATGCTTTTTGTGGACAGACATTCAAAGATAGGTAACTGATAGATAGTAGTTGTAGCAACAAGTTAAGGCTCCATTGGTGCCTGAAACATATACTAATCGCATAGAAGTTTGCTCGGTAAGGGGGAAGAGCCTTTCCACTTGAACGCTACTAAGTTTCTTGATAGCTAAAGAAAAAGCAGAAGAATAACAGCAATTTCTACAGAAAAACAAATTATTTGCAAATAATGCAACTTTGAAAATGTTTTTTTTTTTTTTTTCAATTTTAACACTATTAAAATGTTTGAAGGTTCTAACCACTTTACGATCCTTCGCAACTGGAAGCTATCAACGACCCGTTGGATAACAATGGGAATTATCCATGAGTCAGTCGTCCGTAAACTGTTGTATCCATCGCGTAACAGACGCAATCAACCGTTCGATGTTAGATTTCCCACGAACCAAACCAAATAGCAAGCTGCAAATGCAATTTTTACCTCGTCACCATTTATTGGAGGCATTATTAGCGCCAGCATACGTGTATGTCAACCACCAGGGACACCATTCTATCAACGTGCAGAGAGTAAGGTAAATTTTATTATATAAAACTTTTTTTATGTGTTATTGTAGTAACACAGTTCATTAAATTTGTACATTATCTCAAGATTTTGGCGCTAAATGCTAGGCAGCCAGGAGTGCCGCACGATTCTTTTATTTGGAGCTCCTCTGCAAAGCAAGGAGTCATGCAGGGTAGTTTTGAAAGCGGAAGCCATAACATGTTTTTGATTTTGTTTTTACCATTCCTTTCCACTCCTTTTTGTGCTTTCCGTATATTCATTTCAATAAAAATGGAAAGGTTCGTTTTCGATCATCGTTAAAAATTAGTAAGAGAATCGCATAATCGTTAGTGCAAACAATAAATTCGTCAGTTTGCGATCCGGCAAATCGTTTCGGCGCAAGTTACTGAATTGCAACACTGATCTTTATAACAGACTGAAGGTTTTCCTCTTCTTCTATGGTATATCCAACAAAACTGTGATCAGTATTTTCGTCTATGTGGACGACAATACCTAGTCAGCGTAGCCGATGCCACTTGATTTGCTGAAATGACTTAATAAACGGTATAAATGACAATGACCTCAAACGTGAAATAACAAATCAATATAGCAATTGTCGAGATTTATTAAACGACATAACGAGCAATATCGTGTACTATAACATATATAAAATATGTATTTATAAGTATAATAATATCAATTATAATGTACGAGTATGAAAACCCAAAAGCGTGTTGCTCGCAAAAAAATCGCAATTTGCAGATGCTAAGTTTTCTCCAATTTGAACAGATACTAAAAATCAACAACGCACAAGCAATAATGTTAAATGTTTCAATTGTGGTAACTTAGGGCATTTATTAGATGCCCCGACCCGCAGGAAAAGGTGCGGTGCGCAATTTGTCAACATACCACCCATAAAACCGGACACTGTTCAGTGCAAAAAAAAGTTAACGTTAATAAAATCAGTATCAGACACTGCTAAAATTGAAGGAAAACTAAATGACGATATTATAAAGAATGTTAGTACAAGCGAATATTCTACAAATGCTTTTGTTGACCCCGATAGTATACGTACCCTTGTTCGAAAGCCGTTTTCTGAAAAAATAGCGACGTATAGAAATTATATTACAACGCTTCGAGGTTTTGGTGGTGGTGAATTTGTTCTACACGAAAAATGAATGTGGTGTTAATGATTGACGATATAAGAGTTGAAACCGATATGGTTGTTGTTAACCATAAGCTCATATCCGAAAATGTACTCATCGGTAAGGATATGCTTTGTGGCTCTAAACGGCTAATAATAGAATATGTTTAATATCGGGTTGAAAAAATCCGTAACTTTAATGAATTACAATTCGAATCAATAATGCTTGAATATAGTGGGCTTTTTGCCAATAATATCGCAAATCCCGGAAAGTGCGGTTTATCACAAATGAAGATATCGTTAACTAATGACAAAACGATTCAATTGAAACCGTATCGAATTCCGTTCGCAAAACGACCGATAGTAACCGATTGCTCCACTATTGCTTAAGTTAAAGACAATAAAGAAATGAAATTAAAAATTGCACTCTGGTGACTCAAACTTCTTCAGTTTGATTTTGTAAGCATGCAGACGCGTTAAGTCGAATGCCGATTAACCTGCAAGGGAGGTTGAGCCTGCAGGTTGTGTTCTCAACGTTGGCATGTACTAGCAATTTCTGATGCTTTTAGCAAATATGGTATCTTATTGTAAAATCAGTTCGGGATGCGAAAACCATTCACATACTTAAGGCTTTGAAGGAAATAACATAGTATTTTGTACTTCCATCACAAATAATTACCGACGGAGGAACATCTTTTACGTCCAAATCATTCGAAGGGTTTTGCTACAAATAAATATAATGTACAGCATACGAAAACTTTTCGTGCAAATAGGCAGGTTGAGCGCGCAAATCAAAGCTCTTACCTATCTGCGAACAACTACCGAACATCCGAAAGATTATGATTTTACGCTAAGGGATTTCCAATGGATGGCCAATTCACGTAGAAACACAACTACAGGTTTTAGCTCAAATGAACTACCTTTTGATTTGAAATTACGCAACGTTATGACCAACGAAATGCTTGCGATTATTCATGATGACTTAGAAGATATTACTCCTTCGACAACTTCGACGGAAAAGCGTAGTCAAGCTGAAAAAAATATTGCGAAAGAATGCGAAAAGTGGAAACAACGTTTTGATCAACGTCATCAAAAGCCGAAAGTACGTGTATATGCTGAAGAAGATCTCGTCGTAATTAAAATTGAACCAGCTGCTGGCTCACGTAAATTAGAACCTAACTATCGTGGGCCATATATCGTTCGCAATCGGTTAGGAAACAGTCGCTATTTGCTAGAAGATATTCCAGGCTACCAAATAACAAATCAGAAAATTTCCTCTGTATATGCCTCCCACAAAATGAAGCCATGGTGCCATAATTGTCATGAGCTTGATCTTGACGACGAAATCGAGCACGATTTGAGTCAGGAATGTCCGAATTTTCAATCAAGTTAAATACAACCCCAACTGACGAAAACTTTATATATAGGTAAGCGAACTTCGACAAGACGAGAATGTTGTAAAACGTTTATATATCATTATTTTCAATAAATCATATGTTTAATATTGCTATAATTTTAACTTTAAAACCACGGTGTTACTTTACATTAAAAAGGAAAAACGAATATAACTTGACAATTGTATACCGTATTCGACATCGCGAATATTCAGAGAGCCATTAAGTGTTTCGAAAAGTATTTCTCTAGGAAACTCCTAAATACGACTAATCGGATATTGTCATCCTTCACCATACAGCTGGGTGGGAATGATGAGTGTCTTGTACAGCTTGATCTGTGTTCATCGGGAAAAGATTTTAAGCCTACTTTTCATTTCCTTACGCAGTACAATGTAGTACATGTTGAAAAGAGTGATTATGTGTTGGATTTATAGGCTGAATTTCTTGTTAATGCTGATGCTAGTTTCTAGGTGGAGGAGATTATCCACGAGTTTAATATTAGGTAGAGTAAAAAGTTCGTTCGGTTTTTTATATGCAAATGGTTCCAAGCGGTTTTCTGGTTTATCTTTATTTCCTCAGCAATTAAATAAGTGCTCACGTGACGGTCTATTATTTCCATGATTTTATCGCAATTTTCGACGACAGGCCTCCCGACTCGTGGTGCATCTTTGACATCGAAATAACCGGAACGGACCCTAGCAAACCACTTTTGTGCTAAACGTTCGTTTACAGTATTGGGCCCATAAACTAAATTAATTTTTTTCAGCCGCTTTGGCTGCTTTTTCGCCTTGATGGAAGAAAAATTGTAAACTATAGCGAATTTTCTCTTTGCTGGTGTCCATCTTTGACGAGCGCTCACAACGTAATGAGTCAATCAATCGAAAAACTGTCAAAGACAAACTTTTAGCGCGAATAAACACGTTTTCAGCGCCGTATAGTATGACATGATGCGACACGTAACACTAGTACCATGCACAATAACGCCATCTCTTAGATAAAACCCGAACGAAATTTCTACTTTACCTAATATTATGATTGTCAGCAGTGATATGGGAGCCAAGTACTTGGATGTTTTCCGTATTTTTTAAAAATCTTTTCATGAATTGTAGGTATTGCCAAAAGTAAACATGAACTCAAAAAGTTTCTAAGCCATTAACAAACGTTTTTTAGTCTTATATAATAATTTTCGCTGTAACATTTGTGCAAATTTCTGTTCGTATTTAATCGACAGCTGCACTTAAGAGATACTTTGCTTACCAAATTTCAAGATTTAAGGTGGTAGTAAAAAGAATTGCGGATTTAATACTTTCGATCACAACTGTTTTCTTTTTTTTTCTTAGTTCCTCATATGAATTTACATCTCTTATATACACCTTTTATTCAGCCTTGTTGATACTTTTGAATTTTGCCATGTTTTCAGTTGTCTACAACGGTTCAATCACTGCAATGACTGTTCTTCTTCACTAACAATTGAGTGAATACAAAAGGCTTGGGAACAAAATCAAAAGCTGATTTGCCTTCTTCAAGTGGTGGCGAGAAATGTTTGCTTTTCGGTTTGTGTTTGAAACACAACCGGAAAAATGATGGAAATGCAAAAAAAGTATTAAAACTAAGAGCATCTAAGCATCATATCTTTTAGTCGTTTTTGTGAAACATACATACGAGAATGTACATACATACATATAAGACTTAGTGAAAAAACTCCAAACCAAATGCCAGAAAACAAAATGCCAATCATGTGACTTAAAAGTGTGTTCGTTTGCACTTAACGCATATAATATATGTATATTATTGTATATATGTATATATGTTATTGCATTAAGGCTTTGGTTTATTTACAATGCGCAAAAGCAAGTATCGTTCGTAAATTTTTTATTGACTAAAATACTTCCTGTCTGAAAAGCAAAGTTACAAGTACTTTCAGCTGACTTTTATTTCAAACACCTTGGTTTTTTTAATGATTTTTTCATTTTGGTGTAAAAATATATTATTGGAATACTCCATGTCATGCCGAAGCCTCCTTTTCAATAAGACGAGGAAAAACCAGATAAACTGATATTAAACATAAATCATGTAAACGCACTTCGTAGTCAAAAATGTTATACAGAGAATTTTATAGTTCATCTCAACATCGATATACCTAAACAGATGGTAATCTGTACCATAAAAACAGTAGCCCATACAAGGTACCTAGGTATGTCATAAGGTGACAAAAATCAGTAGTGTTTATTCCTAAGGCCAGAAAGAGCATTCACATAGACTAATTACTAGAGTTGAAAGCTCTTCTATTAATCAAGAATTCCGTCACGATGCCTTCACAGGTAAAGAGTAGACTCGTAGTAATATATTCTAAGTGTATTCAGGTCTGCTTGGGAAAGATTAATGTCAGCCGTCTATTAGTGTATTTTATCTACTAAGGTAGAGAAAAGGCTACATATAGTAAGAAAAATCTGCCCCAGCTTTGGGATGAAGGTTTTAGCAACATATCACATAAAATAGCTGATATAATAGTTTTCGATTGAACTCGATTAAAGTTATTTGTGGCTATTCGACGATATCAGATGAAGCAGCTTTTCTTTGAGCTTGAAGGGGAATTGAAAAGAGTGTATTTAAGGATATCGATACTAAATGAGACGGTTTAATCGTAGGGAGAATATTGTGTGAAGAAAGAACTCATTCGCTAGTTGCAATTAGAATAGCTCTATGAAGATCAGATCGACTTACTAGGTAATTCCTTGATTACAGAGCTGGATTGAAAGAGGATACGTTGACACCGTCTTCTCTCTGATGCATTTTCTTTCAGGACATAATGGTTTCTGGAAATATCTCAATAGATTTAGTCATGACAATTCGTCGTTCAGTCCAATATGTCCAGACACCACCAGAATTTTGAGTGAAAGTAATTTAGATGTAGCATTTTCCACAGATAAGCATTAGCAAAAGATATGCTGTATTTCGTAAGATACATATACATACAAATTTAAGAAAGGCCTATATGTTAAGGCACCAAGGATTTTTTAAAGAACCTGGCCACTTGCTACTGCGACACTAACAACATAGCGATTTGTGCAGGTTTAGGATTTCGTACTGATATCGTGCGGAGTTTTGCGCTAGGTCTGGTTCCTTGCCTTATGCTGGCCTCCATTGACCTAATTGGAAATTTTGCTTTTATCTCAGGGATAGAGGCTTTCTAAAAATTGTTTTCCCTCCAGAAGGATGATGGGCTTAGTTAGAGTTGACCGTGTAGACCCTTTCGGCCGCGTCCATGCGTTTCCTAAAGCGGTTTGAAATGGTTTTTCATCGACCTACCCAGAGGATCTAATGCGGAAATTTTGTTATTCGTTTCGTAGCTGGTTCGGTGGCTCTCATACTCTATGAAAATTGGGTTATTGTACAATTCAACATACCCTGAATTTCATTTGGAGTCGATTACACTTATTTACATAAACACCTTTACAGGTTTGCTGGCCAAACAAGCTACTGAAACAAAGCTCTAAAAATTCTGGAACTTACTCATAAAGAAATGATTGTGGTGATGGAATTTTACCGATGGGGCAATGGAATTCGAAGTGTATTGGGCAAGGGAAATGAAATTACCATTTCTAAATAGAGTACAGCCTTCGCCAAAAGTATTAGGCACCACACTAATTACTGAATTTTTTGTTTTAACAAGTATTGAAGTTTTATTAGTAAAACGGTGAGAATACAATGAATTAGTGATAATAACATTAATATTTAGTAGGTCCCCCTTCGATTTAATAACGGCAGCAATTCTCTTAGGCGTGCTGTGTATAAGCTTTGTACATTATAGCGTACCACTCGTTAATTAAGGCATTCTTTAAGGCAGTTTTTGATGTTATACTGTGTTCCTTAATCTTGCGTTTTAAAATAGCCCACATGTGCTCAATGGGATTAAGATCTGGTGACTGTGCTGGCCAATCTAACAAAACAATGTTGTTATCTCTAAACCAACGCATCGTAGTGGCTGATTTGTGACAAGGAGCACTGTCTTGCTGAAATTGAACCCCGTCTGAATTAGTATCGCCAAAAAAGGGGGGTTAACGAAGGCAGAAGAACAGTTTCTAATACATTTATGTACTTTTGACTGTCCATGCGACCCTCGCAAACGAAAATTTCGCCAACACCATCAGCAGCCATGCAGCCCCAGATCATAATGCTGTCTCCTCCATGTTTAACAGTGGGTACCACGCAATGTGCATGATATTCTTCCCTAACCCGTCGCCTCACGAACGTCACACCAGGTGTTCGAAATATCCGTAAAAAAGAAAAAATATTGTATTCATAAGATTTGTATTATGTATTCAAAATTGCTCTAGAGTAAGAAGCTATGGCTATTAATACTTTAAGACGATCTTAACTAAGCTTACCTCGAAGTTTGATTCATCAGACCACAGAACATTCGACCAATCTTCTTCCGTGAAATGTTGGTATCGGCGAGCCCATTCCAAACGATTTTTTATATTCTTTTCTGAGAGCCACGGATTCTTTCGGGCTTAACATCCTTTTAAATCTTTCTTTTCTTTTTACTGGCACATAATTCAATTTTTAAAATAGATTTTAAAATTAATACAATAAAATATTTCAGCGGATTCCACATTGAATAAAGATGTCATAACTCTAACAATTCAAGTTGATAACCTCAAAAATATATTTTACTGGCACATAATTCAATTTTTAAAATAGATATACATGCATACGTGTATATACAAAAAAATTTTTGTGGGTAATAGCAACCGCAGCTACTAACTTTACAGCAATTTTATTTTTTACAACTGATATATGTATTTATTTATATACATACATACATATGTTATAAAAGTAAGTATACATTTGTCTTCAAACTGTAACTTCGAGCGCGTAGCAAAAGAATTGACTTCATTAGCTTCATATAAAGTTAAAAGTTATGGACACATATACTTTATAAAATATGTATGTTTGTACATACGTGGAAATGACGACACTGCAAAACGTTCCATTTAAACGAATTAAAAGAGTTGCCAAACAACAGTAAATTCTGTTACTTCATAAATAAATGTTGTTGGAATTTAAACGAACACACCAAGTACTCGCACATACATATGTATATTCATACAAACTTATATAAATATATGTGTAAGAAATTCTGAGCTAACGCCGCAAAGCGTGAAATTGTTCTATACTTAGAGGTTATGGCACCCGGACACGTAGTATTATCCTTATAGAAACATACACACACGCAATACTTACGAAAAAGTTCCAGTAAAAGTGTATTGTGAAATCAGAAGAAAAATAAGTTCACACAATCATAATTTGCCAACAGGGATGACAGACTTGAATACATATCAACTATGCGGTTTATTTATTTCTTTCCATTAGCCTGTTTGTAATTCACAGCAAAACGTTATATATAATTTAATCAGTTGATTTTTCTTCCGCCGCAAGCTAAGCGACTGCTCACAAGAAGAAATGTTGTCTTCGAATATGCTGAAGATATTTTGTATACAAAAGGCATACAAAGGTTAGGATAATAATTTACTTTTGGTTAAAGAAATCTTTACTTAAAAATTTATTTCAAAGGAAGACGAGTTGTACAACTTCGTCTGGAAACCTATGAACACAGAAACTTGAGTCTGTGACTTACCAATCTCCACAGTCCTGAGCGAATAGATAATCTTCCTATATCTGTATATTTATTATACTCGTATAAGGTTATAAGTGCTGTCCATTTCGTGATTTCAAAAGTACAGAGCTGTATTTTGACAACGGTCAAATTCAACTATCAAGCTAAAAATGTTTTAGCTAAATGTCAGGAATTTACGAAAGTGGGTCGCTCAACAACTGTACAACGCGTTAAAAATGTTAAAGCTTACTTCAAATATGGCGACTGAAATGTGCCACGTTTCGTACTTTAAAAGGAGATTATGGTTTCACATAATCGTTCAATAATTAAGGAAATTGCTAGAATTTTAAAGAAATTGGAAGAGAGTAGATCGGTTACAGATATTGTACGGCTTGTGGATCATCGTTTTGTTCGTTCCACCTCAAATATCTACTACTAATGAAAATGTAACCGAGGACTTTCCGAAAATCCTCCATAAAAAAAAATTTGAAAGCGACCATGGCGAGACTGTCACTGTTAATTTTCGAACCGTTTGATCGTATTCTTATTTGGCTGGCAATTGAAGAACACGACTTGGAAAAGATGTGGTTTCAACAAGATGGTGCCACATGCGCCACAACATGAGGCCTTGTTTATGCGGATAATGTGCCAAAAACTAGTCGAAAATTACTTCCAACGGATCAAAGTATGCAAACATTCGTGAGCCGGTCATTTGAATGATATAGTGTTTTACATGTAATGGAAAGACTCAAACTTTATAATAGAAAAGGAGATTCATAAAAAATTTTATTTTGAATGCATTGTAATTCCGATTATATTCAAAACCGCAAAATGGATAGCCCTGTATAATTTATATATATAAAAATCTTATGTTCTTTTGTAAAGCTTCAAATGTTATCGAGCGAGGGACTTGAAAAAATGCCAGATTATTCCTGTAGTTCCTGGGAACATCTATACGACAGAAATTTTTAGGGAAGCGGACCAAAGGCTAACCTATATAAAAAAACTCATATTTATGGCTCAATTTACTTGAAAATCGGTACATAGGTGGTTTTTTACTTAGATTAACGTCACTTGGCATGAGGTTAATTCAAGTGTTCTTCTGACCTTCAAAACGTAGTGGAGGTCGTCCTCATCCTCTGCTTCCACCAGCGAGTACTGGATCCATTATTTTCAAAGCTGCAGTGTTCTCATCCATCTGGTCGACATGGCCTAGCCAGTACAGCCGCTGTTCTTATTTCGCCGAACCCCGCCAATGCGCAAAGGGCAATAAATCTTTAGCAAAAATTTCTCTCGACAACCCCTAGGCCAACTTATCAAATGTTAGCATCGTTAGGATTTCCGCACCATATAGTAGGCCAGGAATGAAGAGTGACTTGGAGAATGGACTTTACTTTGCAATTGTCTATTCAGTCCAAAAAAGCACCTGGTTCCAAGATAGACGAAATCATCTACAACTTCATAGTTATAACAGCCAACACTTACATGGGAACCGCCAATGCGATGACTGTTTGTTTGATGACATCAGATACTACGTCTTGTCCTCGTTCATTGCTACACCCATTACTAAGCTGCTTTAATCATTATGAAGTAATCGGAACTTAAGTCGTGGCTATTAAAGTTTATGATATCGATATCATCAGTTGTACACGTTAGGTCTTATTATTTTTTCCAGCATTAGAGTAAAGAAGTCACACAACACAGAATCACTGTATTGATTTGCTCAGAGAGGTCCTTACCAATTTAACTAGGTATTTGTTCAGTGTCAGTTTACATTGAAAAATAAATTTTGCGGGGATATAAATTGCCGATACACATGCTTAAAGGTAGTTATATTTAATTCTGTCAAAGATACTCTTTAAAATCGCTAAAGAGGTGTGTATATTTCATTTTCAAACGTATTTTATAGGAATTCGCGAATTTTGAATATCTGGTTAATGGTTTCAGTAAGTTGACAGTTTGTTTCAGTATTCCCTAGCAGAGACTTATTCGCCGATTGCTAGCATTCCCCGGTGGATCCGCATCAAAGCGAGATTTGCGTCCACGCAATAGAAAGACGATGCGTTTTATGAGCGCATGGAGCGCACTCATGAACGCTGCATGCGCCTCAGACTTCTTCGAAGACGTGTAACTGAAAATAAATTGTATATGTTTAGTCGACTCAGGAGATACTCTTGCAAAACCTCCATAAAAAGTATTGCTTCGAAAAACGATATATAATAAAAGTTTTTAACAGAACAACAAACGTTTTTCATCTATTTTGATAACTTCAGTACGGCCATAGTTAATTTCACTATCGTGTACAAAATCAGCTTAAAGCGTAACCTAGGCTGCTCACTCTAAAGGATAACGAAACTACATAGCATAACAGTATTCTGTTGTCTCTTGGGCAATTCTAAAAAATAAGTTTTCGGTACATGAGAATTATAGAAATCAGAAAAAGCTTTAGGAAGTACGCATAAACTTCAACTCAATTAGAGCTCTTTTAGGTAACCACGTGGTGGAACGTAAACAAGTTTGAAGGCCAACTCTTCCCATTACTCAATTATGCTCATATTAAATTTCTCTCACTGAATAAAAATAATTCTTTGCCAGCAGACTCATTACGTCCACCAATGGGTGTATCGCCTCTCACCAATACACAAGCTTCGCGTCCTTCGCACAAGTGCCGAAGCTTAATCAGCACGCTACGAGGGGTAACGAGAATAAATAACAGTAATACAACGAGAAAACGTTATCAGCCTCTCTAACCTCAGTGTGTGCACAAAAAGTGTGTATGTGTAAAACATACAGCAAAGAAAGAGTTGGTGAGTATCTTGTCGTGAGCAAAATACGAGTCTGTAGTGAGTTGCTTGTTGCTTATGGTAACCACTGACGCCGTTGCTGTTGCATGCTTTATCGTTTATTACTTTTTCAATTTTCGAATTGTTTTCAGTAAGAAAAAGAGATTCATACATTCAGGCTGTGTCCAGGAATCGTCTGATTTTGAAGCGCGAATTTATTATTTGCGAATCGCAAAAAGAAACTTAAAAATAAACATAAATAAAAAGATAAAAAATGTATTAATTAATAATTAATATATATGAATGTATAATATTATTTGAAGTAAAGTTCGTGTTACGCTCTGACCAATAACGTGAAGCCGAAAATTAAGAAAGCAAAAAAAAAAAAAGGAAAGTAACAACGCTTAAACGAAATAAAATTACTAATAATAAAAGCAATAGGAGTGAGTTTCGAATCAAAATAAATAAAAGCATTCGTTATACGCTATGTTCCGAAATTATGTACATTATTTCAAAATGGATATGTCTATCAAGATAATCCATAAAAGAGATTTAGTTACGAATGTAAAGATCATTCATGGAGATAAAAAGAGAGAGGCTTCTTTGTGGATTAATACAGCGCTTAATCACGAACGTCTTGAACTTGATGTTATAAGAAAGGAATGGAAAACTCACTAAAAGGTATCTAACTCCTGAAAATTTATGAAAAATTAGTTCCCTTTTATGAAAGAAAGCATTCCAAAAAAATGTGAACTTTGAACCAAGGACACTACATAGATATACATATATACTCGCACATTCAAACTTTCTTTTATATGAGTGTACAGCTTAAATTCCAGACACCCCTTTAAACAGTTGGAGTCAAATGAGCAAGGAGAGCATTTTCTCGTTGCCGAAATGTATAATAAAGTGCCACAAAAAAGGATCCACCGGTTCGTAGATATGCTTGTATTTAGTTCTGGAGGATGGTTTGAACTGCTGCTGGCATGTTTATAAGCTACACCAGCTAAACAAATCGAGCACCCAACTTTCCTTTCAGTTGCTGATTTTGTTTACACTTACTATGGTGCAATCTTGGTTTTAGCAGTTTTTCTTGGAGGTGAAAGCTGCGTATTAAAAGTACTTGTATTTAGCAGGCAGCCCCAAATGATTTTGCAAAGATATGCATATACGCAAATAAATTTATATGAACATATGTATGTACGCACGCCCTACAACATCTCAAGTTTTTTGCTAAGTTTTTGTATATAAATTTCACCGCTTCTATCCAATTAATTTTTCTATTAAAAAATATATTAAATTAAATTGTATTATAAATTAATTATACAAAATCAAATATAATTAAATAATAAAACAAAATAAAGGCAAATAAATTAAATGTATTAAAAAAAATTCAAATAAATTAAAAATAATAAAGTGAAATAAAATAAAAAAAAAATAAAAAAATTAAAATATATTGAAGTAACCACAAATAAAAAAAATAAAATAAAAAATAAATATGTCATAATATAACAAAATAAAATAAAAATAAATGAAATAAAATAAAATAAAATTTCATTAAAATAAAATAAAATAAATTAAATTAACATAATGCAAAATAATATCAAACTAAATGAAATTAAGCAGTTTTAAACCAAATAAAACAAAACAAAAAAAAATTAAAATTAGTTAAGTTATCTTAAACTAAATTGAATAAAATAAAATAAATCTCAAAATTAAATTAAATCATAAAAAATATTAAACGAAATAACAAACTAAAATGAATTAATAAATATTAATATAAAATAAAATAACGTAAAAAAATAAAAAACTGCATTAAAATATATTAAATTAACATAAAGTAAAATGATATAAAACGAATAAAATTAAGAAGTATTAAATTAAATTAAATACAACAAAATAAAAAAAATTAAATTAAGTTTTAATAAATTAAACTTAATTAAAACTAAAAAAATAAAGTAAAATATTATTAAAAGGAAAATATTATAAAATTATTAAATTAAATAAAATAAAATAAAAATTAAAGGAAAGTTAAATAAAAAAGGAAATTAAAATAAAATAAACAGTTGTTTGAATGATAGACTTCTTTACGTAAACACGATGATAACTTTTACGCTAAAATCTCAGATAACGGGCTATTTTCATTTGACATAAGTTCAAAGTCACACATTTTGCATGTAACTGACTTTGTCGTGTATCTGAAACTCGATTACACCTGAGTGTAAGTATACTTATGTATAATATACATATCTTTTCGGTTATTTTAGTGCTGAAGCTTTAAAAACAAACGATGCCGTCGTCAACTTCAAAACTCATCGCTTTCCATTTTAACGCCTTTTTGCTTATTGTTTACATTCGCCATTTCATTTTGCCTTTCTTAAGTTGTTTGCCCATCGCTTTTATATGGCTTACTCCATAAAATTGGTATCTATGCGGTCGATAACAAGAACTCAAAGCAAGTACCAAATAAAGAGAGCAATAGATTGATGTTGTGTATAACTAAACTTGTCACAAAAAAGAAATTATGTCTGTATATGAGATATCTGCGAATAGGATAACAGATTTAAATGTAAATGTGAATTGCATTGGAGGAACTACAATTTTTTTATCAAAGTAAGATATTATTGTCTTCTGCTTATAGATTTATTTTTGATCATTAGTTTCAAAAGCCGATAAATGACTAATTTAATAAAAACTGGTTGCTTAGTTTCTTGCCAATAAGACTGAGGAAGATGCATAGCATAACGAACCACACTTTCTTAGCGTAGACTTTACCCGAATATATTTCTGAATAACTTCCCAACGAGTATTACAGGTTCAGAGCTTGTTCTTACCAGAGAGGTCGTATAGAGAGTTATTGGGAAAATCAAAATCTATCTGGCCCGAGTGGGCCATGATGATTCTAAAACATCTGGGTCAAGCGGAAGGAGAATTTCTCAAAAAGGTCTTAATCTGTCTACCAAAGTACAATCTAATCGGCCAAAAGCTCCCTATCCCAAGTAGAGAAGATACTTGAGATCTTGCTGTTCTCGACTTTTCCACACCAGATAATACAAAAAGTGAGTTTACGCACGAACTGTTCTGGTAGCATGACCAGGTCAATCACATAATGCTATTATGGGGCATTAATTACCGGGTTGATTGAGGAAGTGGACCATTGATTTCTTAAGTGGTCAACAATTATCGGTAGAATTTCGAGTTTAAAACTCAAAACTCTGAACTAAGCTATCAGTTTACTAGCTGGATGGAGGAGTATCGACTGTCGATATGAATGTCGAAATTCTAGCAATTAATAACCCCAAGTTATTGGTAATCAAATGCAACAGCCGCAACACAATTTTGAACCCGCAAGCCTTCAGCACTTGGGGAATAACAAAGAAACGTACGTTGCTCTCAACCTACAAATCAATCAACCGGCCAGTAATATATCACGCCTCACCGATTTGGATATGGTGGTCTAGAGAGATGAAGATAAAAACCGTAGCGGGACGTGAGGATCGTAACGAGAAACCTTCCGACACATCATTTACTAAGTGAAACATCTATGCTCCCAGGTAAGGAGCTTAATCCTATGCTATGTAAGTAACATGTGCTAGTGATCATTCTAGCAGACATATAATGGGAAGCAGGCAACTGTCTAGGAACATTAGGGAATAGAACTGCTAGTTGGACGAATCATCTACAGGCCCCAAATGCCATTCACAAATAGTCTGCTAACACTTTCAAAAACTCCCAGAATCCAACCACCTCCAGTAGCGGATGATGAGTTCGAGCTACCTTGCGTAACCCGAGTAATACTTAAGATGGATACAGTAATATACTCAGTTGCCATCTATCCATACTTGACCCCGACATAATTAACGTATGTACTTCATGTGTTACCGCACAACTCTAACCATCTATTCGCGTGCCCCCTAAATTTACTCATCTAACATACCTCGGGGTCGAATGATGACCGCGATATTAAAAAAATATATATACATTTTAATTAAAAAATGTGCTCGATTATTGAAAATAAAATATTAATTAGGTTCCGGTAGACTACAGACTACAACTCACTCTAACTTCTCTTTTTCTATTTCGAACTTTTTTCCTCTTGCATTCAGAGCAGCACAGAAATACTTAATCATACATACTTAGCAACTCCTTTTATGCTCACTAGCTTATAGTATATTAAGTAAGCACAAATCACAGAAATATGCGCCAGAAGAGCTGAAATTTAATATCACCGACATTGGTAATGATTTAGAAACATATTTTCCCCCAAATATAACATAAACAGTACAAAAAAAAGTATGAAACGTACAAGCTCAGAGAAATGAGAAAACAGATATAACCAACACAAACAAAAAACTAGTTGAAAGTTGAAAAAAATGCAACAGCTTGTAAAAACGCCTACAAATATGCAAAGCAAATATGCAAGTATTAATGCTATTAATGCAACAATTCTCATGTACATAACATAAGTATGTGCGTCTAAAGTGCAAAGAAGGAAGTAGATTGCAAATAACCGCGTGTGCTTACATACAACTTACAACTGTGTGTAGGTGTTAGTGCGGCGCTGCACTTGCACTTGGCGATAAGTGTTCATAAGTGTGCGCACATACTTAAGTGTTTAAGTGTGTTTTTGAACGAATGAGAGAGAGGAGAACGTATAAATATGTTTATGAGTATATATGTATATACTCGTACAACTTTTCAATTTGCCTGAAGTTAAACACGCGAAAGCTTAAGAGGGCAGAGAGATGTTAATGTGTTCCAAGTAATTATTAGCAAACACGTGTATTTTGTAAATACCCAGCGGAAAAAGTTACGAGTGATTTACCAACTCATTTATGCATGCTGAGCTTAACCTTATGTAAGAGTAAAGGCAGAAGAATTTTAGGGCCTCGGACACAATTAGCTCTGAATGCGCCAATTTTATGGTGTTACGTTCACTGAAACTCCTTATGGTTTCCAAGTGTTCTATGATGATTTTGTGAGAAAGCTGAGCAATCACAGAGAATATGTGTAATTATTTCTCTGTTCTCTCCTTATTCACAGCTGCGAAAATGGATGTTATAAGACAGGCTCATTTTCGTTGCATGATCTCCGAAGGGCCTGTGCCCTATTATTGTGGCTGTAAGTCTAAATATGCTATCGATAGGCTTGTTTAATATGCCCTTTGGTATTGTCATATCATACGTGGATAAAATCTGTTTCCTTATTTTACGATTGAATAAAGTTTTTCATCTGCTCTGTGGTATTTGTTCAAATTATAAACACCTTTTTGGTCGTTCTTAATGGAAAAGGTATTAATTCCGCTTCTTCCGACGTGTTCACGCGGATAGGCCCCTTGGGGAGTATCGTGGTGACTGTGTGCGGGAAGAGTTGACCTTGTGTCAGCACGGCAGAGGTTTTGGATAGGCTTCAAATACTACCAAGGTGGTTAGTGTGTCCACTCCACACTGCTAATTAGTACCATAATGCTTGCATTATGGGGCGCTGATCAACGCATTGATTTGATCTATTGTGTTTTTAGCATCGTGAGGTTAGGCCGACGTCGTCAGGTACTCACGTAAAGCATGCCAGACGATGACTTTTTCCGTATCCAGTACTTCCGCTTGGAAGATACTAGAAGAATTCGGGTAAACGAATAGAATACCCTACCTTTTAAATTCGTGAGAAAATGTCCTCCTCTCGTAGAAAAAAGCTTTCCCCCTTCACGTCTAAAAGTTTCCTCTATTATATTGTTTTTTAATGCTGGCCGCCAAGCCAACCCTGCATAAGTGAGGATTGGTCTTATAATGCCCGTTTACAACTAAGTAACTATAATTTGTTTTAGGCCTCAGTTCACGGTAAGAATTTTCGTGTAAATTTACTAGCAACATAGGCTTTTTTATTCGTTTTTCATCAGTTTGATATCAATCTTAACCCTTAATTATTTTGCTGTAGGGGGTGGGAGGATTGTAGTACCGTTGAGAGAAGGAAGCTAAAATTGAGGTATTTTCATAATATCGTAAATAGCATCACTCCATTACAAGGATTAACACCTAGTCCGGTTATCGAGGCCCATGTATGTTATCTTCGTAAGGCCCTCTCTACAAAGTCACCGGAAGAAAACAGTCCAAATACCTTCAACATGAGGTCGTTTGTAGAAATTTAAAGCACTAAGTCCTTTGCTTTTATTATGCTGTTGGGTGCTCTTCATTGGAGTATTCTTGATCATATTATATTTCCTTATTCTTTAAAGGCCTTGGGATTTGTTTTAAACACGTGAAAATTTTACTTTATGCCACAACTAAAAGCTGTTTAGCAAAATAACTTATGACTCTGAAGTCTGAAAACTGTTTTCCATCCTCATACTATATAATCCTTCTAATAAAGGCTAAAGTTAAAGAATATTGTTAACTTCGTAAGCTATATGGTTTCATAATTTTATGCAAATATAGCATTTTTTCGGCGTTGAATTGAGGACTTTAAAGATCCTTATACCAGAAAAATTTTATACAACTTTTTAGATCGCTCTCGTTAAGGCAGAATTGGCATTTCTATGGTTATTTTTGGGTTTTCAGAGCTCCAAATGCCGCAGTTTCTTTCGATAACGAAGACGCCGAGGTCAAAAGGAGCTTCAAAAGAAAATTTTTTGGTAAATGGTCATCCCCTGGCAAGCGATTTGCAGCTAATTGAGCGATGAGAAGTCGCAACAGCTGATAATGAGGCTTAAGTTCCAGGCTTAGTTAGCTGATGGCTGCTCGAGCACACTTAGAGTTACAGTTATTAAGCTTCGAGTGTAATTCTCTTGCAGTTACGGTTAAAGACTCATCATTTAGAAGTAAGTTTTCAGTATTTCCATACATTCTTCCACTGTCAGCTTAACCATTTCGTAACCCACAAATCTTGAACTGAGCACGAGATGTGACACATTCTCGGGAATCTTATTGAAGATGTCAGTTTTTCAAAGCACAAACAAGCCATAGATTATCTTTTTTTTTTGTCTTCAACAAATTCCAAGACCTATATTTTATTCTAGGAAAAAATGCTTTCTCTTTCAAATAATTTCTATAATTTTGGATGTTGATATGGCACTGCCACACTTGGCTACTGCGGAGGCTGTGATAGTATCATTAAAGATTAGCTCCGCAAGTTTTTGCTTATAAATATGTGTGAAGTTTATGTATTCATATTGTCTGTGAAAATATTTTGTCGTCTACTACGTCCGCATACTCTCACACGTGTACATATAAGCCCGCACGTGCTCAAAGGACACTTACGAACTCTGAGTAACTTTTTTTACTTTTATTTTTCTTTCTTCATATATCACCTGCTGCTTGTTAGTTGCAATCATTGCACTTGGTACTCAGTGAAAGACTAGCAGAGTGGAGCTCGGCACGTGTTGCATTAAAGTTTTTGAAGGTGAAGAGTGGTATTAGAAGCAAAAGACCAAAAGTGAAAACTTGAGGAAAGTTGAATCAGCAGTATCATTTTCACCTCGCCACTTTTCGAAAATTTAGTAAAAAGTTCCATAACAAGTAAAAATAAAATAGAAATATTTTCAACAAGCTTATTTAACGTTCAAAAACGTTTGCCAAAAAATTTTTGAAACCCTCGCGCACCTCCCACAGAAAGCAGGCACACACCAACCTTCACCAGCAATAGACAAATAATTAATATTTTATGCGGCCACAAATTCAACTTGGTTTATGTTCAACACTGTTTAAAGTTATCGGAGTATACATACTCTGACAGCAACATACAAATGTGTGTTACTCAGTATACAGACCTACTGCGATATGTAGGTTTTTGCTGTCAGTATGTCTCGTCGCCGCACTTTGCGTGGGTATCGTTTTGCGGCGCAGTTTGCGGCCTTCTTCAACCACCTGCGGCAATGCGCGCTCGCCCTTCTGTTCATTTTACTCACCTACTGCTTTGGTTTTGCGTACATTACTGGGCTAAGAAAGTTTGTCGGGAAAATTATTTCCTCAAACTACACTTTATACTTTTCCGATAGTTTGAAACTTATTTGTGTTTTATTCGATTGCACTCATCTGCATGATGTTTTTTTTGGTTTGGTAGAAAAATATTTGTGGGTTTTGAATACAGTGGGTTATTCGTCTACTATATAGCCAAGCCACCAATTGCTTCCTTTTGGCGCAAAATCTTTTTTATGAATACTCCTGAGTCTGACTCATCGGATATTGTCATAGTCCAAATTTATATAATAATCTAGGAAATATTCAGTCCGAAGTGGTACTGTTTGGAAATAATGATTATGAAAGTAGGCAGGACTTGCCGTTACCAACTATCAACTATCCACAGAGGTCACATGCTCCTTTTTTATTTGTCACTTTCAATGCATTTCTTGAACTGCATTAATCCTTCTGTCAACAAACCGTGAAAACAATTCATCGGAAGCTTACTCATCTCAGAGTTATCCACTTCCCACATATTATATAATATATATCTAAATATACATCTAAATAGTTGCAAAGTAGAATCTCTTCGAAAAAGTCGCCTTAATTTATATTAATGGACTACAGGCGTTGCTTTTTAAAAGACTGAAAGATCCCTTCTTTTATGGTTACGCATATACCACATGAACTCGTGGAGTTTCGTCGCGTTTTTTGATTAAAATCGCTGTAATTTATGGATACTATGACTAAAGTTTGTAAGTGTGCTTTGCGATCTAAACATAGTGCTAAAGTTTAACTCATTAACCAATTAAAGCTGGCGAATTTAAATTTGACGTGCTGTAGTTCAGTAGATATATGGTTCTTCCAGGTCAAACACCTATTCATGTGAATGCCAAGGTATATAACTACAATAGCTTACCGGATCATTATTACGTAGTTTGGTTTCAGTAATAGGTGTGTTTCTATATTTAGAACTTACACCTTTTTCCGTGTACTTTTATTAGCCAGTTAGCCAATTTTCTGCGAGGTTTAAGTGATTTTCTTGGCAAGGAAACAAAACCTCCTCATAAAACATTAACAGCCGTTCGGAGGCGGCTGAATATAAACTGTAGTTCCTTCCATTTGTGGGAACAACATCAAGACACAAAAACCACAAATTGGAGGAGGAGCTTGGCCGAAAAACGCTCCAGTGGTTACAAAGCGTCAATTATCTATTATGTTATATATTATATTATATTTAAGTGATTTTCTAGTGTGATTTAGGTTTTGATAGGACACTTGCTTCGATATGCTCGTATGTAAACAAGCGGTCTCTTCTGCGAATGTTAAATGTCTGAGTTCCTTGGAATGTCTGCAGTAAATAAGATGTGCAGTATTGATTCTCAAGCGCAGTGCTCTCTTGTGGATAACTAACCATAATTGGATACTTCTCTGAGATAAATTTATTCAATTTAGCTGTAACTGATATGAAGACGGATGGGTATCATTGGTATATCGATGTTCTATAGTAGCATGTTTTCGCGAAAATGGAATTAATGATTTATTATAATTTCGAAGACATTTTAATTGCTATCAACTTTTTTTTTTTAATTAAGAAAGAATGGACAACAAGCTAATGTGATAATAGCAGGAAAATATCCAAATTCAAAAATGGCATTAAAAAATTAAAACAAGAAATTTTGGACAATATTTTTTTTACTAAAGTACTTAAGAAGAAGAAAAAAATATCAGTTAGTCCGATTTTTAAATCAGGAAACAGAAATAATGTAATTAATTGTAGGCCAATCTTGAAGGTGAAGATGAATGCATTATTAAAAGCGAAATACGTTTTAATATACAAAATATTATTACGTAGTCTCGTAATAACAGAAAAACAAATTAGCGACTTTTTTAGGACTCTAGGAGATAGGTTCCTAGCTGGAGGTGATTACAATGCGAAGCATTACGTTACGATTTTACCTCCCCAAGACCACCAATTTACTGGCCTACGGACTCAAGGAAATTACCTGACCTGATTGCCTTTGCAGTCACTAAAAACGTAGATAAGAGTTTAGTATTTGCTGAAACCTGTGCTGACTTATCTTCTGATCATTCCTCAATAATCATTAAGTTGAACGAACAACCAATTGAAAGTGGGCATGCTTTTCGACTTACTACATCAAGAACTAACTGGCTTAAATATAAAAAATACATTAGCAGTCATATAGGTACATACCAATCCGCAAATAGAGAGAGGAACTGACCTTGAAAATGAGTTACTTGTATTTAACAGTATACTAGCAACAGCAGCAACTATAGCCACACCAGAGCAGAATACAAAAGCAAGGGCATTGATAACTAATAGCGGAATAGAATTACTGGTCCGAAATAAGCGAAGTTTGCAACAATAAAACCGATATGGATGTATGGGATCCAGTTATGGGGCACAGCTTGCGCGACGAATATAGATATACCTAATTCAAAGATTCCAATCGAAAACGTTAAGAGTAATAACGGGCGCACCATGGTACATGCGTAATGAAAATATTTATAGAGATCTAAATATACCTACCATCAAGGAAGAAATTGAAGTCGCAGAAAAAAAATACTTAACAAAACTGCGTAACCATCCGCACCCTTTGGCTAACACCTTGGCCCATGCAACAAGTCAAACCCGCCTGCGGAGAAGAGACAAAGCAGCCTTCTAAAGAGCAACGTCAAGCCAGCAGCCCATTCCTACTAATGGGCTTTATGTTTTAATTTAGTTTAAGATTTTATGACTTATTGTTAGGCTTCCGAAGTCGAAGTAGATTCAATAAATAAATATTAATGTTTCAAAAAAAAAAAAAAAAAGTCTCAGAAAACAGAATTTTGTGCCTGATACCAGGTGTGTTAGTTAAAATTTGCCGGTTTATCGATAAAGAAAACACTTAATTTTCAGAGGAATCTCAAAATTTTTTTATTCGAAGTATTGACCATTGGTTTCTTCACATTGCGCCCATCTCTCAGGCAAATTATGGATATCATTCCAAAAAGACTCTTTCTCTTTCGAGGCAAACCATTCGACGAGCCATTTTTCGACTTCTTCAAAATTAGCGAAGCACTGCTCTGCAAGGGAGTGTCCCATCGATAGTCGGACGGCGCGAGGTCTGGAGAGTTCAGCGGGAGCGATAATATTTTTCGTCCCCCGTGACAATTCGATGCAGAAAAGATATCCTTTCAAATCGTTGCAGCAGCATTTCACAAACGGTTTTTCGATTTTCCATTTGTCTATCGTTCAGCTGGTGTGGCACCCATTTTCCATACTTCTGGATCTTTCCCATGGCTTTTAAACGTTGGCAAATTGCTCCTCGAGTCACATGTAGTGTTTTTGCCAATTTTTGTTGCGATTGGGTTGGATCAACATCCAATAACGCCTGCAATTCCTCGTCTTCGAACTTTTTCGCTGCACCAGGATGTTCATTGTCTGTCAAATCGAAATCTCCACTTTTCAATTGACGAAACCCTATATGTACGAGGGCGGCTGATAAGTTCGAGGCCTAAAGTTTTTTTTTTCAATATAGTTTCGCTCAAATGACATACACTTTTCACATCGTTAATACCACTGAAAAAATATTCTTTAGATTTCTCTTCAAAATGGTTTTCTCATCAAAATGGTTTTTTCATCTCACTGTCATCCGAAAATATTTGTCCTCGTAGCTATTTTTTTTTTAATTTGTAAAATGGAGAAAGTTGCTGGGAGCTAGGTCCGGACACACTCCACGTGCTAACTTGCCACATCTCTTCTGTACGACTACCTCATGCGCTTGACCCACCAAATTAGCGTAATACTGGCCGTTCATTGTAGTTCCCTTTGGCAAGTAATCAATCAATACCATTCCTTCGCTATCCAACAAAATGGTAATGGCATACCTATATACGAGTACATACATATATATTTATATACAAAGGCACAAACATATTATACCTTCTGCTGAAATATAAACGAGACTGGCTCAATAAAACAAAAACTGTTAATTATTCTTCAATATTTATATTATCCCCTTCAAAATAGTCACCATTAGAGGCGATACACATATGCCACCTTTTTTTCCAATCTTCATAACACTTCTGGTAGGCCGCTTTAGGTATGGCTTTCAGTTCCTTCTTCGAATTCTCTTTTATGACTTCAATCGACTGAAAATGCTTTCCACGAAGCGGCAATTTGAGTTTAGGGAAAAGAAAAATGTCACACGGTGCCATGTCGGGTGAATACGGTGCTTGCGGAACAATATTTACGTTGTTTTTGGTCAAATAATCGCGTACAAGACGAGACGTATGAGCAACAATTTTGGAACAAGTCGAGCAGACATACGTCTCATGCCCAAAACATTGTGAATAATGCTATGAGCGGATCCATTTGATATGTTGAGCTCACTAGCTATCTCTCTTTCAGTCACACGACGATTTTCCAACACAATTTTCTTTACTTTTTCGACGTTTTCTTCGTTTATTGACGTTGCTGGACGACGATCATGGGGCAAGTTCTCCAGCGATGTACGGCCGTCCTTGAACGACTTATACCAATCAAAACTACGTGCACATGATAGGCAAGACTCCCCATATGCCTTCTGCAACATTTTCATTGCGTCCGTCGCACTTATTCCATTGGAATAACAAAATTTCAAACAAACATCTTTGCTCAACGTTAATTTCCATAGTAAAATTCGAAAAACACACTCGAGGTTGACTTGTTTATAGTGCCGTAAAAAAAAACTATGTGACAAATCGCGCTCAAATTTGACATGTAAACATATAACAGTCCTGGCAACCTAAGCAAAAAAAAGTATGGCCATATGTCTTGTCCTTGTCGAGTTATGGATAAAGTCTCGTTTATATTTGAGCAGAAGATATTACGCTGGTGTCGTATCAAATAAAATCCCGATATATGTAGCATTATAGCGTTCCTGGAAAGGTTTATTAGCTTCACACAACACTTTCTCCTTTGATTTTTAATGCTTAATATTGTGGAACCACTAACAGAGTGCAATTTCCACAGTTAACCTACCATTTGAACTAATTAATTTGCTATTGAAGTTCTTAACCGCGGCCAAGGCGAATTAAGAAAAGTCACAAATCCATAACGTCGTGATCGGTCCTCCTCATCCACAATTAACCTGTATTTAATAATTTTATCATATAGTGCGAATATATTAAACAAGTCTCTTGGTGTGTGTTTCATTTCAAGTTTTTAACGAAAATAATTCGAAAACCTTTCGTTGACTCTCCGCTGTGAGACATGCCGTGATAGAGAATGGATGTCTGCCCAATGGTTGGCAGGTTGTGAACCGGTTGAGGCACATATGGCTTATTTTTAATTGAATAGAATGTGACCAGACCATCGTCATGACATGTGGCGACATAATCCACTTTCGCTGGTTGCCATGCGTTTGCGTTGAAAAGCTGTTTGGGATAGTATAGGGTAGCTGGTGAATACATATTTAAATCCATCGTGTGGGTTTTCTTTCTTTATATGTATTTATTGTTTGTACAATTATAGATAGATTTGAAAAAGTCGAACTGAGCACAGCTATTTTTTTACTTTGATGACACGTCTGAATACTTTGAGTGATCGCGAAAGTCTGACTATCGTTCGTCGTGGCAGTTCTATTTATACGTGGCAGTTCTATGACTTACGTTTAGCTATGGATTGCTTCGCACATGTACAGTTGTATGTGACATGTTTTAGGGTTGGTAAGCCAGATAACCTTTTTATTTGCTTGACCGATGGTAAAAACAAGTATATTGTTCCCTACAGGTATTCAGTAAACAAAATTATAATGAAAAGTAAGTAAAATAGGTAAGTACAGAAATATAACTTTCCAAAAAAAAATGTTAGAGCTAGCTCTCAGACCTTGAATTGGCTCTGTCACCAATTTTAAGTATTTGTTATTGCTCTTAATTAAGCTTATGTAGAAAAATATCCTTAAGGTATATTAAAGGGAATAGTACCAAACTTTGATCATGCTATAACATATTTGTGGTATGACTTATTTTTGAATTTAAGCATTTGTTAATAAAGATAAAATATAAAAATTACTGTATGGCAGCTTCACAGGTCTCTCTTCCTTGATGAAACAGCCGAGAACATTTTTTTCACTATCGTATATTAATGGACAGAGCCTGAAGAACCGATGACATCACTTTAAAAATTTCTTTCGGCCTACTTCCTTTTTTAACAAGATTATGTGTCATCTCTAACTACCTTCGGTCACGAAAAAGTTAGCCGTCCCTCGCATATATTAGCTTTTCAAAGGCGTTTGATAGAATTTCATACAAGATTCTGCTGGCGAAACCTTCACGTATCAGATTTTATTCAACTATCCTTAGGTGGAAAAAATTATAACGGGGGAAATAAGTTCAAAAGCGCTTACTTCGACGTGTTTCTCAACACGAAAATTTTTTCTTTAAGGGGATGGTCAGAAAATATACTCGAGTGGTGCTAAAAAATTTTGTCTCCTGGTCCGTAAGGTATCGTATGCTACTAAGTACATACAACCACTATTCACACAAAACTCTTCACCACCTTAGTCCTCCAAGGTCTAATTCGATTATTTGCTACTACCACCAAGATATGTACTCGTATACCTCTAAATTGCTCAAAAAAATTTTTATTTTGTAATATACAAAATCATGTGATATTTTTTCCATTTTCATCAAATACAATTTCTCATGACAGTAAGTAATTTGTTGCTCCGAGCATTGCAACAAACCGAATAGCAACGGCGATATGGTATCATTCGCAGTGAAACGAAATACTTTCTCTTTTAAACGGCTACTTTCACTGTGTTCCACACACACACAGTGAAAGTACAATTTTTCTTAAGTTTGTGTAGCTGTTATCATATCACTTGCTGGTCTATATTTCATCTTTAGCTACGATTTGCGCTTTGTAGACTACTACTCTCTACTACTCTCCTTTCGCTCTTGCCTCGACTTCACTACTTTTCCAATGTACGAGTATGTACATATTGCTATAACAACAACTCAAACAGTATTGTAGTTTAGTAGTTCAATGCCTCTCCATAGTTAAGATTTGTTTTTAGCACTATTTTATCCGCTTATGCTGCTACTTATTCCTTGCAATGAGCTTTATTTACATTTCCTTAGCGAGAACGAACAATAAAAATATTCTATAAATGTTTAGATACACCGAAATGTACATCTTAGTTACCGAATGAGTATTCCTGTATACCTAACAATTCCTAGAAAACTGATTTAATCCACAATCCACTTTAGGACTCATAAACTTGATGACTGTGATGAAAAATATACAAATAAGACACTTACGCAGCTCAACACGCTTCGTTTATTATTTGGTGTTGATACAGGACATTAATAATAGTAATACTTAGATTTTACAAATGTATTTTAAATGGGTAGTAAAGGGTGGTTAAATTGTAAGGGCCGATGTTGAATGTGAACCATACCTAAACGCCAAGTTTTTTTCCGAATTTAATTTGACATTTCTCTATTTCAGACTTACTCAATTTGAACCATGGAGAGATACACAATCCAACAACGTGTTAAAGTTATCCAGACTTATTATGAAAATTTTCGAAGAAAATCATCTTCAGTGATGAGGCACATTTTCACCTCAGTGGATTCGTCAATAAACAGAATTGCCGCATTTGGGCGAATGAGAATCCAAGAGTGATTGTCGAAAAACCAATGCACCCACAAAGAGTAACTGTTTGGTGCGGTTTATGGGCTGGCGGCATCATCGGGCCGTATTTTTTCCAAAATGAGGCCGGTCAGGCAGTTACTGTGAATGGTGTTCGCTATCGTGAGATGATAACGAATTTTTTATGGCCACAATTGGAAGATATGGATGTGGACGATATGTGGTTTCAGCAGGACGGTGCCACTTGCCACACAGCTAACGAAACAATGGCTCTTTTGCGCAACAAATTCAATGGCCGTGTTATCTCACGTAATGGCTGGGGTTATTTGAAAGAAAAGGTGTACGTCGATAAGCCAGCAACAATTCAAGAGCTAAAGGATGAGATAATTCGGCACATTAACGGCATAGAAACTCAATTATGCCTCAGCGTCATCGAAAATTTGGACCATCGTATGGAGGTGTGCCGCCGAGGTCGCGGCGCTCATTTGGCCGATATTTTGTTACATACATAATTGAGTAATACCAATATATCATAATAAAATAAAATTTCAATAATTTCCTAAATAGTTTGTGTTTTATTCAAAATCAACATCGGCCCTTGAAAATTTAACCACCCTTTAGTTTTATGTTACTTCCCTTGTCTATAAATATTTATATTTATAAAAAGATTTCAAAGGTTTCCTTCTTTAATTATTTGAGAGTTTGGCGAAATACCGTTAAGTAGGTGCCTTTCACGGTTATTCCTTTAAAAAGCTTCAATTTTCGTTGGCTACAGGCATGATTACTTACCTACTTTACTGGCGTAGACACCGCTTACGCACTAATTGGAAATACCAAATACAGCCAGGCCCTTCTCAACCTGGTCCTTCTAACGGTGTGGAGGTCTTCCTCTTCCTCTGCTTCCACCGGCGGGTACTGCTTTCAGAACTTGAGTATTCGTAATCCATTCGTATCTCTCGAAAACTGCTAAAGCCGGCTCATCAGACATTGTCATCGTCCATGCTTCCGCACCATATAGCAGGACGGGAACGATGAGGGACTTGTAGTGTTTGGTTTTCGTTAGCCGAGAGAGGACTTTACTTTTCAATTGCCTAATCAGTCCAAAGTAGCACCTGTTGAGGAGAATTATTCTGCGCTGGATTTCAAGGCTGACATTATTATTGGTTTTGATTCTGATTCCTAGATAAACGAAATTATCTACGACCTGGAAGTTATGACTGTCAACAGTGACATAGGTGCCAAGTCGCGAATGCGATGACTGTTTGTGTGGTGACAGATGTTTCGTCTTGCCTTCGTTCACTACCAGACCCATATCCTTCGCTTCCTTATCCAGTCTGAAGAAAGAATAACTCACGGCGCGGTTATTGAGGCCAATAATGTCGATACCATCGGCGTACGCTAGCAGCTGTACACTCTATAGAAGATTGTACCTTCTCTATTCAACTCTGCTGCTCGTATTATTTTCTCCAGCATTAAATTAAAAAAGTCGCACGATAAAGAGTCACCTTGTCTGAAGCCTCGTTTGGTATCGAACGGCTCGAAGAGGTCCTTCCCGATCCTGACGGAGCTTTTAGTGTTGCTTAACGTCAGTTAACATAGCCGTATAAGTTTTGCAGGGATACCAAATTCAGAAATAGCGGCGTATTGGCAGCTCCTATTCGTGCTGTCGAAGGCGGCTTTAAAATCAAAGAAGAGGTGGTGGGTGTCGATTCTCTTTTCACGGGTCTTTTCCAAGATTTGGCGCAAGGTGAATATCTGGTCAATGCCGGTAGGCCGTCGGCTCCAGCAGCTTTGTTATTTCTTAAGCGAGCGATTGCTTTTCTAACTTCTTCATTGTCAGGTAGTGGAACGTCTTTTCCATCGTCGTCGATTGAGGTTTCGGTTTCACTATCTCCGGTTACTCCTTTTTCACTGCTATTCAGCAGGCTGGAGAAGAATCAAACGACGAATAACAATCCTCTTTAAAACAATTAGATTCCTATAGAAATGGGAATACAGAAGAAACCTGAATTCTCCAAGCTAAAAATAGGCATTGTTTCACTTTGTGAGGTTTTCAAGGCTTACACGGATTTTAAGTCAAATATATTATTGTCAATTTTTTTGATGTCTAGTCGGATTAAGTTAAGTGAAAAAATGACTGAAGTCTAAATTTTTAAAAGAAGTTTTGTGGTGGCATTCTTGACATATCCAGAAAATTCGAAAATTTAATCGGATAATTAATGATCTCGATTTCCTCAGTAATACTATCGCTTGACTTAAGAGTTAAAAAGCCGAATATACCAATATCTGGAAATACATTCTAAGTAACGTCAAATTTGTAATGAACAAGAAGTTGTTTGGTGAATCATTGCATTTAATTTCCAATAGTCAATATTTGTTTTGCAAATACTATACGGAAGGGGAATTACTCAATTGTTCCCAAAAATTCCGAGTAAGTAGAAATATTTTCTTTAGTATAAGTAATTATTGTAAGAATGACTTTTTCGATGGAAAATTTTTCCATATAAAGCATCCACAACAACCAGTCTATCTATTGGTGAGATATTCGGGCAGTAGTTTTGGGGTTATCGCAAACACAAAAAGACAGTCAGACGCGACAGAGAACTTTGTTTTATAGTATGTGTTGATAAAAAACATTGTAAACATTGTGGACTGCCATTCGGAAGGAAATAGTTAGACTCCTGTTTCGGCCATTATCCAAAAGTTATAGAAAATTAATTTCAATAAAAAAATTAAATTAATCAAACAAATCTAAAAATTTCGAATAATAAAATTTGAAAAAAAGTAAAGTCCTCTCAACGAGATTTCACATATTTCCAGCGAGAGTTCACATATTTTAAACGACGAAAATATAAAGTTTCTTATTTTTCTACGTATAACATTTTAGTTCGATTACTGAATTTATTTATTTTGTGTTGAAAAGAGTAAAGCCTGCTGTATGCCTCACAGAAGAAAAAGAAAAAATTCCAACAAAAATTATTTTGCGAGTGTTTTACAGAGTTATTGAAATGTTAAGCCCTCTTATGGCGTTTAGTGCAGTCATCTTTGGTAAATTTTTAATTGTTATTCGTGGCTTAATTACCAGGATTAACTACAGTATTCAGTTGCAGCGTCATTTGAGTGGTGTGAAGAAAATCCACAAATTATAATTTGAATAATTATTCATGAACAACCATTACATTCCCCTAAATATAAATTTGATATAGTTTTTGGTCTGGTAGAATCATCGGTCAGCACTTCTTTCGAAATGAAGCTGGTAGTACCGTTATTGTCAATGGAGAGCGGTATAGATCGATGATAACCAACTTCTTATGGCCACAATTGAAAGAAGTTGATCTTAACAACATCTAGTCCCAACAAGACGTGGCTACGTGTCACACAGCATGTGACAAAGGTTTGAGGACTCGATTATTTCAATAAATTGTGACATTGAATGGGCTCCAATAAGCTGTGATTTAAAGCCATTAGACTACATCTCTTCAAGCTTTAAAAGTCAATATTGAACGTGCCATACATGGCATACCACTTGATTTAGTGGAAAAAGTACTCAAAAATTGAGTTCATCGATTTCGTTTCTTCGTCGTAGAGGCCATTTGAATGATGCTATATTCAGAACTTAATTGTATCGATTGTACTTCACATTAAATAAAAAAATGAATTTCCTTAACAATTAGTGTGTTTTTTTTTAAGAAATCAAATCACCCTTATTGGGAAACCCTATGATATTGGAACATTAACAAGCTTTATAAAATATTTAATTCCTTATATCAGTCACTCATTAAAGTACATACAAATACTCAGCTGACACTTTTGTGGAACTTTTTTTTAATACTTATTCTAAGTCAGACTAGAAGTACTGAGCTATTTGAACAAAATAAGCCTTTTTAACCAATTTGAAGTAAATCTCAGACAAAAATGTTCACCATGTATGTGAACTTCTGCACATAACCTCAATCTCTATTGAAATTTATTTAACTAAATTTTCTGAAATTATTTAAATCTTTTCTGCTACTACTCGTTCAACACATACGATTATATGTACATATAAAGCGACCACAGAATTGGAACTTTTCCAATTTACACTATTAAATTCACCACAACAGTAACGCAAACCCAAATTTACAGTATTTACGGATTTGCAACATGAGATGCAACAGCACGCCAGTTTGAATTTCATTTCATAACTTCTAATATAATTAAGCCCACTTGTACTACAATGATATTTAATGCACTCACAGGTCCTTATGAACTTTGGCCCCTCGCCATCTATTTATTTCCTCGCTTTCCTACACTTTCTAGCCAACTGAAGCGGATCTAACCAACCAACAAGCAGGGAACAACGACCAACAGTCGAAAACCGAAAACCGACAACCAACAAACTTAAAATCTTACTCGACATAATCCTTAAACACATTTCCAATTAACATCTTAATTGCTGTGAGTAGCCTGGCACTCACTATGTAGTGTGTGCATTTGTATTTACATTCAAACATATTTACATATCGCATGATAATGGTGAAGAGTGTTTACTGGTAGAAAACACTCCAACAGGCTTGAGTAGCAGAGTTGAGAAGGCAGAAGTAGCTGCCCTTGCAATATAAATCTGTGCACATAGATATATATGGTAGATATGTATGTATATGTACTGATAAAGGGTGGAGCTGCTTGATTTCCGAGGCAACTGGGTTACAGAGCGCTTCGTCGTGGTTACAAAAATATGGAAAATTCAATGAGTTGTTGTTATAAATGAAAACGGTAAAGATGTTCGTAGTTTATTTTAAGTCTTGCCAAAGGATGCACTCAGCACATACATACTCACAAAGCTTCGCTCTTCTTATTTGTCTGTTTATTATTCTAAGTGTCTGTGTGTGTGTCCAACTACAATACGTACGTACAATACTTTACTATTGGCAACGGCTCAAAAATGATGTTGGCACTAAAACCAACAGCAACAGAAACAACAACGCCTCATCGATAAGAGTCCGTGCGAAAAGCTACAAAGATTGGTAATAAAGCGCCAAATGTTAAATTAATTGTGTTTATTTATGGTCAATGGACAATGAAGCGTGAGTATTTTGTTTCCTTGTGAACATGTGAAAGGGGAGGGGTTAAACGAATCTCTTAAAAGGTTAAATTGAAGTATATGTGTTGAAGATACTAAGATTATTCATTTAATGAATGAAGTGATAGAGTCAATCCAAGTAATTATTCGTTGCATGGACATAAACTATGGTCCGCAGTATATAATATAAGTACGAGAAGAAGAAAAGAGAGATCCATCAAAATTTAAATCGATGTGATCACAATGTCGAGCTGAAATGATATAGCCATGTCCATCTGTCAGGCTAGTATCTAAGTTTTTGAGTTAAACGAAACTATGTATGGGGGTGTATTTTTTAATGTGACAATCCACGGCGGCCGGGTGGTTAACATTGCGTATTCATATTTTGATGGTCAGGGTTGGAGTACTGGTTCGACTAACATCCAAAATACAGAAAATAATTTTTCCAATTGCGGTTGCCCTCGGCAGGGAATGTCAAACCATCCGAGTATATTTCTAACAGGAAAATCAAACCTCCTCATAAAAATCTATCGGCCGTTCAGGGGCGGCTTAGAATAAACTGCAGGTCCCTCTATTTGTGGAAAAACATCAAGACGCATACCTCAAATAAGAGGAAGAGCTCAGCCGAAAATCGCTTCAGCGGTTATTTTATATGTGCATATAATAATCATTTACCGAAATCACCAAATTGGCTGCCTATTTCATATTGCTCCCACATTTTTGGAAATATACAAACAAATCAAATTTATGTAGGTTCTAGAATTCATCGAAATCGGAAAATACTAAATATTTACCATAGTGCCATACATCCGACTTCAAATCTTAAGAAGTTTCTTCAAACAAAAAAACATTTTTTTTTTACACTAAACTTAAAGAGACAGTTTTAGTTCAGAATTTTTGAGTTAAGAGATTTTATTGAGTAAACACTAAAAATTTTTGGCTTAATACACATATATGTAGATCGGGTTTATTCTAATAAGTGAGGGGTAGCTCCTCATGAAAAACCATTAGCCGTTCGCAGGCGGCTTAGTATAAACTGAAGGTCCTTCCATTTATTGGAAAAACAACAAGACGCGAAACCACAAATTGGAGGAGGAGCTCAGCCGAAAATCGCTTCAGCGGTTACAAAGCGACAATTATATATATCATATAAGGGGTATTTACGTAGTCATATAAATCGTATGTTTGGACCTATTTGTTTGAAACTTGGTAACCCTTCGAATTGTTTGGATAAATGAAAAATTGTTCGGGGATCGTATTTATGATGTATTGCAGTAGAAGTGCTGATAAGATGTTTAAGGTTCAAAATTTAGTATACCTAAAGCAATTGTAAAATTGTTATTCAAATTAATTTTGAAATTTTCAAAAAAATTTTTAGTTTTTGCGAAGAAAGAATCAATAAAATAATAAAATCAAATAATTGTCCGTCAATTTTCAAGCGCAAACAGCATTATGCAATAGAGACCACAAACAAAGCGTTTAAACACAAGGGAAGTCCATTTAAAAATATGATACTTTTACAAAATACTTGACTGCAAAAACACGAACCATTCGAATTCTTTAAGAGGTGGGTTATATATATATATATATATATATATATATATATAAATTTATATATATATACATAAAGGCAGAGAGCTCAATAAAAACATAAAAGTCAGATTCTGGAAGGAAGTAACGGTAAAATGAAAGCATTGCAAACTGTTAATCGGCCGTCGCATCATAGGTAATCGTCGTTTGTGAAGTAGAATATTTTGTGTTTTTACATGGTCTCGCAAGTGAAAGAGGCCCTGTGGGAGTGCTTGACAACGAGCAAGATTCATCGCACAGCTGTTGCTTTTCAAACGAGCTGATGTGTTTTATCAGCAAGTCACCACTTAATTGAATTAAAATAAGATTTGGAGCACGTATTGCATCGTTCCTTATTTTCGAAGGCGTACCGTCGCTTAAAGCACGTACTGCACGTTTTAACAACCTTTATGCATATTTTAGCAATAGACGGATTTAGTGATCTGTATCTCGCCTAGGTAAGTGTGATATGATTACTGTAGATGGTATTACAAAGATAATATTTTGTACTAAACAAATTAACGAGAGAAGTGCTGATCACTGAACTCAGTAGGGTTTGCTCGCATGTCAGTTATGGACACCAGCTAATGGAAAAATCGCTATATTCTAAAATTTTTCTTCGATAAGGAACCAAATGGACCCATTTCAGAAGCCGATGGTGACTGATGCCAAAAGTGGATACTTTACAGTAACATAAAATGAAAACGATCGTAGTCAAAGGGCAATGAGCATGCACAAATGGTATCCAAGCCATGATTGACGGCCAAGGAATCATTCACAATGAGCTGCTCCGCTACGCCCACACTCTTAATACGGACCTATACTGTCATCAATTGGACCGTCTGAATGAAGCAATCGCAAGGGAAATTTATTTTATAAGGACAACGCCAGACCACACACATGCGGGCGCCCGTCTTTAGTTATGAGATCGGGAACTCAAGGTTATTAGCCTAAAATCTTAGTTTTCAGTCCACTTACTGTGGTAGTCATCAAAGTGGAAATTATCACCAGAGTCTTTGGAATATTTTTCAATCATTATGACAATTAAGCAGAAATCTAAAAGTGCAGCATGAACACCATTAAGTGGAAATCAAGCATCGTTTTTCAACAGGGTCCGTACATATCTATACGAGTATATGGTACATACGTGTACATAAGGTAATCATCGCTAACTACGTCGGCGCTAGACAATGTTTGCATAACTCCAAGTATGTTTACTTTCATATGCCTGCCGGAGTGCACATACAAATCAATTATTCAATCAGATATGAGTGTGTACCTTCAAACATACTTATTACATACGTGTATGTCTACATATGTACGAGGCCTAAGTGTTGCTTAATTACAAGTGAAATGTGTATACTCGTATGTATCGATATTGGTTTTTGTGTGTTTACCTTCACTGACAGTATGACTTGAAAGCCAAGTCTGACATTTGTTTGAGATGTCTCCATATATGTATGTGCACATATGGATTTAACAAACACAATGCCGTAAATTAACTGCAGCGAAAGAAACTAATTGTTGACTAGAGTTTTAAAAACCCACAATAATTTAATATATCTTAAAATAATTCTTATTCATAGTACACGTTTCAATATAAGTTATCATAAAGTGTTATGTATTAAATATCTTGAAAGATATCGCTATTTTGCTTTTAAGGTAGGCTTATTTTGGAATACACTCACCTGATTTTGGTTATATTTTGTGAGATCTGATAATAGAAAAATAGCGTGTAATTTTTCATGTTGTTATTAAGAATTTAGAAAAATAATAATTTAAAAGAAATTGTATGAATTCATTTGAATTACATACGTGTATATAGTAAGAAATTCTTTTGAGTGAGATTGTTCTGGACAATCACGCATAGTATCCCAGTAATAATCAACCATTATATCCTATGTGACTTGATTACTCATGTCCCCTTGTTTATGATATTTTTCACTACCAAGGGCATTTTATTTGCAGGCCAATATTTTGAGTTCAATGACCAAAATCTAGCTCGAGTATCTCAGGAACAAATAAAACAAGGGTATTTTATATAAGCACTCTGTCAGCCTAACAAAACGTGAATTACTCAATCATGTTTAGAATATCTTGTTTTTTCTGTCGACAAAAATACAACAATCATGAGTATCAATGAAAGTAATTTTATAATATTAAGCCGTTTATACCGTGACAAAATACCAAATATTCGTCGGAATAAAAAAATGCTTTGTTCCCTGGCTGTATGATCCACGAAAGGAAATATATATATTTTTTGATTTACTGAGATGTCTGCAATATATACAATGTATAATATAGGCCCAATTATGCTACCAACTTTAACTTGAATTTTCTCAGTGAAAAATACCGAGTGTTTTACGGTGAACAATTTGATAGATAAATAAAATTAAGATACGAATATAGGCAATGTTTTATAAATTTTGTGTAATAGACATTTATGTCAAACCTTGTCAAACGCTTGTGCTGCATTAAGAAATATGGCACAGCAATACTCTGTGAACTCGTCGCCTTCCTAAACGTCGTTACACGTACTTGTTCTATAGTATCATGTTTTGTACGAAACCTGTTGTTCTGGTAGGGCAATAGGCTAATTGGTTAAAAATAAGACGTGTTTATGTGGTATTCACCTTTATAAACAGTATAAATATGGTGTGCTATCCATTTTGCGGTTTCCAAAATAAACGTAAACAAATGAATGAATTGAATATTTAATTATATAGTTTGAACCTTGGAATTATAGGTGAAACACTACATCATGCAAATGACCGCAAACTTTACATACTTCGTTGTCAACCAATGGTGTCAACTCGTACCATCCCTGTGGCCAATTACACCCCAAGACAAGAAAATACGCAGTAACGAAATTTCTCTCGCAATAAAATCATATTCCCTCGTGTTGTGTGGCATGTGATATCGTCTTGTTGAAACCACTCTTTAACAAAAGTTGGGTCAGTTGATGGCCTTCAATTTGTTCTTGTCAAATCTTAAATTACCGAATCCTTTGCAATTACTTTATTAGTTTTACTGTTAAATTTTAGAACAGGCTAAATTGGAGGCGAGAAAACGCAAGATAGCTGAGGATAGGTCAAACGAAATTCCACCACTAACGCAAACAGAAATTCGCCAGGTGATTCTCTTCGGGTTTCGGCGTAATTTACAGCCTATACAAATATTCAGTGAATGCCAAATTGCACATGGAACGATTACACCGCCTTTAACCCGTCATCCATGTGCATGGGTGTAATACACCCAATCCGTTTTTAAATGCATCCCGTTTGGCTGTTTGGAGCCTTGATGTCCCAAAATTCTGAGTAGCTGGAGCTAATGAATACAGATGTCGATTACAGGCATTTAGACTTTGATTAATAGCGGACAAGTGGAAGTATATAATCGAAAACTTTCGTTCAGGTGTCTTACACCCATGTTCATTGAAGACGTACCATATTTTATACGTGTGCAGTTGCGTGTAATATTGCGACATGGCGACAAGTTCGGCAAATTCGACTGTTGGCAATGTCGTATTTGTCGGAATATAGCAATGTTACCGCCAATTTGTTTTTGTTCTCGACAAATGAGTAGCTGATAGTAGTAGTACTAGTAGTATATTCATATATTAGATTGACCACTCACTTTATGTTTGGTAGTACAAGCTTTCGCTCTTAACGCCAAGTGTGTCCATCAAGCAAGCTCAAAAAACTAAACACACTTGTGTATACTGCGGCAAATATCTTTGTATGCATCATGCTAATATGTGCTGCAAAAATTGCACTTTTCCAGAAAACTCGGAACGAGTCTTACCGACTAAAAAAACCTATGTACGTACGTAAATATTTGTAAAAATATATACTTATTCTTATTTTATAAAAGTTTTTGGAGTTTTTTCGCAACCTTTGTTTAAAAAATTACATAACTGAAAGCCCTTCATTTCGTACTGTTTTTTGTATTGTTTAACAAAAAATTAAAAAAAAAATAAATATAAATGAACTGAATAATCTTTTCGAAAATGGTCAGTCTAGCAACTTTAGTAAAGTCATTACTGGCGACGAATCTTAGTTCCATAAGTACGATCAAGAAACCAAACAGCAGTGCATGATATGGAGCCCAACAGGAACAACTCGTAAAATCTAAGCAACAGAAATCAGCAGCAAAAGTAATGATGTCAGTTTTCTTCATCCGATCTAAAATCATAGCTGCTATCCCACTGGAAAAGGATCACACGGTAACTGCAAAAAGGTACACCGAAGAGGGTTTACCAAAAGCTTTCAATAATCTTTTGGAAAACAGGAAGAAAAAGGATTTACGGCGATACTTTTTACATCATGACAACGCGCCATCCCACCCTGCTGAAATAACGAATAATTTTATTGCGATCTCTGGGATCCCCACATATAGCACCTTGCGATTTCTGGTTATATCCAAAATTTTTATAAAGTTTACAAGTAAAAGTTTTTAATAGCATTTAGGAGATAATTAATGTGGTTAATGCTGAACTTAATTAGCTTAAAATGCAAGATTTCGAACACTCTTTTCAGAAGTGGACCTATGGCTTAAGAAATGCATTGAAATCAATGGTGATTATGTAGAGAAAATAAAAAGGACAAAGATTACGAATAAATACAAATAAAATTTTCTTTTTTTTTCTGGTCAACTTACCGAACTTTTGTTAATCCCCTCGTATATAGCAAGATATATAATTAGGTGTTTATACTAAAATAATTACAGGCTAGTAGTTGCTCTACAGATTTCTTTTGCTTGCATGGTTTACGAACTCCATCAGTGGTATTGCTGATCTAATCAACTTAAAAATTTACCTAATAACTGTAGCCAACGAAACACAACAAATAGTGAATATCAAAACAAAATTTCTCATCGAAATCCACTATAAATAAGTGCGATATGTTAAAAAATGAAATCAGCGGATTAGTATGCATTTCAAAAGCACTGACACTTTATTTATTGAAAATATATGTATATCTTCTGCACAAATATAAACGGGACTGTTCAATAAAACAAAAACGGTTAATTATTCTTCAATATTTATTTTATCCCCTTCAAAATAGTCACCATTAGAGGCGATACACATATGCCACCTTTTTTTCCAATCTTCATAACACTTCTGGTAGGCCGCTTTCGGTATGGCTTTCAGTTCCTTCTTCGAATTCTCTTTTATGACTTCAATCGACTGAAATTGCTTTCCACGAAGCGGCAATTTGAGTTTAGGGAAAAGAAAAATGTCACACGGTGCCATGTCGGGTGAATACGGTGCTTGCGGAACAATATTTACGTTGTTTTTGGTCAAATAATCGCGTACAAGACGAGACTTATGAGCTGGCGCATTATCATGATGTAGAAACCATGACTTGTTGTGCCACAAATCCTTCCTTTTGAGACGAATATTCTCACGCAAACGCTTCAAAACGGATAAATAATATTCAGCATTAACGGATTGACCTTCTGGAAGGAATTCCGAGTGCACAACACCTTGGCTATCAAAGAAAACAGTGAGCATAACTTTGATTTTCGACAGTTTTGCGTTCCTCTTTTTGAAGAAAATTCAACAATTTTGGAACAAGTCGAGCAGACACACGTCTCATGCCCAAAACATCGTGAATAATGCTATGAGCGGATCCATTTGATATGTTGAGCTCACTAGCTATCTCTCTTTCAGTCACACGACGATTTTCCAACACAATTTTCTTTACTTTTTCGACGTTTTCTTCGTTTATTGACGTTGCTGGACGACGATCATGGGGCAAGTTCTCCAGCGATGTACGGCCGTCCTTGAACGACTTATACCAATCAAAAATACGTGCACGTGATAGGCAAGACTCCCCATATGCCTTCTGCAACATTTTAATTGCGTCCGTTGCACTTATTACATTGGAATAACAAAATTTCAAACAAACATCTTTGCTCAACGTTAATTTCCATAGTAAAATTCGAAAAACACACTCGAGGTTGACTTGTTTATAGTGCCTTAAAAAGAAAACTATGTGACAGATCGCGCTCAAATTTGACATGTAAACATATGGCAACCTAAGCAAGAAAAAAGTATGGCCATATGTCTTGTCCTTGTCGAGTTATGGATAAAGGTACATAGGTATAATTGGCGCTTTACAAAGCGTTACAACCGCCTATGCAATTTTCGGCCGAGCTTGTCCTCTAATTCGTGGTGTGGGTCTTGATGTTTTTCCAACAAATAAAGGGATCTACAGTTTACACTAAGTTGCCTCCGAACGGCTGATTGTTTTTTTAAGAGGAGCATTTATTTCATGTCCGAAATACACTCGGAGGGGTGGACATTCCCTGCCGAGGGACGACTGCAATTAGAAAATTTAACTTATTTTTTATTTAAATGAATTTTCTATAATTTTTGGATGTTGGTGGCACCGAGATTTGAACCCGAGCTTTCCGAATGTCAGTACGCAATACTAACCACTCGGCTACCACGGCCGCGAATTGAAACTTGTTACATTCATTTTATAAATGTAATGTAGCGTAGTATAATTTAATATAAATATAAATTGCATTTTGTAACCGCTGAATTTATTTCGCCAGTGCTCCCTTTCCAGTTTGTGCTATGTTTTATTAAAAAATGGAGGGACCTACAGTTTATTCGGCCGATGGACTTTTATTTCAAGTTAGAAATACGAGTACATGCGAAGGGCTTGACATTACCTACCGAGGGCGACTCCAATTAGAAATTTTAAGTTTCTATATTTTTTTGATGTTAGTCTAAGCAAGACCCGAACACTGGGCTGCCGAATGACAGTATACAATGCACACCGCGCGGATATTGCGGCCGCCATGCTAGACCCCTTTGAAATGTCATTGATAGAGCACTAAATTTTTTGGAAGGGCATAAATATCATTGAAAATTTATTAATATAAAAGCATCTGATATATTTCTTGGAAGGACATAAAATTTATTAATACTCGTATGAAAGCATCTGATAAATGCAATGGAGTCCTTATAGACTTTACATATACATATATATGCAGAATGTACGTGCGTATAAATATGCAATATGTTGCATCTCCTATTTAAATTTAATTTAATTTTATTTTAGTTTTGTGGTTACACACATAAATTATATCTAGCCCATAAATACTGCAGTTGAGTGAACGATAATGTTGCAGCTACATACATTGCCAATTTCGCTAGTTTCGATATCACTGTCACTGCCAGTGTCACTTTAATCGAACATCCGTTTTTTCTGCTGGCGTTGATGTATGGCCACATTAGAATACCGCCAACATCCTGTGAGAGATAGTGTACTCGCATATCCTAGTATCTAGGTATGTATATGCGGTGTTTAATGTAAAGTTAAATATTTATAAATCTGGTTTATACCCCAATATTATTTTTTATACATATATGCATTATACGTTGATTTTAGAATACAATAACTTTCTGAAACATGATAAGTCATAGGCAGTTAAATTTTAAGAACTATTTCATTATACTTAATGATCAAATAAAAGATAAAAAATTTGATATAAGATGTATCGAGGAAAGCAGGCAACGATTTTCGAAAACTTGTTACTTGCACCAAAACCAAAAGGGATAATACATATTTCCTGAGACCTTCCCCACAATATGCTATAACTATCTTGGAATAAGCCTCCTTAATATCGCATATAATTTCTTATATAGCTTATATAGCTAATGACTGAAGCTTTTAATCAACTGAACGGACTACACGTACATCAGCGTTGCTGAAGACCTGACATAATCATTCGATTGTAAATGAGGATTGAGTAAAGGCGAACACATGCGTGTAAAAAATAGAGAAGGTGCATTTCTCTACATGAGCGTCCAGCGGAAGTAAGGTAGTGATGCGGGCACTCTTCTTATAGTCATTGTCAAAGGACGTTGACCATCCACAAATGATTTCAAGGCCTGCATTGACGACAAAAAATAGTCCATTACGAGCTGCAAAACGATCAATTCTGAGCTCTGCTCCCAACAATTAACCAGCGTACAATATGCACTTCAAGAAAATTTATGAAAATTGGTCAATAGAAAAGGTGATTTATTTCTTTTTGGAAAGTTTGATGTACTCAACGTATAGCTCAGACCTTGCACGAACTGAATACCAATTGTTTCGATATCTGTCAAACCCTTTTGATAGTAAAAAAAAGTGGCCGAGCGAAGAAAAAGCAATGGAAATCTTTTGAAGTTCTACGCAGATGGAATTAAAAAGCTACCCGAAAAATACCAAAAGCCATTGATAGTGTTGATCAGAATGTTATTTATTAAAATTAATTTTCATATATGAAAAATTTTGTTCATAAATAGACAGAGACCTCATTGGAATATCCACGTTACTCAACCTGGCATTAAAATCACCAAATACGTTTGACCTTAGTGCTCGTAGAAATCATTTTTGGTTTCATCGGTATTCTGTTCTGGGAGAAAGTGTGCCCAAATCAGTATTATTTTAAAAAAATTACTTAAGTGTGGATTGCGGTTTGGCATTCATTCATCGGTGTGCGTTTTTTATTCGTGAAAATTTTTTATGATTTTCAAAAGCCTACTTAGAGGATACTTAGTGTAGGACCAGAAGTCGTGTACTATTTGAACCATTTATTTAAAATAATCGTTTCTGGCCACTTTCACAGGTAGAATACAAATTCAACCAACCTCGTCAGTATCTCCATACCACCGTTTGTTGAAATATTCTTATATCTTTCATAAATATTTTATAGGATATTAACTTTGGTCCGAATTATGTAACTACCAGAAATCAATGATCCAGACTCACCAAAAAATATACCGATCGTATCAGAAAGACCAGCTGAGTTGATTTAGGGATGTCCGTCTGCTGTAAGCAAACAGTCATTCAGTTTTTGATATATTTCAACTGTACTTTATACGCCGACGTATTTTCATACTTTATTGATCATTTGTCCAAACCAGCCAGATCGGCACATTATCACATATAAATTCGTCACAGAGGCATTTGAGAATGTGAAATTTGGTATCTTATTTAATATGCTCCTGAAAGACCTACAAATTTATACATGGTCGAAGACACCACTTCCTACTTCCTTGTATTATATTTGTTTAAATATATATATATATATATTGTATAATTTCTTTAACACTTTTATGAAACAACGACCTAAAATAATTTTATAAAAATGTTTAGATTAGTATGTAATTATAATTTTGAATCACTGAAATCAACAATGCCACTCAACGCCGCCAATACCACAATCGTTAATATCATTCGAGCCGCCACACATAAATACAATACCACTTTAGCGCTCTCAAAATTGCTATACATTTCAGACTGTATAATTGCAAAATAACTACACCAACAACAATGAAAGAGAGGTGTGTTTGTGTTGTACCCGTAAGCTGGAATGCACTTTTGCCACAGTTGTGGCCGATTGTATTGCATATCGCGCCAACACTGAGTGGTGGAAATTGGTGAAAATTGTTTTTATTTAAATGTATAAAATTTAATTACGCCTTAAAGTCATTGTTGTTTTGTTTTGTTCACATTCCACTTGCTCATTGTCTCTGTTGCGGCCGAAAAGCTTTCTGCCATTTTAATTATGTTCGTATGTGTTATTATTGTGAAAAAGCCATCATCACACTGCAATCGCAATCATTTCCATTTAATAAAAGACAATAAGCGCCAGCAACCAGCAGTCAGCCACTTGGAATTCACATTTTTTGAGTAGATTTCTCTCACTTTTTTTTCAAAGTGGAGTTCGCACAGAGTAAATGGGTCGGCCCAGACAGTGGCGTACATAGCACGCACTTCTTAAGCGCGTGTGCCTCCTGTGGTTAAGTCTAAAGCGCGATGGAAAGATACAATAAGTGACATATTAAGCGCTATTTCGGACTTTTCTCTAATCGCTAACAAACTTTTGAATATACGGTAGCTCGTTATGAACAAAATATGCAATTTTCAAATTTCAGAAGTGGTTGGGGAAGAAGTAGGAAAGCAAATTCTGTACGCCTTCTGTTAATGCCTAACTTCTCTTTCCTGCCTTTCTTCGAGAGAATAAAGACCTCTGGCTTTTTATTTTACTTGTTCTGTGTTGCACTTGAAGCTTCCAGTGTAATTTAGTTGGTACTCCTGGCAGTTATCGGTTAACTGACAGACTGTAGACTGAAGTAGACTGGACAAGGGTTCACTCCTCATCCTCCACCAATCTACCAAATTTCTCTTGAATAAAACAAATCCAAGACAAAAAAAAGTGTAGCAACTGCGGTGGCAATCACACCGCTAATTATAGAGGTGCATGATACGATTTATGTCAACAATGCAAAGTATGGTTCAAGACCTAATAAAGGCGCAAAACCAAATGCTCCAAACCCCGTTGACCAATAAATGAGTGAACTCAGGTTTGCTTATGCAATGCTAATGGTGTAAACCAGCATAAATTAGCACACAAATTATTTTTATCGACCCACGAAATTGATGTTATGCTTATATCTGAAACACATTTCACCCAGAAGTATAATATTTATATCCCTGGGTTTAAGCTGTACAACACTAATCATCCAGATGGCAAAGCACATGGTGGCACAGCTATACTCATAAGGAACCGTTTAAAGCATAACTTTCTTAATTCCTTTTCAACAAATTGGTTGCAGTCAACCTCGATCACCCTTAAAAATAGGGGGGTTGACCTTACTTTGGCTGCGATTTACTGTCCGCCACGTAATAACAGAAAAACAATTTAGCGACTTTTTCATGACTCTAGGAGATAGGTTCCTAGCTGGAGGTGATTACAATGCAAAGCATACTCATTGGAGATCGAGGATAATTAACCCGAAAAAAAATAGTTACGATTTTATCTCCCCAAGACAATCAACTTACTGGCCTACGGACTCAAGGAAATTACCTGACCTGATTGACTTTGCAGCCACTAAAAACGTAGATAGGAGTTTAGTATTTGCTGAAACCTGTGCTGACTTATCTTCTGATCATTCCTCAATAATCATTTAGTTGAACGAACAACCAATTGAAAGTGAGCATGCTTTTCGACTTAGTACATCAAGAACTAACTGGCTTAAATATAAAAATACATTAGCCGTCATATAGGTACATACCAATCCGCAAATATAGAGAGGAACTGATGTTGAAAACGAGTTACTTGTATTGCATTTGAAAGTATACTAGCAACAGCAGAACTATAGCCACACCAGAGCAGAATACAAAAGCAAAGGCATTGATAACTAATAGTGGAATAGAATTATTGGTCCGAAATAAGCGACGTTTGCGTCGCGAATGGCAAGCCTGCCGATCACCCGATGCAAAAGTTCGTCTTAAGGTGGCAGAAAACAAACTAAAAAAGGCATTAAGATAAGAAAAGGAAAGAAATATTAAACATCTTATAACGTCTTTCTCTCCCAACGTTTCTATTAAAAATTCTCTATGGAAAGCTAGCCAAAACCTTAAGCCGCCAGTAAGCACTGAAGTACCGTTGAGACTGCGTAATGGTTCATTGGCAAGAACGGATGAACAAATGGCGTATTGTTTTGCAGAGCACCTCAGCACAATATTTCAACCAATACATACATACCATATAGTGCACCTTTGTCACCGAACTATACTGCTCCTAGATACACTGTTACTTGCGGCGCATCTGTGTCTGATAAAAAAAAAGCACTGTTATCGCCTTAAAGTCAAAAAAATCTTCATGAGACGATCTTATCTCACCAATAATGCTAAAAGAATTGCCAAGCATTGCTCTCGTTTGTCTTGCAAAGCACAAATTTGGAAAAAGTCGCAAATAATTATGATAGCTAAATCAGGTAAAGACGCAACCCTGCCGTCATCATATAAGGCAATCAGCCTGTTGCCTTCCCTATCAAAACTTTTCGAAAATGTGCTGCTCTCAAAAATTACTCCTTTTCCCCATCAAAATGATATTATTCCTATGCATCAATTTGGTTGTCCGGAAAAACACGGCACAATTGAACAAGTAAATCGTATAACAAATGAAATAAGGAAAGCTTTCGAAATGAGAGAGTATTGCTCGGCCGTTTTTCTTGATGTGACGCAAGCATTTGACAAAGTGTGGATACCATCAATTCAGAAAATTAAAAAATTATTACCTTACACGTTCTACAATATCCTTGAATCCTATTTATCCAACAGGTGATTCACAGTAAAAGTAAATGTATACAAAACATAAGAGTGTCCAATTACGGCAGGTGTTCCACAGGGTAGTGTTCTTGGACCAATATTGTACGTACTGTTTACCGCAGATATTCCTACAAGTGACAAAGTAATTACGTGAACATTTGCGGATGATGATAAGTCCTCTTATATAATGCAACAATAAAACCGAAATGGATGTATAGAATCCAGTTATGGGGCATAGCTTGCACGACGAATATAGATATAATTCAAAGATTCCAATCGAAAACGTTAAGTGTAATAACGGGCGCATCATGGTACATGCGTAATGAAAATTTTCATAGAGATCTAAATATACCTACCATCAAGGAAGAAATTGAAATCGCAGCTAACACCTTGGTCCATGCTACAAGGCTAACACCTTGGCCCATGCAACAAGTCAAACCCGCCTGCGAAGAAGCGACAAAGCTGTCTTCTAAAGAGCAAAGTCAAGCCAGCAGTCCATTCCTACTAATGGGCTTTATATTTTAATTTAGTTTAAGATTTTATTACTTATTGTTTGGCTTCCGAAGTTGAAGCAGATTCAATAAATAAATATTAATGTAAAAAAAAAATGGCTTTGAGAATCATCAAACAATTGGAAAGGGACCATGATACTAAAAAAAAAGTTGGTATCTGGTTCTCTTTTTGGTCTGGAGGTATGATTGAATCTTACTTCTTTGGAAACGACAACGGCTAGGCTATCACTGTCAGTTCGGAGCGTTATGATCGTATTATAATCGATTCTGTTTGCCTGCTGCATGATTTGAACAATATACAAGATGTCGCACGTCACCATAATTTTGTACCATAATTTCCATATATCGAGCGCCCCACGCTTTTCTCTTAATTATACAAGTATTTTTTATATACAATACTATTGTCTTAAGTTTATTTTCAAAATTATTTTCAACTTTTTAGTACAATATTCTTTAAAAGCGTGTTTTTTTAGTTTTTTAAACTATATTTATTTTTAACTTTTTAGTTTAATATTCTTTAAAAGCGTGTTTTTTTAGTTTTTTTTAAACTATATTTATTTTATATATTTTTCTAATTAACTCTATTTTGATTTTTTTTTTCTGAATTAATCAGAGAACGTATAATAATCCATACTAATAATTATTATACTAATAATTATTATACGTTCTCTGATTAATTTTGTTAACGCCACGATGTATGCAACGATTCGCATTTCAAATATTTCATATTGGGATCGCGTCACCGCTAAAAAGTTACAAACTGACTGACATACAAGTGAAGCTAATAAAAGCGTATTAAAAATAAAGAATTTGGTGTTCAATTATGATTGAAAAAATAAGGTGTTGAATACACGGCAAGTTTTTCTTTACTATAATTAATAATCTTGCCTTCAAAAGCATTTTGTATCAAAATTCCTAGATTGATTTTTCGTATTTTATGACTGACTTTATTTCGTTTTTATTCATCTACTTTAGGCTCATTTGTTTACTCTTGTTAATAGCCATCGATTTGTTGAGGTTTGCAATGTTTGTTTTGCTGTTAATGATGCTGGAGGCAAAAACAGACCTTTGGCAACAACATCAACAACTTTTGTTTTACAACATTGTGGCCTACGGTATACTACGCCACGCTTGTTTCCTGTGGGAAGCAAATGTGGTTGAATGCGTGGAAAAGTATGTGAATTTATTCTTAATTTTTTTTTTAATTTCTCTTGAATTCTCGCTTACCGTGAAGTTTTTACATTTTTTACAGTTTTTAAGCATTTTTTTTTCCAAAAAAGTTGCTTTGTTAAAATCATTACCTTCTACTTACGTGTGTATAATGGTGTAACTGTAGCACTATATGGATGAGTGGTTATGAGAGCTTTTTACATAAAAAGTTTTCGCTTTGATTTATTTCGCTTTTTTCCTTTTTTTGAGGAAAAGTTATAAAAACATTTACAAAGTTTTCACATAAAATTTACTGTTTACATTCATAAGGATAATAAATACTAATTTTTACTATAGCTCGCGTGCGTTTGTTTAAGCTGTATTATTTAAGCTGTATTTGGTAGCATTATACTTAGTTATAAAAAATAATATGTAAACAAATTTAAGCACAGTGTTTTTGATTTAATTTGTTCTAGTGAACATTCATGAATAACTAAATTGATATACCTTTGGCGGCTTATTTAATTCTTTAAGTCTATTTCTCTTAGACGAAAATTATAAACACCAAACACCAAAAGAGGATATCCTAAAATCTAACTTTCGCTTCTCCTATAAATAACATTGAATTTGAAATCCGAAAGAAACTGGAAAATTCAGTAAAAAAATGGTTTAATTAATATTATGCTTAGTAAATTTTTTGTTTGATTGAATCTTAATTTATTAATTAAACACACTCACCGTTATCACTTATGCCTTTGTGCCATTTTTTGAGTAGCTGATAATTCCATCAGTGTAAAACTTCTGTGGCTTGTCAACGAAGAATTTGGTCAAAATATTTTCAGTGGCTCTTCTGTCGGCAAATTTTTTACCATCAAAACAGTTTTCCAGAAACAGTAATCAGATGGTGCAAAGTGTGGGCTATGAAAGCTATGGTCACCAAAGGTGTATGTTGTATGACTTTGTCATGATAGAACCCCACACCTTTTCTATCGATCAATTTTCGACTTTGACTGTTCCGCCAGCTTTTAGCAGCTTTTCTCTTACCCCTGGCTTTTGAATATGATTTTTTTAGTTTCCTTATTTAACCCATTGTTCAACAGATGACTGAATGTGAATATGATGACTTGCAGAATTTAATCGACTTTTTGAGTGACTGACCGACCAAAATGAGCTACAGCTTTAACAGCAAAATTTCTGAAATGGTAACGCGTAAACCACTCCTGGATTTGACATTCATTCTCAGTGGTTTTTCAGCGCTTCTACCATTTAAATAGTATAAAAGCATCACATAACGTACTTCTTCGGAAATTTTACTCAGTTTCATAACAAAAATAACTTTTCACAATTTACAGAACTGTCTTCACGTTAACTTTAAAACATGTGTAGCCTGAGATAAGAATATCAAAAAAACTGGTGACAAAAACAGAGGAGATGATTTTATAATATTAGATCAAGTTAAAGTTCGTTTTTTTAAAGATTTTTCACCGCGTTTCGATCACGACCTATTTTGCTTGACGTTGTCGTAAGTACTTCTTCGGAACTGACTTCAGCAAAGCATTTGACAAGGTCTCTCATCCTTTACTTCACTCTAAACTCGATCATTTCGGGTTTCCACCTTCCCTTCTCAAGTGGATTTCATCGTACTTGATTGGTAAAAAACAAAAAGTAATTTTTAAAAATTGTACATCAGGTGAAATATCAGTAACATCTGGTGTTCCTCAAGGCAGTCACCTCGGTCCCTTACTCTTCCTTATATTCATCAATGACCTTCCAAATGTTGTTCTTCGTTCTATTGAAGATAGAGAGCTTTTGCAACTTGACCTAAATAATTTAGTTAGGTGGTGCGATGTGAACTGTATGTCTCTAAATTTAAATAAGTGCAGATATACGAAGGCTGCTAAATATATTTCTGGCCTAGGCAACACTAAGTGTTGCCAGGTGCAATCTGACATTTCCATTGGAAAGTTTGACATTTTTTAACATAACATCACTCAGACCGTTTTGTCATTTAATCGTGAATTGTTTTATTTACAGGGAATTAAAAAATTCATCTCGGCCAAAAAATGGAATTAACTCGTGAACATTTTCGTGCGATCATTTTTCACAACTTTCGACGTGGATTTTCACGACAAGAGTGCATCGATGAACTAAAATCTTTGTATGGCTATGAAGCACCATTTTAGAGCACTGTGAAAAACTGGTACCACGAATTCAATCGTGGCCGACGCTCGCTCAAAGACGAATTCCGTGAAGGTCGTCCAAAAACAGCCGTTGTGCCAGAAAACATCGATGCCGTACGTGATAATACAAGACCGTCATGTAACATACCTTCAGATAGAGGCATGCCTATGCATTTCTCCCACCAGCATACATCGATATTGCATGAACACCTGGCCGTAAAAAAGGTTTGTTCTCGTTGGATCCCGCACAATTTGACAATCGCTCAAAAAAAGGTTCGTGTGGATTGGTGTAAAGAAATGCTGAAAAAATACGATCGCGGTGCTTCAAAAGACGATTGTAAGATCGTCACAGGTGACGAATCATGTATCTCTGCGTATGAGCCCGAAACAAAACCGCAATTGACCGTGTGGGTCTTCCAAGACGAGCCAAATCCAACGAAACTTGGTCGTGGAAGAAGCACTTCGAGGCAAATGGTCGCCTGTTTCTTCGGCAAAACTGATCATGTGGCGACTGTTCCGCTTGAGCAACGTAGGACGGTCAATTCTGAGTGGTACACCATAATTTTTTTGGCTGAAGTCTTCGGAGAAATTCGAAAAACGAACAAGACAAGACGAATTATTGTGCACCATGACAATGCGAGCTCTCACACATCGGCTCAAACCAGCGCCTTTTTGACCGGCCAAAACGTCGAATTGATGGGTCATCCACCGTACAGCCCTGACTTGGCACCCAATGACTTCTTTTTATTCCCACACATCAAGAAAATAATGCGTGGTCAACGATTTTCGTCGCCAGAAGATGTCGTTGAAGCATTCAAAAACCATGTTTTGGAGGTGTCTCAATCGGAGTGGAAAAAGTGCTTCGAAAATTGGTTTGAGCGCATGCAAAAGTGTATAAATCTTGATGGAGAATATTTCGAAAAAAAAAATGAAACCATTTCCGTTGATAAACATTCGTATTTTCATTTTTAGGCCAGAAATATATATAGCAGCCCTCGTATGTGTTTCTCCAGAAAATCTTTTCAATGCTTTGCCTATATGATACATAATCACAGTGTTGAACAAGTTACTGACTTCATTGATTTAGGTGTCACGATGGACCCTAAACTACATTTTAGAAATCATATAAATGCTGGTGCTAATAAAGCAAAAGGAGTTTTAGCTTTCATTAAATGTTGGGCAAGAATCTGCCTTCTTACAAAAGTCGTTTACGGCTCATTAATCTGTCTACACTCCATAGTCGCAGAAAGATGCTTGGAGTTTCATTTTTAACTAAATTGATAACAGGTGCTATCAATAGCCCATACCTACTTACTGAGTGCTTTAAATAATTAAATAAATTCCCTGTTCTTTTCCCCATGCAATTTTATAGTAGCTGATGAACAAATCTGTAGCTGTTTAGTGTACGAGGCAAGTGTAACCGCGACCTTCCGCGATCGGTTTCGGGTTCAGGGCAGTCCGGATTGTTACTGGTTTTTGGTCACTCGTCTATTGGATTTATCGGTTTTCCTCAGACGCGCCCTTCCGTCGGTGGGAGGTGGGTAACGCTGAGTTCGTAGTAAAAAAAAACAGAAAAAATGATCCAGTTTTCATTGCCAGCCACCAAACATTTCAGAAATGGGCCGATTTCGTTGTGATTCAGCAGCGATGGCACCCAAACATCGAGCTTCTCACGTGACGGCCTGTTTCCACTATTTCCATGATTTTATCGCAATTTTCGACGACAGGCCTCCCGACGCGTGTTGCATCTTTGACATCGAAATTACCGGAACGGAACCTAGCAAACCACTCTTGTGCTACACATTCGTTTACAGTATCGGGCCCATACACTAAATTAATTTTTTCAGCCGCTTTGGCTGCTTTTTCGCCTTGATCGAAGAAAATTTGTAAACTATAGCGAATTTTCTCTTTGCTGGTGTCCATCTTTGACGAGCCCTCACAACGTACTGAGTCAATCAATCGAAAAACTGTCAAAGACAAACTTTTATCGCGAATAAACACGTTTTCAGCGCCGTATAGTATGACATGATGCAACACGTAACACTAATACTGTGGACAATAACGCCATCTCTTAGATACAAACCGAACGAACTATTTACTTGACCTAATATAATATATATATATATATATATATTAGTCTATACATATATACTAGCTGACCCGGCAGACTCCGTACTGCCTCATCCATAAATAAAAGACCTAATGTTTTGTATAAAATGATTTTAAAACAAACAAATCGAATCCGTATTTAATAAAAAAGCATTTATTGAATAAAGCATGAAGTGTTATTATTATTTTCGATACATCATGTTGCTTACTTACAAAACAGAGTTTTCCTGAAATACTGGCTATTTATAAGGTTTAAATTTGATATTCGCAGACACACACTGTTAAAATACAGTCTGTTAATTAATTTAAAGCTTTCTCATAAACTATATTTTTTGTTTTGTTTTGTGGTGCGTAAATAAACAAAGAAGACGGTTTTCCGACGCGCGAACACGCGACGTATAATTGTCCATGCGCGAAACAGGGAAACTCCAAGTTGATTCCACAAACTTCTAACAACTGTCCTTGCGATTTATTTATGGTCATCGCAAAGGCCAGACGTACTGGAAATTGTAAGCGTTTAAAATCGAATGGTAAGTCCGTTGGAATCATCGGTATCCGCGGGATCAAGACATCCTTTCCTTTGTATTTTCCTTTTATGATTGTCGCCTCAATGACGTTATTCATCAGTCTTTTCACAGCCAGTCTTGTTCCATTGCATAGTCGAGGTTGATTAATGTTACGCAGCGTGATGACAACTGATCCTACTTTTAACTGCAAATTGTGAGGTGGTAATCCAGGCAATTCCAGTGAATTTAAAAACTCAGTGGGATAGTTGACTACGTCATCCTGGTTCATTACGGTGTCGACTGATTTGAAGGAAACCAACTGTCCTGGAAGAAAATTCTGAATGGTCGCATTAAGATCCTCGACATCTTTATTTTTCGCTGCTACCATAATAATGCTCGTTCACCCAGCCAATTATGGTTATTGAACTTTTGCGCTATATCTGGGAAAACTCGCTGAATAAGCTCCACTTTTGAGTCTGTCTGATTTCTGTCACATATCTGTGGGTAATGTGATGATACTACTTTATTATTTTCAATGTCTAACAACTGCTTCGCAAACACATTTGCAGTTTCATCTTGTTGCAAAAATTCTCGCATGTTAGTTGTTAAGTGGAGTGTCTTTACGTATTGCCACAAATTTGATGATTTTAGGCATGCATTTAGTTCATCAGCAACAGTAGATCGGGGAATAACTGGAAGAGTCTGACGAAAATCACCTGACAACAGAATCATAGCCCCACCAAAAATATTTTGGTTGTCACGAAGATCTTTCAACGTTCTGTGCAGTGCCTCCAGTGACCTCTTTTGGGCCATTGTGCATTCATCCCAAACAATCAATTTGCATACCTGTAGGATCTTGGACATTGCGCTATTTTTGGCGATGTTGCAAATTGGTGTTTTTAAGGCAGAATGTGCAGTTCGCCCGCCTTCTAGCAGAATCCCAGCTATTCCAGATAAAGCCTACGCTAGAGCAACATCATTTCGCGATCTGATCCTCGCCAAAAGCAATGAAATTAAAAACGTTTTTCCGGTTCCTCCGGGAGCCTCAAGGAAATAAATTCCACCAGATCCACTGTTCACAGCTTCTATCAAAGGGTCGAACGCAATGCTTTGTTGTTGATTTAATTGTGGAACATTTGTGCGAACTGTTTCGGCCAATGTGTCAATGTCGTACTGATGTTCTCTTTGCAACTCGTGGTTTGCTGTCGTGTCGTTATCAAATACGACAATACTTTATTTGCCATCAATAAACACATATCTTCTATCATGATCAATGTGTCATTGTAAATTTCTTCAGTCATTTGTAGTGTAGGATTCAAAGTTTGACGGCGCACACGATGCAAAACATCCTCAGACATGTCATCTCTCTACTTAACCCACAAATCTTTTGGATTCGAGGGGAAACATGTCGATATGATAATCGCAAACAATGTACGAATTTGATGCGGCGATGAAGATATTACGAATCCTTGAGCGTATCATCCCAGTGCGAATCGTTCTCAAGTAAATGTAATAGTTGACATGCCTCACGGTAAGTCGCACACAGCTGTCCATTAACTGTTCTCAGTTGTTTAAACGATGTCGGACCACGAACATTCACCAACAACAACCGCAAATAATAACATTCATCGTTATTTGGATGTACTGTGTAGATGCGACCCAGAGCATCTGAAGCAAATACATTTAGATGTCCTTCAACTGGTGTTCCTTGTTTTCGACGCTGAAACGATTTCGATGATGCGTTCCATGTGTAATAGCGTGGCATGTCAGCATACAGCAAAGTGCGAGCAAAATCATCAGTTTGACAGACTGTGAAGAAACTTGTTAATGTTGTCGACGGTGGATTTGCCTTCAGCACAACATAATCCAGTAGATTCACCAGTGTATTCTAACGCCTTACAATATTTTCAAATTGTTTTCATTTCCCCAATTGTTACCGATTTGTCGGCACAATAATCAGTTGCCAGATCATAGTGGAATGCAGCTCGTTCAAGAATCACAGGAGCACTGCGTCTGCGGATTCGCTCAATTTCATAATGTCTAGCTTGCTGTTGTTGTATTTGATGTGCACGAACTCGTTGCATTCTAAGCCTATCTCCTACATTATCATTCACTAAAGAACGCAATTCTGACGTAGCCATACGACTATTTTCTTGATCTGTCTGTCTCTGGTCATCAGTGCGGTTAGCACGTGAGGTAGCTCTTCGCACATTTGATTGACTACGACGACCTAAGTCAGGTCGTCTTCTCCTCGGCATCGTAAATTGCAATTAATCAAAGTGAGAAAATTTCCCGCTCATTTAGCAGTAAAGTCTCACTATCACAAAAAAGAGCACATTACTTGGAATGTCACTATCACAAAGGATCACCAAAGTAAAGAAAGTTCTCGCGCACTTAGCCACAAAGATAGAAGGATGCACTCATAGATATCGTAACTCGTAACACAATATAATATCGTAATACTTTTTTCCGTGCTCTGAATTGCGACAGGATGGATTGACACATTAGTTGGTTGTCAAATCTAATGTCAAATATTATGATTGCGTTCAGAAATTTAACTTAAGATTTATAATTTAATTTGTGACAAAACTTAAGATTTATCTTTCGATTTCTATATAGTCTTATTAAAAAAATAATCGGACAGATTAACAACTGAAGTTAGCTAAAATTAAGTTTCTCGAAGCCGACCACTATTGATGTACTATGTATTTTGTGACTATGCAATTTTGTCGCGTTCGCGATTCACTTTCACTTTTGTTGAGTTTCGGAATGCGGTATTAGATCCTCCAACGCGCACGCGAATTTGAACTTTATGCAGCGGATTACAAATTTTTTAAAATTTTTCTCACCTTTTAAACCTTCCCTAGACCTCCACGAATAATTAAAGACCAAGATAAGATAAATCCGTTCAGCCGTTCTCGAGTTTTAGCGAGACTAGCGAACAGCAATTAATTTTTATATATATAGATATACACGCTTTGACAAACGAATAGTTGTAAGTGTAAGTGTTACATGGTTGATATCTAAACATCACCTCTACAAATGTGGGATAATTTTCAAAAGCTCACAATTAGAACTACGTCGCTACAATCAACACATGGTGAAGCCAGTTTAAACGCAAGAAAATTAACGTAGCCTAATTTGGAAAACTCGTTCGAAGAGCCCAATTTCTTTGTTTTCGTAATACGTAAAATCACTCCATTTGTAGAACAAATTATTTTTTAGAAGCTGTTTGCAATCCATAAGACTTCCCTGTCGTTCAAACGGTTACTGCCGGGCATATAGATATATTGCTTGAACACTGTCAACAAAAGTATACAAACTCCAATGTGTTATTTTCTTCAAAAATTGGCATTTTCAATACTCCATCTTGCCAACAAAGTGCAGGTTCGATGTCACCATGAGAATAGTTAACTTCACATGTTCTTTTTTGTATTACATATGAATTTGTATGTATCTTCGGCTGTGCAAACTACGTTATTTTGCTGCTACACTCTAATAAAAAATGGATATAGGTATACATACATGCATGGCACCATGTACACACATTCGCACTCATAATGGCACATGAATTGACTCTCAATGCCTGAGACCGTACAATTGGCATTTTCAAATAGACAGATTGGAGATGAATAGCTTTATTTTCGTACTTTTTACCAAAAGATAAGCAAAAAATATGAGTAACCACTTTTCTGAGTATAAGAATATGGAAGGAAAAAATAAAATGAATGAGTAATCGTAAGGGAAAGTAGTTTAGAATATTCTCGTTGACCAGTATTTCAGTAATTGGGGATTTTTCAAGCGTTTTCAAATTCCTAAAAATGTTTTTAGGCCTTGACAACTGGCTATTCTATAGAGATATAGATGCTCATTCATTATATAATATATACTCGAACTTAAAACTGTATGATTTATGAAGAATCCAAGTATTGAGACAAATCGAGTTCTCGACACCTAGAGATGCTAGTAAATTCAAATAGTGCTCTAGAAATAGGATCATACATGTTTTGCGCAAGAAGCTCTGGGCACACGACTATACCATTTATTATGTCATCAATAAATAACAAAGACTGATTTGATCGTTGATAAAGGTGATTTTAGTTTTATAAGCGCACAACGTGATGTCTTACAAGATGGAAATCAGCGAAATGAAGTGGAGCGAGAGCAAAACGAATCAAAATACGTTAAACACTTTCAAGTTTGCAGATTCTTTTACCCTTCAAACCTCGGCATTTCAACAACTCTCACTTCCAAAGCTGTCAAAATTCTGAACGGTAGTATTTGGTGCTTCTCAATGGAGATCTATTAATAAATTTTCATCTATGTGTTCCTATCATGAACCTTTGTCTACTCGCACTGTTTGGATATCATGTCAACTAGTTCCCGATGCATACGCTCTACTTGGCTTACATCTGGGAACACTCATCACGAACAATACATGTAAGATTCCTACCTCCTGTTCCTGTTCATTTGTAAATAGTCGATGTAAAGTCTGTTCCTCGGTCAGAAACAATACGCTTTGAATTCCCAAAGGCTGCCTTTTTATTTTGCTGACGAACCACCACTACTTCCGCATTCTTATTTTTGTTACCAACTTTTGACGAAGGCTTCCACTTCAATCAGTGTAAAACTTTAGGCTTACGAACAAAATATCAAGAAAGCCTTGGTTGGCGCCATGTGGAAAGTGTTTGATGCCTTATCTTGATTGTCGATAGTATTGATGTAGCCTATACCACAGCTTCAGTGACTTAGAAAAAATCGTAGGAACTTAAATTTGTTGGAAAACATCAAAACCTATACCATAAATTGGAGGAGGGGTTCGGCCATTTATATTGACGTGACGTGCCCTCCCTTCTAAATCTGTCATACTATTTTAGCTGACTTTGCGTTAAGTTAGATAATGTAAAATGATTTCTTAACCACATGTTGTTTTTTTTCGTTCAAGGCGTGCAGTATTTTCCGATAAGATGAGATGTACGTGTATGCAGTTTAAAAGCGTTGCAGCTGGCTTAATATTATATTTGTCGTAGTTTCTAGTGTTCTTGTGAAAGTAGATCGCTGAACTCTGTCTAGCTGGCTCCTAAAAGTAATTTTAGCGAGTGCCAGTAAGTGATCTCAATAAAAATGTTTTGTAGTGCAAGCAAACAATTTTGTCCTTTGATGTTTTTTTAATTTCTTGTCCTTTTTAATCTTTCCCTGTATTTCTGCTTTATATACATATGTATGGTATGTATATTTCTATTTTTGCAGGACATGTGACGTTATCGTCATTTTTATAGAATATCAGCACTAACCATTTACTGAATGTTTTTTTTAATTGAAATCTCGAAATGATGAATTAGCGTTAAAAGATGCAATGATTTAAAAAATTTCACTTTAACTCATGAAATTGGAGTTAAATTTGTGACAAACACTGTCGTATGTTATACAGATCACATACACATATTTTCACTATCAATACTTTATAATTGAATCGATAACTCTTTTTCAATACATACAAACATTTTATCAATTTTCCACTTTGATGTGGAATATTTTTGGACCATTTATGTGTGGACAGCGATAGCATTCACTCTAAAAATTGAATATCCAGATGTACATACACATGTACATATGTAGACCGTACATTCATACAATCATTTATTGGAAAGCTATGTGTTCATACCATTTATGAGAATCAATAGCATGCCAATCAAACAATTTTCGGACCAACCGAAAATAGTGAATACTCCATTCACAGCTGCATTTGGTGATTGCTTTATAGTGGTGGTACAATATACGAATTCGTGGTTGCTATAAAGAGCAATATGTATGTTATGTTATGGTGGCATTCGTGGCAACAGAAAGGAGTCATTGCTGCTGCTGTTGCATTTTTACTTTTCCCATGCAATACCGAAATCAAATCATATCTGCAACACTTGTATTGACTTCTCTTACTTTTGCGTATGTTGCTTTGTACTACTCTTGCACTTCACACACTTTCAAAATTTTTTTTTGTTTTCGTTTTTCTCTATTTTTTGCTTTTCCGTGTCGTCTTTTTCTTTACAGCTAACTTGTTTGCATGTATACTTTGCTTTTATCTTTTGCATGCAGTCCTTCGGCCGAGGAATCCTACATTCCCTTCTTCAAATTCTGCACACTTGTTGCCATTCACTTTTACAATATCATTCGCTTTGTTCGATATTCGGTTGCATGCACGTCTGTCGCTTTTTGTTCAGGCATACAACAACCAATTATTCGACTGAATCGTCAGGCCGTTTGACTGACTGAACGCTTGTCTGTTTATTCAATTTTCACACTCCCAGTGTCTATTGGGAGTTGAATACACTCTCCTTTATGTGTTTTGCATGCCGAGGAAGCTATGTAAGCTGGTATGTATGTATGTATATAATATGTGTATGAGCACGTGCAGAAATATATGCAAGCTCTAGATTTAGAGAGGCTCTTTTAAGAAGAGACAAGAATACCGTATATAGAACTTTGGAAACTCCGGTACAAGAATGAGGTGCTCTAATTTAATTCATCAAACGGCCTCATTACGTAAAAAACACCCATCCGTTAGTCAAATCTATGTGTGAAGTTATGAAAACTGAGTAATTTTTGCACCTGTTATATCTTACACATCTCAAAACTACGGACAATCGCAATAGAAAGTGTCTTAAGGTTTCACGTTCTTCCACTTCCCTTCAACAAGAGGCAGAAGTCGAAATTTTTGATATCCGCTTTTAGCTAGTTAAGCGAGTGGATTTATTTTATCTTATGTCTGCCACACTATCGTGGTCACATCGAAACTCTTGTAATTTTAAATTTTCGTCTGTACTTTTATACATACATATTCCATAAGAACAAAACTGAAAAAAAAGAAAAAGTTCCTTTATATGCAAGATAGTCCGCAATCTCCATTACAAGACTTCTTATTATGCCCACGCAGAGGGAACTGCTCGGCCATCACCTTAAGTGATATGCATCAATACTCTACCGTCTACCGTCAGAAAAGATATTAAAACAATGTCCGGAGAGTACCGCTGAAGCGATTTTCGGCCGAGTTCCTCTTCCAATTTGGGATTTTGCGTATTAATGTTTTTCCAACAAATGGCGCGGTAGCCAAGTGGTTAGCATTGCGTACTGACACTCGGAACCCTCGGGTTCAAATCCCGGTACCACCAACATCCAAAAGTTATGGAAAATTAATTTAAACAAAAAATTAAGTGTATTTCGGCCATGAAATAAAGGCTCCATTAAACCTACGCAATTTATTAATTAACAGTCATACATTTTACCCCTACCTGAATAAGGTAGTAGATGTTCTATAGGGAATGGCAAGGGGATTGCAAAGTTATGTTCTATTCCCAAAATTTTCGAAGCTATTATATCAGATCAATTAGCCTATTCTATGTCATCAATTTTTTAAATATTGTTTATGTTTGACCCAAACCTTTTCCTAAAAGGATGCAGGAGCTGCGTTAAAGTCTTCCCTATGACACTATAGATCTGTGTTCTAATATGGCGATTTCTTGTCGACCTATAAAGCCTAGCTGTAACTGGCGCTAGTAAACTGGCTCACCAGCTTTTACTGTTATTCAAAGTATCTAGATTTTGGCGGTATTAGCTTCATAAAGTCGATATGATCATGAAATGTATAAAGACTTCGGCTTAGCCGAAGACAGTTCTTCTTTTTCACCGCGTTATATGCAGAGCTGGGAATGAAATATTGTTTAGCGTTAGCCTTGATGATCGGCTTCATCTTTAGAACCTTTCAGTCAATGGTGGCAAATTCTTGATGAAAACCTCTTTTTATCGCCCGATCGCTGGAAATAACCATGACGGCGGATGCCAGTAGACGTGGACCACATCTCCCGCCAACTCGGCTTGATTGTCCTTCAGTTCTTATTCTATTGGGGTTGTTAATTGGAACAACCTGTAACAATCTGGTCACCCGGTACCATCCGTTGGCGGAAAATTGCAATTTGGGATCACTACTTAGGTCTAAAAAATTGTTTATGACTGGCCTATTCTCCACAGATCTAGCGAAAACCATGGCAGTAAGATGGGGCGAGATTCTCCGTATCGTGCACACTGACTTCGCTATTACCCTTGGCGAAAAATCAAAATCTCATTCATTTTTGTCCTGTTTGTTATAATATCACCGTCGCAGCTGCAGCACAATGAAGCAATTTAAAAGAAATGCCAAAGAGGAACCGACCATCAAAACTAAGTTGTTTTTATATTTTTAAATAACAGTCAGAAAGAATTGCGATACAAAGTATTAAAAGAAGATTTAAAAGAAGGAAAACAAAATTATAAATGCGAAAATAAAATTAGTAATAAAAGAATATAACAAAAATAAGTATTTTTTCCCTCAAATTTGCTTTTTACGGCGGAAGTTTGAATTGCTGCAGTTAATGTGCATCAGGACAGACTACGGCCAGTAGTATAACGTAGCACAAAAAAAAAAAACAATAACAAAAGCTGTGAAAAGCCAATGAACACAAAGTACTTCAAACAACTAAAGGAACTAAATGCAAAGGCAACACAATAAAATAAAATATAAGGTCTAAATAAAAAGACCGAATCAAAGAAACCAAAGCAACGCAACAAACAGAAAGTTCTTGCACAATAATAAAAAATAATATTAAAAGGATAACCAGAGGAAATGCAAATGAAGCAAATATAATATACCATAAGTGCATGCAACAGTAGAAAAATACTCAATGCATAATAGGATATTTTACCTAGCTAACAATAAGTTAACTGCCGATGTTGCACATCAAAGGATATGTATGGAAAAAACAACAAAAAATAGCCGAGCGGTTGGCAGTGGGTCTACCAGGAAGGCCAGGGTTGAAGTCCTGGTCCGACTAACATCTAAAAATCATAAAAAAATCAATCTTTCGAATTGCTTTAGCCCCTCGGAAGGGAATGTCAAGACCGCTCAGTGTATTTCTGACATGAAATAAAAGCTGCTTAAGAAAATCGATGTCCTGATGTTTTTTCCAACAAATGGAGGGACCTACAGTTTATACTAAGCCGCCTCCGAACGGCTGATGGTTTTTTATGAGGAGCTTTATTCCCTGCCAAGGGGCAACCGCAATTAGAAAATTAAAATTAATTTTTGATTTCATTTTTCTTAGTAACGGAATTATTCAAAATCTAAAATTGACGAAGTAGTAAGTAAGTTGCTGTAACAAAACAAGAACGAAGTGCTGTCTTGGGCCATGCCGAAGTCGTTATATCTTTAATAAATATATCAAATGCATTGCACTCCATTTAAGGATCAAATATTCCTTCTTATATGTGAATAAATCTTATGATATATTTGCAATTTTTAAACAATTTTTGAATTCACGCTGTTCTTACATGCATTTTGGTGGATAAATGACCCAAAACCTCATAAAGCCTTGGCCAAAATTATTAGGCATCCCACTAATTACTGAATTTTTCGTTTTAACAAGTGAAGTAATGAAGTTTTATTAGTTAAACAGTGAGAATACAATGAATTAGTGATAATAACATTAATATTTAATAGGCCCACCCTTCGATTTAATAACGGCAGCAATTCTCTTAGGTATGCTGCGTACAAGCTTTGCACATTCGTCCGCACTTAAGGCATTCTTTAAGGCAGCTTTTGGTGTTATACTGTGTTCCTTAATCTTGCGTTTTAAAATAGCCCACATGTGTTCAATGGGATTAAGATATAACAAAACAATGTTGTTATCTCTAAACCAACGCATCGTAGTCGCTGATTTGTGACAAGGAGCATTGTCTTGCTGAAATTGAACCCCGTCTAAATTAGTATCGCCGAAAATGCCCGTTAATGAAGGCAGAAGAACAGTTTCTAATACATTTATGTACTTTTGACTGTCCATGCGACCCTCGCAAACGAACATTGCGCCGACAGCATCAGCAGCCATGCAGCCCCAGATCATAATGATGTGTCCTCCATTCTTAACAGTGGGTACCACGCAATCTGGATGATATTCTTTCCCAAGCCGTCGCCTCAGGAACGTCACAACAGGTGTTCGATATATCTGTAGAAAAGAAGAAATAATGGTTTCATAAAATTTGTGTTATGTATTCAAAATTGCTCTAGGGTAAGAAGCTATGGCTATTAATACTTTAGGACGATCTTAACTAAGCTTACCTCGAAGTTTGATTCATCAGACCACAGAACATTCGAAAAATCTTCTTACGTGAAATGTTGGTATCGGCGAGCCCATTCCAAACGATTTTTCCTATTCTTTTTTGAGAGCCACGGATTCTTTCGGGCTTAACATCCTTTTAAATCTACTTCCAAAAGTCTTCTTCTAGCTGTTCGAGTACTAACTGGTTTACTAAATTCATCCGAAAGGCCTGCAAGGGCAGAAGAAGATTTTTTGCGATCCTTGATAGACAGACTCGCGCATAAGTATTCGGTCTTCTCGTTTACTGGTTAGACGCTTTATTCCACTTTTTGATTTGTTATTGTGGGATTTCATCTCCACAAATCGCCTGTATCACAATGGACCGCGCACCGCGAACATCCCACCAAATTGGCAATCTCAACCTGAGACTTACTTTCTTCACTTAGAACTTGAATTCTAACTCTATCATCGTAACTCACTTTTTTAGGCATTTCGGTAAATATGAACTGTTTTTATAAGATTGGTAAGTTTTCACTAAATGTAATTTACACTTTCACTTTCAAATTTCAAATGCGAGAACATTTTATGAATTTCCTAAAAATGACAATTTTTAGGTTTAGCTTACCCAGAGTGCTATGACTTTTAATATTACACAATTTATTCGTTTAATCAACAGTTAAATACCCATGTAAGACATTTAGAAAAAGAAGTTGTAACTTTGATGGCCACATTTGAGAATACTTGTGTTTTAGTGGGATGCATAATACTTTTGGCCAAGGCTGTATTTTAAAAATCTGTTGCTAGGGGGCTACATTTTATAATGTTCTGATCTGGCTGGTTTCCACAAGTGATGAATAAAGTACAAACGGCATGTCTATAGATCAAGTTTGTTTGAAATATTTATTACAGTGGAACCTCTATAACTCGAACTCGAAGGGAGCGGAAAAAAAATTCGAGTTATAGAGTTTTCGAGTTACAGAGGATTTCGAGTTAGGCGGTAATAGGTTTCGAGTTAGGGAGGGGACAGACAGAAAGGAGAAAGTCAAATAAATATACATGCAAATTCACGTTACATAACTGCTCACCATATTTATTTACAAACTTATTTGAAAAAATCAGTAATTTGTTTTTGCTTTAAAGCAGGTTGTTCATTATCTATAGCATTATCTAAGATATAAAGAGCGGAAAATTCTTTTTCTTCTGATTTGCTTGATTGTTCAATGAAATCACGTAAAGTATTTAATGCTATTCTAGCCTCTTTGATTGAAACTATTGGAGTGCATGCTATATCGATTGGATCTTCCGGATCATCTTCGTCGTTTTCGTTACTCGGAGATAGTGAATCAAGTATCTCTTCGTCCGATAATTTTCCCGCAGTCATTACTCCATCATCACATGTTATAAAATCGTCAAAACATATTCCAGGTGCTATTGCATTCCATTCCTCAGGAGGTCGTAGACAATCATCATCTTCAACTTCTTCGGTTGTTGACGAAGAAAAACCACAATGACCAAAACAGTTTTTTATAGTGGCAGCAGTCACTTTACGCCAAGCTTTATCGGTCATCCGCATGGCTTGCAATACATCTATGGCCGTTTTTTTTTCCTTCATCTAAATCTCGCGCCATCATTCTGACGACTTCTTTGCGATATAATGATTTGAAATTTTTTATTATTGTTGAAAGTGTACTTAAATGTATATCAAACTGTTGTGCAACATCCGCCTTTTTTTGACAAATTTTTACTGCTTCGAGTACTTGCAGTTTTTCAGCAAGACTCAGAGTTTTAAGTTTACGTTTCACACTCATTGCTTATCAGTTCGTTATAAAAACTGTTTTACGGCAGATTGTAGGTAGTGATCGTAGTTGCAGCGAAAGAGAATAAGTAAAAATTTGAGCTTCGCATCCTCAGCTTCTTGAAAAAGTCGCAAGTAGCTGCGCGCCAATCAAATCATTAGCTTTGCAAGCTACTGGAGGGAGTAGAAAACTATAGTCTGTTCTCTCCCTCCACCAGCTTGCAAGTCAAACTACAGTCAAAATTAATTCAATATTCGAGATACAGAGGTCTGAGTGTAGGTATTCGAGTTACGGAGAGTAAAAATAGACAGAAATAGCTTCTAGGGACTCGCTGAGTATTTCGAGTAATAGAGGGTTAAAATTTCGAGTAACGGAGGTTTTACGGCTTGTAGGGAAGGGGATGAAATATTTCTTCGAGTTGGAGAGGTTTTCGACTTACCGAGTTTCGACTTACAGAGGTTCCACTGTATATCTATTATATTATTATGCGTTCAAACAACAGACAGACGCGTATGCCTATACCCATTAATCAAATTGGCATACATTTTGATGGGTCTCTCTATTGTCCGTCTAGTACATACATAGTTCGGAGCAAAGTTACGAAAGGTGGAAAATAAAATTTAAATTAATTTTTCACTTATTATTTTATTGTTTCTTAATTGTGCTGTGCGGACTCCTTTGACGACACCAAGAGAAACCAGACTTCTACCTAATTCTTCGAATTAAACGTAGGTTTTCCTGTTTCCCTTGAGTTGCTTAACATCAATTTACTCAACTGTTTGAGTTTTCCAGGGCTGTCTTATTCAAATATGTCAGGGTAGAACAGACGGTTCCTTCCTACGCTGTTGAAGGTGGCTTTAAGATCCCCCATGGTGGGCTTTAGTCTTTCACACAACTTGCTAGGTAAGAACTCATATGCATATTTAAGGTCCGATGGGCAACATATCATCCCCCGATTATATTCTGTATCTGAAATGAAACATCTATTTTGTCAATTTCTTTCTACCATATTTTTCGGAAAATCATTCTCTATGCTCCGAGTATCGATCACTATTTGGTTTCCACATCAGTAAAGGTTTTAAAATCTTCTGTACGCCTCCGATCTTTTCGGCAAGTATTTCAAGTGTTTCGTACTTACATATTTATTTTTTCGCCTTGTTCGCTCTTTTACTCTCGGCATGTCTGCCTCGCTACGAGCGTTTGAGTCGCCACTGAGGTGGCGAGCTCAGCAGACTCTTTCTTTACATCAGTGTAGTATTCACCACAGCTCTTTTTTAATTTTATTGCTCTATAGATAACTTTTCTAAATGCACCTTCTTTTGTGTTTGTTGATTGTTACATAGGCGAGAAGTGTACCTTGGCTGCGAAAAGATAGTTTTCCTACTCGGTGTTAGGATTTCGATTTCAAGCAAAAACTAGTCTACCAGTCAAGGCTAAAGAGATGGTTTGCTTTTTCTATCTTTTAAAATTGATCTTCCAGTGAAAAAAACTCATATTAGTAAAAAAAAATATAAATTTTTCTGGTAATATATATTTAAGTCAAATTTGTAATAGAATTCTGTTTTTCAATCAATAAGTCCGCCTGATGCATAATATTTAAACCTTAAATTTAATAATAAATTATTATTAGTTTTTTATTTGGTTGCAATAAATTTATTTGTGCCGCAGGTGTACTTTGTTCACCTTTTCATTCCACTCAAGTAATATATAACATACGTGTATAACACATATAACACAAACAAGCAATAAATATGTACACATAATTTCCACATTCGCAATCAATTCAACTAAACAAATCACGAAATCCACTTCATCACTTCCATTTGCAGGTCATAAGCAACCAGATGAGCCTAAAGCTGAATTCTTGGCACATTTTACCAACTTTATAATGCATAAGGGCGCGATTTTTCAATCACTGACGTGGCCAATAACTAAGGGTTATACCGAGTAAGCAGAAGCTAATGTTATTTATACACCCTAAGCAATACTTCTATAAATAAAAAAATTAATGTTTACACCATGTATACATACAGAACATATTCACACATATATACATATAATTTTGGGCTTTTTATTTATTTTATTTTATTTATTTGAAATATAATTATAAATTATTACATTACAAGATTAAGGCAACTAGCAACGGAGGCTATCGGCCTGTGGGCTTTTTAACCGTTGGTCAAACCAGGACTTGAAGCCTCGCCCTCCGATCGGCAGTACGCAATGCTAACCACTCGGCTATTGCGACCACTATGTACAATATTATGTAAACGTATTATATTATGTTTCTAATACCATCCCAGTAAACCTATTTAAATTGGATTAAAATTGAGTTGAAAATATAATAAATACTCTCCAGCCATGAAATAGATATTACAGTCTATCTGCAAACGTGGGAAAGAAAATTACATACGAAAGCAGACGAAGCATAGTTTAATTTCCAATCAAAATAGGTTTTTATGCTCCACTTCTGTTCAGTGACAACTAAACTGATGAATCCTTCAATAGGGAGGTCCTGACTAGGCGGGAGCCACTTTTTTAAGAAGGATCTCCCACTGCTTCGCGATTTTGAGAGCCTCCTGGAAGACCTTTTTTGGGCGTGGTATTATTTATTAGAATAAGCCTACTTAAAAAGGTGGTTTTAAGAACTTTTATATGAGATTTAAACTATGTTCTCTTATCTACAACATGGTTTTAAATTTACCAAATGGTGCACATAATCGTTTAACTAATCAAACAAGTACTATAGTTTAAAAAAAATTTGAAGAGGCTGGGTTATATATATATATATATATATATAATTGGCACTTTGTAACCGCGCTTTGTAACCGCTGAAGCGATTTTCGGCCGAGCTCTTCCTCCAATTGGTGGTTTTGCGTCTTGATGTTTTTCCAACAATCTACAGTTTATACTAAGCTGATATTTCTTTTTACGAGGAGCCTTTATTTAATGTCCGAAATACACTCGGAGGGGTGGACGTTTCCTGGCAAAGGGCGACCGCAATTAGAAAATTTAACTTAATTTTTTATTTAAATTAATTTTCTATACAAAGTCAAGACCACACGGCAACTGAAGCCAGCTGACCATTTACGTGTATACCATATAAACGTCCATTGGATGCTTTAAAAACAACCAGTGGACGGCGATTTTTCTTGGCGATGATAATTGGCCACCGAAATTATGCGTTTTGAATTATTTGGATTTTTTGTGTGACCACGTGAAAGACGTGGATAAACCTTTTAACCAATGGAAAACCAATATTCGTCAAGTTATATGTGCCAAAAGTGAACAAAAAATACCTCAAACGGATCGAATTTTGCAGCTGGCAGATTTAAGCTGACAAAAAGAAGAAGCGAATGGCCCAATGCTGTTAACTCAGCTAAAATCGCGTAAGCGGTGTCTACGCCAGTAAAGTAAGTAAGTAAGATTTAAGCTTTAGCTGCAGCTTGTTAACAAAAATGTATTGTATCCAAGTTAAGTTAGCTTGTGGGATACGTACATTGTTGAGCTTCGCAGAAGGACAGGTTTTCGACTTTCGATGTGATGTGTTTGCACTTATTTTCGTTGGCGTTAATGTGCCAATTTGTGGACCGTTCTTCAATTAACTTGCTCTTATATTTTTGAAGCTGCAATGGGGCATTTGTGCCAGCTAATTTAAGCAGTATCATTGCCCAAGGTTGACGTATTACTTTGTTGCTTATTGAAATATTTGTGGTGAGCAATATATTTATATACAAATGGCCCAAGAATACTAGCTTGGTGAAAACTTGCCGTAATTGGAAACTTTTCTAATATATAATCTTTTAATTTTACAGTGAATCGCCTATTGGATTTAAGTATATTGTGGAATGTCTTGGATAATGATTGTTTGAATTCGTGAATAAGTTCATCAGGTTACACCTTGTCAAATGCTTGAGATACATCAAGAGAAACGCCCAAACAAAAGTATTTGAGCTCAAAAGCTGTCCTTATTTCTTATGAGTAAGAATTATATCTTTTTAATTAAGAAGAGAAGACATTCTTGATAGCAACAAAACTTTGAAAAGTATGGAGAACAATGCTCTGTAGTTCTTTTAGCCCTTTTGTGGAGATACGAATACGTTCGTACGCAGAAGATTTTTTTGTATCTAGAACGGTAATAAAATTTTTCAGTTGAGATATAGATGCTCCGAAAGTAGCAGTGTACCTTGGAAATATCATACGAAGATGATCTACGAGTTGAATTATAATTGACGATAAAATAAAAGTACAAAAAACATGGACATCTGAAAGTTATAAGTAGGCTGTTTGATCAGTAAGTTGGCCATACGAAGTACTTGGATTTTTCTCTCTGATGGGATAGCCGAAAGGCTGAAAGCATTGAATGTTGTAAAAGTGACCACAGAGAACTGTGCAGGTACCTGTAGGTCTATATCTAATATAACTTGATTTCACACAAAGAGAGTTTTCAAACAAAAAAAAAAAAAAACGGAGATGGAATAAATATCTCAATTTCAACACTAAATGCTGAATATAAAATGAATATCTGCAGACCTGTGGAATCAGATTATTATATAGAGTTGAAGACAAATAAAGAAATTGTATGCAAACATTTTATAAAGCAAATATTTCATAAAAGCAAGTCGGGGGGTTACGCTTAAGGGATTATGATGTGCAAATTTTTTGTTAATTATTTTTTTCTTTTTATTAGAAAATTCAGTAATCGCTCAAGCGGTGTCCGCGACAGTAAAGAAGAAGAAGTAGCTTAGTATTTTAAGATAAATCTTTAAAAGTTTCAAAATGGTTTTGTTTAAGGCACTGTTTGCAAATATAATTTAGTTACATAATAATATCAAAAATCTATTAAACTTTATTAACAGCAAAAATTTTCCATACATGAATATTATCTTCATATTAAAGATCAGTGATTAAATATCACATTTTAAATTCACAATAGTGATAGGTAAATGTGTGTGAAATGTAATTGTACACAGATTTGGTATCAAATTCAATATACATTAATTGTTTTTTTAACAAAACAATTTCAAGCAGCCCGAAGCACAAAAAGTATAAATATGCAAATAATGGCTCAATGTATTCTATATATCCTTTTCTTTAATTACTAAAAACAATGAAAGTTTAAATTTTGTTGTGAAGCAACCAAAGTTGACAAAAGCTTAACAAACTCGTAAGTGCAATATACTGTATTTTATTATATTTACCATAAAATATTCTTTGCTTTTGGTTGACTTTTATACTTATAAATACTCACAACAAGTGTATGTTGATATCCGTCTTCTTAATTGTCCAATGATGTCTTCAGTCTAGCAACAAATATTTACAAAAACACTTCCAGTTACAAATTACTTCCTTTTTGCTGCAAATGTTTATTCTGATAGAAAATGTATGCAATATGTGCATATATTCTTAAATTAATCCTCAAAATCCTTCCTGACAGCTGCGTTATTTCATAAATAAAACCTCAAACCTAGATACATAACATCTGTGAATATCTATTTTATTGAAATAAAAGAATGCTCACATTCATAAGCATAAGTTTTCTGTGAATTTATAATAATATTTTGTGCAAGTATGTATGAATTTAATAACTTTGTAAAAATTCTTAAAATTTACATTGTATTCGTATGTTTGAGTATTAAATAAAATATATATGGACATACTAGTAGTGTTGGGAAAGTTATAGCGCTGGGAGAATATGGAGGGCTTAAGTTTGCAGTGTATATCCTCCTCACTATCTATTTTTGAATATGTATATTCTCGAGATAAGGTGAATACTAACAGTTCGGAACTTGGCGGCTGAGATAACCGAGTAGTTATTATTGCTAAATTTTCTAATTGCGGACAGCAGAGAATGTCAACCCCTCCGACTGTATTTCTGACATGAAATAAAAGGTCGTCATAATATACAGTCAGCCGTTCAAAGGCGGCTTAAAATAAAATGTGGGTCTCTCCATTTTTTGGAAAAATATCAAGACGCAAGACCACAAATTGGAGGAGGAGCTCTGTCGAAAATCGCTTCAGCGGTTGCAAATCTCCTACGTAAATATAGCAGAAGGATTATCTACATGTTGACGTTGTCTCTACTGAGATTTCTAGGTAAAAATCAAAAATGTTCATATGTTCGATATGGATCCCTATAAAGATATTACCAATGCAATTTTGTATCTTTTCTATCAACTGAACATTCCTTACGTATGAGTTTATCTTGAGGGAAAGGTGATTAGGGAATATTTCGTCGAGAGTTATACATCGGGCTTTCAAAAACATTTTAGCGCTTCCTGGCGGAAACTAGTGCTGCTATGGAAGCGATAGATACACTGCTTGAGAGACAGGTGTGTGTAACGGGTCTCAGCGGAGTTTATGAGAATAAAAGACAAACATGTGCTCCTCTCTCAATAGCATGCTTTAAGCCAGTTCACCGTTTGGTAGTCTAGTAACTACAAATCACAGTTAAGAGATCTTTTTAGCCCAAGTTGAAAGCTTTTTCCCATACCGAGATCAAAACTCTTACGTTCGAAGATCTGATTGGGCTTTGCTGATTGGCTTTCTTACAATAATGCTTCGGATCTTTCGTAATTCCATTGACTGTTTCGAGTTTATTCAGCTGAGGTTTTTGTTCACAGGAAAATCTATTTTCTGTGTGTCTTTGTTGTAACCTCAACCTGAATAATCAAATAAAAACATAAAAAACAACAAATTCTTATAAAGGGCAATTTTTATTTAATCTGGCCATTTCAAATTGATATTAACTATTTTTGGATTGTGTCTTTACCGGCTGAGGTAAAATGCACACTATTTGCTGCGTTCACCATAACTGTTTTCGGGCATTTTGTTTCCAAAGTTGTTATTCAATGACCAGAGTTGATTTTTTTAATACCCTAATAAATAAAGCATCTTTCTTTGGAAGTTTAATATGATGCTTTTAAAGCTTGTCTAGATCACTTTTCTTTGTAAATTTTTAAAGTCCCCAATCGTGATCTGCTATTATACCTCTTTAAAATCACTCAAGATTTATTAAATCGAAATATTTTCTTAGTTCCAAGCTCTCTGCTGTCTATGAATACATTAATTTGTTAATCTTATAGAGGGAATATCTAGAAAAAATTTCCAAAATAGATATCAAGGCTCTCTTAAGCTTCTCAAATGGCCTTGACGTCCTCCATGATGACCACTTTAGCTCTAATTAAATTGAATCTCCATCACGCACTGCAAATGCCCAACACATCTTCGTTAGTCACATCATAGTTAATCTGATATAAATTATGTCTATATTTTTATATGTCTTTATGCCATTGCTTTGCACAAGCTATGTTATATAGGTTCATACCCATTTCTCATGTTTCAAGGACTAAGTCCCACTCAAAACCAATACTCAGTATTTACGCCCATATGGTGTCAACTAATCCCAAGATACACAGCACCTGGAAACTTCACATGCTTAATGTACAGTCAGTACCACACTGTAGACAGTGGCATGTAAGTAAACTCAAATAACGTAAAAGGATTGAACAAAGTATATAAGTACACACTAGATTATATGTTAAGGGTATTATAATGGCTAGGTATGTAAGTAAAGATTTGACTGGACCACTGCAACGGCATCAACTGACTGCTGAAGCAGTAGCTTTAGGTTGAGGCAGACTAACTTAAGACTTTAATTCCCTCTTCCAAACGAACAAAATCGTATTTGCTCAGCTGAAAGCATATTCATACAAAAGTATTAGAGGTGTGAGCATCTTGCCAGTTTATCGACTGAGCTTTTGTATAGGTACTTGTTGTACTAGCCAATTTTGCTTAAGCTGAGCTGGAAACTTCATTGTTTAGTTGAATGTAAAGAAAAATATTTTCATGAAAAATTCTTAACACCAATTAGTTATTCTTCAACATAATTTTCTTGAGGGATTGAGTGTAATGAGATTTTATGCACGTAATTTTTCGGTTGACCCCACTTAGTAGCACATGTCCAATAAGGCTCATTCTGCATTCCTTTAGTTCAAGGAGCCTGAGCTCGCATATAAGCAGCCACATATAATTATCAAAAATTTGTAACCAGGTATGTAACATATAAAAAATACTTGGTTAATCAATAAATATACAAACTAAAATGCGGTATATCTACAATAATCCTTAAAGATCGCAGCTTACTTCAATGTACTCTTGAGGGTAAATTGTTAAAACCATAAAAATATACATGCGAGTATATAGGTATATATTAGTATACCTATACATATTGAAGCAAATTTATGCCTCTGCACGAAATGTTACTTCTTCTGGTCAACCGTATCGATGGCAATGCACTAATCGGCCTCAGAAGCATTGCAAAAGAGGTTTTGATTGAAATAATAATACCCTTGATGTTAATATTTTTACACATTTAAACATGTGAATGAACAGCAATGCAATGTTATGGAATACAGATATGCACGCAAGCACATTCATGCGGAGAGAATATATGTCAGTCCTTTCGAATATTTACGAGTTTCCTCAAGATAATATTTCTTTTGTAATTTTTTAAATTGATGCATTTTTATTTAAATAAACGTATTGCGGTTAAAGGCACAGGACCTGGACGCAGGTTACGAGATGTGAGTCTGAAGGCGAAAATTTGGAGCACCACACTGAAGTAATGCGAAGTTTGTCCAGGGTGGCCGACGGTTGCTTAAAGGAGAGTTGTTTAGGTTTCTGCAATCGTGAATGTAGGCATATTTGGCCCTTTGTCCGTGGGCAATTGAATGCTCACTCGCTCCTTCACAATCAGCTTCCACGACAGGTTGCTAATTAATACCTAAATAATTAGCTCTTAGTTCGGCTGTAGTGGTGGACTGCCCGTATTTTGGGAAAACTGGACATGTCGCAACCGTTCCACCAGAACAATACAGAACATTAAACTTTTAGTGTTTACCAGTCATCTTTCCCGAATTCTTTAAATTCAACAACTGTAGATGGATCACTTTTCACCACGTCAATGCCAGCACTCACATCGACTAAACAACTGTAATTTTAAGCCATCGATGCTGGGTCCTACAATGTATAGTCTTTACTATACGGTATATTGGTATGCACACAAATATAATATATCTTTATAACATAATATAACTTGCAGAGAAAAATACTAGTTGTTAAAAGATTCCAACTGGTATGCAGTTTTGTACTTACTAATTCATCTTACATCTATTTCGAACGTAACAAACTGGTATTTTTAACACGACAATGTCCTTCGAGCTGATAATTGCCGGACTCCGCATCAACTTTGATCTAATTGTATACCAGTTCATTTAGGCATGTTTAATTTCTACTTAGCCAAAAAAAATTGAAGTGAGCTCATTCGCGGTGAGAATTCTAACCGCGAACCTGACGCACCACTTATTAAGAAATGAAACTCAGCCGTGGTGTACTAAAAACAACAGTAACAATCTTTAACCAGTCGGCTATAGTGACAATGTAGGGATCAACGTCATTTTGTCCACTTCAAAAGAGCAGAGCAGAGAATAGAATTCAACCATTGCATGCAGATATAACAACAACAAACGGTGGTGGAAGCCATTATTGCTCCCGTTATTGGTGGACTGCTATAAAAATAGCCAACTGGTATGACTTCATCTTCAAAATACTAGTATTTAACCTGCAATTTTGCACACTAGTCTAATTTTTCCTGCAGGATATATTTTCATTCGCAAACATTCGTAATGACGGTTTGATGATACTTCAAAGGATATTATATAAGATTCGTAGAAGGTTCAATTGGTAGTAATTCCAATGTACATACATACACGTATGTATAAGTTGTACATTCGTATGTTTGTTTCTTGGTAAGGCCACATTTAAGCCGCATATTTGTGCAATTCAGAAAAAGATTTGTGAGTGCATCTATTTGATTAATAATAATAATAATGCTAATAATATTATATATGCTCTGCAAGTCATATTACGGTTAAGGATAAACATGAAACAATAATTTCCTTAATATTCCGGTATGTATGCATACACGTACACGTATGTATGTATAATGTTTGTGCATATTTTTGTTTTATATGAATATTAAAAGTATGTGGATATCAACTATTGGTTTATATGTACTTATATATGACTAATATTTAGTTGTGAGAGAGAGATATATACCATTATAGCATTTTGTGGCAAGTCTTACATAGATAAGTAATTAATAATAATTGAAATTGTACTCGTATGTGCAAATTGTTGTGGAAATTAATATTAATCAATATAAACGCGCTTTTAACTTTGAAAGTTAATAATTTAACCACTAGCTTGACTTTGGAATTTAATAAATATTTTAAATGATTAGATGGTTTCAGACTGGCCCTTCTAGGATAATTGCAGTAAAACCCATATTATGAAATTGCAAAATAAATCATTATATTTATATATACGTGTTTATATATAATTGGCGCCCTCTAACCGCTGAAGCGATTTTCAGTCGAACTGTAGTTTTGCGTCTTGATGTTTTTCCAACAAATGGAGGGACCTACAGTTTATACTAAGCCGCCTCCGAACGGCTGATATTTCTTTCTACGAGGAGCCTTTATTTCATGTCCGAAATACACTCGGAGGGGTAGCAATTTCCTGCCAAGGGGCGACCGCAATTAGAAAATTTAACTTAATTTTTTATTTAAATTAATTTTCTTTAACTTTTGGATGTTGGTTGTTATATTTACCATGGTTTTTCTCAGCCACAGAGATAAATACTAGCGGACACGACCACAACATGAGGCTACTTTTCTTTAAATAATAGGTCGTGGTATATGTATATCATACCAATTTGCGTCGATTAAGCATTAATCAACTTCCCCAAAAAAACTATATGAACCTGGTCTCTGACCCAATTCTGTGAGGGAAAGAAAAGTACTTTATTAAAATATTTATCTATCGAAAAAGAAAACAAAATTTTTAGGAAATTGAACCATGTCTTTGCAAAACAGAAGAGTATTCTTTAATGGAGTAGACACCGCTTAAGCGATTAAAGGCGAATTAACAACAGCGCGCCATTTATTTCTTCATTTCGCAGTCAGTTTAGCCGCTGTTTCTTGATTCGCTGAACTATACCAATGGCGCCGTATATCTCGTCTAGCTCATCGTTTGAACGGCTGCGGCTTTTCCAAGAATTTGGCGCATGGTAAACATCTGGTCAATAGTTGATTTACCAGGGCTAAAGCCATACTGATAAGATATGCTTTAGTCTTTCACAATATAAGCTCGATAGGACCTTATGTGCGATAATTAAGAGGCTAGTCTCACGGCAAAAGGCATAGACCATGAGGTCGCGTTTTTGTGAAATGGACAGAGCACACTAAAATTCTAATCGTTGGGCAGGTTTTCGTCCGACCATATTAGGCAAAGTGGCAAATGCATGCAACTCGTCAGCTCCAGCCGTTTTGTTGGTTTTAAACGGGTGTTCCCTATTCGACCCTCCTCTAGTTGGGTAGAGGTACGTCTTTGCATTGAACTGGACAAGCACGGAAGAAAGTGGATCCTTGTGAAATATACTACAGTGACCACATAAGGGAGCCCAAATTTGAAAGAGATGGACGATATGATCAAGGATGCCTTTTACGAGCGTCTGGGCATAGTTACAAGCGCCGCCCGACGAATGACATGTCTACAGCGTTCTAGATGTGTGTACCGAGCGCCGAGAACGCCCGTCAACAAACACAAAGAAGGTTCGCCGTCCACAAACTAGAAGAAATTATCTTCGTCTGTCAACTACGTGGAAGCCGCATGGGACATTTTGCTTAATGGTAGGAGACCCATTTGTTTAATTTTCTTAAAACGGCACTAACGGCACGGTTGTATTGATGTTAATACCCTTGGCAGTAGTTGAACGCCCTTGTATATTGTCTATTGAACTGTGCCATTGAATCTACATAATCAATTTCAAGGAAGTACACAATAGAGAGTTACCCTGTATGCGACCTCAATTCTAATGAAATTTTTTGGTATTCAGCAATAGTTTACATAGCCGAATAAGTTAATTACAGAATTGACTTCGTCCCGTAAAAGCGATCGTTTCTACAAAACAAGATATCTTCGTATACACAGTGGGGAACTAACAAAAGTCATGTTAAGAAAACCACTAATCTATACTAATATTATATTTAAATGCGAAAGTCGTTTCGTTTGCTGCGCTTTCACGCAAAAACTACTTAACCGATCATTATGAAACTTTGTACACATACTCTTGGAGGTAGCAGAATGAACATAGGCTACTTTTTATTCAATAAAAAAAATATTTTTTAAATAAAATAAAGAAACTTGTTTGTCAAAAGCCTCCTTATGGAGCTACGTTAACGCCATCTAGCGGGTAAAAGCTGAAGATATTTTACATCGACTTCAGCAAGTACATACAGTATGATATACATTTAGTTCCAATAATTTCGGTATTCCAGCTAAATGGTACAGCATGCATACATAAAGTGACGCGTACGTACAGTATGTATGCCAACTGTACTGTATATGCGCGCTCAATTCAAATTCCAATAATTTCGGTTTTCCATCTAAATGGTACAGCTGGCTGTGAGATCACTACCACGCATGCATAAAGTGATATCACTAGCCACAATAGAGCATATAGCTTCTGCTCAAATATAAACGAGACTGGCTCAATAAAACAAAAACGGTTAATTATTCTTCAATATTTATTTTATCCCCTTCAAAATAGTCACCATTCGAGGCGATACACATATGCCACCTTTTTTCCAATCTTCATAACACTTCTGGTAGGCCGCTTTAGGTATGGCTTTCAGTTCCTTCTTCGGATTCTCTTTTATGACTTCAATCGACTGAAAATGCTTTCCACGAAGCGGCAATTTGAGTTTAGGGAAAAGAAAAAAGTCACACGGTGCCATGTCGGGTGAATACGGTGCTTGCGGAACAATATTTACGTTGTTTTTGGTCAAATAATCGCGTACAAGAGGAGACGTATGAGCAACAATTTTGGAACAAGTCGAGCAGACACCCGTCTCATGCCCAAAACATCGTGAATAATGCTATGAGCGGATCCACTTGATAAGTTGAGCTCACTAGCTATCTCTCTTTCAGTCACACGACGATTTTCCTACACAATTTTCTTTACTTTTTCGACGTTTTCTTCGTTTATTGACGTTGCTGGACGACGATCATGGGGCAAGTTCTCCAGCGATGTACGGCCGTCCTTGAATGACTTATACCAATCAAAAATACGAGCACGTGATAGGCAAGACTCCCCATATGCCTTCTGCAACATTTTCATTGCGTCCGTCGCACTTATTCCATTGGAATAACAAAATTTCAAAAAAAATTTTTTGCTCAACGTTAATTTCCATAGTAAAATTCGAAAAACACCCTCGAGGTTGACTTGTTTATAGTGCCGTAAAAAAAAAACTATGTGACAGATCGCGCTCAAATTTGACATGTAAACATATAACAGTCCTGCCAACCTAAGCAAAAAAAAGTATGGCCATATGTCTTGTCTTTGTCGAGTTATGGATAAAGTCTCGTTTATATTTGAGCAGAAGGTACATACGCATGCATAAAGTAACGCCCCATATGCACAGAGAGAGAGAGAGAGTGGGACTATACATAGGTACAGGCACATATGTAGCTGCATTGAGAGTAGTGTTGTATGTGTGTATGGGAGTATACAGTATACAGCATACATATCTACATTTATGGTGGCCATAAAATGTGAGCATACATACGTACATGTATGGTGGTGGCCTGGTCATCTATTTGCTGAGCGCTACGTTAACGCCATTTAGCGGGTAAAAGCTAAAGATATTTTACATCGACTTCAGCAAGTACATACAGATATGACTTTCAATGAACATATTTACAACCAAACGCTAATTCTAATTGAAAACAAGGTTTTCACAATGGTTGGAAAAAAATTAGATGATTTTGGGATGCAAAGCCCTCAAAGAGATAATGAGGATGATTTCAACAATGAAATTGCTCGAGAGTTAGATTATGATTTCATAGCACTGCAGCGACAAGTAGAAGAATTAATCCCTTTGTTACTTCCAGAGCAGGCTCATGTTCTCCATCAAGTTTTACGTAGAATAGAATACGGTAAAGGTGGACTCTTCTTTCTCGATGCACCAGGTGGAACCGGAAAGACGTTTTTGCTCACCTTATTATTAATGTACATCAGAAAAAACAGAAAAATAGCAGTTGCAGTAGCTTCGTCGGGTATTGCCGCGACGCTTTTAAACGGCGGCCGTACAGCACATTCCGTTTTGAAATTACCATTGAACCTTGCACATGAAGATTCGCCCATCTGTAATTTCAGTAAAAATAGTTCTCGAGGTAGGATGCTGCGAGAATGTAAGCTTTTAGTGTGGGATGAATGTACAATGTCTCACAAAACGGCTATAGAAGCTTTAATCCGGACTCTTCAGGACCTGCGGGATAGTACAGATATAATGGGAGGAATGGTAGTTTTACTGGCTGGTGATTTTTGTCAAACCCTTCCAGTTATTCAGAGGGGAACACCAGCAGATGAAATTCAAGCATGCTTAAAATCATCGAGCTTATGGTCGAGAGTTGAAAAGCTGAGCCTAAAAACAAATATGAGAGTGCATCTTCATAATGACGTGGATTCAGGACTTTATGCTGAAATGTTATTGAAAATTGGTGATGATCGTTTAGATGTTGATGCTGAAGGTTGCGTATCACTTTCAAGAGAATTTTGTAATTTAGTAGAAAATGATGTGGATCTCATTGCTCATGTTTTTCCCGAATTGCAACAGAATTTGGGTTGTGATCAGTGGCTGTGCGCAAGAGCAATATTAGCACCAAAAAATGAAGTAGTTAATAGAATCAACAATGACATTTTAAAAGAGGTGGAAGGGGAAATGGTTGAATATTTATCAATGGATACAATTATGGATACAGAATTAAGTACCTCATATCCTGCAGAGTTTTTAAATTCACTTGAATTGTCGGGTGTACCATCACATAAGCTTCAGTTGAAACTAAATGTACCAGTAATGCTTATGCGAAATTTAAATGCTCCTCTGCTATGTAATGGAACACGACTTCGGATAACGAAATTGGGACAGAATATACTTGGTGCTACTATTTTAACAGGTGTCGGTAAAGGAAAAAGTGTAATCATACCTCGGATTCCAATTATTCCCACTGACCTTCCATTCTAATTTAAAAGAGTTCAGTTTCCCGTCAAACTTAGCTTTGCCGTAACTATAAACAAAGCACAAGGACAGACATTACAGGTAGCACGAGTGCATTTAGAAAAGTCATGCTTTTCTCATGGTCAACTATATGTAACCTGTTCGCGTGTGTCTAATGCCCGGAATTTACAAATATTTACACCCAACGGAAAAACGTACAATATAATTTATAGAAATATCCTTGACTAATAATCTGCATTTTATATTTTCAATTGTTACCATTCCGAATTATTTATTTTCTTTATAGTGACATATATATTTTAATATTTGTTGTATTGATTCAATAAAATATACTTTGAAATTTGAAACTTCATTGCATGTAATAATTTTTTCAAATAGATAATCTCAGACAAGCAATAAAATATATTCTTTATATTGATCCGTTTGTACTATAATGATCTCTTATTGGATGGATTTAAGGCGAGCGAAGACGCGGGTAAAAGCTGGTAATATCATATATTTATTACATATATTTGATAGTTCAAATGCAAAATGCGAATCGTTGCATACATCGTGGCGTTGCAATTAACAAAATACTCCAAGAAACAGATTGATATGTAGTGTGCATTCAATATTTCAAAGAAACTGCATGTCGATGTCGCCAAGTTGAAATGAATTAGTCCAAAGGAGAGTTACAAGCTGACAGACAGGCAGACAGACAAGTGAAGCTAATAAAAGCGTGTCAAAAATCAATCATTAATAGATTTCATCAAAATTCAGACACTCCACGAACCTATTTAATTTTTTGTTTTACGTATTCATGAACTTCCTTTCTATAAAAGCATGTTAAGTAAACCGATGCATACTTACAAGGTACCGCCCTAATTGTGTAGAAAAGTAGCGGCCTAAACGTGAAAAAGATAATACAAAACCACTTCAACTTGGCTTGAGGAAGACCAACGCTTAGTGTTCTTTGTACAGTGGGAAAGTTGAGTGTACCATAAGTGTGATATGGCAAACGATTACATGTTGAGTGTCGTAATTGCACGCACGATTGACATTTTGTTGCTTCTTAGTATTGTTTATTCTTTCTTTATATCTTTTTTACTCCTTAGGTAGAATGTGTTTGTCTACCATATTACACATGTTTGTGTTATGTATATGTACGTATGTATACAAACGCAAATGCTTGGCAAGCCACATGATGAGTGCTTAGCAAAGTTGCCGTACTCACACTAATAGTTACTTTTCTCAGATTTTTCTTTACTTTTTTCTTTTGAAATATATCTTGTTTTCCATTTCTGCTTTCTTATTCTCTTTGCTGTTTTTGTTTTCAAGTATTATGAAAGGTATTAGGTTAAAAGGGCACTACATATATTAATACTAATGTACAGACATTGTATTCGTATAGCTTGTAATCAAAGGAATATAGAGAAGCCGCAGTGTGTAGCAGAGCTCACTGGGATATATGGGATACAGAAGTCAAGCTAGCGCTTGTCGAGGTTCTTCAATGAGACAGGCACAATCGAAACGTTAATTAATTAGGTCATCACACTTATTAGCTTTTATTAATTTTGGAAATATTTGAGCGCTTTCCATTTCATTCCTTGTGCAGAGTCGCACCTGTGTCATATATTAAAAAGCTCGAATGCAGATATATAAAAATGTAACATCTAACCAGACTTGTTCTGGCTAAACTGGTATGAAAACAGAACAAGTTCTTTAAAAATGAAATTGTACCAGTTAACAAATGTATAGCAGTACACCAGTAATAATAATGGGAGCAATTTCTTTTTTTCCACGGCATCATGAATTCCATTGGTCAAGAGTTTTCTGTTTCGCTGATTTGCTTTTTTGTTCCATATAAAAACGTAGGGAAAATGAAAGTTTTGAGTAAAAGTTAATAAAATATATACACGTAATTGGTTATGTTAGTGCCAGCATCAGGAATCCGACTAAAAAATCCATTAAATCAACACATTTAAGATTATACTATCTTGCTCTGCTTATACAATAATATCAACAAATTTCATATACGTCTGGATTTTATGGTTTCTTCAATAATTTCTAGTATTACTCGTATTTAATATACAAATAAATAGTGTTTGGTTTCAAATAATTGTTTAAGTTTTAGTGTTTGCTTTTATGGTTTTCATCTTTTTTGTATGAATTTGTCAGCTGTCTTCGAGAAATTTCAGATGAAAAATAGGGCAGACAACGGTTTGGTCGTAATTCGCATGGTAAGTGAAAAGAAATTACCCACTTTTGGCGCTGTTCGCTCTCAAAAATTTTTATGGCGAATTAAGTAGTTCGGCATTTATTTGGGGTGCGAATTACGATTGAGAGAGCGAACCACGTAATTGGCGTGCCGTGAAAATGCCGCATTATGTTCCGTCAGACACAGCCCTCTTTTATATCCTGGCTTATACAGCTCTAGAATTTACCCGCGACTTCGTCCGTATGGAATTTGTAAATGCCTATGATAAAGATTTAAGTTGGTTTTTAAGATATTTAAATTATATATATATAAAAATAGTATATGAAACATTTTAAGTACCAATAAAATATAATAATTTTTAAATAACAAGTTTGAATAAATTTGAAAATAAAATAAAATTCTATATATTTTTGCGAAAACTAAGTGTTTTACCTATCGCAGTACTTCTCTATAGACAATATTTTTTATTTTTCCAAGACGGGCTAGAATCATCAAGCTACACTGCAGCCTTATCTGAACCATGTCATATACAACTGGTCTTGGAAGAAACAGCTTTCTCTCAAGTCATCTCCTGAATATGCTTTGCTTATGGTTATTGCGAAGCATACTTTCAAGGCAAACTGCGCCTAATGGTATGAGGGAAATCCTTGTAATAAATACAGCTTCTCCTTAAAACAACTTGTTAGAACTGTAGCCTCGATTAGATTTCAATGCAATACTTCCACAAGTAATGTGCTGACATTGCACAATTTTGTTGGATTTGTATCGCGCAGTAACATAACTGGCGCTTCAAGTCTTAATTTCAATATATGAAGCTTTAGTGTATTGTGGAACTCTACTAGATAATGAATGACACCGTTGGTGTTTATTACTAAATCGACGGATTTATACTGATATTCGACCCCTTCAAATAATTTTAAGAGTATTTTTTTTTACCGAGACTTGCTCTTTTTTTTGGTGCACTTTCGTATAACCATTCGGGAGTAGTATTTATGCCCGAGTGAATTTTAGCTATAAGCTCCTCTAAAGCCGAAACAATTGTTCCTAATGCCTCCTATTATTATAGGAAAATTTCCTATTTTGAGCTCCAGGTCTGAGAACTATCCACCCGTGTTTCCTTATCAAGTTAAAATACACAAATTATTAATACCGATCAAATGCTCTCGCATTTTTGAATAGTTAAACGAAATTTCTTACTTAGAATGACGTGCAGAGGTGGAAAAACCTGATTTCAAGATTAATTATAAAAAGTCGGACCCTCTATGGCAGCAATGACTTAAATTTTGCGTTTGAAGTTATGCTTCGTGTATTGATAGCTGGCGTGGCACTTATTCTGAACGGCTCTCCACAAAATAGTCTATCAGAGTCAAATTAAAGTTGTGAACCGACCAGTTGACGTCACCGTTTCGAATATGCGATTTTAGAACATGGCGGGAAAAATATCGATTGTAAGATTTGCTGTGAGCCCGTCTTGAAAACACATATTGTCCATGTCATTCTCTTCAACATTTGGAAATAAATAATTTCTGAGCATGGCGCCGTAACAATATGCATTGACGGTAAGTATGTATATCGCATTAAAGAAGAATCATCAGAATTCATCAGAAATTAGGATTTTTCGGCACAATAACGAATCGAATTGGCGAACTCGCTAGACAAATCCCCAAACTGTCTTGAACCCGAGTTATTTCGTAAGAAATTTTCTGCAGTCCTATTCGTTATTATGGTCAAATCCTTATGTAATGGAAAATCTTAGTGAGTAGTAATCTTCATGGTACTCACAATGTCGGACACAATAAACACAAAAAGTAAATACATTTTGATTCATACCAAGGAATTTTTTCTTATTTGTATACACATCTATGTATTTATAGTTTCTTGTTTGGTGTTATCTCTAATATCCCATATACACAAGTTATAACCACAATAGTTCATACTTAATAGAGATTTATCTCAGATTGTAAGAGCTGCTACAAAGGTCCTCAAAAAAGAGCGTCAAGAATTGATCATTAGAAAAGGTGTGACCACACCAGACTACTTATATCTTTGCTGACCAGGCCAAAATAGACCGAGCTTGGTTGGGAATTTCCGACAGACCCACGATAAAACCCGGAATTTACAACATCTGACTACCATTTGTGTCGGTTTCTGCTAAACTGTCTTGTAGGCTAAAAAGTAGCCGAAGGAAGAGCGGCTAAAAATCAAGTTCTTCACCAATAAATCATAGAAGTTATACCCTGATGGAATTAAGAAGCTAACAGAGTACTGGCAAAATATCAGTAATTATGAGGTCAATATATATTTGATTAAAGTTAATATTCAACAAGAGATTTTTTTTTAATTAATGAATATATTATTTGATTTCTAGTTGGTAGAAAGTGGCTAACGAGTTCAGAACATCCACATATATGGTGCAAAGTGGACACGTGTGTTTTGATCCAATAGATTATTTACCATTCTCTTGGACTCTTTTATGATATTTAATAAGTTGTTTACTTTAGCAACATTTGTAGGTGAATTCTTCTTCCGTTTTTTATCCTCGTAGTATTTGAAGCTTCTGCAATGTCTTCGACACCGCCATCGGATGTCTACCTCGATTTGAAGTCTCTTCCTGAATATTCGGTTCCAATATATTTTACAGCTTCCAAGGAAGATTTATCCTATTTTGAAATATTTGTCTATAATACTCCCAGCCGAAGCATCAAACTTGCTTCCCCTTTATTTCCTCTTAGAGTGACTGTCCAAAATTGAAACGCTGCAGTCTAAGAAAAGTAGATACAACTCTCTAGAATTTTTGAAATTCTGAAGAAGGAACGACTGACTATTAACAACTCTACTGTCTATGTTCACTTAAGGGTAGGGCGGACAGCATTAATAATAATGCCGCCATCTTTAATCACTGGACTCAGCTTGAACAACGCACAATGGTATGACAAAAGGGTCTCTCAAATTGTTGTTTATACAGAACATCTTTATTTGAAGACCTATAAAGTATTGTCAACATTAAGATTATCTATTATTTTATTTACTGTTTGTCTTCAATAAAAAAATACAAAAACCAAAGAAGATTTCATAAAAGCATTACCTCTATTAAGGAGGGAACACTTCTCCAGTCTGCTGAATAGCAGTGAAAACGGAGTAACCGGATATAGTGAACCCGAAACCCCAATCGACGACGATGGAAAAGACGTTACACTACCTGACCATGAAGAAGTTAGAATAGCAATCGCTCGCTTAAAAAAAAAACAAAACGGCTGGAGCTGACGGCCTACCGGCAGAACTATTCAAAGAAGATGAAGAGCTGACAAGGTGCATGCATCAGCTACTTTGCAGAATATGGTCGGACGAAAGTATGCCCGACGATTGGAATTTAAGTCTGCTCTGCCCAATCCACAAAAAAGGGAAACCACAGTCTGCGCCAATTATAAGCCTCCTTAGTATCGCCTATAAGGTCCTGTCGAGCGTATTGTGTGAAAGACTAAAGCCCACCGTCAACAAACTGATTGGACCTTATCAGTGTGGCTTTATACCTGGTAAGTTAACCATTGACCAGATATTCACCATGTGCCAAATCTTGGAAAAGACCCGTGAAAAGAGAATCGACACCCACCACCTCTTCGTCGATTTTAAAGCCGCCTTCGACAGCACGAAAAGGAGCTGCCTTTACGCCGCTATGTCTGAATTTGGTATCCCCGCAAAACTTATACGGCTATGTAAACTGACGTTAAGCAACATTAAAAGCTCCGTTAGGATCGGGAAGGACCTCTCCGAGCCGTTCGATACCAAACGGGGTTTCAGACAGGGTGATTCCTTATCATGCGACTTTTTTAATTTATTGCTGGAGAAAATAATACGAGCTGCAGAGCTGAATAGAGAAGGTACAATCTTCTATAAGAGTGTACAGCTGCTGGCGTACGCCGATGATATCGACATTATTGGTCTTAACAACCGCGAAGTAATTTCTGCTTTTTCCGGACTTGATAAAGAAGCGAAGCGAATGGGTCTGGTAGAGAATGAAGGCAAGACGAAATATCTTCTGTCATCTCACAAGCAGTCATAACTTCGAGGTCGTAGATAACTTCGTCTTTCTTGGAACCAGCATTAACACCAACAACAATCTCGGCCTTGAAATACAACGCAGAATCACCCTTGCCAACAGGTGCTACTTTGGACTAAGTAGGCAACTGAAAAGTAAAGTCCTCTCTCGGCGAACGAAAACCAAACTCTACAAGTCTCTCATCATTCCCGTCCTGCTATATGGAGCGGAAGCATGGACGATGACAACATCTGATGAGTCGGCGTTAGGAGTTTTCGAGAGAAAAGTTTTGAGTAAGATTTATGGTCCTCTTCGAGTTGGCAACGGTGAATATCGCAGACGATGGAACGAGTTATACGATGACATTGGCTCGCTAGGCCATGTGGTCCGGATGGATACGAATACTTCAGCTTTGAAAGCTTTCGATGCAGTACCCGCCGGTGGAAGCAGAGGAGAGGAAGACCTCCACTCCGTTGGAAGGACCAGGTTGAGAAGGACCTGGCTGTATTTGGTATTTCCAATTGGCGCCACACAGCATAAAAGAAAAAGCGAATTGCGCAGTGCTGTTAACTCGACTAAAATCGCGTAAGCGGTGTCTACGCCAGTAAAGTAAGTAAGTATTACCTCTATGATTTCTGCGTTTAATAACTTCTCTTCAGAATTTGATTGAGTTTTCATTTAAGCTGCTCAAATCCTTATTTAAATCAATTTTAAAGTTCACCTAAATGCGTATACATATATGTAAGTATACTCGCTTATAAATACATAAATATATTTAGAATGCACATTGAAGTGCGCAACAGCGACTTCTTAACAGCTCAACCGGAAATTTTCACATTTGTCAGTTGCTCAAATTGTTCTCCGCCAATTCAACACTTTGGCGCGCACACACAGGTGCACATTCATAAGGTTCAAAGTAGTTCGAAAAAACCTGTCTGCCATATAATATTGCATTGTTGGTAATGGAGGAAATTTGCTCAGCTCGCGGTGATTTCGCTTACAGCCAGCCATGCAACTCGCAGTCACCTGTATTTGATGGTCGGTCGAGAATTGTAGAGTTGTGGCGTGATTTATCCTTGACTTGCCACCAAAGTTGGTGGAAAACATGTTTTCAGAAAATGACTGAAACCATAAACCACATAATTCACAGAAAATGCAATAAAGCGACCGCATCAATTGAATGGAAAATAAAGACGAAGGAAGTAACGTGCCAGGAAGTCAAACAGACGGGATAGTGTTGAAATACAAACTCACACGTAACCCACCGGTATAGAATATTTGTATTTGGGACAGCCATCGCAAATATGTAGGTATTTTTAAGTTTGCCTTTTAAGAATTTTGTTGGCTTATAAAAATAGTTTACGAAAATTTTTCATTACATTTCTAATAATATAGAAAACAAATAAATAAATTGACCTTTATCACCAAATTGAAAAATTTATTTAGGTATATACACATAATGGGCTCAAATCTTTTAAAAGAAGTGTACGAGCACAAGCTCAAACCTTTTCAGCTTTTTCAATGTTTTGAATTTGAATATTTCTTATTTGAATATTTTTACTTGATTCTCAACGCATTTCCCATGGGAGGATGGTATGGAAAGAAAAAGTCAGTCCATAAAATCTAACAGTACATTGAAAATAAAGAAAAGGATTTGTCAAACCATAGAAAAATCAAAATTTATATCTTAAATAAAAGTAGAAGAAAAGACATTGTTTACTTTTTGTTACATCAAAATAAAGTTCTCAACGAAATGTGTCACACCAGGAAATCCTTGACGTCAAAAGTCAAATGCTACTCGAGGATCGCCGTTGAAAGTGTTAGCAGTCTTAACAGCTTACCTCAGGTAATAACGACCAGCCAGCTCAGAAATATAAAATTGCTGTTGTCAACAAGTTTTGAAAAAAGTAGGCAATCGAAAAGTAAGTTCTCTCTCGACAAACATAAACCAAACTTTACAAGTCGCTCATTATTACCGTCTTACTACATAATGTACAATAGCAGTATGGTTCCATTAAGATTGTTTGTTAGCCTTATTGAATAAAATCCCGATTTTTTCAAAAATCTTTGTCACTGATCCACTTCCCGGAAAGAATACTCTTCACATAATGACTTAGGAAAAAGAGCTATTTATGTTCTAAATATTTAGCAATTCAAAACATATGTAGGATTTGTCTGAATAGATCGATCTGAAAGTTCACTTTCCGGAAAAAATTGTGTTCCCCATATGAATCTTAGAAAAGAGTCACCTCTGTACCGAATTTCGTGCAAATCGAACAGTTTAAAAATAATGTACGCAGAACACACCCTCAGTTTTAGATCAGTGCTTCTGGTTGTGGGTTTATACATCACTCATTCAGGGCAAAGCCCTTTATATATAGTAAAAATTACAAAAAGGAATATTGAAAAGGTAAATTAATTAACCTGAAATCGTGAATTATGTTTAACTAGTTTCAACCTTAGTACTTTGTCAACATATGAATGAATATGCATATGTATATAAATAATAATAAAAAATGCAAAAGTAAGGCAACATCATATTTCTGTCACCAGACACGTTTAGTGTCAAAAATTTCGATGCGAAACTTAATTTTTTGTATTATGTGAGCGCATACGATAACGATATATGATAAGTAGGCGTAGGCGCAATCTTTGCTTTTAAGCTACGTCTAAACAAAAAAAATATATATATTATACAAATAGCTATATGTAATTGGTGCTTTGTAACCGCTGAATCGATTTTCCGTCGAGCTCCTCCAACAATTTGTGGTTTTGCGTCTTGATGTTTTTCCAACAAATGGAGGGACCTACAGTTTATAATAAGCCGCCTCCGAACGGCTGATGGTTTTTTTATGAGGAGCTTTATTTCATGTCAGAAATACACTCGTAGAGGGGCGACCGCAATTAGAAAATTCTTTATTATCTGTATCTCACGTTATATAAATCCGATGGCGTTAAAAAGACGACACTTCGTACTAAAAAATAGTTTTTGACAGTTTTGTGATTGGTTTATTCAGTTTTGATTGAGCGTTCGACAAAGATGGACACTAGCAAAGCGAAAACATTTTATATTTTACAGTTTTTCGCAAAAACGCAAGCCAGGCGGCTGAAAATGTAAATAGCGTTTATGATCCAGATCCTATAACAGCCAATCACGCGCTTTTTACTTTCGTCGATTCCGTTCCGGTTATTTCGATATCAAAGATGCACCACGGACTGGAAGGTCAATTGTCGAAAATGTCGATAAAATTATGGAAATTGTCGAGTCCGACCGTCATGTAACTAAAGATTGCACAAAAACTGTTTGGAACCATTTGAATAAGGCTGGATACGAAAAGAAGCTCGATGTATGGGTGCCACACGAGTTAATGCAAAAGAACCTCATAAACAGAATTTCCATCTCTGAATCGGTGCTGAATCGCAACAAAATCGACCCATTTCTAAAGCGGTTGGTGACTGGCGATGAAAAGTGGATCACTTAGGACAATGTCAAGCGAAAACGATCGTGGTCGAAACGCAGTGAGCCAGCGGAAACCGTGGCCAAGAAAAATTATCTGCTGTGAACTGCTCCGATACGGCAAAACTTTTAACTTGGAACTCTACTGTCAACAAGTGGACTATCTGAAGGAAGCAATCGCCCAGAAGGGAGCAGCTTTGGATAATAGGAGAGGAATTGTGTTCTATCAGGACAACGCAACAAAATCGGCTGTTTCAATTTTTTGCTAATACGAATAAGAACGAGGGATGAGAGAGGCGTAGTGAAATTACTTTTAAAATGACAACAAGTTATCGAATAAAACGGCCTATGTTTGAGATAAATCGTATCATTATAACTATGGTAATTAAAGTCTTCAATTTCATGCAAAAGTAAAAGGTTTATTTTTACTACACCAATATATATTTTTGCGCTTTGAAAAAAATTTATTTAGTATTAAATATTTCCTATTTAAGCGAGTTATATATGTATGTGTGTATATGTATTTCATTTCAATATATTGCAGATTGCAAACTCATGCCAAAAATTTTATACATAGTACATATTTTTATGAATATTCATTCTATCAATGATAGCATATTTATTTATATATCTGTCCCATGTACATACTTACATATGTTATCAACGCATTTTCAGATATAAGCTACATATATGTATGTGTATACCTATACATAAATAAATATGCTTACATTTTTTTATATTGGCACTACATTTATTTGCAAACACGTATGTACATACATATGTATGTGTAAAAAGTCAAAAATGGTTTTTACAACCAATAAAAGAAAATAAGTCATGCGTAGTCGCTGTGAGTATAGTATTTATTACATAGTAGAAAAAAATTAAGAGGTTTTATAATATAAAATAAATTATTGGTCAAGAAGCTCGGTTGGACTTGTCCATTCAGCGATTGCCGGTACAGTAATATTAACCATTTTTTTTTTGTCAAAAGTAATATTATGTTGAGATTAAAAATGGGTAGCCGTGTTAGCCACAAAAAATAGTGACATTAATTTTATATTAAATTTTTTTTTTATCAAAATGCATCCTACTTTATGTGAAAGCAATGATGATAGCACTGTAATTGCAATTTTAAATAAGTACTGAAATTGTGAGCACTAGCTTTATGGTTAAAAGTGTGCTGCGTCCGACTGAACTTCTTCAGCTGCGCAACTCAAAAACAATATTTGAGAAAATATTGACAGAAACACGTCTCTGTGCATCATTTGTAAATCCACAAGACATTTTCCTGGCCACTTCATACTAAATTGCGTCTTATCAAGAACTTCATCAAAGCACTCAACCGTGAAGGACCAGCATTACAGTATTTAAACAAGTTGTTGAACAAATTGTCATATACAAAATTTTTGTCAGGCATGATATTAAAAGATAATGACCAACGGCTCTATTAAAAGCTCACCACCATCCAAAGACGATACGAACAATTTTGAGATGTGCGACTACTTTCGAACTCTAAAACGTGAGAGAGATTATAAGCAATACAAATTATTTAGTTCTCCATTTTATTAATTGTCCAAAATCGAAAGTTGATTTGGGCTGGGAGACAAGGACTTTCAGTTAACCCTGTTTACAAGAAAGACGCAAATTCATCATTTCAACCCATCATCTCTAAGTGAGGCATTATAATTGGTTCCAAATCTGTTAAGTATCTCGGTGAAATCCTTGTTAAAAAACTTAGCTGAAGAAAACATGTTGAAAGCAGAGCCAGTAGAGTGCTCCGCAGGAGAACTACTGCACCAAAATGGGGGCTACGACACTTGAAACAGGTGCAACATATCTGTCTGTTTCGTATAGCTGGCCCTAGAAATCATTTCTACAATAGGTTCATTTACATCCAAGTGCTATTTGAAGCAGCGCTAACAGTTAGCCTCCTAAATAATCTACTCAGTAGGATCAAGTCGGAATATATTATAAGTCACTTACTCCTTCTCTAGTAGGGAAGAATGGAAATTTGGCGATAACATGAAGATATCCATATTTATACTGATGGGTCTAAAAAAAAACAATAAAATAGCTTCAAACTCAATGACTAATGATAGACAGTCAAGCGGCAATTCATGCAATGAAGTGCGTCAATACAAAGTTCAGATGCATCAGAATATGCACAAAGGTAATTAATAGACTATCACGGGACGGACTCAGGCCTTTTAGCGCTTTCAAATGTTGCTTAAAACAGTGGACCATAGAAGAGCAATTAAGGTTTTGGAACAATTTCAACCACTAAGTTAATGTTGAGTAGTGAGTAGTGTGGATAGTGGGGAAGACCAAACTGTTACTTGTTTTAAGCAAAAGAAAAATTAGCAATCTTATGGGTATATTTACGGGACATCTACCTGTGAGATATCATACCCATAAGAAAGGTAAAATGGAATCGGCGATATGCAAAACATTAACAGATGATGACGATACTCTGGAGCACTAACATTGGGATTATCTGGCTTTCAGTCGATTGACATCTTCCACTAGGCTCCTAGCTCCAACCTCACAGAGGTTGGTGCACATGGTTGGAAGAAACCTAAAGATTTCATAAAATCATGGGAACTTTTTGCAAATGTCTAGTTAGGTCAGGTCCATTACCTCCCTCTTTTAATCAACCCACCAACCATTTATTTCAAAAACTAGAACCAACATTTGGTTGCCTAGATCTAAAACCATTTATACCTGTGTTACAAGGCAAATCTAAATTATGCCCACCTATTTGCTTTTCAATTTCGTGAAGTTAAGCTGAGAAGAGTAATTATCTGTTGGTTCTAAAAATACTGTTGACATTAATGCGACTTTCAAAATCTTCGGGAACCGTCCAAGTCGCTCTGAGTCATTCTGAGTCATTAGGTTTGGAAACAGAAAAACTGATAGATGTTTTGCAAAATGAGTTGAAAATCTATTTTTGAACTATCACTCATAGCTGAAGTATAAACAGATACGACTCTATTGATTCCTATTCTTAGACCAATAAATAATAGAATTGTTACAAATCCAGTGAAGCATTAAAGGTTTTTGTAAGTATGTAAAAAAATTACACTTTTTCGAGATTTTTAAAATATACAAATGCAGCCTAGTGAATTAGACATAAATACTAAAATACAAACAAATATACTTATAGAAATATATAAAGAAAGATGAAGCGAAAATTAATTCAATGATGCACATTTCAAAGGCCAAAATCAGATAACATGCAAGAAAGCATAAAAAGGGAAATACAAAATTTCTTTAAAAAATGTACTTCGCACAAAAATATGGATAAAATGCAACAGCAAATAACAACAATAGCAAGGAAAATGGAAAATATTTACAAAACTGCCTTTACAATAGACACAATTTAATGCATGCTCGGATTGTATAAAACTTTATTTCAGAGCAGAAAATGAGGTAATGGCAAAAGCAAGACCAATGCAGTCTACGCACATAGAAATACAAGCGAAATTTCAACAAGTGAAAGCCAAGCGCACAATAGAGCTTTTTTCTCATTTCATTTCACAATTTCTACTACTCGGTTAGTCATTTTACTTCTATACTCATAGTGGTTTTCCATTGGGTGTACATGAGCATGGAGCACACATTGGTTGAAACATGTTGGTAAATAACATTAACAAATATAATATATATACATATGTATGTATGCACTATGGTCAGTTTTTCCGCTATTGAGGACAAAGCTACACTTAGTTTTATAACTCTGAGCTCCTTCTCCAATTTGTATTCCTCGCATTCAAGTTTTTTCCAAAAAATGGAAGGTCCTAGAGTTTAATCTTAGGTAATTCCGAATGGCGGATGGCTGTGTATGCGCATTTTTTTCATGTGAGAAATTCACTCGGAGTGATCGACATTATCGCAATTAGACATTTTTTCTATAATTATGGATGTTAGACTGGCTTGGCTTCGAAGCCATGAATCTTCATACTCCCAACTACTCGACCAACATGTAATACAATTTAAATTTATAGTCTTCAAAAGGGTATGATTCGGAACACAGTGCGCTGCAGACTTAATACTCGCACATATGTATGTATGTACAAAAGTTGAGATTCAAAAGTTCGATCTATAAGTAATGAAATTAACAAAAGGGAATGCTGATAGTTCGTAAGGAGTTACATAAATAAACTTGACCGAAATCCATTATTATAGCAAATAAGTCTTCACCTCAAGTAGTTTTTTCTTTATACCTTATTCGCAAACTGTTTGGTCGAAAAGATGTGCTGAAATATGTATGCATGCGGCAGATAGGAAGTTAATTCATGGGTAAATACAGAATTGTTGCCGCAGCACAAATACTCACTCACCGGCACGTCTACACATGTAAGTACATATATTAGAGAGGTAACTTACATTGAGAGAAATTTCGCTACCTTAGGTTCGGAGAGTGCATATGAGCATTACATGCTTTTGCGGACCTACATATACGAGTATAAGTAATATTTGACAGACGATTTTCATTAGCTCTCATTAAATTATTTAATATTTGCTCTGTGCCTGCCAATTTAGTGGCACCTAAACCATTAGGAGACCGTTTGTTATATAATACTACCATAAGCTTCTAAACTGTGGTCTTGATAAACATTTTCAATTTAAAGAGTTTTATGTGTGCATCTTCTGGGACATCGTCCCAGAAGGTCCCACTTTGCCTGTACCTAGTTGAGCCCAATCTGGCTAGCTCATCTGCTTCATCGTTACCTAGAATGCTCCTGTCTCCTAGAACCCATTACAGGTTCATTGCGGGGTAGGTTGTTAGCTCTACTAACGGATCATGACATTATTTCACAATCTTCTAAGTACATTAGGTCGAGTAACAAGTCATCTATTATATTTGTATTAAATTGATAGTTAGAATTATCCGCTTTATGTGCCGTTTTGCTCGATAACTTTTTGGCATTTTGAAGGTAATTTCCTAAACCATCTCTCATAGGAAACCTTGTTCCTTCTATTGAGGCCAATTCTTCACCAATCACCATAGATAATGGTAATCAGTGGGTGAGAGGTCCGGACTTTAAGTTGGCGAGTTATTATCGATGTGTGTCGAATCAGCTGTCTGGCGTTGTCCTGATGAAACACAATTCCCCTGCTGTTGACTAAAGCTGAGCATATCTAGGCGATTGATTCCTTCATACGGTACAATCGCTGGCAGTATACATCCGAATTACGAGTTTGGTCATAAGGTCATAGGTTGTAGTGAATTATTCCTTGCCAATCCCACCAGGAAAACCTTCCTGGCCTTCAATCCTGGTTAGGTACCGTTTTCGCCAGCTCTCTGGCCCTCCACCTGGATCGTTTTCATTTGACGTTGCTGTTAGTGCTCCACTTTACATCACCAGTAACCGATTTTATTACGATTCAGCAGCGATTCTTAAATAAAAATTTGATCCATGAGATTTTTTCCTTAACTCTTGTGGCTCCTATATATCGAGCATCTTTCAAGTGGTTTCAAACTATTGTGTTTGCAAGTTTTAGCTCCTGGGCAATCAAAACAGTGCTTGCATGATGGTCAAACTCGATGATTTTTTATCAACCCTTTCGACAATTGGCCTCCCACACCATCTTTTAAATAAAAATTACCGGGACAAAATCGACGAAACCAAAATTATGAATGCTACAGTATCAGGACCATAAAGACTCTTCATATAATCAGCTGGCTAACTTGCGTATTCGCCGTTATAAAAAAAAATTGTAAAATGTAATGTATTTTCAGTTTGCTGATGTCCGTCTTTGACATGCGCTACTTCGACTGAGATAAGAGATCAACACTTTTCCCATTACTTTTTTTTGTACAAAATATCATCTAGCGTAATCCAATCGCACTTATAGAACTTGAGATACAGATCCTTAAAGCCATGCCTTGCAAAAATAATAGATGACTTCTTACATGATATATATGTATATATTACTTATTGTGAGCGCCCTCTTAAAAAATATGACAAATATGTGTTGCAATATGCTTATCAAGCTAACTACTCTTACTACTCGTAAAGTCCGGCAGCCTTGGCCGCTGCAAATGCGCAAAAGACCATAAATCTTCCAGAAAACCTTTCTATCAAGAACTATGAAAGGCGTTTCAATAAATGTTGCCAATAATAACGTTTCTGCCCTATAAAGTACTGCAGGAGTAATCAGTGACTGTTTGCCGAGCGGGATCATGGATAGACGAAATGGTGACTTGAGAGGCAAGACGCGAATGTGCTCATTGTTTGTTTAATGTCAGGAGATAATTCGTCTTGATCTAGGTTACTTTAGACATTACGATCTTTTGAATATTGTACCTTCTATATTTATTTACAGCATTATGTTGAAGAAGTCACCTAGAGAGGGACATTTGGAATGAGACCTTGTTTGGCCTCGAATGGCTTGGAGAGATTTAACTTGACTTTTGATGTTTTAAGCAACATCAATTTACACAGCCGTATACGTTTTGCGAGAACAAATGGCGCAAAGAAAGTTTCTTTTTATGCTATCGAGGTAGCGAGGTACCCTTAAATTCGACGATGGGATGGTGTGTGCTGAAGGTCTCATGGGTCTTTTCCAGGTAGACATGCCAAGCCTAAATGCACACTGAGAAAGTCCGTTAAGATCGCTGACGATCGAAGGTCTAGTAGTAAGGTTTTCGACGGAAAACTAACTTTATTGTCAGAGTTATTGTGGATTACTTTATATTTGCCCGACGCCTTCCAGTATAGCCAATTATTTTTTTAGGATTATCAGTTTTTCTGGCCTCGCTTTATATCTCTTGGCCTAATCTTCTAGAAATTGCATTGAATTCGGTAGATAAAACTTTTTATTTTAATTTTTTGTGAAATATTGGACTTGGAAACCTATTTAAGAGTATACACTTGAATAAAAAAACCGAAATAATCCGGCTTATATAACATGGGATTGTAAGGGTGTTAAATTTCTTACACAAAAAAGTTTCAATGTTATTCCCAATGCCTGAACAGAGAAATGGTAAATTATCTATTCAGATCAACCGTGAGGTGAACAAGGTTATCATCGTCCACGATTCTGCACCAGATGTTAAGGCGGATGTGAGCGACAAGAATTTGTAATTGCTAGACATAATTATTGACATTGGACTAAACAGCTGACTTTTCCAAGTTTTGGCGCTTGACTACTATATGTTCAATGATCTACCAGATCTAAAGACGCATTTTGTTGGCACTATGCCAATTAAGACTCTATATTGTATACTGAGTAGAGTTATCTCACCATTTTTGCGTAGACTGTGGGCTTCCCTTCGTATGGATCATATACGAGGAGATTAACAAAACTTCGGTCAGTTGGTGACTTCCAATTTGTATTTGTTAAATCTAAAAATACGAAACCCTTTGCAATTAATTTATTAGTATTCCTTTCAAATTTTAGAACGATCGGCTAAAATGGAGACGAGAAAACGCAAGATAGCTGAGGATAGGTCAGACGAAATTGCACCAACAAAGCAAACAGAAATTCGCTATGTGATTCTCTTCGAGTTTCGGCATAATTTACAGCCAATACATATATTCAGTGAATGCCAAATTGTATGTATATAGAACAATTGCACAGTCCTTAAAGACTATTCACAAGTGGTTCCGAAAATTCCAGACCGAATATTTTTCCGTAGAGGACGAGCCCCGAGAAGATCGACTAAAATCTTCCACTGATGACGTCACTGTGGCTCTGGTGAAGTCCAAAATTGACGAAGACCCACGATTGAGATATGTAGGAAATGATTGCTAATGGATTGGGTTTGAATGCCATGGCTGTATCGTGAATATTAAGTAATCATTTGGGATACATGAAGAAATCTGCTCGATGGGTACCACGAAATTTTAAATAATACCCAAAAAGAGGCTCGAGTGCATTTTGCTCAAAAGTTTCTTCTTTGTAGAAACGACTACGTTCAATTTAAAATTGTTGTCATTTGTTCCCTTAACAAACAATGCTTTGCTTTTCCTTTTAATTATATTTCTTAATTTATTTATTAAAGAGAATACATTATTTTAAATTTAAGTGTTAACTAAAGAACAATATAAAGTAACTTAAAATTGTTTTGTAATGTTTCAAAGAAGCCTTTTTTGTATTCATGAGATCTGTAGATTAAATTATTCTTTAATCCACCTTTTTTTACATAAAAATAATAACTTAAAGTATTAAAGTAATAAAGTAATAAAGGTTTTTTAATTTACCTTAAAGATTTGAACAAAAGGCAGAAAGCTCAAATTTGTACTCCTCACAGATATGTTTTTGGCATTTCCCCACAAGATGCCTTTGTCATTCTGAGCTTTAGGGAAGAACAAAATGCACATATTTTTCGTTTTTTATGCTGAACAATGAGAAACATTCCCATCCACACTTTCAATATTATCAGTTAACATTAACTTCACATTTTCACTTGTAAACGTTTTTAAAGTACTGATTTTGAGTCTCTTTTCTAAATGTTTTTAACTAGTCCTAGCGTATAAACTTTTCATAAAATTAATGCGGTTCAGTGGCTTTTGTCCCAAAACAAACTTATTGTGAACATATATAACATAGGCATTTATGAATGTTATATTTTAAATTCCATAAAAAAGACACATTGTCCACCGATTTATTTTTCGAGAGGGGCTCAAAGTGCTACATAATTGGTCAAGTGTATTAACACCGCCTTTCATTGCATTGTAGAATTCAATCATATAAGGCTTGTTCGTTTTCTCATTTATGGTTCCTTCTTCGTTGCATGAAGATAATAAGTAAACCAATTTCGAAGGCTTTGGCTTACACGAAAGAAGCGTATGTTCATTATCACACCAGAACATCCCTGTGCCGCTTTAATGACCCTTAGCTGGAATTTCTCGCTTGTCCAACCGCAATGTGCTTGTATGGTTCTTTAAGAAGTGACTTAGCTAATGGAATTGAAGTGAACCAGTTGTCCATAGTTATGTTTCGATTTGTTTCATGTACTGACTTTGTTAACTCCTTCACGTAATACTCTCCGAAAGGCAATCTTGGGGTTTGTGAACCTTTTCCGAGGTATGGTGAAACATCCGCCATATAATTTGTGCTGCTATCACCCAACATGATTATTTTGATTCCATACTTTTCAGGTTTGCTGATCAATTACATTTTAAAATTGCACCTTCCTCTAAAAGCCAATAACTGCTCATCAATAGTCAAGTATGGTCCAGGTGTATAGTTATCACGACATTTTTGTATGCAAATTTTCAAAGGGGGGAAGTTTGTCAGCAATTAATTAAGGTGTATCGCTTTATCATCAAATCGAAGGCAAGACATCAAAAACTTAAATCATTTTTGAGACATGGTTGATAGATACTTCGGTCCAGCATAAGAAAAGTTCATTGTAAGATAGGTGATTGTCCTTCAACGCAGCTGTCAACGTAAACATCATCTTCTTCAAATGGTTCAACAATGTGTTTGTAAGGACGGGTTGGTGCTCGGATTTGATGTACAAGATTTTGACCGTAGAAGTGGGACTTGGCCTTTTAAGTTGGCCATTTATGACGATTTTTTCCGCGAAGAATAGTTTTTGTAAAATTTATTACACGGATTTTTTCATTTAAAATGTCAAGCGGAATATCATCCTCATCTAAGCAGCTTTCTGTAGAATATATAGTGTCAAATTTACTTTTCGCATCGCTTTTTCCATTACCTTCATCTTCACTGAAGTCATCGAACTCATTGCTTAACTCAAGAAAATTAACAATTTTATCGGCTTTTAAAAACTTGGTGCTCATTGTCATTTTAAAACCAATAATTTGTATCTAAAAAAATCTAGAATTCCTTTTTTTTACCTAATACTTACACGACAAACAACGAGTCACACATTTGCACGCTTCAACAACTCAGCCCCGACTAGAGCTGTACCGAAAATCAACACAAATAATAAAAATCGAATTAAAAAACTATCGTCGTCAAATCAACGAAGAGGATCCTGCCAGGGTAAAGTACAATTCAAAAACCAATTGGAGCAAACCCTCCCATAAAATCTAAGCAACAAAAATTATCAGCAAAAGTAATGATGTTAGTTTACTTCACCCGATCTAAAATTGTATCTGCTTTTCCACACCGAAGAGTGCTTACCAAAAGTTTTCAAAAACTTGTTGGAAAACAGAAAAAAAGAGGATTTGCGACGCTACTTTTGACATCATGACAAGGCGACATCCCACACTGCTGAAATACCGAGTAATTTTATTGCGATCTGTGGGATCGAAGAAATATGTCCAACACCATATCATTCGGTTATAGCAGCTTGTGAGTCCTGGATATTTCCAAAAGTTACAAAAAAAATTTGAAAGGAAAGGTTTTAATAGCAACGAACTTAATAAGTTTAAAAGCAAGGTTTTGAAGAATATTTTCAAAAGTGGATCTATATGCCTAAGAAATATGCCTAGAAATCGACGGCGCTTATGTAGAGAAAATAAGAAATGACAAAGATTACGAATAAATAGAAAAAGAAGGTTTTTAATTTTTTTTTCTGGTTAATTTACCGAACTTTTGTTAATCCCCTGGTATATACAATTGCTTGCAATACTTTCATCGTTTCATATTCTGCAGATGAGTAAATAAGTGCACTTTATTGCATCTCAACAAATGTACTGAAAGCAAATAAATAAATTTCAGGATATATGGTATTTAAACCAATTAGAGGTTTTATTCAAAATTAAACTGATTGGTCTGCCTAAATGCTTTCATATATACCAATATATAAACAAATCTGCGACTTTTAAATTTGCCAAAGACAAATCAATAACCGTTCATTCTTCCAAGTTGGCACAACAAAATATTGCTAGATCGTACAATCACCTTGAAACTGAACTTCTATGTCATATCATAATGCCGCATTTGCTTATGTCGTGCTAAACTCATTGTATGGTCGAGGTTATCACAAATACACATTCTATGTGCACCCAGGGAAATCTCGCTTTACACTCGCCACAAACAAATGCAAGGATGTGACTTGCAAACTTTGTATTGTATTTACGTACATAGATGTGTATATTTGAGTGCAACAACACGGTCATGTACCCCATGGGCTTAATCATAGCGGAAATACAGGTTTGGTCAACACCTCCACAGTCACTTCAATTGACTGTCAATGGCTACATCTGAATGCACTACTGACAATTCTAACTTACAGATTTTTGCTTTTCAGTAAGCAAATTGAATTACTCAATATGCCAAAAGGAGAGATAAGAAGCAATAATATGGAAAATGAATGCATGTAGCACGCTCGACTGGAGGGACCGGGAATACGAAAATAGAAGTGACTGCAATTCAGTACAGCGGAACTACCTACGGATGTATGGAATGATTAAGTGCAAAGTATTCAAAGATAATTCGATAATACTGTCTAATATTTTCAAAAAATAATAATATACATAAAAATATTTTAAATTAGCATAAAATCTGTAAATTAGTTTAAGAGGGAAGCAACAATTTTTTCTTTATGAAAACTTCAAATTGAATTTCCAATAATACATGAAAGTTATAGTTTAAGAGCCCACTGCTGTGAAGCATACATACAAAACCTGAAACATTGTCGCACATGTCACTAACATTGGTAAGAACGATGACGTTACTAATAATTTTGAGCAGTGGTTACTTTGGCAGATTACAGCTAACAAACCTGAAAAATAGCACCTCAAAAATATTAAAGTATAAAGGACAGGTTTTGGATATGCCAAATGACTTCTAAAACAATTTCACTCACTGTCTGATAGTTGCTATGGTTCAAACTTTCTGGCGGACATCCCCAAAACTCTCTACGGCTAGGACAATTATATATGTTTGAAATTATGTGTGGTGAGTCAACTGCTGTAGCAACAGGTAGTTTTGGCACAAATAGTTGGTGTACTACTACCCTCTTTTTTACGTTTCAGAGGACGGCGAGGAACTATTCCCTCTTCTATTTTACGACAGATTAGGTATTTAGAGGTGGTGAGGCACTACTGCCCCTCTGTGCTACTCTCCCCCTTTTTAAAACGTCTGATATTTAGAGGCAGTACTATTTCCCGCCTTGTAAGGTAGCTGTATGTATATATTATTTTCCTGTTGTTTTTTAAATATTATATTGTATTACTTATAAATGTATTTTTTACAATACCGGGTTGAAGTCTTAGACAGAGTTCTTTGGTCAAAAACGCCAATTTATCTAAATTTTAACGTTAGCGGACAGCGGCAGTGATGAATAAATTAACTTGTCCTTTACTGCGATGAAGTTTCATATATATATTATATTATGTATACATGTATAAATATTTATATGTACATGATACTATGTACAAATACATGTGTCATTATCCTTTTCGATTATTTTGCGAATGTAAATCAAAAAAACTTCTATAATCTTTTACACGATGCACTGTTCTCCATAGCATGCTACTCAATAGGCTAATTCGGCTGCCACGAAATTAATAATTAAATAACTAAGATTCCAGTCATTACTCTTGTAGTGTCGGGGAAAGGTGACCGTACTGCTATAAAGAAGACAGAAGAAGATTCTTCGGGATAGAAACCGTAAAATCAAAAAGTGTAAAGAATGTGTCGTCCTAAAGGCAAGGTTTAATATAAGTGTATTATAAAAATCTCCTTTAGGCTATAAGCTTAAAAATTAGACCAGCCTTGAATTAAAAAATCAAATTAATGAATAATGGACGCTCTAGTAAACATTAAATAAATATTTAAGGCCAGAAGTGATCAGTCTCAATAAGATTTATCTGGCAAGAGAGCCAATTTCAGTAAATAGCCAACAAAAACTGGGTTGTGGAAGCAAAATACATTCAAAATTTATTTGATTTATTTATTTTTATTATAAGATACAATATAAATCGTTGAAAGTTGATTCCAATGATCTAACCCCACTAATGGTAAAGATCTAATAAAATTGCGAGATTATAGCGGTATAAATTTGATATGTTTAGGAAATTTGGATTCAAATAACAATAATTTTTTTTTTCAGAATATTAGTCGATTGGTCTCAAAGATAAGAGCAGCAGATCAGTTGAGTATCTCAACAGTGTGGCGATCGGTCATAACATATACATTAACGACACCGGAGAAAGTACGGTAATAAATGAAATATACACTTGCTTAATTTAATCTTTATTCGTATGTATTTGGATTTTTTTTTTTTCATTAAAATACAAGGTAAAAAATATTAATGCCAACAAGAAGATGAAACTAGTTTCATTTTCCGAGAAGCCGCCCATGGGGTGAAGGATCTGATCGTGAAAATTTTAGTCTTGTGGGATTCACGTTTCCAGGACATGCAAAGCGTCATACATCTTTCCAGAAAGAAGGTTGATTTATTTCTATAAGTTATGAATAATGCTAGATCATCAATAAATTATAGCAAAAATCAAATAATAGCTCAATAAATTACTTAACAAAAGTATTTAGAAAATTCTCTAAAAAATGGAAGTTTATGTTCAATAATTCATTAAAAAATCACTTATTTTCTTACATATACTTATACATATATATGTATTTCGAAATATTAAAAAAAATTGCAAAATTATTATTTAAAATATTTTTAAATGGTTAGCCGCAGTAAGTTTCGGAATAACATAAGTTATTTTAATAGTCCCATCTAAGGTGATTAAAATCTAATTAACTTAGTGTTGGAGTGTCATTGAGCATTCATGATATTGAGATGATATTATTTATTCACAACATCAGAATATTTTTATGTACGCAAAAACAAATATAATCTGCAACAAGCTTCGGAGAACACAATAAGGTTGACGCCGTGTTTCATAATAATACAAAACGAAAATACACGTATATAGAGAATTTATTGATTTCGATGTTTGAAGAAAAGAACCAGAATTGCTCAAAACATAGAATACAGATCTGCTCGGCAGTTATGCCGCCGTAATCGGTCATCGATCTTTAATCCAAAGTCCTGGTATAAATACGCAAAAGTACTTAACTCATGACAAGGCTTTGTGCTAAATTCTTGATCCATCACATATAACAGATACTTGCATTAAAGCTTACAATTTGAATAACAACTTATAAGTTATCGTACAAAAAATTTGGTAAATATCGCATTTAAGACCCTACCTAGCAGAAATTAAAGATACCGAGTAGGCAGAAATGAACTGGAGAAATTCAAAAAGTAAAGCAATAAAATAATGGAATTATATTAGAAGCATTAAAGAGGAGAAGTGAAATGAGTTAAATTGTAGCCATGAGCAACACTTTGCCACACAACACAGAGTTCCTATTCCCATTCCCCTCGCAACCATTCTGCACACATTTTCTCTAAGCGCAACTCCGAAAATAAAGCAAAAAAGGACGAAATGCATAGAACAATAGCATTTAATAGGGTAAAACGTCGAATGCAAAGGGATAGCAACAGAAAAACTCACACAGCAATGCTGAAATTTATACCATTAAAATAATTTTTTATGACCAACTTAACTGATAGCAATTTTAGTACTGTAGCGATTATAAATACGCGCATGATGTCGTGAAAGAGCTTAAGCTGTCAGCAAGAAGCAAGTGGCGATTTGAGCCGTTGCATACTACAATAGCATCCAGATATGAACTAGAGTGCTACCAATGATATGTAAGTAATAAAGGGTTTACCAAAATTACCGCGGGATGCAAATTAAATATAAAACACAGTTTTTAGTCTTTTGATTGTATTTTTTTTTTTTTTTTTTTTTTTTGAATCATAACAAACAGAGGATGGGGCTATTTATGGAATAACAAATCGGGCAATGGTCTTAACAGTTTTTCATACTCATACGTATTTGTTCGTCTGCTGCTTCTAAATGTGGCTGAATTTCATTGATGTAACGTTGAAGTCTAATGATGTTAAATCACACGATCTAGGGGGTCAATTCTAATCACCAAAACGAGGGAGTAAACAACCTGGAAATTTCTCATGCAGTAGTTAAAGTGTTTCAGGATTATGACATGTGGCAAAAATAAACCACATATTGGCCACATCAATATCATTAAATTTTGTCAAAAAGACTGGGTTATTGATTTACCATCATAAATTCAAAAAGTGTGGACCAAACAGTGACTCGTTCTGAATTCATTTGAGTTCCGAGAATCACCCATAGGTTCTTAGAATCCCAAAAACGGCAAATTTGGCGACCTAGCGATGTAAAAATGTGCTTCATCGCTTCGGATAATTTGGATCGAAAAATCAGTATCCATTTGTTGATGCTCAATAATCCATTCAACAAACTTTCTTCTCTGTGCATGGTTATTAGGCGTCCGCATTAATGTTGTAGTCTCTAGTGAGTATAAGCTGTCGACGACGTCGAATTGAGGTACCTGAATTGTCACCGACATTCTCACGCATTGCTTCTATATTGTCATTTAAAGGACTTGTTTTTGGACGTTCAGTATGTTTGAAGTCTAAAACGGATCGTTTCTACCTTCACATCTGACTAATTGAAAACACTCTTATATCCAAAGATTTTCTATGAAATTTTCCAACTTATGATGCCAAACTTTTATTATTATTGAAATATTGTTAAACTGATAGCTGTCGATCTGTTTTTAGGGCGGTCAACACTTTATTACATAAATGGCGGCAAATTTAAAGCTAGCGTTAATTTTGGAATACCCTACACTTTTTCAAAATTTCCCTGCAGCGAAATAACTTGTATAAAAAATACCGCAGAAAATATGATACTTAACTTCGTAACAGAAGCAAAGGCACACATAGCATACCACCCGCCACACCCTTTGACTAGTAAATTTGACATAAAGCCCTTAATTGTACTCTGTAGCTTGCCTGTTGGTTGAAGAGTAGGCTTGCCAAACAAAAATTAAAACGGAAGTAGAAGGAGGTGAATGCTCCTATTCATAAATTTCGTTAGAATAATTGCATCAGCGTTAATGCCTTCTCTGAAATCAAACAATAACTGAAAAGCAATATAAGAGTATGGTGAACGGAGAGACGTCTGTTGGGAATTCTGAGAAGCTGACCTAAGAAATCTCAAATTCTCGTCGGAAGCTGACGGTTTTTATCATGGAAACACACAAGGCAGTCCACCTTTATCAAGCTTAGTTGTAATCGAGCTAGTCGAAGTTAAGAGCATACAGAAGGAAGGCCTGTTGAGAGAAATTTTTGATATGTAAATGTTGCCTATGATTGTACCGTCAAAAATAACGAAAGTTATACAATTTTTCATTGATTGGATTTTTTGAAATGGGAGCGGAAGTATTGCGTTGAGAATTTCTCATCGGTGAAGAGTTCACGCTTCTAGACCATAAAAGTGGTTTTGAGACGAAAGTAGCTGTTATCAAAGAATCGGTAGGTGGATGTACCACATCAAGTTGAGTTTTATGTGAGACATGATAACATTTTCCCAGATAGCCAATCGGCTATTACGTTTGAATGGAACTATTATAGACTTTTATATGTACTGCGCTGAGTTTGTGAGATTGAGGCTAAAAGTTACAACTCAAAGGAGTTAACAAATATTGACATCAGGCGATTGTGTTGATTCAGGCAAGTGACCGCCAGGGATGGCTCTAAAACTCGCACGATCCTGGGGGCAACACCGTCGGCCAATAGTGTGAGATAATGCTTGTTTTATCGTCTAATTCATGCTAGAAAAAGTCATTAATAATGGCTCTGTAACGTTTCCCATTGGCTGTAACATTATTGCCGGCTTTATTTTTAAAGAAATATGGGCCGATGATTCCCTCAACAAAAGTGAGCTTCATAGTTGAACAAAATTTTCATATGAAAATCGGGTTCGATGGTCATCTTGTTTTGGACTCATTTACCGAACGGGCGACGCGGACGGACTTATTCGGGTCTTCTTCAATACCATGTTCCACAGCAGCAATAGCGTCTCCGGTGCGTCCTGAACATCACCTTCGATGTTGGTAGGAACAGGACTCGAAGCCCTAACCTATTGGTAACCACTTGGCTATTGCGGTCACCGACGTGGCTCACAGATATTATGAATTAATCTACGTTCCCTTAGATTTTAAATGTATATTAATATAAGTTCAGAGCCTTTTTATATTTAGGTACATATATAGGAATCCACGAAATTCACTTAATTCAGTAAGCATCTTTAAGGTTCATTTGCAAGAATGTATCTATTTCTGTTTTCCTGTCAGCCTGTCATGCGTATATATTTTTTATTTTTTCCCAAAGTATGGTTCTGACATTTATTTAACAAATATTGTTTATTAGTTTGGTTGTATACATTTTTATAAATCATTTAATTTTATGTCGAATTTGACAGAAATTGTCCGATAAACTTTTACTCCATTTCCGCAATGTGTCTGTGTACTGCCAACACAAGGGAGTAGAATTTGCCGCATGTAAAGAGCAATAAACGTTAATTTAATACCTGCCAGAAGCATGTATTTTTGGTTGTTATTTGTCATACGAGTTCTATAAGCTATGCTGGGAATATAGTCACAATTTTCTTTCATATTCCGATCTATAATTATCTGTTTTATATTGAAATGCCATTCAAAATGCTTTCGATAAAATCTATCAGAATATTTTGAGCTTATTAATACTACTTTTAAATGTATTAAAAATAAGTTTACTTTCAGCACTCACTTTTGTCAAAATAGAAAACATCTCAATTCATTTATTGGCGGATTGAGATGGTGCAACTATTTATTCCAAATGGATAACTCAAGCACCACGACAAGCAGTTGAGTAGCTTTCACGAATTTAAATTGAAATGTGCTTTTCAATGCTGAAATGCTGTCAAGTGTGTCTTTTAAAACCTTTAAACAACTCAAAACCGCCGACACCGATGGAATATTTCACGCCCATTTTGTGTCAGACCTACTGACATAAAGATTCGCTGCGGTATACACAGGTAGAGCATGCTTGGCTCTACGGAAATCATACAGGTAGAGTATCCTAGCAACATTCGTGCTGAAAAATAAGGTTTTTCAAACTTTGGATCAAACAACAAATGTCCAGCGAGTGTTTGTCACATCCGTGATTTAGCCATGCACATCTGATGTTTGTCTGTCTGGCCGTCTGTTTAAAATACAATATACAGCTAAATATGTTGGCAACCGCAATAGCCGAACGGTTAACATTGCGTACTGCCGTTCTGAAGGCCGGGGTTCGGGTCATTATTCAACCAATAACCAAAATTATAGGAAATTAATTTTTCTAATTGCGGTTGCCACAAAGCGGGGAACGCCAAGCCATTATGAATATATTTCTGACATGAAATAAAAACGCTCTCATAAAAACCCATCGGCCGTTCTAAGGTAACTTAAAATAAAATGTAGGTTCTTCCATTTGTTAGAAAAACATTAAGATGCTACCACATATTGGAGGAGGAGTCCTGCTGAAAAATACATAGTCCTTATTTAATAGACTGTTTTAGGCCAGTGCCTACAGGAAAGCACTGCTCGAGCAATTCGAACTTTCTGGAACATTTTGAATACAAAATTTTTCTTTTCTCCCAGAACCTTTTTCTATAATTCTAATTTTATTTATGCAAAGTGTAAAACTCATTGAAATACTAAATAAATTTTGAAAATGAAAATTGAAATTTGAATAATTTTAAACAACCAATCAAACGAGAATCGAGCCTCACACACTGCTCGATACCCGAGTATCAAGAGCTCTAGTTTTGATCTAAAAAGCCTGTTGTTTTAATAAGGATATTTTGCATGACTACCTTTCAACCACTGAGAAGAATCCCCGTTATAATTAATATGTGCAATATAGTGGTTAAGTTCGCCCTTAATTTTTTCTAAATTAAGTCTAACTTTGATTAATTTTCGTGTTTAACAATCTGTGCCCTGTAGAACTTTTTTTTGACGGAAAGTTTTTTTTTATATCCACTAAAATTTGGACCTTCGATTCACAATCAAGCTGAAATTTTGTTTTTTTGTTTCGTGAAAGGTAAGCGTTGTAGCACTTTTGGGGTTCCAAGCTATCTTTTTTGGGAGCAGCTATTTCTTAACTACTTGCGAATTTTGTGTTGGTGTTTATTAATACAGTGAATTTTCGTAATAGAAATTTAAATGTTGGTAGAAATGGTACAAAAGGTGCCGGAGTTGATTGATGATCAATTATTTAACTTGTTTGAGTAAGTAAGGTGAGGAAGTGACAACCAAACCAAGTGACGACGAGAACGACGACTTTAATGTGGTAAAACCCCTTCGCTGCATTTGAGGATGGCTGATACTGTAACTTTTTTAGAAATTAATGCTGTAGATGTGCAAAATATAGTACAGGAATCTGAACGAAGCAGGAAAAGCTCAAAATGACGTCGATGGTCATTGCCTACTATTGAAGACATAGCATGCATATCGGGTGAGAAAACACAATTTGTTGTTCAAGTGACATATTAATAGATATCCAGCCAAATAAGATTACGTGGCGACAGCAATGTATGCGTCAACGAAATATCTTTCCGAGGCAATTCTTCGATGTCAGCTAAAATAATGGAGCTAAAAGAAACCCAGGCATGCAATGTCGGACTTGACAATTGGTTGGATCGAGACAGTAGGAAAATATGGTGAAAATGCAGTGACAAAAACCAAAAAAAAAATTTTTTTTTTCACTTTTTCTCACTCTACAGGTAACCGAGAGTTTCAGCTCTAAATCGGATACATATTTGAATACGTGAGCCACAGTTCATTTAGAACTTCATTTGTAAATAATTGATATATTTAAGTTAAGCCTTATACGGCATCCGCAACATTTTTGGAAATTTCACCTTTTTAAATACTTTAAATTTTCCAGTCATTAGGTCATTCGAGGGAGATAGTTACGCCATATTGCTATGACCCACCTGTATCATTGGACATTGAGTGAACTTTCTGTAGGAGTGGTTATAAAACGATGGCGGTGTCAAAGCTTCAGATGTAGATGCATAGCAGATAAATCAATATTATATATTTTTTTCGGAAAATGCTCATAATTTCTTTAACATAACATTTCAACAAGCTAGCATTGAGGGAGTATCGAGCAACTACCCCGCTCGATAACTGGGTATATAAAGATCTAATACATACACGGTGTGTCCCAAAAATAACCGAACTTTATATATAAATCATACAACAAACAGCGCCATATATTGAAAATTTTGCAACATTAAAAAGATACATTCATCCTCTTTCAAACGCACCTGACTTCATGTAAGTCGGATGACAGATGTTCAATAAAACCAAAAGTGTACTAATGGTTCAAAAATAAAATGAACAAAGACTTCCTTGATTCGATCGTAACTGGTGATGAGACATGGTGCTTTAAATATGACCCTGAAACTAAGCGTCAATCTGCTGAATGGAGGTCCAAAGGCGAGCCAAAACCAAAAAAATTGCGTTTTCAGAAGTCTCGAATCAAGACAATGTTGATTACTTTTTATGATTCAAAGGGTATTGTCCACAAGGAATTTGTTCCAGAAGGTCAAACTGTTAATGGAAAATACTATTTAGGCGTTTTACATCGTTTGTGGAAAAGAATCGGTTGTGTTAGACCAGAATATCCAGCAGGAAAACAGCTGTTTTTATTGCACGATAATGGACCACTTCACAAGACCAAAAAAGTGAACGAATTTTTAATGAAAAAAGGGATTTCTCTCATCGACCATCCTCCGTATTCGCCTGATCTATCACCATGTGATTATTTTTTATTTCCAAAACTGAAAACCAAGATGAAGGGAGCATTTTATGATGATATCCCAGCCATTCAAGCAGCCGTAACCGAGGTACTGAAGAACATTTCTATAAATGACATAAAAAAATCTATGCATGCGCTGGTTGATCGATCCAAACGTTGTGTTGAGTCAAATGGAACCTATTTTGAATAAATAATAACTCTCAAAGATAATATAATGTGTATTTTATTTTATATCCAAAAAGTTCGGTTATTTTTGGGACACCCCGTTTATGTAAGTGTGAGGCCTGAATGATTTATTTTCTAAGAAAATGGAAATTTTAAAATACTTTATTAGCCTTCAGAATATTTCTCAAAAGACTCCAGTGTTCTAATCAAGGATATGCTATCGTGTAAACCGGTAAAATGACTAGAAAAAAATCTTTTTGAATTTATGGCGTACATAATCGCCATTGATTTCAATGCATTTCTGAAACAGCTTTTTAAGCTTATAAAGTTCAGCATTAACCGCATTAATTATCTCCTCGTTGCTATTAAGAGCCTTTCCTTTTAAATTTTTTTTAAGTTTTAGAAATAATGCATTTCTTTGATCCCAGAGATCGCAATAAAATTATTCATTATTTCAGCAGTGTGGTATGGCGCGTTGTCATGATGTAAAAACTAACGCCGGAAATCCTCTTTCTTCTTGTTTTCCAACAAGTTTTTGAAAGCTTTTGGTTAGCGCTCTTCGGTGTATCATTCTGCAGTTATCGTCTGACCCTTTTCCAAAGAAATAGCAGCTACGAGGATTTTCGTTATGCAATAGAGAGAGGATAAACTCAGTATTGCATAACGACCATTTTGTAAGAGATACTGAGAGTTTAAGAGGGAAGCAAGATACATTTATAGAGAGAAAAGACACAATCCGAAATGAGTGAGTTCATACCCATGTTGGGTGTTGGAGACGGTCGAGAGAGGTAATATTAAAAAATTACAGAAGGTTGCAAGATTGTAGTTTATATACATATGTAGAAACCAAAGATCTAATCTGGTTACCGATTCACAGACTGTATTGAGTTTATGAAAGAAACAGTTTTCCAGGCCGGCTAAATAGTAGTGAAAAGCCGTCGGAAGAGGCGTTCCATCACTCGACTATGACGGAAATCGGGATGAGCTACCCGCCTGAAGAGCCGATGAAAGCCAACGGCTTACCGGCTGAGCTGCTCAAATAAAATGACGAAGAGCGGACAAAAGAATCGACACACACCATCTTTTCGCTGATTTTTATAGAACTGTGTAAATCGGGAAGGACAAGCAAAGAAGCGAAGCGAATATGTCTGGTAGGGAATCAGGACAAGAATTTTTTTTTGTATTCTTCTCTCGACGAACAAATACCAAACTCTACAAGTTACTCAGTATTCCCGCCCTGCTAAATGCATTTCACGCCTGGACGATGTCAATATATGATGAGTCGGCATAAGGAGTTTTCGAAGGCAACGGTTATATGGAAAATTTATGGTCATTTGCGCATTAGCACCGAGTTATACCGCAGACAATGAAAATATAAGCTGTATGAAACAAATTTATAATTTTCGCCAACGAATTTCATAATATATATGTTCAAACATAAACGTCAATGAAATATACATACATGATCTAAATATATATACAATATGTATGGTATATGTACACGTATGTATATGGTAATAAATAATTATTTACGAATTCAGTTTTCATTCCTTTTAAAAACTGCTCATTTTCTTAGTTCATTTAATATTTGTTTAAAAAATTCAATGCTGGCAACCTTGTATAACAACAATAAATGAGCTGAACCGGTTTTACGGAAAAAATCAAATCGCCACTGGTTTCTGCGGAACATCTATCAGTAACGGCATTGGCAAGTGGCGATAACTTTACAATGCACTCTCATAATATAGGTTGTTACAGCTGGAATTTTCAAAAACTGCTCTGTTGTCAATTTCCGAGTATAAGATATTCATATGTTTTGGCAAGAGAATATCTAAGTACTTGTCAAAATCGAGTAGTCGCTGGTCCACCTCCCATACACAGCCATATTAAAGTGTTAAGACTTTCACTCTATAGTTAAATCAGTTACTGTTCGATATTTTGGAATGTTCACAAATTTCCTCATTTATTTATTTATATACTTATAAATATATTTGTTTAAAATTGAGGCAAGGTTAAGTGTCAAAAAAGTAATATTTTTTTTATAAGAATGAAATTGACTCATTCAACGGTTTTAAGTTATTGGGCGTTGGAACAATCCAACCATTTAATGAGGCCTCTAGTTCACTTGCAATTTGGAAACATAGCTTATCTCTATATGGTGCGGCAACTACTTGAAATCCTACTGGTAGATCTTTCTGGTCAAGGCCCATGGGTACATGCGTACTGGGAAATCCAATCATATTGAAAATCATGCAATAATCTATATTCCACAATGCCAAGCCTGACGTGTTACGATGAATAGCCGGTATTGGGAATGTGGGCAATAAGAGAACGCCATCACTACCCAACATTTCCTGAAAGTTCATTTAAATTGTTAATAAGTTTAGGTAAATAATACATTTGTAACTACTGAGTGACTTACAGAAAATTTGGTTTTTAAAGTTTCCATTTTTTCTTTGTATTTCGTTAGATTAGCAGCAGGCATAAATCCATTGGAATATCGTAGCAAATCTATCATGATTGCCTCTTTTGTGTATTCTGATTTACCAACAAGAGCTTTACACAATTCAAAAATGTGCTCCCTGACTTTATGCGGATTTGTGCTATTAATTAAATAGGGAAACCCTTTCAGCATAGATAGGGCAGCGAATGATATTTCCAGTGAGTCTTCGAACATCTTCATTGATGCTAATTCGGTTTTACAACCGCGATTTTTTAGAAATTTCATAGCTGTTAATATGGAAAGCTGCACATCTAAATCAGTCGATTTATGCAAAATCCCGTTGAGACCATCGAAACCGAACGAGTAAAAAATCTGTAAAAAAAAAATATTACAAGTATATAAGTATTTTTCAGAAATAAAATTTTGGCCAAATTTACGCACTTTAATATCTTTTGTTTCTACCGACGTGAGCAGATCCAATTTTTGTGCATTTTTGCCAGCCATCACCTGCATTAGTAACGCTAAATCACGCCCATAGCGTGTAATTGGGCCCAGTTGTAGATATTGTTTGACATTTTCTTCGCTAATGTCTGGAAAGTGACCTACAATTGAAGTGACGCCATCAGTAGGCTTGTGCCCAAAGACACCGTTGAATAAGCTTGGAATACGTATGGAACCACCGATATCGGAACCAACTCCGAACAAACTGGCACCCGCGCCATTCAGGGCCCCCTATTTTCCGATACAAATATATAATATAATATATACCTATCATATATGGTACATATACGTGTATAATTATTGTATTATTTGTCAAATAACTCACCTCGCCACCCGAAGAGCCACCCGATGTACGCCTACTGTCATATGGATTTAAACATTGCTTCTGCGGTGGGGCTGGATTTGTTTCCATACTCAAGCAGTATTCCGGTGTTGCGGAAACCAACAATGGTATTCCACCAGCAGCTACAACATTACCCACTACCTCACCATTCTCCGAGCATATCATGTGTGCGCGCTTACGGCTGCCAACTCGAAACGGCATACCTTTAAAGAGTGATTAGTTGCAAATGCTAAATATTAATGCCTAGAATATTATTTCCTACCCTTCAAGCCGCAAGCATCTTTCACCGTGAATGGAACGCCCAATATCATGTAGCGATTGAAGAGCGCCGGTAGGTCTGTATCTGAGGTTTTGGCAATGAGTCCATCAGCGCGTTTTGCGTCCGCTAAAGCATCGTCAAAACGATCCTGTATCACTGCATTAATATGCGGATCCACTTCTTTAATACGCTCAATATAAGCTTTAACCAAGTCTTCCGATTTCAACTAAAATGAAAAGAGTAAATTTTACTCATTTGAGAATATAGGGTATGTATATTTCATTGAGGCAAAAATTTTTTCGGAGTTGGTCTTTTTGACAGCTGTTACTTGATATATACTTAGTTTCCGGAACAAAGTTTGCAAATCTTGTAAATTTATTGCCAAAATAATGGTTCGGATTGCGCGGCACATCGCGCGCTGTGTGCAATATTCGGTCGACATAATCGCCCAGGTGATTCCAGCAACCATGAACCGGTTTCTTACAACGTTAATTCTACGAGATAATCCACATTTTATTGAATATTTTGCAAAAGTATATTGGACCATCAAGCATTTCGTGGTATATTTTGATGTTTAAGAGCACGTTGTACATTCGGTGATTGGGCCGAAAACGAGATATTCAACCATGAGGAACACCTTTGGTTTTAAGGGTGCAATAATAAACAAAATTGTCGCATTTGGAGTGATGATAACACACAAGCCATTGTTGAGACGCAGTTACATCGTCAAAAAGTCACAGTTTGATGAGCTTTAAGGGTAGAGGGAATAATTGGTACACATTTCTTCAAAAACAAAGCCGACAATAACGTAACAGTCAACGGAGAACTCTAGTGAGCCTTTTCCTTACTGAATTGGAAGATATTGCTGCGGACGACCTGGACTATTTCTTGTAGGCTTATGTAAAGTCGTTTGTATACGCAGAAAAGTTCAAGACGAGCACGAAATCATTCTTAAAATATAATACCAGCCTTTTTATTTTAATAAAGATAAGTGAAATGCGTTTATTTCTTCTTGAATGTCACATTTCTTAAAAAACTCAATTTTATTAGAGTGCCTACCTGCTCAAATCGTCAAATTCAAAAGTAATTATAAGTTTTATATATTATTAAAACTGTCACTTAATTTAAATAAAGACTTCAAAAACTGGTTAATAGCCTATTTCCCTCAAGCACTTAAATGCATTTAAGGCCTCTGTTAAGTGAATGAAATATCAAACGTTTCCACCGAAAGTGAGTTAACTCAAACAGATTCTTTTTGTTTACATTTCCTCTTTGCAAAATTTGTCACAACTATTGAAATCATGAATTCAAGAGACCGCATTCATTTTATTTGGCTATTTATGGAATCTTATGATTTGCAAGTGCAGATTATTGCTGCATGGACAGACGCTGTTGAAACGAAAATGCTTTTATGCCTGCTTAAAACTTTGCCAACAATGCCATTTATTTGTATACATGAGAGTTTTTTCGGGTACATCTCAATTCCTGAGCTCTTCCTTCCCAGCAATCCAGGAAACTTTGCTCCTCCGTAAGGTTCCACTTGCGTCGTTTTATTTCCATTTTCAGTTTAGTTTATTTTTTTAAGTAATTAAGTGTGCTTTTCTATAAAACCACAATTCGAGGAGTATCTCGGCCGAAAAATCCCTTAACTGTTTGCAAAGCGCACATTATATATACATAAATATTTGATTTGCGCCAATTATATATACATACATAATTATTTGATTTGCGCAATCAGCTGATAGGTGCCAGAGTCGCGTATATTTTTATGTTCAGCTATTTGTTTGTTTTTTATTTTTATTTTATATTATTTTTTAAAGAGGAGAAGCATTATCTTCGCAGATTACTTAATATATGTTTTTATGTCAATATTAATGCAAAAAAGTAGCTTTTGCAGAAAAATTTCAGCTTGCAAAATAAAAGTCTGGCCTCTCATTAAATCCGAAAATACACGACTCTGGCAAGAAATATACCGAAACGTCCGAAATGTTTACATGAGTAGTGACAGCATCGACTGTTAACATAACATTTTCTGTTAAATTACCTAAAGTGAGTTAACTCACTTTGAAAAGTGAGTTAACACACTTTTATAAATGCGATGTTTAAATGCAATTAACGTCCGGTGGAAATATACTATAAGATTAACTTTAGAGAATTGCTACTTTCGGGGTGGGTACTATAGTGCAATTCCAATAAAATTGATCTGGCAAAACTTATGTTTGTACATATACCTATATTCTTGATATATTTACAAACGAGAGTTTAATTGCCCTAAAAAAGTGGTTTTTATTTCTTATTTTTATTAGGTTAGTTGATTAATACGAAATATCTGAGATAACGTGTTGTACCTGCCGCTAGATGCAAGGAAATTTTTACATACTAAAGGTCAAATGAATAGTTTTGTTTTGGTTATGTATCATCGGACGTATCTTCTCACATAAAATATCACAAGTAAAATGCTTCCCAAAATTAACACAAGATTTTTATGTATTTAATGATTATTATATATTTAAGGTTCATAAAAAGATGATTGGAACTCCTTAATCTATCTCGATTCTCGCAACGTATCTGAGGCTGTGTCACTTGTGCTACTAAAGAGCATATATATTTCAATAAGCAAACTGATCAAATCTGTCAGCGCTCAACTGCGCCCAAAGCCTATTCAGCACCACTATCCATTTTGGGCAACAATCCCCGGTATAACGGAGATCACGCCCACACACAACTACTATCTACTCCCTCATCGGCTGACAGACAGACTCCAGGAGAAGATCAACGAAATAATAGATTTCACAAAACAGGAGCACCTGTTGCTAAGTGAGTTTCAAAAAAATAAGCTAAGCTGCCGGTGAGATCTTCTGAGCAGTACCAGCAGTACCGTTTTTATAGCGTGCTGTACGTGCAATTGGATCACGCTAGTTTGCGTTCGATATACGATATTTTGTTACTCAAAGATGTTCCACGGGGTGGAAGACCAATTGAAAATATCGCTAAAGTAATGGAAATCGCCGAGTGTGACCCCCATGCCAGAAAAAAACACAAGAAGTGTTTGGTGGGGAATTCTCCAATATGAGCTGCTCCCACACTCTTAATTCGGAACTGTATCGACAGCTATTGGACCGTCTGAAGAATGCAAACGCTCAAAAGCGACCAACAGGAGGGGAGTTGTGTTTCATCAGGACGACGACCAACCACACACATCGAAAGTGACTCCATTGGATTGGTTGAGAGGTTCTTATGCATCCACCTTAAAGTACGGACATCGTACCAAGTGATTACTATGTGTTCCTGCCGAACGAAGAATTGAGTAGATACGCTTTTGTCTGCTTGAACTCGTAAGTCCGGTTATCCACGAACTGTTATATATTTAGTTTTTCTTTCTCTTTTTTGCTCTAAAGAATTTGCATTTGTTTTGAATTTTGAGAATCGATAAGCATAAACCCTTCAGATCTTTTCTTTAGATGGGTACGCATATGTATGTATAACAAATTAGCTACGGATAATGTATAAGATTCTAATGCTGCAACTACCCATCTTACATATCTTCCGTCCATAACACCCGACTGAAAGAGCGATATACATACACGAGTTATCGAAACTGCTGACAGCGTGATTGCATACTTTTACACAAATTTATAATATTCATAATTTATACCTATGTTCAAATATAAACGCCAAATATACATACATGATCTGTAAGGTAACAAATAATTAGTTACGAATTTAGTTTTCATTTCTTTTGATTATTTAATATCCTTTTAAAAAAGACTATAGTGGCAACCTTGTATAGCAGCGATCAATGAGCTAAACCGGATTTGCGGAAAAAAATCAAAGCGCCGCTTGTTTCAGCGATACAAACGTCAGTAACGGCATCGGCCAGCGGCGGCAACTTTTTATTTACATGGCGCTCTCATAAGACAGGGTGCTATGGACGGACAGTATGTAAGATGGGTAGTTGCAGCATAAGCCTGCAATGACCATATGTGTACACATATAATCGCATTAGTGTACGAAACGAAACAAAAATAGTATAAGGTGTGTATACTATCTCCGTATGCTTTAATATACTCGTACATACCTACATAGTGCAATTTGGGCAGATTTTTTTTAACAATAGTTAAACATAAGTAATAGAGATTCTACAAGTTTCATTGTAATGTAATTTTGTGTATGTGCATATGTATGGTGTATAGTGGTTGATATGCATTTGCCTGAAAAAACACAAGAATTTGGGTTATGTTTTTGGACTTCATTCAAAATTTGTCACGGATATCACGCGAGAGCAAAAACAGAATTTTCAAAAATTTCACTTGCAGTAAACAGATGTGAAAATTTAGAACAATAACAAAAAAATATATTAATAAGTACATGTGTATGTATAGCTGAGGTATTTCTAATAGATATGTTTTCACTCAAGATCTTGAACAAAATATGTATATATACATATGTCTACATTGATGTTTTCATATTTACAATGATACCCTATATAGATTCTGCACTTGAGTTAACGCTTCTTAAAGTCACAGATATTGTTCTCAATCTCCATCTGTGAGATAGCCTTTGGTTCCTTCAGCGAAGCTCTTTTGATGTCATCCACGGCAATAAAACGTATGGATGCAGAGAATATTTAACGAAAAGATGGATGCTCGAAGTCTCAATTTTAGAAATTAATGCCAACATTTCATAAAAGAAAGAGTTCAAGCAAATACAGTCGTTAGAAGTGGCACTATGGAATATACAAGATAAGTTGGTCAGAGATGACGCAGTGCTAAAAGAGCGCCAAGGTTTCCTACTTAAAAAAAACATAAAAAATTAAAATTTAATAGGGAATTTTTATTATTATTGGAATTTATCTTTGGAAGATTATCTGTTTCAAATGTTGGTGGCCGTGGCTACGTCTCAGATGATCCATCCGCTGAGTCCAATTTTCGATAACTCGTTCCAGCATTTCGACTAGTAACTGGCGAATGACAAGCGTGATGTTTCGCTCCAAGGCCTGAATTGAAACGGGATCGTCCGCATAGACTTAAGAATTTTCATATTCCTACAGGGAAAAGTTGAACGGTGTGATATCATATGATCTTGGTGGTCAACCGACCGGCTCAAAACGTGAAATTATGTTACACAACGTGAATTTTTGTTGTAAAGTTGAACGATTTGTAAACGTTCCTCAGGTATAAGTCTTTCCATGATGAATTAACCAACAATACTGAACAAAAATAATACGGCTATTAGAAAAAGTACATCTATTTGTATTACCCGGTATAAATAATTGGCGGTTTGTAGCCGCTGAAGCGATTTTCGGCCGAACCTGTCCTCCAATTTGTGTTGTGCGTCTTTAACAACTTTACTTAAGAATACTGATCCTGCCTGCCTAGTGAGGAGCCTTTACTTCATGTCATTAATACACTCGGAGGGGTTGACATTCCTTGCCTAGGGGCGATCGAAATTAGAAGAATTAACTAAATTTTTTATTTCAATTCATTTTCTATAACTTTTGGATGTTGGTCAAACCAGGACTCGAACTCTAGCCTTCCGAATGGCAGTACGCAGTGCTAACCACTCTGCTGCCGCGGTATATAAGTTTGTCGTAAAACAGCAAGAACTCCAAAACAAGGTGAGAAAGATTAAATAACATCTCCAGAACCTTCAGTTGAAACACCCAACTAACGTCGCCAGGGTTAAAACACTATCCTTCGGTTGCACAATTCCTCTTTAAGCCTTCAAGCTGCAATTCATGAAGACAGTCCCAGCAACAAACCCAATTCCGAAAGTTCTTCTTAGAGTGCGCCTAGGCTGGTTGTTGTGTCAAGGGCATTCGCCATCTTCACGGCATTCCTATACCACTCATAAAGCCTTGTTCTCTCATAGCCGACCCACCATTACACTTTCTTACATTTTATTCAAAAATTATACACAAATTCTTCGATACATTTCTTTTAATAAACGAAAGTCGCCGATCTCATATAAACACGTCTAACCTTTGAGTCTGTTATAGACGAAGTCAACGATGAAAACAGCTGAAAGTTGTATCATACTTTAGAGGAATGAACTCTTCAAGCACGCCAAATTTAAAACTTCTCATTATTATCATAATAATGTTTATAATATTTTAATATTATATGTATATAATTTTTACTTTGTTTTAGTAAATATTTTACTTGATTACATAACGCATGACATTCGATATTGTTTCACCATTATCACAAATAATTTTTTTGCTCACCTTTCGTTGCCGCATCAACTTGATCACATTGACCAAAGGAAGTGTAATCAGCGGATTACGTATCGGCGGAATTGTTGGTGGACCTTTGCGCGGCAGAAAGAAATTTAATGCTGCATAAACTACCGCATAGGTATATTTCATAAAAATCTGAAGCAAGCGCAGTGTGATTTCCATTTTCGATCAATGCGCGAGTTACACTACATTAAAAAGTTATGCCACCAAACGTATCGCGTAATTAACATAGAACTCAAATTCTAAATAAACTTTGTCAACAAAAAATCTATATTTACAATTGCACACACGTTTACTACTTAAACGAATGAACGAACGAAGCCTACTGATCGAATGACACACTGTTGAGATGAGCTGTCAGCTAACAAATAATGCAGTAGATGTACGAGTATGCATATATATTGTAGCAACGCCATGGGTATGCACTGGTAAGTATTACTAGATATTCTGTATATGCATATTTATTAACGTTAGAAAGCATCTGCATGCAAATAAAAAAAAATCTGTGTGCACATGGCAAAAACTAATCAGTTATGCATAAAATGCGCAAATGGTAGCACAAGATTTATGTTTATAAAGGGTGTCCCAACAAATTTTTTTATTAAATCATAAGGTACAGAGCATAGGAATATTTATGGAATAATACATCCGGCAAGAGGTCTCCACTTTCCATACACATATGTACTCATTCGCTTTTCGAAATTTTCCATGGCTATTCCCTGCAAGAAGGCTTCCGATAGGCTTCCGATCATTTGAGCCAACATATGTCAGGAATGCATTATGTCATATCCCGTCAGCTCGTAGAACAATTTTCCCATCACTTTCTTAAGGCCGAAATGACAAATGTGATGTTTACATTTTTACGAGTATACGTGTACGTCATTTTCTCTTCGTTTCCTTGCACATTTTCGTCATTCTTATTGTACAAGCCGAACACACATGAGCGACAGACTGATGCCGAAGTAACTCAGCTTTGACAAAAAATTTCCTTACATATATATGTATATATTCGCACTTACAAGCATTATTAAGATTCAATCTTTATTCCAATATTTTTAAATAGGTTATGTACATGGTTTATACAATAACAATAAATTCGTTTTCACAAACCGTATGCAAAAGTCTTTAATGGCGTCAGGAGTTGGTGACGCAGCTCCTCAGCTCTACGAACGTCTCCGTCATAATCGCGACTCGTTTGATGTTTAACACGTTCACGCCGGCGTGTACCACCGGTGGCTCACACATGTCTGCCTGATCGGGCGGCGCGTACCACCGGTGGCTCGCATATGATTGTACTACCAATCAGTGTGCATCACCAAACATAACTAATTCAATAGTACTAATAACAAAAACATAAGTAAATATTTCAATGATATAACATAAACATTATTATTTATGTTTTATTAGGCCGTTTTCCCGCACGATAATCTTTCGTGGAAACATTTAGTATGGCGCCGTCTGATAGAACAAAAAGCTTTCAGCACAGCCGCCTATGGGCGCGAAACATGATTTGCAGCGCCGGCGTGAACGTGTTAAACACGTCTAAGTAAAATAAAAAAATGAATGTCCGAATCAGATTGTTTTTAACATTTAATGCAGTTGTACCTCGCAAAGTTGTGCTGTTATTTTTAGATCTGCTACTGCTGCAAGGTGAAAAGCGTCCATTCCAGTCAAACAGCTCCATTAGCTGAATTTTACATACAATATGGGGTGCCCTTAATAAAATATAAAAGTAATGAAAAATGAAGTAGTTAATTAATCGACAATATATTATTACCACAGCTTGTACAGGATCTTTATTCATATTTTCCACTTCTACCTGCTACGAAGAAAACGATAAAAATGGCGTTCTATTCGAAAATAAGAACATAAAATAAAACGGATTATCCGTCTAGCTGCATTCTCTCTCAATTTATATATACTCAGAAGCGAAAGATAAACAAAAAAACTTGCTATGTGCTAGTGCTGACCGAAATCGTGTGAGTGTATTGGTGAACCCATCAGCCCGTTCTTGCGGGGTTCTGCATAAATATGGCTGAGTTTCATAAGTAAAATGTTGAACCTCCTCCTTGGGCGCACACATGGTTGTGCGCTTGTTGCAATAGGCCTGGGATTTTAAATAATCCGAATAAAATAAATCTAATGGTATTAATTCACATAATCTAGGGGACATATCTCAAGCAGTAATTGTTGTGTTTCACTGCATGTGACACCATATTGTTGAAATCACAATTGTCCACATCAATATTATCCAATTTCAGCAAAAAGAAATTGAATTATCAGTTTGCGATATCGGGCACAAGTCCTGCCTACAGCCTAAAATCCACACCAAACAACATGTGACACGGATCTCTAGTGAATATCCTCTGTACTCTGTACTACTCTGTAGAGAGCTTCTTGAAACTGCAATTCTTGTTCACGACGCCGAAGGTTCCTGCTTCCTTGTTATAATTTGACCGACTTGTTTTTGAACGATCAGTGGGGAATGGGATTTTTTAGTTAATATCTTCACAGTTGACGAAATTAAAACCCTGTTCCGACCACATTTTGTATGAAAATTTCGAACTGTTAAGCTTTCATTATTTTCTTAAATATATGTAGTTCAATAATGTAGACATGTTGTTCTATCGTGTAAATCTCCATTTTTACTTAGCTTAAACTGTCAGCTGTCCATTAGTTTTTTTCGGTTGTGAAAACTTGATTACATAAATGGCAGCAAATTTAAAACTTGCGTTATATTTATGGGAAATTTTCACTCTAATACACAAATATTACGTTATTTTATCCACCAGAACTACAACAAATTTAGCACCAAATAAGGCCATAATCTTAATTCTGAGTAAATGTCACACTTAGGATTTAAACTTGATTTCAAACATAGCAAAATGTATAAAATCTTTACAGATTGATTTAATTTAATACATATATTAGGTAAAGTAAAAATTTCGTTCGGTTTTTATCTAAGAGATGGAGGTATTGTCCATAGTACTAGTGTTACGTGTTGCATCATGTCATACTATACGGCGCTGCAAACGTGTTTATTCGCGCTAAAAGTTTGTCTTTGACAGTTTTTCGTCAAAGATGGACACCAGCAAAGAGAAAATTCGCTATATCTTACAATTTTTCTTCGATCAAGCGAAAAAGCAGCCAAAGCGGCTGAAAAAATTAATTTAGTGTATGGGCCCGATACTGTAAAAGAACGTGTAGCACAAAAGTGGTTTGCTAGGTCCCGTTCCGGTAATTTCGATGTCAAAGATGCATCACGCGTCGGGAGTCCTGTCGTCGAAAATTGCGATAAAATCATGGAAATAGTGGAAACAGACGTCACGTGAGCACTTATTTAATTGCTGAAGAACTAAAGATAAGCCAGAAAACCGTTTGGAACCATTTCCATAAAAAAACCGAACGAACTTTTTACTTTATTCTTCTTTATTGGCGTTGGCACCGCTTACGCGATTATATCCGCCATTCATCCTTTCATTTTCGCTGTTTGGCGCCAGTTGGAAATGCCAAGTGCACCCAAGTCACTCACCACTTGACCTTCCAACGGAGTGGAAGCCTTCCTGTTCGTCTGCTTCCACCAGCGGGTACTGCATTAAATACTTTCAAAGCTGGAGTGTTTTCTTCCATTCGGACGACATGGCCTAGCCAGCGTAGCCCCTGTCCCTTCATTCGCTGAACTATGTCAACATCATCGTATAGCTCGAACAGCTCATCGTTCCATCGTCTGCGGTATTCACTGTTTCTAATGCGCAAAGGATCATAAATCGTTCGCAGAACTTTTCTCTCGAAGACTCCTAGAGCCGACTCATCAGATTTTGACATCATCCACGCTTCTGCGCCATATAGTAGGACCGGTATAATGAGCGACTTGTAGAGTTTGGTTTTCGTTCGTCGAGAGAGGACTTAACTTTTCAATTGCCTACTCAGCCCAAAGTAGTACCTGTTGGCAGAAGTGATTCTGCGTCGGATTTCAAGGTTAACATTGTTGTTGGTATTAATGCTGGTTCCTAGATAGACGAAATTATCTACGACCTCGAAGTTATGACTGTCAACAGTGACGTGGGTGCGAATCGCGAATGCGATGACTGTTTGTTTGATGGCAGGAGATATTTCGTCTTGCCCTCATTCACTACCAGACCCATTCGTTTTGCTTCTTTATCAAGTCTGGAGAAAGCAGAACTCACGGCGCGGTTGTTGAGGACAATAATGTCGATATCATCGGCGTACGCCAGCAGTTGTATACTCTTATAGAAGATTGTACCTTCTCTATTTAGCTCTGCAGCTCGTATAATTTTCTCCAGCATTAAATTAAAAAAGTCACACGATAAGGAATCACCCTGTCTGAAACCTCGTTTGGTATCGAACGGCTCGGAGAGGTCCTTCCCGATCCTGACGGAGCTTTTAGTGTTGCTTAACGTCAGTTTACTTAGCCGTATAAGTTTTGCGGTCGTTGTTGATGGGCGTTCTTCGATACACAGAGGCGCGTGCGTATCTTCGCTGCGACAAGATAGTGATCCGAGTCAATGCTGGGACCTCGGAACGTACGCACGTCTAAAACAATGGATGCATGTCTTCCGTCTATCACAACATGATCGATCTGGTTGGAAGTTTTCCGATCTGGAGACAGCCAAGTAGCTTGGTTAATTTTTTAGTGCTGGAATCTAATGCTACAGACAACCATATTTCGGGCCCCAACGAAGTCGATCAGCCTCAGCAGAGTTTGGAGATGTTTCGTCGTGGAGACTGAATTTTCCGACAGTCGTACCAAAAATACCTTCTTTGCCCACCCTGGTCACTCCCAGGTGAATGGCAGTCAAAAACTTTCCTCACTTGCGTGAACTTCTGCACATGGCCCCATCCCCCCTAATACCTATAAATATTATTTTGAGTAAATGTTGCCACTGACTACGCTGCTGCGTATGGGTGGCGGCGTCACCAAACCACTGAATGCATCTTCAGATTCTCACCTTCCATAACATTATCGAATCGAAAATGCACAACTGAACTGATGTCAAGTTTTACTTCGTCACACGCGCAAGGAAAGTTTTTGCTTAACACTATGTAGTAATAATGATTAGATCAGAATAGAGATGTTTTGCACAATTGAAAATAAATTTTTCATTTGTATAATATATCTTGAGTTAGCTAGAATTATCAAAGTTTTTTAATATTTATAATATATCCACACAACCACGACTCTAGATAATGTGCTCACCAAAATGTTTCCTTCCTTTCTGGATCGGCAGCCATCTGCAATGCTCTTGATTATCGGTGGGCTTTAATTCTTGCACAAGTTGGATCTTTTAAGCCCGCAAACCAAAATCCTTCTTGAAAATCTTTCATAAAGTGAATGGGCACAGCTCCTATTGTTGCGCGCGATGGCGTTTGGACTCATTCGGGTCTTCTTCGATACTCTTGGATGCAGCAGGCAATGTGTCGAGGGAACTGTACCACATATATACGCATAGGTGCATATGTATTTGCCCCCATATAATGGACATTTTATATATCTCCCTCCGCGGGAGTCACGATTGAATATCTAAGACATTAATCAAATCACCTGACCCAAACATAGGTCGAGAAACAGACCCATATAACAGATCTCCTATTTTAGACTGACATGTCTATAAATAGTAGACGTGACTATAAATAGTAAGCGATTATGTAATGTTCGTTTCCACTCAAAAATTAGAATTCCTTACGTGCCAGTATACATACCTTCCGTAAACATCAAATGATACCTATAGCAAAATTAGTAAGGCCTAACCTTTTGGAAGCGAAGAGATAATTGAGGCCGATTCTTCAAATACAGAGGGGAACGCAAACTCTCCCAAGGAAAAAGAAAACAGATAAACAAAAAACTCTTCGAGGGTATTTGTTGTTGCAGAAAATGCAGAAACGAGACATATACACGTCGGCGCAATCGCTTGGTTATATTTGAATTTAAGTTGTATTTTATCTTTTGAGCAAGTTATAACTAGGTATTATATTTAAGCTAGTAGTATTATTACACGTTTTTTTACTGCCAATAATTGCTTTCATATATACTTTTATTGAAAAGAATAAGTGTTTTAATAAAATTAATTTTTTTGTAATATAATATGAAAAAAAACATTAAAAAATAAAGCAAAGTATGTGAAAATTCCATCGACTAAAATAAAAATGATTAAATTGGCAATAGACGAATTAATATCCCTAAGCATGCGATAAAAATGTAATGTACTTGGTAAGCGTAATCGTAAAATTGCAAAACTCAAAACGATTTTTGTAGAGGAATATAGGACGTCTTACATTTGCTATGACACCGCAGAGTGAGTTAATTTTCAGCGATGAATCATTCTTCATTACTCTCGTACGACCGTCAGTCAGCGGATATGTTGTATCAGCTGAGTCGATATATTTTTGAGCGGTTGAGCTAAAAGTGTAGCATGGAAAGGAATGTTATTATCTACTCGTATATACATATGTATGCATTACATTATTGTAGAGGGTGGCTAATCATATTGTCGGTGACAATTTGTATACACACCTATGTTTTAGTAAATAAAAACGTAAACAACGTACAAAAAAATATTTACACATTTGTTTTTTGAACAAAATGCACAGAAGGAATATTCCGCAATTTATTGCTTTTAGCTTTACTTCTTACCTTTTACCTTGCATATAGTATATGCACATACACGTACGTGTACGCATTCTCTTTTAAGAATTCAAATGTTTTTGCGAGTGTGTTTGTTTCACTAAAATGCTCCATTAACTTGTGTCAAGTTTGTCGTCTTCTTTTGAGTTCTTAACGCCAATAAAAACACTTTCTTTGACATTTGTTATTTAGCAAGCCATTAAAATTTATATATTGATTTTTATTTGCAGTAATACAAGCATAATTACATACAAATATTTTTTTTTCATTTTGATTTTATCTTTGTTTAATATTCTCATGGAGATATATGTATGTACATACATATCGTATGGGTAGAGTGGCTGCACTGTGAACATTGAAGTTGGCTTAGGAAGTATAATATTAGGTTTGTTTATTGAGACTGAAAACAGAGTTGAGCAGAGCAAGTTAGGGAAGAATAGAGCAGCTGTCAAAAACCTCGCAAAAAAAAGCAAATCGGAGCAGAAGTCTCATGAAACACTTTCGAAACTTTTCAGAAATTCTGAAAACAGTTGATTGTTTGAATTTTCATTTGACAATTATCAAATGTGCTAGTTACATATCATGATGAAATAATAACCAGGTGTAGTAAGTAGAGTAGAAAGAGACTTTGACACTGCCTTAGCTCAACGTTGTATTTTCGAATTTGAAGAGAAAGGGGAGGAAAGAAACAAAAATCAGGAATTTCAGGGGGATTTATATAAATATTGAAAATAATAAATTATGTTTTGAAATTTATATATGTATATATACAAACATTATTTTTATAATTTATAACTGCTGAAGTGTTTTTCGGCCGAGCTCCTCCTCATATTTATGATGCGCGTATTGATGTTTTCCCAACAAATGTAGAGACCTAGACTTAATTTTAAGATACCTTGAAAACATCGGACAAATTTCTATGAGAAGCTTTCATTTCATGCCAGAAACACAATTGAAGTGCGTGACATTCCCCGCCGAATGACGACCGCAACTAGAAAAGATTAAGTTAATTTTTTTTATTTGGATTTTCTATAATTTTGGATGTTGATCCGGCCAGAACTAAGACCCAGTGACAGTCTGCACTGCTCTGAATCCGAGATCGATCACGGAAGGTCGCGGTTATACTTATGCCTCTTACACTAAACAGCTACAGAATTACTCATCAGCTGCTATAAACTACACTGAAAAAGGGGAAGGAAATTACTTATTTATTTAAAGTAATTATTGTAGTTCTTGATGTAGAAGTAAGGCTTGGAGGAATTAAAGCTGGTAGAAGAGTATTAAAATCTTTGCTCAAACATTTGTTTTGCACGAACACAATAAAAGGAGTCTAGATGATCAATTCAGTTTAAAATAACCTTTAAACATCGCTTTACGACTATGTAGTAAATAACAATTAACTTCAAACCACTGGATCTAAAGCAATAACTACAAAATTATTACTTGAAACTAAACAAAATCGCTGATCACCGATAGGTCAATAACAAATTTTCCCTTTCGTTAAAAACACGACACTGGCCAATTATAAAATGCATAAATCCATTTATTGTGAGTTTGTATTTAACAAAATGTATGTTATATTCAATTCTTAACGTGTTAAATTGTTCCTACTATAATTTTTTAAACAAAAAGATTGAACAAAACTTATTTACAACGGAATGTCGTTAAAACAAACATTGAAATACCTCCAATAATGCCTACTCCTCTCAGTGATCAAAAACTTTAAATTCTCCCTTTTTTTCTAGGATTTTTATTTAAATATTGGAATATAATTCTATAAAAGCAACATCTTTTGCTAAGGCAGCGTGTGGGAAAGGGACAATTGCTTACTTACTACACCTGTATATTATTTCATCATGGTTACATATATGGATTTGTAAACATATACACTTTTTCAAAATAAAAAATGGATAGATATATTTTCACTGAAATCTTGGTAATTTCAAAGTACACAGATGAAGAGTTTCTGATGCACTTTAGTGTGAGGCGAGATACATTTGAAATGCTTAGTAATAAATTTCAAAGTTCAGAAGAGTTCAAAAGGCTGGACGAAATTTAAGTGTATAGTGTCAAAACGCAATTAGCATTACTTCTTTGGTTTGCGGGGCATGGCATGAAGCCTGCTCAATTTAAGATATTGGAAGTCGTTTTTATGTATATATTGGAACTGCAAGCCGAATCATTTCAAGGGTTACTTATTTTATACACCGGATGTCCAATATTTATATAAAATGGCCAATGATGAGGAGAAAAGGGTAACTTCAACAAAACAAAAATAAAACTGGATTAAGTGGAGTCATTGATTAGTGAAACGTACAAATAAAAAAATCTTAGATTTACATACCCATGTATATACATTTTTTTTAATAACGAGCTGCGTGATTATTTTATAGACCGAAAAAATATTGTTAGCATTAAGATGAAAGGAAAATGTAATGAGAAAAAAAGTTTATTGATATGTACATAAGTTGGATTTCCAGGATCAGCGCATGAAAGTCGAATATTAGAAAACTCAGACATTTACCCCAGGCTTCCAACACTGTTTAATCAATAATATATTTTAGGAGATTCTGCTTATCCCTGATAGAATTAGATTATAACTCTATATAACGATATTCGGCACTAATTAGCTAACCAAAAAAGAAAAAATTATAAAAAACAGAGTGCAGGTAGAGTTCGCCCAACATCCAAAAGTTATTGAAAATTAATTTAAATTAAAAATTAAAATAAATTTTCTAATTGCGGTCCCCCCTTGGCAGGGAATGTTAACCTCAAAAACATCAGCCACTCGGAGGCGGCTTATTATAAACGGTAGGTCCCTCCATTTGTTGGAAAAATATCAACACCGCTTCAGCGGTTACAAAGCCCCAATTTTATATACATATAAGGAGCTTGCAGCACCTTTCAAGCCAAACTGCCTTCTGATTATTAGAATTGTTTTCCTTATTGAAGAAAACGTCTTTTGAGTCTTCAATACACTAATTTTCTATTAGAGGCGACACTTTTCTCAAGTCTCCTACAGGATGCCTATTACTGATGGAGCTATGTCCACTGAACTCTGCCGTAAGAGACTGAGAACATAACTGTGCATGGGCCTCCGGATCTTACAACAACTTTAATGAATTTCGCTTAAACTTAAGTAGAAGTAGTATTGTTACCTTCCGTCAAGTTATTTTCTGTTCGCGGTGAACATTCCAAACTCACAATATGTCCACTTCCGTCTTCCGATCATAATCTTTTCATTTATATTTATTCAACGATTCTTTGCTGTAGTAAATTTTTCATATTAAAAATTTGACAGACAGACCTGTCAAAACAATTTTATTGGTTGATCTAAGTTACTCTACGAAAAAAGTCAGAGCAGAAAATTATGCTCTAAATCGCTTTATTTCTGTTTAGGCCAGACTCATGAAACAAAGAATTAGAGCAAAGAAGAGCAAAAAAACATGTCATGAAAAACCATTTTGTTAGACAGGGTAACTTAGCGTAACCTAGACAGCTCAATAAACAAACCTATTAAATTCATGTAAAAAGATGCTAGCACAAATAACAATACCTCTTCATGGCAACAGGAAAGCTTTTGTTTAGATTTAGACTAAGAATTCCGACACAACAATACATATTGACTTCAGTGCAAATATAGATTATAATCAGGAGAGATTTAACTTAGCCTACCTTTAGGTAGAATTATCCCCAATAAAGAAGTTGGAATTTATTAATAAAATTCAATTACCCAATTGGAGTTCAAAGCGAAGGTAAGTTTTTAAAGCGCAAACTTAACCCTTTGCGGCGTAACTTTGTACAATAAAGCGTACAATTTGTTTTGCTTCTTTAAAATTGATGAAAATAAAAACAATGTTTTGTAAGTTTCTTTTGATAAACTTCAATTTCTTTGGAATGGAATGAAATATTAAAGTTTTTTAAATTTTTCTTTCTAACGTGGGTTTTGTCCCATTTCGCACTTTATTGATATCGCAAAAAAATTGCAAAACCAAAAGTATAACTTCAGCGAAGGATTTGTTGAAATTCCATGGATTTAGGATGAAAATTTCAAACATTCTTATTTTACTTGAGAAAGCTACAAATGTCCAATATCTACCATATACCGAATTTAGACGTGAGATCGAGCAGTAAAGTAAGAAGGTATTTTCATATTTTCCTTTGTAATACATTTATCGAAAGAAATATTATATAAATATATGTATATTTTCTTTCTGTTTTATTTTCAGATATGAAACACGGCCACAAAAGGAATTGTTCGAAGATCGGGTTGACCATTTCAGCTCATGACAGCAAAACAATTCAAACATATTTTATGTGTAACAAGTGCAATATATGTTTATGGGTTTCAAAAGAACACAATTGTTTCTTAAGTTATCACAAAAAATTAAATATATACATAATGGAATAGTACAACTCTAAATGTAGTATTTTTATTTAAAGTTATATTATTGCATGCAAGTTAACGCACTGTAGTCGCATTTACTGCGACACTCCCACGGTCGCCCGTTACACGTGCCGCAGTGTCAGCACATTTGAATTTCACAATTAAATGTAACGGGAGACACTCGCACCTGCATTCAATAACTTGCCCGTGGGAAACCAGGGCCAAAGCCGGTCTCAGACAACGGGCCGTAAACATGTTATACAACTTCTGCGCCGATGTCACGAAACCACTTTTATAACGGCCTGGGATCACGGCGTGAGGGTCAGTCGAGTTCGGGACGGGTTTAAGCTTAGATTATTTTTAGTTAAGTGTTAATCTAGTTCATTCCCGGCAGGGAATGTCCACCCCTCCGAGTGTATTTCGGACATGAAATAAAGCTCCTCGTAAAAAAAACCATCAGCCGTTCGGAGGCGGCTTAGTATAAACTGTAGGTCCCTCCATTTGTTGGAAAAACATTAAGACGCAAAACTACAAATTGGAGGAGGAGCTCAGCCGAAAAATCGTTTCAGCGGTTACAAAGCGCCAATTATATATATATATATTAATCTAGTTTAGTTGTATTAGTTAAGTGTTAATCTAGTTTAGTTGTATGAGTATTTTATCACTTGTGTTTAGTTTTACCACAATATTATTGCAGTTAATAAATGATTGTAAAAGGATAACCAACTGTTTCCTTAGTGGAGCTGATGGCTCATATATTTTTTTAAGTGTAGTAGAAAATAAAGTTTTAACTGGCGCCCGAGCGGGGGCCCAGTAGTGAAAGAAAATAGAGTGAAGAATACACAAAAAAAAGGGATAAATTTCAATAAGCCCAATATTCAAATTTATTTATTTGAAACATAATTATAAAAAACAAGTGGGAGGAGGCGCAACAAAAGCAACAAATTTCGAGCTCAAAATCGCTAAAGAAAATATAATTTTCACAATTTTATATAAAAAAAACTGGCAATAAAAGTAGTTTATGCTTAATACTTTGACAAAAAAATGTAATAAATAATAAAATTATAAATGTTGTATTGCGAAAAAATCCTGCAAAAAAAAAATAAAAATTTTATGCGAGTTGTAAAAACATGGAAAAGACTTCGAAAGTTTAAAAAATCTTAAACAACAATATTTTGAAATAAAACAAATTAAAGTACCCGAAAATATCATAACGAAACTGTTCGAAAAACAAGCAAAGAATATAATGAAACAAAAAAGGAATATTACGATAAAAATTAAAGTAATAAATTAAATGAAGAATACAAATATAAAATAAAAATTAGAACAATTATAAAAATTTAACAAAAAATTAAAAACAAAAACACAAAATACAAATAAAAAATTATATAATTATAAAAAAAATAAAAAGTTAAAAATAGGAATAAATAATTAAACAAAAAATAATATATAAAAAAAAAATTTAAATAAAAATAATAAATTAAAATAAAATAAAAAAATTTAAAAAAAATAAATAAATATATAAAATATAAAAAAATTATAAAATATATTAAATCAAAAATTATTCGTTTAATAAAAAATATTAAAATTTAAATAAAAAATTTATAAAATAATTAAATTAAATGCAAAAAATAAAAAACACTAAATTAAAATTAAAGAAATCTAGAAGAGTATACAAATTTATATAAGAAAAAAGTTAAAATAAAAGGCAAAACACAAGCCACTATACAAACAAGAAAAGGTTGCTGAAAACCGAGAAGTAACCATCGTAACCGAAAGTGGGAAAAGATTCCACAAAACAGATGTGAAAAAGGGCAGAAAAACTCATGCAATGCAAAGAAAAACAACAATAAAAAAGCTAAAAGGTCTAAGACCATGAGCCAATACGACATGAATTGCAAAATTGCAAATATTACGCAATAACTAATAAATAAATAAAATAATAATAAATGAATAATAATAAAAAAAAGAGAAAAAAGGAAAGCATTACATAGAGCAAAAATAATAAAAAATGACTAAATACTAATATTTGAACAAAAAAAAAAAAAAAAACAATTAAAAAATCAGCTAACTTGCTACTAACGATACTAACATTAGTAATGAAATACTGATGAATTAATTCCACTCCTAACTTCACTACCTGGGTCCCCATGAATTCCTGATAACCCTTATTTCCCCTGAACTCCACTCACTAGCAATAGTTTTGGAAATTAAGAGAATATTTTTAGGTTATGTTTAGAAATTTTCATTTCATACTTACAAGGATTTTCTAAAAAATTGTATTGCACTTCAGTTGATTAAAAATTGTTATTAATGAAATTTACTCTTGCGGTCAAACTAAATTTTTATTAAAGAAATTGTTCATGTTGTTCTCTTTAAAGTAGTTAGTAAATTGGAATAGGTATAAGTTAAAAATTTGTAATCTAATTCGTAGATTTTGCCTCTGTGCAGCTGCACAAGCATACGTCGTCTTCAACCTAGACTCCCCCATTTTAACCATTCGTGATGGCTATGGCTGGATAGTCAACGGGCACTTCAAACTAATCCACATGATTGACCTAACGCGTTATGAGAGAATTGTGAATCGTCTGGAACATTGGAGAAAATTCGAACTCAACTCGATGAACTGAAGGGCCCTAAAATAAAGAAGTCAAGGCGATCTATCAACTGGATCGGATCTGCCTGGAAGTGGATTGCCGGCTCGCCTGACGCTCTAGATTGGGACGAAGTTCTGAGAGGTCAAAACGCATTAGTGGCAAATAATAATTTGCAATACAAGGTAAACTCTGAAATCTTCAAGAAGACTCAAGAGTTATTACAGGTTGTAAGTGGAATGGCTACGGTCACAAATGATATCCTGGGGCGCGATCACTTAGCAAGGCTTTTACAGGAGATTCAGCATAAGGTTATGATCGTCAAGGAAGACGTTAACGAATTCATCAGAGCATGCCAGATGGCCAAGGCGGGAGTTGTAAACAGCAACCTATTGAATAAGGATGAAATAAACCAGCTGATAAGCGAAATCGAAGTTCTCCCCTACAACAACGTCACTTTACGTGTTGTCCATGCCAAAGGTATCCCCAACGAGGTTCAACCACCTAATCACACGGGCAACATTGAGCGGTGGCCAACTCTGGTGGATCTTAAGTATAAGACCATTCTAATGAACAAAGAGCAGACGTTTGGTATTAAAGATAGCTGCCTGCACCTTGCCACCGCCATGGTTTGCAAGCAGGAAGCGTTAGACTTACTGCCTGAAAATGAATGCCTACCACGCCTACTTAAAGCAGGTCAAACGAGTTGCAGCTACCTAACCTGCACTGATACAACGGTTGAAGTACTTAAGGAAGACACAATATTCCTGGATAACTTCAACAGCAGCGTATGGTCAGGTAAAACCCCTAAACGCCTCTCTGGTTCTTATATTTTGCAGATGGAAAACGAGACGATAACAATCGACAACTAAACCTACTAAAGTACCAGCAGCTCAGGTGCGCAGGTATTCCTATCTGTGCTGTCTGCTATAACAAACAAAAGCATGGCGGTAAACCTCAATCTTGTTCATAAGATGACGTCCGGAAACATACGCCTCCTGGGTTACCTAGAGGAAAAAACTAACTGGTTCGCAACATCCGAGGCTTTAGGAATTATTTTGCTGATGGTCCTTATTTTGCTGATTTGGAGAAGATAACGACAGAGTCCTCAGAATCTCACCAGGGAAGACGCCCGGCGAAATCCTGATCCGGGACGCAGATCTTTAGAGGGGGAAGAGTTAACGCACTGTAGTCGCACTTACTGCGACGCTCCCACGGTCGCCCGTTACACGCGTGAGGGTCAGTCGAGTTCGGGACGGGTTTAAGCTTAGATTATTTTTAGTTAAGTGTTAATCCAGTTTAGTTGTTTGAGTATTTTATCACTTGTGTTTAGTTTTACCACAATATTATTGCAGTTAATAAATGATTGTGAAAGGATAACCAACTGTTTCCTTAGTGGAGCTGATGGCTCATATATTTTTTTAAGTGTAGTAGAAAATAAAGTTATAACTTGCATTTGGAAGTACATAAGAAAACATTTTAAGTTTTGCGTTGTTATACGTGTTTAATTTCAATAAGCTGAATGGTTTCCGCAAATACACAAAGATTTTTACTACCTTTACTAATTAAGTGTTCTATATTGCATTTCTTACGAACATGAACTTTGGTCCGAAGTATGTATGTAAGTAACAGAAGAAGAAGAGAAATATCCATAAAAATGTATACCGACAATATCAAGACGATGAGCTTTCTTTAATTAGCCATGTCCATGTGCCCGTCTGTTTTCAGATATGAGAATCCTAACTAAGTAACGATGATTAAAATGTTCTAAGACATCATCGATAACGATAACATCTGAAGTTGAAGATTAATATTAAGAAAGGAAATTTTTCACAAGAGTTAGAAGGGATCAATAAGCATTTGCAAAACTAATTACTCCAAATTGTGCTTAGTACCAAATAACTCACCTCATTTCGGCTGTCTAACAAACCAATTGTAAGATTGAAGAAAATAATTTCCAAACATCGGTTTTGACTGACTTTATTCAAGTCGTAAGTTTTGCAGTTTATAATTTAAAACCAGCTTTTAGCATTAGCAAGTGACAATAAAGGCACTGTAGGGCGCTCATACACTTTGTGTCCCTACAGGGAGAAAGTGGACTAGTATGCAAAAATTATGGTTAAATTGCTAGTATTTTGAAAGTGAAATAATAATATTTGTATGCAGCTTATGAATAAAAAAACTAGTAATAACATCGACCACCGTTTGTTGTTTTTTTATCTGCGGGCCACGGCTGAGTTCCATTTTCTGCTCCGCTCTTTTATATACAATAAAATATTAAGTTCATTTTTATATGTGGTCTCTCTTCAGCAGGAAATTTCAACCCTCCGCGTGTATTTATGACATGAAGCGGCTTAGAATAAACTGTAGGTCTCTCCATTTTATGGAGAAACATCAAAACGCAAAACCGCAAATTAAAGGAGAAGCTTGGCAAAAAATCGGTTTAACGTTTACAAAGCGCTAACTATATACCGAGTGTATAGTATACTCGTATATAATCTGCCGGTAAGTTTCCGAGATCCTAGGACATAAACTTGAAAAGAAAGACCTTTACATTTGTAAAATGGGATTAATCAAATTCTTCCTGCGCCTTACCAGTGTCAATATAGATAAACTGGAATCTCAGCTTTGATGTGATGTAGGTATCATGAGGATCGGTAAATGTTAACAAAGGTAAAAAGGTGCCAACCATCTTTCTTCTTGCTACGTACGAATTCACACACAACAAAAGGGTATCAAGTCTACCAAGGACAACTTCTGCTACTTCATTTGTATGGGCATTAGCCCTATGCATTTGGAGTTCGTGGGTAGCTTACCAGTAGCCAGCCTTTCCAAAGATTTATCAATAACCAAGGTTATTGCAACGTCATGTACTCCGACTTTGAATAGGTATATATGCAAAAATGCATGGCAGATACCAAGGTTCAGTTCTCCTTTGCTGAGTCCAATCCTCCGATTATACCTCATATTCGTAAACCGGCATTAAACGCGTAAAGTGCGATTTGAAACTGTCCCTTCCAGAACCTTTCGGTTAGAGGTTTATTAAAAATATCCATCGGATATAGCAATAACCAAGAAATATTACTGACACCGTTTGAGTGTAGAACATTTAACGAGCTTACAACGTACATTTTAATGGTTTTGACCTTCAGAAGCAGATGATGTCTTCGTTGTCCTTAAAGACACTGCCCCACCGACAGAATAGGTCTGGCCAGAATTATGAAATGCCACCCCATTCCTAATGGCTACGTACTAGATCATGAGTAAAAGTATGTCTGCTATCAACGAAAGCAAGGTGGTTTTCTGGAGATAATTCCTGAATATTATCCATCAAAAATTAGCACTAATCATTGTTATTATAGGTAAATGTATCATTAGTGCATATTTTGAACATACCAAGATAGCTCAAGGCCAGCAGTATGTTGAGCTCTGATAAGTATTGTATATAATATTAGCCATGCAGATCCATTTCACACCAACATTGCTTATTTCCTTTTTCTGCTTCCAGCTTTCCAACTTCTCGCTGAAAGTGCTACTGGAAAAAAGAACACGTACCTACATACTTAATGGCACGTAACTCGAACAATTATATGAATAATAGAGAATAAGCACTCTTTAAAAATACCAGCAGCTTTCGTCTCTGTGTAGATGAATACACCCTGTGATTGAAACCACAAATGTGTTCTTGAAGCAAGATACAAACGGCCATTTAAGCGGAATGCTGGACCGTTGCCCATTTTCAGTTGCACACAAATATCCCTACAAATTGCTAAGACACTGCACTGCACCATCAACTCGGCATGAGCGAAAACTTTGAAAAGTATGAGACTAAAATAGAAGTTCAAGCGGTTGAACAAATGACTCACTTAAAGTGCATTTAAAGTTTTATTGCCGTTGGCTGTTGGAGACAATAGTGGATTTTTCGATTTATGTTCTCTCCGTGCGTATTCATCTTTGGTCTTGTACGAGTCAATTTTTCGCGCCAAAATTTATTATGAATAAAATGAATGAATGTTATTTGAATGTTGAATATTACTTATTATACTATTTTAATAGCCGTATGAGAGACCTTTATTTTACTATCAAAATAACGATGTATTTGAACTAATAAAATCAGCGAATTTCCGTTACTTATAATAGCATTTGGGGTAAAATTTGTTAATAATGATAATAATTCAGTGCAAAATATAATTATTATAAATTTTTCAATGAACAGATCAGAAGACATTTAACAAAATTTTCACTTGAGATGCCAGGGTAACAGCAGAGTTTGCAAATAATTCTATATAATTAAACATTTTTTCTTCAACTTAGTCTCTTTTTAGCTCAATACAATTAGTTCAACGATTTACCCAAAAAGTTTTATTTAAGATCCAAAAATAAGCATTTAACGTCTTCATTTGGTCTGCATCTCTTGCCGGTTAGCCACTTTATCATATCTTATGTAACAGTCGAAGGTGGTTAAATCTGAAGTATATGTTGCATTGAATTTTTGAATTTTTGCCACTATTGACATAACGTACAAATCAAGATCAAAACTGTTCAAAAGCTGTGTGGATTTATTCGCTGATGGTGGTTTTACCCTTTTCAAGTAATTAATTTGAAAGATACCTTGTCCTACCCAGATAAACTGTGGAGCTTTCTGGAACGCTTCTTCACTTGAGGAGAGTGGGTTTGATTGATCCTTAATATGATTAATCAATGCTTTTCCTACGATATCAATCCGAAAAAATACGGATTGTGATTATGGTCGAGTAGTAACATGCACAAATATTTATGTAAAATGTGATGAATTCACTCAGTTGAAATCCAAACAGTGTCAGCCACTTAACACATTTTCACTGGATTTTATCGTGGATTTCTGACGTGGCGACTTTTTCGGAGCGACCACAACGAAATTCTTAAAATCTGTATTTATGAAAATTGATCGCTTAACAACCGCCCAACGTGCCAAAATTGTTAAAACTTACTACTAATATAGTGATTCAAACGTGCCAACGTTAGGAGACTACGATGCACATAATCATCCAGATACTCAAGCAATTGGCAAGATTTTAGAGAATATTGTAAGTCCTGCCTCATCGTTTTGCTCGTTCCGCTTTAAGTGTAGCTGAAAAATTTGCCTGTTTCACGACGTTCTCAAGAGCTGGCACTTTATTACGGAGCATTATGAATTACACCCAAATCCAGCTCACCCATATGTACATACATATGCATATCGATCTGAGACTTGAGCAACAAGCAATGGTCGGCGATTTTTCGAACACTTCTTTGAAAATTACAACTGAGCCTTGCGGTAGTTGGCCTGTGGTTTCAGCAAGAAGGTGCCACATGCCACAAAATACTAGCGAATATGGCATTATTGCGAGAGACCGTGTTTATGCAGGAAAACTAAGTACTTTAAAACCAACAACGTGAAATTATGGCTGAGATACTGCTCAATATGTGCCAAAAAGTGGTTGAAAACAATCTACTTACGGATCGAAGTATGCGAAAAATTCGCGAGGCGGTCATTTTAATGATTTAATCTTTTACGTATAATACTTTATTACTGTATGTAGAGGAATTTTTAAAAAAAAAAATATTTTAAGTGCATTTTATTTATATAATATTTACTTGCAAAGAATTTAATAAGTTCATGAAAGGTGAAAATACATCCACATAGCTTTCTTTCCTGCTTCAGATGAAATTCTTTATAGACGAGTATGTCAAGTCCAGAACAGACAACCTAATATAAATATATTTATATTATATTCACTATTCACTATAAATTATTTCAAATGCAACCATAAACTTGTTTCAAATAATTACAATCAGAATAAAATGTTAAATCTTATATACACTCATATTTATTTATATGATACTCGCATCATGCATTCGACCACATTGCAGCAACAATAACGACAAGAACATAAAGTTACGATTTATTTGAAATTGTTTCTATATACAGTGGGAAGCAAAAGTGATTCCACGATCAATGTTTTCATGTTTGAGCTCACATAAATATTACAATTAGGCGTATATAGCAAATTAGAAAAACAAGAAATGGAATAGTTATGATTTAAAACCCAAAAAAAGCGGCTTGTACTCAGTTTTGCACCATCCATGAATAACGGAATAACGGCTCATATTTTTGCTCTTCTTACTTTTCTTTCAACAATAGACCTGCAGATTTACCGTTAAGTGCCTTTTGCATTTATTATTCGTTGTTAGAATTCAGAAAATCACTCTCTTTCACTAGTTTATATTGTAGTTGATTTGTTGAATTTGGAACTTAGTCTCCAACTATTCACTGAAAAATGAAGAAGCTGTCTTCTGATAAAGAAAATAGTATTATCTTCTTGACTTAAAGTGGGTGTTCGACCCGCATTATTGCTGGGAATCTGCAAATTAGTCAATCAGTGGTTGTCAGGGTGCAGAAAAGACAAGATATTTGTGCTGAAAAGAAGTTGAATGGTCACCGTTTCCTTCTAACAGACTCTGACGCTCGACTTATGGTGTCTAAAATGAGAAAAAAATAGACTTTTAACGCCTAAAGAAGCTTCTACAGAAATAAATAATAGCGTGAGTCAATGGATAGCTAGAAGAGCGCTTGATAGGATTGGGTACGTCGCAGCAGTGAAAAAAAAACAAACCAGCTTTATCCGAGAAAAATGTTAAGGCTCGGCGGAAATTCGCCAAGGAACATAAGAACTGGACAATAGAAGACTGGAAACGTGTTATCTGGTCGGATGAATCTAAGTTTAATCGTTTTCAATCGGATGGAAAGCAATACTGTTGACAGAGACCTGGTGACAAGCTTCAAAGGCATCATGTGAAGCAAACCGTGAAACATGGAGGCGGCAATATAATGGCATGGGGGTGTTTCACGTATTCGCACGTTGGACCGGTGCACAAAATTGACGGGATTATGCGAAAGGAAGACTATTTGAGCATTTTGCAAACCCATCTTCCCAATTTTCTTGACCAGTGTGCGTACCCAGAGCAGGAAATCACTTTTCAGCAAGATGGGGATCCCAAGCACACAGCGAAAATTGTTAAAGAATGGCTCGAAAACCAAAATTTTAAGATGATGAGGTGGCCAGCGCATAGTCTCGACCTCAATCCGATTGAAAACTTCTGGTCAATCGTAAAGCGACGGCTCGGACAGTATCAATCAGCCCCATCCAACTTGGACGATCTTTGGAGGCGTTTTGAACAAGAGTGGAATAATATTCCGAAAGGAATATTCGAAAAATTAGTTGAAAGTATGCCAAAACGTATGAAAAATGTCATACAAAATAAGGGTCTCTGGATCAAATATTAATAATGAATTTATTTTGTTTTTTTTTTTTTTAATGGTGCAAAACTGAGTACATGCCGCTTGTTTTTGTTTTTGAATCATTGGTATTCTATAGCTTCTTCAATTCCTTTATTTCTTACGCCTTGTTATTACAAGTAAAATACTATTAAAAAATATTTAAAAGCTTTATCATTTACTTCGTTCGTTTAGTTTTTATGCGCTCCCAAACATGAAAACGTTGATCGTGGAATCACTTTTGCTCCCCACTGTATATTCAAAGTCAGCTTAACTGCAGCATTTATAAAATTAACAAAACAACTTTTGTGGTTTTGCCTTTTATACTTATGTCCATCATTGTGCATACTGTATCTATTGTATTCCAAATGCACGCACTGACCGCATTAACCAGCTATATGTTGTCCACGAAGTTTTACCAGCATATAAGCTGCAGACAATATTATTCTCCTCCGTAATAGTTTGTGGGCAATGACCTCAAGTGGTAAATAAATTTACAAAGGTTTAGAAAAAAGTTTTACATACCTACATAAATACCTACACAAGAATAAAATTTAAAATTTAATATTTTTTATATAGGCGAAAGCATTTAGACAAGTTTCCATTAAATGGTTTTATCTACTTTTTATGGAGATACCAATTCTGCGAAAAAGATTTACCTTCTGTGAGCTTTAGTCTTATTTATTAGAATCTTAACATTAATTACTCAAATATTACTGAACAACATTTGCTTGACGAATTTCAAAAAAGATTTTGAAAAACATTTATGTATATTTCATACAAATCATTTTAAAAATGCATTAAAACTTAAAATAGACTGCAGCGAACCAAATATAAACTGAAACACTTCAGAAGTTTGAGTTCAAACCTTTCTAACTTGTGAACGAATCAACATCTTTTCAATAAACTAAATACAAAAGTAAGGTAAGACTGAATTGAATGTCTTTTATATTGTAGCATATTGGTTTTAATTTAATTAAAAATTGCATTGCACTTCATATTAACTAAGTTTTGTAACTAAAAGAAAAAATGGGCAGTAAATAAATGCAAGGTCAAGTAATTGGTTCGTTCGGCTTTTTATTGATTTTTCAAAATATGATAACTTTGTGTACATTTGTCCGATTTTGTTGGTAAACGTGTTGCTAACTTCATTACACCCCTCTCGTAAAGGGGGAGGGGGCGTCGCTATTGGCAAAAAACTCGGAGAACCAATTTTCCCAGGCCTCTCTTGAGGCCAACTTCTCACCATTAAGCGTGTTCGCCATGGACTGGAAAAGATGGTAGTCCTTGGTACCAGGTCCGGACTATAAGGTGGGTGCATGAGGACCCCCCATCCGAGCTCCTGGAGCTTCTGGCGCGTCACCAAAGACGTACGTGGCCTGGCGTTGTCCTGATGGAACACAATTCGGCCTCTGTTGATCAAAGATAACCTCTTCTGGATGAATGCTGCCTTCAAGCGGTCCAGTTGTTGGCAGTAGAGGGCCGAATTGAGCTCGTAGTAGATGATTCCTTGCCAATCCCACCAAACACACAGCAAAACCTTCCTGGCCGTCAATCCAGGCTTGGCCACTGTTTACTTGATAAAAAGTATCTTAAAAATTCACTTGAGCGTTTACAGCTAAACAAACAAATACGGCAAATCCCTCTACCTTATCCTTCTGACAGAGTCAAGGTATTCTTTTTCTACCGCTTCCCCATAAGGTCTTAAATCGAATACTTTAGGCAGCGAATATGGTGTTGTTGTTGGTGTAGCTTACCCCGAGGTCATCTAACGGGAGGTACAGGAAACGGATTGTTTCGACAGGTTCGGACCAGAGAGAAAGAGGGTGAATTGTGTTGGTTTTAGGAAAAGATAGCTAATGTGGTTACTCCTTGTGGGTCTTAAAGTCTAAATAGGTCCCACGATTGCGCGGTGGAGCCGTCTTTGCACACACAGCTGAAATAATCCGTCGGACAAAGGTAAACAAAGCGGTTTCAGATAGGAAAATTTCAAGCAGTCCATATTAACGAAAATAAAAAAAAAAATCAAGCAAATTGAACTATACTTAAATAAGATTATTAAGAACCGGTTTCTGCATGTTAATCTAAACGATAACGATAAACTACCAACAAATTAAACTTCAAGTGAATCGAATCGTAACTAAGATAATTTCGCATGAATCGGTCCCCGAAAGTCTCTTAATAAAGTTGAATTTTATTCCGGTTCATCCGTTATCAATTCAGGAAAACTATAAATTGTTTTCAACATAAGGGTTTCTGATTGAGCGAAATCTCATATGTATTAAAAATTAACCACGTTCTGAGAGTTATTTTTGCTCTCACTTAGATACAGTATATCTTTTCTGCATAATTCATTGAAATGACAATTGCCATTGAAACGCTACATAATAGCTCGGTTTCTACGCCCTCCAACAAAGTTTCAGCTTCTATCGGGTTATGGAATCGCCAATCAAATATCTGCTCGGTGACCCTTGGTTCACCGAAAATTTTTTTATATTAATCCAAATCATAGAAACGATTTTTTTTAATAGATTGATCCTGGGTACTATTCCTGGAAACAAAAGTAATGTTCCTGCTAAACTAAGCAAAAGGCTACTTATGTATCAAATTTCAAGTAAATCGAACGATAAATTAAAATTTTTCGAATAGATCAGTCCCAGGCCTCTTCCCGGTGTAAAAATAGATGTTATGCTATTCTCAGACCTACTGAATATACACATAAAATTTCATTAAAATCGGCAAAGCCGTTTCGGAGGAGTATCGTGTCTAACACTATGTTGTTTTTTCCAACACATGGAAGTACGTACAATTTTTCTAAGCCTCCTCTGAACGATTGATTGATTTTTATGAGTGGCTTTTATTTCAAGTCAGAAACACACCCGGAGGTGGTTATTGCAGGTAAGCATTTATTTCTATCATCATAAAGTTAAGCACAAAAATAACAAAAGTCCAATAGGTTGCCGATACCTTACAAGCAACAACACAATGGAGACTAGTAGTTCACTAATTCAATCAACTTGATCAACTTCTCTTAGTTTCACAAATTAATAACGTCAATCAATAAGTCGGCAACACGTTGAACGTAGTACCAACGAATAAACCACACAACCAATAAACACATATTGTTAATTTATTCATCACTGCCGATGTCCGCTAACGTTAAAATTTAGATAAATTGGCCTTTTTAACCAAAGAACTCTGTCTAAGGCTTCAACCCGGTATTGTAAAAAATACATTTATAAGTAATACAAAATAATATTTTAAAAACAACAAGAAAACAATATATACATACAGCTACCTAACAAGGCGGGAAATAGTACTGCCTCTAAATATCAGACGTTTTAAAAAAGGAGGAGAGTAGCACAGAGGGGCAGTAGTACCTCACCGCCTCTAAATACCTAATCTGTCGAAAAATAGGAGAGGGAATAGTTCCTCGCCGTCCTCTGAAACGTAAAAAAGAGGGTAGTAGTACACCAACTATTTGTGCCAAAACTACCTGTTGCTACTCGTAGAGCGGTTGACTCACCACACATAATTTCATACATATATAATTGTCCTAGCCGTAGAGAGTTTTGGGGATGTCCGCCAGAAAGTTCAAACCATAGCAACTATCAGACAGTGAGTGAAATTGTTTTGGGAGTCATTTGGCATATCCAAAACCTGTTCTTTATACTTTAATATTTTTGAGGTGCTATTTTTCAGGTTTGTTAGCTGTAATCTGCCAAAGTAACCACTGCTCAAAATTATTAGTAACGTCATCGTTCTTACCAATGTTAGTGACATGTGCGACAATGTTTCAGGTTTTGTATGTATGCTTCACAGCAGTGGGCTCTTAGACTATAACTTTCATATATTATTGGAAATTCAATTTGAAGTTTTTATAAAGAAAAAATTGTTGCTTCCCTCTTAAACTAATTTACAGATTTTATGCTAATTTAAAATATTTTTATGTGTATTATTATTTTTTGAAAATATTAGACAGTATTATCGAATTATCTTTGAATACTTTGCACTTAATCATTCATTACATCCGTAGGTAGTTCCGCTGTATTGAATTGCAGTCACTTCAATTTTCGTATTACCGGTCCCTCCAGTCGAGCGTGCTACATGCATTCATTTTCGATATTATTGCTTCTTATCTCTCCTTTTGGCATATTGAGTAATTCAATTTGCTTACTGAAAAATTTGTAAGTTAGAATTGTCAGTAGTGCATTCAGATGTAGCAATTGAAGTGACTATGGAAGTGTTGACCAAACCTGTATTTCCGCTATGATTAAGCCCATGGGGTCCATGATCGTGCTGTTGCACTCAAATATACACATCTATGTACATAAATACAAAGTTTGCAAGTCACATCCAATCAGTTTAATTTTGAATAAAACCTCTAATTGGTTTAAATATATGTTGAAATTTATTTATTTGCTTTCAATACATTTGTTGAGATGCAATAAAGTGCACTAATTTACTCATCTGCAGAATATGGAACGATGAAAGTATAGCAAGCAATTGTATATACAAGGGGATTAACAAAAGTTCGGTAAGTTGACCAGAAAAAAAATAAAAGACTTCTTTTTCTATTTATTCGTAATCTTTGTCATTTCTTATTTTCTCTACATAAGCGCCATTGATTTCAATACATTTCTTAAGCCTATAGATCCACTTTTGAAAACAGTCTTCAAAACTTATTAAGTTCGTTGCTATTAAAACCTTTCCTTTCAAATTTTTTTTGTAACTTTTGGAAATATCCAGGACTCAGAAGCTGCTATAACCGAATGATATGGTGTTGGACATATTTCTTCGATCCCAGAGATCGCAATAAAATTACCATACTCGGTATTTCAGCAGTGTGGGATGTCGCCTTGTCACGATGTAGAAAGTAGAGCCGCAACTTGTTTTCCAACAAGTTTTTGAAAACTTTTGGTAAGCACTCTTCGGTGTACCATTTTACAGTTACCGTCTGACCCTTTTCCTGTAGAAAAGCAGATACAATTTTTGATCGGGTAAAGTAAACATCATTATTTTTGCTGATGATTTTTGTATGCTTAGATTTTATGGGTGGGTTTGCTCCAATAGGTTTCTGAATCGTACTTGACCCTGGAAGGGTCCTCTTCGTTGATTCGACGACGATAGTTTTTTAATTCGCTTTTTATTATTTGTGTTGATTTTCGGTACAACTCTAGTCGGTGCTGAGCTGTTGAAGCGTGCACATGTGTGACTCGTTGCTTGTCGTGTAAGTATTAGTTAGAAAAAGGAATTCTTGATTTTTAGATACTGTCGAAGACATGGGTGTCAACCTAATAGAATTATAGGAAAATTATGTATTTAGTTTAATATGTTTAGATACGTATATATATAAAAAAGTGAATTTAAATTATTAAATAACGAAATAAAGAAATCCCTTAAATAAAGTGTTTTATTTTTTTATCAAAACATAAGTTTATTATTCAGTGGTTTAATCCTGAATTATTATTGGTTTTAAAATGACAATGAGCACCATTGATAAAATTGTTAATTTTCTTGAGTTAAGCAATGAATTCGATGACTTCAGTGAAGTTGAAGGTAATGGAAAAAGCGATGCGGAAAGTAAATTTGAGAGTATATATTCTACAGAAAGCTGCTTAGATGAGGATGATATTCCGCTTAACATTTTAAATGAAAAAATCCGTATAATAAATTTTACAAAAACAATTCTTCGCGGAAAAAATCGTCATAAATGGCCAACTGAAAAGGCTAAGTCCCACTGCTACGGTCAAAATATATTGTACATCAAAACCGAGCATCAACCCGTCCTTACAAACACATTGTTGAACCATTGAATATTCTTAAGCTATTTCTTAGTAATCAAAATATATATGAAAATGTTCAGTGGACCAATGTAGAAATTCTTACCCGCAGTGAAATCGAAATAAACTTTAAAGAAGTTGATGTTTACGTTGACAGCTGCGTTGAAGGACAATCACCTATCTTCCAATGAAGTTTTTAACTCCTCTTATGCTGGACCGAAGTATTTATCGCCAATGTCTCAAAAAAGATTTAAGTTTTTGATGTCTTGCCTTCGTTTTGATGGTAAAGCGATACACCTTAATTAATTGCTGACAAACTTCCCCCCTTTGAAATTTGCATACAAAAATTTCGTGATAACTATACACCTGGACCATACTTGACTATTGATGAGCAGTTATTGGCTTTTAGAGGAAGGTGCAGCTTTGAAATGTAATTGATCAACAAACTTGAAAAGTATGGAATCAAAATAATCATGTTGGGTGATAGCGGCACAAATTATATGGTGGATGTTTCACCATACCTCGGAAAAGGTTCACAAGCCCCAAGATTGCCTTTCGAAGAGTATTACGTGAAGGAGTTAACAAAGTCAATACATGGAACAAATCGAAACATATGGACAACTGGTTTACTTCAATTCCATTAGCTAAGTCACTTCTTAAAGAACCATACAAGTTTTCAATTGCGGTTGATCAAGCGTGATATTCTAGCTAAGAGTCATCAAAGCGGCACAGGTATGTTCTGCTGTGATAATGAACTTATGCTTCTTTCGTATTGTATAATTTTTCAAATCAAGGATTGACTCAATTCCATTTGTCTGTTATGAAAATAGTACTAAATCTAATTGACCAGAATTGTCTGTCATTTCTCAAGAATTTCAACTTCTCCCTCACTTCTAAGCACTGCTTTCCTGTTTTTTTTTTGGTTTTTTATTTTTCTTTTCTGTTCATTTTGTTTTTTATTATATTTTTATTCTGTGCACAATTTGCAGGTTTTTTACAAGCTTATTAGCAACACAAACACAAATCATCAAATCAAATATTGTTATTAACTTGTTTTGACTATGAAGAGCCTGTCTTTACGGCTAATACATGTGATTAGAGATAGAATATTAAGCGGTAGGAGTTCGGACAAGACCAAACTGATACAAATTATAAAATGAAAACTGTGAAAGAGATTCATAACACCTTTCTAGATTCTCAAACTATTTAGATTTCTGACACTTACTGCAGATAATTCTGCAAGATAGCAAGACAGAGGCTGTATTTACCGAGTTCTTCTCATCTACATGCCTTCTGCTTATAAGGAGTCGAGACTTTGTTATCTCCCTTTTGATCGGTGGTCAAATATCTCTCGCCTCATTGTATTTAGTTTGTTGCACGTGCTATTGACCTGATAATAACCAATAATGACCTTAGCAAGTATTTAGCCTAAAGGAGAGATATGTCTCGTCTTCAACCTCTTTTCTCGGGGCACAAGTCATGCGTTTTGCATTAAGTCGAGAGTTTGCTAGAATCTTACTAAATCTTACCAACGGGTGTTAATATCACGGAAACCTGTAATAACTGCCAACGAATTTTGGGCCGTCGGTAAAAACGGCGGTAAAAATAGGTGTGGGCTTTTTATTTATTTGATAATTTTGTGGGAAATGCATTACCAAAACCAAAACTGAAGTAATGCAATCTACTTCTTCCGAAAATGGTGCAAAACTTAGTTCGTGCCATTTACTGCAGTTACTTGGGGGTCGAGTAGTAGTAGTTGTAGAAGATTTCATTCATCTAGTAACCAACCCAGAATCACTCTTGCTAACAGAGCCTACTTTGGACTAATTGAAAAAAGTTCTCTCTCGATAAACTTTACGATGCAGAAGCGTGGACGTTGACATCATCCGATGAGTCGGCTTTGGGAGTCTTCCAGATAAATGGTTTACGAAAAATGTATTGTTATCTCAATACGAACGACAGGAAATAATGAGCTGTATGAGATATACGACGATATTGACACAGTTCAGCGAATTCAGAGATAGCGAATATGCTGGCTAGGTTACAGCATTGAAATTTTTTGATCCAGTACCTGCTGGTGGAAATAGAGGAAAAGGAGAACCGCCACTTTGGTGGAAAGTTGAAAATTATGGCACTAAGCGCCACACGCCTTTCTCTCAATTATACAAGAATTTTTTATTTCCAAAATTTTCAACTTTTTAGTTTAATATTCTTTAAAAGTGTGTTTTTTAAGTTTTTTTAAACTATATTTATGTTATATATTATTCTAATTAACTCTATTTTGATTTTATTTATTTTTTTAATTTCTCTGACTTAATTTTATTTTTTTATATTTTACTTTAATTTTTTCATCTGATTTTGATGTGTGATTTGTTTTCAGTTTCTCCTTTGGACTAATTCATTTCAACTTGGCGATATCTACATGCAGTTTCTTTGAAATACTGAATGCACTGTTCCTTGGAGTATATTATTAATTGCAACGCCACGATGTATGCAACGATTCGCATTTTAATTATTTTATATTGGGATCGCGTCACAGCTAAAAGAGTTACAAACTGACAGACAGACAAACAGAGCGTTTTAAAAAAGAAACGAGAGTGATATTATGGGAGATTTTATCTGACGTTAATAAATAATAGTTTGGTGTAATTTATTTAATTTTGGTTCAAATTCTCGATGTTGTAAAGAGCTGAGACTTCATACGCCGTGTGCTCAACACTTTTTTTCATTTTTATTTTTTGTACAAAATATTATTTATTCGTGCACATTTTTGTCGTCTCCATTAGAGGTAATACACTTCTAGCACCTTTTACTCCCGATACACCTCTCAAACTCTAGGGTTAGGGTTATCTTAACTACAATGATTGAGCTTTAGTTTCGAGGTCATATCTGTAAACTTATCTTTCCCACGTATATCATGTAAGTAATTTTCCCTCGTTGTTGATTACTTTTATCAATTCCTGCAATTTCCATTCACCACTTTTTTGCTTAAATGTTTTTTTTTTTCATTTGTCATTTGTCCCCGTTTTTGATTTGCTGAGGCATTCACTGTGTTCATCATCTTCATTGTCTTCATGGCCTTTTCGAAAACGCTCATCTCACTCGTAAACATCCATTTTGAGATTTTCAATGCGAGTAAAAATATTTTGTAATTTTAATTTTTAATTTTTATTTCTTTCGGTGAACGACAAATATGTAGTTAATTGTCAAATATACCAACAAAAACACAAACGTGAATGCCTCTGCAATCTTGGTCCACCAAATAGAAACCATTCATAAATACAAATTCAATCATTTACATTAGAAAACTTGTCCACTTCTTTTGATGGGCAACAAAAATGTATTTAAACGAATAAATTTCTTTTTGTTCATTTGTTCATTCATAAAAATCATGGCGCAGCTGACATTCTGTTAAAGGAATCGTGTGGCCCAAAACTTTTAACCTCTCATTCATCATTAGAATAGAATGGAGAATTGATAGTGATAGAAAATGTTCCGATTGGAGATTTTATATTAATTACATTACGGGATATAGGTAATTTGGAGAATAGTTTGCTTTGTAAGTTATATTGGTTTTTCAGGATTTTTTAAAACTCAATCGGAATGGAGTGTAAGCAATGGAACAAGATCCATCTCTGATGCAAGCGGGATCGTGTTTGTTTCTCTTCAACGAAATTTTGAATTAAACTTCACGATAATAATACACACAAGCCGAAAAAAAGCTTGGGCAATTTAAGTAGCTTTCTGTCAGCGGTGCAACATTTTTTTTATATGGTATTTGATGCCAATCTGCACTGAAAAGGAAAGAATAAAAACCTTGATAAATTAAGAACGACCAATTATATAACACAATGTTTCACATAATCTTTTGGTTCAGAAAATACTTATAAAATCATAAACATAATTTCGTGAAATAAAATTATAGCTTTTATAGGCGGCAGCGTTAATACTGATTAACTGCGCTCTTAATCTGATTCAAATTTAATTTAAATTCGAGTTAGTAAACTGATTGGTATTTCATAATATACAATAATGCTATCAGTTTGATACAATTTAATGGACTAAAAATGGATTACAGGCAAACGTTGCGTAAATTTGTTGTCAGTAAAGAGTGATACTGGGAACTAGTGTCCTATTGGCCTGGAATTTGTAAGCTTAGTGTAAACATATTAATATATGATATGATTAAAAGGATCACAATTGCACTCTTTGGGAGTACGATGTGGTAAAGATGAGCGACATCAGGCTCAAAGGAAACTTTCGCCTCAATAAAGAAGCCATTCAAAATGTATGCAACAAAATACAACAATCTATACTGAATTTGTATTATAAATATGACCATTCCGTTTCGGTGTATTAAGATCAAGAGTACGCGCTTCCCACTTCTGAAGCTTTCCCATTTTGTCTGCTGATGCGCATTAATTTAAAAGAATAATTCTAAGTACTAATGTTTTGTTTTAGTTAAAAGTCAGGCATTTATGAATGGTAATGAAATGGTGAAACAAACGTGACCCCGTTTGTTTCTTTAAGAAGTGATTATGGTGTACATAATCTACTCAAGCAATTGGAAAAATTGTAAATAAATTTGGAGAGACTAAATCGGTTACAGACATTGTAAGGCCTGTGCATCATCGCTTTACTCATTCAACCTCAAATAACGCTTATGGTCGTACGATAGCCGACTTTTTTTCGGCCTGCAATTGAAGAACACGACTTGGACTATATGTGGTTTTAACAAGATGGTGCCACATGCAAGAAAAATTTCCCAGCTGTATATTATCCCGACTTGACGATGTCAATTGGCCACCGAGGTCGTAGAATTTGACATTGTTGGACGGTTTTTTTGAGCATTTGAAAACCTGCATTCGTATGTGCTAAAATGTGGTCGATGGTCATTTGAATGATAAAGTGTTTCACATATAATGTCAAAGTTCAAATTTTATATTATAAAGGCATTTCATGATACAAATTTTTTTAAATGCATTTTATTAACGTTTGAAGCACATACAAATTAAACTTTTTATAACCATGTATTTTTCCTAATAAACAAAGTAGCATAAGACTAAAGCGAAAATCCACTCTGTGTCTCTGTCTCGATCTAGTATTGATAGGATCGTCAGTATCGCAAACCTGTCGTATATAATAATCGATAAAATTCTACTAGATGCAGATATCAGAAATGATTCCTAGAACTTCATTTGGGCGCTTGCAACCCGACCCACATATATTTATGTATATAATTGGAGCTTTGTAATCGCTGATGCGATTTTCGGCCGAGCTCTTCCTCCAATATGTGGTTTTTGCGTCTGGATGTTTTTCCATCAAATGGAGGAACCTACAGTTTATACTAAACCGCCTCCGAACGGCTGATGGTTTTTATGAGCTTTATTTCATGTCCGAAATACACTCGTAGAGGGGCGACCGCAATTAGAAAATTTAACTTAATTTGTTTTTTTTTGGATGTTCATACATCACAGAAATCAAAATACTCAACCAAACAGTAACTTTTCTAGATGTTCGGAAAGTCTTCCATGATGAGCCGTCCAAAGCAAATTCCCCGACAACTAGCCTAATTGTTTAATCGAAGTTAGTCTCGCCATAATTACAGTAAATAAATTCATCCGTAACATGCGTTATAATCTTTTAAAAACTCTTGAACTGTTCACACTTATTAGTTTTTGAAGTCATAGTTTCTGGTTTGATTTTATTGAAAATAATGTTTTGATAAAACGAATATTCAATTTTGTGCGATCTTAACCTTTCCATGAAAAACAAATAATACTCAAGCCGTATAGATGAGTGTTTTCCCATATGTATAAATGTACTCTTTTGTACCTATGTATGTAACACATACAAAGTAAATACTATAAATTTCATATTAATAGCATTTAAATGCCATTGCGACCACGAATCCTATTTGCATTGAATACAAATGAACATACATGTACATATGTACACGCACTATAATGACACAAAGTGTGCAACATTCGAGCTATACTGTCTGGCCATTTGCTCTCTATGCGGGCCACTTCGATGTTTGGTCCACTGATGCCCTTAATTTGAGTATGAATACTGCCATCACGCGATTTGTTGTAATTTATAGGGCTATTTATTGAAAATTCTGCACAGATTTACAAATAGCGGTGATACAGGGCAGCTCAGCAACTCATACATTCGTATGTATGTATTGTATTCGCTACATGTGTTCAGTAGCTCTGCCAACATGCGTGGACTATCTGCTTTTAGGGATTTTACGATTTGTGATTTGTATGTTTGTTTTGGAATTTTGCACAATAATGCAAACTAAATGTGCACTCGCTTTGGCAAAGTGATATGCATGAGCTTCAAGTCCCACCATATACATGTGAACTCTCCATATAGATATGTATGTATGTATGTAGGTATGAGCTTTCATTGGCAATATGGAGAGGCATATTGGTTGTTAGTTGTTGCTCTGTTTGTATTTGTTGTATTTTACGCAGTAGCAACACTTATCACGCACAAGCAGACCGCCAAAACATTCCCTCTTCACGTTTACCCATTTTCCACTTCCTTTTTAGCCCACACTTTCCATTCCTGCCTCCTGTTATCGGCAAAACCGTGCGTAAATTACAAGCTGCTATTTTAGTGTACATATCTGCGAGCGTTGCATTTTTGGCTACTCAACGCATTTTGTGGGTGGGAATGCGGTTAAGCTAATGCAATGGCTAATCGATCGTTTGTGTTGCCCAATTAAATTCAATTTCAACGCAACTTTTAGCCTCGTGTTGTATCCATACGAAATGACGTGTTTATAGCCAAATATGCACATGGCATGTATGTATGCATAAACCTGAATCTAAATAATTATATCCCAGTGTTAGTTAGTGTTCAATAGTGCAAAAAAATGCTAATCATACTTACTACTTACTTAACTAGTCGAATAACTGAAGCGCGCCAGTAGTTTCTTCTCTTTGCAGATTTGTGCCATTTTAAAACACCAATTGAAGCCAGATCCTTATCCACCTCACCTTTCCAACCAAATGTAGACCTTCCATTTTCTCTGACTCCACCAGTCGGTGCAGCATGGAACACATCAAAGCTGGATGATGAGCCGGCGTAGACTCTGTATCGTGCCTTCGAACTATATAGCAAGACGAGTCGAGAGGAATGTATAATACTTTTCAAATGCCTAGTCTAAAGCAGCATCTGTTGAATTCCCAGATTGACGTTACTATTTGCATTAATCTAGGTTTCAAGATAATTCACGTTATTTCTTTTTTACTTGTATTGCATTGTATGTCATTTACTGTGGAATCGATCGCAATCGTTAATAGTGACAATATCATATAATCAAATTTAGATATTTTAATATGTACTTAGTAAATTTTCCTCCCCATCTTACAGAATAAATATAATTGTTTATACGTATATATTCAAGTCATCTTTGTCATCTTAACGGAGAAAAATAACACGATTCTTAAAAATATTTGATAGGCTAACTCCAAATATTTAATATGGCAATATTGGTTTTAGTTTTTGAGCTATGCCGTGATGTCAATATTGTGATATTATAACGACTGGTAAATAATGTCATAGTTTAACAAGTCCTTTTAAGTGTATTAACAACGTGTGATTAAGAACTCACGAAAATGTAGAGGCAGTATTACAAGGTTTATTCAAAAAATTTCTGTTACACTTTACGTCCGATGGAGCTGCAGATTGGGTCACTTTTCAAAATATTGCTCACCACTTTCTTAGTAACCACAAATCCCCGAGTTTGAAGCAAATCATTAGCAATTTGTTGGAAAGGTATCAAAACATTGGAGCTAGAATGTCCCTATAGATACATTTACTACACTCTCGCCTTGATTTCACCCGAAAACTTGGGCGATACGAACGAGAAACATAGATAACGGCTACACTATACCATCGCTACCACTCGCCAGCATCGAAAGATTATACCAAGGTTTTGGTGATGAAGACATGATGAGAGACTACTCTTGGTCTCTCATACATACATAAAACAGATTTCAAGCTATACGAAAGACTCCGTTCCACATATCTTTATTTCTTATTTGTTACATTCAATTTAATAAAATTACCATTAGTTCACAAAAAATAAGTTGTTGACATGTCAAAAACTAGAATCTATCTTCTGGCATAAATTTTAGCGGTAGTTGTTAAAACTATACTAAAATTTTTGCATCATTAATTTTGTCAGTTTTTGTCATTAGCTCGACTACATATCCACAAATATGTTGTTTACATTATTATTATTATTTTTTCTTTATTTCTTTCAAACTGATGTTTTACAACTAATTTTCTATATATTAAGATGAATGAAATATTAATTTACTTATGTACACATGTATAGAAAAGAGATACAAATTGACATTGTTTGAAATTTGTGTCTGTGGGTCTGAGAATTTCAATCTTTTCGTAAGTGGATGAGCTAGATAAATTATTCCATGGATTACCTCCGTCAATGTGATCTTCATATCTAGTGGAATTGTCTGGGACTTCAGTTCCTTACTCTTCATCTTCACCCAAATTACTGGCTTTAAAAAGTAAATTTTCCACCTTTTTTATGTATCCAAACCAGAAGAATACTAGAAGAAAATGTGCTCGAAGTAGATCTTGAGCCAGCAAACGTATGAAGCCTAGTTTTGGTGCTTTCAGCAAAAATAGCCAAAACTTATACCCGAGAGTATATGTTGCACTGTGTTAGGCCAATTTCTCCGCGACTACCTTGGTTTTGGAAAATTATAATGACAATTAGCTTCGTGAGTGAAAGGCGGAAGATAATTTTTTTATTTTTATTTGACGCGGTTATAGTCGATTCATATTTGAATATTAAAATTAATTAGACCTTAATAGTAAAAGCAAGGAGTTAAATGTCCAGTGAACATCATCCTACGACAATCGTCTGCTATTCCTCTTCCTAACTATTATATATGTATATAATATACATATATTCGAGGGGATTAACAAAGTTTGGTAAATTGACCAAAAAAAAATTCTTTTTTCACATATATATTTTATAATCTTTGTCCCTTTTTATCTGCTCTACATAATCGCCATTGATTTTAATGCATTTCTGAAACTTTTAAACATATAAAGTTCGGCATTAACCGCATTAATTATCTCCTCGTTGCTATTAAGAACCTTTCCTTTTAAATTTTTTTTAATTTTTAGAATTAACGTATTTCTTTGATTCCAGAGATCGCAATAAAATTATTCATTATTTCAGCAGTGTGGTATGGGGCGTTGTCATGTTGTAAAAACTAACGCCGGAAATCCTCTTTCTTCTTGTTTTCCAAAAAATTTTTGAAAACTTTTGTTAAGAACTTTTTGGTGTACCATTTTGCAGTTACCATCTGACCCTTTTCCAGTGAAATAGCAGATATTATAGATCGGGTGAAGTAAACTGACATTATTACTTTTGCTGCTGATTTTAGTTGCTTAGATTTTACGGGTGGGTTTGCTCCATGCGTGCTGTTTGGTTCCTGGATCGTACTGATAGAACCAAGTTTCGTCAACAGTAACGACTTTACTAAAGTTGCAAGACTGACCATTTTCGAATTTGTTTAGGAAATATTGGGAAAAATTCACTTGAGCCTCTTTTTGGGCCTCATTTAACATTCGTATTACCCATCGAGCAGATTTCTTCGTGAATCCCAGATGATTACTTAATATTCGCGATACAGCCATGCCATTCAAGCCCAACTTATTAGCAATCATTTCTTGTGTCAATCGTAGGTTTTCCACCATTTTAGACTTCACCAGAGCTACAGTGATGTCATCAGAGGAAGATTTTGGTCGACATTCTCGGGGCTCGTCCTCTACGGAATAATGTCCGATCTGGAATCTTTTGAACGACTTAGGAAAAGTCTTCAAAGACGGTGCAATCGTTCCGTATGCAATTTGGTATTCACTGAATATTTGTATTGGCTGTAATTTACGCCGAAACCCGAAGAGAATCACGTGCCGAATTTCTGTTTGCTTTAGTGGTGGAATTTCGTCTGACCTATCCTCTGCTATCTTGCGTTTTCTCGTCTCTATTTTAACCGATCGTTCTAAAATTTAATAGGAAACATATTGAAGGTCAACGACTTACCGAACTTTTGTTAATCCCCTCGTATATTAAATCAACAACTTTAATTTTCTTCTCCATTTACTTTCAATTCAAAGTATTGTATGTGCTCTAAATCGCATCACCGTAAATTGCCTTAATGATTGTTTAGAGGGTACGAACTCATGTTTTACCGTTTAAACATATAGTATATATTGTATATGTATATTAAGCCAGTGGTATTCGTATAGGTATGAATGTACATATATGACACCGACCTTTTTGCCTTTAAATTTTTTATTGCATTTTCACACATTTACGAATTTTATTTATTTACGTGAACTTATACAAAATATTTTCCCCAGTGTAGTCTATGTGTGCGATGCTCGAGCACGCAATAAACCATTTGTGTCCTGGTTTTTATATGAAATTTGTGGCATTTACAATATATTCACTTTCACGCACAGTTGCACACACAAATGACAAATATATATACGTTATTTTTTTGAAAATAAACAAATTCTCTGTTAACAACGGAGGGTAGTGCAAAAGGTTGGGACTTTTTACTATCAATTACACCCGTTTACGAGTAAATATTGATGTTAACTTGCACAATTGCTGCTGAGTTCATGGAAAGATGCTGGTGGTAATGGGAGAAAAAGTTATATAAATCATCAATTTCATTCATTTAGAAACGACGGTAGTGATTTGAGAAAGTATTGCCTGATAAAAATTAATAAAACAATCTAATAACTCTTCTTCATTTTGTTGTCGTTTGTTGTCGATTATTTGTGGTGAGTCAAGTTGCGATATTTTTAGTGGCATAAACATAACATTATTGAAAAATGTTTTAAAAAAGTATCAAAAAAGTATCAAAATATTTAAATTCCGTATAATAGATTTTGTAGTCGCTTAGGATCGAAATATGCACCTACAAGATCATTCAACATTAAGCATTTTTGTCTTTGCTGAAGGTCTGGCGACCGCAACAGCCGATTGGTTAGCATTGCGTACTGCCATTCTGAAGGTCAGGGTTCGAGTCTTGGTTCGAGTAACATCGAAATTAATAGAAAATTATATTACTATTATTTTTTTTTAATGCGGTCGCCCTTCGCAGGGAATGTCAACCCCTCCTTTATAAAAATTCATTGTTCATTCCGTGGCGTCTTAGTATAAACTGTAGGTCTCCCTAGTTGTTAGAAGAACATCAAGACGCACAACCCAAATTCTGTTATCTAAATACCTTCTGCTCAAATATAAACGGAGACTTTATCCATAACTCGACAAGGACAAGACATATGGCCATACTTTTTTTTGCTTAGGTTGGCAGGACTGTTATATGTTTACATGTCAAATTTGAGCGCGATCTGTCACATAGTTTTTTTTTACGGCGCTATAAACAAGTCAACCTCGAGTGTGTTTTTCGAATTTTACTATGGAAATTAACGTTGAGCAAAGATGTTTGTTTGAAATTTTGTTATTCCAATGGAATAAGTGCGAAGGACGCAATGAAAATGTTGCAGAAGGCATTTGGCGAGTCTTGCCTATCACGTGCACGTATTTTTGATTGGTATAAGTCCTTCAAGGACGGCCGTACATCGCTAGAGAACTTGCCCCATGACCGTCGTCCAGCAACGTCAATAAACGAAGAAAACGTCGAAAAAGTAAAGAAAATTGTGTTGGAAAATCGTCGTGTGACTGAAAGAGAGAATGTCAATCCGTTAATGCTGAATATTATTTATCCGTTTTGAAGCATTTACGTGAGAATATTCGTCTCAAAAGGAAGGATTTGTGGGACAACAAGTCATGGTTTCTACATCATGATAATACGCCAGCTCATACGTTTCGTCTTGTACGCGATTATTTGACCAAAAACAACGTAAATATTGTTCCGCAAGCACCGTATTCACCCGACATGGCACCGTGTGACTTTTTTCTTTTCCCTAAACTCAAATTGCCGCTTCGTGGAAAGCATTTTCAGTCGATTGAAGTCATAAAAGAGAATTCGAAGATGGAACTGAAAGCCATACCTAAAGCGGCCTACCAGAAGTGTTGTGAAGATTGGAAAAAAAGGTGGCATATGTGTATCAGCTCTAATGGTGACTATTTTGAAGGGGATAAAATAAATATTGAAGAATAATTAACCGTTTTTGCTTTATTGAACAGTCTCGTTTATATTTGAGCAGAAGGTATAGCATATCCAAAACAAAAAATTTTCACTCAATAATGTGGTGATCAGGAAGCACAAAATTAGAGAAGAATGCAACCTCTGGTCTAGTAATGTGAGAAGACCAAACAAAGTAACTCCTGGTAACAAGCATAAATTTCCGCGTATTGAGATCCACGCCACTGTTGGCAACTATATCTTCGATGTTTTAAGGACTTTGTCTATTTAGGATCTGCCATGAATAAAGACCAATAACGTCAGCTTGGAGATCAAACGAAGTGTAATTCTACTGCTACTTACGGCTTGGTAGGCAAAATAAACGCTCTATAATATATATGTATAGCTCATCATGCCCGTCTTTTTCAATGACGCAGAAACGTGGACGATGACGAGCAAAGATGAAAATGATCTAGCATCATTCGACAGATCTATTCCACGACAGACCCATGGCACTGTCCACGTAAAGGAAGTGTACCGAAGAAGATAGAACCTCGAACTGAATGAGCTCGATAATGACATGAACATAGTAAAGTGTGCACAAATAAAACGTCTGTTCTGGCTTGGACATGTCGTTCGCATGGATGATGGGCAACAAAGCCTAGTGCGCTCCCGAACAATATTGTTCAGGGACAGGAAACATATACGTCCATCAATTACACCCATCATTGACTTCTATTACCAACTAACTGCAGTTTATTACAAATATTTAATAGTTTTACATATTACAACGATCGGCAGTTAATGTACAAGCATTCTTGCTGTGACATATTCTAAGGAAATTTAGAGCTATCAGTTGCGCAGGTGACAGACTTATCGGAGAATTCAAATATTGGCTGACAATACTGATTAACTTACTTTTTTCAAAAGTACATTTATTTGCCACTGTGATACTCAAACAGTTTTACTTCCTTTTTTGTGTATTATATTGAATTATACAGTTACGAGACTATACTCAATTCTTACTCTTGCGTCCACGTAGCGCACTCTGGAAACGTGAGCAACCCCTGTGCAAGATGCGGTAACCAACCCGTGTGGAGCTTCGGGTCACGGCTAATGAGAGAGGAAGCTTCAGTGGACTTCTTCGGTTTAAGGGTCCGCTTAAGTCTAATTGCAGCAACTGTCCACCAGAGGTGCGGCGGCGAACGGGCGTCGGTTCTGAAGCAATCGGCTCGCTATATAAATGTGAAAAAACTTTAGACTTCCTCCCCTAACGAGGTTGTGCGCTGACTTTGGGACCCACCATGTAGAAACCAGCTCCAGCTAGTTGATGTCTTCGTAGAAAACAAGGCTGACATCAGCGCCGTCCCAGAAGTGCGATGGACGGGACAAGGACGAAAGCGAGTATGTTCTTGTGACATTTACTACAGCGGCCATATAAAGGAGCGCAAATTTGGTGTCGGATTTGTGACGAAAGAGAGACTCCGTCGTCGAGTACTGGCATTCACCCCGGTGAAAGAGCGTCTCGTCACAAACCGCGTCAAAGTGAAATTTTTTAACATATCCTTGATTTGCGCTAACGCCCCGACGGAAGAGAAGGACGATTTGGACAAAGATGCCTTTATGAGCGCCTAGAGCATACTTACGAGCGTTGCCCTCGCTGTGCTTGGTGACTTTAACAGTGGATGGGTGGGTATCTAATGCGAATCTACTGAAGAATGATTCCAAAGAACCAATCTAATGGATGTATAGAATCGATGATTTTAAACCTTACGCAGTGCATGACATAGTTCATGTCAACTATGTAAAGAATGATCCAAGACTTGATTAAAGCCCAGAATAACATGCTACAAATCTTCATACAAACAAAATGAGCGTGCTATACATTTGTTTTTAGAATTCAAACGGTGTGAACCAACATAACTTAGAATTGGCACGATTTTTAACAGGGTATGCTATAGACGTAATGCTATTGTCTGAAACGCACTTGACGGATAAATATAACTTTTATATACCTGGGTTCATATTCTACTCCACTAACCACCCTGATGGCAAAGCGCACGGCGGTACTGGAATACTTCTAAGAAACCGCCTTAAACACTGCGTCTTACAGACTTACGCCACCAATTATCTACAAGCTACCTCTGTAACTTTGAATAATTATGGCAAAGAGCTAAATCTCTCAGCCATTTATTGCCGTCCAAAACTTAAGATCACAGAAAATAAATTTAAAGAATTTTTTGATAATCTTGGTGATAGATTTTTAGCAGCAGGAGACTACAATGCAAAGCATGTATACTGGGGATCCCGTCTAATAAACCCCAAAGGCCGTCAGCTATACTATACCATTATAATCAAGCGTAACAATTTAGATTGTATTTCCCCAGGTCAACCAACATACTGGCCTACCGATCGGAAGAAAATACCTGACTTAATAGACTTTGCTGTCTCAAGAAAAATCGACAGGCAACTTGTATCAGCTGTGATAGTTGCTGAGTTGTCTTCGGACCACTCACCAGTTCTAATAAAAATTTATGAGCGCCCGAAGATAGTTGCACAAGAATCAAGACTAACAAACAGATAAGCAAACTGGCTAAAATACAAAAAATATACTAGTATTCATATTAACATCAACCCAATATTGAATTGTGAAAACCATATTGATGACTACATTAATGAGCTCAATAATGTCCTTGTTTCTGCGGCAACCATATGAAATTCCGGTCTAAAACTAGACTACAAAGTCCTTATATACAACGCAGTATTAAAACCAGTTTGGATGTATGGTGTTCAACTGTGGTGTACGACTTGTGCAACTAACATTGATAAAATACAGAGGTTCCATTCCAAAATTTTAAAAGCACAAGTAACGTGAATATTCATAAAGACCTTGGTATTTTACTGGTTAAGCCTAAAATTGAAAGAAGCAGGACGAAGTACTTCACAAATCTGAGAATACATCCAAACCCGCTAGCTAATGCTTTATGTAACCCAACAAGAAATTGCCGCCTGCGGCTCAGAGGGCTCAGAGTTACATAACTCGAGCTATCATATTCGTAATTTAGTTTTTAAGATTTGTACACTTATTGTTAGGCTTATATCAAAGCAGATCCATTAAATAAATGAATAGTGTTTACATAGTAGGGTAGGCAAAGAAGGTACCTTTGGCGCGACAGTTTGAAAATGCAGCCTCCACAACGAAACATCCCCTAATGAGTTGAGGCTGATCGACTTCGTCGGGGCCCGAAATATAGTTGTCTGTAGTACTAGATTCCAGCACAAAAAAATACATCAAGCTAAACAAAACCAGATCGATCATGTTGTGATAGATGGAAGACATGTCTCCAGTGTTCTTGACGTGCGTACACTCCGAGGGCCCAACATCGACTTGTTTCAGCGAGGATACGCATGCGCCTCTGTGTATCGAAGAACGCCCGTCAACAAACACAAGGAAAGTTCGACGTCGAAAAGCTGTATTCACAGCAGACTGCCGAGCGGTTTTCTACTTGACTTGCACTCGTGCTCTCTGAGAGCACTCATCAGCAACTCGGTATACGGGTACTGTGGGACGGCATTTCAAGCTCCCTACGTACAGCTGCAAACGAAACTATTGGATTTCGTAAAGCTCACAAAAACAGCTTTTACGATGAAGACAGCCGTGTTACAGTGGATAGAAAACAGACTGCCTACCCGCAACCTTGCGATCGACCACAACACGTGCGGGATTGGATAGATACGGAGAGCTGAAGAGGGAAGCAAGACGCATCTGCAGACAAAAAAAGAAAGAGGCCGAGATGCGTGCGTTTGAGGAGCTTGAGAAGCTGGCCGACAAGGGTTATGCTCGAAAAGTCTATGAAGATACGACGACTTACAGAAGGTTTCAAGACCGGAGCAGACTCCTGTAGGATACAAAGAGGTCATCTAGCCCACGATGCCCAGAGCATATTAAATTAAACACTTCTACAGCGTGCTGAATAGCAGTGAAAACGTAGTAGTCGGAGATAGTGAACCCGAAACCCCAATCGACGACGGACGTTCCACTACCTGACCATGAAGAAATTAGAATAGCAATCGCTCGCTTAAAAAACAACAAAGCGGCTGGAGCTGACGGCCTACCGGCAGAATTATTCAAACATGGCGGTGAAAAGCGGTGACATTATTGGTCTTAACAACCGCGCCGTAATTTCTGCTTTTTCCGGACTTGATAAAGAAGCTAAGCGAATGGGTCTGGTATAGTCATAACTTCGAGGTCGTAGATGACTTCGTCTTTCTTGGAACCAGCATTAACACCAACAACAATCTCAGCCTTGAAATCCAACGCAGAATCACCCTTGCCAACAGGTGCTACTTTGGACTGAGTAGGCAACTGAAAAGTAAAGTCCTCTCTAAAGGCGAACGAAAACCAAACTCTACAAGTCTCTCATCATTCCCGTCCTGCTATATGGAGCGGAAGCATGGACGACGACAACATCTGATGAGTCGGCGTTAGGAGTTTTCGAGAGAAAAATTTTGCGTAAGATTTATGGTCCTCTTCGAGTTGGCAATGGCAAATATCGCAGACGATGGAACGATTAGCTGTACGGCTACGCTGGCTAGGCCATGTGGTCCGGATGGAGACGAATACTCCAGCTTTGAATATTTTCGATGCAGTACTCGCTGGTGGAAGCAGAGGAAGACGAAGACCTCCACTCCATTGGAAGGACCAGGTGTAATTGGTATTTCCAAATGGCGCAATGCTGTTAAGTCGACTAAAATCGCGTAAGCGGTGTCTACGCCAATAAAGTAAGTATATAAATTTTCAGTAGTACACTAAAATTTGTTTATTATCCTCTGGCTACCGTTATATCTTATATTAATTTGAATCAATGAATTATTTTAAGACTTTCCCGAATAAAAAAAGTGAAATAAAGATAATTTTTGAGTGCAAAACAACAGGAATATGGCCGTCGAATATGAGCAATTAATCGTTAAATTTGAACACTATCTATATATTTCTAAGCCGCAGCTGAAAACTCTGAAATATTTATGTTCCCTTTATTCAGTTTTTTACATATAAGATTACCCGAGATATTGTCAGCAAAGTATACACGTAGATGCCTCAAAATACTCGATGATACATATTTCACTACACGAGACACTGAAGATGCTGGGAGGAAATTATATCAAGTGACGATAAGAGCACAAATGTTTTACCTTTGACATTTACGCGCGAGCTTGTGTTGATAACAAAGAAGCAAATTTCTTTCGAAATAGATATGAAACAGGAGAGACTGCCAACTATCTTGGAGTAAGACTAGTCTTGAGGCTTACATACTGCTCCAACATGTTGCGAAAAAAGCGTCTAAAATTACATTGCAAATAAGCAGATTGATGGCCGATGCAGGAAAAAAGGAAACTTTTGATGTGAACAACATTGAACGTCTTGCTCTACGAAACAGAGTTGAGGAGAAATAACCAACGTAAATCACTAGAAAAAGTCTACCGCACAGCGGCATACGCTGGCAAACATGTTCGGGCGCTCACATCATTACAACTGTCATGCTTCAAAATCAGGAAAACTAGAAAGAAGTGAAGAATTACATAGAAGACGTGTAGCGGTTATAAAACCGGGACCTGGACGCAGGTTATGAGAAGTAAGCCTCAAGAAAAGAAATATGGAACACCACCCTAAAATGTTTTTTAGTGACCTGCAAGTGGCACATATCACTGCCGTGGCGACGCAATGACAATATGGTGACATTCTTCTCATCTAGACCGATAATACCACACAGAGTAACTGTGTAACGAGCCCGGTTCTCCGGTTTGTAGCTTGGCTATCACTCAATCGGATTATGGGTCTCTCCTATAATGCTGATTCAAAAAAAAAAATAAAGGACAACACGAGTGGTTCTACTTTTACACAATTATCTTTATTCTCTAATGTTCTACTGGTAGCATTTGCACGACACACCATATACTCCTATTGGTAGCGTTTGCACGACACACCATATACACTGGCTACAACAAGGACCACCAGACAGCTTGCGAATTCTGATTACCAAAATAATTCAATCTGCAGAAGGCTTATATAATTTAGCCTATAATTTAATTTTATTAATTTTGCTCTAAACTTTCTTCATTAAACAAACAGTCATAGCATTCGCGGCTCGGCTAGGCGATTCATACGCCAAAAAAGAACTGATTTTCTCTTTATTTCTACTTACAAGTGGAACTCATTTACATAAAGGGTGGTTAAATTTTCAAGGGCCGATGTTGATTTTGAATAAAACACAAACTATTTATGAAATTATTGAAATTTTATTTTATTATGATATATTGGTATTACTCAATTATGTATGTAACAAAATATCGGCCAAATGAGCGCCGCGACCTCGGCGGCACACCTACATACGATGGTCCAAATTTTCGATGACGCTGAGGCATAATGGAGTTTCTATGCCGTTAATGTGCCGAATTATCTCATCCTTTAGCTTTTGAATTGTTGCTGGCTTATCGACGTACACCTTTTCTTTCAAATAACCGCACCAAACAGTCACTCTTTGTGGGTGCATTGGTTTTTCGAGAATCACTCTTGGATTCGCATTCGCCCAAATGCGGCAATTCTGTTTATTGACGAATCCACTGAGGTGAAAATGTGCCTCATGAGTGAAGATGATTTTCTTCGAAAATTTTCATAATAAGTCTGGATAACTTTAACACGTTGTTGGATTGTGTATCTCTCCATGGTTCAAATTGAGTAAGTCTGAAATAGAGAAATGTCAAATTAAATTCGGAAAAAAACTTGGCGTTTAGGTGTGGTTCACATTCAACATCGGCCCTTACAATTTAACCACCCTTTATAAGGTAGTCACTGCTAAATTAATGATATTGATCATTTTGTCCCCCTTTTTCTCTCATTGCCCGTTTATAAAATGCATCCTTAAAACTTATTAAACAAACTCCTCCTGCGCGTCTGTCTGTATATTTACGAGAGCAAATTTTTCTGAATGGATTTTCAAGCGGTTTCCCCCAAAATATAGGGTGATTCTTCAAAAAGGTATTTGTATATATTTTAGTAGTGCGTCTTTGCTATATCGTATTTGAATTTTGATTATGAACAAAAATTAATACTTCTAATATGTTTTCTACACTCTGTTCTTTGTATTATAATTATGTATTTGGGCGAAAGTTTAAAGATCACCAACAAGGAACGAAGCGAGCTTTTCTTGATATTTGGTTAATGAGGTTACTGAGAAATTAAGCGAAGTAATTGACCCAACTAGCTATGTTATGTCGCTGTTATTCACGCAGATATCACTTTGTGAATGAGTCCAGTTTTCCAGTCTAGATGTATAATTGTATCTACTGTGGAAAATATGAAATTCTGATTTTGCTGATCTAATGTAGCCCTCTATTTTGATTGCAATAGCAAGTGAGGTTAATCATTTCTTTTAAGTTTTTTAAGTATGTACAATACATGATTTAATAAAATGCTCTTAAAAAGTAAATAAGTGTTGGCGTTTCCTGTGCGTCATCTAGATAAAATGTTTTGTGCTGAGCACGAATTAAGGACGAGAGTGTGAGAAAATCAGTCGAAATGATATACAAAGCAATCTACGCTGTAATGAGTTTGAAACTTTTAACGCAGCAATCGACCTGAAAGCAGATCTGCCAAAGTCATTGAACATCAATCAAGCAACGACGTAGACGATCTATAACAAATATAATAGATGAATAGCTTGAAATTTATTTTTGCAATAAGATCACTATGATGGCTATACGGATGACATAGTTACAAGAACTAAAGTAAAAGTCTTGATAATATTTGACAGAATTTTCTTATTTCGGCAAAGACATTGACAGATGAATATAAAATAAGATGGTAAAAACAAGCATGTTCTGGTCACTCAGAGGTCGATTCAAAGTGGCCCTTTGTTTCGACTTTTAGCCAGCTCTTTGAGTGCAAGGATATCGCAATAAGAAGAAGCAAATTAATAGCTGGTATCGGCAAAAGGGGTCAACTACTACTACTGTAATACTTTTAGAATATTCATACATCTATATTATTTACTATTGACTCCATTTACTTTATTTTAGTTTGAAAAATGTTACTAAATGAGCTGACAGCTGAAAATGTATGAAAATATTTGGAATAACAATTCCTATACAATACATAAGAAGGAAGCAATGCCAACATTTGTACATGACTTTGAATATGATTATTACATCAATTATTCTCTACCCATATACCTATCAAAATTATGCTTTTGTAAGTAATTATTTATTAAATTTGATATCTAGTGATTAGTATTGTCGACATTTGAATTGAAATGAATCAAGTATTATAAATTCACACAATTACCAACCTAAATAAAGATGAATGCAAATGTCAGTATGCTGTTGGATAATTGGAGCAAAGCAATTTGTTGATTGCAATTCGCAAAATTTCTGCACTTTTGCGAAAGAAGAGAATTTCTTTGAAATTCAACAAAATTTAAGACACATATTTTCAATAATAATTTTACTTTGTAAGTTTTGTTTTCATTATGTTACAATATTTTCGAATACATAAGTATTCGTAGAACAATGCCTCTATAACTTATTGTTTTCGTTACAGGTAAGTATTTATGTTCTTATTATTAATATCAAATATAAGTAAAATATTTTTGTATGGAATTCCATAAAGGGAATGGCTATTTTCAGTTTATTACTTTATTCGAAAGATTTGTACCATTCCTAGAGCAATATATTACGCAGTAAGGCAGATTTCGTGTTCATCTGTTTGTTAGTAAAGAATTATGCAATACATTGAAGTGTTTCTGTAAGGTTTTTTCAAATGAATTTTTTTAAATTTTCTATTATTAATGTTAACTGTTAGAAGTGAAAATGCTGTAAGTCCATACTTATTTAAATTGAGAAATTTTGGGAAAGTAGAAAATATTTATACACCAGGCTGTGATTTTTCATTTAATTGGTGGAAGTCGCTAGAAACGATATACAATGAAATGAAGTAGAAAATATTTATAAGCCAAGTCGCTAAAAACGATACACAATAAAACTTCCGAAGGCCCTGAAGGATGGATCTATGTAAGATGGAAGGCTCTGACGGCATGCCAGACTACCAAGATCATGTGCAATGGCAACCAAGGAAACACACTCACTTTTTGCATACGCCAGGTCGCAACTTATTGGCAAGACACGCGAGTAGAATTGATATTAGTAACAGTGACAAATGTAGCAAATTCAGGAAAGCATGCACGAGTGAGACGGTGGAAGATTTCCTCTGCTTCTGTTTGGCCTTATCTAGCGCTTCAATGTATACAAGCTTCGCAGTTCAGTGGAGATATAAAAATAAGGGAAAAAGTGTTGACAACTTTTGCTCGAATTAAGTTAAACTCCCATCTGCCAATAGAGCAGGTGTAGTGTATGTAAAGCGTAACAGTCTGTAAATGCAATATATGCTAACTTATATTACTTCTAAGAAAGATTATTAGTGGGTTAATATACCTCCAAACCCGAGTTAATGTTATTCGGAATGTCAGTTTAGTATAAAATGGCATTAAAATATGCCTAATTGTAAGAATCGGTTGGGTAAAAGTCTTGGTGGTCTACTTTTTATACTACCTTGCCGGTAATAGCTAACCTCCTAACTCAGTAGCCTCTTTCCATTTAATTTATATTTTCATTTGTTTAGCATTTTCTTATCGTATATTCCTTATTTAAAAAATATTCAAGTGAAAAATTTTAAATGACTTCGTTAAATTTATTCCGATTGATTTGACAATAAACAAAAAAACTGTGAAACTTTTAACGCGTTTTTCTCTAAACTATTTACTTTTTTAAACAAGTCGCACTGTTACTAAAAAACCTCTCCGTAAATTTCAATGCAATCTTTATACATGAACTCCTTCTAAACGGCTGGACCGATTCTGAAATTTTTTGTGTGTATTCAAGGGGTTCCAGAATAGTTTATATTCACAATTCGCGCAACAAGATAATCTTTTACCGATGAATTTATTTATTTATAAATTGTTGTTGATGTTACGTTTCAGTAACGCCTTGTAGATGGCGCTGAGATCAGATTTTGAGTTAATCAAGTTTTAATTATTAAAATCAAAAATATGCAGTTCTTCAACCATTTTAAAAGTTAAATGAAAAGTAACAAAGTACAAAAAACAAAATTTTGCATTATACACAATACAGAGACACATTGCATGTGTTTCAATAAAAAAAATATTAATTCAAGTTTAATGTAACGTAACAACTTCAATTTCCTCAAAAAAAAGGTAATTTTTTGTTTGACAAACCGGTTGAATCATTTTTTTAACAACTTTTCTTCTACACTCCGTAAAGACTTTTGAAGTGAAAATTTATTGTAAATTTTTGAATGAAGCACAAAATTGTGTGGTACAAAGGTGAATGAGGTAGTTAAGCAAGTGGTACTTAAAAGAATAATTTCTATTGCAGCAAGTCAGAGGCAGATAAGAGGATATGGCACTTAACCCTTAATATCTCACTTCTTCGGTCAGGAACCAACTGGCTAATATCAAATCTTCGTTAAGTATTCGGTTACTATCGAACGAGTGTGTGGTGGTGCAAGAACTATCGTTAAAATTGAACGAAAGTTGAAGTTGTTTGTTCAGAAGTGTGGATGAACCTCTAAAATAATCAGTTTTGTGAAATTGTGTTTTTAGTAAAGTTTTTTTTTTTGCAATAAATGCACCGGAATCGAAGCTAAAAAGAATATTGTCGTGATCGCTCGAGTGTGCAGGAGTGATTGTGAGTGCTAAACAAGCGAAAGTGAGCTATTATTATAAAAAAAATGCTTGAAATATTTGGTTGGTGCCTTGCGGAACCGCCAGGCATTGAGAGTTTGAAATTTAGCAAGCATGAAACTCTGTCGTAAGTAGATTTCGAGATTTTCGAACTGAGGAATAACTTGTCGAATTTGTAACTTCTAGCATAAAATTCGCAATTTCAATTATTTTAATTTTTAATGACGGAGGATATTATTTCAAACATTGTCGAACAGAGCAACCTATATGCAGTGCAGATAAACCTTGAAAACCCCTCCAATACTACTTCGGACGAAATCAAATGATTCATGGGAATCAATTACTTCGTGTCGCTTTATAAATATCTGAACATTCGATCATACTGGGGTGACTGTAGTCTTAAGCCAATTATGCATTGTATGCCTCGAAATCATCACGACAAACTTCTCAAATTCCAACACTTCAATAATAACAAAATGATGCCCCGTCGCCATCGCTTTCAAGAACCGACATCATTCGATCAGCACCCATTGGTAGCAACCAACTAACAACCATCAACATCATCCGATCTGCAGCCTTTAACATTAACCACCAACAACTGGCAACATTAACTAGGCAACATTCATTGACTTCACTAGAAAACGCAAGCAGATGAAAGCGTAGCATGGTGTGCTAACAAGGTTGTAAATGTGGCATCAACAATGGCTGGAGTGAAGCTTTATATTTTAGCTTTTGGTCAAACACCACATTATGTAAAATCGATTGACCGGTACAATGAACAAAGAAGTTGGTAGAAAGCATTCGATGCCCCAATATCGTTCATGAATGCAATAAATCCATGGGTGGTGTTGATCTGTTGGACAAATCGCTTATTCTATCACATGTGTGACATGGCATGGATATTATACAAACGGCATCACTCAGCCACTGATCAAACGGAGCCAAAAAAAAAGAGTTGCATGAACTTGTATCAGAAGTGGCATACTGCTTGACGAAGTCTGGCACTGAGATGCGTTTGAGTAAAGGTTGACAAAGTAGGCTTCAAGCAGAAACCATTGCAGACAATATCGCCCTATGTCTGATCCGCTGTCGTCGCGTGACATTCGCTTTAATAACATAGGACATTTACCAGAATACATTTCGGAAGATAAACCCAGATGCAAGAACCCGAGATGTACATCTCGCACTTTTTTGCTACTAGTTTAGCATAGTACATCTCGCACTTTTTTGCTACTAGTTTAGCATAGTGTTACTTATAAGCAAAATCACAGAACAATCTTTGTTTAGATTTATAACATACATTTTTTTCAGCGCTAAATTGGGCTTTTAAGGGTTAAGCGGGGTGGTACTTAACCGGGATGGCCGGGAAATTTGTTTCAGTTTCGAAGTACATAACTCTTCATAGAATTTACATAACCTATGAACTTCCACGTTTACCGGTTGATGACGTGATTACGGTCAGCCAGATATTTGCATCACATTTACGTGAAATACAAACTGGGATGAAATTAAAAATTTGTTGTAAAATTTGTTTGTTGTATATAATTTGTTTCTATTACCAGGTCAACATGCTGAATATCACAACATTTTGACCAGTTTCGCCATACTCATTGTCCTTCATTTCAGGCTCCGACAGAAAATTTACTTTCCCTTTGAGTTGGCAACAATATAAAAATCCATTTAATTGAATTCTGCAAATTTGATAATTGCCTGAAACAATTTTGTCAATTAGCATTTATGGCTTCAAGAGTCTTATTGTGAGTGTGTGTGTGTGTAGAAGTGCTAATGCATGTCACTGCTCAAGGAGATTGACTACATCAAACAATAGCATGTTGAGATATCAAAACGTGCTGAAAATTCTGTATTTACATACATACAAACATATTTTGTTGTAAAAGTTTGCAAAGTTTAATTTGTTTACGTAAAAAAGGAATTTGTATGGTAAATTGTAGAACATTCTCGTATTATATATGTATATATGTATTCGGTATAAATTTTGGTTAAATTGAATTGGTTTAAGTGATTTAATAGCAAATGGCTTTAGGCATTTGAGCTGTGATTTTAATATTATAAATAAAAAGTTTATTTTAATTGAATTTAGCTCCTCCCTATGTCACGCATATTAAAATAATGATAGTGATAATAATGAATTAATGATCGTATAAAGCATAGACGACTTTCGCTGGAGGGCTTTCACCCACTTGCGTGACATGACCCAGCCAGCGTAGCCGCTGTATTTTATTCGCAAAACTAAACTAATGACGTTATATTTGTCATGCAGCCCTTTGTTCCAGCGATTATCGGTTGGAGTAGATCATTTTCTCGTGGGTCTATTTGACGGATATTCGAACATTTTTTCCATTATCATCAGTATGGCCCTTGGGTTCACCATGTCCGGGTATTGCACCTTCACTAATAATATTAGCAAACTAGAGAAGTGTGTCCTCCGTAAACTTAGCATCCCTTGGAAATCGGTCACCAGGTTAAATCCTTGGTTTCTAAGTGTGTATGACCCGGTATTGAAACTTCTGTAAGTCCCGGCACCTTTTCATAAAATTTTGAACAGGCTGTTCATGAAATAGGTGAGGGTTCCTTCTTATTTTGCCCCGCTTCCCCTTAAACTATCGGTATCTATAAGCGGCCTGCTTTCTTCCTTTCGTGACAACAATCTTCATTTTACCACCTGTTTTCGGACTATGTCGAAAGCCAATTAGCGGTCGTACGTAGGGAGCTTAAAATGTCGTCCCGCAGTTCTCCTATATCGACCACTGATGAGCGCTCTCAGCGAACAGGAGTGGAAGTTGAGCAGAAAACTCTTTGCTGTACGTTGCGATTGCCGCTTTTCGACGACTAGTCTTCATAGTATTTATTGACAACGTTCGGGGACAGCCAAGTAGCTTGTTGGGTCTGTTGTGCTGGAATCAGTGTTACAACAACCATATTTCGGACACGACGAAGTCGATCATCCTCAACCCATTGCCATGGAGGTTGAATTTTCTGACTGTTGTGCTGAAGATACAAAGTTAGTTCCAGATGCTCATAAAAGACGTATTTGATCACATCGCCCTTTTTCGGCCGAGGTCGTGTACAAATTAATGATATGATAAAAAACATCGCTTTAATGGGCTTTGGGGCCATTTCGTTGGAGTGTTTGCCCTCGGCGACGGAGCCTTTTACCCGCCAAATATCCGACACCGGCGACCGCGATAGCCGAGTGGTTAGCATTGCGTACTGACATTCGGAAAGCTCGGGTTCAAATCCCGGTACCAACAACATCCAAAAGTTGTGGAAAATAAATTTAAATAAAAAATTAAGTTAAATTTTCTAATTGCGGTGGCCCCTCGGCAAGGAATGTCCACCCCTTCGTGTGTATTCCGGCCACGAAATAAAGGTTCCTCGTAAAAAAATCATCATCCATTCGGAGGTGGTTTAGTATTAACTGTAGGTCCCTCCATTTGTTGGAAAAATATCAAGACGCAAAACCACAAATGGGAGGAGGATCTCGGCCGAAAATCACTTCAACGGTTACAAAGCGCCAATTATATATATATATATACTAGCTGTACCCTGCAACGCTTCTCTGTTGCACATATCCATATTACCCAAAGTTAGCTTAAATACATGAACAGCTTTGTCTGAAAACTTAAGTCCCTCACTCCATCTGATTGGCTTTATTGTAGTTGTCAGTAGCTTCCCGAAAGTCAAGCGTAAGACAACATAGCTTATTCTTGTGAGGTGTTAAGCAATGAAGATCCAATGCGAAAGAGTTAGTAAAGGCCCCACCATCTTTCATATGTGTAAAGAGCTGCTGATGTCTTCTTCGCTCTATTCTCCACATCGAGCATCCAAGACCACTTTCAGTCTAATACTATTCCCAAGTGTGACCTTATTTCGAGTAACTTGCAGAACACTGGTATGGAGGGGGACAATCAAGAAAAAGTTCTGCTTAAAGGCACTTGGAAATTGTATTGGTAATCGTGTCACATTAATATTATTATATATTTTATATTATGGTTAAGAGTTTAAAATTATTATAAAGATAAGGGCTTGCCATTATGTTTTAAAAATGATTTTGGGTAAGTGACCGCTGCAGCTGCCTCGAAAAATCAAGCCGAGAGGCCCAATTTTCGACAGCATTTTGAATAGATCACGCGCCGAATATTCTCTCCCAAGGCATTTGACTTCACATATCTCCACAAAAAATGGTTCAGCGGTGTTAAATCACACAATCTTGGATGCCACGTCACAGGCTCAATGCGTTCACCAAAAGTTTTCTTGATTATTTTGTTGGCATGTATTGCCGTCTTGTTGGGACCAAAGCTAGTCCACATCAATATCCTCTACTTCAGACACGCACATTAATCATTGCTACCCATTGACTGCAAAATTATGGCCGGCGTATCCATATTACCCAAAGTTAGCTTAATAACTGAAGAAAATTTTCTTATGAAAACCGAGACCTAATGTACGACGTTCTTAATAGTCATTCGACTCTAATTCTTGCACGAGTTGAATTTCGTATGCCCGCTAACCAAGACCGTCCGCAAGAACTTCCATAAAGTGGGTGGGCACAGCACCAATTGATACGCGAAATAGCGAATGGCCTTCGGGCCTTCTGCTTCCCTATTCTTCTGCACAGCAGCAACAGCATTTCGGTCCTCGAACATCAGCAATTGCAAACGTTGTTCCGCAGTAAGTCTCTTAATTATGAATGGCAAACCAAAAAAGGAAAAGCTGTCAAAAAAATCACCACCGGTATTAAAAAAACATCATGCTTCGATCAAGGCGAAAAAGCACCCAAAACGGCAGAAAAAATTAATTTAGTTTATGGGCCCGACACTGTAAACGAACGTGTAGCACAGAAGTGGTTTGCTAGGTACCGTTCCGGTAATTTCGATGTCAAAGATGCACCACGCGTCGGGAGGCCTGTCGTCGAAAATTGCGATAAAATTTTTTTTTTTTAATTTGTTGGTAACGCGATTTTTGTTTGACTGATGTAATGACGTGGAAACTGATGCATTTTATCTCGCGTGCCGAAACTAATACAAAAGAAACGCGAGTTTCGGAACGCGACATTAAACTCCTCCAACTATGTATTCTGTGCTCCAACGCACACACGCACATTGTTTTGATAGATATAATCTTTGACGTTAGGAACACACCTACATTGCTTAGACAACAGTGAGTGCTTGTAATTTAATATGAACTTTATATCATAGCAATAAAGCTCAAATTGACTACGTTTTAGTTACAAATCATTTGTATGGGAAAAAGAAAAGGGCCATTTTTAGGGTTTTTCCAGCAATAATTCTAATTTTTCTCGCCGTAAAAACCATCCTTGAACTTCAACGAACATTTTAAAAAAAGATTTGGCCAAATTGGTCCAGGCGTTGTTGAGTTATGCGCTTACCAACACATTTTGCGATTCATTTTTATATTATAGATATATACGACACCAACAAAAAAATTTAACAATAACTTAACTAGGGCAATACTGAATCCTTGTTGGATTAACTGAAATATAGGTTAGTGGTGTTTATTCAGTGGCAGATTTTTTTCTTCATTATTCAAATCAGTTCAATCACTGGATGCCCGGAAAGGCTTTGGTTTTTTTGCTTTTTCAAAAGAAAAAAACTGCTATGTCGTTGGTGAAATGTTCTCAGGCAAAATAAATTAGTAATTTTCGCCGAGAACAAAAATGAACTTCCATGTTACACGATGGGATCAACAAAAGTTCAGTAAGTTGACCAGAAAAAAATCTTTGTCTTTTTCATCTTTTCTACATAATCGCATTTCAATGAATTTCTTAAGCCTATAGCCACTTCTGAAAACAGTCTTCAAAATCTTGCTTTTTAAGCTTAGTCGTTAATAGGGACCTTGACCTTAATTTTTTTTTTTAATTTTTGGAAATATCCAAAAATCACAAGATGCTATATCCAGCGATTATGGTGCTGGACGTATTCCTTCGATCCCAGAGGTCGCAATAAAACTACTCGTTATTTCAGCTCTCTTTCCTCCTGTTTTCCAACAAATTTTTTAAAACTGTTGATAAACACTCTGCGGTGAACTATTTTACAGTTACCGTCTGACCCTTTTCCAGTGGAATAGCAGCTACGATTTCAGATCGCTGCTGATTTTTGTTGCTTAGATTTTACGAGTGGGTTTGCTCGTCACCAGTAATTACTTTACTAAAGTTGCTAAGCTGGCTATTTTCGAATTTGTTTGGGATGAATTGAGCAAAATGCACTCTAGCATCTTTTTGGGCCTCATTTAAAATTCGTGGTACCCATCGAGCAGATTTCTTCGTGTATCCCAGATGGTTTCTTAATATTTGCGATACTGCCATGGCATTCAAGCACAATTCATTAGCAATCATTTCCTGTGTCAATCGTTCTCGTCTATTTTGGACTTCACCAGAGCTACAGTGACGTCATCAGTGAAAGATTTTGGTCGACCTTTTATGAAAAAATGTCCGGTCTGGAATATCCGGAACCACTTATAAATAGTCTGTAAAGACGGTGCAGTCATTCCATATGCAATTTGGCATTCATTGAGTATTTGTTTTAGCTGTAAATTACGCCGAACCCCAAAGAGAATCACATGACGAATTTCTGTTTGCGTTGGTGGTGGAATTTCGCCTTACCTATCCTCAGCTATCTTGTGATTTCTCATCTCTATTTTAGCCGATCGTTTCAAAATTTGAAAGAAGACTAATAAAGTAATTGCAAAGGATTTGGTGATTTTAAATTTAACAAAATAAATTGAAAGACATCAGCCGACCGAACTTTTGTTAATCCCCTCGCACTTCTTCCATTTAAAAATTTTGATTTCTGTAGTCTAGAGAGAGTAGTATTGTATTCAACAAAATAGGCATAGAAACAAGTTTACTAAAAGCAAAAATTAAAAAAAACCTTGAATAAAAAAATTCTGGGAATTTCACGCTTCGCATCTTGACTAACTGCTTTTGTAGCACCACACTTTCCCACTCTTAATCCCACACATATACATAGGTATACGTGTATGTAAGACCATTAGCAAATGTTAACCAAGTTGTCCAGTTAGCTAACTGATGCCTTGTTGGGTTCACTGCGCTTTTCGTGTTTTTGCAGTCACGATGACACTTTGCATGTCAGTGTTATCCGAGAATCCGTTTAAAATTTGCCACTATCACGGTTCATCTTCATCACGTTTGTCCTGCTTTATTTACATATCACGATATATATGTATATACCCATGTATTTTTTGATTGGTATAGCGACTGCGACGGGCTGATAGACTTGTGTTGGTAGTGGTCTCGATGTTACTAAGCGTTTGATTTGGCTTCGATGGTAGTTTTGCATGAATAGCATTCATTCCTCCAGCTTGCTCCAGAACATAGCGCAACTGCAAGGGACTTGCCTCCAACTTAGACTTGCATATAGCAGCAACAACAGGAACTATCACAATGAGGATAGAAATAATGGCTAAGCCTAGGGTAGAAGCATCTATCATTAGTGCAGGTATAATTAGTTCATGAAGAGTGTCATAAATATAAGTAAGATAGTTTTATTAGAAGCGTTGGTTGTCCGAAGCGCTCTAAATGGTATCCAACGAACGAATATTAATGTTGCTTTAAAGAATTTTTCAATTTTCCCTTCCAAAAAGAGAAAGTGCTCTGCTATACCACACCGGTAAGCAGTCCCGGAAGCCAGGAGATCATGTCAAGTGCAGCCAAGGCTTCTTGGCTCTGATCTTTGGAATCCCAGTTACAATGATATGGGAAGCTTGTTAGACTCTAGAATAACGTCTGGACTCACGATAGTCAACTGAACCCCTAAACCTCTATCCGTTGCTCATCGAAATATTCATTAACAATATTTCTAGTGTCTGCTAAATTTCAAACCCTCATGCTGATGGTATTCCAGCTTTACTTTTCTGGTGCGATTGTTCATCAGCGATCAGCTCTGTAGTATTATCAATACTGGCTAACATGCAGTGAAATCAAGCTCCATGTTGCTCTGAGACACCTGAGGCAGTCAGCAATCTACACACCCACTATTACCAGACGTCAGCTTGTTCTTCAGCTTATACATCCAATATAAGTTATATACAGCAAGCTTTTGTTCAATAATGTTACACCGTGGTGGACAGAAATTGTATTTTCCTGTATTCTATTTCGATCTCCAAGCTATTTTTATAACAAACTATCTTATACTAAGGTGTTGAATATTTTAATACCTCTTATAAATGGCAACAATCAACAAGGCTGTTCTTTGTCAATGCTAGACGTTTATGAAACTCTCGCCCTATTAATTTAAGGAGAAAATTAAACATAGGAAATATTAAGAACCTCAGATCTAGAATTACTTACGAATTTAGTCATCATATCATCGTCCTCTGACCTAAAAGAAAAGCAAACAATTAAATTTTTATTATTTCTTTTTCATTAACTATTGTTTAAATTAATAATTTTTTCTTATTTTTGTGTAATTTTTTTATTGCAGTATAGTTTATTTTATTTTTATTTCTTATTTTTTTTGACAATATTTTTTTAAGGTTAGTTATATGGAGTTTTCTCATACCATTTATTTTTGTGATAGTGAAAAATTTTTACAAGAACAATTTGCTGCTATTGCGGAAACCATCACGTTTTCCTCATCAGACTCCTTTTTCCAGACACCTTTGTTCTCGTGTCCACAGCACGAGCTAATGATTATACCAATAGAATTTTTTTTTTAATTATTGTGTTTTGTTATTTTATTTTATTTAATACTTATTTATTTTAATGTAATTTGCTTCATTTTATTTTAATTTATATTATTTCATTTTTTATTTCATTTTATTTATATTTATATTATTTTTCGTTACTTTATTTTAGTTTCATATATTTTAATTATATTATTTAGTATTGTATAAGTTTAAAGAATTGAACATCAATCCACGTTAATATGTGTGTGTACATATGTAAAATAAAGCATATAATGTGCTTTTTAATTCACAAGTCACAGATGTTGCCGTCACTTTAATGATGTTGCCAGTAAAAAACACGAGACGACAAATATGTAATCGTGCATGAAAGCACAAGCATGCAACGAACCACTGCAAATATTGCACTGATATACGAAACTATGTTAAATTGCGTATATTTGTTTGTGTATATAGTTGCACATTTGCATTTATTATTGTTATTTTCCAATATTTCCATTGCTTGCAGGAAGTAGGAGAAAACACTGGCATATGTTGTATTTAATTGTTCATTTGCATCAACAAAAAATACTTAAATGTAATTAATATCGTTCCATATGTTTGCCTTTATATGTAAGTGATATGCAAATTAGGGTGGCCGAAATAAACACATCAAAATAAAATTTGAGAATATTTAGCAATTTAGTTGTTGATTAAATTTTTTCGTGCTACGAAGAGAGGTTAAAAGCGGAAAGGATGAGTTCAATTTTTCATTGACTTGTAATAAAAATCATTTTCGTGCTTACCCTCTTAATAAGTATAAAAGCGCCCATATCGAAGTGTTTTCGAGAGTTAAACCATTCCCTTTGTGTCCGACCGAAAGCTCAATAAAAGTGGAAGTGCCGAGTATTCCATTAAACTCCCATACAACAATATGAGCTAATTGCTGGTATAATAGCGTAGTATAATTTATGAATTTACATAAACACAGAAAACAATACGTAAGCAATTTTTAATTGAGAATTGGAAAATAGCTTCATTTAAAATATCATATTTCATTTGATTGTGCATCCTTACGAAAGTAATCGAAAATCAATGAAAATAAGCGAATGAAAAATATAAGCAAATATCATATTAAATCCTTTAAGAAATAAATATTAATTTTTAGTTTACCATATTTCCAATACGTGTATTTTAATTTAACATTATATTGTTTTACACCCGTCAAGTTCTTTAATTCTCCTTTACTCTTAGAATCCATTTCAACCAATTTCTCTAATTTTGAACGCTTCCAGGTGTAGTCTCATTTGCTTTGGCTTCAATGCATTTCAACCTTTGTTTTTAATATATTGTAAGATGGGCATACGTGAACTTTGAGGTTCCATTCAAAGTTTTATATTAAAATAATTAAAACCAATTACTACAATTAAGATCCCATCTCAAGAACACTCGCTGAGTTTAGTTGAATTCCTGGGAGATTTCATGTTGTTGTATATTAGAGAACTCTTTTTGGCTTAAAGCTTGAATCTTTCTATTCTCAATTTATATGGTTTAAAATATCTTTTTTATGTTAGCCACATGCTAGTAGTAAGACTTTTAAATTATATAATGAATAAATAATTTGAAATACAATACACTAAAAGAAGGATAATAAATACACAAAAATAGAGGGATTGATGCAAAGTAACAAATTATTGTTTCTATTATAATTTATGATGCTAAATCTGAATCTCCGCTTTTTTTTAATTGATTATAGTGACAAAGTCAAAGTCTGTTTAAATTTCTAGAAAACATTATGATTAAATCAATTCATTTTGATGACAGTTCTGAAAGGGTTTACCGAATTTAAGAATTCCTGTGGATGAGCTTCCTTCTGAATGGCAGTACACAATGCTAACACTAGTTACTAAATAATGGACAATTTGGCAGTTGCTGTAGGATCCGCATCACGTTAAGATTAGTTTGCTCGCCCGTAATTTTAAATTTTGAATCGAAATCCATTAGAAACATAATATCAAGCGCGTTTCGATAATATTTGCTCGTGTAAATACAGGTGTGGTGTGATAAAAGTCTCCAGCAAATACATATTTAAGAAACCCTGCTGATGACTGCAAACGAGTTCCTATGATCATTATGATTCTCCTTATTTGCTCTGTGGCTCATGATGTAGTTTTATTTACCACGAGGTACATTTGTGCGCATAATACATAGAGGTTTTTGATACAAATTTATTGGGGATTTAAATTCATTACAAGACTGAGCAGAGTTTATATCTGTTAAGAGAAATTTGGAAGTATTTATACACCGCTCAAGCAAGTAGTTTTGTAATTCATCGTCTAATTTCTGACGCTTTAAGTGTCTAGCTTATATCCTTTATTGATATATTTACAAATGTAATAGACGGCTTCAAACTTATGAGTGATCTCCTCGACCATAGGATCATTTAATGTTCTGCCAAATAATGGAGAATACTCTAGCAAATGATTATAAGGTCATCAGCTGCCGAGTATCAAATCTCAGGTAAATCCACTTGCCGGTCCAGTAGTTTCGGAGCTATTCGGTACAAACAATTGAATGTATCCTTTATATATTATATATAGTATATAGGTATGTGGAGTAAGAAAATAACAAACATTTTCTATACGGCACTTGCTTGCGCTTGAGCTTTAACGAATCAATTTAGAAAGCGTGCATACGGGTAATCTCTTTTTGGCACTAATCCACATTTAATTGAATGCTCTTGAATAAGCGCTTCGATTTTCAATCATTAAGCCACAACATGTTCTATATATTCTTATATTCCGAAGTGCGTAATTGGTTTCTCTATGAAAGGTATTTTTAGTGGATAAACAAAATGACATCGTTAAATTGCGGACCAAAAGACAAAAAAATATTATTTTATCGGTTTATACAGAAAACGTACAGCATTGTGTATATGAGGGTAGATAATTTATAATTTTTTTAGCGATTGGCTTATAAAAAAGCGTGTAGAATCCAATGGTCTCTCCCGATATTTGGAATACTGAAGAGCAGATGGATAGGAAGGCGAAAAGAAGATCAGTTTGTAAGAAGTTTAGGTGATTTATGAACTTTAACTACAATATATAAGTACATTATAGTCCCATGTGCTCACCAATTTAACATACATACACGTACACATAGGCTATTAAATTTAAGCAGTTTGGCTACTCCATTAGTTGGAAAAAATCCAGCCGCTCGACCGAATATCGCTTCAGCGATTATAAAGGATTATAAAGCGCCAATTTTATATATATTCTTATATATATAATAATAAAGCGGCACAAATAACCAAATACAGCATATCTATATATTACCGATTCATGATTATGCCCATAAGTACTTACCTGTTGAGAACTTTTCATAACTTTTCTGTATTTTTAAAAACTCTACACCTTTCAAAAATGTTGGCATCTAGTATGACATAAATTCATATTTCTTTTTGTTAAATTTTTCCTTAGCGTTAAAAAATGCACGAATGTAAATTGGTATACTAACTCTAGTTCAAAGCCTAAAGTAATAGAGGTAAAGCAGTAAGCAATATTTCGAGGATACAGAGTATTGTTAACCAGAATTTTGTGCTCAGTGCTTTATTTTGAAAAATTCATCAATTGAGATTTAGTTATACTGTAAAATTAGTAGAAAGCAGTATGCAGTAAATGCCCGACTTTTAACTGAAATACAACATGTTTGGCTTCACTGTTAAGATGGACAGCTATTATAATACAGTCCTGTACTTTTGAAACCACGAATTGGATAACCCTATATTATACTTTAAATGATAAATAAATGAAATAAAATTAAAATAATATGAAATTAAATTCAATTAAATAATATAAAATCAAACAAATTTAAATAAAATAAAAATTAAAACAGGAATTATAATAGTGTCACAAAATAAATAATAAATAAATGATAGGTAAACTAAAATAAAATAAATTAACATGAAATAAAATAATATAACGTAAAGAAGATAAAATTAAACAATTCAAATTAAATTAAGTTTATTTACAAAAGATAAAGTAAAATTAAGTTAACTTCGACTAAGGACCGTTTTTCCGGGTGCCTGTTAATGTGAGGATCATGAAACAGCCAGTTAAATTTAACGATATGGTAGATTCGTTATCATTTTCTCGACGTCCTGTGAAATGTTTATTTAATACTAGATAGAAGGTGGCAGTGCTGCGAAGAGGAAGAAAGGAACAACGTAAATCAGCTGTTCTAAACGCAAATAACGTAAAAAAATAATTTTCTCTTAGCAATATAGCGCACAGAGGTTTCCACAAACCTTTCCTCAAGCTCATGAATGTAAAATACGGGTATATTTTCCATTATATTTATATATTATTGTAAAAGAAAAAAGTAAATTTGTAAATCATTCCTGAAACAGTAAAAAAAATGCAATAGCACAAAGATATTAGTTTTCTTAAATTTTTTGTATGTATAATATCACAAAATACCGCTTAAAACTCAAATCAGTTAGCATGAAAACAAGTATTTATTATGCCTATGAATTTAAACTCGAAATTTTATGCGAAAACTTCACGCATATTTTAAAACTTTTCACCCCAAAAAAGTGAAAAAATACAATCAAAGCAGAAACTTTTCATGCTGCAACCACACATCCATATAGCTGGAACTACAAATACACCAAATGATTTGAACAAGGAGACTATTTTGCAGAGAAATACAATTTGGTAATAAGCGAGGAGAATTTGAGTTTGGTTGGAACCGAGCATTTAACTTTCCATACAGTCGGACTGTATAGAAATGGTGTTTTGATCGCCTGGTAGCTGGTAGTTCCACCTACTCACCACCACTACCTGATAATGACTTAAAAAGGCTTAAGTTTAATGAAATCAAAATAAATAGTATCATATTGTAATATATGAGAGTATAGTCGCACAAAGTCTTCCGTTTCATACTTAGTTTATGATTAAGTTTTCCGGCCAATCATAAGCTAGCCATAATTAAAGTGCCTTGGAAGTAACCCTTTTCTGGAATTCCACCATGACTGTTGTTTTATAATACATTTTATGCACTTCCGAAACGCATCTGACAAATATACTCAAGCTGCACCCTTGGTAACTCTGGAATACTTATAGGAGACCGCATAAAGCACTGCGCCTTACAGTCATATGCCACCAATTATCTACAAGCTACCTCTGTTACTTTGAATAATTACAGCACAGAGCTAAACCTCCGCGATTTAAAATTACAGAAAATCAATTTATGAAATTTTTTGTAGCCTAAGAACGCCAGCTTTACATGAAAATAAAATTACTTGAAGGACATTTTTTGATGGATAATCTTGTACATTTGTATATACATCCATTCCTTTATAAGACCGCAAGTGTATGTATGTGTAAGATGCAGACATAAACATTTTTACCTAAATGCAAACCAAACAGACCAAACTTTGCATTTAAAACGTTTAGAAATGAAAAAAAATGATTCTTACATAAGACAAAATTTTTGTCAGAAATATAGACAAATGTAATTTTTCGAAAGTTGAGAATATTTACAAATGTAGACGAAGCTATGTGATCAATAAGTTGACTTTGCGAAATAGAGAACTTTTAGTCGACGTAATATTCCTCTGCTGTTCAAGTTTTTATTTTTATTCTATAACTAGCTGTACCCTGCAACGCTTCTCTGTTGCACATATCCATATTACCCAAAGTTAGCTTAAATACATGAACAGCTTTGTCTGAAAACTTAAGTCCCTCACTCCATCTGATTGGCTTTATTGTAGTTGTCAGTAGCTTCCCGAAAGTCAAGCGTAAGACAACATAGCTTATTCTTGTGAGGTGTTAAGCAATGAAGATCCAATGCGAAAGAGTTAGTAAAGGCCCCACCATCTTTCATATGTGTAAAGAGCTGCTGATGTCTTCTTCGCTCTATTCTCCACATCGAGCATCCAAGACCACTTTCAGTCTAATACTATTCCCAAGTGTGACCTTATTTCGAGTAACTTGCAGAACACTGGTATGGAGGGGGACAATCAAGAAAAAGTTCTGCTTAAAGGCACTTGGAAATTGTATTGGTAATCGTGTCACATTAATATTATTATATATTTTATATTATGGTTAAGAGTTTAAAATTATTATAAAGATAAGGGCTTGCCATTATGTTTTAAAAATGATTTTGGGTAAGTGACCGCTGCAGCTGCCTCGAAAAATCAAGCCGAGAGGCCCAATTTTCGACAGCATTTTGAATAGATCACGCGCCGAATATTCTCTCCCAAGGCATTTGACTTCACATATCTCCACAAAAAATGGTTCAGCGGTGTTAAATCACACAATCTTGGATGCCACGTCACAGGCTCAATGCGTTCACCAAAAGTTTTCTTGATTATTTTGTTGGCATGTATTGCCGTCTTGTTGGGACCAAAGCTAGTCCACATCAATATCCTCTACTTCAGACACGCACATTAATCATTGCTACCCATTGACTGCAAAATTATGGCCGGCGTATCCATATTACCCAAAGTTAGCTTAATAACTGAAGAAAATTTTCTTATGAAAACCGAGACCTAATGTACGACGTTCTTAATAGTCATTCGACTCTAATTCTTGCACGAGTTGAATTTCGTATGCCCGCTAACCAAGACCGTCCGCAAGAACTTCCATAAAGTGGGTGGGCACAGCACCAATTGATACGCGAAATAGCGAATGGCCTTCGGGCCTTCTGCTTCCCTATTCTTCTGCACAGCAGCAACAGCATTTCGGTCCTCGAACATCAGCAATTGCAAACGTTGTTCCGCAGTAAGTCTCTTAATTATGAATGGCAAACCAAAAAAGGAAAAGCTGTCAAAAAAATCACCACCGGTATTAAAAAAACATCATGCTTCGATCAAGGCGAAAAAGCACCCAAAACGGCAGAAAAAATTAATTTAGTTTATGGGCCCGACACTGTAAACGAACGTGTAGCACAGAAGTGGTTTGCTAGGTACCGTTCGGGTAATTTCGATGTCAAAGATGCACCACGCGTCGGGAGGCCTGTCGTCGAAAATTGCGATAAAATTTTTTTTTTTAATTTGTTGGTAACGCGATTTTTGTTTGACTGATGTAATGACGTGGAAACTGATGCATTTTATCTCGCGTGCCGAAACTAATACAAAAGAAACGCGAGTTTCGGAACGCGACATTAAACTCCTCCAACTATGTATTCTGTGCTCCAACGCACACACGCACATTGTTTTGATAGATATAATCTTTGACGTTAGGAACACACCTACATTGCTTAGACAACAGTGAGTGCTTGTAATTTAATATGAACTTTATACCATAGCAATAAAGCTCAAATTGACTACGTTTTAGTTACAAATCATTTGTATGGGAAAAAGAAAAGGGCCATTTTTAGGGTTTTTCCAGCAATAATTCTAATTTTTCTCGCCGTAAAAACCATCCTTGAACTTCAACGAACATTTAAAAAAAAGATTTGGCCAAATTGGTCCAGGCGTTGTTGAGTTATGCGCTTACCAACACATTTTGCGATTCATTTTTATATTATAGATTTATAGTGGTGAAATCATTGGAATCAAGTTTTTAGTAAAACGTCAGTATTGTCCACTATTTTTCTTTGTTATTTTCTTAAATTTGGCTTCAGCATAGATGAAAAAAACTGAATTCAACAACAATAGAATAAATCAAAAGTCCTACTGTTTTAAACACAAAGCACAGAGAAGTTCCAAGTCTCGTTGGTGTTTCTGTGGGTGTGGTTTTAAAAATAAGAAAGTCATAAAGCCCTTTATGCAAAAAAACAAGCCTTGACGAATGCTAATTTGGTGTGTATGAAAATTGCGGGCCAAATAAGGTGTGATCTCTTACATGGTGATGGAATAAATGTAACAAATGTTATCAGGAAGAATTTGCAGTAAAAACGGATTGCGCGAACGCGTTAAAGCAAAAAAAAAACGCTCTTGACAAAATCACACTGTAAATTGATGCTCCAATTTGCAAAAAACCTACACCCAAAGTGACTGGACCCGAGTCATATAATCAGACAAAACAGAAATAAATCGTCTGGGAAAAGAAGGGCGGCAATAGATTTGGAGAAACCCTCATGAACCTTTGACTAGCCGCATTGTTTAACCAATATTGAAGTTTGTAGAGCATAATGTAATGATGTGGGGGTGTATGAGACTGGAGGGAATTAGAGAGTGTGGATGCCAACGATCGAGTGGAGAGTGGATGCCAACGAATATGTTGATATCATTCAACAAGGTTTGTGCAGGAGCCTAGAAGTGTGGGCAAGAATGTGTCGGACGCCATCTTCCAGCAAGATAATGACTTCTCGTGTTGCCAAAGCTTGGCTTCAAAACAACAGCTTTGAAGTACTCGACTGGCTCCCTCATTCACCATACCTCAACCCAACCGAACATGCTTGGGTTGAGGTCACGCGTGTGATTTCTGATTTACCAGAAGAGTGTCAGAATTTTAACGATTTATGACAGAAGGCTCAAAATGACTGGCAAAATATTAGTAGGAATTTCTGCCCAAACGAATTGAGGCATTGATCAAAGCAAACGAGGGTCATATTAAATATTAAGTAAAAAAAAATCCTGTGCGTCAACCAATTGATCAAATGTACAGCGGAGATATTTTTAACAATTCTAAGAAAGCCCACATGTGTCTTGAAAAACAATATTTTACTTTTACTTTATTACCTAAAATTGTTTTGTATACGTGTATAGAATAAAAATGGAGTGCCATTACAAATAAAAAAGTTACAAACAAAAATCTTTTTCTGATACCCAGATGTGATCAATCTTTGACATACTGTATATTCTAATCTCTACTTTTATTACTTAGTATTAAGTTCAAATGAGTGTGTACGAGCATATACAGTAACCACATTATGTCTTGTGGATTTTTTCTGTACTTAAGATATTTAGAATTTCATATATAATATACATTTTTTCTTTTATTTGATTAAGGGATATACGCACAAAATAATAATAATAATAATAAGAGTTACTCATACGCCCTGACGAAGGAAATCGAAAGGTAACACAGCATACGTGAATTAAAAATAGCACAAAGCTAAGTGAAATCTCTCCACATAATGAATTTCTCATAAAGTATTCCATTTAGTTTAGTAAAACATATATACAAGAGTACATATGTTAAAAAAGCGTTAAAACTAAACCACTATATCCATTGAAAAGAAATCATGGAAAAAAAAGAAAACATCGCGAAATTCAACCAAAGAGTAGTGTGGATTGCATCAAATTAAAATCATAAATCTTTTTTTTCATATTCTTCTTTTTAGTTTGTTCATTTTCACTCTTCTGCCTTCGCGTTCCCAGTACTCTAACCAAGTATGCCACAACCAAAGCTCATATCATTCAATTAAGGAGTTGTAAATGAATGTGAGGTGAAGCGGAATATTTTTCATAAAAAGAAAAGTGATGTTATTAGTACATTTCTCATTTCGTGAAATTAAATATATAACTTTCCGTAAAAGTTATGGTTTCGGATAGAATAAGTATCCGATCTTCCTTATAACAAAAAGAGGATTGAATCTGAGTTCCAAAGATTTCAGTGATTTATTAATAGCCCTCTTGTTCAAAATTAGTTTGCACTACATAGTAATTTAAGATTTATTTTCAGACCTTCACTGCAAACATCGAATGGAAAGTGGAATAATTTGACATGGTATATCCAAAATATCAGAATAGAAATCACACGCTTGTTTTAATATTTTCCACTATTACAAGGATATATCTACTTTTTACCGCTTGAATCCAACTTGAGTCTTTATATAAGATATTATATTTGAGCTAAACAAAGATAGCAGTTCTCTGCTTTCCAAAAGAATTTTTTACCGATTTTCTAACGACCAATTTGTGATGTGCGTCTTAAGCTTTCATCGAGCGGCTAGCCTTACTATGTACAGGCGTCTCGTATGTATGTAAAAATAGCAAAATTTTTAACACCAATACAAATAGACATAGCAATATGTATTTTATTTGTAACTCTTTCGCGTTTTCAAACTTCTTCCTTTTCTTCTCTTGCACATTCTTTAGCGACACCTAAATGTGAGTGAAGATTATTAAGTAAAAATTAATAACTTTCAAGAAAATGGAAAATAATTAGATATTCAAATAATATCTCATATTAATTTCTTTACTTTATTTTGGTAAAACAAATTTTATTGAAACGAACTATTTTCTGAGTTATTTCTAAATATTATTTACATGGTTTACCATAAACCATACATCTTGGAAGCGCAAAATGTAGTAATCTCGACAGAAATGATTGAAAAGTTTATCTTAGTCATGAGGTCTATAATATTTTCGTTTCCCAAAGGTCTTCCTTTTTGATTGGAGCTGCCGAACGATATAGACTTGCCTTAATTAGTACTTTTACATTGCTTATCATGTTGTATAAATTAATTTCTTTTGATAAAAATCAATTAAATAAATTAGTGTTTGATATATCCTAAGAACGAAACGAAATAAAAACAGAGTAAATTTTAAAATTCGATTTCGGTAAACCTCATTTGGCTAAAATTAACTCCTGCCCCAGCGAAGTTGCAAGTTTAATCTGGTTATCAGGAATTAGGAACAGGTGAATTAGTCAGCGAGAGCAAGCGACTGATATTTGAAGAAATATGCAGAATTGTAAAATAAAAATGAAAAACGCAGCGATAAAAATGATATTCTTAATTTAATTAAAATATATATAAAACAGAATAATGACAAGTATTAGTTTATCTAAAAAAATCTGAAATCAAACATATAATATAATGATAGAATCATATTATTGAAAGCCTTGCTTTAGCGATTTTAAGCTTTGTATTTTTCATGTTCGCACGTGTATGTACACATAATTTTTATATTGCATTTTAAATACTTATTCTAAAAGAAAAAAGATAGGAAAAAATCAAATAACATAGGATGTAGAGGATAAAAGAAAAATATAAATTTTATTAATATATTAATTAAATAATAATTTCGAAAAGCTATACAACAAAAGCAGCATCGAAGGCCTTCGAGGCAGCATCTAAGTATGTACTTATGTAAGTAAAACAACAAAATATTGATCATTTTGTATTTTGTTTTTCATTTTTTTATTTAATATTCATGAATATAAGAACTTAAATAGTGAACGCTTTGTATTCATGCATATTTTTCAGTTTTATATGTCTGATTTATTTACGGAACTTTTCTTTTCCATCTTTCTTTTTGCAATGTACCTATTATTTGAGTATAATAGCAAATAATTTTTAGTATTTAATATCGACTTGATAAAATTAAAAATTATAGTTGAAAATTGTCTTAATAAATGGAATTATGAAATTATTTGCCGTTCAGAAAAAAAACTTATATTATGTTTAAATTTATAATTATTTGCACTCTATGCTCTATTTAGTAAATAAAATAAGAAATTGGATGTTTTGTTGATAGATCAAAAGGAGTTTCTTTTACAACAATGAAACCATTGGTAAGGTGGGCTCGGAGCAGCTAAAACAACATCAGTGGTTGCTAAGGCATTTGTATGGTTAAACATTATCTAGGAATTTATGGGGCTTAGGAAACAGCGCATCTGTTCACTAGTTTCTTTTATTTATCTCGTTGCTTCTTTCCAACATCCATACTTCCGGTTTGGTCCTGAAAGCCATTATTAGCCGAACTCCCCGCAGCTGGACAGCTAGGGCACACAAAAGGTTGTAATAATATAAGCGGAACCGGACGCTAACTTTAGAATGTATAAATATTATGGGTACATTAGTGGGATGTTGAAAGTTCATAACAAGACTTTTATGAGAAACTTTCTATTTAATTTCAGAAACTGATCTTGGCTGAACTCAATTCGAATCCATATTTTCCGTGTAAAGGCACGAACTACTACTACTCTCAATTCTGTTGCCGATCACCGTGTATTCAACAGCTACATAAAATATCCTTGGTTTGAGAGTATGATAATTCAATTGGCAGCTAAAGTTATCCACTTTATAAACAAGCAAATTGGTTTTTTTTTCTTACTTATTGTTCAAATTTTTGAATAGACCAATTCTAGTTGACACATCATCTGCATTATACAATATAATGCAAGGTTTACGGAAACCGGCGACGTCACGGAATCAACTTCTTCATATATACAGTGGGCGGTACCTGATATTTGTATAAAAAAATTAAATTTTTTTCTTTAAATAATGTACGTATGGAAATGTGGGAAAAATTTGCTTATATAGAAGAAAACATAAATTATACAATTTTTGTTTTTGCTTTTACGTACTAACGACACCGCAGTCACAGATTTGGATTTTTTTACTACAAAATGGAGCAAAAATTAGCTAACAAGAAGCTACTGTCCAAGGTGCAGGACGTGGGTTGTTTTGATCAAACCAGGGGCCAGGTGGCCGAAGATCACCAAATGTGAATAAGAGTTTTATACAAAGGTACTTCTGCGATTACGTTGATACGTAAGTATATTTTTTTCTGTTAAGCAATACTTCATTCTTTCAGATAAATTACATTGTTAACTATCCGATAAATTCATGTTTACCTAATGCAAAAAATTTGAAATATTCAGCTCAAAAAATTGTATCAATATACTAAAATATCTCATGTTTGATTTAATTTTTTGGAAAATTTTAAATCACTCCCACAACTTTTTATTTAAAATTTTTGTCTACAATAGCACACTGAACACCTTTTTCACCGCTTCGAATTTTTAAACACGATTTATTTCACTAGATAGAAATCATCCATTTCCCAAAAGCTCTTTAGCAGACAAAGGAAATATGCGAAAATCGGGTTCTGTATAAAATTAAAAAAAAAGCTTTCTTTTATTTATTCATGCCATTCGTATTAAAAGACATCAAAAATTAGAGTTGCCAGCTGGTTGATGTCCAAATAAAATTAAACGCTGTCATCGCCGTCGTTCAAGAAGTGCGATGGACGGGACAAGAACTGAAGAAGATGGGTCCTTGTGAATACCACAGCACGTCTCCCAACAATTCGCATCAAAACGAAATTTTTCAACACAACGCTGACCTGAGTCCATGCCACGTCGAAAAAGAAGGACGATGTGGCAAAGAATACCTTTAGTAAGCGCAAAGAAGATATCTTTGGCACAACTGTCGGAAAATTCAGCTATAACAACGAAACATTCCCAAGTGACTTGAGGTTGATCGACTTCGCTGGAGCCCCAAAAAGGGTTGTCTTTAGTACTTGATTGCAGCACAAGAAAATTCATCAAGGTACTTATTTGTCTCCGGAATATTTGTCTCTAGTATTATTGACGTGCATTCACTCCAGGGACCCAACATCGATCAGAACATTATCTTGTAGTAGCCAGGATACCCACACGCCTCTATGCAGCCAGGAACGCCCGTCAACAAGCTCAAGGGAAATTCAACGTCGAAAAGCTGCAATTACAACATACTGCCGAGCGGTTTTCTACTCGACTTGCACTCCTGCTCTCAGAGGGCACCGATCAACAACTCGTTATAAGAAAACTGTGGGATGGAACTTAAAGCTCGCTGCGTACAGCTGCAAACGAAACTATTGGTTATCGAAATGATGTGGAATGCCGTGCAGTACAGTAGTGAAAAGAAAGCAAGCTGCCTACCTCACAACCTTGCGATCGACCACAACATCTGCGGGGTGGGATAGATATCTGGAGCTGAAGAACCAAGACGCATTTGCAGGAAAAGAGAAAGAGGGCGAAATGCATGAGTATAAGGAGCTTAAGAAGCTAGCATGGAACAGGTTTATTATTCGAAAAATCTACGAAAATATACGGCGACTTATGGAAGGTTTCAAGACACATTCATGGAGGGAAAACTTCTCCGGTCTGCTGTATGGTAGTGAAAATGAAACACCAGAAGATGGTGAACCAGAGAACTCAAAATCTGACCATGGAAAAGACGTTACACTACCTGATTATATTGAGGTTCGATAGCGATTGTGCTTAAAGAACAACAAAGCGGCTGGAGCTGAGCTAATCTATTCAAAGCTGGCTGTGAAGAGCTGACAAAATCAATTGGTCTGCAAAATTCGTTTTAAATCACAATTAATTATCAACTTTAAGGGGTGTACGATTCGCAGATTCCGCAATAAGAAAAAATAATAATTAAATAGTTGTCAAATTATTGAATCAACCAATCAGAAAAGAGTATGTGATGTCTAGCAAATGTTTTCATAAAAAAATAAAGAATTTAGCTACTTTTTAAAAATTTGTTCCAAGAAAAATGCTTTTTTTTTACAAAGGAGCATTATTGTTTTTCAGTAAGGGAGCCTTTTTGTCAAGAGGGAGCGAGAAAGCTGTTTACTTATCCAACCTTTAATTATTGAATCATGCAATTGAAGTAAGTAAGCAATTGTCCCTTTCCCACACGTTGCCTTAGCAAGACATGTTGCTTTTATATAATTATATTCCAATATTTAAATAAAAATCTTAGAAAAAAAGGAGAATTTAAAGTTTTTGATCACTGAGAAGAGTAGGCATTATTGGGGGTATTTCAATGTTTGTTTTAACGACATTCCGTTATAAATAAGATTTTGTTCAACTCTCTGTTTTAAAAATTATAGTAGGGACAATATAACGCGTTAAGAATTGAATATAACATACATTTTGTTAAATGCAAACTTACAATAAATGGATTTATTAGCATTTTATAATTTTCCAGTGTCGCGTTTTTAACGAAAGGGAAAATTTGTTATTGACCTATCGGTGATCAACGATTTTGTTTAGTTTCATATAATAATTTTGTAGTTACCTTGATTTTGTTTTAGATTCATTGGTTGGAAGTTAATTGTTATTTGCCGCATAGTCGTAAGTCGATGTTTTAAGATTATTTTAAACAGAATTTATTAGAGGGCTTATCAACCCTTTAAGATCATCTAGACCCCATTTATTGTGTTTGTGCAAAACCAATGTTTGAGCATACATATATACGTGTATATGTATATAAGGTTTGAATACATACTTACATATATTTTTTTTCAAAAAACAATTTATTATTTTCAATATTTATATAAATACCCCTGATATTCCCAAATTTATTGTTTCTTTTCTTCCCTTTCTCTTCAAATTCGAAAATACAACGTTGAGCTAAGTCAGTGTCAAGGTCTCTTTCTACTCTACTTACTTCACCTGTTTATTATTTCACTATGAAATATTTTTAAAGTGACAATATCATGAAGTTAAAATGAAAATAAGATATTATGTGAAAAAAATATTTTTCTTTCAATTTTATATTGTATCATGCTATAAACGTTGTATATAATATTGTATATCGCCAACTAACTGAGACTCTGAACTCACCGAAGAGTCCCCCACACTATGGGTAGTGTTGTGCGCAGAAAGCTTAGAAAATATTGTTCAGCGATACTAAACAATTTCTGACGCCCCTTTTGTCTGAAAAAGAGCTACGATAAAAGTGTGGCCACAAATTTTATATTTTCCTTTTAATAATTATTTAAAAGTATTATTGCCTTTGTTTAAGTATATTCTTTCGAAAATTAAGACTTTATTGTGAAAAAATGATCTTGATCAACTCCTAATACTTTTGCAAGTTCTTCTAGCGTCTGGCATGCATCTGCGTCGAGCAATGTCTTGAATTTTTCGTCTTGGAATTTTTTTGCCTGTCCGTCGTCTAAGTCGAAATTGCCACTTTTAAACCGTGCAAACCACTTTTGGCACGTTCGTTCGGCTAATGCGTGGTCACCATAAATGTCCAGTAAAATACGATGGCTTTTGGTAGCACTTTTCTTCATGTTAAAGTAATGAAGAAGAACTCCCCGCAAAAACACTTTATCTGTCACAAATTTCGACAATTTCAAATGAATGGAACAAATTGTTGTTCTCGCTAAAACAAATGACATCTACTGAAAACGACGCGAAATGACACTACCTTTGAAATGAATATAGCCACAGTTTAACACGACGCGAAATAACACTAGTAGAAAACCCCACGAATTAATGCATACACCCAATATTACGATTAACGAGCTGATTTTGAATGAAAAAAGAAGAACTAAAAGGCTTAATCCTGATAACATTACCTGTGTACTCAATTATGGTTTTGAAAATCATGTTGCATTTGTTCATGAGCTGTACAATATTCATGAATTACGAAACACTTATATACGAAGATGCGATTATTATCCATTTTAATGACAAAGTTTTTAAAAATGTGAACTAATTGACATTTAGTTAACATGCAAAGAATAGCACTTTTTATTTACAACACACAGGAGTTATCATAAAACTTTCATTGTTTCCTTCCTAATAGTTCTAAAGAGTTTGCGAACTCACTTTAAAATACTAAGCAGCGAAAATGCGTGCGCGTGACCATCTTGGGAATATTTTTGACGACCGTCGCAAGTTTTCTACAATAGCAAATATTATAACTAAAGCCAGCGAAAGCAAAAAGAGTATGGTAGAGCGCAGTTCGGGTGGAGTCAAATAACCCAAGATTTATATTGAAAAGCATCTTCATCCTCGACGTGTAATGTTTGGTGTGGTTTATCGTCCGGAGGGTTCATTGGACCTTCCTTTTTCAAACACGAATGGATTGTACTATCGAGAAATGATCAATAATTTTTTTATGGCCGGAATTGGATGTTATTAAACTGAACAACGTTTACTTTCAACTAAATGGCGCTACGAGCGCCAAAATAACTTCTTATGGGAAAACCATGTATATTCCACAAGACTCTAGTGCCCCTCAGAGACCGGCATAGACTTAGTTGACAACTTTTGATAATAATATTTTCACCCAAATGTTTAACCTGATTCATAAATCGCCGGGTACTTAGGGACATTAGCCTACTCCTCCAAATATGACTAGATACAAAACTCTTAATTGCATAAGAGCGCTCAAAAGTCCAAATTTTAATAACATTTTCAAACAGTGATCTCTAAGTTTTAAAAATTATTTCTTGTGATTTTTAAAGGAATTTCGAGTATGTTATTACCAACACCAGACGCCTTTTATTGCTATTTCACTAGAATATTTTACTTAGAAATAATCGAACAATTTATTAAAATAAATTAAGTCCTAGCATTGAAATAACAATAACTTCTTTCATTCTTCCTCCTTGAAACTAAAGCTGTGGAGCTGTTTTTGCATAATGGTGCCTTTGATTTATCAGCTTTTGAATATTCCCCTATCTGACATTGCTGCCAACATAAGAAAATGAGATAGAGGAGAGCTCTCTACTGGAATATGAGGGAATTTGGTTAAGTTTCATATCTAGGAATCACTCAGCCAGGGTGCACGATAAACACAGAACAAGTTTTCTAAAATTTTAGATACTCTTTCTACATGCCTACGCAATATACCCCATATGAAGACATATATGCTTCTTATTTTTAATTAATAATTATATTATAAAGGAATGGAAAGCGGAAGTGCATTTCTTTTTGAGCTTGCACGCCTCATCTCGTTGTCGATGTGTTCAGCGTCTCCCCATTTAATCCATCACTTTAAGTGCTCACTGGCAATTCTCTACGGTTTCTGATAAAACTGTTACAGATTCAATGATACCGTTACTCATAGTAATAAATTTTGAGAATCAGATGCTGCTTTGGTGTCTCAAGCTTTCAAATTCAAATAAAAATCCAACACAACGAAACTTTTTTTATTATATTTTGTATATCTACGAATATGTATGTATTATGAAATTGTTACGAATATTTTTAAAAGAAAAAAATTATTGGTGCAATATATTATTTATCATTCTTCGATGGGTGGAATTTAATGGTAGCGTCCTTAAACTTAGACATCTGACAGTCACGTAAGTAGGCAGAAGTTTCTCCTCGTAAATTAATTTAGTTGAACTCTTTCGAGTAAATTCCGCCATTTACGATGTTTTTTAATTTCCACTTCCATTGGGGACTTTTCAGGATCTTCACTTAATGGTATCTGGTGAATCAGTGCTTACTATGCAATAATTTTTTTATCTTGTTCACTTAACCTTTTCAAAATGTTTTTTGAACTGTGGTTTTCCAGAAGCCTTTAATAATGCATTAATAGATTCAAATTATTTAATGCTTTTAAACGAAGTTGATGTATCACTGTTCTCACTACAGTCGATTATAAGAAAATCTCTAAAAGTATTATAGTTGTACATACAGATTTGTTCACGGCTTTACAAATTGAGGCAAATTCCATATATTACCTTTTTGAAAATCTTTATGAGAAAGTACGATAAATATGTAGATATGTGCATATGCCTGTATTTACAGTTTAGTACACCACTACTCACATCGCTAACAGAAACAATTCGCGGGTGTTTGAGAGCTCAAGTTTTGAAGTTTTCCCTGTGTGTAGTCGTGTGGGTGTTTGATCTCCCAGCAGCATGCTTCCATAGCCATTGTTTCACTTTAAGTGGTTTATCTTCGTAGAACATACGGGAGGATAGTCTATTCAGGGCGACATTCACTCACATACTGAGCGAACAACACATTAGTGAACGAGTCACAAAACAATTGTATTTTTAAGCCGATTGTTGAATAGAATGTTTGTTTCTTCGCAAGTCATGAATGAAAATCTGCACTGTTGCACGCTTATTGTCTGTTGGTGGCGTTAATTAATGTCTGGAAGCAGCCGATAGTAAACTAATCCTCATTCTTTTACATACTAATTTTTTGTAAAAACTAGTAACACAAAAATCTCGAAAGCAAGAGAGCTGTTTTAATATCTTACTGTGCACATAATATCTTCCTGTGGAGAATAGTTGCCCCAACCAAATATACAAATTGTTAAAAAAAGAATATCAAAAAATCACAGAATTTGTTCATTTTTGGAGTCCAGAAAATTACAACTAAAAAGTTCCAGGCATATTTATACATGACTTAATTTACTCGACAAAAACAACAATAACCCACATCAAAGCAACAATTTTCAACTCTGGTTTTAATTCAATCGAAATCTATTATCATGGAGTTTTTTGTTAGAAACAATCAATTAAACCATTATTATTCGCTGAAACTGAAGTCACCTATATTATTCTTAATTAAAAGAAAAAAATTAAAAATAATGGATCGGCGTTGGCAACGCTTTTGCGATTACAGCCGAGTCAGCAATGTCGCGCTTTCCATCCCTTATTTTCGTCGTTTGGCGCCAATTGGAAATATCAATTGAAACCAGAACGCCCTCCTCCTGATCTTTATATCGGAGTGGAGGTCTTCGACGTAGCCGCTGTTTCTTCATTCGCTGAACTATATAAATGTCACTGTATAACTCAAGCAGATTCCATCGTAAGCGGTACTCGCCTTAGCCAATTTGGTTTTTGCTCGTCGAGAGAGAAATGTTGGCAAGAGTGATTATATGTTGGATTTCAACACTGACATTTTTATTGGTGTTAATGTTGGTTCCTAGTTACATGATATTATCTGCGACGCCGAAGTAATGACTATTAACAGTCACGTGGGAGCTAAGTCCCGAATGCTGCAAGAGATAATTTGTCTTGTCCTAGTTAACTACCAGCCCCATTCGGTTCGCTCTTAATCAAGTCCGGGAAAAGCATACTCTTGTATTGCACCTTCTCCCTGCAGTCACCCTGTCTGAAACCTCGTTTGGTACTGAAAGGCTCGGAGAAGTCCTTCCCAATTCTGTCGGCGCATCCATTTTCACAGCCGAATAAATTTTGCGGGGATACCAAATTCAGACATAGCGGGGTAGTGGCAGCTCCTTTTCGTACTGTCGAACGTTGCTTTAAAATCCACGAAAAGGTGGTGGGTGTCGATTCTCTTTTCACGGGTATTTTCCAAGATTTGACGCATAGTGGATATCTGGTCAATGGTTGCGTTGTTGCGGAGGCTTATTCCATGGTAATAGGAGCAGACTATGGGATCACTCTTTGTGTCCTACAAGAGTCTGCTCCGGTTTCGGTTCCAAATCATAGTTGTCTATTTTATAAATAACTGTCAGTGTAGGTCTTCGAAAGAAGGTCTGTGCAGAGTACCATTACAAGCCGTCTTCCAACGGCTAATGAATTTTTCAGAGGAGCCATACACTACATTCCTTGCCGAGGTGCAATTGCGTTTAGAGAAATATGTTCTTTTAATTTTGGATATTGGTCTGGTATATAAATGAAATAAAGTTTCTTCAATTCCGGTAACAACTAAACTTAATAAATAAAATGTTACTAATACCCTGCTAAAATATTTAGGAAATTTTCTATGGACCAAAACCCAAAGCTCATATTGCTAGTTAAACATTCCCCAGAAACACATTTCAATAGACTTATTAAGTACATAAATATGTCAAAGCTTTCATTCTTTTTGTTTTACTACTGTTGCTAATTTACTTCTTGTTGCTATCATTACAAGCCAACACTGCGCAAAAACATTCCATTCAGCCTCAACCCCAACATCTGCCGCCTCTACCGCTTAGTGGTAATCGCAATTTACATTGATATTTTCCCATTGACATTCTAACGAGAAACTGTTTGGCGACATACTTCACATTCCATTGGTGGGCGAGTAGACATCCGCCCACGCTAAGTTAATCCAAAAACGCTTTTTTGTACGCTACAGTAAATAATTGGCTTAAACAACATGTTTATCAGCTAAAGTGTTGCTAAATTAGCTATACTTCGTTGTTATTATTGTGAAGCTGTTATTAGCCGTACGGCATTGTATATAGACGCTTTCGTTAATCTTGGCTTGGATTATTACCAATGCGGAGCTGCTTACACAGAAATATAAAGACGAGTATTACCTAATTATACATACAACTTAAGAAGCTTAGAATATATACCACACCTCAGATGAAATTACAAAAAAAAAAAATCAATAAAATAAAGAAAAGTCCAATATCAAACGGATTGCTACAATAGACCAGACTGGTTTTAAGGGGTATCATCGTTATGGTAGTCAATATTTTAATTTTCTGCAATGGCAGCTCTTATAATCGTCTAAAGTTATCGTGGAGTATCAGTGTCACAATAGTTATACGAGGTTTACCTTTTATATATCGGGATTTGAACCTTGGTGTTGCAATCTGACAACTGATAACTTTATCGTAATGTTTGATATTCTTGATGTTATAAATGGAATGAAATAGCAAACATTTTCGCGCGATTTTTTTAACCACTTTCGACGTAGATTAACCCAGCAACAGTACATCGTTGAACTTAATTTAAATTTTGGCGATGATGTTTCATCAAGAACCAGGTTTTATCGATGATATTGGGAATTCAGGCGACGTCATAGATCACTTCAAGCAGAATTTCGTGAAGGTCGTACAAAATCAGTTATTGCTCTGGAAACTATTGGTACTGCGCGCAAGCCGATATTGCAAGATCTGACTTTCGTGAAATTGAGACAACTATAAGTACTAGTACAATACATTGAAAATTGCATGAACATTTGTCTGTAAAAAAAATGTACTCTTCTGCTGAATGGTCAAAAGATATGTGAAAAAATAGGATAGAGGTGCTTCATGCTTATGAGCCCGAAGATAATCAGCAGTCGGCTATATGAGTGTTTTACGATAAGCCAAATCCCAAAAAATATGTTCGCGCATAAAGGACTTCCACGACGAACGGTAAGTTCTCAAAACATTGATTTGATAAGTAATCCATCGTATAAACCTGACTTAGCACCAATTGATTTATTTTTATTTCCGTACGTAAAAAGTAAACTAGGAGGTGCGTTTAGAAGACATTTTTTTCGTTTATCATTTATTTACGGTTTGTTTAAATTTCGTTCAATGTAACGTAGCTTGATAAACAACATTTTTGTTATCTGTTCCGGTGCGTAAGTGTACAGAGAAGATGGTTTTCCAACTCGTGAATACGCCATGTATAACTGGCTGGGTGAAAAATATGGCACTTCCAGCGATTGTCCTTGTGAGCTATTGATTATCGCATTGAAAATATATTACTAACCACCTTTTATAATTTTTTAAGAAAATTGTTTATTCTTTCTGATAGACTTGAGTAAAAAACATTAAAAAGAAAAAAAAAAATTAAAAAAAAAATATTTGTATAGAAAATTCCAATTTTCCGACTTTTTCTTAGCAAAAGTATTAGGTTTTTTTAATTTCTAAGCCTTTCCAGATCCACAACGAACAACTTTAGTGCCTTAGCGTCACTAACAAACAAACATTAAAGTTTATAAATGTATTAAGATTTGTTGTGATATGAATGTTTGAAAAATTGTTTCAAAATCTTTTGTATTTCATAGTATTTTACAAAGAAGAAATTCATTTTTTCAATTAAATGCGTTGTCGCTCAACTAGTTTGGAAAGATCAAAATTTTGTATCAAAAAGTCAATGTCGTAGAGGTCGCTGAAGCGCAACACAATCGATTATTAGTCAAGGAATTGCTGACTGTTTTCTTTGATTGGTTTTGCCACTAGTTGCTGTTAATATACAATATTAATATATTTCAGTAAACAGCGATTGTGTCAAACTAACATGTGTTTGAGAGTTGACATTCCATGAAATTTGGCAGTTTCTCGCAGATAACTCTGTTATCATTTGTGCGTAAAGTTATTTTTATTTGAAAATGAATCTAATATCCGATGAAATACGTTATACGTATGAGCCATGTGATTTATGATAAGAATGTTGTAAGTGAATGCCGAACCCAGATGTGCTTCCGGGCGAACTCTCAGTCAAAAAGTTCGGCATGCAAGGTGAGAAGGCATTGGAATCATGTAGACATTTATACTTGCCTACTGGAAAAATGTATATCCTAGTGTGTCACATGAATTCAGGCAAAAAAAATTTGATTTACCGAATTATCTTTAGTGAAACCTTTCTGAAAAATTTGAAAGTAAAGTGGAATTGCGTGGGAATTGTCCCTTATAAGATGCTCCAACCTGACGAATGAACAATTCTGAGTTCTACTGCCAACAATTAACAGGTTTTTCTTGGAAAGTTTTTATGTACCCTACGTACGTGTATAGCCCGGACCCTGCATCTCTGTTTTATATTGGTTTCTCCATACTCTTTAAATGGATGGTCTGTCGAAGATCCGCTGAATATCAATTAGAAAATGCTTCGCCAATAAATTACTGAAATTCTACACTGTTGGAATATGGAGCTACTCGATATATGACAAAAGGTAATTAATAATATAAGTATGTACATACGTGTATGTACTTGAATAAAATTTGAACTGAAATCCGGCAATTTAAAAATGGTTGATTTCCACAAATCATCGGCCTTGATTGTCATTTAAGTTTCTTTACGGTACTTCGGTTAAAAATTCTATTTGATGGCAACAAACCTTTAAAGAACAACAGAAAAACTGATATATATTAAATCTGCAGTTCTGTTCCGAAACAATGCATGTCTTCGAATGTATTTTATTTTTGTACAATATAATTGACTGCGACACTTAACGTGATCTCTGTGATTTTGTTGCCAAGTTGCCAAATAAAAACACTGTAATAAAAATCAGAAGGAGCAAATAGAAATCCACATTTAATTCTCTACGGCAATAACTTGCTGAGTTCTTCACCTTGCCTTGGTAACTTGTCTACTTACTTACTTACGTGTACATACACCTCTTACTCAATAGCCTACATGGCATTCGGGTTTTGCTACGGCACTAAAGAATGGCATTGCACGTATATATGCATATACATGGTATGTATATAGTATGCATGTGCCGTAGCTATGTTATGTCGGTAGTCTGTGGCCGTTCCATAACCACAATGACTTTTTACCAACAATTGAGTGGGTGAGCACAAAAGACTTGAGCATAAAATCAAAAGCTGATTTGCCTTGTTCAAGTGGCGGCAAAAAATGTTTGCTTTTCGGTTTGCATCGTCAATACAACCGGATAAATGATGGCAATACAAAAAGGTATTAAATCCTACAACGACAGTGCATATACATATGTACATACATATGTATCATAATACAAATTCACATATCTCTACCGCTTTTATAAGCACTTATGCAACTGTCAATGAAAAGGGCACCAAGAGCAGAAAACGAAATACGATGGGCAAACCAAACATGAGGCTTAAAAGTGCACTGTACGCTAAAGTGTTTTCAAGCTATTGTTAAAAAAAAAAAGAAGTTAGGGTAAAGTTACATGCGACTCCGATTTTAAAAATATCGGTGCGTATGCTAAGGAACATACAATACTATATAATATTTTAATCGGATTAACATGCACGTTCTTTAATTCCATTTTGATGTGCAATTCTCATCTGTATATAAGTAAACAAAATTTAGTACTCATATGCATATAAGTAAGTTGAAGTAGCTCATTTATTTATTTTTTTTTAATCTAATAATAATTCCAACTACTTTACATACATCCTCCATAGTCTCTTTAAATATTAAATATGACATATATTTTTACCTATCAAAAGACTTTAGCTATAATATTGGGGCGGTTCTAATCCATATCAGATCAATTTCCAAGTAGTTTTTTCTATGCAAATACTGTCGCTCCTGAGCAGAACGTATCACTACAAATAACGCGAAAGTTGCTGATATATTCGACACCTTTTATAGTCATATTGTACTTAGATGATTCAATAATAATTTTTCAGTTTGTTGTTTTTCACCGATTAAAGGCGCCAAGTCAAGCCAGGTTCTTTTCCAACTATAGAGCTTTTCCTCTTTCTTTGCTTTCGCCAGCAGGAACGGTATCGAATACTTTAAAAACTTGATCTAGCCAGCATAGTCACTGTCTTTTTATTCGCTGAACTATATAATGCCGCCGTATATCTCGTACAGCTCATCGTTTCATCATGTCCGCTGCCAATGCGAAAATCTTCCCCAAAACATTTACTTAAAAAACTACTCAAGCTAAGTCATCGGTTGTTGTCATCATCATCCGTACTTCAACACCACAAAGAAGGACGAGAATGATGATCAACTTCCAGGCCTTTGCCTCGTAATAAAGATTCAACCAGTCTGATACCTCGTACAATACCAAACAGCTCGAAGAGGACCTTCCATATTTTGACTGCGCATATGATATTATCATCGTTCAGCGTCATTTTACACAGTCGTATAAACATTGTAGGATTACCGAGTTCAGACATAGCAGCATAGAGGCCGCTATGTGTCAATTTTTTCTCACGCGTCTTTTGACGCATAGTGAATATCTGCTCAATGGTTAATTTGCCATCAGAGAGCTGCAACGGGTATGTTCGAGTCTGTTCGATCACACTAGCAAAAATTTAGTACAACTCAATCACAACACTCGATAACATGAAATTTAGTAAATTATACGCATATCTTACTTCTCGCTTGGGCTGAGTATGATTTGATGCGACTGCAGTCTCGAATGCACATTCGCGTATTCAATTGAGTATAAACAAACAAAAACGCAGACATGTGGGCGCCGTGGCGTCCTTTGCCTAAGATAAAATAATGCTAATGAAAAAATTTAAAAATGTATGTACGAGGTGTGATCAGTTATTTTCAAATTTCATGAGTTACGTATGTTTGATTTTCGCTTTTTTTTCTGTGATGTTGGTACACATGTCTGTTATATATGTTGGCAATATCAGCCCTTTTGGATTGTCAGTTTGTTTTTGACTGATAAAAAGGTCAGTCGTGTTTTGGTGTGCTCTTTGATTTTTTGCTATACGAAAAAATGCATCAAAGAAACTGTATTAAGTTTTGTGTAAAAAAAGAAATTAAATGCGTAAGGACATTTGAAATGTTGACTGTGGCATTTGGCGAGTCTACTATGAGCAGAACACAACTTCAATTGTGGTATAACCGGTTTAAGGAAGGCCGAGAAGATGTCAATGACAATGCTCGTCCTGTTTGCCCGAGCACGTCAAGTTCGGTCAAATGTATAAGGAATACTACCTAGAAGTTATGCGCCGTTTGCGCGAAACAATTCGTCAGAAACGCACAGAATTGTGGAAAGACAAGTTTTTGGCCAAAAATAAAACCGTTATCATGGCTCAACCAACCTATCCACCGGACTTGGTCCCCGCTGACTTTTTCTCTTCCCAAAACTGAAGACACCGATGAAAGGAAAGCGTTTTGCTACGATTGAGGTGATAAAAGAAAAATCGAAACAGTAGCTATTGGCGATACCAAAAGTGTTTCGAGGATTGGAAAAATGGTGGCATAAGTGTATTATATGTATTATATATATTATATTATGTATAAATAAATACTTTTTCAAAAAATTGAAAATAACGGTTATTTTTTGAACACAACTCGCATTGCGTACTCTACAACAAATAATAATAGCGATAAAAATAATTTTAATCTAAATTTTGTAGTATTTCTGCAACTGTAAACCAATAAAGAACCATTGCAAATTAGGAGAATAAAAAATAAGTTACAGAAATTTTATCCACTATGCATACGATAATTTTTGTTTTGATAGCGACTTTGAAAATTAAAACAGAAGGCTTTTATACTCTTTATACAATAACAAAAATATATATTATATATTTTCATATAATGTTTAACATAAAAATAAATACTTAAATTCTAAAATATTATAAAAGTATTCGAAAGTAAAAGTAATTAATTTTACAAAAATTTTAGTTAATTAAAACAAATAAAATAAATAGCATTTCACAAAATCGCACACTAAAATCAACATGCAAACATTCGAGTTTAAATATGTGTTTAAAACAAATAAATATATGGTAAGTATAGATTAACCCTCTCATGCCCGAATTAAAATGGGCATGGCTAAAAATTTTTTGAGTATATATATAAGATGTAGTTGACCTCAATATCAACTGACAAAAATTTCAATGTCCTAGGTATCCTGGTTTGAGAGCTACAGGATGTTGCGTATATGCAACATTGGGCAATGATGTTATAAATTTAAATACAAGTTGATTTTTTTTCAAATACCGTTTATTTCAATTTTTGTATGGTAGGATTCAAAACAATTTTTTGAGGATTGGAGCACAAGTTTACATTGCGTTTGCTGCATTTACAGCTTGGAAACCCAGTGTTGCATACCCTACATCTGCCTCCTGTTCCCCATTCCGGCCAATGATTATAATCATCAAATCGTAGGGATTTTGCAGGCTCTGCAACATATGCTCTTTTATAAGGATTTGATTCAGAACTCGTAGAAGGAGCTGGTGATGATGGATTTGGTGATGGTGGAGCTGGTGATGACGGAGTTGATGAAGAAGGTGATGAAGTTTCTGAATTCATTGTCAAAAAGAGTGATGATGGACGACCTCTTTTTTTTGAGACAAGAGTAGTTTGACTTGAGTTCAAAAGCTCTGTAGCAACAACCAATTGGAAATTTATGAGCGGCATATGCTTCAATTCGCCGTCTGAATGTGTGATGTCTCTGCGGTACAACAACCAACTATTTACTAAACTCGAATTAATGCACCAGTACACTATGCGCATGTACCATTGATTTGAGCGGTGGTTGATTTTGTACAATTCAAGCAGCATATCCGCAAGATCAACCCCTCCCATGTGCTTGTTGTAGCAGTCTACTATACCTGGACGAGGTATAGTTATGAACTTCTTCTCTTTACGGCACCATCTCTTGCATTCACTCACAGGGTTTTTACCTGCATAGTTTGAAAGCAGTTGTACACTTTTATTATCATACCAACGACAAGCAATCAAGTTATGCGTTGCTTCATATTTGAAATCACTTGATCCTCGTTCTCGTTTTTGAAGCTCCTTCTCACTATTAAGACTACAATTTTTCAATCGGTTGCTTCTAATTGTACCAACGGCTAATATTCCTTTTTCTTTCAGAGAAACCATCAAGCGTATTGAAGAAAACCAATTGTCAAAAAACAGTTTGAAATTTTGGTTTACTGGTATGTTGGATGATAAAAATAGCACAATATCTGAAGATATTCCCAAGCCATAAGACTTGCACGGTCCTTCTCCAATGTAAAGAGTAAAATCATAAATCATCCCATATACACCAGCTCTAGTGAACATCTTGAAACCCCACTTGTGGGGCTTCATCGGAAGATATTGTTTCAAACTATGTTGACCTAAGAAAAGAATGCATTGTTGTATTATTCAAAAATATATTTCATATGTTCATATATAATAAGATACCTTTATATGCAAGCATTTGCTCATCAATGCTTTGGTATTCTTCCTATGAAATTTCATTGAATTTTTTTTATGAAGTCCAACAAAGGCCGAACTTTGTACAACTTATCGTACTCAGGTGTTCCTTTCTGAGGCTGTTTACTATTATTGTTCAAATGGAAAAACTGTTTGATTCTTTCGAATCTGTTCCTTGGTAGTGCACTTGCAACGGCCGCTAGTTTGAAACTGGTCGCCCACGCCATTCTATATGGTGGTATTTTCACAACTGCAAGGTATAGTAGAATTCCAACAAACCTTTTTATTTCAGGCACAGTACATTTCAATTCTATGCCCTTTGTTTGCATGGAATATAAGTTCGTTTCGTCACATATTTTCTGCCACAGTTCATCACATCACATCTTCATCATTTTCGGTTGTAATAAATTGATCAATCAAACCAACTTGCATCTTTTCAGCTCTGTTATCCAAATTTTCCAAAGTTTCTTCTATAATTCTGTCCATATTTTCATCTTCTTCTTCATTTTCTTCGTCAGCCGAATCATCCCAAGCAAAGTTGGCAAATTTTTCAATTTCAGCCTGAGTCAGACCTTTTGGGCGCATCTTAGAATGTGCATACAAAAATAAGTTTTTATTTTTTGAAAATTACCACAATAGACCAATGTTGCATATACGCAACACTACATTTGCAAAATTATTACAGACAAACTAAATAATATTTTCATGTCGGATTTTTTTTTAATTTACTCACTTACCTTTTATATTTTAGTTTTTGAACTTGGTTTTGGAATAAATTAATTCTATTAATGTTTTTCAACACTTTTTGCAAAATAAATTTGTCAACTTCGTCCTCGCGAGAAGAGCTACTAACCGAACAAGTGCCCAGTTGACAACCAACTAATAAGGCGTAAGTTTAAACAACACGTGAGGCTATACACTTGCGAAAGGTAAAAAAAAAATATTTAAAATAGCGGTACTTAGACGCTCATAAACACAATGTTGCATATACGCAACATCCGGCATGAGAGGGTTAAGTATATGTAACAAGTAAGATATACTCGTTGTAACTCGTTTGTGAACAAGTTGCACCCCAACGGTATTCGAATGTTTCTAACATATATTTTTGAATTCAATCGGCTATTTCACTCACATTCGAATCATGTAGCTCTCTGGTATACAGCCAACCACTTAGTGTACCATAAACTTTAATTTTGCACACAAACCGCTGGTTAAGATTTTGTATGCGCTTTTCAAGGGGTTTATCTCAGGGCGCAAACAATATGGTCGGTTATAGGACATTCAGGTTCCAATAGTTGGACATGATTGGATTCCTCTATATTCTGCAAAGAAATTGCACCTTATCAGTTCTTCCCTTTCCCGGTGTTTCAATTTCACTGTAGTTAAGAAAGCTGGAGAAACTCAATAGGCTGTAAAACTCAGTCCCCCAATCTCCTTCTCTCGTTTCTACATTATGAAGCTGCAGTCTTGAAAACTTTTGAAAGATGCCGAATTCTTTTGGAATTTTAAAAAATTTTCCCTGTTGGTAATCTTCTCATAAATACATCTATGTGCCCTCTATCCGTCTATGTACAGGTCTTTTACTTTTTTTGAAAGCCAATAGTTTCGCTTGCAGCTGTACGCAGTTGAAATTCCGACCCACAGTTCCCTCATACCATACTGTTGACAAGGAGAGTAGAAGTGCAAGTCGAACAGAAAACCTTGTTTCTTGATCGGCGTACTTGACAAAAAGGCTGATGCGTATCTTGGCTGCAGCAAAATAATGCACCCCGGAGAGTATGAACATCTAAGACGCTGGAGACGCGTCCAGCTATCATAATATAATCAACATGGTTTCGAGTGTTTCGATCTGGTGGGAGCTAAGTGGCTTAATGCTTTTTTTGTATCAGAATCTAGTATTTCATATAAAGATATTTCGGCCCGTCGAAGTCAATCAACCTTAGCTCTCAACTAGCTGGGCCGGGGACCTTCCAATTAAGCTCGCGGCCTAAAGTACTTAATGAAACAAATGTATAGCTTTTTTTTATATTTCAATATAGTCTCTCGCAAGTGAAATACGCTTTTCACATCGTGAATGTCTTTATACCACTAAAAAAATATTCTTTAGATTTCAATTCAAAATAGTTTTCTGCGGCCGCTTTCATCTCACGTCGTCTGAAAATTTTCTTTCCCATTTTTTCACTATCTTGGGAAGGGGCAGAGTAATGATGACATCTCTCTAAAAATTTCTTTCGGCGTTCTTCCATTTTAAAACGACATAGTAAAAAAAGCTTTGTTATTTATACTAATTATGAGTCCCGCAATTATTATTATCAGTAACGCGATGATGTGTTATCGTTAACTACCTTAGGTCGCGAACTTATTAGCCACCTCTCTTAAGAGTCCTTATACGTAATATGTAGTAGTCATCATCATAAGATCTCTCATCTTGGGCATTGTTAGATTTTTCGTTGAAACTTACGCCTACTTCGCGGTTGCCAAACGCAGCCTCGATAGGTTAGTAGGGTTTAGAATTTAGACTTCAGCGAACCTTTAAGCGGAATATGTCGGAGTGGTTCCACCTGAACCTTCTCTCTTTTAGCCGTGATCTAGGTTCCAAACAGGCTGGTTACCATATCTTGAATAACGCGTTTCCAGAGTATCCGATGTGGACGTACACGTATGAGTTGATATTGAGTATAGCCACGCGACTGTAACTGCATACTCAGAAGTTTACCTAAATCCTATTACACTGCAACTCGCAAATATACGTGTACACTGAATTGTAGTAATCTTAGAATTTTTTCATAAAGAAATTATTGTGGAGATGGAATTCCAGTCGAAGGGAGTCAAGAAAAAATAAAACCATTATTTTTCAGTGAAGGGGAATACATTTCATAATTTACATATTGACCTTTCGTTTTATCAATTTTTCTATTGTTGTGTTTACATTCATTTCATACATGAGCGAATGAATTTAAAATAACATCTGTTGACCTCTTTTACAGTTTCTTTAAAAAGGGGGAAGTGCAATGAGTTATGAAGTGTAGGGTTAGAACCATTTAATATTTACTCTCACATGAATTTTATTTCATATTAAGACAAAGAACGATGTTAAAAAAAATTTAGTGAAATAAATAGCTGGGAGCAATATAATAATAAAAACAATTTCGTTGAACAATTTAACCACCAAAAAAAAAACTTTACCTTTAAAAGAAAATATGAGAGCTATTTCATGCCACTCTTCAAAGGCTACTTGGCTCTGATCGAACGCTGTTTGACGCATTTACGAGAAATAGTCTTCAAGTAAATGATTTTCTGTTTAAAGTCAGAATTTATGAGTTGAGTTGTAGTGTGTGTACTCCTCATTGGGACACGACCCAATGATAAAAGTATTACTGTTGCTACCACAAAATGCCAGTACGAGTTAAGATAAATAATTGCAAGTATGTATATGTTAGCCCGTTAGCACGTAGTCTTGATTACTACTCTCAAAACAGCCAGTTCTACGCAACGTATGCCCTGCATGTGGGGAGTTTCCGTACGACACTAACCTCCTCTTCTCAAGCGTCCTAAAGCCTACACATCTAACCCCCTCTCCCTCTGGTTCGATCCCGTCAAAACAGCACGTTTCCTTGGCCTCCCGTTAGATGATCTCGGTGATTTAGATTGATTAACCTGTAGCTAAGCGGAGTTAACGAAGCCGCTTCCACAAAAGTATCAATATTGCAATTTTGACTTTAATAAACAGGGAATTCTTCATAATTTGGTCCCACATAAAATTGAAAAATATTAAACAGAAATTCTTACCGTGAGAGTGAGAAGGTGTGGCTTAATGTGGTAAATTGCGTGTTACAAAAAGAGTACTAAACAAATTATAAAATAAAATCTTTTTAGAAGAAATGGAATAGAAAAGGGGGAAAAAATAAAAAAAAAATTCTATCCTTAATAAATAAATTCTTAAACTAATGTAAGTGTACCTAGTAATTTCGAATCGGCGCTTAACAATCAGTGAATAAAGATCACTGAACTAACTTAAATTCCAATAAATAACCAAATCTGGCTGTGCTGATTCAAAATTTTGGCCAAGCCAGCAACCGGGGTTGCAATATCTATATATTGATTAAATACCTTAAATTCTTGGCTTGAGTACGTTTTAAAGCGTAAGCCGTTGCATATTTTCTCTCCTTAAAAAATACTTAGTGTTTGTATTAAAGAAACAATAAATGTGTTATAACCTTTCACTCATTTACTGCCCATTCGGATAACAGTTTAATATTTCTCTATAATTTAAGAAAAAGATAAAATATGTTGTTGTGTAACGAATTTTGTGAAAACATTTGAGATTCAGTTCAGAATGATTGATGGGCTTACAACGAATTAAATTTCTTCATAAAATTTTTTAAAAATTTTTAAACGTATTAAAATTATTATCCCTTCGCTCTCTTGTTCCATATTTCTATGCGCAAGTAAGTATATACATGTGTACAAAATAATATACTATAAAAAAAAAATCAATATTACAAGAGAAATAAGAACGCAAGCTGCGTGTTGTGAATGGCTACTACTACTACTTTTGAGCATTCAATTTTGACGTGAATAGTTTCTTTGAATAAGTTAAAGAGGAAATGATATCTTCGAAATTTTAGTTTCTACAGGTCGTTTTTGCTCTTGACTTTAGGTCTTTTGTTTTGATCTTTTGTCCAACAAATCTCGGGCGAAAGCATTCATATATTGGTGCAGTAAAAAGAAATGCGTGTACATTATTTTTCCAATAGATGGCATTATTTATCTGAATCTCTCGTTGTATAAATCTGGTCGGGTTCGTTAGTGGCGTTTGAAAGATGACATTTTGTACTAAAAAAGAGTTTCTGACAGTTTTGTGATTAGTTAATTCAGTTTTGTTTGAGCGTGCGTCAAAGATGGACAGGATTGTCAGGGGAAAATACGCTATATTTTACAGTTTTTTTTGAAAACGCAATCCAGTCGGCTGAAAATTCTGTTATAATCAATTATGCCCAATTTCAGTTTCGTTCCGGTAATTTTGATGTAAAAGAGGCTTCACGGAGTGGAAGGCCAATTGTCGAAAATGTCGATAAAATCATGGCCCTGTCGAGTCCGACCATCATGTAAGCACTGCTTCGATTGCCCAAGAGCTAAAGATTGCACGCAAACCCGTTTGGAACCATTTGAGTAAGGCTGGATACGAAAAGAAAAAATTAAACTATTCAATTTTATGCAAAAATAATGGATTTCTTTTCACCATACCTAATATTTCACTAATATTTTTGCTGCTGCCTCTCGAAAAATAAAAACATTGTGGCATACCTTGCTGCCTTGTCGTACTCTCAGCTCTCAGCGTATACATTTATATACTCTTTATTTGCCCATCGCAATTGAGTTAAAATAGGTTAAATTATCTGACCCCACCATTTACTCAGGAATATTTTTTCGGCATTATATAATCAATTATTTACTGGCGGCCGCATCAGACGAGTGTTTAGTATTGCGTATTACCATGCGAAGGATTTTGGGTTTGAATCCTGGCTTTTTCTCTTTCGACATCTTTGATTTTTTGCTCGAATAACCAACAGCAACAATAAACAGTGAACTTAAAAAACCTACTAGGCACACGTTTCCAATTTATCTTTTAATTGCACTAATTACTACACACACGACCAAGTAAACATGTAGTTTGAAACTTTATTCCATATTATCCTATATATTTCAGGCAAGAGCGTATAAAAGCACACATTAAAGACTTTTCCCTGCTTGTTGGTAAGAGTGCGGATCTTTGTGCCTACATCTGTAATTTCTGCATTCTTATTGGCAACGGCCCAGCGATGATAGCGCTAATAGCAAGCACAAACCTAAAAATTAAGAAAAAAATTTGTGAGAAAACTTACTATGATTGGTAATAAAGAGCCAGGTGTTAAATTAATTGTATTTATTTTCTTCATTGTAAGGAAGTGAGTGGAGAGAGAATGTGAATCACCTAAAATGTTAGATGTGATTCAATTAGGTTTAAGAGACTATGGTGTATCAAAATTACAAAATTAATTGCAAAATGAAAAATTCGATTTCGTCGATTTTCAATACCAATATTTATTTGAATTTACGTCAGTAGAATACAAAATTTCACGTTCTTATATCCTCTGTTGAATAAGGACTATATGATAAAATCGTATAAGTATTTGCAGGAATACCAAATTCTGAAATAGCAGCGTAGAGGCTGCTCCTCTTCGTTCTGTCGAGAGCTGTTTTAAAATCGTTGAAGAGGCGGTGAGTATCGATCCTCTTTTCGCGGAATTTTCCTAAGATTTGTCGCAAGGTGAATATCAGGTCAAAAGTAAATTTACCAGGTAAAGCCACACTGATAAAATCCAATAAGTCTTTCACACAATACACACTATAGAAATTGAAATATTGTAATTGGCGCATACACTGTGATCCTCTTTTTGTGGATTAAGCAGAGAACATTTAGGTTATTATCCGACCATATTTTGCAAAGAAACTGATGCATGCACCTTATCAAGTCTTCGCTGCTGTATTTGAAGAAATTGGCCGGCGATCCCATGTTGATAGCTATTCAAACTTCTTCGCAGTACAGCAATGAAATGTTCTCTCCATAAGTTCAGTGCCCATCGGTTAGTCGATCATCTATCTGGGCAAGTTGCCGTATCTTTACGTAGTATTTTCGAAAATTCCCCTTTTCAGCCAGCTACTCAAGCTCTTCGTAATCACGCATCTCAGCCTCTTTCTATTATTGACAGCACATGCTTCATTCTTTAACTGTCGGTATCTATCCCATCCCACACGAGTAGGGGTTGATCTCCCCACTATGGTGCGGTAATTCCCGTCTGACCAGGTGTTTTGACCTTTTCGGAAACTGGTAGTTTTGTTTGGAGCTGTATGTAGTGAGCTTGAAATTTCGTTTCATAGTTCCCTTATATCGAGTTACTGATGAGTGCTTCTCAGGAAGAAGAAGTGTAAGTTGAGCAGAAAGCCGTTTGACTGTCTGTTATTATTGCAGCTTTTTGGCGTCGAACCATCCTTGTGCTTATTGGCGAGCGTTCTTTGCTGCCCATAGGCGAGTGCGTATTTTTGCTGCTATAGGCTAGTAGTCGTGCGTGTATCACATCAGTTTAGTTTTCTATCTGGAGCTAGCCATGTGGCCATTGAGCATTCTTTTGCTGGATTCTAGTACTACAGACAACCATATTTCGGGCACGGTTTAGTCGACCAACCTCAATCCATTCGGGGATGTTTCGTTGTGGAGACTGAAGTTTCCAAGTATTGTTTCTTACTAAGCCCATCCTGGCGTTCAAGTCGCCATGCACAATTTTGACATCGTAACGGGGTCAGCGGATTGTGGCCAGACGTTTATTCACAGGGGTGAATGGCATTACTCGTCGACTGAGTCTCTCCCCTATTATAAATCCGACACTAAATTTCGTTTTCGTTCTTGTCACGTCCTTTACATTGGGCAGCTACAGCTTCCCAATTAAGGGAACGGATATTCCTAATTTATGTCTTTAAATAAAAGTTCTTAATATTCTTGCAGTAGTCGTCGTCATCTCGTCCGACGTCCAACGTACTTAATTTCAAACAAATCGAACTAGTTCCTTTACTCCACCACCAACATTTGTTTTTCTAGACAAAAAGGTGAATTCGTACAAGAATTGAACTGAATCGAACCAAAAAAATGTTTGTCTCAATAAGATCAGCATCGGATTCACAACTTGGTAAGACATTTTTTTTTACACATCAAAGAGATGACATCAAAGATGGCATTAAAAAGTTGAGACAAGAAATTGAAAGCAATATTTGGTAGCTTTGTTAGCATTTGTGGTATTATGTGGCCGTATCCGGCCGGCTTTTTGATATTTAACGTTTTTACTATGACTTTTATCTCAGATGAGGTCGTAACCACGTCGGGAATAATGCTAGTGACATAGCGAGACAAAAGTGGAATCGTGAAATTATTCACTACTGCATTGGGTTGGAATACTTCGCTAAGATGATTTGCAAAGCATTTTGCCTTTTCTTCTTCAGAACGGGCCCAAGTACCGGTTCTCTGTCTGAGTGGTCTATCAATTTCTACTGGTGGTTTAAACTTCTTTTCCGCCTTCCATAGTGAATTCCTTTGTGAGTAATTCCGCGTCAAAGTAGAGATTAATTTCTTAAGATGCGTCTCTTCTTCACATTTTAAAGCCAATCTCAGGATTTTCTCAGCAGCTTTTAGTTTTATTTTAGATGATGGGGATCGACTATTCTGCTATTCTTGGTGCAGTCTGCGCTTTTCGATCACTAGGCGCTCAATTATGGATTTTGGGTTTGCTGCAGAGGCCGTTGTTGAGAGCCAACAGTTGAATAAGTTAATATTGCCTTCTTTATCCATTTCACATATTGCTTCAGTTTTCTCTTGTATATGGGTGCTAAGATATTTTTTGTACAATACTTAAGCCAATTTGTTCTAGGCGTTGTCAGGCAAAGTGGTTTTACAACTACCTATAGCAGGTTGTTCGAAGAACTTGATTATAACAGGCGAATGATCGGAGGACAAGTCGGAAATGACTTCTGTATTTATAAGATTTCTATCAATGTTTTTATAACTGCAAAATCTAAAAGAGCAGGTGTTTTCCTTGGATCAGTTGCATCGGAGAAGCAATATCAAGATGATTTTGGTTACATGTAATTGTTATACCATATAATTGGCGACCTTTTGGGTTAACAAGACGGGAACACCAGTACTTGTGTTTGGCATTGTAATCGCCACCGGCAATAAATCTATTACTAGTACTAAAAAAATCATTAAATTGCTTATCTGTTATAGAAAACCGTGGTGGACAATACATGGTAGAGATTATTAGTTTATTGTCTCGATTTTTGAGGCAGACTGAAGTTGCTTGCATATAAGGTGGTGTTTTGGTCTATTCCGAATGAGAATAGCTGTACTGCCATGTGCCTTACCATTCGTATGGTTTGTGCTGTAAAACTGATAGCCGGCTATATGAAAGTTATACTTGTTCGCTAAATGCGTCTCAGCCAGTAGTATATCATCCAATTCATGTTCTTGTAAAAACTTGCTAAGTGGTAAGAAATGAATTTCAAGTTATTTAAACAATAATCTGGAGTTTTTGAATAGATCGGCTCCAGATGCATTTACTGGCAGAAAAATTGATTATTTTCACTAATTGGTCAGAAAGCTACCTGTGTACCAAATTTCAAGTACAATATATAAAGAATATAAAAAACGCTTTCCCTTTTCTTTAAACAGGCCACTGAAAAAAATATTCTCCTGGCAGCTATAAACTATTACTAATATTTCAATGAATTTTATTTGTCTCACAGGTGGCAAGTGCGGTTGAGTATACAACTTTGTTTTAAACTCTTCGGCAGCTCACAAAATTGAACCATTATATACGAGATAAAATTTTGTACACTAATTAGGAATGAACATAGCATGTGACCATCGTAGGTTTAAATGTATCCTTGTTATTTCAAATACGTACACGTATAAGCAGGCCAATTCGGCTATAAAATTAAGAAAATTATTAGAATTATACTAACTACGAAATTAAATTTTTCAATAATTACACAAATTTAATCAAATAAAAACACATGCCAGTTACACAAATAAAGGATTACGAGTATGTATTTGCAATCCTTAAAATCCTTTGTCACTAAATATAGCAGCCGCTACAGAGATACGTACTAATACATGAAATGCTGGATTTCAAATAAGATATGTATATCTGTTTTGCATTTTGGGCATCATTATTTGTTATTATTGTAGATGATATGTGAGAATCATTGCTTTGATAGACATTTATATCAGCTTCACAAACTTCCACCTTGATGAAATCTTTATGTCATATTGTTTTACTAGACTGTTGTCAAGAAGAAGAGAGAGATTACATGTGGGAAAATATCAACATTTATGTGTCTTCATTCATCTTCATATATGTTTAGCTTTATGAAGTGAAAGCAAAAAAAAAATTTTTGATTAATCAGAGACTTCTTCGTAAATTCCTTCATTAGATCCCAGTCAGCTCTATTACACACTAATAATTGTGATAATTGTCAAATTTATATATTTACGTATGTATTTACTTACTTCGTCTTCTTCTTTATTGGCGTTGGCACCGCTTACGGGATTATATCCGAATCAATATTAGAGTGCCATTCTTCTCTTCTTTTCGCTTAATCCTTCCACTAAAGTGGAGGTCTTCCTCTTCTTCTGCTTAAACCAACGGGTACTGCATCGAATATTTTCGAATCTGGGTTGGTTTCACCCATTCGGACCATATGGCCTAGCCAGCGTAGCCACTGTCCCTTCGTTCGCTGAACTATGTCAATATCATATTATAGCTCGTACAGCTAATCGTTCCATCGTCTGCGGTATTCGCCATTTCAATGCGCAAAGGACCATAAATCGTTCGCAAAACCTTTCTCTCGAAGACTTCTAGACCCGACTCATCACATGTTGAGATCGTCCATGTTTCTGCACAATATACTAGGACCGACATGATGAGTGACTTGTATAGTTTGGTTTTCGTTCGCCGAGAGAGGACTTTCCTTTTCAATTGCCTACTCAGTCCAAAGTAGCACCTGTTGGCAAGAGTGATTCTGCGTTGGATTTCAAGGCTGACGTTATTATTGGTGTTAATACTGGTCCCTAGATAGACAGGCTGAGTCACGAATGCGATGACTGTTTGTTTGATGTTAGGAAATATTTCGTCTGCTCTCATTCATTACCAGACCCATTCGCTTCGTTTCTTTATCATGCCTGGAGAAAGCAGAACGCACGGTAGGGTTGTTATGGCAATAATGTCGATATCATCAGCGTACGCCACCAGCTGTACACTCTTATCGAAGATTGTACCTTCTGTATTCAGCTCTGCAAACCGTATTATTTTCTCCAGCAATAAGTTAAAAAAGTCACACGATAAAGAGTCACCAAAATAAGACATAGCGTCGTAGAGGCAGCTCCCATTCGTGCTGTCGAAATTTGTTTTAAAATCGACGAAAAGGTGGTGTGTGTCAATCCTCTTTTCACGGGCCTTTTCCAAGATTTGGCGCAAGGTGAATATCTGGTCAATGGTTGACTTACCAGTTCTAAAGCCACTCTGATAAGGTCCAATCAGTTTGTTGACGGTGGGCTTTGGTCTTTTACACAATACGCTTGGTAGGACCTAATATGCGATGTTAAGAATGCTTAGGTTCCAATCGTTGGGCATGATTTTATCAGACTATTTTTTGCAATAGCTCGGCTGGTAATCCATCGGTCCCTGCCGCTTTGTTATTTTTTTAAGCCGACAATTGCTATTCGGACTTTTTCATAGTCGGGTAGTGGAACAACTTTTCTATCGTCATCAATTGAAGTTTCGGGTTCATCTTCTCCGATTGTTTCATTTTCACAGCCATCCAGCAGGCTGGAGAAGTGTTCCCTCCACAGAACAGTATACTCTGGGCATCCGTTACTAGCTCACCTCCCTTGGTCTAACGAGAGTTTGCACCGGTCTTGAAACCTTCTGTAAGTCGACGTATCCTTTCGTAGAGTTTTCGAGCATTTGCCTTGTCGGCCAGCTTCTCAAGCTCCTTGTACTCACGCACTTCTACCTCTTTCTTTTTTTCCTGCAAATGCGTCCTGCTTCCTTCTTCAGCTCTCGGTATCTATCCCACCCGCACGTGTTGTGGTCGATCGTAAGGTTGCGCGGTAGGTAGTCTGGTTTCTCTCCACTGCAACTGTACGCAAGGAGTTTGAAATGCTGTCCCACAGTTCCCTTATACCGGGCTGAGTGCTCTCAGAGAGCATGTGTGCAAGTCAAGTGGAAAACCGCTCGGCAGCCTGTTGTGATTGCAGCTTTTTAACGTCGAAACTTCCAAGAGTTTATTGACTGGCGTTCTTTGATACACAGATGCGCGTGGGTATCTTCGCTGCGACAAGATAAGGATCCGAGTCGATGTTAAGACCTCGGAACTTACGCACATCTAAAACACTGGATACATGCCTTCCGTCTATTACAACATGATGGATCTGAAGACAGCCAAGTAGCTTGGTGAATTTACTTATGCTGCAATCTAGTGTTACAGACAATCACATTTCTGGCCCCGGCGAAGTCGATCAGCCTCAGCTCTTTTGAGGATATTCCGTCGTGGAGGCTGAATTTTCCGACAACCGTACCAAAGATACACCTAGCGTTAAAATCGCTAAGCCCGATTTGGACGTCGTGGCCCTAAAATCCTAAGCCTTAAAACATTTGCGCGGGTCGTCATCAAAGGGGGTCCCTTATCCGAGGATGAAATTGGTTTTTCATTAGGTTGTTTTTTAATGTGGTAAGTTCCAAACCCTATGCACAACCGCTTGGGATTCCCGTTCTCACTTTAGCTCGCCTTCAAACGGATGTTTGTTGGCTACCCAGGGGATGCGTGGTCTAAGATCGGAAGTCGTGAACTGATTGAACTATATGTAAATGAATCATTTCTGGCCACTCCCGTTGAATGGCAGTCAAAAACTTTCCTCACTTGCGTGAACTTCTACACATGGCCCCATTACTTACTTACTTTTGCCTAAATGACATGTGGAATACTTTTTGTTCCATGAAGAAGACACGGAACTGAACTAATCGTAAAAATCGAATTTACTTTCAAATTGTTTATAGTATGGTAAATTACATGGAATTCGGTACAGAGGCCACTTTTTGCTTAAGTTGATATTTGGACAGCGTTTTCTTCCGGGAAGTGACCCTGCTCCATTTAGATGGCACGGTTTTGCTTAATATTTATGTGGAACATATTTTATGTTAGTACTAATAGTTTTATTTATATTTCTCAAAATAATTTCTTTCTAGTGAAATACACTTTTCACATCCTGATTACAATGTTTTTTTACCGCTGAAAAAATATTCTTTAGATTTCTCTTGAAAATGATTTTATACGGCCACTTTCATCCCACTGTCGTCTTAAAATCTTCCCCGTAACTTTTTTTTTAAATTGAATTTGGGTGTCCTGCCTCGGGACGAAATTAACCCAGCTTGGTATTTCAATTGCACAAATGACTTCTTGCAACAGTGGCCACAGCCATCCTGCCGGGTCAAACAGTCTTGCAACCGACGATAAAATTTGTCGCTTAGTCACCGCATTTGCTGAAGTAGCTGGCATAATTGTATACGTAAACTTGTCTGTTAGAACGTTCCATTGGATACCCAGAGTTTTAGTTTTAGAAGCATTCTCGAATTTCAGAAAGTTTGAATCGAACAGATATTGTTGCAGTATAGTGGTGTTATTTGCCGTTAATTTTTTAAGCAATATGAAGCCAGCAGATTTCAAAGCGCTGACCACTTGAAAAAATGATTCAGAAGCATTACTTATATCTTGACTACCGGATATAATGTCATCGACATATGTTTGATTTCGTATTATTGATGGAGCCAGTAGATATATTGCCGCATTATACGTTGCAAGTTGACGCAACGTACGGATGGCAAGGTATGTAACAGTTTTCAGAGAGTAATGGGTGATAGGAGATTCAGCCGATTTACGAAATATGATTCGCTGAAACTGTTTTTCATCGCCGTGATTCAATATCTGACGATACATTTTTTCAATATCTCCGTTGAATACAAACTCATACATGCGCCATTGAAGAATGAGCAGCATGAGGTCTGATTGAAGAGTAGGACCAGTATGCAAAGCATACTTACGTTAAACACAATTCGAACTTTAGTAGTCACTTTATCCGGTTTTACAACCGCATGATGTGGCAAGTAGAATGAGTGGTAGTAGCCACTGAAGATTATTTCACGCGGGTAGGTGAACTCCATGTGGTCGAGGTCAATATATTCTTGCAACACTTTGTTGTACTCTCCTTTTTTCTCCAGCGTGCGCTCCATACTGAAAAAAGAGCTGCAGACAGGGAATGGCCTAGAAAAAGTTTTGCGGGTAAATCTTCCTTAAATGGAAGCCGCACTATGTACCAACCGTTTGGGGCACGAGTCGTGGTTTGCTTGTATGTATTTTCGCAAGCTTGATCCTCATTAGAAATTTGTGAAATTGGAGGAATTTCTTCCTCTTCCCAGAATTTTCTCAATTGATCACCAAGTGTCAGTTGAGATCTCTCCTACTTGTGTCGAGAATGACACCACTTTTTCGGTTACTGGACCGTTAAGGACCCAACCAAATATTGTGTTTTGCGCAAGTACTGTTACTTGTACACCTTCCACGAGAATTTATAGAAGTATGTCACTGCCGATTACCATGTCGGTTTGAGCTGGTATATGGCAATTTGGGTCAGCAAGTTCAAAGATTTTGAACTGTTGCCAGGTATTACTGGCTTGGAATATTCGACTAGAAGTCGCAACCTTTTCTGAACTCTCGAGGAAATGAAAGTTTTTTTCGAGCCTTGGACAATTAAGCCTCTGAGTTTGAACAATTCACCTTAGTGTTCCACAGCGACAATGGCAGTTGGAAGGAGAGTTCTGCTATCGTGTCTCGCGTGTTATGAAGTGATTGCTCGCTTGGGTTGGAGCTGGTATGAGCTTGTCGAACTGGAGAAGCTGGCTCGGCAGTTGGATGTTGCACAGCAGCATTATGACTGGCGGTTTGAGCATTTGGTTTTGCATTTAGGAGCAACAAGGAATGATGCCGTAACTAACAGCAAACCTGCTCGTACAATCATTACTGCGATGACCTCGTGATAAGCAGTTTTTGCAGAGTTGATTCTGCTTCGCAAAATGTATTCGGTTTAATACCGAAATTTTTTTTAAATTGTGGCATTGTGAAATTGGGTGTCGGGGATTGCAACACGGACATGTGTTATCCTTTGTTCCGCCACAAATGTATGTGTCCTGTTAAAGCATCTATTATGAGCGGTGTTTTGAGTGGCGACTGGTTTTGGTTTGTTTTGGCTTGGATGAAGCCGGTTAAGACGCTCCACCACTTCATATCTAGAAGTGAGGAAATCGTTCATTTGCGACCATGCTGGCAGCTCTTTTCGAGATGCAAGAGATTGTTCCCACAAGAATAATGTGGTTTCAGGCAGTTTCGAGGAGCACATGCAGACTAATATTGGGTACAACTATCTGTCGATTTGCCTTGGGAATGTAAGGCGGACAGACAGTCATTTATGGCCGTTTGTAGTCTTTGTAATTGCTCGCTATTTTCGGTCTGTACGTTGGACAGTGAGAGTAGGACTTTTACTTGGTTGTCCACTAAAATACGTTTGTTTTCGTGTTTTGTCCGTTATGCCTCCCATGCCGGCTCGAAATTATCATCGCTCAATGGATATTGTTTGACGATTGAGCCTCCTTTGCCTTCCGTTTTGTACCTGAGATGGTACAATTTTTGTGCACGGGAGAGTTTATGTAGACCTCTGTGAACGTATCACGAAATGCTGGCCATTCTTCATAACCCCCATAGAATGTCTCTGTGTGGCAGGCTGGGACTTTAAGGCATATATTTGATGAGGAAGCTTCTTCTGAAATTCGTTCCACACGGAACGTGTTCATACGTGTCATGACACGTAAAATACTTATTGTCTGCTGAAATTTTGAAACTTTCGGGCAGATATTCGTCGGGCTTTGAACAAACCTCTTTAAATAACGTTTTGAATTCTGCCCTGCCGTGTGATCCTGAATGGGGGAATCACTCAATCGTGAACAGTATCTAATCACGTTGTCACTTAATGAAATTAAAAGTTGCGCGTTTGAGACGATTCTCTTTTTGTATTTAGAGCTTCGAGTGAAGTTCCCTTTCTTGTTTCGGAATCGGACATTTTTGTATCCTTTGTGCCTTTGGTACACAGTCCTACCAGTTGCAAATAAAAAAAAATGTATATGAAGATCGCAAGATGAAACCCGTGAGACCTGAATAGAGTATCACAACTCGCTGTCGTTACGTTAATTTAATATAATTGTAAAATTAAATTTCAGGAAAAAATTATGCCGAAAAGGAATAATAAAAAATCACAAACACTTTCACTTTATATACGTGGGTTATATACATACGTATTTAATAAAAGTATATGTAATAAATAATATATAATTTAAATATTATTTGTATTTATTATTTGTATTTGAAAAGTACCCTATTGGGTTAGTTAAACGATCTTGTATCTCGTTGTCAAGAATTTAGCATGGATATGTACCATAAATGTAGGAATAATAAAACACTCTTTTACTATTAGATATATTATATTAGATGTGTCTTTATTAAAATTCAAAAAGCAACTGTCCTGTTGGTCGTCTGTCTAGTACGCGTCTCGTTCATTCGTTCAGTTAGTATTGCCTATATCCAGTCTGGCAGAGTTGTATTATATAGTAGTCTTACATTAATATTATATTAGTAGTAGTCTTTTAGTATGTCCGTCCACTTCGAGTAGTCAGTCCGTATTTGCCTCCTACATTCGGCCGTCCTGAAATGTCGTTCGACCCGAACGAAGGATTCCATGCTTTCATGTATTCCGCTACCGTTGTGGTTTTACAAGGACCTTCATGGTCACCTATTTTTTCGACATCATATCTTCCGTGCCCTAGCTTTTGTTTTACGGAATATGGACCAAGAAATTTTGCTTTGATCTTTAGGCCTGGCCCATATTGGGTCCTTTTAATTGCTACTAAATCGCCTATTTTATATTCTGTTTCTTGCTTACGTTTCAAATTAAAAGTGCGCCTATTTTCTTCCTGAATCTGTGATATACTTTCTCGAGCTTTCTTTCTAACACTCTCACGTTCGACTTCTAATTCTTTTACCAATGCATCATCCAATAACTTACTAAATTCAATGTCGTCGGGAATACGCATGTCCAAGCCTGTCATTATTTTGAATGGAGCTAAACAAGTACTTCTTGGAGGAGTATTATTTATTAAACGCTGGACTCTATCAACGTGTTTATACCAATTTGCAGGATTATTGTGACATAGCTTAGTTAAAAGTGGTATTATGATACGATTTATTCGTTCGACCTGCCCATTTCCCCGTGGAACACCTGTAGCAATTAGAAGATGCTGAATATTTTCCCTGTTGCAATATTCTTCAAAACATTTGGCTGTGAAAGCCGTGCCTCTATCGGTAGTTATCCTTTTTGGACTACCAAATACCGATGACTGTTTTTCTAAACACTCTACCACACATGCTGCATCTGTACTTTTCGTAGGATACAACCAAACAAATTTACTAAATGCATCTACTACAACAAATAAATGATTGTATTTCTTATGTGTCAATTCCATTGGGCCTAGGTGATCCAAATGGTATGTAGTTAGAGGTTTATCGTCCTTATCTATAGGAGAAAGTAAACCTTCCTTCTTCCCTGATTTCGCCTCCCCAATGATGCATTCGACGCATCCTTTTATCACTTTCGCAACCTTAGGTCCAATCTGTGGAATATAAAAAGATTTCTCAACGTAATCCTGTGTTTTTCTTGTAGCCCAATGTCCTTGACGATGTGCTGTTAGAATAATTTCTTCTTCCATTGCTTGCGGAACTACTACCAACTCGTTTATAGGATCTTTGTACACTATACCATTTTTTATGTAAAAGTCTTCATATGGATTGTTCTCTAAAACTTTTGATATCGCCCTTACCCAGTTATCACTTTGCTGCGCTTCTCTTAACCGAAAACTTAAAGAATCTTCAAGTAACATTGTAGTCATTCGGCTTAGAGCATCAACATGTTTCATTTTCGTTGCCGGCCTATGCTCGATTACATAATCGAAATCTTGGAGGTACATAGCCCAACGACTTACTCTGAGTGGTACATCCTTTTTCTTCATTGTTAATGCGAACGCATTGCAGTCGCTTACAATTTTAAATTTTTTATCGATTACATATATTCGCCACTTTTTTAAGGCCTGTATTATCGCGAGGACTTCCAACTCATATGAGTGATACTTTTCCTCTTCGGGTCTAGTTTTACGACTCATGAATTGTATGGGATGGAATTGTTGGTCATCTGGGTCTTTTTGAAGTAAAACACCTCCGTACCCATGCTTACTAGCGTCAGTATGGATCTCTGTTTCAGCTTTCGGGTTATATAATTTCAAAACTGGTGCTTCGGTCAGTGCTGACTTAAGTTGTTCGAAAGCTAGCTGCTGTTCTTCAGCGAACCGAAATACTTCGTCTTTTCTAAGAAGAGTGCTTAGCGGTCTAGCGACTACAGCATAACCTTCTAAAAATCGTCTAAAGTATGAAGTCAGGCCTAAGAATCTTTGAAGAGACTTCTTATCCCGAGGTGATGGAAACATTCTTACAGCTCTTACTTTATCTTCCGAAGGTTTTATACCACCTTCTTCTATTATATACCCTAGAAATTGAATTCTTTTCATCAAAAATTGACATTTTTGCCATTTAACTTTTAGTCCATGACTTTCTGCTCTAGCTAACACCACTTTGAGTTTCTCTAATCCCTCATTTTCATCCTGTGCTGGAATAATTATGTCGTCCATATATACTACGATAATTCCTTTTAGAACCATATCTCTAAAAATGGCTGAAATATATCGACAAAACACGGCAGGAGAATTTGAAATGCCAAAAGGTACGAAATTAAATTCATATTGCCCACTGTGTGTAACGAAAGACGTATAATGCTTGGAATTTGACTCGACTGGTACATGGAAAAAACCGTTCATCAAATCCAATGTTGTAAAAATTTTTGAACCTTGCAATCTTTCTAGAACGTCATCAATCAATAGCATAGGGAAATTATCACGCGTAATTTTCTCATTTAACTTCCTATAGTCACAACACAATCGCTTTGTTCCATCTTTTTTCGACACAAGAACTACTGGTGATGCGTACTCAGAATTACTTGGTCTAATTATACCATCCTTTAACCAACTGGCGACCTGTTCTTCTATAATCCCTTGATCAGCATACGAAACTCTGCGAGGTGTATGATATACTGGTCTGTCATCTGACAATATAATTTTCATTTGTACTGGTGATTGGGAGTTTTGAACTGGAGCGTATTGCTTGATCATTGTGGTTACAATCATACGTTTATCCTGAGATAAATGGGACAAATTCAAATCTGGATCACGTTTTTCACCAATTAAATCATTTTGTAGACAATGAGAAGTAAATTCATTAAATAAATTACTATCTTTTCCATAGCAACTTGCATCCTGTGCTCTATTTTGCTCAATATCCACAATATTACCCTTTTTTTTATACCTAGCAAAACCTTCTGAAACCTCTAAGTCTGCTACCTTCAAAACATCATTTCCTAAAATGGCTTCGTAGCGCAAATCATTGGTCCTGGCTACGTGGAACGTTACTTCTACTACGAGACTATCGACATTTATTTCTCTCGTCAAACTGCCTATTGTTGTCAATTCACTGTCTTTGATTCCGACCAATCTTCTTTTATCACCACTTAGCTGTGGACAACGCAACTTTGCAAACATATCATACCTCAGTAAACTTAGATCAGCTCCCGTGTCAACCATAGCGTGAACGGTGATGTCACCTATAACAATGTCTTTGTAAATTAAACTACTACCTATGTGCCATGGTACATCAAAAATAGTGTTAAATGAACCATTATCTACTTTTACTTTTTTCTCTACACCTTCTTTACATTCGAAACTTCTGTGACCGATTTTCCCGCATTTGTAACACCTAAACTGTTTGTTTGCAGTACCACAATCCTTTGCGAGATGTGTGGTAGCTGAACATTTGTAACATTTCTTTATGTTGTTGTTTTCAGAAGTTGAACTTTTTGATGAGTTATGCGCATAGCTTGGCTTGTTTAAGGACTGCCGTGAACCATGCACCTTTTCGTAAATCTTAAGGTTTTCTTTCAAATCTTTAATGGTTTGTGCCTGATACAAAATTGTTTTGTTAGATTTTGAGTCAGGAATTCCTTCTACGAAATATCCTATCAAACTAGCTTCTTCTAACTCTATGGGCTTGGCTATTTCCATCAGGGTATATAAGTACTCTCTGAATGATTCACTATTCTTTTTACGCCTATTTTGTAACATTTTATGAATGTCTAACGAGGACAATTTTGAACCGAATTCCTCTGTAATAGCTGATTTTAAAGAATTCCATTCTCTAATACCTGACTGGCTGCGTAGAAAAAGCTTTGCTGCTCCCTTTAGCAATTGTTTTGCGTATATATATTTTTGTAGCTCACTCCAATCTAATGTAATGGCATTATCTTCAAACTCTTGAACCCAGTCATTGATATTTTCTGCGTCTGTACCAGTAAAAGAAGGTAAACTATCTTGAATGTCTTTAAGCGTGAAATTGCTACTCATTGCAACAGCGCGTTGTGTAACATTCACCGCTTCCTCATATGTCGATTCTGCTTCACTCTCTTCGTCGTCGCTCCGCACAAGATTATGATGCTTTAAAAGTCTGTCTCTAAGTACACTTTTCCGTCCTTGAACACTTAACCCAACCCTTTTCAGGTGTTCCTTCAACGTCTCAACTGTCATACCTAAAATCGTTTGTGCGTCCATGGTCTTACAATGTTTTATAACTATATTATCAATATAAAAATTAAATATAATGTAATGGAATATTTATGTAGGTATACAAAGCTAAGTATAAAACTAATTAATACTGCTTACAAAAGTGAGTTACATGTACGTGTATTTCAATTTTAGTACATATTCATGTAGTATTAGATATTTATAGTATTTCTGTTCAGATTTAGGAGTATTTCTAACAGTACTCAAAAATAAATATAATTGCAACATATACTTTGAAAAATTTAATTCTTTGCTTAAAACATTACAAACACTGACAAATATCGTACTTCATCTATTCTTGAATTATCTTTGTTCGTATTTACATTCAAAAATCTTCTTCTTAAACTCTTTGTTTTGTTTTGCTTTCTATATTCTATGTTCAATGTAGTTACTTTACTCTTTGAAATTATCTTTTCTCTTTCTAGCTACGTTAGTAATTTTCTTCTTTCAGTATTTTACTATTTTGCGTATATTTCTTATAAACTATTCTTACTGCTTCGACTTTAACATTACTCGCCTTATTACGGTTTTCCGATAACTAAAGCTATATATTTCTCCAACGATGTTCGCTTCATCTCGTTCTTGCTTCTTTTTGTAATGGTGTTGTTGCTTGTAGTATTTGGTTACTTTTCTTTGCGTCAGCTACTACGATGGCTTACTATTGTCGCACACTTCTTATTACTTGCTGATTTTTGGTTATACTTTTCTTTTTCACCAATATTCTTCTTTCTACACTTTTCTAGTTTCTGCTTAGCTTATTGGCTGTGTAGCAAGTTTTGTTGTTTTCTTTTTCTTTTTTAGTAGATCACTGTTTTTCTTTTCGTTAACGATTAATGTCTCTTTTTTACTGTGCTTATTGCTTGTCTCTATTTCACTGTACATTTCTTTTTATTTTCTTCTTCTTCTTTTTCTGTTCTGAAAATTGTTGTCTCCTTCACTTTCATAGTTTAGTAGTTTATAGCTATTCGGCTATCACTATAACTAATTCACGTTTCAATTTTTCTGCTCTTCACCGACAATTATTGTCCTTCACCTCCAGTATGTCCGTAGCTTCTCTACTTCACTGCTTCACTGTTTATTTCATTATACTTTTCACTCTTTCTATCTTTCTGTTGAACAATACAGCTTAATGGCGTATACTGCTCCTTACTCGTCTGGCAAAATCTTCGTATTTTTCGGCTCTCGCTCAACTTAACTTTTTAAACTTCTTTTTACCGACTGATCTTCGGGTTTTCAACTTTCAAATCTAACGGCCACTTCACAAGAATTTTCATGTTCGTGGAAATGCTTTTGCTGGCCCAATTTTTCATAACCAAACTTTCTGATTTGTATGGAATTTATATATTTTTAGTTAATATTTTCCACCCACATATATTCATTTACACTTTAACCGTAAAATAGAATATATTTTCACACATTTTAATATTGCGAAAAACTTTACGCATTAGTTTAATTTTCACATCTAAAGATTTCTTTTTCTTTGAGTTTGCTGTTTATTCAAAATTACGTATTTACGAGTATATCATTCGATATCACAACTTTTTACTTAAAACTGATATCTTAGGCTCAATGATTCAATCGCAGTTTAGTCCCCATAATTTGTAGGAATAATAAAACACTCTTTTACTATTAGATATATTATATTAGATGTGTCTTTATTAAAATTCAAAAAGCAACTGTCCTGTTGGTCGTCTGTCTAGTACGCGTCTCGTTCATTCGTTCAGTTAGTATTGCCTATATCCAGTCTGGCAGAGTTGTATTATATAGTAGTCTTACATTAATATTATATTAGTAGTAGTCTTTTAGTATGTCCGTCCACTTCGAGTAGTCAGTCCGTATTTGCCTCCTACATAAATATGTACGTATGCATATGACAATCGTAAAAAGATACAACACGGCTATATTGGCTTATGCTGCAAATAAACATGTTACATGTTATGCATTATGCGTACTATATGTGCATATTTATGTCAACAAATATCATATTTTGACCACAGCTGCTTGCGCAACGAAGAGAGCGCATAAAACAATACAATATTGAAAAACAAAAAGAGCAGTAAGGGAATTCTCTATCGTATTATAATGATTTTCGGATCGCAAATAGGACTTATGCTGCAACTACCCATCGCACGTACCTTCCGACCATAACATAACACCATAATAGAATATACAAACACGAGTATTTTCTGTGGGACAACCGTTAGTACTTTTCATTTGCTATGGACGGAAGGTACGTGCGATGGGTAGTTGCAGCATTAGCGATAATTTTAACGATTTTAATATTCGGTGTACTTATTTTAACGATATTCGCTATCGCTGTTATCGTAAACTACTCGAAAAATCGCTAGCTAAGCGACGAACGTGCCTACACAGCTAGCGCTAAGCCCAGCAGGAAATCGCCCACCAAAACAAAATGAAAAGGAACAGGCAAGCGGTAAGCCCGATGAAATAAAAAAGAAAACAAAAACACAGACAGGACCAGATCGATATGTAAATAACACCAACAACAAAAAAGTGCAAATGAGTGGAACCAACGTAAAAATCCAAGAACCCCCCAGTTGCACCCGATTTACTTTATTAAGTGAGGACAGCGTAAAGAGTACTACCACAGTTGCAAATGCCAAATCACCACCAATTTACTTACGCGAAAGTGTCTCAAGCAAGTTAGTTAATAATATTAGCAAAATAGTCGGAACTAATAACTTTCACGTTGTGCCTTTAAAAAAAAGGTACCATCGATGAAACAAAAATCCAAACTTACAGTGAAAAAAGCTTCATGCAAATAGTAAACTTTCTATCGTCGAGTAATAAAAATTATTACTCATATCAACTGAAGAGCTCGAAAGGCCTAACAGTTGTAATTAAAGGTATCAAATACTCAGTCAAGTCAGACGACATAAAAGAAGCTCTTGAAGAAAATGGTTTCAGTACTAAATCGGTTATAAATACACGTGTGTCCCAAAAATAACCGAACTTTTTGGATATAAAATAGTAAAATACATATTATATTATCTTTGAAAGTTATTATTTATTCAAAATAGGTTCCATTTGACTCAATTTATGTATTTGTATGATTTTAATATAAAGTTTGGTTATTTTTGGGACACACCGTGTATCCTTAATAGAAACAAAGTACCCCAGCCAATGTTTAAGGTAGAACTAGAGCCCAATGCAAGTCAGTTTAAGAAAAACGAAACCTATCCCATATGCAATTTGAAATATTTGCTACATCATAGGGTAACAGTAGAAGAGCCACACAAAAGAAACGGCCCAGTGCAATGCACCAACTGCCAAGAATTCGGCCATACTAAATTCTACTGCACATTGCACAGTGTTTGCGTAGCATGTGGGGACCTACATCCCACGTCTGAATGCACTTTCACGTACTGGCCGCAACAACAACTTCTTTTGTGTTTATTTGTTCATTTCCTTTGTTTTGCCAAATATTCCTGTCACTCCAAGCGTTGGCAGTGACATCTGTCGGCAAATAGTTGTGTAAATTAAAGCCATGAACAAATAACAATAACAACATGAAAGAGCAACTGCAACGCCTAGCTCTAGCGGTGTGGGAAAGAGTATGCATTGTGGTAGGGAGTAGGTGCCCTTCGAAACAGTCTAACACAAAAGCCAGCACTAAAACACAATAAATAAATTTTCAAGGTAAGTAAGATTATCTGTTAGATTTTTTACTTAGGCTGACGCGTACTGGCCGCAACAAAAACTTCTTTTGTGTTTGTTTGTTCATTTCCTTTGTTATGCCTAACATTCCTTTCACTCCAAGCGTTGGCAGTGGCATCTGTCGGCAAATAATTGTATGATTCAAAGCCATGAATTGTTGGCACGGTTGCACTCGGTGTGTGCAACCCAGTGGTATAAGTCTCCAAAAGGAGGTGTTCGACAAAACGTTTCCTCCGCTAACAAATATTAGGGAAACGGAATGCTTTGCGTGGGTATTCCGCAAAAAGGGGTGTCGCCTTTCTCTTTATACGGCGAGGGGAATATTATCCCAGTGTACTTGGTGGGCCATGGTGGCGTGCGCTATACAATTCTGTCCCTTTGGGTAATGAGGGCGGCGCCAAATGATTGGGCACCAATACACACTCCCCAGAGAATTCTGAAGGCCGACACGTAGCTTGCGGCCTGGCTCGTAAGTGTGTGCCGGAACAGATTCTAGCAATCTACAAAAGTGTGCACACCTTTTCGCGCAAATTTGCGATCAGTGATATAGAGAAAAACATAAAATAAAATTTTATATTAGTGCAGTACCAGGCGAGGCAAATATTTCTTGGCAGTTGAAGCCTAGTAAAGCAGTCGAAGCCCATAATGCTGATTTATTGTTTCCGCGTTCGAGTGGCGGAACCGGAGTTTGACGGCACCACCGGAGCAGCACCGAAGTTGGGTACTCACACCCGATTGAGAAACCTTAAGTATCACTTATTGTTTGTCCACTTTTTGTCATGCCGACAGTGTTGCTTCCTTCGTTTACCCCATACCCATCCTTATAGCATACCGCACCCAGAGCCCAGTCATACAGGTGAGTTAAAGTTACCCCCGGCAGCACGGGAGTAGTGCGAGTGGGTTCGTAACCAGTTTAGTTGGACCTCACCACGGGTGCACCCCAAAAACATATTTTGTTTACCTTGTGTACGTACGTATACATATAGTTGATCTGTGGTTCAATTACTGTCGTCGTGTGATTTTATTCTGGTAATAGCGTGATAGCGACCCACGCCGTCTTCACTAAGCTGGCCGGTCGCTTTGTTAGCTTTTGTCATCTCCTTTTTGTGCGGTAGTTTGTTTTGTTGACGTGTATGGTTGATGGTAGGCGCTTGACCAACAGCCACTGTAGGTATACATATGTATGTACGTATGTACATGCGCACATACGTGTACATAGTGTTTTTTCGATGAAGTGGAGGTGATGCCATCATGAAAAAAATGTAGTAATTGTGGAGGTAATCACACTGCTATTTATAGGGGCTGCCCTGTACATAAAGATCTAAAAGTTAGGTTGGCAAACAATATACAAATTCACCGAAGTCAAATAGTAAATAGACCTCAAATCCAATTTGTAGAAAAAGATACGGATAAAACTGTTCCGAACGTGCACAATTTGAATCCAAATAAATAATCTTATGCGAATGTACTGAAGAATGATTCAGATAATATTCTACAGAACCAAACTAATGGAGGTATAGAATCGATGTTTTTAAATTTTACGCAGTGTATGACACAGTTCATTTCAACTATGCAAATGATGATCCAAGACTTGATTAAAGCCCAGAATAACATGCTACAAATCTTCATGCAAAAAAAATGAGCGTGCTAAACATTTGTTTTTGGAATGCAAGCGGTGTGAACCAACATAACTTAGAATTGGCACGATTCTTAACAGAGTATGCTATAGACGTTATGCTATTATCTGAAACGCACTTGACGGATAAATATAACTTTTATATACCTGGGTTCATATTCTACTCCACTAACCACCCTGATGGCAAAGCGCACGGCGGCACTGGAATACTTCTAAGAAACCGCCTTAAACACTGCGTCTTACAGCCTTACGCCACCAATTATCTACAAGCTACCTCTGTAACGTTGAATAATTATGGCAAAGAGCTAAATCTCTCAGCCATTTATTGCCCTCCAAAATTTAAGATCACAGAAAATCAATTTAAGGAATTTTTTGTTAATCTTGGTGATAGATTTACAGCAGGAGGAGGCTACAAGGCAAAGCATGTATACTGGGGATCCCGTCTAATAAACCCCAAAGCCCGTCAGCTATACCTACTATACCATTATAAACAAGCGTAACAATTTAGATTGTATTTCCCCAGGTCAACCAACATACTGGCCTACCGATCGGAAGAAAATACCAGACTTAATAGACTTTGCTGTCTCAAGAAAAATCGACAGGCAACTTGTATCAGCTGTGACAGTTGCTGAGTTGTCTTCAGACCACTCACTAGTTCTAATAAACATTTATGAGCGCTCGAAGATAGTCGCACAAGAATCAAGAATAACAAACAGAGAAACAAACTGGCTAAAATACAAAAAATATATTAGTAGTCATATTAACATCAATGATGAGCTCAATAATGTCCTAGTTTCTGCGGCAACCATAACAACTCCAAAAAGTATAAAGCCTAAAAATCCTAACAAATACAGAAATAGAAAAATTAGTAAAGAATAAGCGCCGTTGGCGGAGAGAATGGCAAGAATATCGCTCTCCAGCCGCAAATTTACGATTGAAAGCAGCAGAGAGGAAGCTGAAAAGTGCACTGAAACAAGCAGAAGATCACAATGTCAAGGCATACATAGAAAAACTAGTGCCAAATTCTGCCAAAACATACTCACTCTGGAAAGCACAAAAGAAATTTAAGCCTCCAATAGAAGTGAATATTTCAATCAGGGACCCAGGGTAACTGGACACGTAGTAACGAAGAAAAGGCAAGTTGCTTTGCAAAGCTTTTAAGTAAACAATCTGAATTTATCAGTGAGGGGTATCCGGTGAAAGCTGGTGTTCCGCTGGGTAGTGTCTTTGGGCCTAATTTATGTGTTATATACACTGCAGACATCCGATTAAATCGAAAAGTGCAGATATCTACCTTTGCGAATGACACAGCTGTTTTATGCCGGTATAAATGCCCTAAAAGAGCAGCAAAACCGGTTAGTGATCATTTACTCCTCATCGAAGAATGGCCTGAAAACTGGAGAATCAAAGTTAATGAACAAAAGTGTACACACGTTAGATTTACTTTAAGACTGCAATCATGTAATGCAATTCGCTTAAATGGTACAAACATTCCCTAAGTAAATGATGTTACATATCTCGGTATACACTTAGATAGACGTCTCACGTGGAAGAGACACATAGAGGCAAAAATACTACACATGAAATTGAAAGCAGCTAGTTTAAATTGGCTTTAAAATAAAAACTCCGGTCTAAAACTAGACTATAAATTCCTTATTTACAACGCAGTGTTAAAACGAATTTGGATGTATGGTATTCAACTGTGGCGTGCGACCTGTGCAACTAACATTGATAAAATACAGAGGTTCCAGTCCAAAATTTTAAGAGCACTAACGGGCGCACCATGGTACGTTCGTAACATAAATATTCATAAAGACCTTGGTTCCCGCCTTCTAAGTAGAGCACCGTAGTTTGAAAAGGGCTCAGAGTTACATAACTCGAGCTATCATGTTTGTAATTTAGTTTTTAAGATCTGTACACTTACTGTTAGGCTTATATTGAAGCAGATCCAGTAAATAAATGTTTTTTTATAAAAAAAAATTAAGGTTTAAATAAAGTAAAGTAAATCGTGAAATTGCCCAAGTTATATAAAATCGAAATAAAATAATAAACAAAAATGGCTTTTGAGTATTTAGCATACGTTTTATCCCAAGATAAGGAGGTATTCTTCATTGGATAGAAGTTTGCTTCGGGAAGTTGTTGATCGTTTCCAATTGAATGCAAAGGAATTTCTTGGTAGCCAACTACAAGGCAGAAGAATAACAGTATTATGTACAGAAAAACAGGTAAAAATATAACATTTAAATATTTTTTCAGTTTTAACACTTTTCAAATGTTTAATGGTTCTAACCGCAATGCGATTCTTTGCATCTGGATGCTACCAACGTCTCGTCGGAGAGCAGTGGGAATATATGTGAGTCAGTCGTCAGTAAGCCGTTGTATTCATCGCGAGACAGAAGCAGTCAACCGTTCAATGTTTCCTGCGAAGATTAGAATTCCCATCAAGCAAATAGAGGAGATATCTCCAAAGGAAATTTGACTATTGTTTGCACTCATGTGTCCATCAGTAGTCCCAGAAATCATGAAGAAACATATGTCAACCTTCATGAAGTCATGCATGAAAGTTCAAACCATAACAAGTTTTTGATATGATAAACTTTGTAATGCATTGCTATTTATTTAATGAAAATATTGCTATAACTAATTTATTTGTTTTTGTCATTTCTCTTTGTGTTTTTCGCATATTTTGACATTTTGCTAAGCTGTAGTGCCACCTTTCCTTCATTTTAATAAAATGGAAATGTCCGTTGTCGATTATCGTAAAAACTGAGTTAGAGAATCGCATAATCGTTAGCGCAAGCGACAAAATTCGCAGGTTTGCGATCCGAAAAATCGTGTCGATAAAAGTTACAGAATTGCACTACTGATCAAAGAGTAATTAAGTGGTCGTATGTGCTCAATGTTTGGAAGATAAACGTACACACAATATATGCTTCTCTTGTAATGTCGAGAGCGAATATCGCACAAAGCGGAAATTTAAAAAAAATTGCAGTGAGTAGTAGATCACTTGCAGTAATGCTAGCTCTTTAAAGCTGCGCTCTTTTAGCAAAGTGGTGAATAACTCCCACTTTTTTGACATTTTGCAAGACTTTTTATACAAGTTGTTGCCTTGAAAATGGCAGGCGCTCCAGCAAAAAACATTATTTTGAAACATTTATTTGATTTGTTAGAAGAGACAACTCAAAATTCTTATAAAACTGTGAAAATATATATGACAGTAAAACGAATAAAACGCGTTGTTGGTATAAATGAAATAGCAAACGAAAAAACAGAAATGCCAAATGATATTTTTTATAGCCACTTTCGTATGGAAAAATCGACATTTGTGGTAGGAATCTTTCTTCTATTTTTCGCAACTTATTTCATATATATTTATATGTATAAACATGTTTCAGAAATTGTGCGAGATGCTACGACTATTATGGAAGACATCGACGTGGCGACTAAGTATTTCGTTACAGGTGTCTCTTTACATAATAATTTGGAGACTTGCCAATCAAAATAGCTTCCGTAAAATAGGTGATCAGTTTAATGTTGGTCGTGGAACTGTGTAATGGACCTTTACGAAAACCATTAAATTGATTTCGCAATTAAAGAGCAGTGTTATTCAATTTCCGAAAACCGAACTTTTGCATAATTGGACGATGCAACGCTTCGGAGAGAGCCGTTATTATAATCGAAAAGGAACATACTCAGTGGTGGTACAAATAAGCAATTGAAATATCCAAACGCTTGGTAAAGTATTCATTATAATCTGTTGGCTTTTGCCTTTAACAGGCTTTCATAGATAGCGACATGAAGTTTACAGAAGTCTTTGTAGGCTACCCCGGCCGTTGTCATGCTGCTAGTATTTGGAAAAACAACCCGCTGAGCAGAGAAAACGCAAATAACTTAATAAGATTTCCTCCTGAATGACACCTTTTTGGAGATGCAGCATACCCATTGGAAACATATATGATGGTCCTGTATAAGGATAAAGGCTTTTTAACTGCTCAGCCGTTGAAGTACAACAATATTCATAGTTCTACATTCGGAATATTAAAAAAAAAAATTTCGAATATTGAATTATTTAGAAATCACCAATTTTCATTTAATTAAATATATAATTATGTCATGTTTGGCTCTTCACAATATTATATTAAATGAAGAAGGCTCAACTGGCGATGTCACATGTCAAGACGAGTTCTTCTATGATACGAACAGATGTACGTGTACTGACTCATTGCCTGCTGCAACAGATGATGCGAAAGGAAGCGGACAAGGCTTAAAACACTCCTTTCTGCTTGAAATATAAATGAATAAAAAAATCACATATAAAATTAATACATCTAGTTCTTAATAAAAAAAAGTATTGAATTCATTTTCATTTGTTAAGACTATTACTTAAAATTAAAAAAAAAATAGTTCTAGTTATTTAAAACAATAAATAAAAAAATATCACATACGAATTCAGTTTACTTAAAACAGTTTACTTAAAAAATTGCACTAATAATTATTTAGCTATTTTGGTTAAATGCACTTTCCAACATTTGACGTAACTTTTTGATTTCCTCCACTTTCTCTATTTCAGTGTTTAATTTTTCTTGCTCGCACTTTAAAAATTCATTTTCTGTCGGCGTTTCCTTCTTCACCAAGATATTCTATAATCTCATTAGAACTACTGGAAGGATTGTTGTCAGGAGCTGGACTTCTGCTTCCAGTTAAAATAACTTCTAAATTCTCCAAGGAGCGCTCCAATGTAGATGTTGGTACACATATATCGCTGCGTGTTCCGTCGACCTCGGCCATGGCATCAAAATACTCCCCACGTCGATGCTTCTCCAGATGTTCCATTTCGTTTTTATCCTTTTGTATGTATGTGGGAAACTCGGCATCAATTTATTTTATTACTCGCAGTACTTTTTCCCACAAAACAATTCTTTTTCTTTTTTTGCCTGCGAAATCAGCTTCAAACTGGAGGCGAACGTATAATAACACTTGTTTTCGTTCGCGTCTCCCCTTTTTGTCTCTGAAAAAGAACAAAGAACATGAACAAAGTAAAGTATGTCAGTGGCGCAGATGAAATAACATCCAGACATTTGATTAGGCCCAAGACATATTTTATGTGATTAATATTTATTAGTATATATTTTTTTGACCCTTTTAAAAATATCTTATTTACTTCGTAGGCAAATTTACATCGAGAAAAAGCTTGGTAAAAATTATTTCAGTTGCTTTTTTTTCAAATGGATAGTAAGTGTGCGGACGAAAAGTAATTCATTATGCGGTTCATAGAGCTTTATGGAATATAAAGGTGGAAGCATATAGCAATAGAGGAGAAAAAAAGGCAGTGTGAACTTCTTTTGGAATGCCTCAAAGAGCAGTACCCGCAATAGACGATGTGAAAAAGAAAATAAATCTTCTGCGTACCAACTACCGTAGGGAAAAGCAAAGATTGGCGGAATGTAACAAAAGTGGAGCAGGTGTTGATGATTCGATGGAGCCAAATTTATTCTATTTCCACAAAATTGATTTCTTAAACGATGTTGAAATACCCTGTACAGCGGTAAGTGAAACTTATAAAAAGTGATGTGTTAATTAAATTTTATTGTCAATAACAAGTGCTTGTGGAATTCTAATAAATATATATATGTACGTACTATTTTTTTTCCTAATTTATTAACTTCGTTTGCCAAGAGACCGAGCCTTCGTTTAAAAAATATTGCGCAAAAGCGTCGCGAATTTGTTTTGATTGACGAATTGCGTACTTGCGTGCATTTTAACGAATGCGCCTGGATCCTTGCACAAAATCCCCTGAGGGGATAATTTCTTTATCTATAGATTCCGCAAATCAATATGTTTTTTTTGCGTAAAAAATTATGCAAAGAACAGCAAGCCAAAACGATTGCTTGCGTCTTTTCGGGAGCAAGTGCAATAGTGGTTTGCAATACACCAAATCTTGACACCAATATTCCAAACGCATTTTCTGCAATTCTGCGCACTCTACTCAGCCGGTAGTTAAAGATTCGTTCTGTGTGTGTAAAATTTGTGGCATAATATGGTTTGAATAAATTTTCCTGCGTTTGGAACGCATTATCGGCAAGAAACACATACGCCAGTACCTTGTCGCTATTTGATAGTTGTGCCGGTTGAGGAAGGTTTAAAGATTTGCTGTAAAGCACCTTACCGAAATCAGTGTTTTTAATAACCCCACCGTCGGAAATACGCCCATTTGTACCAACATCTGCAACTATAAATTTATAATTTGCATTGACCGTCGCCATACGTACATTGCTGTAAATTTTTTTATAGTTGTAATACAATGAGCCGGACTCAGTCGGTTTTTTAATAGCAACATGTTTACCGTCGATGGCTCCTATGCAATTGGGGAAATTCCAATTTTCGTTAAAGCCTTCCGCAATTGCTCTCCACTCTGATTCTGTTTCCGGTACCTGGAAAAAACATAAATTTAAAGAAATGTTAATAAACTTTTAATATAATATACAAATAATAATAATAATTATAATAATAATATAATTTTAATTATCATTTCAGAATCTTTTAATGGAAACGGTACCAAAATCTGCTAAAAGGAAACCAAATGCTGCTGATGCCTTATTGGAAATTGCAACAAAAATATTTACAACAAAAGAAATAAAATTTTAGCTTCGAAGGACCAATGTTCAAGTCGCTAAGGTCTTGATGAAGTAAGGGGCTGCCGGCTATCGAGCGGGCGTAAATTTTAAATAAAAAGTACACTTTTTTCCATAAGACTACTTAACAATATTTTATTTCCACTTTGAAAGGTTAGCATATCAAGAATTTGAGGAAGGTTCTTTCCAATATAACTTCAAATATTAATTTTAATTAAAACAGGTTTTTCAACTATGAGTTCAAATAGCAATTGATTTGAGGACAGTGTTCGCGGTCTAAAGGCTGCCGGGCGCCAACGAGGTCTGTTGGTTTTTGATAGAATTTTCGTTAGCTCGAAAGGCCGCCGCTAAACAGTCGATCGGCGCACACGGAAATAGTGTGAACAGACGGTGAATTTCACGCGCACGGCAGTTACATAAAAATTTACGATGACTTAAACGGGCGCTTAAACAGTATGCACAAACATATTATTAACCAAATCCTTGAAAAAAATGTTTCTTGAACAAAATTGTTATTATTCCATAAATTCGCAGTGTGATTTGATAAAAAAAAAATTGTTTCACAATAAAATTACTCAAGTTCCGAGCACGAAATGCATTTTATTGAATTTCATTGACAACATTCAAAAATTCATGGATTTAACATTAAAAAATGTTTTATGTATAAACGTGTGTGTGTTTTTATGTCCCACAATTTGATTGTACTTTCAAAACAAATACGTTCAAAGAGAGTAAAACAAGACTTGTATTCTTTTTTACCTACTTACCCCTTCCTTTGCCGAATGTGCCCCAATCCATAATATTTCATTAACATTCCATTCCTTCATTGCTCTCATACGCATTTTTCAATCAAAAATTTTACAGCCTTTTTCACCAGCGTAGCCGCAAATAAAACGTTGTATTGTGGAATTACTACAGCACAACAAATCTCAATTTGTGCGAATTACTTCCAACCAAAATGCTGTTAATTCGGAATGATTAAATGAATGCATGAGTAAAGTGAAACGATCCGCGAAACCAGAAGCGGCGGCGTTGGTTGTTGGTCAATGACCGTAGGCAATGACCGAAGCAGGCCAAAAATCATATATATATTTGGTGTACACGTAAGTGTTCTTTAAAGCTATGCATATAAAATTTATTAAATAACATTAAAAAATTTTTTATAATCTTTCAAAGCTTTTCCTCCTTGTGTTTGGCTTATATTGTAGATGAGCTATAAGTGAAACAAAAAAAGTTTGGAGCAAAAAAAAACAAGTTACCGTCAGATTAGGCTGTGAGGTGTTTATTTTTTCAGCTTATATGAAAATCAAAAATATTAAAAAAAAAAAATTAAAGCAGTGATGTAGGTTAAGTTGGAATGATGTGGTTGCTGGGCTTCAGTTTACTTTGGCCACGAAGCGGGCACATTGTGTTACCACTGAGGATCCTTATGGCTACTACTCGCTAGCAGAACTGTGCGATTACTGCCCCTTTGCACCCGCTACTTCGCTCAAGTCTTTAAGTGGACTCAAGACAATAAAAGCAAGATATTACAGTAACCATATAAAAATTATAATTTACATATTTTCAAGTTGACTTTTTACTAATGTGTAAATTGCAAAAAAAACCAATTAACTTTTTATTATTTTCTATCATCATTTGCTTTATCTTTCCCTTGGTAAATATATAAAAATAAATATAAATAGTAACAATTAAACATATAATATAACATACCTATCATGCTCATGTAAATAGTTATCAATATCTGTACTTGCTTATACAAATATTATTTATTTACGTGTGATTTTTAATCCATAACAGCCGTAAAGGCAACACAGGAAAAAATGTAGGTGAAAATAATTTGTATATATACCTATATGTATATATTTATATTGCATTTTTTTTTTAACTGAAACACAATATTTAATGCAAGCGCGTGTGGACGTGGTAGACGAGCGGTTAGCATTGTGTACTGCCATTTGGAAGGCTCGGGTTCAAATTCTGGTGTCGTACTAACATCCAAAAAGTTATAGAAAAATAATTTATATAAAAAATTAATTTGAATTTTCCACTTGCGCTTGCTCTTTGGCTGGGAATGTCAACACTTCCGAGTGTATTTCTGACATGAAATAAAAGCTCCTCATAACTGAAAAAATTAATTTTTCTCATTGCAAATGAAGAGATCTTCAGTTTGAACTAAGCCTCTTCCGAACGGCTAATGGTTTTTTATGAGCAGCCTCTATTTCATGTCAGAAATACACTCGGACGGTTTGTGATTCCCTACCGAGGAGTGACCGCTATTAAAAAAATTAAGTTTTTCAGTTTCTGATATTCTGATTTCCTACTGGTTCAATAAGAACCAAGAAATAGCTTTCAACAAATTTTGTTTTAAATTCAAAATATTGAACATTATTCCGAGGAAAATCTATGAAACAAATATCATAAAATATTTAATTCCAGAAATTATTTGTTATTTGAGATTTTACTGTTTTAGTTAATAAATTATTTTTTCTTTAGCTAGAAGCAATCGGGATTCCCCTACCTCGTCCAAGGAAGAGAGCATATACAGAAATTATTTTACTAATCGATATTGCGGAGGAAAAACATCTTAAATAAAAGGATTGTGTCGGCCCGAGACAAATTACAGTTGGATATATAGCACCAATCCCAAATCCTCGAGATATCATTTTTTTCGGCCGTGGACGGAATTAGAACTTATTCGGCCAACGACCCAACTGTTGGGGATGGATGACCCTTTGTTGTGTGTTTCCTTGAACTTGATGCTGGAGATAAGATAATGAAGATAATAAAAAGAGCAGCAGCCCTAAGTAGCCAAAGTACTATCCCTTACAAAAGTGTTCAATTGCTGGTGTATACCGATGCACCATTAACTATGGCTTCTACAACCTAGACAAAAAAGCGAAGCAGAATATCTTCCATTATCAAAGAACTTGTCATCGCATTTGCGACTCGTCTCTGTTGACAGACATAATTTCGTAGTTGAATCTAACTTTGTTTATCTAGCGACCAGTATTGATAACAGTAATAATGTCAACCTTAATCTTGTCCTTGTCAAGAAGTAATATCAATAGCAAATTTGACTGGAGTGGGAGAAAGTCGGGTCCGTTAATTCCGGTAGTCTCTTGTCTCGAAATATATATAGCGATTTTTAATGATTTTTCAGTGCTTCATCTGCCGGCTTCATAGCAGGCTACTCAAAATAACTGTCATAATTGACGTTTTATTAATTTCATTTCATCCATCTATGTATAACTTATACTCGTACTAGTATGTTCAATTATTTTTTTCTTCTTTTACGTTGTTTTTTACATTATTTTTGGTGCTTCTGGCTTTGTGGTTGCACGCATAAATTGCAGCTTGCCGCATATACCAACCACATTGATTGCTTATTTCATATCTATTGGCAATGATGGATGGCCACAACAGAATAAAACCGACACCTGGCGATGTTAATATTTTAAAATATATAAAAAGCAGTCTTATATTCGCTGTATTTTACTTTAGATTTATTTGTAAAATACATATTTATATGTTCATTTGTATAAACTTCTTTTTTGTTGAGGAAAACATAAAGTGACGTGCTTTAAGCTTCTCACTTGTGTATTTCCATACTTATTTAAATACATTTTGGTAAAAAGTGTCGAATGAGATTCTCGTTAAACTTACCATGTATGCAAGTAGTTACGTAAAAAACGTTATTAAAATCGCAATATCGATGACGATATGAATTTTTATTTGATAGGATTTCAAAACATTCGCTTTGATATGATGTAATTTTTTTCAGTTAAACATTTTTCTATCAAAATAATTTACATGCAAACATATTTCCAGCTTTAAAATAGTAGGATGATGATCCAGGTAACTTAACATGTTTGTCTGTCATTTTCTATGATTATTTTTGACATTTTAGTTCTTTCATAAAAATTTTCATTTAAGGATTGTGATAACTCATTAATGCTTTGTACAGATATGATATTTGTCGGAGCAACACCTAAGTGGCCAGTAAGTTAAAAAAATGGAAAAAGCACAATTGGATTTAAGAGACAATACGCGCCAGCAGCATACATATAGCACCTCTTTGCAAAAGTTCGGAATATCTTTGGACAACAACCTTTTCGCTACCTCTTTCTGTTATTACCAGTTGGCTTTTCAAACTGCCGAACAAATAATTCCTTTAGACTTCATTTAAAGTTTTAGTGGCTTTAGTAAGTTGGTAAAATGAATGCATTTTCCGATTTGCATACTCTCCAATCGGATTCACGTGGACTGTACCGCAAATGGAATTAAAGTCAGCATGATATTTTTGTTTTATAATTATTTGCAACCTTTCTTACTCTCTTTCTTTTCTCACGGGCGTATTTCAAGGGGCTTAAAAGTTTTGTGCGTAATAAAAATGTTGATGGTGGCAAGGAAGAATGAAAAAAGATTTGTATTTGTAATTAGGTTTGTATTTGCTTATTTGTGTAAGCAAAACCTATCTGATTTGCGGTTAAATCTCTTCTAAATTCATTCAATTAAAAGTTTTTTTTTTATTTAAGTTTAAATTTTTTGAAACCAATGGAATATGATGCTAAGTCAGAGGGTACGTATGACGACTCACAATGCGGAAAAGGTGCTTAATATACGCGCATTAGAGAAAAAATTAAAGTAGCAAGTAATGAGAAAAGTTCTACCGTGATTAAATCGAGTTATGCATTCCCGAGATATGACCACTCAAAGTTGAGCAATCTCGAGTTGATTTTTTGGTGCTTGAAAAATTCTTAATTGATGGCTGTACAAAAATTTCTGTAGAAAAGATACTTGTCAACTAAATGAATCCGTCCTTTCTATGTTGTACCAGAATCCATGAAATTAATTCCACGTTAACTTTTTCGATTTTTTTTGTTTAAAAATAACCAAGTAACCAACCTACCAAAGTATTCAGATGTCAACAAGCATGCTAGTAGGTTTATCCCAAACTGCAGTAAAATCGAAATTCCTTAGCCACAACTAAAGAAACATGAGTCTTTTATATGGGCAGTTGCATAAGATAATGCTCTCGAAGCAGCGAAAGAGAGATTTCCATATATTATCAACTTCAACAACTGTAAAGGTGTGGGACGAGTTAGGTAGAGATTCTGGTTTCTGAGGATTAGAAGACATGTCAGATTGGATTAGATTCTACTGACTGAATGGTAATTTAGACATAAAATTGTTACTTCTTTGTTGTACTAGCCATCATAACGTCCTACATCAATACTTTTTGCGAAGCATAAGTGTGATTTGCAACTCTGTTATTGATAAGACCCTCGCTCATGCCTGTTTTCCTTTATTTCCTGCATGCATGTCAGGAGTGGCAGAATTCTAGCAACCTTATCAAATGCTTTGTTTCCCACAATGCTCTTTTGGCCTTGTACCCAGTGGAATTTCAGTTGCTTACTGCAGGAATGGCTCCACTGCTTTCTTGTTTCTAGAAACATTTCCGACGTCCTACTCTTTGAGATTAAGGCTGTAATGGCCGTCTGTCTATCAACGTATAATATATGTATATATAAACTCAAACTCAAACTCGTGCGAAGCCGAATATTTATTTAAAATACAAGGAGAAATAAAAATACACTGGAAGATATGAATTCTACATTTGGTCAGCTAGTTCTTAATATATCTGACATGAGGCGACTGGGACTCAACTCTATGAAATACTTAATAGGCAATAAATTCACATCGGAAAGGCATTACCGAATTCGCGTTAATGTTTACCAGAATGAATACTCATATATAGGTCACAAACGTTACGCGGCAACAGCTTATACCTGATATTTTAATAAGCCATTGAGAACGGAATTGTCAGGAGTAGCCCAATTGTAAGAGCAGAGAGATATGTGCTGAGCAGGCATGGAGAATTTCCATAATTTGGTGCATGTTGAATATCTGGTTAAGGATTGATTTACCAGGTCTAAAGCCAGAGGTCTAACCAGTTTGTTTAGATGGAGCATAATCGTTTAAACATCTAGCATACGTTATTTGAGAAATAATTGAATATTATTAAAATGTCTGCAGAGCTGGCTGGTTAAAGACTGGAAGTCATGAGCCATACATAAAAGATTGGTTTGTGGCCACTTCCAGGAGAATGGTAGTCAAACTGTTAGTCCAGGAATTAAGATTTTCGCAACCGTTGGACTAATGGGTGTGTTAAAATACTTAAAACGCGTTTACCAACCAGAAATTACTAACATATTGTATTATTGTATATAGGTATTTATATACGAGTATATTTGGTGCTTTGTAACTGCTGAAGCGACATATAGGTTATACTAAGCCGCCTCCGAACGGCTCGTGGTTTTTTTCATAAAGAGCCTTTATTTCATGTCAGAAATATACTCGGAGGAGTTGACACTAATTATTCATTTAAATTTTTGTTCAAATTAATTTTCTATAACTTTTTTGTGTTTGTAGGGCCCGGACTCGAGCCCTGGTCTTCCATATAGCAGTACGTGATATTAAGCACTCACTACAGCTGTCGCTAATATTATATTATATTATATATTCAAAATAAAGCTCACTTTCTGTTTGAAGAATTAATATTTCCAAGTTTCGGACCAGGCGGCCAGTTCTAAAATGTCCGTTGACGTTAAGGAAATATTAGTGGCTATCAAAACACCATTTCTATACAATCCGACTGTATGGAAAGTTAAATGCCCGGTTCCTAATAAACTCAAATTCTCCTCGCTTATTACCAAATTGTATTTCTCTGCAAAAAAGTCTCCTTGTTCAAATCATTTGGTGTATTTGTAGTTCCAGCTATATTGATGTGTGGTTGCAGCATGAAAAGTTTCAGCTTTGATTGTATTTTTTCACTTTTTTGGTGTGAAAAGTTTTAAAATATGCGAGAAGTTTCGAGTTTAAATTCATAAGCATAATAAATACTTGTTTTCATGCTAACTGATTTGAGTTTTAAGCGGTATTTCGTGATATTATATATACAATAATGTTTAAAACATCTATGCTCATGCTTGATCTAATGAATATGTATGAAAACGTTTCAGCTTATATTGTTTTAAAGTATATTTACTTTATAAAAGCTCTCATATGATGTTCTATTGCCAACCAAAGGAGTTGCTATGGAATAGCGGATATAATAATAACATTAAATATAAGAAAGCTTTAGTGTTATCTTTGTTCCATTGCAATTTTTTTTTACTGTTTCAGGAATTACTTAATTTAATTTTTTTATTTCATTTTATATAATATAATATTTTTTTTTCATTACATTTTACTTTACTTCATTTTATAGAATTTCTTAAATTTTATAAGAATATTTTAATATATTTTTAATTTATCTTACTCAATTTTGGGATATTTTATTTTATTTCATTTCATTTCAGATTATTTTATTTAGTTTTATTTTATTTAATTTTATTTAATTTGTTTTTTAAATTACACTATCTTATTTTTCTATTTTATATATTTTATTCCAAATTAGATTTTGGGTGGTTTTTCCGAGTGCTTGTTAAAACTTAACTTCTCTTTAAACACCTTTTCGTTTTCTCAACTGCCTGTTTTAGTATGTGGCTGTTAAATTTAACAGGCGGTCAAAGCACAGGTTAACATTTTTTTTTCGACAGCGACATCTGTTATGTTTACAAACAGAAAACAGCTGATTTACAAATTTACTTATTTTCATTTACAAAAATATATAAATAAATGGAAAATATACCCGTATTTTACATTCATGAGCTTGAGAAAAAGTTTGTGGAAACCTCTGAGCGCCGTATTGCTAAGAGAAATTTATTTTTTTTACATTATTTGCGTTTAGAACAGCTGATTTACATTGTTTCTTCTATCTAATATTAAATAAACATTTAACAAGACGTCGAGAAAATGAAAACGAATCTATCATATCGTTAAATTTAACTGGCTGTTTCATGATCCTCACATTAACAGGCACTCGGAAAAACGGTCCTTACTTTATTTTTTCTAAATAAACTTAATTTAATTTGAACTGTTTAATTTTATCTTTTTTACGTTATATTATTTTATTTCATGTTAATTTATTTTATTTTAGTTTATCTATCATTTATTTTTTTATATATTTTGTGACATTATTATAATTCCTTGTTTAATTTTTATTTAATTTTAATTTGTTTGATTTTATATTATTTAATTTAATTTAATTTTATATTATTTTAATTTTATTTCATTTATTTATCATATAAAAGTATATTATAGGGTTATCCATTTCGTGGTTTCAAAAGTGCGAGACTGTATTATAACAGCTGTCCATCTTAACAGTGAAGCCAAACATGTTGTATTTCAGTTAAAAGTCGGGTATTTACTGCATACTGATTTCTACTAATTTTTACAGAATAACTAAATCTTAAATTGTCGAATTTTTCAAAATAAATAAAAAATACTTCAGGCTTTGAACTACAGTTATAGCCTATTTCCACCGGACGTTCAATGCATTTTAGCTTAAATGCATTTAAACATCGCGTTTAATTGCGTCAATTCCCATGTGTTTGTTGTTGTATAAAAGTGTATTAGCTCACTTTGCAAAGTGAGTAACTCACTTTCGGTCATTTAACAGAATATGTTATGTTAACAGTCGATGCTGTCACCACTTATGTAGCCATATCGGAAGTTTCGGTATATTTCTTGCCAGAGTCGTGTATTTTCGGATTTAATGAGGGATGAGACTTTTACTTTGCATGGTGAAATTTTTTCTGCAAAAATTACTTTTTTGCGTTAGTTTTAACATATGGTAAATGCATATATTATGTAATTGGAGAACATAATGCTTCTCCTCTTTCAAAAAAATAGAACAACAAAGAAAACAAAAGCAATTGCGGAATCGCAAACGATCCCCTCAACATAAAAATATACGTGGCTCTGGCAGCTATCAGCTGATTGAACAAAATAAATATAATTTAAGGAAACAAACAAGCAAAAGTGAGAATGGAAACATGCATAAAAGCATTTTCGTTTCAACAGCGTTTGTCCATGCAGCAATAATATGCACTTGCAAATCATAAGATTCCATAAATAGCCAAATAAAACGAATGCGGTCGTCTAAATTCATTATTTCTATAGTTGCGAAGAATTTTGCAAACTGCAAATGTAAACAAAAATCAGCTGTTTGAGTTAACTCACTTTCGGTGGAAACGTTTGACATTTCATTCACTTAACAGAGGCCTTAAATGCATTTAAGTGCTTGGTGGAAATAGGCTATTACGTTAATTTACGTTTGCCGTGCTCCCCTGAATTTATGTCATAGATGCCAACATTTTTGAAAGGTGTAGAGTTTTTAAAAATACAGAATAGTTATTAAAAGTTCTCAACAGGTAAGTACTTAAAGGCATAATCATGAATCGGTAATAGACACGTAAATATATATTTCACATTTGTATGTTTGTATTTGGTTATTTGTGTCGCTGTTTTATTATATAGGTATATATGAATATATATAAAATTGGCGCTTTATAATCCTTTATAATCGCTGAAGCGATATTCAGCCGAGCGGCTTGATTTTTTCCAACTAATGGAGCAGCCAACGGCTTAAATTTAATCGTTTATTTCAAAATAGAAATACTTTTGGAGGTTGATGACCGCAGCTAGTAAAATATTTTTATTTTTCGTATTTATGATCTGTCATTTTTGATTTTGGTCCGGCCGCTTGGTTGTACGCACTGCTTTTATTTACCGCGATTAAATTTCTGTTATAGTATTTACTATTATATACTAAAACAAATGTACTCATATGAATATAATGTAGTCCATGCGAATACTTTCACTTAATGTTCGTTTACATACAAGCCAATAGCATATGTGTATGTATGTTAAATTGGTGAGCACATGGGACTATAACGTACTTATATATGATACTATTTATTTTGATTACATTAAACTTAAGGTTATTTAATTGAATTTTTAAGTCATTACCGAGTAGTGGTAGTGAGTAGGTGGAACTACCAGCTACAAGGCTTCAAAATATATCTTAAATGAAAGTAATTAATTATAGTTTAAATGCAGTTCGACGAATAAGTTTTTCGTTTTTCTGCTTTGGTTGTGTTTAGAATATATTCATATTGCGGTTAACTATCGTCAAGTTTAATAAGTGTAATTTTGATACTCCATATTAATCAAACATCGAAGGGCACACGAAAACGTGACTACCTTTTTACAATGTTAAGAACCAATTGCTAATTTAAATTGGCTAATAATGCCATCATATGATATACATATTCGCAGCAACATAAAAAATTATATAATCGCATTTACATAGCCGGAAACACCGACCGGCTACACCGTGTCAAACTTGTTATATTGGGGTTGTTTATGAAAATGTCTGAATCTTTCACTGTAAGTGTGCACCCAATATAGTACAAATATGTGAAATTGGGGACGATAAGTGTTATCTTTTTGAAATTGGTAATTAAAACAATTCATTAAATTGTTTATGAGCTATGTGTTTTTATAGAATCCTCATTTTACACTTTTTGTCCAAATGAAGTCACAACAGTTGTGACTTTGAAATGAATGAAATTGACACTGGCTGATAGTCAATTTTAATTTACCTTCTAGTGTCCCAAAAATATTGTACATACGTGTATACATAGATGAACGATTTTAAAACAACATTCCAATAGAAAGTAAAGCAATTCGAGTTCCTAAAAGAACAACACTAGCTATGAAGCCAGTTTATTTCACTCATTGAACTTGAATTCAGTTAAAAACAAAAAAAAAATATTTTGAATTCCCCACGTATATATTGTACTTATATGCACATACTCGTATAAAAATACATGCAAATAAAAGTGAGCAACTTGTGTGACAGAAAGTTTTAGTTTTGTTGACCAGTTATATTGACGTTATCAACACTTTGAAATTGAATTGACAACTCTATTTTGAAGCTTACAAATATTTTAAAAATTTTTTTCTTTTCACTGTGATATAGAATATTTTCGGGTCATCTTTGACTTCCTAGGCGCCCAACTAACAGGAATATATACATTCGTATGTGACCACGTGAAGTGTAAATACTCGTACGCTAACGCACGTTCATTCATTAATATATACATAAAAGTGTTCAAACCATTTGCTAAAATCAGAAGCTTGTCAATCAAACATTTTTTTAAACGAACGAAAACGCCGAATATGTGTTGCAAAGCTACTGTTGATCCATTTAAAGTAAACCACCAATTCTATGATAAGGTTTTCCACCTTGCCAAACTATGCGACGGTCATAATAGAAAGTAGTCACAGCTGCTGCCATTGAATTTTGACTTACTACAATAACGAAATCGAATCATATTCTCAGCGCTTGTACTATTTAATTTTATTTTTATATCCGTTGATTTGTTGCTTTTCTTTCAGATTTTGATCAATGTTATAATCCTTTCTTAATTTTTGTCTTTCTCTTTCCTGGGACATTTCCCTCGACGATATATTGCCTATAGTCAAAATGAGTCAGTTAAAAACTACTTTGAAACTTCATATTCATTTCTTAGTTGATGGATAATTTTATATTTCGTTTCGAAGTCTCATATTGTTTTTTGAATAAAATAAAAATTGTAATTGAACTTGAGTTCGTAACATTCCTTTTATATTATAATCAATAAATTTTGAATTAACTTGGTATAAAGTTCTTGTGAGTGGTACTAGTTTAGTGCCTTTCGAACTAGCGCGCTTTCCGTTAGGGAATCTAGTTATAAATTAGTCTCTTTCTGACCAATTTGAAATTTGCAGATTTGTTTTGTCGTAAACTTGTATGTGTAAGCAATTGTTCAGTGAAAGAATGGAATGCAACAACAACAAAAACAGCTCGTCTGTCCAAATATTGTTTGAAATTCCATTGCATGTGTGATTTCGTACCTTGTGCTGGCCGCCGCACAGTGATTTAAATGTGCTCAAATTGGAGATTAATTCCCACAAGCCTTCTAGTAAGGAAAAGTTATTTTTTTAGTTAACTAATCATAAAGAAGTAAAGAAAAAATGCAATTACAGTTATTTAAATGATTTTTTTAAATCATAAAAAAACAAAAATATGGTGAGCACCGGTTTTCAACAATATTTATTTCTTTAAGATTCAAATTTTATTTAAAATATATAAACTGGTTCTTCACCACCATAATCATTAACATAACCATAATCATCTTCACTTGAATTGTCTTCATCGCCTTCATCATCATCATAGTCAACTTCATTATTATTACCACTCTCCATCACGATCATCTCTAAGGCTTCTTTCGGTTAATCCTGCACTTTTTAGTGGTAATTTTCTTTTGATAAAGAAGCAAAGCGCATGGGTCTGGTAGTGAATGAGGACAAAACAAAATATATCCTGCCATCAAACAAACAGCCATCGCATTCGCAATTCGGCTCCCACTTCACTGTTGACAGTCATAACTTCGAGGTCATAGATACTTTTCGTCTATCTAGGAACCAGCATTAACACCAGTAGTTATGTAAGCCCTGAAATCCAAAGCAGAATGGCAACGGCGTATACCGCAGATGACGGAACGATGATCTGTACGAAAAATATGCTGATATTGGCATAGTTCAGCGAATGAAAAGACAGCGGATGCGCTGTCGTCAGAATGGATGAAAGCAATCCAGCTTTGAAAGTATTCGATGTAGTACCCGCTGCAGAGAGGGATATTGCGCGCTAATATTGATTCGGCTAATATCGCGTAAGCGGTGTCAAGGTCAATAAAGAAGTAGATATAACGGGGTTAGAACTGATGAAATGATTTCTGATTTCTGCAGCATTCGCGAGAAAAATGCTCTCTAAAAGTCCAAAACTCTTTGTTTAGAGCTTCCTGAGCTTCTTCTGATAATTGTCCGATTGGTATCAGGGAGCAGGATAATATCTCTGGTCCATGGATGAAATATTTGTGAAGTTTTGCCAAGGATAATATTCAACGAAATGTTTTAATGTATTTAAAGCGTAGTACGTCAATATCGTGCCCACTAAAAACAACTACGAGTATTGTATGAATCTTTTCAATAAAATTTATAACAACTTTAGTAATTGCTGCTGACATCTCGGGATTTTGATAGAAACGTCTTGATATTGCCATCATTAGAATTCCCATTCAAACCAATTTTATCTTCAAATTCTTTTTAAATGCATGCTTTATTTTAGAAACTAATAGTGTCTCGCTTACTTTTCGAGCTTGCCACTTTTTATGCACAGTTTATACAATAAGTGGAGTAGACATTCAAAAAACCAAATCCACCCATGAAGTATCGAAAGACAAAATTTTTAATTTTCTGTTTTTACATCTTTCTTCACCATTTCATCAATTTTATTAAAAATTTTCGAGCTAGCTCGACATAAATACCATAACAAAACAGAACAACTAACAAAATTCTTTTGCATACTTTTCCGTCAACTATAGATAAAATTAAATTGTGTTTAACTTCCAATTATTTATTCCCATAATGAGATTTTGTATTTCTATAGGAACATTTTCGTTTATTTTGTAATTGCTGTATTTTTTTGTGTTCTGCCTTAGGGAATTCGTGTATATTTGGCCAGGCAGTTCGCATAAAGAAATGCATATACTGGGAAAGTGCGTAATATTGGCGCAACTTTTTTTTACAAAGCAAAACTACAATAGCCGTAGATTATAGAAATTGTCAAGGTTTGGTTTACCCTGCTTAACTCACAAGGTATTTTAAGGCTTTCGCGTAAAAAAAAATTAAAATACTTTTAGACACGTAACAAACAAATTGAACCACCTCGGACTTACCAAATTACCTGAACAAGAAGGCTCCATCAAAATTTTTGCTAGATTTCTCCAGTTAAAATTAATAAATTGAAAAAAAAAATTACGTACGAGTATATCACAGAATATTGCAAGAAAAGTGAACATTTTTTGACAAATATTTTTTCAGCTGGTGATGGATTTATCTCCTTTCGTTTGGTACCAAAAGTTTACTTGTGCCTTGAAATTTGATTTTTGAATTAATTTCCAAAATCGACACATTTTACCCCATTGTTCGCCGTTTACGCAAACACAAAGCAGATAAATTTTCAGCCGCAATTTCGAAAGAATCGTCTGACCGATTGACAGTTTGAATATTTGTCTATTTATTCGATTTTCACGCTAGTTGTAACGAGTGGGAGTTTATTTTATCCACACTAGGGTCGCTGGAGAACAGTTGTGGACAGATTGCAAAGAGTATATATGTGGGAGTGAAAATTGATATCGGCTTTCGAAATTTTTATTTGTAAAACCTAAAAATTTCGGTTGGTTTTGTGTTACTTTTCCCTCAATTGTTGCTGCTGTTGTTGTTGCAGCTAGGTAACTACACTTAGGAGCAAGCAAAGGTAGTTGATTAGCCAGGTAGGGAGGATTATTCCAATGAAAACCAATTTTACATATTGGAATCGACCCAGATAGCTGGTTTAATAAACTCACAAAAGTCCAGAGGCAAAGCATTTTGTTTGTTGGTCAGTTCCCTTTCCATCTGATTTTGATTTCACCGAAGGGGGTACTTTTAGAGGTCGAATATTTTCATAAATCCAGACGACATGACCTCACTAGTACTGGCGCTGGCGCACTATTAAATAATTTCTGGAATATTTCACGTGAGAATTGCGTAAGGGAATTCCTTTGATTATTGTTTGACGTCATTTGTTATTGTACCACTTTTAGCTTTTGAAGCTAATTTTCTTGCAATTTATCTTTAACACAAATATGTACATGTCAAATGGAAGTTGCCTTCCTTGTTCTTGTGAGTGTAATGAGATTTTATTGCCGGTAAATGGACTTGACTATGAGCTTGGAATTCTTAAGTCGATCTCCCCAGAAATCTCATAGTCGCTTTTGAGTATCAAGAAATGGAATGTGACATATTACCATGTCATCAAATCTTTTGTTAATCCTATTATTATGGATATAACATAAATATTAGTTTAGGTTTACGTTTGACAATCCCTCAAAGAGCACAACTCATTAAATCATATGTTTCGATAGCAAATATTTATGTATTCTGAAATCATTTTTAAATTGCAAGTAAAGGTTCCAAAAATAGTTTCCCCATGTACTGTGCAAAAAAGTATTTAAAAAGTTGAGATACATTTGTCCAAATAGCAAAAGCATCGCAAAACTCTAAAATGCTTTTGTCGCACACTTCATACATAAGAAAGAGGGAATTTGCATATTCATGAACTTCCTTCGTGTGGTCTGATTACATATTAAACAAAGCGATAGGAGCGTTCAAATGATCTCCTGTAATACTTGTACACAGCTTAAACTCAAATATGGTGAAAAAGCCACTCTGTTTGTTTTGAATTGGTTAGAGGTGAATATGGAGTGCCAACCATTATCTTTATTTATCTTTATTTTATAAACTGTAGGTCACTTCATTTGTTGGAAAAACATCAAGACGCAAAACCATAAATTGGAGGAGGAGTTTGGCCGAAATTTGTTCTGATGTTGCAGAAGGGTGGAGTGGGCGAATAAAAAGGCTGTCTACGTGAAGGAGGCAAAGCCAACCATAACAGTCCAAAAGACTTGCATTCTATTAGTATTACCTTTTTCGTCTTAAAGTTTTTTGAAAGGTTAATCGACAGCTTTATATGGCTGAATCTACCCCCAGAGAGCCTCTCAAAGAAGCAGCACGCCTACTCTAAGGACATAATTTAGTGGGACTTGCCTTGAAGGAGATAGGCTTGGTATCTTCCTTGACTTTGAAGATGCTTTTAATAACATTCTTCATGAATTCGTAGAGTCTTCAAAAAATGGATCTCCAATAGCCCTTGGTTAATCTAGTAGAGTCCCTTCTTAGAAACAGCATCATCTTCGCAGAAATGGGCGTCGCCAATATTACCTATCATAAAAAAAGAGGAGTTTTATCGTCACTGCGGTAGTGTCTAACAGCAAACACGTTGATTGGAAAATTAAACAGCATGGGCTGCTGTGTGTGGACATAAGCTGAAGACTTTTTCTTAATACCGACAAGCCTATAGTCTATTTACCAAACAAACCGCATCCTGTTAAACGTAAGTAATCGGCCAGGTAGCCGAGTGGTTAGCATTGCGTACTACCATTCGGAAGGCCCGGGTTCAAATCCAAGTACGACCAACATCCCAAAGTTTTAGAATATTAATTTAAATAAAAAATGAAGTTATATTTTTTAATTACGGTTAACCCTCGGCAGTGAATGTCAACCCTCCCAGTGTATTTCTGATATGAAATCAGCCGTCCGGAGGCCGCTTAGTGTAAACTGTAGGAAAAACATTAAAACACAAAAACCACAAATTGGAGAAAGAGCTCGGCTGAAAATCGCTTCAGCGGTTACAAAACGCCAATTATATCTATAAATATAATCGGAACAACACTGCCGTGGTCTGTGTACCCGAACCCAGTGGTATCCCAGGTGTAGGAATCTACTTTAACATTTGTAACTTACAATACAATTTTCAACTTTTCAATTTTTATATTACTGAATTTTTAATTTCAAATATTTTCATTTTCTGAATTATTATAAATTTCATTTTCAAACATAAAGCTTATGTTCAATAAATTTTATTTAAAAAAATAAAATATTAAAGTTTTTATTTAAATATATAAATATACTAGCTTTTACCCGCGGCTTCGCTCGCATTAAATCCATCCAATAAGAGATCATTATAGTACAAACGGATCAATATAAAGAATATATTTTATTGCTTGTCTGAGATTATCTATTTGAAAAAATTACTACATGAAATGAAGTTTCAAATTTCAAAGTATACTTTATTGAATCAATACAACAAATATTAAAATAAATAATTCGGAATGGTAACAATTGAAAATATAAAATGCAGATTATTAGTCAAGGATATTTCTATAAACTATATTGTACGTTTTTCCGTTGGGTGTAAATATTTGTAAATTCCGGGCATTAGACACACGCGAACAGGCTACATATAGTTGACCATGAGAAAAGCATGACTTTTCTAAATGCACTCGTGCTACCTGTAATGTCTGTTCTTGTGCTTTGTTTATAGTTACGGCAAAGCTAAGTTTGACGGGAAACTGAACTCTTTTAAATTGGAATGGAAGGTCAGTGGGAATAATTGGAATCCGAGGTATGATTACACTTTTTCCTTTACCGACACCTGTTAAAATAGTAGCACCAAGTATATTCTGTCCCAATTTCGTTATCCGAAATCGTGTTCCATTACATAGCAGAGGAGCATTTAAATTTCGCATAAGCATTACTGGTACATTTAGTTTCAACTGAAGCTTATGTGATGGTACACCCGACAATTCAAGTGAATTTAAAAACTCTAAAGGAAATGAGGTATTGTACTTAATTCTGCTCTTGCGCACAGCCACTGATCATAACCCAAATTCTGTTGCAATTCGGGAAAAACATGAGCAATGAGATCCACATCATTTTCTACTAAATTACAAAATTCTCTTGAAAGTGATACGCAACCTTCAGCATCAACATCTAAACGACCAACACCAATTTTCAATAACATTTCAGCATAACGTCCTAAATCCACGTCATTATGAAGATGCACTCTCATATTTGTTTTTATGCTCAGCTTTTCAACTCTCGACCATAAGCTCGATGATTTTAAGCATGCTTGAATTTCATCTGCTGGTGTACCCCTCTGAATAACTGGAAGGGTTTGACGAAAATCACCAGCCAGTAAAACTACCATTCCTCCCATTATATCTTTACTATCCCGCAGGTCCTGAAGAGTCCGGTTTAAAGCTTCTATAGCCTTTTTGTGAGACATTGTACATTCATCCCACACTAAAAGCTTACATTCTCGCAGCATCCTACCTCGAGAACTATTTTTACTGGAATTACAGATGGGCGAATCTTCATGTGCAAGGTTCAATGGTAATTTCAAAACGGAATGTGCCGTACGGCCGCCGTTTAAAAGCGTCGCGGCAATACCCGACGAAGCTACTGCAACTGCTATTTTTCTGTTTTTTCTGATGTACATTGATAATAAGTTGAGCAAAAACGTCTTTCCGGTTCCACCTGGTGCATCGAGAAAGAAGAGTCCACCTTTACCGTATTCTATTCTACGTAAAACTTGATGGAGAACATGAGCCTGCTCTGGAAGTAACAAAAGGATTAATTCTTCTACTTGTCGCTGCAGTGCTATGAAATCATAATCTAACTCTCGAGCAATTTCATTGTTGAAATCATCCTCATTATCTCTTTGAGGGCTTTGCATCCCAAAATCATCTAATTTTTTTCCAACCATTGTGAAAACCTTGTTTTCAATTAGAATTAGCGTTTGGTTGTAAATATGTTCATTGAAAGTCATATCTGTATATACTTGCTGAAGTCGATGTAAAATATCTTTAGCTTTTACCCGCTAGATGGCGTTAACGTAGCGCTCAGCAAATAGATGACCAGGCCACCACCATGCTCACATTTTATGGCCACCATACATGTAGATATGTATGCTGTATACTGTATACTCCCATACACACATACCACACTACTTTCAATGCAGCTAAATATGTGCCTATACCTATGTATAGTCCCACTCTCTTTCTCTCTCTCTGTGCATATGGGGCGTTACTTTATGCATGCGTATGTATATGCTCTATTGTGGCTTTTGGACAGAAAAGTTTCTTTATTTTATTTAAAAAATAATTTTTTTATTAAATAAAAAGTAGCCTATGTTCGTTCTGATACCTCCAAGAGTATGTGTACAAAGTTTCATGATGATCAGTTAAGTAGTTTTTGCGTGAAAGCGCAGCAAACGAAACGACTTTCGCATTTATAATATTAGTATAGATTTCATTTTCACACATAAAGCTTATGTTCAATAAATTTTTTTTAAAAAAATAAAATATAAAAGTTTTTATTTAAACATATAAATATATAGAAACAAACATCTATATAAATTGGCGATCCTATGCACTAAAACTGTTTAAAATAAACTTAAAAAAAAATATATATATATATACATATATGTGTTTGTGTATTATCAAAAATTTGTGCAACTAATTTTTAATTATGCAATTGCGGGGTGGGATAGATACCGAGAACTGAAGAGGGAAACAAGACGCGTCTGCAGACAAAAAAAGGAAGAGGCCGAGATGCGCGAGTATGAGGAGCTTGAGAAGCTGGCCGACAAAGGTAACGCTCGAAAATTCTACGAAAAGATACGGCGAATCACGGAAGGTTTCAAGACCGGAGCAAATTCTAGCTAGTGACAGATGCCCAGAGTACACTCGATTTATGGAGGGAGCACTTCTCCAGCCTGCTGAATGGCAGTGAGGAGGAAAAATACGTAGACGGTGAACCCGAAACTCCAATTGATGACGATGGAAAAGTTGTTCCGTTACCCGACTATGGAGAATTGCGAATAGCAATCGTCCGCTTAAAAAACAACAAAACGGCAGGGACCGATGGATTACCGGCCGACCTATTCAAATACGGCGGTGAAGAACTGATCAGGTGCATGCATCAGTTACTTTGAAAAATATGGTCGGATGAAAGCATGCCCGACGATTGGAGCCTAAGTGTGCTCTGCTCAATCCACAAAAAAAGGCGATCCCACAGTCTGCGCCAATTATCGTGGAATAAGCCTTCTTAATATCGCATATAAGGTCCTATCAAGCGTATTGTGTGAAAGACTAAAGCCCACCGTCAGCAAACTGGTTGGACCTTATCAGAGTGGCTTTAGACCTGGTAAGTCAACCATTGGCCGGATATTCACCATGTGCCAAATCTTGGAAAGACCCATGAAAAGAAAATCGACATCCACCACCTTTTCTTCGAATTTAAAGCCGCCTTCGACAGCACGAATAGGAGCTGCCTCTATTCCGCTATGTCGGAATTTGGTATACCCGCAAAACTTATACGGCTATGTAAACTGACGTTAAGCAACACTAAAAGCTCCGTCAGGATCGGGAAGGACCTCTCCGAGCCGTTCGTTACCAAACGAGGTTTCAGACAAGGTGACTCTTTACCGTGTGACTTTTTTAACTTACTGCTGGAGAAAATAATACGAGCTGCAGAGCTAAGTAGAGAAGGTACAATCTTTTACAAGAGTGTACAGCTGCTGGCGTACGCCGATGATATCGATATTATTGGCCTCAACAATCGCGCCGTGAGTTCTGCTTTCTCCAGACTTGATAAAGAAGCGAAACGAATGGGTCTGGTAGTGAATGAGGGCAAGACGAAATATCTCCTGCGATCAAACAAACAGTCATCGCATTCGCGACTCGGCTCCCACGTCACTGTTGACAGTCATAACTTCGAGGTCATAGATAATTTCGTCTATCTGGGGACCAGCATTATTGCCAACAACAATGTCAATCTGGAAATCCAATGCAGAATCACTCTTGCCAACAGGTGCTACTTTGGACTGAGGACGGAATTGAAAAGTAAAGTCCTATCTCGGTGAACGAAAATAAATCTCTACAAGTCATCATACCGGTCCTACTATATGGCGCAGAAGTGTGGACGATTTCAACATGTGAAGAGTCGGCTCTAGGAGTCTTCGAGAGAAAAGTTTTGCGAACGATTTATGGTCCTTTGCGCATTGGCAACGGCAAATACCGCAGATGATATTGACATAGTTCAGCGAATGAAGAGACAGCGGCTACGCTGGCTAGGTCATGTCGTCCGAATGGATGAAAGTACTCCAGCTTTGAAAGTATTTGATGCAGAAGGGAAGAATGGCGCTCTTATATTGATTCGGCTATAATCGCGTAAGCGGTGCCAACGACAGTAAAGAAGAAGAAGAAGAATTTTTAAAATATATGTGTGGAATTTTTTAAATAAAGTCTATTATAAACTACAAAAGAGGAATCAAACAATTTGCTAAATTTTCTGCTGTTCTTTTTGCGACAAGACATAAATAAAACAATTTTATAAAAGGAAACTTTGATCCTGCTGTGATTCATTTATTGAAATTGAATTGATTATTTATTAAGATTTAAAATATTAACTAGCTCTTCAATCAACATCAATATAAACAATTTTTACGTCAATAAAAATCACAACATGTTACTTATTTGAAAAATATACATATAAGTATACTATATATAGTATATTAAAATGTATATAGCATTATTATTTTTATTAATTTTATTTTATTTTATATCTCATTTCAAATCTAAATTTAATTTTTGTTTAAATATTTGTAAACTCCTTCTCCAAACATGCATAGATCACCCATACACACACGTAATTTTACAACAACAGAAACACAAAATGAAATCACAACTCTAATACAGAATTAAATACTACACAAAATTTAGCACGAGACATTCATACACATAATTTAACACATCTTGAAGATAATTTTAGATCGAATTCCAAATCGTCTTTACTTGTTGAAGGACAATTAAATTAACGACATTTATAATGATAACATTAAATTTCAAAATGTTTTAATTGCTCTTCAGCGAGAAACTATTTTCAGAATTATCGATGTTATTAATCCACCTCCGTTTTGGAATAAATACGAAACTATTAAAAAAAATCTTTGTGAGAGATTTTATCTTAGTGAAGAAAAGAGATTGGAACAATTATTTTCAAATACTGAACTTGGTGATCGTTCACCTTCAGAGCTTTTTAGATATATGAAATCTTTAACTGGTTCAGATTCAATTGTTAGTCACGAATTATTGTACTTTTTAAATTATGGATTCGTAAACTACCTCAACAAATTCAAATTCATTTAACTTCCTCTAGTGGTCAAAATAAAGATGAAACTATTATTTTGGCAGATCAAATTTTCGATTTAATTAATAAACCTCAAGTATCTTCAATAGCTTCCACTTTTAATAATAATATTTTAGAACAGAGCATTAAAAATTTAACTGACTTAACAACTGGAATGTATCAAACTTTGAACAAAATTACAGCAGATATTAATGAATTACAAATTAGATCTAGATCTAGATCAAGAAATTCATCAAGATCAAGATATTTATTGGTATCATCAAAAATTTAAGAATTATGCCTTCAAATGCGTTCAACTTTGCTATTTTAAAATTAACTCAAATATTTCAAATGCAAATTCTTTAAACTAAAACGTTCCATTATGACGGTGGCTGACAATGGAAATATTGGTAAACTTACACGTCGCCTTCTTATTTTCAATAAATTTAACAAATTATTTTTTTGATTGATACAGGCGCAATCGTTTCAGTTGTACCTTCTTCAAAATTCAAATCATTTAAAAGAAATTCTGATCTTAAACTTTCAGCTACAAATGGATCTAATGGATCTAATATAAAAAATGGATCTAATATAAAAACATTTGGAACAAAACTTTTAAAACTTGATTTAGATTTAAGAAGAGATTTCGAATTTCCATTTATTATTGCCGATATTTCAACTACAATTATTGGTGCTAATTTTTTAGAAAAATTTGGAATTTTAGTCTACTAAATATCTATATCAAAAATAAAGAAATAACAGATTTAACAACAAAATTTAAAATTTCTGGATCAACTGATTTTTGCGACATTTTCTCTCTTCGAATTCCCATTATCGAAAATAAATTTACGAATATTTTAAATGAATTTCCATCCATTACTCGTGAACCAGATTACACTAAACAAATGCAACACGATACGGTTCACAGAATTGAAACAAAAGGGATTCTTCCTTTTTCTAAACCTCGTCGTCTTGATCCTATTAATTTAAAGATAGCAAAAACTGAATTGAAATTTTTAGTTAAAACTGGTATTTGTCGACCATCAAATTCACATACTGCATCTCCTCTTCATTTAGTTCCCAAAAAAGAACCAAATGATTGGAGACCATGTGGTGATTATAGAAGATTAAATTTTATAACTATCCCAAATCGATATCCTTAACCTCACATTCACGATTTAAATATACACAAAACAGCAATAACCACCCCTTTCGGAATGTTTGAATTTGTACGTATGCCTTTCGGACTTAGAAACAGTGCTCAAACATTTCAACGATTTATTAATGAAGTATTTTCTGGATTAAATTTCGTTAGTGATAATGGAGATCAACATATTTAACATTTGAAATAAGTATTTAAAAGACATGGAAATTACAATTTAAATATAAAACCTGCTGTGTTTTTGGAACAAATAAATTAAATTTTCTTAGCTATGAAATTTCAAGTGAAGGTATCAGACCTTCTTTCGAACGTATTGAAACAATTTTAGAATTTGAAAAACCTCTGTCGGTTAACAAATTTCAAAAATGTTTAGGTATGATAAATTATTATCATAGGTAAAATATATTAAAATGTTAGCAGCTGAATTAAGTCCTCTGCACGAAATGTTAACATTTACAATTAAAAATTAACTTAAAGAATTAAAATGGACAGATGAAACCACACAAGCATTAAGAAATGTTAAAAAATTTTTCGCACAAAAAACATTATTAACACATTTTCACAAAAACAGTGACTTATCGATTGCAGTAGATGCTTCAAATGCTGTTATTGGAGCTGTTTTACAACAAAACAGTAATAACACATTAGAACCATTACCAAATTTTTCGCGAAAATTAACTCCAACTGAAATTAACTGTTCAACATTCGATAGAGAACTTTTAGCAATATATAATTCCATTAAACATTTTCTGGAGAGTAGAGTTTTCACTGTTCATAAACCACTTACACATGTTCTAAATTCTAAAGCAGATAGATCTCCTCGTCAAATTAGACATTTCGAATATGTTGCCCAATTTAATAATGATATTAGATATATTTGTAGTAAAGATAATAAAATTGCTGATACTCTCTCGAATTCCAGAAATTAATTCAATTTCAACAAAAGACATTAATTTCCAATACCTTAATGAAGAACAACAAAAAGACGAAATAGTAATTTAAAAAAAATTAATGTACCTTTTATATATCCCAATATTTTGTGTGATGTTACACAAACACCTTTTAGACCATATGTCCCTAATTCAACGAGAAAAATTATTTTTGAAAAAATTTATTCTTTAACACATCCAAGTGTTCGAACAACTCATTCAATCTAAATATTTTTGGCCTAATATGCGTAAAGAAATTAATAGTTGGACATCATCTTACAGTAACTGTCAGAAATCTAAAGTTAGTAAGAACATAAAAACTCCAATTCAAAAGATTAATATTCCTTCTGGACGATTTGAACATATTAATATGGATCTAGTAGGACCTTTTCCAGTTTCAAATGAGAATTGATACATATCAACAATCATTGACAAACATACTCGATGTTTCTGTTGCAACTACATTTATTCAAAATTATGTTCCTCGATTCGGTATTCCACTCAATATAACGGTAGATCAAGGAACACAACTTACTTCAAAATTATTTAATGAATTAACAAAGTTATTAGGTTCTCACAAAATACACACTTCTCCATATAATCCACAATCAAATGGAATGATTGAAAGATTTCATAGAACTTTGAAAACTGCAATTACAGCATCAAATTATTCAGTTCATTGGTCTGAAATTTTACCGTGGATTCTTTTGGGTTTACGAACAGCGATTAAGGAAGATTTAAAATGTTCTTCAGCTGAATTAGTTTATGGTCAAACACTGAGACTTATTGTTTCCAATTATAATTATAATAACGAAATCGAAAATACAAATGAAATTCTTTCTAAATTAAGAAAACATTTCTCACTTGTTCGATCGAAAGTAATACATCATAATAAAGAAAATAGTTTCATTCCCAAAAATTTAAGTCTTGTGAATACGTATTTGTTAAAGTTATTCATAAGTCTAATCTTCAATACCCTTATGATGGACCATTTAAAGTTATATCCAAAAATAACAAAACTTTTGAAATACAATATCGAAATAAAATTAAACCAAAATCAATAGACTTACTCAAACCTGCAAACATTATGTCAACCACTCCTTCACGAAGCACAACTACACTGACAAACACCAAACATAAAAAAGTTACATTTAACCTTAATTAATATTAATAAATATGCGTTTCCCTGGAGGGGGAGTAAATGTAGGAATCTACTTTAACATTTGTACCTTACAATTTTCAACTTTTCAATTTTTATGTTACTGAATTTTTAATTTCAAATATTTTCATTTTCTGAATTATTATAATTTTAATTTTCAAACATAAAGCTTATGTTCAATGAATTTTATTTAAAAAAATAAAATATTAAAGTGTTTATTTAAACATATAAATAAATATATAGAAACAAACTTCCGTACCAGGCAATAGTATGGCAGATGAACTAGCGAGAGAAAGAACCTTTCTATCCACAATAGAACATGCATCACAGTGCAGGTTTACCTTTTTCCATGACGAACTATATGCTTAAACTGGTGGTTGCAAAAGAAGCACCGTCAAGATGGCTGAATAAGATCACTAGACCGGTTCTCGATTAACATAACAACAGGCATAATAACTGGCCACTATTTGAAGGGTATTCACAGGGAAAGAGTGGCTTAGCCGCAGCTGTAGGGATGAAGAAGAGGTAGTACAGCTTCTGCCACTACTTCCTATTGGCCTAAGTACGTTGGTAATGACCAGCTAACGCATCAACTCAACTCAAGTGAAAGTCCTTCAAGATTTAAAGCTACTGTGATATGTGGCATGTTGCAGATAATCCGACAATAACGGTTCCGTTAACTACATTCGTAGAGATTTATCTCTAAAATTCCGCAATTTTTAATCAGCAGTTTTACATAGAGATAGAGAGGTTGTTCATAAATAAAATTTTTTCTCTTTAGTAATTATTGAAATGAAACTTTGGTTTATTCGTGTTGAACAAACGTTACTTTGTTCAATAACAACCTTATTTATATATCTACATATTTCATTTTTTTCTATTCGATTACATTGCGGGCTCTTACCGGTGTGCATTAGTGGGAATTCCCATCTCAAAAATTATATTTTTGTTTATTTTATTTCATTTTTTATTTTATTTTAATCGTATTGACCTCGAAATTGCAGTATGTACACGGCACTTAAGCACTTGTGAAAAGTTGAATCGGTCCGACATTCCTACAATAAAAAGTTGCAGCAGTAGATATAATGTAACTGTAATTGACGTAATTGCCTGTCATTTCTCGTGCAACTCAATGTCTTTTTTTCTTCCGGCTCCAATTTCTCGCCTTTAAACGTTTTTGTATCGGTTTTGTTTTTGCTCTGATCAACCTTTTTTCCATACCGCTACCTCTTTTGACATTACTACCATGCTAGACAGGTAATTTAACTCTGCATAACAGCAACAAGTACAACATGCAATGGCTAGATTGCACACGTGGCATCTCAAGCTGACAATAAGTCATCTAAGTACACTGACTTTGGGGCCCACATTTGTTTTAGCACGAAACCGTCGGGCAAAAGCGGAGCGCGGATACGTTTGGAAGTTGTGTATGTAAGCAGTAGTGTTTTGTAAGCTGTATAGTGTGTAAAAAATCTAACATCAAATTATTTCAAGACTGGTTAGAATCTCATATAAATCTCAACATGGAGATAAACTCAAATAGAGACTTAGATGATGCTGTGGAGAACTTCACCAACAAAGTACATAAAGCCGCCTTTTTAGCTTCATCTCAGATTCACAACAAAACTTTTCAACCATATAGAAATAAGCTACCATATACTGATGCAGTATCCGAGCTGGTAAAAAACAAGAGAAGGCTTCGAAGAATTTGGAAAAGCAACAGAAATCCACATGACAAAACAGCAATAAACAAAGCAATCAAGGAACTTAAACATAAATTAGCTGAAATGAAAGAAGTGTCGATCGGGGAATATCTTAAATATGTTGATCCAAAGAAAGACGATGTATATAACATTTGGAAGGCCACAAAATACTTAAAAAGACCAACATTACGACAAATCCCCATAAGAGATGTTAACAACTCATGGTGTAGATCAAATGAAAGTAAAGCACACGCTTTTGCCAATCATCTTAAAACCACATTTCAACCATTCGATATTAACAGTGACAGCCAACGGCGGAGTGTTGAAGCTTTTATCGACTCCCCGTGTCCAATAGGTGTTGTTGTTGTTGTTGTAGCGGCTAGCTAATGTCTAATGGATAACACCATGCTCTTCGTTAAAATCTCAGAAGTTCAGGCTGAAATTTTTAGAATGAAAAGTACAAACAAAGTCTCCTGGTTATGATAATATTGATGCCTTGACAATTAAGCAAATTCCAAAAAAATGTTTATTGTTTTTAGTGATGATTTTCAATTGTAGCTTCAGGCTTAGCCACTTTTCTAACCAGTGGAAATGTGCTGAAATAATCATGGTACCAAAGCCACAGAAACCTGAAAATGAGTTATCGTCGTACAGGCCAATAAGTCTACTGACAATATTCTCGAAAATACTCGGATGAATATTTCTTCGTAGATTACTGCCAGATTAGAAAGACAGTCGATTATTCCAGATCATCAATTCGGTTTTAGGCAGATGCATGGCACTCCGGAGCAATTCCATCGTTTAGTTAAAACAATACTTAGCAACTTTGAGGAAAAAAAGATATGTTGCACAATATTTCTCGATATACAGCAAGCATTTGACAGAGTCTGGCATTCAGGACTGCTATATAAAATTAAAAAGATTCTTCCCACCCCATTCTATCTCTTTCTTAGATCTTACCTAAGTTACAGACATTACTACGTTAAAATTCTTAATTCAGTTTCAGACATATACGAGACAAATGCTGCAGTTCCACAAGGTAGTGTATTGGGTCCAACACTTTACACGATTTATACTGCAGATATTCCAATAATAGAGGACACCAATATAACTGTTGCTACTTATGCAGACGACACTGCAATACTTTCTTCATCCTTCTCTGCAATCGAGGCTGCAGAAATTGTACAGAGGCAATTGAATGAACTACAAAACTGGCTTACTAAATGGAACATTTCGGTAAATGCTTCAAAATCTATCCATGTCACATTTACACTTAGGAAAGAAGAGTGTCCAAAACTCAACCTCAATCAAACCGTCATTCCTAGATCGAATAGTGCTAAATATCTCGGACTGCATTTAGATAAAAGATTAACTTGGCGTGAACATATTAGAGTCACAAGAAAGCAGCTCAAGATTAAAACCAGAAAAATGTATTGGTTGCTTGGCCCCAAATCTAAACTTAGCCTTGAAAATAAACTTCTTCTTTATAAAACGATGTTGAAACCAGTGTGGACTTACGACATTCAAATCTGGGGTACAGCGAGTAGAACCAGTATAGATGTGATACAAAGATTTCAATCAAAAACACACAAAAACGAATGCACCTTGGTACATAAAAAATATTCAATTACATAAAGATCTAAAAACACCCATGGTTATAGACGAAATAAAAATGTTCAGCAGAGGATATATCGAAAAACTTAACAACCATCCAAACACACAAGCTATATATATATTAAAATATATATAAAAATATTATATACCTTAATTTTAGGACAAATTGCACTTAATGCATCAATGTAAATCTAAGTTATAGTATAATTTACTTATTGTCAACCGACAGATTGTAAATAAATAAACTAAAAAAAAAAAACAAAAAAAAGTTAAAACGGGTGTTACTAGCTGAATTGCATATTATTACTTTAAGTTAAAACGGGTCTTACTAACTGAGTTGCATATTATTTTTAAGTTAAAACGGGTCTTACTAACTGAATTGCATATTATTATTTTAAGTTAAAACGGGTCTTACTAACTAAATTGCATATTATTACTTTAAGTTAAAACGGGTCTTACTAACTGAATTGCATATTATTACTTTAAGTTAAAACGGGTCTTACTAACTGAATTGCATATTATTATTTTAAGTTAAAACGGGTCTCACTAACTGAATTGCAGTAGTTAACTGATATTTACATGCACACCATGCCAAGTATCGTAGAGGGGACACGCTATGCAGTGGTTGAAGATATGTGGGCTGTGTACTGTGAGTTTAGATGGATAGGTTCGTAATACATGGCAATTGCTTTCTCATTACCATTTTTGCAATTTTTCTCCACCAACAAACTTACACATGTATTTAGTGCATACTGGGTATCCGATGAGCGGCTACTATCTACTGCGAGTTTTCTATCACCATGCGTTCTTTTGCTAATATGTGAACGCGATAAATCAAAAGGGATTTTGTCAAAGAGAGAATGAGGGATATGAATGTAGGTTGGTTCAAGATAAAGTTTGTATCCAACATATCGGCAGCCATCGAACTAGTCAGCTATACTGTCGATATAATGTGGGTGAGACGACATATATGTTAGCTACAAATCTCAGAAGTCTAATTCATTCTTCGGCAATCCATTGGTCCATGTAGCACTGGTTCAGGACAGCCCTCCATGTAGAGCGGAGAGAATAAGAGAGAGTATTTGTGTGTGTATGTGCACAATGCTACTTCCCTCTAGCTAGTAGCAAGGTGTTGGAAGCGAGCTGGTAATCTACAGGAAGCGAGCCGCTAAGGTACGTTCTGAAAAAAATTGTGTATGCAGATAATTGTCATCAACTGAAGATTCGGGTACCCGTTCTTTTGAAAGCTGAGTGGCATTAATGATAGCGTCTATCAGGCTCCGTACATAGACAAATTAAAGATAAGTTCGCAGTATAAAAATAGCTTTGAGAGAAGAAAAAATATACATATACCTATATAATGAAACATAACCTCCCATGCATTCTCACAGATCAGTTTTCCCTACAGGGATATTATATACATACATATGTATGAAGACGGATATAATACATCCATAATGAAATATAGCACGATTTAGTGAAAGTTTCTACTTGGCGACAAGCCGTTCGGCAACAGATCCACATACGCATCCGCCGTCAGCCGGCAAGCCTCATCTTCCGCTAAAAAACAATGAAAATCAATCCACATGCACTAACAATATACAAATATATATGTATATATATATATATACAATATATATATTCAAATAGAATTTGATACAGTTTAATGTGTCTAATGCCGCGGGGATTTTCATTTCATTTGTCGATTGCCAGCAAACAAAAAGCAAAAACAAAACAGGCTAAATCACAAAGCCAATTGCAGGCATATGCACATAAATATATGGAGAATCCTTACAATGGACTTGCCCTCACGCACATACTCACTTATTTAACAGAGAAGGCTTAAAGGACTTCTTCAACTGAAAATCGGTTTAACCGTCATCGTTACCGTCGTCTTTTAGATTTAATAAAAATTCATTTAAGCGTATGAATGGGCATCGATTGGATTTTATTGCCATTGCTCGCCTTCCACACACACACGCATTCCCACATCCCTACATGCAATGAATTCACTATGCGTGTGACAGAATTGTAAATAAATTGAATTCATAGCTACGTTTGTACATTTGAATGCATCAAAGCTTTTGCATTTCACTTTTTATCCAAGACCTCAGCCGAGATCGTTGTATGGAGGTACGTGTATTTTTATTAGCAATATGCAGCTGCTAGGGTTAGAAAAGTTTTAGTCTGCAATTTGGAAATTTATGACATTATGGCATACGCAATGCGGTATTTTGTTTCAATGTCATACCTACTAAGCAGCTCCTCTTTAGTGTTTTCAATGGCAGGGATAGTACAACACCTGGAAATGTTGAGACCAAATTTTGAATCAATATAGCGAAGATCGAATAGCAATTGTTGTTTTAAGAAATAGCAAAGCGATGGGAGCCGACGTCCAACCGGCTAAGTAACTCAAATACGGTGATTAAGAGCTAACCAGGTTCATACATCAGCTTTTTTTCAAAGTATACATAGGTAAAAGCATGTCCGAAATGTGGGCCTCTGCCCAATTTAGATTACCCTTTCCAACATTGCGAATAAAGTCCTGTCTGACTGGCTGAATGGATTCAAATCTGGCAGATCCGCCTTTGACCTATCTGGTCATGGTTCAACATTTTAAAACTATGACAACACGAGGAGGAGTTGCCTCTCTGCGCCGTTTGTTTCCAAAAAATGATTCGTTTATCTTCTTCAACCTATTGCTGAAGGAAATCATAGGACAATAACAACATTCGCGAAAAAGATTTTTCGTAGGTTTATTGGGAATTTACAACAGCGAATACCACAGTCGATTGAACAGATTTACCAGTTTAGCGTATGTGAACCTTGTTGGCTGGGTCTTGTCATCCGGTTGGATGAAAACGTGTATGCACGTCAGATTACAGATTACAAAAACTATGAATAAAGTTTAATTTATGTAGTTACGTAGCCCAGTGAAATTAAACAAAAAGTCGGCTGAGAGTTGGTGGGAGTTTTGAATTTTTTTATCATTTCTTTTAAGTAATGACCAGTACATATATACCAAAATTTTAAAATCGGATCAGAAGTTTTGGCGCACAAGCTTTATTACATTATATTATCCAAAAAAATTTCGGAAAATACAACTTCCAAGTTTCAGATTTCTCCGGTCAGTGGTTTAGGCTGTGATTTGATCAGGACAAAGAGTGGCTAAAATACGGATCCATTTTTTTAACCACCATAACTCAGGATAATAAATAGTATTTCGCAAAATTTGTAGATAATTACCTAATATAAAGTTTTTGACTGAACTAATTCAATGCCGTTTTGAATAACGAAAAACAAAATAAAAGGAATTTTTCCATTGTTTTTATTTTAGGAAAGTCTTAAAAAGAAAATCTCCAGAACTTACTGGAGTTTTTGTGATGAAATAACAACCATGTAAAGTCACAAACAACAGGTTATTGATAATATTAATTGCCGAACTCATTATTAGTATAAATAAACAACTTTTTTATATTAGTTTCATTAACGCACTATGTCAACGGAAAATGGAAATTCACGCAATTTGAGGCACCGCGCCGTGATTAATTTCCTTGTAAAAAAAGGAAATATGCCGAAAGAAATTCCCAAAGAGATGTCATCGGCTCTTCAGAAATCTGCTCCTTAATATACGATGGTGATTAAATGGACTCGGCTGTTTCAATAAGAAAGAGAGACCTGTGAAGATGGCCTCCGCCCGGGGCGCCCAGAAACGGTCATGACCGATGAAAATGTTCAAAAAGTCTAAAGATTAGTATTGGCTAATCGAAGAATTAAATTGTGGCCGATAGCAGAAGTTTACAGGTTAGCAAAGCGCGAGCTGGAGAGATTTTGCATGAACATTTGAATATAAAAAAAGTTGTTTGCTTTGGGGCCGCGATTGCTCACGCCGCTCGGTAAGCAGCGACGATTGGAGATTTGTAAAATTTTTTTGAAGTTGTGCCAAGATGATTTGGATAAAACCGCATTGTACCAGTTGATGAAACTTGGATTCGTCAGAGCGATCCAAAGTCCAAGCAGGCATCAATGCAGTGGCCCCCAAAATTCAAAACAGAAAGAAGAGACGTGGCAAGTTAGCGCATGGAGTGCTGTTTCTTCAAGAAATCGCACCCGTTTACAACGCTCGGGTTACGAGGGATGCCTTAAAAGCTACTGGATTTACAGAAATTGACCATCCACCCTGCAGTCCGGACCTGGGTCTCACTGATTTTTCTTTTTTTTTTCAAATTTAAAAACGGAGTTACGGAGACGAAGATTTTCAGACGACAGTGAGATGCAAATGCCGTAGAAAATCATTTTAAAGAGAAATCTAAAGAATTTTTTTCGGTGGTATAAAGGCGTTGTATTCGCGATATCATTTTCACTTATGGAAAATATATTGAAAAATAAAAAAAAACCCGAAATATACATTTGTTACAATAAGTACTTTAGGTCTCGAGAAAGTCAGCCACACCTGTTTCCGCTTATCATGTGCTAAATGTCTTTCTCGTAATTGTCAATATGAATGCCTCGAAGTAAGCTAGGCATGTTTTTCGGATCGTGGCTTACACCCATAAGAATAACAATATTGTTTCCTATCTTAGCTTAAATTTTGCTGAACTTAAATAATTATTTAAATGTAACAATCAGAAAAATAAGTTCATCCATTCTTTATTTGTACGTTTCTGCAATTGATTTTTATATAATATATGTATGAATATGTATAATAAGAAATTTTTACAGATCGTACATGCCAAGTCATGATAGCCTCTAATAAAATCTTATGTGCTATCAGTTTCCCCTCAAAGCGATAATATATCATACATACACATGCATGATGTATTTCCTGGTAGCTCAAAAGCTTTGCTCAAAAGTTCAAAGTGTTTTTGCACACACATTTTAAAGTAATATTTCTCACCGTTTGCTTTCTAAACGTGCAAAATAATTTTACAAAATAAACAGTTTCTACAGAATACATAAGTTTTTCCAAAAATTTACTTCATAAATATCTTTGAGATTATGAAACGCAAACAAATATATTTATTTTTCGAGTTCAAAAAATTATATAATATTCAATTATTTACGTGATATATTGCATCTAAGAATTTTTTTATTCCAATAAAGTTATGAATAAAATTTAGTTCATAACAAAGCGTGTGAGGAAGGGTATCCAATCGCTTACCTCAGTTGTACGTATATTCTATTTCATCTTGATGTTATACTAATTTTCTTGCCAATTGTTTTAAAATATGCTTTTATGGCAATAGAACAAAGGCTTTTTTACCTATTTACTCTACTATTATTCTTGTCATACTTTCAAAATTAATTAAATCCCAGACCTTCGTAATGTTTTACACAATTATTTTGTACTTATACCTAGAAGACTGTACCAAAAGTTACTAGACATGTATGTTTATGTCATCGAATTTAATGTACTTTCGCATGATTCAATAATTAAAGGTTGAATAAGTAAACAGCTTTCTCGCTCCCTCTTGACAAAAAGGCTCCCTTACTGAAAAACAATAATGCTTCTTTGTAAAAAAAAGCATTTTTCTTGGAACAAATTTTTAAAAAGTAGCTAAATTCTTTATTTTTTTATGAAAACATTTGCTAGACATCACATACTCTTTTCTGATTGGTTGATTCAATACTTTGGCAACTATTTAATTATTATTTTTTCTTATTGCGGAATCTGCGAATCGTAAACACGTTAAAGTTGATAATTAATTGTGATTTAAAACGAATTGTGCAGACCAATTGATTTTGTCAGCTCTTCACAGCCAGGTTTGAATAGATTAGCTCAGCTGCAGCCGCTTTGTTGTTCTTTAAGCACAATCGCTATTCGAACCTCAATATAATCAGGTAGTGTAACGTCTTTTCCATGGTCAGATTTTGAGTTCTCTGGTTCACCATCTTCTGGTGTTTCATTTTCACTACCATTCAGCAGACCGGAGAAGTTTTCTCTCCGTGGATGTGTCTTGAAACCTTCCATAAGTCGCCGTATATTTTCGTAGATTTTTCGAATAATAAACCTGTTCCATGCCAGCTTCTTAAGCTCCTTATACTCATGCATTTCGCCCTCTTTTTTCATGCAAATGCGTCTTGGTTCTTCAGCTCCAAGTATCTATCCCACCCCGCAGATGTTGTGGTCGATCGCAAGGTTGTGAGGTAGGCAGCTTGCTTTCTTTTCACTACTGTACTGCACGGCATTCCACATCATTTCGATAACCAATAGTTTCGTTTGCAGCTGTACGCAGCGAGCTTAAAATTCCATCCCACAGTTTTTTTATAACGAGTCGAGTAGAAAACCGCTCGGCAGTCTGTTGTAATTGCAGCTTTTCGACGTTGAACTACCCTTGTGCTTGTTGACGGGCGTTCCTGGCTGCATAGAGGCGTGTGGGTATCCTGGCTACTACAAGATAATGTTCTGATCGATGTTGGGTCCTTGGAGTGAATGCACGTCAATAATACTAGAGACAAATATTCCGGAGACAAATAAGTACCTTGATGAATTTTCTCGTGCTGCAATCGAGTACTAAAGACAACCCTTTGTGGGGCTCCGGCGAAGTCAATCAACCTCAAGCCACTTGGGAATGTTTCGTTGTTGAAGCTGAATTTTCCGACAGTTGTGCCAAAGATATCCTCTTTGCGCTTACTAAAGGTATTCTTTGCCACATCGTCCTTCTTTTTCGTCGTGGCGTGGACTCAGGTCAGCGTTGTGTTGAAAAATTTCGTTTTGATGCGAATTGTTGGGAGACGTGCTGTGGTATTCACAAGGACCCACCTTCTTCAGTTCTTGTCCCGTCCATCGCACTTCTTGAACGACGGCGATGTCAGCGTTTAATTTTATTTGGACTTCAACCAGCTGGGTAACGGATTAAATTACTCAAATAATTTTTTTTTTGTTATGTACTTTTTTTTTTACTATTTTGCACATACATCCATTCAGTTTTATATATTATTATAGATTTTCATCTCATTGTTGCATATAATTTAGAAAATATGGATATAGGTATTATTTTAATTTCAAATGAATTTAAATCGTATTTGAAATGAATGAAATATGATAAATGCCATTGTAAGTAGGTAATTTACTCTTACTTTTTCACTCCTTTTTTACTACCTTTTCCCTACTTTTTGTTTAAATGGAACATATTTTCTCCCCCTTTCTGCTACTTTCCAAAATACAACCATTTGTAAGGGAGTGTCAAAACTCCCTTGTCACTACTTATCCAACCTTTAATTATTGATTCATGGTACTTTTGTAAGTACTAGATGACAATTTTTTTGAAAACTCCAAATTTTGTTGGTGTAAAAGTAACGTTAAGCTCGCTTTCACCCTACATACATGTCATAAACATACATATACTGTTTAAGGGTATTAAAACAAAGTTTGGATGTACCCTAATGCGCCATCTGCAACAGATCTTATATCTATAACCAGTGGAAAACCTATCGATGAGATAATAAAATAAAATTAATATATACATTCATCAAACTGTCATACAAAAAGTGACTTTTATAAATATTGTAATAAATAAATTAAATAAAAACATAGGTACAAAAAGAAAAACATTTAACAAATTTAAATAAACATTGTAAACAAATAATCGAACACAAGAGTCGACTTTTATTTCGAAGAAACTCAAAGAATGTACCTCGCGTAAGCATGTACAATACATACATTTTTTTATTAACATTTGTATAATATTATTTTATTGAATTTTCTTCGACTTGAGAAACTTAATAATAAAAAGCAAAATCTCTTAAATCAAATTAAAGTAAATTATACCATTCGTTAGGGATTAACTGTTGGCTTAGCATTGTTCTCTAAAAAGTAGTAATTCTCCTCTTCACCACAATCAAAATCCTCGATAAGTGCTTGTGATGGCGTCAACAGCTAAGGCGTGGGTACGGGCTTCTTCCCGAAGCCTGGGACTTGGTTATATTTTAGCTGCTAACCAAGTACAAATCTCCCCAACCTATTACCCTAACAAAGATAACTTTTATTTGCACACTGAGAAACAAAAGGAATTTCAAAACTAACGAAAACCATACCTCTAGCTACCTAACACCCACACCATTTGCAGCTCATATTCAAAATGAGCAATGAGCAAGGAACGAGTGTGCGAGTACTCATTGCACAAATGTTGCTCCCTAAACGATTGTAGTAATATGTACAAATATACAAATTAAACTATTGTATGAGAATACATGGATAAATGGATGAAAATATTAATACGTAAATTCACAAACATTTTATATGGTAAACGGCAATGAAAAAAACTATAATATTGAAATTAGATTAGCAGCGTACAGGCCTCCTTGCTTTGTTGTTGATGATGAGTTAAATAATTATCGTAGAAATCGTTTTTTTTTTCTTTTTAGACTTTTGAACCACTATATATTTAGTTTATTGAAAAACAAAATGTAAAGAAACCAAAATAACATTTGGCCAATATATCACTTGCAAAGCAAGCTTGCATTCATTATGCTACTACATCATACATCATATTTCTGCACAAGTGTACGGACGTGTTTTTTTTTATCAGCTCCGTAACTTCACTTAAAGTCTAAGAAAACGTATATATTAAACTTAATATTTAAACTTATACATCGACTGTAGCGGGTGTATAGCCACTTAAGTTGGCAATAAACAAATATAATAATAAATAAAAAGTAAAAAAAAAATAAAGTAAAAAATAAACAGAGAAACGAAAACGTTAAGCAAAAAGTGAACCGGCGATGTAATGAGTGATCAACGCTCAAATTAGAAAGAGCGTCGGCATTCAGTCGCGTCGACAGAGAGAAATGCTTATTTCACTGTTGTTGCGAGTAAATCACCACCTAACAGCAGTGCAAAGGCAAGCAGTTCAACTCTAAAGGCGCCAACGCAGACCTTTGCAAAAACAGAAAAAGCAAAGAGTGAAAAACTCTCTTCCCAACAGAAAAACAAACAGCTATGCAGTCAAGCAGCGCAGCAGCAGCAGCAACTCCAGTGCGAGCGAATAATACTGAGCAAGGTGAGACAGCCAAAATGAAAAACGATTAATGCTAAGAAGTATAATACCGTTGGCTCCACTATCGATGCTGATGGTAATGCACTAAAAGGGAACAGATTTGCCCCGTTAAATGAGGAAGAGCCTATAACAGACCCGAAGGGTATTTCCACAGTCGTCAGTACTAAACCTCCACCAATCTACTTGCGGGAGCGCAGCTCCAATTCGTTAGTTACGAACATAGCTAAGATAATAGGTACCAACAATTTTCACATTGTACCTCTTACATAGGCTGCTATATATAGGTCTGGCCTAGGCAACACTAAGGGAATTAAAAAATTCATCTCGGCCAAATAATGGAATTAACTCGTAAACATTTTCATGCGATCATTTTTCACAACTTTCGACGTGGATTATCACGACAAGAGTGCATCGATAAACTATAATCTTTGTATGGCTATGAAGCACCATCCTATAGCACTGCGAAAAACTGGTACAACAAATTCAATCGTGGCCGACGCTCGCTCAAAGACGAATTCCGGGAAGGTCGTCCAAAAACAGCCGTTGTGCCAGAAAACATCAATGCCGTACGTGAACTGATAATGCAAGACCGTCATGTAACATACCTTCAGATAGAGGCATGCCTATGCAATTCTTCGATATTGCATGAACACCTGGCCGTAAACAAGGTTTGTTCTCGTTGGATCCCACACAATTTGACAATCGCTCAAAAAAAGGCTCGTGTGGATTGGTGTAAAGAAATGATGAAAAAATACGATAGCGGTGCTTCAAAAGACGTTTGTAAGATCGTCACAGGTGACGAATTATGGATCTATACGTATGAGCCCGAAACAAAACAGCAATCGACCGTGTGGGTCTTCCAAGACGAACCAAATCCAACGAAAGTTGTTCGTGAAAGAAGCACTTCGAAGCAAAGGGTCGCCTTTTTCTTCGGCAAAACTGGTCATGTGGCGATTGTTCCACTTGAGCAACGTAGGCCGGTCATTTCCTAGTGGTACACCACCATTTGTTTGCCTGAAGTCTTCGGAGAAATTCGAAAAACGAACAAGACCAGACGAATCATTGTGCACCATGACAATGCGAGCTCTTACACATCGGCTCAAACCAGCGGCTTTTTCACCGGCCAAAACGTCGAATTGATGGGTCATCCGCCGTACAGCCCTGACTTGGCACCCAGTGACTTCTTTTTATTCCCACACATCAAGAAAATAATCCGTAGTCAACGATTTTCGTCGCCAGAAGATGCTGTTGAAGCATTCAAAAACCATGTTTGAGCGCATGCAAAAGTGTATAAATCTGGATGGAGAATATTTCGAAAAACAATAAAACCATTTTCGTTGATAAATATTCGTGTTTTCATTATTTGGCCAGACATATATATATTGTAGCAGCCTACGTATAAAAGGAAACATAGACGAGACAAAAATACAAGTACATAGTGAAAAAGACTTTCGTGAAGTCGTTGTGTTTCTTTCTGCAAACAACAAGAATTATTACTCTTACCAGTTGAAGAGTGCGAAAGGCCTGATTGTTGTAATTAATGGGATTGAAGCCACTGTTGACTCAGGTGACATAAAAGAAGCTCTAGAGGAGCAAAGGTTTGAAATAAGAGCGGTCGTTAATATAATTAACAGAAATAAAATACCGCAGCACTGTTTAAAGTGTTCTTATCGCCAAGCTTAGCTCAACTTAAGAAAAACGAAACACATCCAATTTATGGTTTAAAATACCTTTTACACCGAAGAATCACGGTGGAAGAAGCGCTTAAGCGTAATGGTCCCGTGCAATGCACAAACTGTCAGGAATTTGGTCACACAAAATCTTATTGTACTTTACGTACCGTTTGCGTAGCATATGGTGATCTTCACCATTCTACCAAATGCCCCTTGAATAAAACGGATGCAACACAAAAAAAGTGGAGCAACTGCGGTGGTAATCACACCGCTAATTATAGAGGTTGTCCGGTTTACAAAGATTTAAAATCTAAACTTTCTCAGGGTATACAAGCCAAACGGAACCAACTCCCATATACTACTTCCATTCCGAGCCTTTCCAACATACCCAGCTCAAATATTGGTGAAGTGTCCTATGCCAACGTAGTAAAAGCCAATGTAAAGGCCCCACCAGTCACCCCATCCAGTACTGGAGTTGAGACCATGATTCTTAATCTAACCCAGTGCATGACACAATTTATGTCAACCATGCAAAGTATGGTTCAAGACCTAATAAAGGCGCCAAACCAAATGCTCCAAATCCTGTTGACCAAAAAATGAGTGAACTCAGGATTTGCTTATGGAATGCTAATGGTGTAAACCATCATAAATTAGCACTCAAATTATTTTTACAGACCCACGAAATTGATGTTTTGCTTATATCTGAAACACATCTCACCCAGAAGTATAATTTTTACATCCCTGGGCTTAAGCTGTACAACACTAATCACCCAGATGGCAAAGCACATGGTGGCACAGCTATACTCATAAGGAACCGTTTAAAGCATAACTTTCTTAATTCCTTTTCAACAAATTGGTTGCAGTCAACCTCAATCACCCTTAAAATAGGGGGGTTGACCTTACTTTAGCTGCAATTTACTGTCCGCCACGTTTCGTAATAACAGAAAAACAATTTAGCGACTTTTTTATGACTCTAGGAGATAGGTTCCTAGCTGGAGGTGATTACAATGCGAAGCATACTCATTGGGGATCGAGGCTAATTAACCCGAAAGGTCGTCAGTTATATAACACGATCATAAGTACAAAAAATAGTTACGATCTTATGTCCCCAAGACAACCAACTTACTGGCCTACGGACTCAAGGAAGTTACCTGACCTGATTGACTTTGCAGTCACTAAAAACGTAGACAGGAGTTTAGTATTTGCTGAAACCTGTACTGACTTATCTTCTGATCATTCCTCAATAATCATTAAGTTGAACGAACAACCAATTGAAAGTGAGCATTCTTTTCGACTTACTACATCAAGAACTAACTGGCTTAAATATAAAAAATACATTAGCAGTCATATACAGACCAATCCGCAAATAGATAGACGAACTGACCTTGAAAATGAGTTACTTGTATTTAACAGTATACTAGCAACAGCAGCAACTATAGCCACACCAGAGCAGAATATAAAAGCAAAGGTATTGATAACTAATAGTGGAATAGAATTATTGGTCCGAAATAAGCGACGTTTGCGTCGGGAATGGCAAGCCTGCCGATCTCCCGATGCAAAAAATCGTCTTAAGGTGGCAGAAAACAAACTAAAAAAAGCATTAGTATACGAAAAAGAAAGAAATATCAAACATCTTATAACGTCTTTGTCTCCCAACGTTTCTACTAAAAAATTTCTATGGAAAGCTAGCAAAAACCTTAAGCCGCCAGTAAGCACTGAAGTACCGTTGAGAATGCGTAATGAGTTCATGGGCAAGAACGGATGAAGAAAAGGCGTCTTGTTTCGCAGAGCACCTCAGCACAGTATTTCAACCAAATACTGCTACATACAGTGCACCTTTGTCACCGAACCGTTCTGCTCCTAGATACACTGTTACATGCGGAGCATCTGTGTCTGAACTAAAAAACACTATTGCCGCCTTAAATCCAAAAAAATCTCCAGGAGACGATCCTATCTGACCAAAAATGCTGAAAGAATTGTCAAGCATTGCTCTCGTTTTTCTTGCAAAGCTTTTCAGTGCCATTTTGATGCTAGGATATTATCCACAAATCTGGAAAAAGTTGCAGATAATTATGATAGCTAAATCAGGTAAAGACGCAACCCTGCCGTCATCATATACTAGACCAATCAGCCTGTTGCCTTGCCTATCAAAACTTTTCGAAAAAGTGCTGCTATCAAAAATTACTCCTTTTCTCCATCAAAATGATATCATTCCTACACATCAATTTGGTTTTCGGAAAAACACGGCACAATTGAACAAGTAAATCGTATAACAAACGAAATAAGGAAAGCTTTCGAAATGCGAGAGTATTGCTCGGCTGTTTTTCGTGATGTGGCACAAGCATTTGATAAAGTGTGGTATGATGGCCTCATTCATAAAATTAAAAAATCATTACCTAACATGTTCCACAATACCCTTGAATCCTACTTAACCAACAGGCGATTCACAGTAAAAGTAAATGATTACATAACAGAAGAGTGTCCGATTACGGCAGGTGTTCCGCAGGGTAGTGTTCTTGGACCAATATTGTACATACTGTTTACCGCAGATATCCCTACAAGTGACGAAGTAATTACGTCAACATTTGCGGATGATACTGCTATACTAAGTCGACATAAATGTCCCATTACAGCCACAAAAGTGTTACAGCAGCATCTTAAACAAATTGAAGAATGGCTAGCGAAATGGCGCATAAAAATTAATGAAATCAATTGCAAACACATAACTTTTACATTAAGGCCAAAAACGTGTCCTACTGTTAAGCTCAACAATGTATCAATACCGCAAGCTGACGAAATTACATACCTCGGAATCCACTTGGACAGGCGCTTAACCTGGAGACGACACATTGAAGCCAAAGAGCTGCAGCTTAAACTCAAATCTGCCAGTTTACATTGGCTTTTAAACAAGAAGTCTGGACTAAGCCTTAGCAACAAAGTCCTCTTATACCTATAATGCAACAATAAAACCGATATGGATGTATGGGATCCAGTTATGGGGCACAGCTTGCGCGACGAATATAGATATAATTCAAAGATTCCTATCGAAAACGTTAAGAGTAATAACGGGCGTACCATGGTACATGCGTAATGAAAATATTCCTAGAGATCTAAATATACCTACCGTGAAGGAAGAAATTGAAATCGCAGCAAAAAAATTCTTAACAAAACTGCGTAACCATCCGAACCCTTTGGCTAACACCTTGGCCTATGCAACAAGTCAAACCCGCCTACGGAGATGAGACAAAGCAGCCTTCTAAAGAGCAACGTCAAGCCAGCAGCCCATTCCTACTAATGGGCTTTATGTTTTAATTTAGTTTATCACTTATTGTTAGGCTTCCGAAGTCGAAGTAGATTCAATAAATAAATATTAATGTTTCAAAAAAAAAAAAAAAAATATGCTACTTAACATATTATATGTTGAAATTACAAGGACACATTTGTAGAATTTTTGAATTTGTTATTGAAAAATTTGCATGAGCATACTCATGTACGTTATATAAAAAGTAACAAAGTGCGAAGTGTTATGTATTGTTGTATGTAAATAAATTTCACTACATGTAAATGTATAATCCCTCCTCTGTGGAAAACCCTGAAGTAATGCAAAAATTCCTCTGCCATTTTAGCTACATTAAAGCATTTTGTTGTCATGGCTTCGAACACACCACTGCATTTACTTTGCATATTACTACTTGGCTGCACAATGACGGAGAAAGTGCAGTCAAGAAAAAAGTGTCTTCCACCAGCTCTTTTTATTTATATACGTGTAAGTAATTAGACTGCGCAGCGGAAATGAAAACGGAAAGTGCTGCGAAAATGTTAATGCATATAATTAATCATCATTGTAGTTATACCAGAGATTATGCATTTGTGTGCACTAATTGCGAACTTTTTACGTATATTTCAGTTACACATTATACTAATGACATTTCGATAAAAGAAAATTAACAAAACAAAGGAAATAGTATCGATTATTCCGATACGGTGTCTGATGTAAAAACCTAATTCTTATTGCGCCTTTTTTATTTAAAACAGTACAAAATTTTAAACTTAGATTGCTTTATTTATATAAGTTAAGAAAAACGTAACGAACGTAATAGAGAATTGGCTTTGAAGTTTCTATCCCTCTTAATGATATCAATATTGAACTCAATCTCGTACAGAATATTAATCTGATATTACTACGAAAAAAAACTTTCTTTTTGTAACTATGACCTTTGTTGGAGTCGATGGAAGAGTTGCCGTTATGAGGACAGCTGTGGACCCCTGAACTCTGTGTAGATTGGTCCCAAAAGTTGGTAAATGATGATTCTATAGAAAGGATGGCGCAATTATTTGCAATAACCACATGACAGGCGTTTAGTGCAGTGTTTTCATTGACCTTATATTGAGCTGATATATTTCAGTTCTGTAGAGAGGTGAGGTAGTTTTAAATTATTTCAGGCCATATTTCTAACAAATAAAGTATTTACACATGTGAAATTTAATATATAAACCTAAAATATATTATATCATAATAAACACCCAACCCAATATGCATATCAAACTAGAGAAATAAAATTCATTTAAAATCATATTTAACAATACATGAATCAACAACACCATTAGCAAATAACGACACAACTAATGAAAAGAAAAACAAAAACTTACTCATCAATACCCTCATTCAGCTTAATCTCAATTTGGTGGCACACTTCATTGCAAAGTATGATATTAAAATAATGTTCAGTATCAAGGTAATGCTGATAAACCTTTAATTAGCGAAAGCTAGGATTGCACTTTTTTTATTATATTTACTACCTGCTACCTCTACTTTACATATGCAAATTGGGTACTATGGTAAACGATACTTCTCCAAAAACTTATTATGTTGGCTATATATCAGTTTTTAGGCAAAAAGTGCAAATTAAATGCGATTCACTTTCACTAAAGGTAATTGGGGAATTGTAAACCTGAATTACTCTTTTTCACAATATGTGTTTTTTAAATATACATTTTACAAAATTTTACCATATTCCATTTGGTTTTATTATTTCCTTATTTTATTTATTTTTAATTTATTTTATTTTACCTGCCTTATTTTCTTTATGTTATTCTAGTTTATTCTATTTTATTTAAATTCCCTTAAGTTTATTGGTTTATATTTTATAATATTTCATTTTATATTAGTTAATTTAATTTAATGTTGATTCACATTTTTATTCAACTTTATTTTTTTATATTTTGTTTTCTTAAACTTCAATTTAATTTTTTTGTGTTTTATTTCAATTTAGTTCACTTTTTTATACTTTATTTTATTTTATTAATTTTTTTATTTCATTTCATATTAATTAATTTAATTTAAGTTCGTTTAATTATTATTATTTTTTATTTTATTATGTTTTATTTTCAAGTATTCTATTTTATTTTATTTAATATTATCTTAGTTAATTTTATTTTATTTAGTCTTATTAATAAAAATTTTTTCATTATATTTTATGACATTTTATTTTACTCTACTTTAATGTTTTTCAAAGTATTTTGTTTAACTTAATTTTAGTTTTCTTTTTTATTTTATGGTATTTTATTTCACTTCATTTATTTTTTTTTACTTTGTTTTTCTTTATTTAATTTTATTTATTCTAATTTTATTTATGTTTATCTAATCTTATTAAATAATTAATTTCATTTGAGTTAATTATATTGCTTATTATAAGTATTTTTTCAATTTTTATTAATTTATTATGAATTACAATAATTAATTCATTTGTTTAAATTTTTATTCGATTATGCTTTTTTTGAAGTTATTTTCTTTTACTGTATTTTGTTTTTATGATTTAAATTTTTTAATTAAATTTTATTATTTTTCGTTTATTTTACTATTTTACGTTTATTTAATTTAGACTGAATTTTTTTATTGCCTTTTATTACATTGTATATAATTTTTTTTTTGTTTCTTTTGTTTATTCAAAATTATTTTATTTGTATAATATTATTTTTTTATTTAATTTTTTTTATATTGTATTATTTAATTTTATTTAGTTTTTTGTTTGCTTTCCTTAAAGTTTATGAATGAATTGCGTCTGTTTTAGACGGCGCATATTTACATATCTTCTAAAAAACATGCAACCACACAATTGCAGCCCTCATTACCCGCTCTTGTTGCCCTCTTCTTTCGGTTTGTTGGTTATAATTTTGAACTTCCTGCAACACTCATCCTTATTCACTTAATTGCTTCTGAACTCATTTCCGTTTTACTTACATTTGCAATAATTCTGCGGAAAGCATTTATTTTATTTTTATACAGTTTTAATTACCTAACAGTGAGCGGAAGCGTTTATTTAAATATTTTTTCGTATATGTATGTATATTTAACTATTTATATTGTTTTCTAATAAACTTTTATATTTTCAAATTAGAGTGAGGAAACCTTGAAACTAAATTATCGTGTTACTAATTGTGTGTAGTTTTGGTCAGGCTTTTTTATATCTGGTACTATAAATGAGTTACACAAAAAAATTCTTAGCGAAATTTAAAAGTTTGTCATGTAGTATGAGCAACATTTAGCCAACAGGTGGAAAAAAGAAAAAAAGAAAAAAAGAAAAAAAGTTAAAATTAAATAAAAAACTGTTTCTAGTCTAATAACGCTTTAGATAAGCATTCAATATGAAATACATTAAAATTTTTTAAAACTTTAAAAGGATTTTTGTTAACGCTTTTGTCAAAACACTCGGTATTGAATGGCGCCAAAACTGAATAAAAATTCTGATTGAAAAAAGTGCCCGTAGATAGGTGGCATCTTGTGTACCACTTTCATTTTGTGTGTATCGGATGCGCTTTTACCATGCACTTTTCTATTGTAAGATATGGTCCAGAAGAGTAGTCATACGAATTTGATCGTCAACTTTTCCTATAAGAATTCTGCATGTTACCCCATCAGAATATGGTGTGGCAAAATCATTATACCCTGTAGAAACCATATATGGTAAGCAACTTCAACCATGGTCAGACATGCAGCGAAACGATTAACGGTTCTGAAACGTCTGAAATTTTTGTCGTTAAAATAGCTACTAGTTAACAGCAAATAATTATATATATTATAAATATAATTAAAAAGATACAAAAGTTGTCTCGTTGGCGGGAAATTTGTCTAACTAAACCAAAACATGTTTGCTTTAACAGTCAAATTTTGCAACTGTCAAAATACAGCCCTGTATTTTTGAAATCACGAAATGAATAACCCCCTATAATACATATAATTTCTATTTATCTCTGAGACATTCTCTTAATGTACCAATTTAAATATTTCAAACCATTTTTAAGAAACTCTTAAAAAATATTTTAAAAATAGTTGTCTGTAAGCTTATTACAGGGCACCAGAAAACGTGAACACATAACCTTAAAAGGAATGCCAGACAATTACTTCATTTCCATTTGCGCCATCATCGAACATAAATTAGAGAACAGTTCTCTGCCCTAAAGATCTTCTTGGTTTCATATTAAATGTACCTATGTGCTAATGATGAGTGAGTTAGATCACAGCCGAGCATATACATAAGACTCACTGATTTGTGAAGAAACCATTTATAATTGTTTATATAACATGTTTATTTCATTGCATGAATAGCTTTAGCATATTTACTAAACATTTCTTGCACTTGTCATTTTCCAAATTCTTTGTTTTTTTTCTTGGTCTGCGTTTTATTTCCTTTCAGCAGGTTGCTTTATGATTTTTAAATAGAAAAATGAGAAACTTTTTGTAATTTAAAAATGAGATTAGAAATTTTCTTGCGAAAAATATGCACGCTATCGTTTGACGTGCAGCTGTGTCCTTAACCGTCACGGTATGCACAAACAAACACGCTAATATCCTTGAAATCACCACACTGTCTCATGTAACTACAAGCGTAAGAAATGTTTTCGTTGTTTTCAATCCGTTTAAATGAATATTTATGTAAATCTGTCTACAAAGATTTGAATCGATACATTAGTTTACGCGTGTATGAATGTTCTTCGATATCATTTGGTACATGGTTGTTTGAGTTTGCTTTTTATAGAAAGGAAAATTGGACTCATTCGATTTGTGTATCTTCAATCATGACAGTGAGAACTTCAGTACTAACGACAAACAAAAATAGTTTTATGAGACAAATTACGAAAATCATGATTAAAAAAGAATAAAATAATGAAACTTAAAAATTTGAATAGCATTTTTTTAAACCTTATGAGACGATGTTGTTCTGATGTTCTTCTCAAAAATAGTTATGCTATTCGGAAGGCCAAGGTTAGAGTCCTGGTTCTACCAACATCCAAAAATTACAGAAAATAAATTAAATAAAAAATGAAGATAAATTTTCTAATTGCGGTCGCCCCTCGGCAGAGAATGTCAACCTTTCTGAGTATATTTATGACATGAAAAAAACCATCAGGCGTTCGAAGGCGGCTTAGTATAAACTGTAGGTCCCTCCACGGTGGTTAAACGAATGTACTCTATTACTATATAGTACGAAGAACAACAGCCGATTCGACTCGCCATGCCGTTGTTTTCGAGGTTTTCCATGTATTCGTACATGTCGTACACTAAAACAAAAAAACTTGTCATCTAAAAAATTTTCAAAATATTTTTTTTCAGAAATTTGTTCTCGAAACCCATCTCCGAGAAAAATCCTTTTAAATCACAGTCTTCGTTAACTGGGAAAATACCGTTTTCATTTTGTTCGCCCCGCTTGAACAGCGTCAACTGTTTTCTATCTTCTATACCTATGACTTATTTTATTTGCAACGTTTTTTGATTCATATGAACTAATTTCATTCGATCTCTTGAATGGTCCAGAAAATAGTCTAAATCTGAAAAATTAATTTCATGGGAAAAGAGTAATCATGAAATATGGAACAATAGGCTTTACGAAATATACGCCGCCATTGGCATAGTTGAGCGGATTAGGAAACAGATGTAGCTGATATGGCTACTACGTGTTATGTATGGACGAAATTACGCCAGCTTAAAAAGTTTCCGGCACAGCATCCGTTGGTAAAACAGAGAAAGTCGAGACCATCTCTCCGTTGAAGAGTTCAGAGTGAGAAGAGTCTACCTTCACGTGGCTGATCTGGGAGAAGAAGAAACGACTTACGTGCTATTGTTGATGCGGTTATAATCACGCAAGCGATGCCTACGTCAATAAAGGAGAAGAAGAAGCTTAAGCGTAAATTACAATTACACACAAAAACTTATAAATGTTCATAAATTTATGCAAGTGGAAACATTTGAGAGGATAAATGAAGCTTAATTCAGTTGCAACAACAACAACACTAGCATCCGTGACGGCCGTGGTCAATCGAGATATGTGTCTTCGGTAAACGATTAGAAAGCTAAGGGAATGAATATGAGTAAAAATGAGTATCACCTACATATATAATAAAAGTTACTGCATGATAATAAACATAAATATATATATTTGTGTGTAATAACGATATCTCTAGTTTCACGATGTATGTACACACTTACATAAACCAATAAATATTTATATTAAGTGGGCAAACAAGCGAAGGAATTAATCATGCCCATCATGAGCTTAGAACAATATAAACTAACGAATTGTAACTAATTTGGCGAGATTTAGCGACCATAATGCGCGCATAATCACAAACTCAACCTTCGCGCATAATCTATACTTGCATAATTACCTACTTCTGGTATGAAGAATTTTGGTATTAGTGTTTTTGAACCTTTGCTTTTGTCAGTGCATAGCTTTGATAAATTTATGGTAATTAATTTGTATCTTCTCATAAATTAATAAATGCAATATACCATAAATCTCAGCTATGGTAAACTGAGTTGTGGTAAAACCGGCAAACCAAAGATTTAAAACTTGCTTATATTTATGATTGCTTAATAAATTGTTTAGACAATATATATAAATTTGTTAAAAATGTTATTTTGGGGTTCCAAACCTCAACATTTTAATTATTAATAACTCCAAAATGAAAGTTTCTGTTTAGTAGTATGCTTCTGGTAAAATTGCGTAGCCTCACTGATCTAATTTGATATTAGTCCTGTGTCATTAGAAGTCGTTTTGCGATATTACGAAAGGCACTGAGAATGATGTGGTGGCATTAACATAAATTAATTTCCATACTTATGATTCCGATGCAAATTAAAAAAAACAAAACGGAATAAAAGAAAGCTGTGTGGGAAATCAAAAACTCTTAACAGCAATATCCAACTAAGGCTTTTATAAATATATTTTACGCAACTTGATTTTTCTTGATATGAAATCCATATTTTTTCCAACATAAACATTATTTTTGCTGTCTATTTCGACCCACAAAGCCCACATGTGTCATGCTAATTGCAAATCTTTACGCTGTGCTGGTTGTTCAGTTAACCGAGTGCTGGCTTTTTGAGCTCATTCAATTCTCCAAAATTTTGCTGCCTCAATTGCTTTGGCATTGTCGCCCGAAACCGTTTTCAATATGCAGTTGTAGCAGTGGTTGTGCTTACACCAACCCTATCATGCGTATATCCATATATACAAACGTATGTATGTATATACAATGAAATAAAAAAAAAACGGGAGTCAATTTCTCTATTCAAGGCAATTATTTTTTGGTGCGAATGTTTGTAAATGGTCTTTGGAAGCTGCCGTTCACATATGGTGATAATTCGAATTTGATAGGCAAACAAAATTTTTTCAAAATCAAATTGCCAATTTGTTTAAGCAATTTTCCGATTGCGTTAGTATTCAGTCATTCAAGTCAACCTTAAAGTATTCACTCTAACGACCAACATTTTTTGTTTATTAAAACAGCTTTACAACTGTGACACACTTTCCCATTTTACTATATGGTAAGTCAAAAAAATAAAAATAAACGGTAATAACTTGGCAGCCAACGGCTTATCCCACTTTCTCTTTTTAATTATATTGAATTTAAACAACATAAAATACCTTTGATTAAGTGATACCTCATAATAAATATTTGAACTATTTATATATAATTTATTTGAACTTAATGAGCTGTTTGGAGCATATTTAATACCAACTTGGTAAAATCTCTCAGCTTTGGGACGCATCTAATAAAGCGAAATTCCTGTACTTCTCTCCAAATTTGATCCACATTTTTTAATATCATTCCGCAAGTTCTCCTTTGGATTTAGATCGAGAGTTTAAGTTGGTTATTCACTGACCGCAGGCAGTTTACTTCAAAAGCCATACTAAGTTAGTTTTAATCTATGTATATTCCCTATGAACCGACTTCCATTATTGGACTAATCTAAAATCCACTATAGGCTATTTAAAATCTGTATTTTTTTTAGTTGCTGAAACTATTTTCCTTGTGTTCTTATTATATCGTTTTCTCATTGTATTTTATGGAGCACCATAATAGCATTCCATACATTCGTATGAATTTTTACCAAATAACCAATTTCGGCTGGCGGTTTTAAATATGAGGTGCTGGATTTTTAGCAGAAATATGGCTCTTTCAGGTCTGTCGCCTATTTAGTCTTAATTTTCGAAAAAATAACCGCACGAATTAATGTATACACCCAATATATAAACTTCTTAAGTGCTAGAACATTATACTTAAATTTTCATGTAAAACTTCTTATTAGGATTAAATATCCCACAGCTCGGACTCCTTGAACCCATGGTCCACTTCCGAGAAAGAAAAGATTATTTTAAAATTAGGTCCACTTTCTAGAAATAAAAGTATTTAAAGTAATTCGAACCCTAAGTAAGATTTTTCCTATACATTGACTCCATTTCTACTTCTCAAATAAATAATTCATATTAAGCTAAACTTCCATCTTGCACAATCCCGCCCAGGAGAAGGCGAAGTTAGTCTATGTCGTCGAGGCCATTCAACCGGAAGTTCAGCAAACGATTTCTTATTCAGTCGAATTTTTTCCAGCGGAAGAATGACTTAGGTAAGTTGGCTTCACTGCGTATTCAAAGAGGTGACTATTGTGGTGTGGTTCCTATGGTAAAATTCTACAATATTGCTTATACAGCATAAAATCATTCTCTTTAATTGGGAACTTAAAAGTTTCTTTGTATAAATGCACTATGCAGCTTCTACTGCAGTCCTCTAGGCGGTTGCTTGCTAAGCTAGTAATTTCTTCGTCTTAGCCCCGCTAGTCTCCGGCGTCCAAATCGTAACGAATATCTGACCGACAGATTGCCTTGTAAGATGCAAACAAAGTTTATCACATCCTCACGTGCTTCTGGCTTACAAAGTGATGATTTTGTTACAGTTTTGTACTTAGAGAGCTTTAAAATATACAAATTAAGCAAAAAATGGGGATAGGATGCCAACCTGAAAAACTCCTAGCTTAATTTTTCGGAGTTTTGAATGTTGCAAGTGTCAGTAGCGGAGGAATAAACAGTGACAACATCTCATAAATCAGCGTTAATTGTTTTCGAAAGAAAAGTTTTGGGTAAGACTTATGGTCCTCTAAGAGTTGAGAGCGTTGAATACTACAGCAGATGGAATGATGAGCTGTATGATATATGTGACGACATTGACATAGTTCATTGAATCAAAAAACAGCTGCTGCGCTGGCTAGGTCAAGTCGTCCGGAGGATTGAGGATTTTCGTTTGTAATTCTTCGTCCTCTGGAACTTGATATTTTACCATCAGCAGGCTTATTTCGTCAGGATCAGTGGAAAATCTCAGGGTTTCAATGAAGGTACCCTGATACCCACATATATACATTCTTTTTAAGCCACAATATATGGACAGTGGCAAAAAATAATTTTTCTATACCATGTTCGTACTCAAGGTGGAGAAGATGAGATGAGCTGGTAAATGTGAAGTGGCAAGGTCGAAACTTTAGGCATGCAAGCAGAAGAAAATTTTTAAGCAAACAACATTCCACAGGTGATACACTTTGTTTCAGCTTTTAAAATATTTGCTAATAATATTCAGTCTTTCTGCCATTAACATCTTACGCTTCCTGAACGAAGTCATCGGCATAATAAAGGCCAACGACAAAATCGACATGCATGTATGTATATGTATGAAATTAAAAATATTTTTGACTATAAAATACTTTCGTGACAAAATAAATGAAATATTTATATGAAAGCTGTTATTTCTTTGAGCAAAAATGCTTTTCATGTTGGAATTTTGCTATTCATATTCTACAGAAAGTATGTGTTGCATACAGGTAACCAAATATGTACAGTTTTTGTGCATAAGTTATGAAATTTGAAGGAAAAATGATAGTTTTAGGTTGCTGCATAATCAGTTTGCTATGTTAGATGAATAAAAAGAACTTTGAACAGATACCTGAAACTTGTTTTCCTGCTGAGAGTATTTCTCTAACTATCTTTCAGTCTGGTCCACCATAGAATTAGTGAAAAGTTTTAGTTTGCAAGGTATGGATTCGAAATTAGTTGGTTGCCGTTAAGAATCTTTCTATCAATTGATGTATTAACAAGTTTTAGGAATTTGGCAAAGTATTTGTACATATACACACACATACACAAGGTTGGTTAAAATGGTTGCCTGGCATCACTTCACTTAGGCCACCCAACGGGCTTAATTTGATTCTAATGACCCCCGCCTGCTATTTTTGAAGTTCTCAAAACTGATCAGTCGCCATATCTTAGCTCCTGCTATTTCCCTCAACCTCTCTGCATTCCTGTCCAATCGAATATGTTCTGTAAGCAAACCTATAACAGTAGATATTTTATTTTTTTAAGACCACGTGACCTTCTTCTGTTCTATTCTGGCCACATGGTTTGACCACATAACATGCATTGAGACTACTCCATCTTGAGCTAGCATCTTCAATGAATCTGTCTCCTATATCGAGGTTACAAGTACAGAGCGGAATCCCCAAACTCTACCATGTTGGCAAAAGTGGAAGGAAAGTTCTATTCCTTGCAAGCTCGTCATTACCATATCTTTAACCGATATGTTACGTTAGGTTATCTGCGGTTTCTATGGTTTTCGACATTACTGTTATAGATTCCAGGGCTCTTAATGCGACCTGGATATTCGAAAATATATGAATCACTGAGCTGAGAAAAACAGTCTGATGTACCATATTGCCACTAATTCTACCTGAAAAACACTACAGTGATCAGGTAACCTAGAGGAGTTTCAGCGCCAGCTAGCCTGTAATCTAGTTTTGACCTATCCGTATAAAAAAGAATCGATTCGATGCTTGTTGTTATTATCCTATACCATTGGTTTTGCTCGGGATAAATAGCTTGAAGTCTGAAGTCAGTGTAGTTAGTAGTGCTTCATTATTATTCATTCATACACCTTTTGTAGTCCTATCGCGGAGCAAATAGATTATGCAGTCCCATAATTCAATAGGGAGTAGATCTAAGAGAGCATTCATAGTCTCACTTGGTGTTGTGTGAAATGTTCCGCTAATACACAGGAACGTTGTCATCGGCACTCTATCGAACTTAGAGATGGTTAATTTTTTAACCAGTGCTATCCACCAAACTACATCTTCATGAAGAAATTTAGACCTAACAGCTGAATTATAAACCCTCGGCACCTATCCACAGTATACACTTTCGGTTTCTTACAAGACAAGAATGTCCTTAATTTTAAAATGCGCAAATTTGGCAGTCCAGCTGTAAGCCGGGTCGTATTAACGATCATATTAATACTTATCAGAGATTTGTCATGTTCGTAGGCTCTATCGCTGTGTGTACTAACCGAAATGTTCAAAATGTGTTGTGACTGTCATTTTGTATTTATGACAATACACTTGCATGGCTAAAAAACCACAGCATTTCTGTTCTTATTGTGCTGTCCTAAGAGTTTTATCACTAGAAAACATAAACGAGATGGTTTACTTTCCGACCGGCATTCCAGCAAACATCAAAGGCGATAGTTGGCCTAAGCATTCGCACTGATGCCCATACTACTACATACCTACATGAGCCGGAAACAATAGCATTTGCAAGCTGCTATTTAAATAGAAGAACAATATATGTGTTTGGAAATTTCGAGGAAAACTGTTTCTCGTTGGTATACTGTTGTACACTCATTGTTAGTGGTTCAATTAATTAATGCCTGGAGTTAACTGATAGTAAACGAATCTCTGCCTACTCACACTCGGCCAGGGTCTTCGTGTTGTAAGTAAAATATCGAGTAGCAAATAATTTTTTGACAACAAATTCTTCAAGAATTATGGACAAAGAATCGAGCAGGTTGTTGTAAGTCTTATAAAGTATGTGTAATTGAGTTTTGTTGGTTAAATGTCTACCCAGTCGATAGTCAACGCCGTAATAAAAATACAAAAATTCTATAGGTGATACAGGGTCGGTCATTCACCAGTTTGCTTTTTTAACTAGTTAAGGGGAAGCTTGCGGCTTACGAAAATATTCAGTTTGAGCTTAAAGAAAATAGTGAAATATTGAAACTTTAGCACCAAGTTGATGAGTCTTTAACAGCAACTGCATGAACATTACAAAGGTTGTGGCTCCATTTCTGCAGCTACTTTGCCAAACCAGTTCGTTATAGAGCGCCTGGAGGAAAATTTAGAGATCAGATATTGATAACACTCATAGAAACTAAAAATTTCAAGAACAAGTTTGCACAAAGTCTTAGATATAAAGGCTTATAAAGTCCAATTGATCCAAAAACTGAAGTCTCAGTACCATCTGGCGCGATTTCCCTTTGCTCAATAGGCTGAGGACTGATTGGCAGAAAAAATCATTTTTACCAAAAACTCATCTATTCCGATGAAACTAATTTTCACCTCAACTGTTACGTTAACATATTTTGGACTCAGAAATCTTACACGTAGTCATGGAAAAGTGTATACATCATAAACAGCGCACTGCAAAGAGTAAGAGTTTCGTACAGATTATTAAATTTCTGGAGGATGGGTCCATGTGTAGAAAAAAGTTCACGGAAGTGAGAAAAGTTGTTGACTTACCGTTCACCTGGGAGTGCCCAAAAACGATTATTTTACAAATGGTTCATGCAACGGACGACTTCCGGCCTTGGGCATCAGGTCTGAGGTGTCTTCTGGATAGCCAACAAACATCCGTTTGGATGCGAGGTAAGGTGTGAAGGCGAATTCTTCTACGGTTTCGCGTAATACTTGGGACCCGCATAGAAACCCATCAGCCATTCGGAGGCGGCTTGTAATGAGCTTTAGGTGTCTTCATTTGTTGAAAACACATCAAGACGCACGAGTATATCACAAATCGGGCGAGAAGTTCGTCCTAAAGGCGCTTCTGGGGAAATAATGCACCAATAATGCTTTTATGATTCGGTGGAAAAAATATTTTAGTCTCATACTAGTTTAAAATGTAAAAGTATTACTAGTTCAGTTTTGAGATGAAATTTTGAATTTTTAATGATATTAAATGAATGAATAAAATCTTTTTAAATTTTTTATATAATTCTAATCTTAAAATATTCAAAACCTGCATAAAAATATATTATTAAGGGCTAAAATTTCAACAAAAGTCATTACCATTACCCATCGTTTTTGGCTGCTAAGCTATTATTAGAAATTAAAAAATGGTTAATTTCTTAAAATAATAGTTTGGTAATTGGTATCAGTTTGGTATTTTTTCGACCCAAAAACTCACCCATCCATACGAAAAAATAAGGTGCCACTCAATCATCAACATGCAAACAAAAAATATTTACAGAAAAAATAACCAAAAAGAAGAGAAAATTCGCTGAACTGAAACGGTGGTGATAGCCTAAATTTAGTCAAACGGTGTTTGTGTCCTTTTAAACAATCCAACCACAGCCGTTTTTGGCTGCTAAGCTTGTTTTTTGGGATGTTTATTTTCACTATTCTTTGTTTTTTATTATTCCAAAACTGCCACTTTAGCACAGGAACGATTGTTTTCTTCCATATGTACATAGAAATATTTTTCAATATTAAATATTAAATTTTTACTGTCTTAAACGAATGTGTCCGGATGTCTGGATGGACATATAAAAGATTTGCAACGATAGTTACAAAATCTTTACAATAAATTCATTAAGTGGAATAAAATAAAAACTATAAAAAAGTTATCGTCCAAGCAACAAGTCATCTATTATATTTACAACAGATGGCTTGAGCGATCCCTCTCTCGCCTTCTATGAGCGGTATTGGATTGCTCGAAATGGTTTTGGATAGGCGATATTTTATACTTAAAAAGATAACGAGAAAAGTGATTGTTTAATAGTGTTTTTGTTCCTGTAACAATCAAACAAAAAAAATTTGGTTTCGTCGATTACGTTGGGATCATTTTAATGTAAAAGTTGCTTCGGAAGGCCAATTGTCGGAAATATCGACAAAATAATGGAAATCGTAGAGTGTGATCATCATAGGTATGAGCACCGTTTTGAGTGCACTGGATCTAATAGCGCAAAACTTATTTGCAACCCCTTAAAAAAGGGTGATACATAAAAAAAATTCGATCCAAGTGTAACATCATGATCATCTGCGTATCATTGCTGAATCGTAATAAAATCGATCCATTTCTAAAGCGGGTGGTGATTGGTGATGAAAAGGGGATCCTTCACAGTATCGTCGAACGTAAACCGTCGCGACCTACAGTGAGTCAGCACAAACGGTCTCTAAGCCAGCATTGACAACCAGGAAGGTTTCTCTGTTTCTTTGATGGGCTTGACAAGGAATCATCCACTATGAGCTGCTCCTCTGAGGCCTACACGACATTGGGACAACGCCAGACAACACACCGTTAATGGCTCGCCAGAACCTTCCAGAGCTCCGAGAGAACGAATTAACAATTTCGTTACGGAGTACGCCTCTGAAGTCCACTTTCTCTTAGGACAGGACAATAGCGTCAAACATGTGTGATTATAACAAATGCATTTAAAAGCGTACAAATATATGTCCATCATCATGTACTATATTTTTTAAACCATTAGCTGACGTACTTTATCTATATGTATATTTATGTTATGTTGTAATTGCTGCCGTTCTGAGTGTTGAAAATCGTTTCAGAGGTCACAAAGTGTCAATAATAATAATATGTTTTTTGGCATAATAACAGCTCGGATGTAGAAATATAATGTTTTGATGCACCAACTTGCTATTTTCGGATATTCCATTGTTTACAACATAAATAATTTTTCTCCTTTGAAAATTTACAGCTAGGGCGTACTCTGTATCTCCTTAGAAATTTTCATATTATGGCATTCGTTAACATTAGTGATTTGGAAATTTGGAATTTCTACTTGCTTTGTTATTTTAGACGAAAGACTGCAGCAAATACTCAACTGCTGCCACTCTAAAGCTATAAATATATTTCGCTTGTTTTCATCTTCTCCTATGTTTTAGTGTTACTTCTGCATAAAAAATAACATAAATTTCATAGAAATTAAAAAAGTAAACAACAAAATGGCACTGATGAAATTCTTCATGGCAAGACACCCGAAATTCAAGAGAGTAGAAAAAACTTATATAAATTCTTTGCTTATTTAAAAGTAAAAAAGTAAAGAATCGCTGACATCTCAGTAAAAAACCAGTTTCCTTTACATCATGGAAAAAGTCTAAGGAATTAAAGAACTATTTTTTATTCTACTGCACAGTCACTTCACAGAGATTGATTTGATTGGACCTAACAAGTGCTATTTAATACAATGCGGTGCCATCTTCTTATACCTATACTCTTAGCTAGGTAAGCTCTCATTGCACAATGCAAAAAATGCGATTTTTCCATTTCAGCTCAGCTTTTGCCCCGAATAACTCCCTTGCAGTAAGCTTTTAGTTGGAGAGCGAAATGCCAAAAGTAGGTATAATATACCTGTTAGTTAAAATTTGCCGGGTTTTTTCGAAAACACTTAATTTTCAGAGGAACCTCAAAATTTTTTATTCAAAGTATTGACCATTGGTTTCTATACATTTCGCCCATCTTTCAGGCAAATTATGAATACCATTCCAAAAACACTTTTTCTCTTTCGAGGCAAATCATTCGATGAGCCATTTTTCGACTTCTTCTTCATCCCATCGATGCGAAAAGGTGATAGTCAGACGGGGCGAGGTCTGGAGAGTACAGCGGGTGCGATAAAATTTCCCAATTAAGTGTTTTTAATGTGTCTTTCACCAGTTTAGTGGTATGAGACGGCGCGTTGTCATGTTGCAAAATAACTTTGCCATGTCTTCGGGCCCATTCCGACCGTTTTTCGATCAACGCATGATTCAAATTGATCATTTGTTATCGGCAGCGATCCCTGTTCACCGTTTCAACAGGTTTTAACAACTCGTAGTACACCACACCAAACTGGTCCCACCAAGCACAGAGCATTGTCTTACGGCCAAAGCGATTTGGCCTTGCAGTCGAGCCATGATTTTTTTTCGCTTCGGGCTCTCAAAATAAATCCATTTTTTGTCCCCCGTGACAATTCGGTGCAGAAAAGATTTCCTTTCGAATCGTTGAGGCAGCATTTCACAAACGGTTTTTCGATTTTCCATTTGTCTATCGTTCAGCTGGTGTGGCACCCATTTTCCATACTTCTGGATCTTTCCCATGGCTTTTGAACATTGGCAAATTGCTCCTCGAGTCACATGTAATGTTTCGGCCAATTTTTGTTGCGATTGGGTTGGATCAACATGCAACCCCTCGTCTTCGAACTTTTTCGGTGCACCAGGATGTTCATTGTCTGTCAAATCGAAATCCCCACTTTTAAATTGACAAAACCATGTCTCACATGTTCTAATCACTGGAGCATGTTCACCATAAGTTTCTACCAGCAACTGCTGCTTTTTTCTTTTGATGAAATAAGAAAAGCAACGAATGCCGCAAATGCGATTTACTTGGAACGAAATTCGACATATTCACTGAGGTAAACGAATGTGACTTGCGTATTTTGTAGGTTGATGTCAATAGAAAAAAATTACATACATGCCAAATCATAGGAATTTATACATATTGCTAGCGACATCTACTAGTAAAACCGGCACACTTCTACAAACACGCCTGGTAGTTTCTTGCACCCCCAACCTTCATCTCATTATCCTGTGCCCAGACATCAAAAATAGATTCAAAGAGAACTTGCTTAGCCAATTGACTATCCGAAAATATATTCTTACATCCAACTTACTGAGAGAACCTTTAAGGCTATTAGCCTTGTTTATGACCATCAGTTCTACAAAAGTGATCTGTTGCCCTGTTCTAAGTCGAGTAGATAGGGTTATGCCAATAACACTGTGATCTAGTTTTGACCCACCTTAAAAAATAGTGAATCGAGTCTATATATCATAAATTATATCCCTTTTTTTTATCCAGAATATCCCCCTTGTAATTTCTCGTGAAAGTAATGAATATTCTGTTCTCTCTGGTAATATCTAGCTTCTGTAGATGGGATGCACAGTGACCCAGACATATATGTACAATAGATTGCACATTGGTGGTTGCTTTTTCTTTTATGTAGCTATTACACTACCACTTCGCAGATAGGAAATGTATACATAAGTCTCAAACTGCAACTGAATTTCCAGCCAACGGCTTCTTTTCAGGTATACAGGGCGATAGAAGTTGTCCACATCCGTTCAAGGTATGTTGCAGAGTCAGTACCTATACGTAACTTCGTTCCTGAGAACAGAATCAATTATCACAAATTTTCTATTTATTATTTAATTATGAAATATTGCCTGGCACTAATTAACTGCATACGATTACGGGAAACTGAAATTAATAATTTGTCCTCAAAAATCTAAGCCATTTTGATGTTTTTAACCTTACCGTAATAAAGTACATAAGCGCTGTTTAGGATGTTTAGTATTATTTTATGGACGGCGATTGATTTTTAAATTCTTAAGCATTCTCAAATACTACTTTAAATTCTAGGATTCATTTTATTAAGGCACATAATTTAAATTTGAACTTGATACAATTGAAAGTTTTGGTGTCAAAAATTCAAAAATTAATTCCTTAAAACTTTAAAACCATAAATACCAGTCCAGACAACTGCTTTTAACGCCTTAACGAGGTGATGGGCTTGATACACAATTATGTAAAACTTTTGAAATAATTTATTCATCGAAGATCATGCAAGCGCTGCAGTATGGCACACTAAGCTAAAAATAAGTAATAAGCAGCCGATAAGCAGCAACAGGCGGCGGAGACTATAAACAAAGCGATTATACTGGTGAGAAAATCTTCAGAAAATAAAATAAATTATGCAAATTGCAAACTTGCCATCACAAATCATTTTGTTTTTTTATATGATGCTCGGTTTCTTGGCAGAAATTTTAGCAAATAAGCTATGTAACATGACTTTTAGAGGAGGATAATAATGAAAACTACCAAATTAATACGTGTGCACACGAAATAGGGGCGAAACAAAAGATTTGCCTGAGGATTGAAGCAGCAGACCGATTACATACTCGTCTGTCTACTAGAAAATATTGCTAGGCACTTGTTGTTAGCAATAATTTCATGTAATAGGTAGTATGGGAGCTGGATGGTTTTGGATTTTAATAAGTATTTGAAAAGTAGTACACCAATTTGGGTGATATTTGAGCGGACGATCGCTTCTAAAAAATGAATTTTCTCTGTCCTTGATTCAATCTTTGAGCCATTCTTCGATTTCAGCAAGAGGCCGGTATCTTTCGAAATTGCCAGTAGGTGCAAGGAGCAAAATCTGGAAAATATGGCGGCTAAGACCTCCCACTCCAACGTTTCCATTTAGGTTTTGACCGTAGCAGCTTCGTGGACCGGCCGCTGTCATGTTGCAATCACCTTGTTTGAATCTCAATGCTTTCGCCTTCTTTATCCAGTAAACCCTCCAATTCGTCATCTTCAAACTTTTTGGGTTGGCCAAGAATGACGCTAAAATCACCACTTCAGAAACATCGAAACCTCACTCTGCATGATTTTTCTATGGGTCTATGGGCCCCAGCTGCTCTTTTCTTCCAATTAAAATAGAAAATCAAAACTTCCCGCAAAATATGTTTATTGAACACAAAACCGGGAATTTTTGAGGAAACAGACGCTGATATACGTGTACACATATTATTGTTGACAGATGTGAAACCTTTCTAATGAAATAGGCTATCGTTTCCGAAGTCAACCACAACTTGCTGATGGTTCCAATTTTTGAGGACAAACCGACAATATATATTATAACCCCATTAATAAAAAACCTAACTTGCACATTTTATGTAATGACCATGTTTGAAGAGCCTCCGAAACGTAGCTGGTGCAGCGTTTTAATCTTGTTGGCTTTGTATTTACTGTAGCTTGATATTTGCCTAAATTAGCTACCAAACCAAACATGTTTTCTTTTAATTAAAAGCCAGGTGTTTATGAAAATGCATAGTTTTACAACCGCGCTACATAAATGGAGATTCAAACGTGGCCTCGTTTCGTGCTTCAAGAGGAGATCATGGTGCCCATAATCGTCCAACTACTCAAGCAATTGGTGAAATTTTAAAGACTTTTGAAGAGAATAGATCGGGTAAGTTATTTTTGCTCGCTCTTCCTCAAATCCAGCTCACATAATAATTTAAGCCAGCTGACCGTTTGCAACGCCGTACCTACGTCGATTGGGTGCTTGAACAACGAGCAGTGGACGGAAATTATTCGAACAAAACTTTTTTCAGCGACGGGGCACATTTCTCACTCGCGGCATATGTAAATTAAAAAAAAAAATTTCGCACTTGGAGCTTCGAGAATCCTCAACTAATTGAAGAGAGGCAATCACATCCAAAAAAACTTATTGTCTTATGCGCTCTGTGGTCTGGAACCGGAAGTGGGATTGGACCATACTTAAAAAATGGCAACGGCGAAACTGTCACTGTCTATTCGAAATATTTTGGTCGTACGATAACTGACTTTTTTAGCCAACACGACTTTAGCGAGAGAAATTCGTGCGATTTGGCACCGTTGGACATTTTTTGTGGGGCTACTCGAAAGTGGTAGTGTGTCGCATATAATGCTCAGGATAAAACTTTATAAAAGATAAGGAATTTCATAAAATAAATGATTTTGAATTCATTTTATGACGTTTGGTTTCGAAATTCCAAAATGGATGTCCCTGTATTTTCAGTGCATAATTTAGCTGGTTATTTTCCTTTTTTTGCATAACAAACTTTCTTCTTTTATTTGAAACACAGAAATTTTTGTGTGGGTATAGCTCACTCTGAAGAGAACTGAAATAGAAAAGGTGGCTTGTTTTACTGAAAAAATTATTACCGTCCTAGATCCAAAAACCTCCTGAATAATATCACATCATACTGAAGATGCTAAGCGAACTACAAGAACTAAAAAAAACTAAACCAGGTGAAAACACATCCCTGCCGACTTTCCAAACTTGTTGAAAATCTGTTACGAATAAAAATTTTGCATTTTTTCCATGGAAATTAAATATTCATACTCACCAGCTTGGGTTTCCCAAAAAAACTTAGCACAATTGAACAAGTAAGTCGCATAACTGCAGAAAATACGAAAGTGGTATTCAGAGATTATCGATGGTTTTTCCTGATGTACTCGTTGTTAAAGCATTTTACAAGCGGTGGCATGATGGACTTATTCATAAAAAGAATACGTTTCACGGTATTCTACTAATCCAATAGGCGTTTCACTGCAATAGTAAATTAATAAATAAATTAGGAAAATCCAATAACTGCAGGTGTTTCACAGTTTGAGTCCCAGCCCTTTAATAAGTAATAGGTATACCTTGCATCCGTGATTATAACTTCTACATTAGATACAACTTTTAATAGCAAAACTAAAAGTTTCATACTGCTGTAATCGAAAGACAGAAATGCTCCCTTCTCTGAAGATGACGATTTTTTTTATGTGATGTTTCTGGTTTATTGAAAACAATGGAGGAATAGGAAATGCGTTCGTATGCATAACGGCTGTAAGTTACGTTCAACACCGATTGCACTTTCAACTACGATCAGAAAAGTAAGCTATTATAGGTATGTGCTGTTATAAATAGAATCAAAAGGAACTGATTTTCTACTTGAAAAATATTTTGTATTTTGTTTGTTAGTGGGATGGCAGAGCAAAGTCAGAGCACTAGGTAAAAGAAAATTAGCCCTTCAGGGAATATTGTATATGGTTCCGGGAAAACTGTATTTGTCAGGTATTAAACTGGAGTTTACGAAACACTTTGTCAAAGTTAGGGATAATGATTGAGATTGTTCGCATTATGCACTTAAACGCCGAACTTTTGAGGGTTGATCAAGGATCAAAACTTTAATAATCACATGAATGATTGTGAAAAAAATATTTGGAATCGATTGAGTTGAATTTTAGAAAGTTTTCTGTGAAAGCTATGTGGAATATTCTGAATATATATATATATATATTATTATACTTCCAACAGCTTGATTTAAATATTAGCATCACGGCATGCATTAAGAAAGAAAATCTTATAAAAGGAAATATCATATTTTGTAAGCAGTAGTCAAAATATTTCATGCATAACAGGTATATACATAAATGTATATAAATATTGGCGCTCTGAAACCGTTGAAGCGATTATATTCTATATAACTTGATTTTGGAAAAATCGCCTTTTTTCAAAAGTCTATGTATTAAGAACATACCTTAAAAATTTTAGAGCGAAATTTGAAATATTGACGAAGTTATAAAACCAATATAATGGATGTTACACATTTTCTATCCAACCGACTGGGCTGAAATTTGAATATGAGGAACTATAACCGTTTTTATCGCTTACTTTCCATTTTACAGCACGATTTTTATTAAAAAAATAACTTTTCTTCGAAGTTAACCATTTTTTTATTTTGCAGCGAAATTATATAATCCGCTGTTACCGCGGTAGCCGAGTGGTTAGCATTGCGTACTGCCGTTCGGAAGGTTCGAGTTCAAATCCTGATGTCGTACTAACATCCAAAAAGTTAAAGAAAATTTATTTAAACAAAAAATTAAGTTAAATTTTCTAATTGCGGTCGCCCATCGCCAGGGAATGTCCACCCCTCCGAGTATATTTCGGCCATTAAATAAAGGCTCCTCGTAAAAAAACCATCAGCCGTTCGGAGGCGACTTTCTATAAACTGTAGGTCCCTCCATTTGTCGGAAAAACATCAAGACTTAAAACCACAAATTGGAGGAGGAGTTCCGCCGAAATCTCCAATTATATATATATGTAATATTAATTAGAATGACAAGCTCACAGAACAATAACCTTTTAGTCTTTTCTAGTTCATATGCCATCAAGCGACCAAATCACCGGGACCAGCAACTTGGAGTTACTATTAATAATATATTACGAAATCAAACTGAGTGAATTTTATTTTTTCCAAATAAAATATTCCCAAAAATAGCATGCTACCTTCAATATCCATGTGCATGTGTACTTATAAATAAATTCTACTTGTGCTAAAACTTACATACAACTTTTGTTTTCTTGACAGTTTTTTTCAATGTGGTCTCAACCGTCTCTTGATTCTGCGGCATTGACTGACTGACTGTCTGCGCGTTGTCATTTGTTGCGTCTTGTCTGTTTTAGCTGGCTTTCTCTTTTTTCACTTTCCGTTTGTACTTATATATTTAGTATATAAATGGTTTTGCGCTTTTCATATGTCGAGAAATGGATACATAGGTATGTATATATTTAGACTATGGTTATGACCATAGTTTTACTTATCAATGTCTTTCGTATTTTAGTGTAGAGTGACATACTTTCTGCTTTCCTGGCATCTTTGCTCAGTTTATTGACATTCCTAGAATGGTTTTTTGTTATTATTTTCCCGGCACGATTTCCAAAAATTCGGGCTGAAAGTGGAAAGTGCTAAGTGCCAATTGTCGTCGTAAGTAGCAAATGTCACAGAGCAAGAGTGCAGTTGCAAAGTGTTGAATGGAAAGGAATTTTTATATTCTTTCGCAAAGATGTGGGAGTATATTAAGGTATCCTTTATTTACTAAATTGAGTATTTTCACTTGGGCATAGTTAAAACCATTTGCATTTCAACTAAAATGAATTTTTGAAAACAATTTAATATTACAATGTCGTTTGATCTTAATTTTTAATTATATATATTTTTTGCACCTTTCAGAAAATAATTTTTAATTCGCTTGAATTTCATTATCAAACCATAAGATTAGGAAATCTTCATATTTCAAAAACATAGTAAAAAGATTTTGAAGACGATAAAATTCAACAAACTTGCTGTCTGGTAATTAACTCGAGGAAAACTATACTACAGGGTTTTCCAATGAGAGTGATATGATTTCTTAAAAAAACACACTAATTTTTAACGAAATTCAAGTGTTTTTATTTAATATGAAGAACAATCGATACAATTAAGTTCTAAATACAACATAATTCAAATGGCCTCCACGACTGCTGGAACGAATTCGCTTAACGCAATTTTTGAGCACTTTTTCCTATAAATTAAGTCGTATGTCATGAATAGCACGTTCAATATTGACTTTTAAAGCTTAAAGAGAGTTTGGGTTATTGCTAAAGACCAATGACTTCAAATAACCCCACAAGAAGTAGTCTAATGGTGTTAAATCACAACTTTCTTTCAACTTTCCAAACCTTTCTCGCAATAATTCGGTTGTTGCATGTGCTGTGTGACACGTAGACCCGTTTTGTTGGAACCAGATGTTGTTAAGATCAACTTCTTCCAATTGTGGCAATAAAAAGTTGGTTAGCAGCGATCTATACTGCTCTCCATTGACAGTAACGGCGCGGCCACCTTCATTTCAAAAGAAGTACTGACCGATGATTCCACCAGACCAAAAACAACACCAAATTGTCAATTTAGGTGAATGTAATGGTTGTTCATGAACAATTTGTTGACTTTCTTTGCACCAGAATCGACGGTTTTACCGCACGACTCAGATGAAAGTGAGCCTCATCGGAGAAGATGATTTTGTGGAAAAAGTGCTCAAAAATGGGGTTCATCGAGTTCGTTCCTGAAAAAGAAGTCATAGAGGCCATTTGAGTGATGTTATATTCAGAGCTTAATTGTAACGACTATACTTCACATTGAATAAAAACATTTGGATTTCCTTAACAATTAATGGGACTTTTTTTGTAATGAAATCATATCACTCTTATTGGAAAACCCTATACAAAGCAATATCATATATAGGATAGTACCAGTTAATGCAGACTAGGGTCTCAAAAATATATAATAGGACTGGTGAGGAATTCAGTCAAAGTAGCTTGGTATTAGCAAACTTTTAAGGCTGTACAATCAGGAAGTTGCCGCAGATCACTTAATTTGATGACTATGCAGTTCTCTTTGAACCTGGTTTAGATACCAGGGCACTCTAACATAACTGACAATTAGATAAGGAATGAGCTTGCAAGTAAGAACACTTTTCTTCCCCTTTTACCAACATGAAAGGGTTTGGGAATGCTACTCTCCTTTCGGAAATTCGCTTAATGGAGATATACATCGCTGGGCTAATACCCAGTTAAGATTTCACCTAACACTTCTAGCTAATAAGTAGAATATGACTACAAATTCAAACTCATATGATGCGTTTCCCTATGAAAGAAATTTCCCTCATATTATATTTTGATCTTATGAAAAGAGTATAAATATAGTGGTGGTTAGTGGTTAGCATTACGCACCCTTCGGCAGGGAATATTTCTGACTTGAAATAAAAGCCAAAAATCGATTCAGCGGTTTCAAAACGGTTTTTATTTACCTCGATAAGTCTGACAAGGCTACAGTGCGTATACGTAACAAATTCTTTATGAAAATTTATGTGTGCATTCAATTTTAAATCAAAATTAAATTAAAATAATCCAAATTTTTAAAACTACATAGAATTTATGAAAAATAATGTAGTTTACCCTATTTGCCGAAATAAAAATTTTACCGGTGGTATGAAAATACTGCTTGAAAGAACACACCCCAATGTTCGAAATTCAAAGTTTATACAATTGAAAGCGTAAGCGAATTCACTGCATTCACTTCTGTTTATTAAAAGTCATTGTGAGTGGATAGTCACAGCTGCATAAGAAAATTGCTTCCTTCAAAAAAAAATTAAAGAAAAAATTCAAGTTACGAAATAACATTTTGTTGTGCTTTGTTTCACATCATAACATTTTATTAGGACATTTGATATTTATTGATAAATAGTTTAAACATTGCGAATTGTAACGTTAATGTGCAGCTCAACGCCACTGAAACAATTATATTTTTTCACCATATACCATATATACCTTTGAAGGCAGTATATTATGTAGGCTCCATCCGAAATAACATACTCATACAATAATCATTGAAAAAATTGATAAAGCTTTTTCTGGTGCCAAATTCACTTCTCTCAAAGTAGTAATTTGAGTTTCAGAAGAAGGAAAAAGTTGGTCAGAACTCTATCAGCGGAATACAGTGCTGCTTCACGGTACTTGTTAGATTTTTAGCCAGAAATTTGAAAACAATGAGAGCTTTGGGAAATGGTGCAAAATTAATGAGCTTTGACATCATTTTGCAGTTTGCTGATTGATTTTTCTGTTAAACAATCGCAGCCCCTTTTCCCTCGTCAATAGCATTGCAGTTTTATGAATGTTAGATGTACTATTCGTACATATACGACAACCGAGAGGTTGGAGGCTCTCGCTGTCATACGAGTATATGTGCTGTTTCTGTTATTAATGAATGATGTATCTTCGGTAATAAAGCATTCAAATATCTTGTTATACGCCGATGTTGTAAAACATTTTATGTCACATACCTCATTCGAGGAAAGACGTTTGTTACAAAACGATCTAGACAGCTTAGCTATTTGGTGTGATAGCAATGACATGCCTTTGAACCTTAAAAAGTGTAAGAAGTGTTACCTTGGTGAGGACAATATTAGAATATGGTTTACTGATATGGAAATCCAATTATCAAGTTCACTCCGATAACTTAGAGTCTGTTCAAAAACAATTTTTTCTTTTTGTGTTAAGATATTTCCGATGGAATTTTACGATAAATCTTCCTCCCCATACCAACCGTTTAAAGCTCCTAAATCTACCTAATCTCGCAAGTCGTAAAGAAATGTTTGTAGTGAAACTTATTAATGAATCAATTTGTAGTTCATGGCTATTATCTGAGATAAACTTTAATGTTCCAACTCGTGTATATAGGCAGTTTAGGCCTTTACTATGTAAAACAAATTATGAATTGAATGAACCCTTTCGCTGATTGTGTCACAATTTTAATTTTCATTCAAAATTCTTGATTTCTCAGGCTCACTTTTTTGCATCAAAAAAATTATTCTCACTCCTCTCAACAATTAAATTTTAAAGTTTCATAATTACTTAATTTCAGCTGTTCTTTTTATTTTTTCTGTAGCTGAACAGTTCTAAATCTCGACGCTTAACAAACGCTTCCTAATCATGACTCGGCATATTCTGTACGTTATGCGGATGTCGGCTCTCGTGTCGGTTGGACGGGTGGAGGGTATTCGTTGGGCTTAATATTATTAAAAAGAATCTATAGATAACATTTTTTATCATATTTCTAACTCACAGAAATTTAACATGTATAGCTTATAGTCGTACCATTCATATTTTCTGGCACTTTGTAATTATCCAAGCGCATATTTATTGTTCATAGCAACCAGCACCCCAGCAGGCACCTCATTGAAGCTGTACCTCCACCTAGGCACATCAGGAAGGGAGTACTCGACTTGAAGAGCACCATCCAGCAACACGTGCAACAACCGCTGGACAGGACGGCGTACCGCAATGAACGCCATTCACCAGGAGTCAGTCAACACCTTCAAAGACTCCCTTCCCGTGAATGGCGTGCTCGGAGTTAAGCCACATCCTATTGCAGGCAACGAGCTCGAGCTGCCTCGAGAGACCCGCGTGACCCTTGCACAACTTAGATCTGGATATTGTAGCAGGTTAAACTCCTACTTATATAGACTCGACCCCAGCATACCCAACGTTTGCCCTGCATGTTGAGAGTCTCCGCACGATACTAACCTCCTCTCCACATGCCCCTTAAACCGACTCGTCTAACCCCCCTTCTCCCTTTGGTCCAATCCCGTCGAAACAGCTCGTTTCCTGGACCTCCCTTTATATGACCTCCGCGACTTAAATTGACAAAGCCTGCCCTAAGTGGGGTTAGCCAGCCGCTACAACAACAACAACAACAACATAGCAACCATATTTCTGAATACATATAATATAACACTCTGCGTGTCGGCATTGATGGCAGGCTATAATATTCCGACTACAGCAATTTAAAATATTTTAAATATTTTTTGTCACAGCAGCAGAAGACAAATCATACATGAAGGCCAGAAAGTTTCCGGAAGTTGTCATTTAAACTCAATATTTTGCAGAATTTTTTTTGTTAAGTTGATAGCACTGTCATTAATTACTACCAAAACTGAGCAGGATTTGTCAACCAGTTTGTTTGCACCAACTGTTGAAATGAGTTGACCTCAGTTCCCTCTGCGAATTTTCTTTTACGGCCTCAATCGAGTCTAGAGTTTTCGAAACAAAAAAAGTCGCATGGCGCCAAAGCCTGTGAATGCGGTGGTTGATCGATGGTATTGAACTAGTTTTTGGTCTTAAAATCGTTCACAACTACAGCTCGATGCTATATACGTAGCGCATTATGGTCAATAAAGTTTCCGGAAATTGTTGACCCACGACGCTTGTTTGCGCGTAACCGCCTACAAACGCTCAAATAATATTCTTTATTGCCCGTCTGTCCCGTTGGAATAAATTCATGATAAACCTAACCGCGAATATTGAAAAAAAAAAAACAATTTCCGGAAACTTTATGATCTTAATGTATAGTTATGCCACTAATGCGGTAAGCAAGGTATTTCCATTTAATTATAGACATACTTGTGTACAAATAATATCCATACATACATATAAGAACCAAACCAGTGTGAATGTAAATTTCGTATCCCAGTTGCAAAATTTGTACTCAAAGACAAAATCATGATCGAGTACATATTGTTCAGCCAGTTTGCAAGACTTGTCCCGATATTTTCAAATTCAAACTCCAGGAGAGAGATACCGTTTGTTATGAAATCTACTGTACAAATTGAGACGCGTCAGTATTCAATTTGTACTCAAATCAAGTGTGAATAGACCTTATAGCGTATTGCTCAAAGTTTAATAAAATAATAACAAAATGAGTAAGTTAAAAAAATCATTAAGTAATTTAAAAAAAAGTAAATTTTAAACATTTGAAATGAAAGTGTTGTCGTTCTTGGCGAAAGCAGGGAAGTTAGCTTTCATGACTCTCTGCAGCCACCAAAGCTAAACACAGCTTCTGATCGCTCAGAAACGCATACATTGGTCACAATATTGACAATATACCAGGTTGAAGTGTGCCGGTTTTACTAGTAGATGTCGCTAGCAATATGTATAAATTTCTATGATTTGACATGTATGTAATTTTTTTCTATTGACATTAACCTACAAAAATAGGCAAGTCACATTCCGCCAAAATAATAGCGTCATATTTGTTTACCTCAGTGAATATGTTGAGTTTCGTTCCAAGTAAATCCTGGTGCAGCGAAAAAGTTCGAAGACGAGGAATTGCATATTGATCCAACCCAATCGCAACAAAAATTGGGAGAAACATTACATTTGACTCGAGGAGCAATTTGCCAATGTTTAAAAGCCATGGGAAAGATCCAGAAGTATGGAAAATGGGTGCCACATCAGCTGAACGATAGACAAATGGAAAATCGAAAAACCGTTTGTGAAATACTGCTTCAACGCTTCGATATGAAATCTTTTCTGCATCAAATTGTCACGGGGGACGAAAAATAGATTTATTTTGAGAACCCGAAGCGAAAAAAATCTGGTGAAGCTGGCTCATCGACTGCAAGGCCAAATCGCTTTGGCCGTAAGACAATGCCCTGTGTTTGGTGGGTCCAGTGTGGTGTGGTGTGCTACGAGTTGTTAAAACCTGTTGAAACGGTGAGCACGGATAGCTACCGACAACAAATGATCAATTTGAATAATGCGTTGATCGAAAAACGGTCGGAAAGGGCCCGAAGACATGGCAAAGTTATCTTGCAACATGACAACGCGCTTTCATAACGCTAAACTGATGAAAGACACATTAAAAACACTTAATTGGGAAATATCATCGCACCCGCCGTACTCTCCAGACCTCGCCCCGTACGACTATCACCTTTTCGCATCGATGGGACTCTCCCTTGCAGAGCAGTGCTTCGCTAATTTTGAAGAAGTCGAAAAATGGCTCGTCGAATGGTTTGCCTCGAAGAAAAAGTTTTTTTGGAATGGTATCTATAATTTGCCCGAGAGATGGGCGAAATGTGTAGAAACCAATGGTCAATACTTTAAATAAAAATATTTTGAGATTCCTCTGAAAATTAAGTGTGTTCTTTATCGAAAAACCGGCAAATTTTAACTAACACACCTGGTAAATTGAATTCATAATCATGATATTAATTTTTGTTATAAGTTGTTTGTGAGCGAAATTCCTGGTTTGTTTGTATGAATTAAATATTTTTTGTTATACAACAAAGAAAAATGGTAGAAGTGACACCTGTTTCGAAAATCACCACATCTTTTCAATCAGACTTCTTATGGCAGGGATAAAACCAACGGATCCTGACTTAACAGGCGAGTACTCTACCACTGGGTCAACGTCCGTCATGTAATATATTGTTGTATTATTCAATTCATTATTAACGAATATCTATTAAGTGCGCTAATTTAGACGCAAAATATATTCAATTCATACAAAACAAACCAAGTCTTTCGCTCACTAAAAACTTACAACATTTTAAAATCAACGTTAACGATGAGCTTGTGCGGTTTCAACATTAACAATTTCATTTCGTTTTGATGAAATGCGATGAACTTAAGGTAGTTTTGTCCAATTTCCTTTTCTCGATAAGATTTATTTGTTGTGAACTGGAAAAAGCAAGACTTTGTGTTTTTTCATTTCAGTTGTGAGTCTGATGGGATATAATTCATATGAACCCCTTCCATTCAGACACTTCGTCAACATCAGCATGGCGATTCATTACTTCAACCGTTCGAGTTTCTTTGGTCGGTCTGCGTCGGTTACTAAATCCAGATCCGGAGGCAAAATAGCTCTAAAAAACTATATCTATTTTTAAAATTCAACATTCAGTAAAGCCTAAAAAAATATTTACGAGTATATGTCACGCGTGGTAATTGCACTAAAAACCCAACATTAAAAAAGCATTTCAAAAATACTGAAAACCAAAAATTTTTTAATCAAAGTTTTTTTCGTTTTGTTAAATTCTATCTTCCTTTATTTTAAAATGGCTCATATTTCAACGTGAAATTCAGTAATTTAATAAACGTCGCAAGTTTTACTTAGGATCCATTCTAACGTGAGAGTTTTATCCCAGCTTGACATTTTGCACACTTCCCAGCCGTACCACCCTCCATTTGTTGAAAAAACATCAAGACGCAATACCACAAATTGGAGGAGAAGCTCGGCCGAAAATCGCTTCAGCGGTGCCAATTATGCCAATTATATATACTTATAAACAAATTAATAATTTACGTAATCAAATTTCATAATTTCTGCGTTTGAATACAAATGCCAGTTAAATGTACGTAGGTGAACTATATTGCAAAAAGTTAATATGATTTCAGCACTCATTTATTTTGAAATAAAAATTGCCGTTCATTTCAAACATAAGTACATATATAAAAGGCTTTGTCCTGAATGACTGGCAGCCTAAAACGCTGATCACAGAAACCCCAAACTTGTGGGCGTGTTTTGTGTATGACGTAGGAATTAGCCCTGGGACCAATTTATTAAAAAAAAAATTGAATTTACTTTTAAATCGTTCGATTTACATGCAATTGACATGGAAAATATTTTTTCATCCGCGAAATGGACCTGGATTACCATAGGGAACACCTCTCCTTCCGGAAATTGGGCTTGGGATCAGGATGTTCGAAATGATAATATCTTCGATTTTGCTAAATATGTATGTTGAACGTAAGTGAATGGCCCTTTGCATAGATTAATATCTTATAAAAAATCGTTGCAGTTCGATTTGCCTGATATATACGTATGGAAGAAATATACACAACGGTTTGTCTGTATTAATACATAAATAGCTTATCTCTCCAGCAATTGGAACTTCGAAAATATATATTCCAATGTGTGATATTTGGAGTTATAAAATTTATATTTTATAGATATTCAAATTGTTTTCATAATAATAATTTAATTATATTTTATAACGACATAAGCATTTAAAGAATCAACTAAAAAATCTTACACTTGTAAGAACCACTTTGAAATTCAATACGAACGAAGTTGCGGATAAAATCTAGTTTATTTATAAAAAGCAACTAGCAACTTTGTATAATAAAAAGAAATCAATTGAGTCGATTTTATTTAAAGAAAACGAATTGCCGCTTCTTTTTAAGAGGCAAACGTCAGTAACTGCACCGCTAAGTAGTGGTAACTTTTAATTTACATAGAGCTCTCATGAGTTCATGTTATTGGTTAGTTGTGGTATTACGTTTACAAATGTCAAGCTCAAGCATCAGCTACATAGGTTGCTATATATAGGTCTGGCCTAAGCAACACTAAGTGTTGCCAGGTGCAATTTGACATTTCCATTAGAAAGTTTTACATTTTTTAGCATAACATCACTCAGAACATTTTGTTATTTAATCGTGAATTGTTTTATTTACAGGGAATTAAAAAATTCATCTCGGCCAAAAAATGGAATCAACTCGTGAACATTTTCGTGCGATCATTTTTCACGACTTTCGAAGTGGATTATCACGACAAGAGTGCATCGATGAACTAAAATCTTTGTATGGCTATGAAGCACCATCCTATAGCACTGTGAAAAACTGGTACAATGAATTCAATCGTGGCCGGCGCTCGCTCGAAGACGAATTCCGTGAAGGTCGTCCAAAAACAGCCGTTGTACCAGAAAACATCGATGCCGTACGTGAACTGATAATACAAGACCGTCATGTAACATACCTTCAGATAGAAGCATGCCTATGCATTTCTCCCACCAGAATACATTCGATATAGCATGAACACCTGGCCGTAAAAAAGGTTTGTTCTCGTTGGATTCCGCACAATTTGACAATCGCTCAAAAAAAGGCTCGTGTGGATTGGTGTAAAGAAATGCTGAAAAGATACGATCGCGGTGCTTCAAAAGACGTTTATAAGATCGTCATAGGTGACGAATTATGGATCTATGCGTATGAGCCCGAAACAAAACAGCAATCGACCGTGTGGGTCTTCCAAGACGAGCCAAATCCCAAAAAAAAAAAAAAAAAAAAACATTTTCACAGTCAAAATGATTTCGATTTAATAGTAATTGTAGTACTTTAGGCATGGATTAAAGTGGTGTCGTTTATAGGTATAGTGCAGACAGCGCAAATAAGCTAATATTCAGTGTCCATTTATTCATTAAGAACATACATATGTCAACTTGCAAATATTAGGTCAGGTTGAATTTTGTTTATGGTAAGTAGCTCTGCTGCAAGCTATTTTTTAACAATTTTTTATGTGGAGTCTTTGCCCAATAAAAATCAAGAAAGTATGGGACTAACTCTTTAAGCAAGTTTTTTAAGCCGGTTTCGATCGACTCATAAACTATCGAGAGATGCTTTTCTGTTTCATACAAGAGACACACTCTTTCTTCTTTAATTCTGGTTGTTGATCTGGCCAGGATTCCAACTTATGACTTACTTACTTATGAGAAATATCAGGGCTCACATTTTAAACTGTTGGAAAACTGAGCCGAAATTTTTCTTAATTAGCGATGAAACGTAAATAACTCATCTCTTCTAGGAAAGCTCTAATCATTTTTTTATATTTGAGTTTAAATATTGTAATTGCATTGCAGTGCAGTTGACTCTGGCACTTAGAAATGTGTATTTCCATTTTGATTGCAATGTTTAAATAAATTTTCTTAAATTTTCAACTATGTCTTAAGTCTTCCTAAACAAATAGACATAAATCAATTTAATTTTATTGCTGCAGTTGTTTATCCTGCAAAAGGATTTGCGCCCTATGAAAATATATTTGCAAAGTGAGCGATAAAACACTTTCTGGCACTTGCGTAATGCTCTAAATAAAACTATAAATTGAATCATTTAACACACAAGAATAGATGATAAAAGAAAAATTCCAAAGCATGCTCAATGTTCTTTCTCACGCCTTTGCACAATGGTGGTAAAAATACATAAATACATATATTCGTTAAGTGATACATCTACTAATTCACATTACCGCATGTAAACAAAAAACAGTAAGCTAATTTATTTTACTTTGAACAATTTTGCTTTATCTCAATGTGCTTTATAAAATAAATTTGTAGCTAGGTAGCGTTCGCCATAGCCAAGTGGCGAGCAGAATATACTACTATACGGAAAGTCTTAAGTTCGAATCCTGGCTACACCGAAATCTAAAATAAAAAGGCCTTAACTAATTATACAGAGTATCCTTGAGATATAATAAATAAACCATCAGCCGTTCAAGATTACACTTTTAACGGTTACAAAACGGGTGCCGGGGGTTATAAACCAAATTCTCACTAGTTCGGCGTCGGAAAATAAATTACTTGTAAACACTTATGTAAATACATAAATAAATAAATATATATATATAATAATACGTGGCCGAAAGGTTAGTTGCACCATCTATCACGCGGAAGGTCAGAAGGTTTGAGAACCGACCAACATAAAAAACTTTAGGTAATTGGCTTGAAATAGAAGATTAAGTAAATTTTACAATTGTACTTTCTGTGGCATGAAAAAACTGATAAAATTTGTGTATAAATACGAATAGAAAGTTCGTTTTTGTTTCGCATTCCTCTGAGAAAGTTTATTCCGTAGCTCAAGCTTTTTATATAAGCTCTGATATGAAAGTCCAAAATCGGAACCAAGTGCGACTTCCTCAGTAACTCTTTACTTTCAGACTTCATGCTATTTAATCACCACTTGTATGAAAAAAGAAATGAGACAGCAAAGTGCTTCTTGGGAGCTCCCACCCACGCATAGCTCGAGCCGAATAATAATCCACCATCGCTAAGCCTTAACACATTTTTTGTAGCTGTAGATCCAGTCAACAAATACTCAGCTTCCAAGGCACTTTTCTTAAAGTAAAGTCAGCTAGTTGAAATCGGCACGTCATGTTGAGAGGAAGAAGTGTGTCAGAACTTGTATCATTTCTAGTAAACCAGCTCTTCATTATTTACAGTTACAGTTGTGACAAGTTCAATGAGAAGTGAATCGGCAGACTGAGCGCCTTTTATAGGTATGTTGTCCAGTTGGTTAGTATTCACCAGGATTCAAAACAGAGATATAATGACAACAATTTACCGCTGTATGCAGTCACTTCTTCACTCATCTCTTAAGGTTCTGTAGTTTTTCCAACATCAAGAGACCCGTCTAAAGTATGTGGATATTTTTTGCAATAGGCTTTATTTTCCGCAGAACCTCTCTGCTTGGTCTCGAGATGTCTGCAGGTTCCTAGTAACCACTGTTTCAATTGGCCAAGAGCTAAAGATTGCACAAAAACCTGTTCGGATCCTAATATAAAATTATTCTATAAGCACTGATGTTATCAATTTTAAGTGTTTTTGATATGTGATATTTGTTATGTATGCTAAACGGCCAGCAGTCTACTACAATACTAAAAATGATATTAAGCACCTCAATTATCTCATCTTCAACTACACTATAAACATTTGGACTGTCTGTAAATCAAGTAGGCACTCCTTTGAACTTAAAGAATGAAGCTGAAAATTTTATAGAAATATTCGAAAAGTACTCGTAATAGCAAGGTCAAAGTTATTGATGTAATTATCTGTCAATTTTCATGAAACGAAATATATCCTTTTTTATTCATTTCTCTTAAGCTTTTTATTTCCTCCGTTTATTTCTGCTGTCGCTTGTTTGATTGATACAAGCGATTTCGAATGTGTAAATTAAACTTTAAAGAGAGATAACTGCAACTAGCCTATCAATATGGAAAAATATAAAAGTAATACCTCAAATAAGTATTCTCTGCGTATTTGAAGGCAGCACTGAACAAGAAAAGCCAAGGCATACAAAGCCCTTTTACGTTGCGTTGTGTTATATGTTATATTAAGTAATAATTATACTTTGTTTGAATTTTTTCATTGAATAGGATAGGTTAGAATGTATAATATGCGAAAAATTAAGAAAATAAATGGCAACCGCAATCAGCTAACTGTAAATGCAAGCGAAAGAGGTGAGAGTTGAGCAACTTTTGGTATTGTATCAGTATTATGTTCCTTAAGTAGTGAATTTCGAATTTTGCATATATTCATCATGGATTTCAAAGCTGATTTGTCTATAGCATTATTATGTTCTTTTTGGGACGAATAATGTCATATATCTCCATAAATTGTTTTAAATAAAATGAGCATAAAAAAGAAAACGAAAGTACGAAATTTTTTATACTTAGCTTTGAGACTATTCCAAAAATAAGGGTCTAGTCGGAAAATTTATTTTAGGGTATTTACTGTAATAATCCCAACAGCTACCACAGCAAATACTCTTCTTTTATCTGATGTGTTTTCTCTTCCCATGTGAGCATTATAAATCAATGAGGGTTAGAGGATGGTATATATGTTTTTGAGCCAAATGAGTTTTGAAGTTTAGTCCTCCTGTACTTGTATTGCTGCTTCAATGACCATAAAATCGATATACGAAACTATACCTCTACGTGAAGATAAAAATTCAAGTTTCTAAATTGTTTTTAATTTTTTGAGCACAAAGTACGGTAAAATCTAAATACACGTATAAGTATACCAATGACGTTGTGAGTTTTTCATTCCTGCGTGCTGAGATTTTTCTGATATATACAATATTATTAAATTATTCATTATTCATAAAACTTTGTTTATTAACTCTTAAAATATTGAAGTTTTGTAGACTTGTACTAAGTTTATAAATTTTTTGCTACAAAAGAATGAAGCGCGACTTCGTTAGATTAAAATGAAATGTAGCAGCTCTTCATCAGTCTATTAGTTTGTAATACAAATAACCAATCACGGATGTAATAAAATAAAATGAATATTTTGATGAAAGATTGAACTGTTTACCTGCGCTTTCATCGCCATCTGTATAAAATGAAATAAACACAACAAAAACGAAACTGAATAGCGAATTTATTAGCTTCTGGTATGTAATGTCAAAGAGGAATATATGTATATTAACACTATTTTTTACTCATTTTAAAAGTCTCTTCAAACGGAAGTTGATTTTATCGACATCGCTGTCGATGTCTTTTTGAATGTAATAAAATCCATCAAAGCACTTGAATTTGTGTCGGTTCAAGTTTATCACCGTTTTTACACACAATCACGAACGCTGCTCTGTACGCGACAGCCTGTACGTTCATTTGTAAGATATTATGCAATATATTTATTACTTATAACATATTTGAATGTTACAAGGTTATTTCCTTTTATCAAGGTGTGTTTGTTGAAGTGTGCCGGTTTTACTAGTAGATGTCGCTAGCAATATGTATAAATTTCTATGATTTGGCATGTATGTAATTTTTTTCTATTGACATTAACCTACAAAAATACGCAAGTCACATTCCGCCAAAATAATAGCGTCATATTTGTTTACCTCAGTGAATATGTCGAGTTTCGTTCCAAGTAAATCGCATTTGCGGCATTCGTTGCTTTTCTTATTTCATCAAGAGAAAAAAGCAGCTGAAGCTGCTAGAAACTTATGGTGAACATGCTCCAGTGATTAGAACATGTGAGACATGGTTTCGTCAATTTAAAAGTGGAGATTTTGATTTGACAGACAATGAACATCCTGGTGCAGCGATAAAATTCGAAGACGAGGAATTGCATATTGATCCAACCCAATCGAAACAAAAATTGGCAGAAACATTACATGTGACTCGAGGAGCAATTTGCCAATGTTTAAAAGCCATGGGAAAGATCCAGAAGTATGGAAAATGGGTGCACACCAGCTGAACGATAGACAAATGGAAAATCGAAAAATCGTTTGTGAAATGCTGCTTCAACGATTCGAAAGGAAATCTTTTCTGCATCGAATTATCACGGGGGCCGAAAAATGGATTTATTTTGAGAACCCGAAGCGAAAAAAATCATGGCTTTCCCCTGGTGAAGCTGGCCCATCGACTGCAAGGCCAAATCGCTTTGGCCGTAAGACAATGCTCTGTGTTTGGTGGGTCCAGTGTGGTATGGTGTCCTACGAGTTGTTGAAACGGTGTGGTGAAACGGTGAACACGGATCGCTACCGACAACAAATGATCAATTTGAATCACGCGTTGATCGAAAAACGGTCGGAATGGGCCCGAAGACATGGCAAAGTTATCTTGCAACATGACAACGCGCCGTCTCATACCGCTAAATTGGTGAAAGGCACATTAAAAACACTTAATTGGGAAATATTATCGCACCCGCCGTACTCTCCAGACCTCGCCCCGTACGACTATCACCTTTTCGCAGCGATGGAACACTCCCTTGCAGAGCAGTGCTTCGCTAATATTGAAGAAGTCGAAAAATGGCTCGTCGAATGGTTTGCCTCGAAAGAGAAAAAGTTTTTTTTGGAATGGTATCCATAATTTGCCTGAGAGATAGGCGAAATGTGTAGAAACCAATGGTCACTACTTTGAATAAAAAAATTTTGAGATTCTTCTGAAAATTAAGGGGTTTCTTTATCGAAAAAACCGGCAAACTTCAACTAACACATCTGGTATATTTGTACAATATATTATATATAACAGATTTCAAGCGTGTTTGAATTGCTTTGCACGACCAGATGTTCGCTAAAGGACTTGGATGAATTTGAAGTTTCGACAGGTATTTTTGCCACTTCTGTGTTTGGATTGCTATTTAACTGTTTGTGGGCTGATTTTCGTATCACTTAATGCACCCCATAACTGCACTCTAGATATCATTGGTGTGGGTTAAAGCTGACGTTCACTTAAAGTGAAAAATTGGAACTTTAATGACGGCGTCTCTATATTTTAATTCAGTTAAAGTTCTGAGTGGAGATCTAAAAACACTTTCACAATATTAAAATACAATACAATACAATTGAATATTACTTTCATAATACAATATATTGGTCAAATATCATGTCATCCATTATTTTTGCTATAGATTTCTCAAGAGAAGCCTGTGTATCTCGGGTTCTATAAATGCGATTGGATTACGCTAGATGGCGTTAGAAAGATGATATCTGTATTAAGAAAATAACTAGAGAAGTATTCAACTCAGCAGTGTTGGGCAGCAGCAAAGAGAAAATGCATCATATTCCAAAATTTTTTTTCGATAAAGGCGAAAACGCATCGCTGAAAAGTGTATTTTGTTGTGTGTTTAGTGGGATTGGCAAGTAATAATAGACAATGAGCTGCTCCCCTACGCCATAGGCACTGTCATCAACTGGACAGCCTGAAAAAAGAAATCACCCAGGAATTTCCAGCTTTGGCTCACAGGACAGCATCAGACTATACACATCGAGAGTGACTCGCCAGAAGCTCCAAGAGCTTGTTTGGAAAGTGCTCACGCATCAATTTTATAACCGGATATTGAACCAAGTGTTTACCATCTATTTCTGTCTATGGCGAATGATTTGGCCTCAATGTAAAAGTAAAGGATTACTTTTTTCTACACCAATATAATATACATATATGCATCTCCATAAACTTTGCCTCATATTTGTAAACAATTTGATTTTTCTTGGCTTAAAGCATCACAAACTTCGTTATATTTAAACAAAACATAAGCAAACAAAATATAGGATTATCTATTTCGTTGTTTCAAAATAGACGGCTGTATTTTGGCATCTGTCAAACTTAGCTTTGAAACGAATATGTTTTGTTTTTGTAAAAAGTCAGGCGTTTATGAAAATCGATCGCCTAACAACCGCGTTAAGATTGTTAAAGACTACTACAAAAATGATGTTTCAAATATGGCAAAGCTTCGTGCATTCAGAGGAGATTATGGTGCACATGATCGTCTAACTACTCAAACACCTGATAAAACTTTAAAGAAATTTGAAGAGACTAGATAAGCTATAGATATAATAAAGCCCGTCCATCATTATTTTCTTTAGTTCCATCTCAAATATCGCTACTGTAGATGATAGTGTAGTCGAAGACACGAATGTGTATATTTCTCGACGTTCTTGTACTTACGCCTAGGAGTATATTAATATAAAGTCCAGCTCACATAACAACTGAAGCCATCTTCATTCACAACGCCATACACACGTCAATGGGCTACTTGAACAATAAGCAGTGGAAGACGATTTTTCCAACAAGATTTTCTTAAGGCAAAGCACATTTCTGACTAGGAGGTATACGTAAATAAGTAAAACAGTTGCTGCTCCAAGAATTCTCAGATAAAAGAAGAGAGGAAAAAAACTTATTGTTTGGTGTGTTATCTGTCGCTTTGACGATGTCAATTGACACCGAGATCGGCCGATTTGAGACTCTTGGACTTTTTTTTGTGGGACTGCGGAAAAACCCGTATTTATGCTGATATACAATACATACCTTTAACTCTTGCGTATTTGAAAATCAACACCCCCCAAGTATGGTTGAGATACCGCCTTATTATTTAAAATGCATTTTAGTTACGTGTATTTTTTATTATACCTGACTTTTCACTAAAACAAATCATGTTTGGTTTGACAATTATAATACAGACCTGTACTTTCTTAAAAGGCAAAATGTTTTACCGTATGTATATAGTTTCCTATTACAATATATATGTTTATACGAGATCTGTGTATATTTGATGACGCAACTTTTTTGTTGGTAAACATATTATTATCATATGTTGGCATTACCAACCGATGTGGATTAGTAGTTTGTTGTTGACAACTGAAGAGATTAGTCACGCTTTTGTGTACTCTTCGGTTTTTGACTTTGAAAAAAAAAAGTAGTATCGCTCAGAAGTTATTACTGGAAAGGGTCATAACTGCTGACGAAACGTGGGTATATGGGGTATATTATAAATGTACATGAAATTTGGACCAATACTCCTGTTGTTAATATTGAAGGGTATGATATATTTTTAATTGCTCTCCTACACCTAAATTTCGGTTAAAATATTAACAATAAATATTATAAAAACCGTGCTGTTGTAAAAACTATAGCTAAGTGCTCAGTTATGTTAATTTCCTCACAACTCTCACACTTAACCAGTTAAATATATCTAAATGTTAATTTTAAACATTCAAGAGTAACATAACTCAAAATTGTATGACAATTTCATAAATATGTATATCGCTTAAATATATAATCAATAAATAATACCTACTTGGAACGAAACTCGACATATTCACTGAGGTAAACAAATATGACGCTATTATTTTGGCGGAATGTGACTTGCGTATTTTTGTAGGTTAATGTCAATAGAAAAAAATTACATACATGCCAAATCATAGGAGTTTATACCATAAATATCACTAAATCACTTCGTTTTAGGTCGAAAACCTGGATATCATAGAAACTAAAAGCTTCAGAATTTCTTAGTATTCGTTTGTTCAACCCCAGTTGAAACTACCATATATACAAATCAAAGACAAATGCGCTATTACTAAAAAATTTTAATAGAAAAAATCTTATTTTCTTCTGGGTTTTGGGAAACGTGTTTTTTGAGCAAAAAAAAGTTTTTTAAAAATTAATTTTTAAGATAAATTTGAAAAAATTAGATGAAACAGATTTGTAGGCCAAATCAATACCTATCAATAATACTAAACTTTCATTAGTCGGTTTAATATTACCCAACATTCGACTCATTTAGGACCAACACTCTCATTTTTTCGGATTTTGCTAAGGGCTGAACTGTTAGCAGGAAATTAAACTATGTGAACCAGGTGAATCTCAGTCAAATCGAAGAGGCCTGTTACGGTTATTAAAGAACGGTCAATAATAAGAATATCAAGTTTTCTACTTTATTCTTTTTTTGATTTGTTAGCTCCAAAGGTATCCCCTTATGAATATGAGCTCTAATTTTCTACGCTTTTTCTCTTAAGGGGTCCCAATCATAAATATATCTTATTTAGCACTTTTTTAATAGAATTTAAATTTCATTTCACCTAAGAAGAACTCCCACTCTATAGTCAAATCAAAGGAGAGGTCCTCATGTGCATATCAGATTATATGCTGCATACATCTATATCATATTTATTGCCGGCATAACAAACATAATAACCAAGAATAGTAAATTCATTGCATTCATTCAGAGAGTAGTCTAATGCAGATTTCACTAGAGCTAAAGGTTTTGCCAAGCTGCAACAAGATACAAGAGGCCAAGTACGTGTATGTCATGCTTGACTTGCAGCAACCAGCATTGTAGCTGTCCAAAAACGCCTTTTCATTGTTAAAGCAACCAAATTCTTGGATTTCCATATTAGCCAGCAGGAAATACACATAACATAATGCACACATACATTTGTACTCATAGCATATGGCAATAGCTAGTTGGTTTGGACAGTTCCTAAAATATTTAAGATTAATATTTGCATTGGCTATTTGCAAAGCAAATGCATCGTGTAGCGGTCAACCAGTCTTAGCGTTAAATATTCGTGTGAACTCAAGTACCTCCTATTAAAACTTTTGCTACATTTTTCATAGTCTTAAACGACACATATAGGTACTGTCCATGTTGACAAAAGGCAGGGTGTATTTTATTATAATACACCGTGGATTTAGCGAGACTCAATAGAATGTGTTACCAGGAAGTTTTTTGTGTAAAAGTTATGAGTGTCAACAGTGCCGTGGAAGATATTTCGTTTGTGCATATTCACCATCATAACCATTTGCTTTTCCAACCCACAAGGCAATCGACCGACCGTCGTAAACTATGCTGCACCGATATGGGAACCGAAGACTAGCGAGACGCAGTTGAAGAAGCAACAAGCCTGACACCCTGAGGACCGCGACAGGAAACCTTCTGATGACGCCAGGGCATCACGTGCAAAGCGAAGCATCTACGCTACGAGTTAAGGAGCATAATGCGTTGCTGTGCAAGCTATTTCTGCTGGGATGCTACCGTACGGAACATCTCAACACGCACTTACCAGAAGCAGAACCACCACCCAGGCACATCAGAGAGGGAGTACTTGACCTGAAGGATTACATTTAACACCACCTACAACAACCGCTGGACAGAACAGCGTACAGACAGCCATTCGCCGAAAGTAAGTCATCACCTTCCTGAACTCTCTTCCTGTGAATGATGTTCTCGTAGTCAAACCACCACCTATAGCAGACGAAACCACTTCTTTGCATGCTCAATGAATCAACTCATCTAACCACCTTTCCATCTGGTCCGAATCCGTGGAAACAGTTCATTTCCTGGACCTCTCATAAGATGACCTCGATGACTTAGACAGATCTAGCCTGCTACTAAGCGGGGTTAGTACAACAACAACAATAACGCAGCTGTTGAAAGAAATGACACCAAATCATCGGCATATGCGAACAGTTGTACACTCTTACGGATGATTTTACCTTCTTATTTCTCTCCAGCATGAGGTTGAAGAAGTAACACCACAGAAACCCGTATTGTTTGAAGCCTCCTTTGTTAACGACCACATGGAGAGGTCCTTCTCAAATCTGACAGAACTTTTTCTGTTATTTATCACCAGCTTTTATGGACCTTTTGAGAAAGTCAATCGCACCATAACAGACAGTGAGGTCTTATAGACTGGGCAGAAAATCCTTTGGTTACAATCGTAGAGCACACTTTTGACATCCCATATTCTGGTATGAAACTGGTGCACGCTCTTTCTCAGTTCTGATGTATTCAACTAGACATTTCGTGCATATAATAGGAGTTGTATTGCTTCTTTAACAACATGCAGTATCCAACCAGTGTAAGTTCTGAGCTCATTATATAATGGGACGAAGCTTCAGTTCAGCTCCTGATCAACAGATGTTCTTATTTATATTTGAAACCCATTTGTGTTGTATGTTCAATAACAACAACAGTATTTCTTCACAGATTTACAATAAAACAGCTGCGCAGCAAATGAATTCTGGCAGTTACAGTGTAGAGTAGTAATTCAAATATTGTAATTATGTGTGCGGAGAGCGTGTGCTATCTGAGTTAAGGGATTCTATGTAAATTTTTTTAATTTGTGTACTTATTTTTAGAATTTCGTTCACTAATGTAGAAAAATGCGTATACGCTATTCCAAAGTATTATGCAAACACATGAGCAATCATGTACATAGGTACATATGTATGTACAGAGATGTTTAGGAATATATGTAGGTATAAGCAGTTTACTAAATATAGTGATTTTTATTGTTGTTAAACTTGCCAGCAGCAACACTTATCATTCACAAGCAGAACGCCACACAAATTCCGCAGCTCGTTTACCCATTTTACAGCTCTGCGCACTCGTTCGCGTTTCACCTCTTCTTCCTGCTATTGATGAAGCTGAACGTAAATTACAGTCTGCTATTTGAACGTGCGTATCTGCGAGTGTTGAGTTTCTGGGTACTCTACATTATTTCTGGGTGAAAGGGGTTAATCTACAGCAATGGCTAATCAATCGTTTATGTTGCCAATTTGACTCACATACGAGTACACACACTCACACCAATATATATATATGCGTGTACGTGAACATGAATATGTAATTACTCCGCAGGGAAGAAGTGAACTATTGAACTAGTATAAAAAATGCTAGTCCTCAACTAGTATTTAAATGATGTAATAATACTAGTTCGTGTGAAACGAGAATTATACTAGTCTTTAAGGGACTATAGTAGTTTTACACAGACTACATAATATTTCGGGGTGCGAAATTTCCAATTCATCAAGCGATATTTTGTGGATAAATTCATACCACAGAACTGAATTTGTAGGTAATCATTATGTATTCTGTTCAGCATTCGGAAAACAAATGTCATCCTTACATACTTGTCACAGAAAAGCTGCAGGACCGTTAGTCAGCAATAAACAAAGTGCCAAAACTTCTATTTACTTCAATTTGCGAAGAGATCAGCCACGCTCTTTAACTAGAGTGTAGCAGCACAGCTTAATCGCATGTTGTAAATCTGGTAACACTATTAAACATAAAACATAAAACATAACACGGTATTGTTTAAAACAATCTAGTTTGCCTGCTTGTACTAACTCTGCAGGGATAAAGTAGACTATTGCAAAAATTCTAGTTAAATACTAGTATTTTGAATATGAAACCATACCAACAGGTTATTTGTATAGCAATCCAGCAGTAATGGCAGAAATTTCCATCACCATTTTGGTTGTTATATCGGCACTCCACGGCTGAATTCCATTCTCTGCTTTGTTCTGTTGAAGTGCGAAAAGTAATGTTGATCGCATCAACGTCACGATAGCAGAGGGATTAGAGGTTATCGCTGTAGCGCGTTAGCCTTCCGGTTTAGTGGTTAGAAGTCATCACTGGTGCGTGGGATTCGCGGTTCGATTCTCGCAGAAGGCAAGTTCATTTCTTTTATTTTATTTTTTTTTGGTGAAGTAGGAATTCAACATACCTAGCCAAACGAATCAATTTGTTACCTGGTCGGAATTTTCAGTTTCAAAAACACCTATATAGATTTTGGATTCATTACTTTTTTCTTATGTATGTGTTTGGTTGTTATTAATAATAAAAATATTAATCTAATTAAATTGTTGTATCTGTGATATGTAAAATGTATATCAAGTGAACATTAAGCTAGAAAAGTGAGATTATTGAGAATGCCGACAATTGGACTTGAAAAAATTCTAAATTGTCAAAATTTTAGAAGTCATTACTATCAGCAACGATACGTTTCAAAAGTATTTTATGTGATTAACTCTTATGTTAGTAACCGGGTACCCGGGTACCGCTCTCAAATCGTCATTTTTTAACATAAAATAAAGCTAGTTGTGAGTTCATTTAATTGATTTATTTTTTATTTTTTTTTAAATAAGCTTAAACTCCAGCCATCGCCATTAGCAACCGGGTACCCGGGTTTCCACAGTGGAAAGCATAGGAAATAAATTGAATACAAGTTCTATAAATGCATGCAACTAAATTTTATTAAATCACTAGCTGTACCCTGCAACGCTTCTCTGTTGCACATCTGTAAATACATGAACAGCTTTGTCTGAAAACTTAAGTCCCTCACTCCATCTGATTGGCTTTATTGTAGTTGTCAGTAGCTTCCCGAAAGTCAAGCGTAAGACAACACAGCCTATTCTTGTGAGGTGTTAAGCAATGAAGATCCAATGCGAAAGAGTTAGTAAAGGCCCCACCATCTTTCATATGTGTAAAGAGCTGCTGATGTCTTCTTCGCTCTATCAAGAAAAAGTTCTGCTTAAAGGCGCTTGGAAATTGTATTGGTAATCGCGTCACATTAATATTATTATATATTTTATATTATGGTTAAGAGTTTAAAATTATTATAAAGATAAGGGCTTGCCATTATGTTTTAAAAATGATTTTGGGTAAGTGACCGCTGCAGCTGCCTCGAAAAATCAAGCCGAGAGGCCCAAGTTTCGACAGCTTTTTGAATAGATCACGCGCCGAATATTCTCTCCCAAGGCATTTGACTTTACATATCTCCACAAAAAATGGTCCAGCGGTGTTAAATCACACAATCTTGGATGCCACGTCACAGGCTCAATGCGTTCACCAAAAGTTTTCTTGATTATTTTGTTGGCTGTACGACATGTATTGCCGTCTTGTTGGGACCAAAGGTAGTCCACATCAATATCCTCTACTTCAGACACGCACATTAATCATTGCTACCCATTGACTGCAAAATTATGGTCGGCGTATCCATATTACCCAAAGTTAGCTTAATAACTGAAGAAAATTTTCTTATGAAAACCGAGACCTAATGTACGACGTTCTTAATAGCCATTCGACTCTAATTCTTGCACGAGTTGAACTTCGTATGCCCGCTAACCAAGACCGTCGGCAAGAACTTCCATAAAGTGGGTGGGCACAGCACCAATTGATACGCGAAATGGCGAATGGACTCATTCGGGCCTTCTGCTTCCCTAAATTGCGATAAAATTTTTTTTTTTAATTTGATATGACTTGAAGTCAAATCCTTTTAAGCCGTACTTAAAACTTGGATATTAAAAATAATAAAACACTGTTGGTAACGCGATTTTTGTTTGACTGATGAAATGACGTGGAAACTGATGCATTTTATCTCGCGTGCCGAAACTAATACAAAAGAAACGCGAGTTTCGGAACGCGACATTAAACTCCTCCAACTATGTATTCTGTGCTCCAACGCACACACGCACATTGTTTTGATAGATATGATCTTTGACGTTAGGAACACACCTACATTGCTTAGACAACAGTGAGTGCTTGTAATTTAATATGAACTTTATACCATAGCAATAAAGCTCAAATTGACTACGTTTTAGTTACAAATCATTTGTATGGGAAAAAGAAAAGGGCTATTTTTAGGGTTTTTCCAGCAATAATTCTAATTTTTCTCGCCGTAAAAACCATCCTTGAACTTCAACGAACATTTTAAAAAAAGATTTGGCCAAATTGGTCCAGGCGTTGTTGAGTTTTGCGCTTACCAACACATTTTGCGATTCATTTTTATATTATAGATATTATATTTTTTTTATAATTAATGACATTGACCCCATTCTACACGATTAACTGAGTGCTCGTCACATACAGGTTGGTGACAATTGGCAAAGCATTGCAGACATGGCAAGATCCTATAACTATTTTCCTTCCGGTTTTATCTTTTGGAGGCTGTGGACCAGGATTTACCACGATGGTTCTGTCAGTGCATGGCCTAAAATACTTTGAATGGCATTCTTTGTTGAGAAATGGCGCATTATTTGTGGATTCGCGGTACGATGTTCAATCACCGGCAATGCTAGTTCTTCACTTAGCTTACGCATAAAATGACGACGTTTTTTTTTTTTTTTGTATAATGTTTTATGGAATCTTTCCTTTTTGGAAACTAACAATAATTTCGAAAATCTTAAAGCTAATTCTTATTCCTAGAACAAGTTAATCATTACCACTGTATAGATTAACAAAGTAAGCAAAGTACAATAAATTACGAATATAACTTAGATTTATCAAAGAATGTGTTTATATAGATATCATTAGGTATACCAAACACTCATAACAAAAGATATATCATAAAGAATAATTTGAAGTAAATTATAATATCATGAAGGATATATGCGGAGCGCAACTCCGATGTAGAATAATTGGATGCGGCAGAGCCCTTAGTCACAGATCAAACGTAAATCCTTTCTCTTTAATCGCTTAGGGTAGTTCTGCTGTAATAATTTTTTAGCTAGAGAGTTTAGGTGGTTAGATAACCTTAATGAGTAATTTTTAAGCAGTTTCTCTATTTCCTCGGTGACGGTTTTAATCCCGAGATCTTTGTGAATTGCGGAGTTTTTTACATACCAAGGGGTTTTGCATATTGATCTTAAGGTTTTAGACTGCAGTCTTTGAATTCTATCCAGGCTAGATTTAGATGCTGAGCCCAAAATTTGGATCCCGTACGTCCAAGATGGCATTATTAGCATATTAAAGAGTAAAACTTTGTTTTCTAGACTTAGTTTGGACTTAGAGCCTACAATCCAATGCAAGTTCGCAATTTTCAATTTGGTTTGGGTAATCTTTTTGTCTATGTGGTTTTTCCAGGTGAGTCTTTTATCCAATGTAACTCCCAGGTAGGTAACGAATTTTTTCTGAGGTATTGTATTCTCATTTATAGAGATTGAAGGACATGTGTCTTTTTTTAGGGTAAATGTTACTTGTATACACTTAGACTCATTGACTTTAATTCTCCAAGTTGTTAGCCACTCTTCTATTACTTTTAAATGTTCTTGTAATCTGTAGCTGGCTGTCATGGGGTTTGAATGGACACTAAGTATTGCTGTATCATCCGCAAAAGTTGATGTGATGAGGTTTCGGTTTGTGGGAAGATCGTTCGTATAAATTAAATATAAGACGGGCCCTAAAACACTTCCTTGTGGAACACCAGCAAATATTTCATAGGATTCGGTGGTGTAACTTTTTTGCCTAACACGAAATTTTCTGCCAATAAGAAAGCTTTCTAAGACATCATAAATTTCTACGGGAAGCGTAACTTTCAGCTTGTATAATAGACCATCTAACTAAACTTTGTCAAATGCCTGGGCAACATCGAGGAACACTGCAGTACAATATTGCTTGTTTTCAAACGCTGATCTTATGTGTGCTACGATTCTATGCACCTGCTCTATTGTGCTGTGTTTTTCTCTAAACCCGAATTGGTGGCATGGTATGGTCTGTTTCGATTCTAAAATCGGTAATATTTTTTTTAATAAAAGTTTTTCGAAGATTTTTGAGAATACCGTAATTAAGCTAATAGGCCTGTAGGACCCCACCAAAGATGGATCTATACCAGGGTTAAGGATCATAATAATCTCCGAAAGCTTCCAGGATTTAGGAAAATAGTGTAGTCTCAATATACTATTAAATATACAAAGCATGTGTTTAATTGCCACATTTGGAAGCTCTTTTATCATATCACCCGTTATTCTGTCGTATCCAGGAGCTTTCCTTTTCTTTATGTCGTTAGTAATAACATCTTTAAGTGATTTAAAATTAAATTGAATAAAATTTTTATCTGGATTTGCACGAAATTCTGGAAGAGATTTGTATCCAATATTTGGTGTAAATACAGTAGAAAGATGCATGGCAAATAAGATACCCTTTTCCTGGTCGCTTCGAGCCCACTCACCATTGTGAGTTCTCAATGGAGGGTCGAGAGTGACGGGACTTTTGAAACTCTTAACTTTTCGCCACAAAGAGTAGTTGGTATCAGATGTAGCTGACAGAGATTGTACGGACTTTTGAAATTCGTTTTCCTTTTTTTGTTTCAGGACATCCCGAAGCATTTTTATGCATATATTGAGCTCATTTTTTAAGGCCGGGGAACGAAACCTCTGCCAATCTCTCCTTAGTTGTCTTTTTTTGGTTACCAGGCTTTTAATGTCTTTACCCTTAAGACCGTTGAAAATTTGTCTTCTATGATTGTTAGATGGGCCGTGCGTTGAAATTTTCGCTGCCAAATGAAGTAATGTTGTAAAGCCATCAACTGCATTGTCGACATCTGCCATTGATTTTAGAGGAATGAGCGATTTTAGATGCGCGCTAATGAATTTTCTGTATTTAAGCCAATTTGTAAATTTATTGGTTAAGCCTGTCGTTTTGTTGGCAATCATTTTATTATTTTCATAATAAATTGTATATGCCGCAAGTGCAGAAATGTCTTGCATGTTGAAAAACATTGCCATTGGCCATCTCGAAGATCGTCGTTGACTGGTGTTTCTCCGCACCATTTAGTCCATTGTATCGACGCCAGATTTATATTTATTATAAAAATTAATTATTTCTGGTTTCTTTTTAGCATCATCACCAAATGATGCATCGGAATGCATCGTAGACATCAGAATGACAGCTTTATTTTTTTTAGGAACGTAGGAACACATGGTAACCTTTTCATGAAATCCAAAAACTGTGGAATACTGCTCCCTTGTCTTATTTACTCCCATAACACTAGGTATGTAGGGTTTATTTTTTTTACCGTGCCAATAATAGTAATTTTCCACGATAACAAATGTTTAGCAACGGGTAGAGTAGTAAAAAAATTATCCATGCAGATATTTCTACCACTATTTCGGTACGGAGCCGCCAATTCTTTCACTACTCTATCACCCTGATTCTTTTATCGAGTGTTATCTGTTTTACCAGTGTACATATTCGCTTGCAAAGGATATGCGTTTTCTGCATCACAAATCCACCAGATCTTTATACCATACTTAGCTGGTTTCGATGGTATGTATTGAGTAAACCCAGTACGGCCACGGTATGGATATAGCTGTTCATCAATCGTTAAGTTTGCGGTTGGTTTGTAAATCTGAGCTAGATTAAAATTCAGCATTGTCCACACAGCACGAATTGGAGCTGCCTTGTATTCTTTTTTACGTTGACTTCGAGTATTACTGTCGTCAAATCTCAAAAAACGCAGAATATTATGGAATCTCGTCAATCCCATCGTCGCGCGATACAGAGGATAAGAATTGGAGTGCCACATGTCAAAAGTATGGTCTGTATTTGAATTTTTGCGCCAGTACAAATCAAGATACCGAAGAATGAATAAATTTCGGGTATTGTAACGGGCTTCCATTGGTGCGGTGAGTTTGGCTTCAGCTTTTTTGTTAGTGTGACGGACAATTATATCAACCATTTCATGGGTAAAGATTTTTTTGAAAGTTTCACTGATTGACAACGTTTCCGTACTGCGATGAGGCCCACTCCGCTGGCGTAAAACATTATGAGCTGCGGTCTGATGCTGAGTTGGTGGAGTTTTGTTCCACACTGTTTTATCTTTTGCAATAAAACTTCCAGATGATTCTTGAGCTCGTCCTCAAATAATAATAACAACATAAATTAATTATTTAAGAAAAAACATTAGTATTTCAGTCATTGTTAACAACAAATATTTTATTACCTTCAGGCTCAGCAGTTTCTGTTTCATTGTCATCATCCTCTTCTTCTACTGCTGCATTCCCTTCAGCGGTTTCTCCTGTATATTCAGAATCTTCTGATTCGTCATGCTCTGAATTATCTTTTTGATTTAAAGCTTGACGTCTAGCTATATTTGCTGGAATCCAGTCTTCGTCTTCACTGTCAGAAACCCCGCTCGAATTACTGTCTTGTTCTCCAAGTAATTTTCTCAAATATTCATTTCTTTCGGCTGCACTTAATATAATAAAATAAATATTATATGATATAAGTCGGAAATAATTTTATTATACAAAATTATAACTAAAACATTTACAAATATTAAATATATATAACGGTTATTTACCTAGGATATTCAGCTCTCGTTAGTTGTTCCATAATCTTATTTTTCACTATGAAGAGAACACCATAAATAAAACACGTCTGAACTCACCAAAAATCTGTTACGTACTAAAAAATACTCGAATCTAGTGCGGGATAGAAAACAAAGAAATAACCTTGAGCTTTTCTCTCTCTCCAACGGCATCTGCTCGGCTCCGAACAATAAAAACTGGTCGACTACCTGGAGTGCCCCAATACGTTTCAGATGTCATTCATAACTCTACGTTGTTATTATTTTTTTTCTTTACTCTGTCACTTACTATTAATATTTCAATAAAAAAATAATTTGGAAAAAAATTTTTTAACAAAATAAACAAAATTTTTAATACTCAACCCGTGTACCCGGTTGCTAAGAGACGTCGGTAAAGTTGGTTACTAACATAAGGGTTAATTATATTCAGATTTTTCTCAAAAATTCTATTACTATTGTGGAAACAGAAAAATAAAATCTCTGAGATTTTCGGCAATGTTTAAGGTCAGTAAGCTGTTTATCACGAGGCATTTTTATTATAAATTACTGATACCGCAAATACATGTATATATTAATCTTTGTCGGTGAATCAACCAAAACTAGACGTACTAAAATGTCTGGCATTATAATGTAATAATCATATGAATTGTTAAGTCCAATGAGAAGCCAAAATTATGCACGCACAAGTGCATTACTTTAACAGAAGCATTCCATGCCGGTTAATTAACTCTCCATATAATCGGTATGCGAAGTACGTGCTATTCATACTTACGTACAAATATTCTGAATATTGCAAGAAGATGCTGTCAATATCCACAAATTTAATGATAATGAACTCATATTTATTTAATAAATTTGTGAACAGCCTGTACAGATGCTGTCCTATACACAAAGGTCTTAACACCATAAACTAATCCGGATCTGTGGCCAAGTATTTCCCGTAGGTACTTCGAATTTCGAAATTGCTGTCGTAATCTAGTTTGAGTTATATAAAATTAATTTAATTTTACAATTAAGTTAAGTTTTATAATTGTGGTCGCCCCTCGGCAGGGAATGTCAACCCCTCCGAGTATATTTCTGTCATAAAATAAAGCTCCTCTTAAAAAAAAAAAACCATCAGCTGTTTGAAGGCGGCTTAGTATAAACTGTAGGTCCCTCCATTTGTTGGAAAAATCACAAATTGGAGGAGGAGCTCGACCGAAAATCACTTTAGAGGTAACAAAGCGCCAATTATATAATCAAGTTTATAGACAACCTTGTAAAAAAATGGATAGTCAATTTCGGGGGTTGACTAAGCATTGCTTTTTTCGCAAATGAACCATCACTGTAACCGAAAATAGCGGTGTACATATATACTCGCATAACGAATGGTTGCTCTACTCCATTAAATTAAATTTTGAAGAAGAGTCCTACCAGTGACGCCGAGCGTTCAGATCGCCGAAAAGAGAAAAAATAGTTTAGCACACTAGAAATCGTCAATTTAACCCGGGAATGTTACTCGAAAACCGGGAAAAGGTGTTGCGTAAAGTAAAGCGATAAGCATTTCACTTGATTACATCCCATTTAGAATTAATATTTGGATGTGAATAAGTTTTCATCGCGAGGGGCCGTGAATACCCTTTCGCGCATTAGTTCAAACGTGGGATTATTATTATTAATTATTATTATTGTGCTAGATTCCAGCACAAAAAATACATCAAGATACTTGGCTGTTCCCTGATCGAAAAACACAAAACCAGATCGATCATGTTGTGATAGAGGGAAGACATGTCTTCAGTGTTCTTGACGTGACGATGACTTAAAATTTTCTCCACTTTTAACTTACGTGTACGTGTAAGTAGAAAGTCAGTGCTATTAAGCTAGGCCTAGCTGACCCTTTTGAAGTTACCAAGAAATATTTATTCATTTTTTACGTAAATACAAAAAACCATTTGTGTACATTTATGTATTTTTACTAGTGTCATCCCTTTTAAACCTACAAACATTGCGTTTATTTTGCTTTTATCTCCCTCGCCATTTTAGCCGCATTTTCACACATTTATGAATTTTATTTATGCGTATTTATCCGAGTTTTTATTCACAAGTTTAGATGTAAGTGTAACGGTCGCACACACAATAAACAATTTTCTGTCCTGTTATGTAATATTTGTGGTATTTACAATTTATTCACTTGCATGCACAGTTGCCTCGCTATGGGCGCACATTCGCACGCCAAAGCACAAACCCCCACCAACCCAAGGTATGTACATATATATACAACTGCGGTCAAAATAATAGCAGTACGTTCTACTAAAAGTCTTTTCAAGAAAGTTATTTTATTCCAAGTAAATTGAAGAAAACTAAAAGAAAATTAATAGGGGAGGACTTACAAATAAATTCAAATTATAATCACCTGTTCAGCTAAAATGATTTCAAATACGGTGAAACTTAAGAACGGATAAGAAACCCGCCGAAGAATATGGATATGACTCCATGGAGTGTGGCTCGGCTGGTACGGTATAGTGAAAATAATCCTTTGTTAACAACTAATGTGCAGGAGACAGAATAAAAGGAAGTGCAGAAACGATTATAGGAAGATTAAGACAACGTCATTTGTATGATAGGAGTCCAGAAAAATAGCCGTTAAAAAAGTTTAACGTTATTCATAGATTGAGGTTCGCAGAAGAACATGTGAAATAGTCTACTGAAAAGTGGCTGATTATTCTTGGGGCCGACGAAAGTAAAATTATTTTTTTGACGGAAAGGGTACAAAACAATACGCTATATTGAATTCGACCCCCCAAACACTTTAAAGGACGGATTGGGCATACGTTTAATGATTTGGAGTTGCTTTTCATATTACGGTGTAGGCTCTTAAACAGTGTAAGTAGTATAATAGATAGTCAAAAATATGTTAAAATATTGGATACAGTGATATTGCCTTATGCCAGAGGAGATATGCCTACCAGCACGATAACGACTCAAAACATGCTAGCTAGTTGGCGAGAGTGGTTTCTGGCAAACAAAGTAGAGGTGGTCGTTTGACCAACACAATGTGTCAACTTTAAACGTTCAGAAAAATGAGTTGGGAGACAATAAACAAACAGATTGGCATACAAAGCCGACCAACAACAAGGATTTTTCGAGCGGATTGAACGAGCATGGTATGTCATACCTGTTAAAAATTGCTAAAATCGGGCGGACTTAATGCACAGTCTTTTGATGCGGTTATAACCCCAACAAAGAATTCTTCACAAAAAACTTACTGCATTTAAGTTTTATTACTTATTATATAATTACTTTACTTTAATAAGATTTTGAGTTTTCTTGATCCAAATGCTACTGCCATTATTTTAATACTAGACTAATTTTATAAGAATTTTAAATAACACTGGAATTGAAACATTGAAATGGTTCATTTATATTGCGCTCTAAGTTTTAGTATAATTCTGAAATCAAACAATCGCAAAAATTTGTTGGAAAATCTTTTCTAACTTGTAACTTTTAGTACTTAGCACTGCTATTATTTTGACGGTAGTTTTATATATTTATATGTGTGTATGTATGTCACACAAAGTGTAAAGTGACAAATGCATTATTATTATTTTTTTTTTTGGAGAATCGCCAATTTTGGTGTTAACAAGAGGGGAAAGTGTAGAGGTCAGGGGTTGCGTTGAAATTTTCACTATCAGTTACAGGTGTTTACGAGTAAATATTGGTGCTAACCATGCAAAATTGCCCTTGAGTTCATGGGTATTTGAGTTTTTGCCATATAAAAAGCGATATTATGTACTGTTGGAATTTTTTCGTGGAGAAATATATTCAAATTGGGCAGATTTATTTTATTTGACACACATATAAATTCATAAATTTATGCACCAGTATATACTCGCATATACCAATACCTTTATATATAATTACTTTTGTGGCCGGCTCGAGTGTGGAATTTAGTAACGATCGCTTTAATGGAAATATAATACAGTGTGCTTATTAGAACTCACTCTAAAAATCTTAAGCCCAAATTCCATAACACGAATGACAGGTTCATGCTTGTACTATCCTGGAACTTTTCTCTCAGGAAAGGTCATTAATGAGGTTAAGCGGTTGTGCACTTAGTTGAAATTTGCCGGTTTTCTCGATAAAGAAAACACTTAATTTTCAGAGGAATTTCAAAATTTTTTGATTCAAAATATTGACCATTGGTTTCTACACATTTCGCCCATCTCTCAGGCAAATTATAGATACCATTCCAAAAAAACCTTTTTCTCTTTCGAGGCAAACCATTCGACGAGCCATTTTTCGACTTCTTCAAAATTAGCGAAGCACTGCTCTGCAAGGGAGAGCCCCATCGATGCGAAAAGATGATAGTCGTACGGGGCGAGGTCTGGAGAGTACGGCGGGTGCGATAATATTTCCCAATTAAGTGTTTTTAATGTGTCTTTCATCAGTTTAGCGGTATGAGACGGCGCGTTGTCATGTTGCAAGATAACTTTGCCATGTCTTCGGGCCCTTTCCGACCGTTTTTCGATCAACGCATGATTCAAATTGATCACTTGTTGTCGGTAGCTATCCGTGCTCACCGTTTCACCAAGTTTTAACAACTCGTAGCACACCACACCGCACTGGACCCCCCAAACACAGAGCATTGTCTTACGGCCAAAGCGATTTGGCCTTGCAGTCGATGGGCCAGCTTCACCAGGGGAAAGCCATGATTTTCTTCGCTTCGCGTTCTCAAAATAAATCCATTTTTCGTCCCCCGTGAAAATTCGATGCAGAAAAGATTTCATATCGAATCGTTGAAGCAGCATTTCACAAACGGTTTTTCGATTTTCCATTTGTCTATCGTTTAGCTGATGTGGCACCCATTTTCCATACTTCTGGATCTTTCCCATGGCTTTTAAACATTGGCAAATTGCTCCTCGAGTCACATGTAGTGTTTCTGCCAATTTTTGTTGCGATTGGGTTGGATCAACATGCAATTCCTCGTCTTCAAACTTTTTCGCTGCACCAGGTTGTTCATTGTCTGTCAAATCGAAATCTCCACTTTTAAATTGACGAAACCATGTCTCACATGTTCTAATCACTGGAGCATGTTCACCATAAGTTTCTAGCAGCTTCAGCTGCTTTTTTCTTTTGATGAAATAAGAAAAGCAACGAATGTCGCAAATGCTATTTACTTGGAACGAAACTTGACATATTCACTGAGGTAAACAAATATGACGCCATTATTTTGGCGGAATGTGAATAGAAAAAAATTACATACATGCCAAATCATAGAAATTTATACATATTGCTAGCGACATCTACTAGTAAAACCGGCAACCTTCAACAAACGCACCTGGTATACTCAAACGTATGATCGATTATTCATGATATCGACGAAAGTAAAAGTTTAACAAGTAGGAAAATTTTCGTTTGGGTGGAAACGAATATGTAAATATTGGAAATCAATAGGTAGTTGTGAGACCGGGATTAATATATATATAGATTGGGAAGGAATGGGATATAAAAAATTCTTCAATAGCACTAAAAATGAGCCTTTTTGGTATTTGTAAAATGATGACAATACCAAATGTCCCATAGCCGTGTAATTTAGTAGCGGACCCAACAGGAATATGAGGCGTTGGGCGAGCACTTCAGAAAATCAGACGACGACGAGAAACTTTCCATCACGCATTGTACGCCTGCCACATATCGACCTTTAATAAAGAGAACGGTCTCCATTGAGGGCTGTAAACTGATGCTGAACAACAGCGGAGTATCCTATCTATACTGAAGTATTTTCGCACATTCATGTTACTGTTTTAATTTAACTTTGGAAGAGCAGCAGAGATAAATGAGAATGCATAAAATCATTCTAATTTTTCCAGTTTGGATAAAGAAGCGAGGCGAACTGATCTTGTAATGGGTATCTTCAGACTTCCAACAAACTGTCTGCTCATCGCAGTTTGGCACCACAGTCACTTTTATGAATTCGTTAATAATTTTATCTATTTAGGAATTAGCACCTACAATAATGTAACCATTCCCGCCCTGCTATATGGCTTGCCAATATCTGTTGATGAAAATAAGACTGCCTGCATCTATGGCGACACTGGCGTAGTTCTACGAATGAAGAAACACGCTCAGAATTTGAAGTAATTTAATAGAATCTTTCTTAATATCTGAGATGCTCAAAGAACTATGCTTATCCCTTCCACTAAAAAGCTTTTCGAAAGACTTATGTTCCTCTGATATGGACGATACCAATTATTGCGGGTAAAAATGGGTTGTACGAGATATCCGACAAAAAGAATATACATAGTTCAGTGGAAAGTATTTAGAAGTGCATAGTGTGCTGTTTTTATATGTTTGACATTCGCTTAAGAAGCACAAGTTATATCGGAAGTGTAGACCGATGGGTTTTCAGCCTTCACAGAAGTCATCATCCAATTGCTCAAGTATAACGTTGTAATGCCTTAAAGAGCCTACCGTTTTAATGTGAGGGATTCTTTAGATATGATTTCGGGCGAATTAATTTCTATAGATTTTTTCAAACCATTATTCAAAATGGGGTGGGGTAATTCAATCAATGGGAACTTTCGAAAAAAATTACAGTCCCACATATTGTAGTTAATCGAGTTCCTTAGTCTTAATGTTGCTTTTCATATTTTATTTATTTTGTCCGGAGTGTGACATTGCGCTTATTTAGATAAAACCGCCGCTGATACCATTTTCTCCCCTATAACCAAGGGTGGCAACCAATATCACCTTGTAGGTTTTTTCTCTCGCAAAATAAGTAGTATTTTTCTTTTTTTCGGAGTGTGGTAATTCTTATTTTACGAATTCTTCTTGTTTCGTCGTAGAGACTAAATTGCTTATTCTGAAATTGCAGTATCGTCTTTTTAGTCTAATCGTTCGTTCCTCGGGTTAACGATTGTACCTGGCAGCCATTTCTCTTGTATACCACAAATTAGGTTCGATTAGATTTGTGTTCTCGTATATAGACGCCGTAAAGGAAGGCGCAGAAACCTGCCATCATCTGATCATTCCATTAAGTACTTGGATGGCGGATTATCTTTAATTTTTTATCAAAATATCAGCCTCGATGCGATAGAGTTTATGGTGCGCACCTAAATACAGCGTCATAACAGCATAAAAGTCACATTCTGTCGCACCTCAGGCGAACTAAGTCTACCATATGCAATCAATGGATTCCTAATCCGAACAAGTCGAAGCTCAATATCTTTCAGTCGGTAATCAGAGCCATTTTGTTTGTTTTGCGAGGAAGGATAACGCGTACGGAGAGGCAGGAATTGAGCATAGCTCTGCGATTTTACCCTCATTCCTAGAACCACTACTGTGCATAGAAAAAGGAAATGCGTCGTATTCAAGTGTTTATATATATGTACATATTTACATATATGCAATACATAGTCTGCTACAAAACGTAAGAATACAAATAAAAGCTTAAGACAATGCTAATAGTTCAAAAGACAGTGCATTTTTAATACAAGAGAAGGTCTAATATTCCAAGCATCCAAGGCTTATCTGTTGTGAAAAATCTAAATTACACAAACTAATGAAATAAATACTCCTGCACATGTCAACTCAAAAGGGCAACTTTTCGTGGTTTTCATTGTGTGAATTCACTTTGTTTACTGATTTTGCGTTGAGAATGCACACTATGCAACAAGAACATCTGTTGTTGTACGAGTATATTTGTTTAGCAGCTCTTTTGAAATATGGCTTCTGAACTTTTGTTGTGCCAAAGAGACAAGCACAAAGCTTTTATGAAAACAACGAGTAAACATGAAACTATTTTAAGTGCTAAAACACAAATGATTGCGATGAAGAACAATCCGCCTCTAGACAAAGTGAAATATATTCCTTTGCGTTGCTTACGTTCGACAATGAATGTCATGTGAAAGAGTCAAAACTATTGAAACAATTCTATTTGTTCATCTTTACAAGTATTTGTTATGTTGACATATGCAAACAAGTTGAGACAAAGGCGAGTAAGAATTTTGTGAATTAGGATAGTTCATTTTGTGAAACTCTTAAAATTAATATCAGTACGTCATTTTTTGTGATTTTGTTATTTTTTTTGTTTGAACTGAAACTGAATGGAATTGAAAGAAATACTTTTTCAGGAACATGAAATAGTTTTTGTGGCATTTTTCTAGACATTTAAAAAATTGGTATATCTTTCGTTATAATTCTGAATAAACGAGTATATGTACAATATTTCGAAAACGTTGCATATCAGTTTGTAAACAGATTATAAATAATGTAATATTTAACATTGAGAGCATTTTGATATATTTATTTAGTATTTCAATGCCAAAATTAGTATCCAAAATTTTATTTTTTTTTATTCTGAAATCTTTTTTTTAATAAAAAACGGAGTTGTTTTAAAAATAACAAAAGTACGGTTACTTATAACAGAATATCCCATAAACTTCTGAGCTCAATATAATGAGTTTTCCAACCAAGAGATGCAACTATTAACATTATTTTGCCGGAATTAATCGACAGAAAAAGATTCAAACATCAACCTCTGACACTTGTAAATACGACACAGCAATTAACTCAAAGAAATCTCCAGGCCTAATGACCTAATTACACCAAAACTGCGAAAAAAGCTTCCAAGGGTTGAACTAGCACTATTCTTTGAACTCTTTTGTGACATTCTAAAACTAGGCACACAGACGAATAAGCCTCTTATCAGCCGCCTCCGCACGATTGATGATTTTTTATGAGAAGCTTTGTCTTAGATAGCAAAATTCTTTTAAATAATTTGGCTTAGTATAAACTCTAGGTCCCTCAGTTTGTTAAAAAAAGATGAAGATGCACACCACCAATTGGCCGAAAATCGCTTCAACGGTTACCAAGTTCCAATTATATATAATATAAGATACCTCCTTTTCTCCATCGTAAAAAAGGGATACTTGAAAACCAATTCGGCTATGACTTTCGTCAAAAATAGCGTTGAGGCCCATTTCGGGCTCAATGGGTATGTAAACAAGCAAAATTCCCGCATTTGGGACGAAGAGAAACCTGAAGAGATTCAAGATTTGCCATTTTATCCAGAAAAAAAAAGCGGGTGAGAACGCAACCATAAATGGAAATTGAAGCTCGTGAACTCGACGACAATTGGTTTCAACAAAACAGCACCACTTCCTACATATCGCATCAGAACTATTGAGAGAACACTTCGTTTTGTTTTGGGCCGGTCGATTGGCCACCAAGATCATGTGATATCACAATCTTGGACTTTTTCTTGTAGGGATATGTAAGTTTTAAAGTAAATGCGGACAATCCCGCCTTGGAGCAAAACATCACGCATGTCATTCGCAAGTTACCAGTTGAGATGCTCGAATGAGTCATAAAAAATTGGACTCAACGGATGGACCATGGAAAACGTTGCCGCGGCTAACAGTTGAAAGAGATAATCTTCAAAAAATATATGCAGAAGAATGTTCTTTCGAATGATAATAAACGTTCCCCATTAAATTTTAATTTTCTGTGTTTTTTCTTTAAAAAAGCAGGGAATCTAGAACTTTCATATCTATAAATATACAAAAATCATCGAAATCAGAGGAGTTGATATATGTATATACAGATATGAGGTTTTCGGGTGAAAAATCCATCAAAAAAGCATCTATGGGAATGAATTTTTGACGTCTACCCACAAATATAATTGCAATTGAACATTGTCACCGGAAATCATCGAAATCGGAAAACTTATAACCAAATTTTTTGGATATGATATTAAATATTGATCATATAGTGAAATACCTTAAATTTCATAGGATCATGAAGGCTATAAAGAGTTCTGTAAGGCCGAAGACAGCTCTTCTTTTTTGTTTTTTTTTAAATTTTTTAGTAACAATCATTTAAAAGAAATCTACTCTTCCTTTGTTGCACATGCAATTATTAACTCAAATACATTTTTGGACTTACTCGCATAACAAGTTGTTTCCAGCACTGCACTGTGTATACAGAGTATATTAGACTTGTTGCTAATGGCCATTTGAAAATAGTTGGATATGAAAAAAATTATTTCCAGAGAGTCATCTTGATGAAACGTAGTATACAGGTAGGGGCATAGACGGGCGATGTTGCATATGCCCGAAATGGAACGAAGAGTTCGCACACTTTTCATCTTTACATGTTAAAACTGTATAGTATATAACTTAATGCACCTACATATATACATACGTATGTTTTTATCATGAAATTTCCAAAGAATTAAACCAAATAACGTGTTAGACAAACAACATAAAAAAATCTAATGGAGTAAGATTATACAGATTATACAGGCCCCCATAAGAAGTATGAGAATACAAAAAAAGCGGATGTAATTACATAATTTATTACAATACGAATAAAATAAGCAGATGATGCCAAGAGAAATTTCATCGCGAACAACAGTCCAAAGAACATACAAGTAAAACGCATTTTAGTTTTCACATCATGAACAATTTTTTAAATGCGCTATCTGTTTGTATGCACAATTACTTGTTCGTACTTGTGTAATGTTGAACAATTTTGCAATTTGTGAACTACTTTTGGCAAAACACTAACTAGCGAACATAAGTAAATGGGCGAGTTTTCTGAAAGTACATACTCGTACGTGTATGTACATAGAAAACTTTTTTCCAGATTTATGTAATGAAGCAAAAACTGAACACTTAAAATATATACATATTTGCAAAAACATTGCAAAAAGTTTGTTAAAAACAACAACAATTCATTTCAAAATACATAACGAAATAGAGCGATGTTGGCATATTTCAGTGTTTTAACGTCGCCTCGCTTTCATTCTGGAGTTTTAAATATGCAAAATTTGTACGAATATTGGTCATCCATTTATTGTTGATGATATCTAAGTAAAGTAGTTAATTGAAAAAAAGGTGCTCAAGCTGCATGTATTCCCAATGAATTAAGAGATTAAATCCATTTAGCAATCCATTTTGGCATCATCGTTTTGCTCTTTCTACCTCAAATATCGCTAATGTAAGTGAAAGTGTAGCCGAAGATCAGAATATGTATGTATGTTTCTCCACGTTCCAAAGAAATGGAACTTTCTTATATGTAGCACATTATGGCGTACTTTGCACTTGCACTTTCATCTATATTTATATAAAGTTCAGCTCTTACAACAACTGAAGCCAGCTGACCATTCATAATTCCGTACATACGGCGATTTTTCAGATAAAATTTTTTCAACGAGGCACATTTCTCCCAAAAAGGGCGAGACAGTCACTGTCGATTCGGTGTGTTGTGATAACCAACCTTTTTTGGCCTACAATTAAAGAACGCGACTTAAACAATATGTGGTTTTGACAAGATGACTTATTACGTGAAGAATTTTCCGGCCTCGTAATCTTTCGTCTTGGAAATGAAAATCGATTGGCCTCTGATATGATATGGACTTTATTGTGAGGCTACGCGTTTATGTGGATGAACCCGTAACTCTTGAGCGCTTGAAAATCTCCATTCGTCAAGTTATGACTGAGAAACCGCACAATATCGTATGTGTATTAGAGTGGTCAAAAATTAACTCAAGTGGATTGAAGTATGCAAAAATTTGTGAGGCGGTCATTTGAGTCAAGGTTCAAACTTTATAATCAAAAAGAAATTATTTAAAGAAGAAAAAAGCAAACTATTGATTCGAAAGCCTGTTGTCGTATGCTATGAAGAATAATCTCTAAGCTGACCCAACCCAAAAACATGATGTTCGATCATGATAATATCAGACCCGACCTGAACCCTCTACAATAACTCATCAAACATTCAGACTACCATTTATTTCCCTTCCATCAAAACCATTTAAATGATAAAAATTTCGATTCCAGAATTAGTTAAAATTGAGTTAATTCAGGGCAAGAATCAAGTTTCCAGCATTGATTTCTCAACAATTGAAGATTTCGTGTAAAGTCAAAGAAAATAAAGAATTTAAAATTATCAAATATAAATACAAGGGATCGGCAGAATCAACAAGCCGTTCTTTAGATAATTAAATATTGTTATACTTGCCAACCAGCTGCGATCCGGCATTCTTCGAAAAAATATTTTCTCGTTATAATTTTGTTAGCTAAAACTCAATTTATCACATACAGCAGAATGAATTGCTGTCGCAACTGTCGTATCTTAGTAGTAATTAAAGGGTAAATCTTTGTCCCTTATTGAAGGTATTCGGCCTTTATAACCAAGGTTAGAAAGGCCTTGACTTTTAAATTTACAATACTCGATGGAATCAGTTTATTGATGGTGGTCCTTAGCCTGTTCGGTTCTCAATTCTTCAGCTGATATCAAACCTTTTTTTTAGATGACGAAAGCACAGCGGTTCCGAACTCTCACTGGTCTGGTTTGGACTGGTTAAGCTAAGAAAGAAATATATTGGGAAGACATGGTGGATTCCGAAATAGCTTTATTTTTTGCTTAGGATTTTGTTAGCTGTAGCTTCTTATGTGTAACATGGTTAAAGTAATTTTTTATTATTAAATATGGCAAATGGGGGTTTTACGTCGATAATTTACGTGCTTTTTCTTGTTATTTGTTTTTTTTTTATATGGTGCAACGCTGATGCACAATCTCAAGGGGCGGAGATCACCTTTTTACTATAGCTGGACTTCATGCTTCATGGAACCAAGGATCAAAGTTCTGAACTACTTGTGTCATATGTAGGAAAAACATCAATCTTGGGTTCAGTTGCGTGTTGTTATACACTTCTACCCATACTCAAAGTAAAATTCTTATTCAACGAAAAATGGCTAACTCGCGCCTTCTAGAGCTATCATTCCCACAAAACTTCAACCTTTTAAATTATTTGCTGAACGTATGCGTTACAGGCTTGATAGGACTTTGCTTTTGTAGTTTGTAAATTTCTTCAAATATTTCCTACACAAATTGACTAAAATATTAACATTCCACTGACGTCTGAATAGTACAAAGGATTATACCCAAACATTGCACACAGACAAATATTTGTAATTGCTTTCGGACGCTCTCGCATCTTTGCTTGTTTCGTTTCCGTTTCCTCTTAATTTCTATTTACTAAAACATAAACCTATACATATGTATATGTATATATACAGCTGTGTTTTGTCTCCTTTCGAATTTACAACATGCGACAGTGGAAGTTGCACAACCATTAAAGTGAATCAAATTAAAATGTAATTTGGATTGTTTTACAAACTTCTTAGAATTTCGTCGCTGGTAGGTTTAGTCCAAGAGCCATTGGCATTGCGACAATAGAACTAGATGCAAAACATTCTCGTATTCAAATATACACAAATATCTACATATACCATAGATATCCTATAGGAAGTTCTGGTAGCTGCAACATCTTCTCTGCACTCTGACAATTGTCGCACTCGAAGCAATGTCAGACACTTTCCATATCTGATTGCAACAGTACTTTGAGTCTTCTGCTTTTTGAACTATTGTAAATAAAACTTAACAAATGAACTTGTTTCCTGAAAATCATTCAAGGAAATCCGTGTTGTGTGCGTGTAATGATTGATAAGCGTAAGAAGTCTGTAAATAAGAACAAGTCTGTGTTTCTTTAGAGTGTCGCATTGCATAATGTACATGTAAGGTTATTTCAATGGCCACTTGATAACATTTTCACTCAAATGTTTTGCAAGCAATTAAGAATTAGTTTTTGTTCGATCTAAAAGAAAATGATCTTTAGAGGAGCCACTCCGACACATTACGTTTAAGGTTTTACTAGAGGAGTCTTTTTCCAGCATCTGTCCAACAGGGGTGCGACTGCAAGCGGGCATCTGGACTCTATTAGGTTCGCTGTGTCACATAAATCCACTAGCGACAATGGGTTTAAATGACCACGGTTTAATAGTATGCACCTGGATTCCGCTGGCTGATGTCATCGCAGGACCAAAGGCTAAGGACAGAAACGATAAAGTTCATGAGATATGTACTTCAGTAGCGGATGGTGGAGGGGAGACTCAGTCGCCAAGACCTTTTATTTACCCAAAAGATGAACGATTAGCTATAAACTCTTCAACAAATCGTTGATTTGCGTGAAAAACTAAAAATTCTATGAGCAATTTCTTCGCCAATAAATCTGTTAAATGAGATGAGACCTTGTAACCAAATGCTAACGGTTTTCCACTCGACTTTCACTCCATTTCTCTGAGATTTTTTGTCAACAATTTGATATAAGAAAACTGTTTACCAATATTACAAGCTTCGTGCGTATCGCCGGTAGACAGTCAGTTGTCAATAAAATCGCTGGTAATGTCAGCTGCTACGGTTGACCGCAACCTGTGGAAAGGAGACTTATGAAATGTAATAAATAATTAACTGCACCCAAAATAATCTTTAAGGTAGTACTGGAAAAATAAGGCTTACAGAACTAAATAAAGAAGTTATAATCTTCTTTAGGAGCGTGCTACTGCTGGCTTACACTAATTATATTGATACCATTGGTCTCAAAAATCGCGCCGTAAGTTAAGCAGCCGAGGCAAATGAGTCTAGTAGTGAACACACAGTCAGTAAGCTTTGAAACTCAACGTAGAATAACTCTTACCAAAAGGTGATACTTTGTTCTGAGTACGCCATTGAAACCAAAATCGAAATCCAACAAGTTTCTCATCAATCCCGTCCTCTAGGTAAATTCTGTGCATGCATAGACGACGAAGATTTTCAGTGAGTCAACACAACGAGTTTTCCTGAGCTATATATAAATAGATAGAAGATGTACGAAAAGCTCATCCATAACCAATAAAAAATTAGAATTCATAAATTGTTAAATATCGAAGAATACATAGGAACGAGTCCTTCGAAGAGTGGAAAACTCAAAAGTGCTTATGCAATTCTATATTAGAAGCTGAATTCACCTTGACATTTGTGTAAATAATTTGATTTCCAAGGCGATAATGAATCAAAGGGGGCACACTTAGTCGAATTAGTTATAAAGCCCGATTAGTCCAGAGTATTAGTAACTGCCACACTTATTGTCTATTAAATGAGTAAATCAATTGAGCAACATAAAATGGCTGTAAGGACTGTCTACAACAGCCCGCCAGACATTTGCAATAAAAACAACCCACACTTCTTATCCGCTTCGTTGTACCAAGGGCATGCGAACGTTGTCTGACTCAATTTGATTTACACTCATGGCAAGTACGAGTTTACTAAGCATTTTGTGGACAGCACGTAGATAAAACGGGCGTACGTACATATGTGTACGTATATGAATACATACACACGAGTATATTGAATTGGCGTGGAGTCTCAGTGCATTAATGCAGTCTACTCTTGCCTGAAAAGTGTCGGCATAATCGACTTGCAAGTGCCAACAAGTGCAATAAGGACATAGAATGGAAAGGACAATGAGGTTAAAATGAGGCGATGAAAGCAAAACAAAAAAAACTAAAATACCTCAGACGTACTAGTGACTCACTTGGCAGTCCTTGTTGTAGTATTAGCTGTGGCGGTGGGTGCTTTGTCAGCCAACTCAGTTTTGCTTATTTCTGCACTATCGAAATAATGTTATTCAAGCCACATATATTGACCGTAAATTCAATTTGAGTGTAATGTGAGTTTATTTTAGCACGACCAGTATCGTAGAGTGTTTTAGCAAATACCTATATACATACGTATTAATATATGTATGTATTAACATAACAAGTACTATGGTGTTCAGTGGCGTACTGCCACAGGATTTAGTAAAATATTGGCAAAATATAATTCACACATAGTCTTGGAAAGTGCCAAATAAATAAGTAAAAAGTTAGTAAAGCTATAATCAACTTTTTGCGAACTATCATTATTGAACAAATGAATTATTTATAACAAAAATATTTTCTTACCCTTAATTAAAATATATCAGTTCCACCTTTGCCTAATTTTCCAACACTCCTATCGGCGATAAAATCCTTTCAAGTATTTTTCTAATGCAACCATACATTACCACATACTCGTACATTACATACAAACATGGATTCGACGTTATCCCTCAGTTGGTACAATACATAAATGCCTTGTATTCCTTTATTTAGTCATTACATTAAATTTATTTTCAATTTGGCTTCACATTTCCCACATTTTTAACACTTTTTCCAAAATGAGAATAGATTTTTATCTAGATCCTTTCCACCGTGACTTTTTTTTACTAGTGTAGAGTTTATATAGGTACGCTACAACTGGGTGCCTGCTTCGACTTTTGTCTGGTTATTTATGTACTATAATTTAAATTTCTTTACTAAAATCTTAAAATCAATTATATGTTGAGCTACGTTGAAAATGGGTTTCAAATCATGAGATTTCTTTCTTTAATAGTCAGTTAGACGAGAACCACATTCAAGGATTCTCTTAGTGGCTTTATGTACAATTTTTTTCCTTTGTATTTCCAATATAAAGTAAAATAAGCAATATTTTTATTAAGACGAGTTCCAGTTGCGGCCGGATAGCGACGGAAGTAGTGTTTCAATGTCTCACTCATGCCTGTACTTCCTACCAGTGGGTAGAGACCCATCATTAGGTCAAAGTACTGTCCTGCATGCCTTACACGAACATATTAGCAAGAAATGGGTATATCCTTTGCTGCTATAGCGCATGATCTTCGCGGTTTCGCACATCGTTAATGCATGCTATCTCACTCTTCCCCGGCACCCAGCTCTTTTGGAAGTTTTATAATATTGTATATACGTGTAGCTTTTAGCGACTTCATTAGTTAAACGGACGGAACTTTTGGCAAACTCATCAGCATTTTCGTTACCCATAATGACATTGTGTTCCAGTTTATATGCATCCGGACCCGCTGCCTACTCTTTCCCTGCTTCTAAGGACATTTTCTGATAGGTGTGAGATTATTGTCATAATTGCCGCCAGACATAAGTTTTCAAATTTTCCATATAGCGCAGAAAGGTAGTTATCTCAGCAGATTTTCCTATAGCAAAGACTTAGCGCAGTTCTCTGGTAGCTTGAAAGGTTGACTGAAGTCCAGCTCAGCACAATAGACTCTGGTGCCCCTTCCTTCATCTATTTTTGATCTATCAAAGAAATAATTACTTGAGTGAACTCGATTATTTAATATCGTGTAAAAATAAAGTAGTTGTGTAACTATGTATGAAACTCCATAGCACTAAGCAAATACACGAACTTTGCAGACGTAGAAAACGATGCAAGCGAGAAACGCACCCAAAGTGTTGATGCTGGAAGGCATTTAAAATTTCTAACATTTACAAATGTACGTAGATATTTTATACATTTTATTTGGTTTTTTCTATTATTTGCTTTTACAGGCTTAGTGAGTATCACAACATGCTGACCACTTTCATCACATTTTATTTCATTGGGATGAAATGAGGCGCCCTGCTCTCAACTCTAATTCTAAAAGGGATTTTGCTTTCCATTCGAATTGTTAACAACAAAATGTTCATTGCATATCAATTTTGAAATTATAATAATTGCCTGCAACAATTTTGTCAATTAGCATTTACTGCTTCTGAATTTTAATCTCGATGTATGTATGTGTAAGTACTTTATGAATATTGCCTAGCCCAACCACTGGCAGATTGTGTATCAAATGAACTTGGACAGTGGAAGCGAAATTCAGGCTACATAACTTTAACCGAAGAGTCGGAGGAGAAGAAGAAGCCGAAGAAACAAAAAAAGAAGAAGAACCAAAGTAATAAACAGAAGTCGTAGAACAGAGAACAGAAAGGTGAATCCAACACGTCCTTACGGGAAGTAAAGCGGGGGTGTGAAGACCCCAAGTCCAAGGCCTTGAAGCCTCCACAGCACCAACAACAACAACAATATATATATATATACACATATTAATGTATACACATATTAGTATACATACACATATATAATACATATATATATATACATATAAAATTAAAACATTTAAGTTAGGAAATCACCAAGCTGTCGATGTTAAGTAGGGCAAAGGAGAATAGGCGATAGGCCTACCAACAACGCAACGCGTAACTGTCCACCTGCAAGCAAAGTTTAGTATAAAAAGGGCAGCATCAGCAGTGATAGATGACTTCTGTTTGTGCTGTCGTAGCTACTGTATATGGTGTGTCGTACAAACGCTGCCAGTACGATACGATTAAGGCATAGGGTGTGTAGTGAAAACGCGACCAGTAGAAGATTAGAGAATAAAGATAATTCATAACTGAGAATATTTTAGACAAGAATTAACAGATACCTCTAGTTTATAGGGGCTCTAGTTTAATCTGAAAGTTTTTCTTTCTATCTCTGATACTTACGAAAGGAGGCCTAAACAAAGTTCAATTTTAGGGTAATTAAAATCACATAAAGTTTGTTCCTTTTCAAGTGCCTACCTGCACTTTTTTCACACAAATCCGCAAAGATTTGACTGGCTTTAATTTATTTGTTTAATTTTTTCAATAAGCTTATGCGTCCCATTAAATATATCAATGTGTATATAAAGGTGTTTTTGCTGAATAATAAGGTTTTCTAAATTTATACTCAATACCGGAATTGCTGCTTAATATTTTTGGAGAAAAACTACTTACATTCATACACACAACGGAAATTGATATGTCCATCAAAAGTATTTGAAATGGATAAACAAAATGACATTTAAAGCTTAAATGACAGATCAATTGAAGAGAATCTTACTGAGTTTATATAGGAAACAAATAAATATGTATTAAATTTCTTATTTTATATGAACTTATTTGTATTGTATTTACTTATGTACTTATGATATATCGAAATTGATAAGATGTAGATTATTTACGGCCGTTAGATACTCTCCCATGAGTGCACTTATTTAAAATAATATAAAATTAAAATTGTAATTTTTTCAAAATTGGACATTTTTTTTTTTAATTTCTAGGAATCGAATGCTATACAAATTTTTATATTTGCTCTTCCTTGGTCTGGCAACCTACAGTCAAAAATTAAGATTTCTTACAAATCGACTTATTCAAATATTATATACAATATTTTCCAACTTTCTCATACATATCTATAAAATGGTATAATTCCTTGAGATGTTGTGAAAACTATTTTATAGTTACTTAAATTTTGCGGATTACTTCAATAAAGAACAACATTTTTTCTTGAAAAACTTTATTATAATTATTGGAAAATTTCTTTTATTCTAGTAAAGCTTACCGATTAACTTCCTCATTGTATGTTTATTATTTTAATAAGAAAGAGGGGAAGAATGTCCAGCAATAATACTGGCTGCCCATCTGTCACTTAGTATATGAGTAAACTGTAGGCCCCTCCATTTGTTGAATAAACATCCATACGCAAATCACAAATTAGAGGTGGAGCTCGGCCGAAAATCTTTAAGTTAGCTTGAACTGACTGACTCTTCGGGTCTCACATAATCGATATTAGGTTCTTAGTGTTGGAAGACACACTACCTACAATTAAGCTGCACTGCTACAGTCTTTGGTGTGTCTCTAGTGTGAAGAACATTATCGTTCTTTTTGCAAAATGATGTAGTCGCTTTGGCTTCTTGGCTATTGCTGATGGAAGGTCCTGTAGCCTTTCTTCACCGAGTAAGCATAGCTTTTGTCTACTAAATGCTGGAGGTTCGCAGATTACGTGCTCCACTGTTGCCACACGTTTCCTACATTTCTTGCAAAGCAAGCGACGCCAAAAAGCAATGCTTTGTTAACAGACCTATCAGCAGGTTGGAATCCAGTCTCCTCACCGATAGTAAAAACTTTACAAGTTTAGTGTCATAAGTTGTGCACATTGTTTGGGTGAGGCTGCAGCTTCTTTACATAATGCGACCAAAGTCGACTTCGTGCTATATGAAATTAAGTCCTTCATGGCCGCTTGACTGTCCACATAAATGTTTATTCCCTTGAATTTACCACCACTTGGTGGCTGAAAGCAACCATACCACAAACAAAGAAATATATGTACAGCATAGATTGATTACCAAAAACCTTGGAAGTGTCAAGTTTCACGCTCTCACATATTTCCTACATGAACAATTTTCCAGTGATATATGCATGTCCCTAAGCCTAGACAAGTGTAAAAGTTTCACTGAGGAAAATGCCAAAGTAATATCACGAAATTTCCCACTGACAGACAGATATCTAGGAATTATGCAAACAAAAAAAATTGATCATATATTAACGTTTTCTACAAAATTAAAACAAACGTGCGATATTGTTGCATATTCATTGACCGCCCCATTTTGTGATTATAAGTATAAATTTTTTGGGCTTACAATTGAAGTTTTGGCATTAAGAAAACTTGAATTCATCGGATAGTTACCATAACATCTGCAACAATAAAATATTGTTTATTGGTTTGATCAAAATAGGCCACACCTTGCACGGTGGATTGTTGTTTGCTAATCTGAGTGCCATTTTTTAATAAAAAAAATCGCTAAATCCGTGACATCTGAGGCGTTAGTGCGTAAGTTCAAAATCAAAAATTGTATAATTTGGTTTTTCTTTTGTATAAAAAATCTTTTTTCATACAAAAATATTATATCTTTTTAGTGTATACATAAAAACAAATATCTCGCCCACTGTATATATGACGAAGTTAGTTCGGTGACGTCAACGTTTGTCGTAATCTTGTGTTTTATAAACCTTGAGAGCCTTGTATACGTACTAAAATATTAAGAAATGAGATGCCGTACTATAAATGTAAGCCTACTGGAGTTCTAGGAAATCAATAGCATAAGATCTACTAGAATTGAACGATTCTGACAGATAGGATTGTACAACATAACAGGCCAGGCGGTATTATTGTCGAGATAAGGCAAAAGCGATCTCTCCTCATTGATGTTGGTAGAAATTATATTTATATCGAATTCATATACATAATCTTTAATACTGTCAATATAAGCAATTGGAAGTAGAGGTAAATCAGAGAGAGCACTTGGGTAAGGTTATAGTTGTATCAATTATCCAAGACGTTGTTGAAAATGCCAGAGGAGCTCCAATTAAGTGAAAAGTTTTTGAGAGTACAAAAAGCAGTTCGTTCGTTTTAAAATTTTCTGTTTAGATGACGTATTTGCCAATGAATAAACATTTTTTGCCAAGGAAATTTTCCAAAGTTTGTCCTCTCTTTTGTCTACAACTGGCACAATAAATATATGTACATATGTATACAGATTTTGTGTATATGTTGCATTTACCTCTATTTTATTACAGACTACGAAGCATTGATCCACTGCAATAATGATAAATGGTTCTAAAATTACTTTCTAGTCAGCTTATCTTGTCAAAACGTGTGATATTAAAAGCTTCGGAATAAAGGTAATGATTGTCAAGTCTGGCAAACTTGTTGTTGTTACTGAAGTGACCATCTGTTAGATCCGATGCTAGTTGAATCTGCGGAATCATTGTATGAAGTATATATGGATGTATACAAGACAACAAAGTGAATTTTTTTTTTTAAATTACGGTTAAAACATATAAACATTAATTCTGCGCACGTTTTGTTTATATTTTTATACGTTAAGTAAGCAAAGCATCAAATTATGTCTTGGTGTTAAATAAATGCTAATCGAATCGAATAACTCACGAATATCTTACTAATAAACTTAGATTACGTGTCCATTTTTAGGATATGACTAAGCCACTTCTTATTACCGAAAAATATTTTAAAAATATTATTATTCTCTTTTCTTAACTCCATCTGAAATGTTTGGATGTGGATTCACTAATGTCGGCTAAAGGAGGATTTATCTAAAGGATATGTTATTGTTATCGGCCGTGGTAGCCGAGTGGTTAGCATTCCGTACTGCCATTCGAAAGGCTCGGGTTCATATTTCGGTGTTCTACTAACATTCAATAATTTATAGAAAATTAATTTATTGTGGTCGCCCCTCGGCAAAGAATGTCAACCCCTCCGAGTGTATGTCTGACATGGAAAAATTACTGTTCTTCATTAGTTTTAAGAAATATATTAAATAATTGGCGAAGATAATGCTTCTCCTCTTTCCAAAAAAAAAAAAAACAATAAGAAACAAACCAAAAGCAATTGTGGAATTGCAAACGACCCCAGAAATCAGCTGGTTGCGCAAAATAAATAATTTGAGGAAACAAACAAGCAAAAGTGAAAATGGAAACATGCATGAAAGCAGTTTCGTTACAGGAACGTTTGTCCGTGCAGCAATAATCTGCACTTGCAAATCATAATATTGCATAAATAGCAAAATAAAATGAATCCGGTCTCTTGAATTCATGATTTTAATACTTTTTACAAATTTTGCACACTGCAAATGTAAAATAAAAATCTATCGTTTGAGTTAACTCACTTTCGGTGGAAAGGTCATTCTCTCAACAAAGGCCTTAAATACTTTTAAGTGCTCTGTGGAAATAGGCTATAAGATAGGTGAGTAGTAGAATTTTGTAAGTAAACTGGAATCAAACAAACCGGCTTTTGACTAGTACGATGCAGACTGGGCTGAAGCAAATCAGTTCTGAACTGGAATGAACGAACCAGTATTTTATTCGGTGCATACGAACTGGTATTTAACTAGTATGAAGCTGATGCATAGACTGACAATTGACAGTTCGTAGAACTTCGCTGTGTTAAAAATGCCAGTTCCTTACATGAAAAATTAATGGAAGATGAACTAGTTAGTGTAAACTAGTTGGATTCTGGTTAACAACTAGTATTTTTTCCTACAGGGATACTTTTGCGGCATTCTTTGACGTAGATGCTGATTTCAATATTGCAAACACCAATGCATTTCTCTTCTTAATTGTCTCAATTGCTATGAACAAGAACTTACTATCCAACAAAGATTATCAATGATTTAACTTCTTCTTCTTCACATATGTACAGCCGATCTATTGCTCAAGGAGAAAAAATGGAAGCTTATTGGACTGACAGACAATTGTTGTCTGTACGAGTATATCTCGAAAAAACTTTACAAGAATGAAATGTATTCAACAATTGGAACCACCGACTTTGAGATTAAGATTATTTAAATACCTTTCAAGTCATTTACTTGAGGAAACATGTTTAAATCAAATCCCAAATTTAGAGTAACTGCACAACAGATACTGTAACAAAAATAGGGTCTACAACCTCAAACAGCATATTAGCTATACAAAGGAGATTAACAAATGGGGCATTGGTCGCAACTAAAGAAGAAGTGGCCTTGGATACTACATGTGACTTTCACTATAAAGAAGCAATCTAATAACTCAATGACTAAAACTCTATCATCCAAGCATATTTGTGGTTATTACTGAGATTAAAAATGAACAATCGCTGGGTTTCTTGCTTACAGCCAAGCTACAGTTAAGCAGCTGAATGACCCTTGCTGGAGAATTGTTCCATCCCCACATGCGTCTTGATTCCCTCTTCAGCTCTCGGTATCTATCCGTACGTGGGCGATATCCTGCTTTATTTTCACTGCCACTCGACATTCCTAATTATACTATTTGTTTTTTCGACCTTATCGTAAGCCAATAGTTTCGTTAGCAGCTGTATGTAGAGAGCTTAAAGTGCCGTCCCCAGCTGCTGATCAGTGCTCTCAAAGCTTACGTGAAAATCGAGTAGACAACCGTTCGACTGTGATTGCAGCTTTTCGACTTCGAACCTTCCTTTTATTTGTATACGGGCGTTCTTTGTTGTACAGAGGCGAGGACGTATCGTTGCTGCTACCAGATGGTAATCCGAGTCGATGTTGGAGCCAGCCAAGTAGCTTGATGAATTTTCTTGTGCTGGAATCAAGTACAACCATATTTGGGGCTCCATTCCGAGATGTTTTGTAGCGGAGGCTGGCAATTATGCCAAAAATACCCTCTTTGCCTAGATTGGCGTTCAATCCGTCACGCACAATTTTCACATCGTGGCGAATGACTGGAATGTCAGTATTTGGCGATGGAGTCTCTCCCACCACGAAACTGACACAAAATTTAGAGTAGTTGTCATTAAAAAGGGCTCGGATGAGAAGGCGACGCCGCAATTTTATTGAACCTGTGGGTCCCAAACCCCGCGCCCAGACTTTCTTGTGGAATAGTTTTTTTACACACTTATATAGCGAGTCGCTTGCTTCAAGACCGACACCCGCTCGCTGATGAATATACACTGCAATTAGGCTTCATTATTTCCTCTCTCAAGAAAATGCTCGTAATTTTTTTAGCAATTCTCGTTTACATATTTACAACCATACCAACAACAGTTACAAACGTTTACTAAACATAAATATTATTTATTTATGACACTAAGAACTTATCAACGCATTGTTAGTGAAATCTAAGTAAATAGAACAAAGATGGAAATTACATTGCGTTGCCTAAATGCTTTTGCCAAATGACAGGTAATTACAACTACTTAACATGAATGCGCTACCCATTTTGCGCGCACACATTTATACATAATACTAGAGTATCTAAAAATTATGGAAAAAGAGCGAAATTTGTTTTACTGTCAGCATCAAAAATAAAAGTAAAAAACTTTGTCAAATGTGAAATGACAGAAATATCTTGCAGCAAAAAACAAAAAAATAATTAATATAATAACTAATAACGAAACCAAAAATTTTGAGAGCAAAAATAATTATTAATAAAATGTATTTAAAGCACAAATTTTAAATATTATGTTTCAAAATTAAACAAATTTCGTTTTTCGGTATATTTGCCCTGAACTTCAATATCTGTAAAACACACTTAATTCTAAACCTCTCTTTCAGTTTATGGTATTAAAATTTTCCAGCATTCGCTTTGTCACAGTCCGAATTTTAGCGGCCGAACATACTCAGATTCGATCGTTCTCTAACCGTAGCTAAATGACAAAATAATTTACATTCTGTAAAGCGTGACACACAAAAATGCTGCATTTTCTGCGAATGCATTCACTCGCCAATCACTATAGTTTCTCCACTTTTTTTAAGCTCTTCTATTGTTTGAAAATCCAAAGTATTTAGCAATTACCAGTTACCCACCAGTTATGAATTCCGCTTGCGTAAACAACATAACGCCAACTCGAAGGCAATGTTGTGTAAAGATTCTAAAATACGCGAATACATATCAAGCATATACAAGAAAAAATGCTAGAATTAATGTGTTTTTCCCTTGTATTGTATTTATTAAGGTTTAAATGTTTTTGGGTCGAATTAAATTTTCTATACTGATATTTTATAACACTGAGTTAAATTGATTTAATTACTGACTAGAGCGACCAGCACACTTAGGCCTGAAGGCTCATTGAGACACCGCTGTGTTATATTTCTCACCTTCTCAGATGTACCAACCATTTCATGTGTCAAAGTAGTGATGGCCTTGGTATTTATGTCGTTTAATGCTTAAGGCTGGGCAGTGGCAGAGATAGTGTTCGACTGACTTTTCCTCTTCCTGCACCTACGAGAAAAATCCTTTGATAAATATCACATTCTTCTACCGGACTAGGTCAACTAGATCCCTTGACCTTTTAGCGACTAACACAGACCATACACGGTGTGTCCCAAAAATAACCGAACTTTATATTTAAATCATACAACATACAGCACAATCTATTGAAAATTTGCAACATTAAAATGATATATTCATCCTCTTTCAAACGCACCTGACTTCATGTAAGTCGGATGACAGATGTAAAAGTGACAGCCATTTCAATAAAACCAAAAGTGTGCTAATGGTTCCAAAAAAAAAAAATGGAACAAAGAGCAAATATAAAATTTTGTGTCAAACTTGAAAAAAAATTGAAATTGCAGTTTAAAAAATTAAAAAAAAATTGAAAAAAATGAAGCAGCCGTAATCGAGGTACTGAAGAACATTTCTATAAATGACATAAAGAAATCTATGCATGCGCTGGTTGATCGTTCCAAACGTTGTGTTGAGTCAAATGGAACCTATTTTGAATAAATAATAACTTTCAAAGATAATATGATGTGTATTTTATTATTTTATATCCAAAAAGTTCGGTTATTTTTGGGACACACCGTGTATCTATAAAGTCACCTTGCAGGTGAAAAGCCGTATTTCGGTTCCATTAAATAAAAAACCTAAACCATTCAGTTTTTTTTTAACTTACAAGTTATTCTATTTGTAATGTTGTGTTTGAATACTTTAAAATATAAGGATATTATTGTTTGGTGTCAAAGCTAGAGACCATGCCATGCCAGTAATGAATGCTTCAAATCTGAAAGGTTGCAGTTAAAAAAATATATAAAATAAGCACGTGAGAAATCATTTAAACTCAATTATATAGATGCACACGTCACAGTTATTTTGGATATTATAGGGCTATGAATATACGTGTATACACGTAGTTTTGCCAGTCAGTGACAATACATCAAATGGTGCTGTAATGTAAAGTTATAGTTGTATGTATCGGATAAGTAACTTTTATCATTTGCAATTTTTTCCCTCTCCTAATTTTTTGACGATATTTTCTTACCAAGTTTAATATAAAACTCCACGATTTTTCGTATATTTTTAAACAAAATTTTTCTTCATTGTAAACTAATATTAATCAGGTACACATTGACCGTCATTATCAGTATTGCAGAGACCGAAACAAATGGTAGTCAGATTGTGCAAAGTCTGGGCTATATCTTGGGTGCTTAATACACGTATATTCACAACCAAGCTACGCCAATTTTTGAGTTGTGCAAATTTAAATTAATTTTTTCGCCATGTTTTTAGGATCTCATAATGGACAATTCCCTTCTAGTCCATACAGGTTCAAGAACCTTAGTTCATGACTTTTTCCTTTTCATATTTTTGTATAGGTATAATCCATTTTTCATCGCAAATGATAAGGTCCTTGAGAATAAAAAGGTAAAAAAGGAAGAGCTAAGTTCGGGTAGAGCCGAATGCGATTGCTTCCTATGTACAAAAAAAAGGTTAAATAAATATTTTCTAAACCATCCAATCCGAAGCCGCTGGTGGAATTCCGCTTCCGAAGATACCACATTAAAGCTGCCTCTAATATTAATCGTTCTAAAACCACATTGATAAGATCCAATCAGTTTGTTGACGATGAGCTTTAGCTTTTCACACAAAACACTGGAGAAGACCTTATATGCGATATTAAGGAGGATTACCCCACGGTAGTTGGCGCAGACTTTAGGATCGCCTTTTTTTTGTAATAGGCAGAGCACACTAAAATTCCAATCTTCTTCATGGTCAGGTAATAAAACGTCTTCTCCATCATCGTCGATTAGGGTTTCGGGTTCACCACCCCCGGGTGTTCCATTTTCACTGCTATTCAGCAGGCTGGAGATGTGCGCCCTCCATAAATTCAGAATACTCAGGGCATCCGTCACTAACTCACCCCTCTGGATCCTAAAAGACTTTACTCCGGTCTTGAAACCTCCCGTAAGCCGCCGTATCTTTTCGTAGAATTTTCGAGCGTTACCTTTGTCGGCCAGCTTCTCAAGCTCCTCATGCTCACACATTTCAACCTCTTACTTATTTTCCCCGCAAATGCGCCTTGCTTCTCTCTTCAGCTCTCGGTATCTATCCCACCCCGCATGTGCAGTGGTCAATCGCAACGTTGCGAGGTAGTCTGTTTTCTGATGATTGCTGATGATTGCTCTCAGAGAGCAGGAGTGCAAGTCGAGTAGAAAATCGCTCGGAAGTCTGTTAGTTGTGCAGCTTTTCGACGTCGAACTTTTCTTGTGTTTTTTTGACGGACGTTCTTTGATACACAGAGGCGTGAGCGTATCTTCGCTGCAACAAGATAGTGGCCCGAGTCGATTTTGGGTCCTCGAATGCACGTCAAGAACGCTGGAGATATGTCTTCCGTCTATCACAACATGATCGATCTGGTTTTGTGTTTTTCTGTGAGGGGACAGCCAAGTAGATTGATGTATTTTTTGTGCTGGAAGCAAGTACTGTAGACAACCATATTTCGGGCCCCGGCAAAGTCGATCAGCCTCAATCCATTAGGTGCTGTTTCGTTGTGGATGCAGAATTTTCCGACAGTTGTACCAAAGATACCTCTTTCCCCGTTCTGGCATTAAAATCTAAAATGACGATTTTCACATCATGTCAGGGGCAGTGCACATAAGTGTGCTCCAAGCGCTCATAAAAGGCATCTTTGACCACCGTCGGGGCAGGATATGTTAAAAAGTTTTGCTTTGATGCAGCTTGTGCAAGACGTTCCTCTACCAGGGTGAATGCCAGTACTCGTCGACGGAATCTCTCTCCCACCACAAATCAGACACCAAATTTGTGCCCCTTTATATGACCGCTGTAGTAAATGTGACAAGGACCTAATCGCTTTCGTCCTTGTCCCGTCCACCGCACTTATTGGACGGCAGTGATGTTATTCTTTATTCTTACAAGAACATCAACCAACTAGGCAGGGGTACCTTCTCAATTAAGGGATCGGACACTTCAGGTGCATGTCCGTCATCAGAAGGGGGTCTCTCATCTGAGGCAAGAATAAATTTTTCATTGTGGCTGGTTTATATGTGGCGGATCAAAAACCCAGCACGCAACCTCGCAGGGCGAATACGTTTAAAGTTTGTACACATTCATATATCGATCCGCTTGCTACAAGATCAACGCACGCTCGCAATAGGACCTCTGGTGAGCAGACGCTGCAATGACTTCAGCGGACCCTTAAACCACGCGGGTTGGTTAACGCATCTTGCACAACGGTTGCTCACGTTTCCAGGGTGCGCGACGTGGATGCCAGAATAGATATTGACTATAGCACCTCGAATGTAACAGCATACCCAGAAGCTTGACTACACACCATTAAACCCCACTTAATCTTCTTCTTAATTCTTCATTTTATGAAAATCATTCAGTTCGCTTTAAGTTAAAGTTACTTATAAAAGTTAAAGGAAAATTCGGCAACTGACAGTCATACGATCGATATCGATCAGGGGTATTGAGAAAATGTAAAACTTTTGAAATTAGAGGTATATCATGCCACAAATTTACCTATGGGACTGCGCCAAACCCTAATGGGTATTATAGATAACGATATCACCCCAATTTACAATTTTTGCAATACTACTGCCAACTGGAAATTTGGCCTCACGATGATTTTACTATGAGTATTTGGGTAAACTTGAAAACTTATACTTTAAGATATTTATTTATAACACCACAACAGCAGGTGTGTGGAAGCAGCATGAAGAAAACTGTAAACACAATTTAGAAAATTTTCCTTATCCTTTCCTCTCGTAAGGATATTATAATTCTAAAATCGACCTGTTCATCTTAATTGTATTTCCTGGTGATAGAGAAAATATTTTTCTTAACGTCACTGTGTGCAAATCCAAACACCGAAAATGTGTTGCGGGTTGCGTGGTAGGAGTGAGTGAGGCATAGAAAAGCGGATTATATTGTATGTGTAAACACATGGTTGCGTGTAAGTGCATAAGTAAATGTACATAGATTTGTTGTATTTACATATATGCACATATATATGTATATATAAGCTCAGCTGCAACCAATAGCCGTATATGTAGAGTTGGAAATATTTAATACGAGTATTTTAAATTTCTGAGTCAAAATTGCATATACAAATATCTGTGTATTCGTCGTTGACATGTATATTTTTATGAAGCTATCAATTAAAGGCCCACTAATTATGATATTAGCAGTTAAGAATATCTACATCTGGGCATAGATTGTATATTAAATCTACTAAAAATGCACGTAAAGTGGATTGCATATGTGTTCAATGTAAGAACACTTATTGTAGTTTCATAAGGGAAAGCTTAAGGCCTCCTCTAAAAAATGTTCAAAAAATCAAAACTATTATAATTTGTGGGACGCGTGTGAAAACAATTTTTATGCTTAAGAATTACCTCAATAATTTCATTTTAGAATGACTCCAGTTAGATGTTTGTCATATATTTGAGTGATATTTAATCCACTAAAATATGTCAACTCATCGTTCCATCTCACGCATGAATCTTCGGATGTTGCTAACGTCCACGCTTCTGCACTATACAACCGGATAGGAATGTTAACAGAGCTGTACAGTTTGGTTTTTTGTTTGTCCAGAGTGAATCGTATTCTTAAATGAAGTACTCAGCTCAAAGTACCATCTCCTGGGAAGAGTGATTATGCATTGAATTTCAAGGCTACCATTATTATTGGTATTTACGTTGATGTCTTAATAGATTAAATTATTTACAGCGTTTCGTTCAGTACTTAACGGTTTGGAGTGCTTTCCCGATTCAGCTCATCGCCACCATATCTAAATAGTTGCACTTATAAACGATGAACTCCCGCCCCTTTGCTGTTTGTTTTTAGTTAGGCAATCGCTATTTGAATTTCATCATAGTGCATTTTGGATTCTACTATGCACTGGTTAACGGTCAGCATCATTTAGTTCCTACTCCGGTTTTTAAATTTCCAGACACATATTGTATCCTAATTTTGATTTCGGTAGCCATCTCACCCTGCACTTGATGTGGTTGATCACAATGTTGTGATGTAGGTAGTCTGTTTTCTCTAAACTGCGGTACTGCAATCCTTATCATACCAGCCCTTTTTTCACTTTGCCGAAAACCAATCGTTTTGCTTGCAGCGTTTGAATAAATCTACAATACTCGCATATAGTACTACAACGAAAAAAGAATGATCTTTTCTTTTAAGTCCTGAGAGCCTACCCGACCTTAAGTAAAAAGATTTTTGTGTAAATATTTTTTAACGAAATAAAATGCAGACCTATTTTACTATGTATTAATATCTCTTTCTGTCTTTACCAACGTATACTTCTATTCTTCTTGAGTTTTTCTATGAGTTTTTTCTGAATTTGTTTACGGCTGACTAAATATTGCTCATACGACATGACGATTTTCTTTTATTTTTAAGTTAAAAAATCTTAAATCTAAAAATTAAATAAAACTACTTGTGGTCTAAGTGCATTTTATTCAATAGATTGGAATACATGAAAATCATGTTTGGTTAAGTTTAACAAAATTTTTTTAGTACAGAAATATCCAATTTTCGCAACTTTCATGCGTTTTGCAATTTACTTGATAATAAATTAAAATCTAAAAATTCTGATTAAGCGGGTAAAAAATATGTTCGTAAATATATGGCATCTGTTGTTTTGCGTAATTATTGTGAGTGAAGGTTTCAAAAGAATACCTTTGCCGTTCCCATTGAGGCTTTTTTTTAGGCGTGTTTTTAATTTTTAATAGATTTTATTATTTCCAAAATACTTCATTTCCTACATTTTAGTATAAATCCGAAATATTGTTTTTGCCATTCTAGAAAAAAAGGTAATTTATTCAATAATTTCAGCATCTGCATCTAAGCATCAACAAATGAAAAGTATTAATAAATTTGAGTTTTTTGAAATGCTCTAATGTAGCCATATCAGCTTATATCAGCTAATAGCGGTAATGTAATGTAAATAAGCTTTTAAAAATGTTTTCATATTTCTTTCATGCTTCTTCCAACATAAGAAACTTACACTAAAACCCACAGAGAAAAGCACATAAAATACTTTATTTTTCATGCAACTTTTATATACCCATATACATATATATAATGTATTTATATATACATGTATATATATGTATTGTTGTGAAAAAGTATGTTTCACGTGAAGTGTGAAACCTAATCCTAAACGTCTGCCAATGTAACACTTCACACCCTCATAAGTTCGATTGTTTTTAGCAAAAGCATTTATGTAACCAACCTACTATCTATATACTATATGGTGTAAAACGCCGTGAGCACAAAATTGTTTTTGCCCTAAAATTATTTTCAGTAAAATTTGACGATTTACTACAGTTAAAGTGCATAATGCTACTTCACAAAGTCATTCGCTTCCAGGAGTCCAAATAACTTTTAAAACGATTTCAATTCACTAGATGTACTTAACTTTCTTAGCATGAAATACAATTGCATGTCATCTTAAACGTCAGTCCTTTGCGCTCTACCACAAAAGATCAAATACATTCGTTGTAAAAATGGAGAATAATAACCATCTCCCTTTTTTCACTTACCAGTTTTTTATCAATTGAATTTGACTAATAAAAAAATACAAATTGACTAATCTACGAAGTAACTCCTGAAATTTTTCATAAAGAAGTGTTTGCTTTGTTAGTTTGAGCAGTAGCGGCGGCACGTAAGATTTCTAATGGTCCAATATACCGGAAACTGCTTTATTGTCCAACCTGATTTCCTATAATGATGACAGCGCTTCGAAACGCCCGAAGCTCATGTCACTGATCTTACTCAATGATATTAAGTTCATTAGCAAAACGTTTGAGGAACTCTTTCACGTTTCACTGTCCTAATGTTAGCAGCGGTGTTGTGGAAACATACGCTGTGGCGACATTACGAGACATGATAAAAATCGATCATGACTAAACGCAAGTTAGAGGGGTTTTTCATAGGTACGAAATTTGAAAGTGGTACCAATCGCATAGTCAAAGCATTTCATACCAAAAGATGAAAAAATTTGGTTTAAGTGAAAATAAAAAAATTGAATGCAAACGTCACTAAAAATATTTCATATCACAATCTATAGATCAAAGATTGTTAACTAAGACAGTTATAAAAATTTTGTTTCGTTTCGTTTTTAATCAAAATGAAAAGCTTTCGTTACTGTTAAGCCATATACGGATAATTTTAAACATTAAACGGAACGAAACAAAATCATCTCTGAAAGATTATTTTTTATATTACCAAAGCGAATCGGCATCGTATCATTAGTTGAGCATATCTGTTGTTAACTCATTTATACAAAATGTTCAGGTATCTTCTTTTATCGAGGTGTGGTATCTCCACAAAGTATAAAAATAGTATAAATAAAATTGTGTAATTTTTTTTCTGAATTATATCGTGTATGGATAATAGTTGATTGGGATTGCATCGTGTCCAGATTTTTTCTTTCCCAATTTTGTATTTTGAAAGCTTGCGGGTTTACTCACCATGAAAATAAATCAAATACTTAACACGAAGTTAAAATACAAGAAAACCTTTCCTGTTTTTTTTACAGATAGAAAATATTTAAAAAAAAATCTTGCTTACAAAAATACAAAGCCTTTGACTTTCACTAATAACTTTCAGAAATAATATTCCCTATGAAACATCTCAATTTTACTTATATGTATGTGGTATAGGTACGAGTGTGTTATCAAATATATACCTTTATATACACACTATATGTTATAAAACAACGTGAAATTTAACCACTAAATGCATAAAAAAGGGAATAAGCAAAAGCATGAAAATGTGGAGAAACATCACGAAATTCAACCAAATGCTATTGCGGACTGAATGAAATTAAAATCAAAAACGTGTCAAATGTAACTTTTTCGTGTTTTTCTTTTTATTTGGCATATTTCTTTTTTGCTTGCTAGTTTACACCCTTATCGTTTATGTGGCTAAATTCTTTCTTGTAGGTTTGTTTTTTCACATACGTATGTACATGCCATACCTACACCATTAACACTGCAAGATAATCATAATATTCAATCAATGAGTTTTTTCGGTATGAAAAATCTTAAAAAAATTAATGGAACCAAGCGAGCATTATATATTCACCTACTAAAGGAAATCATGTTTGCTGAGGGCTCTAGAAAAATATTCACTAGATTTGATTGAATTTGGTTCAGTTGATTTTGAAACGAATGCCAAAATTTACTTGTGAGCTGTAGAAAGTGCATTAAAGGATTTTCTAATTTAGAATAATTTACAGATGTTAAAAATCTTACGCGTTATATAAAATTATTCAACTAACTCTCGAAGTGGTTTGTCCGTCTGTTAGCATCACTTACGTTCAACAACAGTTAATAATTAACCAACTATTCCTGATTAAGAAAATTCTTTTAGTTTTGGTTCAGATATGACTCCTACATGCTTTCTGAAAATCTTGGAAAAAATCGGTATTTGTCTTTAACTCCTCACTCAAATAATGTGTTTTGCCCACATCTTTATAGTCCCCTTGTTTAAGAGTGATTATTTAAATATTTAAAATTATAAGTGTTGCAAAAATATCCGGTATTCCTGAGCCTTTTGAGGGAATCGTTACTAACCAGCTATTAATATCCTAACTACTTTCCTGTTCTCAACATGACTTTTGGATAGGGAAATCAACGCTTATATTAGGTGTACAACTTTGCTCGCGCCGTTTTTTTCCAAAAGTAAAAGCCCAGGGCCTTGAGACGTTTTGAAATGGCTTGCTGACTCACTCCCAACGATTTGACACGTATCTTTATCAAGCAATGCTTCTAGTTGTTCATCTTTGAAGGTTTTTTCTCTTCCACCACCATGTTTGTCTTCGACATCGAAATCACCATTTTTAAAACGTTGAAACCACTCCCGACACGTTCTTTCACTCAGAGCAGCATCACCGTAAGTTTCTGAGAACATTCGATGCGCTTCAGCTGCATTTTTTTCGTATTGTAAGAGAAAAGTAAAACTTCCCGCAAATGGCGAGAATTGGGCACATAAACGGACATTTTCGAGCGTGAATAATACGAAAACAAGAAAAACTGTCACTGAAACGAAGATGACAATTCGTTAGGCACTGTCCACACTCACTTTAAAGGCATTATCATCTATCTATTTCAACCAGCCTCAGCCGGTACAGCTACCTATCGGAAAACGGCGGAAGCAACGTTGTACACATAATAAATTTGCTTGGATTTCCTTTAGAGATTAAAAGAAAATTGACGTTGCCTACACCGACTTCTTTCTCTCACTTGATAGGGTTAATCACCCAATTATCATCTATAAACTAGATCTTCTTGGGTTTTCAACCAAGATTTCTCCAATGAGTTTCTTTCGTATCTCACTAATAGAACACAATGTGATGTATTTAAGGACATTTACCTACATTAATTAATATTTATCTCATCAAGAGTTCCTCAATTTCGCCCCGATTCTGTTTATGTTATTTTTAAATAATAAATTTAAATAATATATTCTAGTCAATTTAGCAATTTGATGTAATAACAACGAGCTTTGAACCTTCAGAAATGTAAGACCATGGAACTCTACAACAAATTTTCCTCACTATACTAGTTGTTTAAAGCTAGGTCTACTTACCCTCCCACGTCTAGAAATGTTTGTTCGTGGCTCTTGTCTGAATGTGAATGTTCCAACTCGTGTATCTAGGCAGTTTAGGCCTTTACTATTGAGTTATGTCTGAATTTCCGTTTTGATCGCTATGGAATACTTTTTCCTTTCTCAGATGAATGAATCAAGAGTCAAATAAGTAGGTATTTATGTCTGAGATAGTGCTCGACAGACTTTGTCTACGTAGTAAGCCCGTTTTTGAATTAATGGTGATAAACCGATTCAGATTAGCTTCCTTGATCATTTAGATTCCAGCACAGTTCAAACCTGTCTGGTCGCATTGCAGATTTCTTCGTCAAGCCATCTGGTGTTGGCTGTTTTGGTGAAAGCCAGTATTTAGCTATTTCCGGGTACCCAGGCTACGACTATATTACATCTAGCTGAGAGCTTATTTAAAGTAATTTTGAATTTCAACCCCACTTTTGATGTGGTGTAATTACACTGATGATGATCCGAGTATATACTAACTGATTGATTTGTAACCAGAGATGCCAGCAACCATTGTGCGGCTTCCGTGACAGCAATAAGTTCTCCTTGGAATATTAAAATTGGTTCAGAAGGTTGGTGAGCATTTAAATATCTTGACTTCCACAGCCTAAGATTAGCTTAATCAACCTGATCCGCAGCATTTGAATTTTCCCATTCATTCCTGTCCATGATTCTTATAGGGAAGAGATTGTAAGAAAATTTCAGCTGTTGAATAAATAATTTTCCGTAGCTGAACAGTTTTAAATCTCGACAGTTAACAAACGCTTACCAGTCATGACTCGGCATATTCCGTATGTTATGGGCTTATTATTGTTATTATTATAAACTTTTAGACGTTCTCTCAGAATTCAAAAAATAAAATGTTATTAGTACACATTTAACACGATTTCGATTGCAGCCGCAACAACTGAAACAAGGTTTGACCAAACCCACATAAATATGGTATTTGAAAGATTGTTATTGGGTGATTCAATATACAAGTTTCTAAAAAATAAATTAGTTTAGGATAAAACTAAATCAACATTTTGTTAATTAAAAAGCAATAGTTGCAAGCATTAGTGGGCCTTAAAGATTATTTACCCTTAACTTTTCCATTCTTGTAGGTAGATATGTGTATATGTAAGTCATCACTGCCAACTTGCATAGATAAATTTAATGTATGTACTTTAAAGCATGCACAATACCTATGTACCTACCTTCGGCATCTAGTGCCTGCAAGCATAAATAAATTATTTAAGCTATTTTACTTGCAACAAACAATGTAGAGAGTGGAAGCTAAATATTTTACTAAAAGATTCCTGTAATTCGCTTGCAAGATGCAAGCAAGCAAAACATTCACTAGCTGCTGCTGATGCCAACCAACTGCCACAACTACAGTCTGCATACAGCTTGCTACATACAAATGTGCACTCTTGCTCGAGTTTCAATGGTGTTTTATAGACTTTTTGCGACTATCAAAAGCAAAAGTTGGCGAGTAGGCAACTAACGAGGAAGGAGGACGCTTGTTGATTTTTGAAATACTTTTGTTAAGGTATTAACATTTTCGATTATAACAGTAGTCTACTTTTCAAGTCATATATATAGCATATACCATCGAAATTCAGATCTTTTTACAATAGGGTGGCAATAAAAGGGAAGGAAGGGTATTAACTCAGTATATTATTAGCAAATATATGACTGTATCTAATTATATTATATAGAAGTCTTGACCTTACTTTCAGAATTTTTAGAGAAACATTCATAAATCGGCCTACATGGAATTTATTTTTCTTCCGCTGTACCAGTGAGTATTGTTAATTTTTTAATTTCCTGATACCTTGGAAGTTTCATATAAGCCCCAGCAATGGTGAACAACTCTAGCATGTTTTCAATTAATATTCTGCCGCATTACGTGCCCTGGCATCTATAACAGTAATGTCTCAAAAACTTGGTATGGGTCGCGGGTCACAGTAACATACCGGGTAATGAGATGGTGGACGAGCTTGCAAGGAAGGGCACTTCCCTTCCACTTTCGCAATCTTGAAAGAGTTTGGGCATGCCACTTTCCCCTTATAAGCTCAATATAAGGTAGGTATTCATTAAAGATGCTAACTTAAGTTGGAGAAGTCTCAACACATGTTATGTGGCCAGGGCAATATAGCCAGACCTTATCGAGCTGAAAAGGAAAGATATGTCTACAGTTATAGGTCTTCTTCAGGACATATCTTATTGGGTAGTCGCAGACAGGTAGAAGAGCTGGAAACTTTAAGGCACTTTCTTTGCAAATGCCGCGAACTTTAGAGGAGTAGGCTGAAGTCTTTAGGGGCGGTAAACTTTGGAGACCTGAGCGAGATAGTGAGGGCTAAGATGCGGCAGCTGCTCAGTTTTACGAATCCCATGCACTGGTTGATTAGCGAGTGGGAGTCTTTGGGATCCTCAGTGGTATCGACCAACCAACCAAAGGACCGCAAATTCGGTGTTAAAGTTGAGCCTCTGTATAAAATGACATAAACTTAAGTTTCACACAGAGTGACCCTCTATTGTGTGATTTTTTCAACTTGATTATGAAGATAATCTGAAAAAAGCAATCAAGAGTGTACAATTGCAACTAAGCGGTTCTTGGTATTCTAATGCTTGCTGTTGTTGTTTTCTACTACGCATTTGAATTTTAAGGTGATGGACCCGACTGGCCTTACTTGCTTTCAGTTCAAAGAAAACTGAATAGAACATACTAGAACGTATAGAAAGATACCTACCAATGCACTGGAAGCACTACAAAGTTTTAAATATAATGTTTATTCCCCTTTTTGACTGTATTTATTGTAATCACGGAAACGGCTTTGGTCGAAAGGTACCATTTTAACAACAGTACAGACAAGTCGAGGAAAGCAAAAAAGAAGCCACCTAAAAATAAGAAATTTTCTTTTCCCTTAGAGCAAATTATTCAGCAGGATTTTATGCGGATAAGATTTTGCGGTGGGGTGTATACATGCTCATACATAAAATACATATAAATTTGTGAATGTTACACAAAAGTTAAAATATCCCACACATACACATACATGTACGTATATAAGCGCCAGAGAGATTTTTGTGAAATAACATTCCACAGGTGACATACTTTGCTTTCGGTCTTCAAATTTCTGCCAAAGCTTGCTTGTTCAGCTGTTAACGTTATTAATAATAACATAATCATCAGCGCAACAAAAAATAACGGTAAACAATTTCTACCGTGTGTAACCGAAAGAATTTTTAACTTAAAAATGCTTAGTTGCCGAAATTTTAGATACTATACATATATGCTTCTTTCAGCAAATAATTCGTTTCTGTTGAAATATTTCCGTTTAATACTTTATGCTAATATTCACATTGAAAAATATGTACAGAAGAATGGCGAGAAAACACTAATACCAAAACAATATTTTCATTGAAAAAAAAATCATAACAAAATCTATGTCTAGTAGTTCCTACTTTTCACAAAATTTTTACAACTTTTTTATTTAAACCTGTTACTTTTTAGCAAAATAAGAAATATAGTTGGTAAAACATAAAATTGATTTCAATAATACTACCCTTGTCTATTTTGCACATATTTGCCGAATTTGTTTGGGGTAAGGTATAGAAGATATCAGATATGTAAACAGAGGCACTCCACAGGGTGGAGTTCTCTTCCCATTGCTCTGGAATCTCACAGTAAACCCACTACTAATGCAAACGGAATGAGGTGGAGGTAAAGCCATTGCCTACGCCGATGTTATCGCCGTAGCATACAGTACTGTGACTTGATACGGGGAACACTATGTCAGCTCAATCAAAGTAGAACTATTACTATTTACAAGGAGATACAATGACTGCACTTCGTCTAAGAGAGTCAAATCAATGGACTACCCAAGTTATACGGATGAACTTGCTAGGCAAGTTCAGACCAAGCAGATTCTTCTCGATAATGAACACATTGGTATGCCTTTTGCTACTTGCTGACTGCTTCTCAAGGAATTCATACATGAACAAGCCGCTACAAGGTAGAATGACAATACACCCTGCCGTAAAACCAGGCATACATGGCCAAATGGGATAAGATGAGATCACGAGATATGTACTCTATAAAAAGAGGTGACATGTCCAAAGTAATAGGAGTTCGACAAGACACGTCTGATAGCACGACAGGCTAGGACTAGGACTAGGAGCTCCCTACAGAAGATGCTCTGAGCACGGCGAGGAATCATAATTTTGGGACCCTGCTGCTGGAGGGTCTATGGAAGACAGCTGACGTCAAAGTCATAATGTAATGAGAATCAAAATAGATGGATGATGAAACCCGATGGTTAAGTTTTTGTGGTATCATAATGGGTCTTAGTCAGGCCTAGGTGAATCCGACTCGAAAGATCGGTAGCCACTACAACCCAATCTTAAGGTGTAGAGAATTTACCAAAAAAAAGGAATTAAAAATCGACCGGAACATTTTATAAGCGCGAATACATATATATGTTTAAAATTCTCAGAGCTAAAAAATTAATTTATTGTTCACAAATTTTGAATATTCCTGCCAGAAATTCACCTGCTTCTAGTCTTCTTATATTGTATTTTTATTTACCTCAAACCTCCTTCGACCATGCAAAATAATATGTAATTTCAAAATAAAAAATCATGTGCGGCTTGTCTAATACGTATAAATCATAAATTATATGATATAGATTACAAAAATAAATCCCTTAATCTAATCAACCATATACTTACTTACATAAATATGTGAGGAAAATATTGTTATTGAACAGAATTTTTTGGCTCTCACTATAGCCACCAAAATTGTACCTTTCACAAAAACTCTACACGAAAAATTTTCATGATTCAGTTCTTAATAGTTTGGACGGAGACGAGAAATTTGGTAAGCTCAATCAAAAACTATTAAGCTGCTAAGGTGCGAACGCGTGACGAAATGCTCATAATATATTTGAGGAATATGTAAAGAACAAAAATTAAGGATGACTAAAATTAGGGTGGAACCAAAAATAAAACACCTTCCTGACGATTTTTTTTTTATTTAATTAAATGTTAAAAGATATTCAAAAAAAAAACCCGGTTTCTGTTTTAAGGTGAATTAGCTGATTTGTATGATTATAAAAAAGTAAGCACTAGCAAATATGAAGCTCTTTCAATTGCCACTGGAAAATTAATAATCTGCCATTTGACTTTTCACTGTAAAGTAGAAGTCTGATCAATACCTCGTCTGTTACGAAATAGTTTGGCCTGCGTTGATAATAGTACTGTTTTATTATTATAAGCCTTCGTTGACACGATACGAGTCAATGAGACGATTGGAGACACAAAATTAAGTAAAATTATTGCACTGTTTGAGAGGCCTTCTCCTTAATTTGCCTCCGGAAAATCTTCTTCTTTCATTCATTTAGTTCTACTTTTTACTGCTTGGCGTCAATAGGATATACCAAATACAGGCAGGTCCTTCTCCACCTGGTCTTTCCAACAGAGTGGAGATCTTCTTCTTCTTCTACTTCCACCGGCGGTTACTGCATGGGAAAGACTCGAGGGTCGAGTATTCTTATTCATCCAAATAGCATGACCTAACCAGGTGTTTGGCTCATAATTCTATCTCTGAATAAAGCAGCTAATCATCCTCATCACAACAGTATCTCTACTGTTAAGAATATATTAAAGTTTTGACATACAATGAAAGATAAAACCTAAGCCAAATTGCAACTCTAGTAGTAATCCTAATTCTTTGAGCTTTAGGAAACAAATTATTTTTATGTTTTTACAAAAGAACCATAAAACGAACAAGCTTGATGTACATAACTTGAGCATGTTCATGAAACCAAAACGGTTCTGAATTTTTTTCCCTGTTTTGTTGGCAAAGTTTTACAGATTGAGACAAATGCCAACTAAGACGATTTTAGAAAAGAAACTTTATGAAAAGATTTGATGATAACGCTCCAATATATGTATATGGTTTGAGGATATGTATGTGCATATGTAACTATGTATACATATTCCAAAATTTTAACACTCTTTTATTTGCAGTGGGCGAACGCTATCCCTAAAGAAACGAAATGTAGTTGTGCGCTAGAATTTGAAAGAATTTAAGAGTTTGCGTGTGTAGATATTTCCTTTTGTTTTCAAATATTTGACTTACTTGAAGACCTTTATCACTTTAGAGTAAAAAGCACACACGGCCTCCTCACATAACATAATATTGGTCAAGTAAAAGGTTCGTTCAGCTTTTATATTGATTTTTCAAAATATGATAACTTTGTGTACATTTGTCCGATTTAAGTCAAATATGCGCCAACGAGATGCCAACTTCATTATACCCCTCTCGAAGAAGGCTGCGTCCGTACTGCTAAATAACTTGGAAAGCCAATTTTCACAGGCCTCTCTTGAGGCCAACTTCTCACCATTAAGCGCGTTGGCCATGGACAGGAAAAGATGGTAATCACTTGGTGCCAGGCCCGGACTAAAAGGTGGGTGCATTAGGACCTCCCATCCGAGCCTTTGGAGCTTCTGGTGCGTCACCAAAGACGTGTGTGGTCTGGCGTTGTCCTGATGGAACGCAATTCGGCCTCTGTTGATCAAAGATGGCCTCTTCTGGATGAGTGCTGCCTTCGGGCGGTGCAGTTGTTGGCAGTAGAGAGCCAAATTGAGCGATTCCTTGCCAATCACACCAAATACACAGCAAAACCTTCCTGGCCGTCAATCCTGGCTTGGCCACCGTTTCCGCCGACTCACCGCATTTCGACCTCGACCGATTTCACTTGACGTTATCGTAAGTGGTCGACTTTTCATCGCCAGTCACAAAACGCTTCAGAAATGGGTGGATTTTGTTGTGATTCAGCAGCGATTCATAGATGGAAATTCGGTCCATCATGTTTTTTTGCGTTAGTTCGTGTGGCACCCAAACATCGAGCTTCTTTTTTAATCCAAGGTTACGCAAATGGTTCCAAACAGTTTTCTGGCTTATGTTTAGTTCCTCAGCAATCAAATAAGTTCTCACGCGATGCTATGTTTCCACTATTTCCATGATTTTATCGCAATTTTCGACGACATCGAAATAACCGGAACGGAACCTAACAAACCACTTTTGTGCTACACGTTCGTTTACAGTATCGGGCCCATAAAATAAATCAAATTTTTCAGCCGCTTTGGCTGCTTTTTCGTCTTGATCGAAGAAAAATTGTAAAATTTAGAGAATTTTCTCTTTGCTGGTGTCCATCTTTGACGAGTGCTCACAACGTACTGAGTCAATCAATCGAAAAGCTGTCAAAGACAAACTTTTAGCGCGAATAAACACGTTTTCAGCGCCGTATAGACATGATGCGACACGTAACACTGGTACTATGGACAATAACGCTATTTCTTAGATAAAAACCGAACTAACTGTTTACTTGACCTAATATTATATAATATAATCATGTATGGAAATATTACTCATACGCCCAGGCCTTGTTTTTTATATCTGTTACTACACATTACTAGTACTGTTTACTTTGACTAACAATCGTAATTGCTAACTGCTCGTTCGTTGAATAGATGAACGATAATTTTTTTTGCGGATTATGCAGGAAAGGGCCACATTGCTTAACTCGTGGTGCCAGCCGATAGCGAACTAGCCTTAACTCACGCGTTTTCTGAATAAACCATTAACACAAAACAATACTTTGCACACAGAAGACACAGGCCAAATTAATTTGTTTATAGAAGTAATGCAAAGATCTGTGATAAATCTGAGTAATTGAAATTTCAAAAAGTTAATCAGTTTCAAAGTGTTTTTCGCCTCAAATCTTTGTAACACTTTTTTTATGTAAAATCTTTTTTTAGAGTTATATTAAACGAACGTTAAATATTAACGAAGTTTATTCAGCAAAATATACTCAAGCTTTTAAAGACTTTAATAAAAAAATTGGAAAATTTGTAGGAATTAGACAACATCACCTTCTTCTTTCAGCATTACCTTAAACGATTTTCATCAATCATCTGCGAATTTAGAATCATAACAGCGAACTTAAATAGTTGTCACCCTCTCTGTGGAAACGTACTTAGTACAGTTTGGGATGGTGGCAAAGTCAATCCTGATACTGCCTTCTATAAGTTCAAAAAAGGCACTTGGAAATAGATGTGATTTATCTCTGGTCCTACGTGTCAGTAGCAAAACGAAATCTTTTTATCCTTCTTAAAGAAGTAATTGTGTGGTGTGGATCATGCCAATTAGAGCTCAACGTGCAACACTATACCATATTCCATCACTGAGATTGGAATCGACAGAAAAGCACGCACTTCTTTTAAGCAAATCAAAACAATAGAATACTAAACCTTTCCACATAAATAGCAAGAAAAAATTGCAACTATCACGCTCCAAGTGGTAGTTTGGAAATATACAAGAATGAATCGAAGTTGGAGGGAGAGTCAGTGGTGATGTATGTATCTCCATGGGAGATTAATGTTACGGAACCATATAGTCTCTTTCGGTTGCTGTCATGCGCTGCAAAAACAACGCTAAGCTCAGTTACGATAGACTCTAAAATTATGCTGAAATGGTCAAACAGAACAGAATATCTCTCATGTGGGACTCTGATCATAGATACATGGAGGAAAACTGTAAGACAAATTAATTTGCTCCTTGCGACTTCCCAAAATGAGACAGAAAAAGATCACAAAGAAATGGAATACATGAAAAGGACATAATAATAAAGATAATAGAAGCTCTGTCAGGCCACCGTGCGATATACAGAAAGACAAGAACTATAGTTTTTAGTTATGGCCTGAGTTCTGGATGTTCTATCCAATATTACCGATCTATTATTGAACTAATAAAGTCCATAAGATAAACGAAGTGGTCGGAGAGAGGATTTTAATGTCGAGTCTTATTTAGACCTCAGCGATGTGTTTTTATTCGATAACCAATGCAACCTAATTTAACTAGCTTATCACAAATTCTTCCTCTTGCCATATCGCAAACTGATGTAGGACTTCTTAGGTTATGAAGTTTTGGGCTTTTGATGAGATTTCATTGAGCCAATTAAAATTAATTACCTTACCGCCATATCCATATATAGTATGCCATAGATTAAGATACTGAGGAATGAAAGCGGGAATTTTCTTCACTACTGTAAACATTTAAGGCTGGAACCGTACTGCTGACTTGTGGCAGAATAATAGTTTTAAAAACAACTTCAATTTGAATACTAATAAATTCATACTCCTGAGTGGCGGCATGTCGCTTTTGTTTCTTAAACAATTTTTATTCATTATACAAATACATAATTTTTCGAAAGAGGCCTACAATGAGAAACTAGTTTTCGTTAAAAGTATGCCAGATTACAGAAAAAAGATTTCTGCAGCAAAATGATAACACTAAACAGGCTCATATACTTACATACATATGCTCAAGTAAATTTTGGAATGTATTTCTTAATTGTAAATGCATATATATACACACAAATATTGGTACTGACAAGGTTTTCTTGATTAACTAATTAAATTGAAGATTATCTACTCCGATTTTACTTTGTTCTTACTTAATTACATATCCTAATTTGACCTACATCTATCACGAGTACATGCATAAGTATAATTACGGTAGCCCTCAGAAGATACTTAAATATGTATAAGTGTTCGCTAATAATAGGCACTTATTTATGTTTTGTTGGTAAGAATATAATGCTTCTAAAATAGATTTTTTGTTGCCAACATATTAAGGGGTTAGGGGTAGTCAGGATTTTCAGAAAAAAAATTTTTTTTTTTGCATTTTCGTTAAGTATAATATCTTAAAAATAATCTCTGAAAATTTCAAGTTAATCCGATAATTCGTTTTTAAGTTATTCGACAAATAACAAACAGAGCTCGGGCCTTTCAAAGCGCTGTGTGAAACTTTAAACGCGTTTTTCTCAAAACTATGTTTTTTGAACTGGTGACAACTGTAGCTCGAAAACCGCTCAGTTGATTTTAATGAAATTTATACAGCTTGTAGAATACATAATAAACTCGGGCCTGATCGAAGGATTTTTATTTTGTGAAAAATTTCGATTTTTTAAGACCAATTAACTGTTGATTTTTTCCCAAAAATCTAGAAAAAAATTTCCTGAGGCCGCCATTTTGTTAATTTTTGAAAAAAAATAAAATCCTTCGATCAGTCCCAGGATTATTTATTTATAAAACTATTTTTTTTGATCCGATTGATTTCAGATGAATCTCCAAGGACTTATGATTGTCACCGCAAGGACCTTTTTTTGGAACTGGGTTAACACAGACAGCTGTAACTTCGGAAATAAATTTTTTTTTTTTCGAAATTTTCGTGACTTCAAGTCAAAACATTGTTTAATAATACCATATCACTACTTTTGTAAAATAAAATTATTTAATAGGAAAAAAAAAATACTGAAAATTCTCATTTTTTCGTGCCTCTGACTACCCCTAACCCCTTAAGTTAGCTTAGAGTAATATATATCGACATATAAATACTTATATTTTTAATTCGTATTCTATTTTCACTAAAGCCATGTATCATTTTGCACTCTATTATTTTCTGATTTAGTGTTTCCCCATTAAAATCTCGGGTTGCAAGCAATTTACAGAACAAACAAAAGAGTATTATGATTGATTTACGGAAGTCTATTAAAACGCAAAACGAAAGTTCATATACAATACGACTACAAGTGCCATATGTGCATACAACATTGTAATATTATACGAAAATTATATTTATATTTGGTAGTCAGAAGAAACACATACTGGTCCGTCATAACTTTGAAATACGCCAAATGCGTCAATTAGAATATTGTAGTCTTAAGTAATGTTTTGAATTCGATTCTGTTAAAAGAACTTTTGTGGAACTTCTGCAAGCAAAAATTTCGCTAAAAATTTAAAACTTTTTGATGGTAGATTCAAAAAATGAATTACACTGAATCAGATCGATTTTACAATTTCGTAGAATAGTTTATATCGTAATAATGAAAGTCCAAACAGCCTGACAGGGTTCAAATAGAAATATTCCGACCAAAAATTTACTAACAGTTACTATATCTATTTCCAATGTGGTATATGTTTCCAGTAAATTTTTGCCAATCCAAAAAATATATTTCTATAACTTATTTCTTCCAATAGCCACGAAGTTACTATAATATTTCCAAAACCCTTTTACAATGGAGAAGGGATGGATTTAAGGATTAGAAGAGATAATTTAATGTAATTTAATTGAAATTTTACAATATGCAATGTTTTTCTTTGCATCCGACCTGCAGAAGAACGCGTATTTGGCTTTCTTTAACTGCCGTTAGTTTTCATTTACTTCGAACCTCTGTTGTTAGCTGTCCAATTGTAAAAAAATTTATTTGCAAAATATTTAAACAAAAAGCAAAGCAAAATAAATAATTTGTTAAATATGTAAATATATTTAGTTGAACATAATAATAAATAAGAACTGAGTATGTATTTTTAGGCTTCTGTAAAATATCTGATTCATTAGCTCTAAAATTGGTGCTGGTCGGTTGTAAGTTTGTATGTCTGAAGTAAGGTGCGCATCATCGACTCCAAGCACAATGGTTTTCTATGAACCCTGTAAACAAGAGTGGGGATTTTTACGTTTCTCTTTCTTTATACTTATATATTTTATGTACCGTAATGCTGATAGACTACATGCCCTCCAAATCGTTTGCTTATGCACTTTTTTTTTTGCTGTGCTAGGACTCTTCCTTCCCCGCAAGGTAGCACCACAATGAAATGCATAGTTATATTTTATTTGATTTTTTTTTTTTGTAATAAATTATTGGAGGCAATTTTCTAACGTTTAGCAAAAGTTCTATTGGATTTTTCCAGTGGCCCACTCAGTGTAGTACCAGGTTTTTATTTTTCAACACTTTTAGTCATATCGGGTATTTGTAAACTACTGACGTAAATTGATCTCAGAATCAGCCGTTTATACCGAAAATAATAAAAAAAACGAAAGGTAACTAATTTGATTGGTGTTTAACTTAGATTAGATATACACTTACAAATAGGTGTACAAATCAAGTGAAAATAAATTGCAGATGTAAAGATGGAACGGTTGCTACTCGCATATATTAAGGAGGAAATTATATCATTTGAGTATCTGGCCTAGGCAGTTTGCTTACCTTGTGCTCTTGGTTTTCATGTTATTCGATGACCGCCCTAACGTTCCTTTGCAGATCGAATGCAAAAAAACGACTACGGTTATGGTTGCTAAGTTGCTATCATATGTTTAGTACAATTATTTCCAAGTTTGTGATTAACATATATTTATTTTTAATATTACTTTGTAGTAATCATAATATGTATATTCGATATATCTCTCATTGTGCCAATTCTCTCAATTAGTAATATCATTTCTTTTATGTATGTTAATTTTCGAAAATTGTAAGGTATCAGTCAAAGCGATTTTAGAAGTCAAGAGAAAACAACATATTTTTGAAATTTTTTAGTCAACAGTTATCAAACTTATAGAAAAATATTCAGAATTGAGAAGAGTTGCCTCTGAGCCCGAAAAAAATAAATAAAGACAACAACCAAAAATTTTAATTAAATAAATGACAATTACGATAGTATTCTGATGAACGAGAATTAAAGAGGTTACAAAAATTGGTAAAGGTTGCATTTCGTTTTACTTACTTTACTGGAGTAGAGACCGATTACGCGCCTGTAGCCGAATTTATATCATTGCGCCAGTCGTTTCTTTTTTCTGCTATATGTCGCCATTTGCAAATACCAAACTCAGCCAGCTCTTTCCAACGGAGTGGAGGCCTTCCCCTTCCTCTGGTACTGCAACGAAAACTTTCATAGCTAGTGTATTCTTATCTATCCAGGCCACATGACCTAGCCAGCGCAGTCTCTGTTTCCCTGATCTACCTCGTACAGCCAATTGTTCTATCGTCTGCTGTATTCACCGTTCCCAACTCGCAAAAGACCCTAAATCTTACGCAAAACCTTTCACTCGAAAACCCCTATCGTCGTCTCATCAGATGTTTTGTCATCGTCCATGCTTCCACACCACATAGCAGGACGGGAACGGTGAGCGACTTATAGAGTTTAGTCCGTGTTCGTCGAGAGAAGACTTTACTTTTCTGTTGTCTGCTCAGTCCATAGTAGCATCTGTTGACTAGAGTGTTTCTGCGATGGATTTCAAGGCTGACATGAGATATTTCGTCTTGCTCTCGTCACTTCCAGACCTATATCTTTCGTTTCCTTATCTGGAGAAAGCAGAACTCACGGCTCGGTTTTTGAGGCCTATGATATGTCATCGGCATACACCAGTAGTTGTACACTCTTATAGAAGGTTGTACCTTCTCTATTCAGCTCTACATTTCATATAATTTTCTTCTGCAATCTAATTTCCTATTTTTATGCTCTGGACCAATGCAGAAAATCGCAAACTATTAATTTAGATCTACTGAAATCAAAATTTTTTGATATGTGAATTTGACGGAGGTAAGTAGTTTACTTAGGAAAAAGGTTCTACTTTATTTGTAATTTAAATTACGTGTACAGTGAAAAGATGTCACAAAAATTTAGCAACTCTACCAACTTTTCTCTACCTGAAGTTTTTAATTAAATTAAGTTATATACGTTAAACCCACGCTGAATTTATTATTTTGCAAGATGAAATTATTTGATTGTCACCAAGTACCATAACAATTTTGTGTATTAGACGAAGACGTTAAGAAAAACAATTAGTATTTTTTGTTGAGTGTACCAAAATCATGTATCCTGTATACCGAATTCGCTCAAAAATCAGATGTTTTTGTCTATATCAAATCCAACAGCTGGTTTGAAACTCTAAATATTTTAATAATTAATTACAAAATTTTAGCTTTTTAAAAATGAATCCTTCGATAGCTTTTATACGTGTATTTCGCAGTATTTGGCTAGAAATTTTAAAGTGATGAATTTGCGCCATAGTTTTAAAATTCAAACGCTTAATGGATTTTACACAACTTTGACTTCCCCAAACTATAATGAGAGTCGGAAAAAATGGAAAAAACCAAGCAGGTTCTACTCAAAGAGACGAAGCAGAAACAACAATATCGGAAACAATTCTAATGGAAGACTCCTAGAATGGGAGTTATTGTAAGTGGTGCATTTTCATTTGGATTTTTTTGGTAAAACCAAAGAGGAAGAAACCCCGGAAGACAAATTAATTACTACAATTAAACGATCAGTACTAAAGGGTGGTTAAATTGTAAGGGCCGATGTTGAATGTGAACCACACCTAAACGCCAAGTTTTTTTCCAAATTTAATTTGACATTTCTCTATTTCAGACTTACTCAATTTGAACCATGGAGAGATACACAATCCAACAACGTGTTAAAGTTATCCAGACTTATTATGAAAATTTTCGAAGAAAATCATCTTCAGTGATGAGGCACATTTTCACCTCAGTGGATTCGTCAATAAACAGAATTGCCGCATTTGGGCGAATGAGAATCCAAGAGTGATTGTCGAAAAACCAATGCACCCACAAAGAGTGACTGTTTGGTGCGGTTTATGGGCTGGCGGCATCATCGGGCCGTATTTTTTCCAAAATAAGGCCGGTCAGGCAGTTATTGTGAATGGTGTTCGCTATCGTGAGATGATAACGAATATTTTATGGCCACAATTGGAAGATATGGATGTGGACGATATGTGGTTTCAGCAGGACGGTGCCACTTGCCACACAGCTAACGAAACAATGGCTCTTTTGCGCAACAAATTCAATGGCCGTGTTATCTCAAGTAATGGCGATGTCAATTGGCCACCAAGATCATGTGATTTGACACCGTTGGACTTTTTTCTCAGGGGTTATTTGAAAGAAAAGGTGTACGTCGATAAGCCAGCAACAATTCAAGAGCTAAAGGATGAGATAATTCGGCACATTAACGGCATAGAAACTCCATTATGCCTCAGCGTCATCGAAAATTTGGACCATCGTATGGAGGTGTGCCGCCGAGGTCGCGGCGCTCATTTGGCCGATATTTTGTTACATACATAATTGAGTAATACCAATATATCATAATAAAATAAAATTTCAATAATATCCTAAATAGTTTGTGTTTTATTCAAAATCAACATCGGCCCTTGAAAATTTAACCACCCTTTATGTATACAACGCCAAGAACTTGATAATGCTGAACAAATGTTACGTTTAGCTTTGAGTATGGCGTAGGACTTACATAGTAAAAAAGGAGTAACATACGTGTAAATTTATGATGCCATGGCGAACCTTGTTATGAAAAATGAGCGATATAAGAGGCTGAAAAAACTGTTTGCTTATGTAATGAAAACGGTGTTTAACGACGGCTACACTGAAGATAGTTCCAGGTATGTATATTAAGTATTTAAAAACCGTCGGTGATTATTATGTATTTCATTTACTATTAAGGAATAAATTTACTCAAAACCTTTTAGATAATGCATATTAGTGCTAAATTGGCACACATGGCACAATTACAAGGAGATCTGGATAAAGCTATGCAGGTTTTTTGCATGGTATCTGAAACGTTTAACAGAACATGTGAACAAAATGCCGATAGACAAAGATGTGTAAGAGCTGCTAGTTTTTACTAATAATAGGTAACAAAGAATGCAATTACTATTTATGTAATATTTGCAAGCGTTTATTTTTTTATACATATGTGAGTTCGGTCAATTGCAAATGAAGCTCGGAAAATATGATGATGCCGAAAAATGATTTCAAGAATCTTATGATTCATTAGTACTCGTAGAAGAATATGGACAAGTGAACGAAGTCATAATTTTGGAAAAAGAAAAAAAGAAAATAATAGGAAGGGAAAGTTCTTCCTAGACAAAAAATAATTATACTGTTGTATTATCCTTGAAAAGTTCTCATCCCTGGCCGAAGTCAGCCGTCAAAAACAAGTAATTCATTTCATTGTGGAAGCCAGTGATTTTAACTTGACTATAATTTATTTAATTAATGCAGTATCATATTTAGAATGCAAATGTCTAATATCAAAAAATCAAAGTGTATTTTTTTACAGAACTGCTTTTTGCTGATCTTGTTTTCTGACATTACTAAATTCTGATTAAAAAGTAGGGCTTATGAAAATTTCCATTAGATAAGTAACTATTTATTATTTATTTTAAAAATGTGATTTTTACTCTGTAACTTCCCTCAACTGTTTTAACAGATTTCTTACTTTCTCTTCTCTTTTGGCGCTGAGTGGCGGTGGCTATGGTCATGTTCACTATCTTCTAATAATCTCACTAATTTCTTAACAGCTAGAAATGCTATGATTCCACCAAGTACCCATGACTGTGTACTTCCTGGTGTGAGTGGCGGTGGTACCCTTCATCATGAGTATGTGGATAAATGGAATGAGGATTAAGATGTAGAAACGCGTCACCCAACAAACCTCCATACGCAAACGCCAATATAACTTTAAGACCTCGAGGCTTCATTGCCTCACTATTGTCCAGATGTATAGCAGACAGCAAAACGAAAGGAGCGGCACTAATAAGGAGAGTGGATCCAATAGAAAGTTGCCATATACTGGTCATTTCGAAAAAAAAAATTTTTTTGTACACACATTTTGAATATCAAATAAACTTGACCTAGTGGAGTACTATCCTTGCGCTGCACGTGTCCAGCGTGGTGCTGGGCAAAATTATTATGGTCGTGCGTGCGTTCATGGTCATGGTCATGTGAGTGATGGTGATGGTAATGGTCGGGCAATGAAGGTGCATTTTTAGGATCGAAATTTTCATTTGCCTCTCTTGAATATTTGCAACTAGGGTTATCACTATGTCCGACGCTTTGTGCGGCAGAAAGAGTAAGATGCCACAGAATATTATTCCCAGAGCAATTCTACTTAGGTAGTAACTGGCCGACAAGGGTAATGCTCGAAAAATCTATGAGAAGATATGACGACTTACAGAAAGTTTCAAGACCGGAGCAGACTCCTGTAGGACACAAAGAGGTGATCTAGCCACCGATCGGAGATAGTGAATCCGTAACCCAATCGACGATGGAAAAGACGTTCCATTACCAGACAATGAAGAAGTTCAAATAACAATCGCCCGCTTTAAAAACAACAAAGCGTCTGGAGCTGACGGCCTACCGGGAGAACTATTCAAACAAGGGACCCCACAGTCTGTTCCAATTATCATGGCATGAGCATCCTTAATATTGTCTATAAGGTCCTCTCGAGCGTATTGTGTGAAAGAGTACAGCCCACCGTCAAAAAACTGATTGGAACTTATCAGTGCGGCTTTAGACCTGGTAAGTCAACCATTGACCAGATAATAATGTCAGCCTTGAAATCCAGCACAGAATCACTCTTGCCAACAGGTGCTACTTTGGAATAAGTTGGCAATTAAAAAGTAAAGACGTACGAAAATCAAAGTCTATACGTACAAGTCCCTCATCGTTCCCGTCCTGCTATATGGTTCGGAAGCATGGACGATGACAACATCTGATGAGTCGGCGTTAGGAGTTTTCGAGAGAAAAGTTTTGTGTAAGATTTATGGTCCGCTTCGAGTTGACAACGACAAACATCGCAGACGATGGAACGATGAGCTGTACGAGTTATACGACGACATTGACATATTTCGGCGAATCAAGAAGCAGCGGCTACGCTGGCTAGGCCATGGGGTCCGGATGGATACGAATACTCCAGATTTGAAAATTTTCGATGCTGTACCCGCCGGTGGAAGCAGTGGAAGAGAAAGATCTCCACTCCATTGGAAGGACCAGGTAGAGGAGGACCTGGCTGTACTTGGCAAAAGAAGAAACGTATGGCGCAATACTGTTAACTCGGCTATAATCGCGTAAACGGTGTCTACGGCAGTAAAGTAAGTAAGTATGTAAGTAACTTAAACTATCATAATCCGTTTAATATTAATATTACAGAATTAAAGAAATACATATGTATACTCTCCACGTCACATTATCTTTCCATTTGATACAAAACGAGATTTCAGACTAAGTGGCCCTCTTACGTGTAACTTGTTTAAAGCTGAAGAAAATACTACTAGCCATTCTTCTACAAGAACGAACAACTACTAGCGTATGTTTATAATATTGTATAGAGCAAACGTGATGTTAGTTCTTCTATCTCTACATTATAAGAAGAAACGAGGCGAATGGACGAATATCTCATCGCAAGAAACAAACGTCACTGGTACAACTGAAAAATAAAGTATTATGCTAAAAGAATCGGGGTAAGAAGTTTTCGAAAGGAAGTGATCGAAAGCCAATATCCGCACGTATTGTCCCGAAACTGAGAGCGATTGCGGAAAGTCGCTGTTACGCTAGGCTCTCATACTGAACAGCTACAGATCAGCTGCAGTACAGTACAGTACAGCTACCTCAAATATCAATGCTCAGTAAATATTTTTGTATACAAAAAAGCGAATCGGAGGAATCAAAGACGATGATCTCAAAGGAATGCTAAAATCAAATACGCTAAGTAGGAACAGGCAATTGGTACACCTCCGATCAGTTTAGTTAAAAATATAACTCTAATCATCTCTCTACAACTATAGAGTATAGGCTTATTAATAAACCATAAACGACTTTTTAAGGAGGGAGGTTCTTAATCGCATTCCAGGAAAAAATTCTTACCTCAAAAAGTAAGAATTGCTTTTGTGCGTATTCCACTTTATCACTAAGTGATTGATAGTGTGGTTTCCATGCATCAGAATGTTTGTAAGGATCATGTTAAAAATGAAAAATATTTCGGGAAGTGGACCTAAAACTGACCTATCCAAAAAAGTCTTATTTAAGTTCGATTTACTTGAAATTATACAATAGATGGGTTTTTGCTTAGATGAACAGGAAGACTACTTTTCTCGGGAAAGTGGGCCAGGAAACGAACTATTCCAACAAATTATTATTATGGTTCGACTTACTCAAAACTTGGTAAAAAGGTGTTTTTTGTGAAAAAGGTATTAATAGTTCGTTGTGCTTGACATTTTTTTACGGGAAGCGGATCGTGTTTTTTTTAAGTTTGCATGATTTTTTTAGTTAAAATTTTGGATGGAATACTTTTGCTTTTTGGAAATGGACCAGTGCCCTGAACCTATATCGATTTGCTCGAAATATAAATAATACCTTTTCACGGGAAAGGGAGTCATTAGGAAATATTAGCAGGATTTGGATATACGTGTAAGTCTAGATTATGCGAAGAAATGTTCGCTTCACATTTGTATTATTTTGCGGCTGAGGGTTACGAGCTATTCTTATACGTTGACCTTTAGTGTGAATAAGCATAGATCCAAATGGTGCGTTTGGCTTACTTCGAGGCATTCATGTTGACAATTCCGTGCAAGACTTTGAGCAGAGGAAAAGTGATTTTCACATACAAGCAAGTAGGTAGATAAATAATAAATAAATATAATATAAAACCAAGTGTTTATAACATTTTGACTTAGATTATGCTTAATTAGGGTTTTTAATCGTTCTTTGCAATAGCAATTAGAATAAAAATTGGACAAAATACGCAAAGCCACAGCAACGTGTGGCCGCGTCTGCTAGTTTATTATTATTGTTAATTTACTTCTTGTTTTTATCATTACGGGCAAAGACTTGCCAACAAGCTTTACCACCACGGCTACCAGCCACAGCTGCGTGCCGCAATTTAAAATGACATTTCCAATAACTTTCCAACGGAAAAAAAAACTCTTTGGCGACATACTTCAGATTCCATTCGTGGGCGAGCAACCATTTGCCGGCATCAAGCTAATCTGAAAGCGCCTTTTGTTCAATGTACTAAATAATTGGCTTAAAGAACTTTTTATCTGCTTAAGTGTAGCTAAATTAAATGTATTTAGGTGTTGCTATTGTTGATGAGCCGCATGATACAAGAAATCTATAAGGTAGTTTCACTTCGAAATTTTGCTCAGAAGTGCTTGAGCTTGCCACATATAAAATGTTCAACTTGGAGATTTTTCAATTATTTTTAGGGTTATCTTCTAAGCAGACATTTTTTTTACTTTTTTTCGAAACTTAGGCTTATAGATTTTAGGGACACTCAGTTAATTGCGGGGTCGTTAAGCTTACCGGATAGGGATAGTCATAACCCCGGTAAACTCTGCGGGCCATTATAGATTTAACGAAAATATCTTCTTCCATTGCTTAGTATAGCTTGCATCTGTAGGCATCTTTAATCTCCTGAGCTTTGTAAAATACGTTTGAGCATCTGGAAAGATGAGAATCAAGAGATCAAGGTTCCGTGATCGAGCAAGCTGTTTAAATTCAAAAGTGTTTGGAATGTTTAATCGACCGAAACAACTTTTAGCGTAATCATTGGATTTTTATAATGAATTTACCCTGCTCTAAAAAAACAACAATACAAAATTTTCTTGAAACATCTTTAAAACTGTGAAACTGATTTGCAATCAAACGTAGATATATTTAGCAAATCCAGCCAGATCCTCATCTTCTTGAATTCAATTTAAATTTTTGTGGGCGACTCTCTTCCCTCTCTGATACTTTCTTACAATCTAATAAAGTTGTAATACAAAAATCATGAAAGACAAAACACTCGATGAAGTTCATCAGAGGTTGGAAAATACAATATAATAAGTGATTTTTGAATGTTTAAACATTTAAAAAATATGAAAACTCTTCACAAGCTTTTATTTAAATGAAAAGAGTAGCACGAAAAAGCAAAAACTAAAAGGCCAACTGTGATGAGAGAATGAAACTACCTTTAAATTATTGTATCATGGTCAGCCGTGCGGCATTGTCTGCTAATGCTTTTGTTAATCATGCGCCCCGAGCGTAATGTAATTTTTCAGGAAGTAGAGATGTATGTAAAACCCCTGGATATCAAAACCTTTTCAAAAACAATGTGTCTTTCACCCTATAAGAAAGCGTCAATATAAATAATAGTAGGAAGTTAGGGTCTGAAGTAAAGACAGTTTTCTAAGTCATAAAATGTGTTTTAAATTCATATTCAGAACTAAGAATTTCAAAACTGCATTTAGCAAATTTATTTTCAGTTACATCCTTGCATAAAGATCTGTTATAAGAGAAAAATACATTTTTTGTATTAGTGCTTAGCCAAATATTTTTTCTCTTTATTCCCCTTATGCCCATGGTAATAGCCTCAATAATAAAATTTATTAAAATCCAGACTAAATGTTAGAATAAAGCAAAAATGCACAGCGAAAGAATTAGCGTTCTCAGTATGGTTTAATTCACTCGTTAATTTACGGAGTTTTTTAATTAAGTATCTCCATTAGACTAAATGATTCCGTTTACTTAGATGTACAAAACTCACCATTATTTAGACACCTCTGGTTAAAGAAATAGGGTTCGATTTCTCTACCAAAATCAAATGCCAGGGATAATCTATAGCAAATTTAATTGAGTCCGAACCTCTGCATTTGAGTTATAAAGCAACTATTAGCAAGAGATAGGGTCTGAAATCGCGGAAATCAAAAATGGAAAACCTACAGAATCCTGATCAAGCGCACTCAGGCCTACTGGCCCGTTGTGATACATATCTTGGTCCAGCTAAGCAGATTTCTTTCACCTTTCCAGATTTACAAACCACTTGGCGTGTTTTATGAAATTCAAAAGATAAATGATACTTACCGATGAAAACTGTACAAGTAAATCGAAGAAGAAATTTCCGAGAAAACGATAATGGACCGCACTGAGAGCTGGGAAGTAAAGAGGTAGTATTCCGCAGATTCCTTATCATCTGTGACCCTACTGCTGCAGCAGAAGACATTTGAGAAGCTTCCCATCCTTCCATGAGTCGCCATTAGACACTGTCCACATATTAAGCCAGTAGTTATGCTTATGGAGGTCTGGTCTGGCATGTGGTTTCAGAGTTTGGTGCAGAACTTACCGCGGCTAAGACTGTTCTCTCGCTGGCCTCTCTTCGTCGGCTACGCAGTTCCCAGGGATGTCGCTATGACCAGGGACCAAACCACGGACGTTTCGCATGCAGTCAGTAGTTTTTTTGAGATCTCTCTGCCTTTTATTGCCACCTTTGTGGTGATATGATTGCATAGGACAGATTTAATGGCATCCTGGCTGTCAGAATATATTGTAACAGGATGGGGTAACGTATTAGAAACGAGCAACCATAACCTTCCGTTATCGCGGTTGGTGCCGCTTAAAAGACATTGCAGTGGCCGGGGACTCATTTACCTACTTTTATAACTAGCTGTTCACAACCTACTTTTCCACCTAGTTTGGAGCCGTCGGTGAAAATGGCAACGCATGTGTGATCCAGAACTGCTGCATTATCGTTCTTCTCTATGATTTTTGTTGAGAACGTGTAGTCGAAACAGAATACAGAAGTGGTGTAGTCCACCTCTTCCAAGATTGACCTTCATTTATAGGTATAAGTCCATCGTTATTAAGCAGAATTTCGGGGCCAAAAAAATCAGGAATTGGTCCTAAACATGTATAGTTTGCTAAAATTCTGTTTAACATGTGTTCCATGTAATAAAATCATTAAGTAAAACAAAGTTATCATAATTGATTTTTTTTCAGCGCACAATGAGTGAACTTATCAAGACGCAGTATCACTAAAGTGAGACAACACCAGAAACAAATCTGAACCAACAGTAATGTCAAAGTATTTAAACTCGAAAGTCCTAAATGATTACATTGGATTTAATTAAGACGACAAGAGAAGCGTGTGCGATAAATTAGGCTATGTATGAGTGCGCGTTGATGACGATGACGGCAATGAAAACGCATAGCCAACATATGGATACATATATATAATAACCACAAATTGTATATACCAGCATATAAGTGCTATTAGCATATGTATATATAACTGAGAGAAGAATTAAGCGAATTTACAGGCCGGGCGAAAAACGAGGAGTGCTTATAAGAATATGTTTATATCTAATATAAATATCTGCGAAACTTTCTTTTATGGTATATACCTACATAAAAATGGCTTTCTAATCGCTTGGCCGAGCTTCTCCTCCAATTTGTAGTTTGCTTCTTCATGTTTTTCTAACAATGGAGGACCCACAATTTTAAGTCGCCTCTGGACCATTTTATTTCATGCCAGGAATACCCACATGTGGCTGGTATTCCCGAAACGAGACGAACCTACTTCTTCTTCTCTAATTTTTTTTTATTTTAGCCTGACTAGAGTTTGAGGATTGAAGCACGCGCTGTTACCAGTCCGGGAAAATCCACCAACCGCCTTCTTTTAGTAAAAAATGTAGCGAAATTTACGAAATGATCTTATTGCAGCTAAAGTGAGAGAACTTATGTCCGCTTTCACTTGCACAGCTTATACTTAATCCTCCTGTTCGCATTGCTCTCATTGTTTTGTATATTTTTTTTTTTGCACGTTTTAATAGCAACAGCGGTGCCAAATGGCGCATTAATACATAAATTTGTACTCACAGCCTTCAACTGCGTAATCCACAACCAGGCTGCAACGAGGCTATTGCCCTATAAGCTCTGTGACAATACGACAGGCAACGGGAAGCAAGTGCTGCCCTGTTTTGGCTTGAAATTGTTGCACAGTCCAACGCAGTTTTTAATTGATTTCGTAACTTCTCTGTCAATGCTTGGCTTTCTGCGAACGACTGCACAATAATTTTGTTTATTTGTACGTGTATATTCTTACAAAAATATTGCGTTTAATTTTACATTCAACTTTTATTAATTCACATTATACAATTACCCAATTGATCGGTTGAGTTGAGGCATAAAGTTTGACGGCTTTTCAGTTTTACGACTCACATTTTATTGGTGCACAAATTTGAAACTTTGCAAATTATAAGAAGTTAATTTTAATAAAATACCAAAGCTTCATGAACTATTTTTTTTTATTGAGTGGAAATTGCGCACAAAGGAGCTTAACAATAAAAATCCTGCATGATGTCCCTTTTATGGTATTTAATGGTAAAGAAGCGTTTTTAGGGCTCAACCACCGGGTGCTGGGTAACTTACATTTAATTAATTTCAACAAACAATGCCCTATAAGCACTTAGAATTGATGCGGAGTAAAATGATATCAATATCGTAATTTGAAATTTATATAAATTCATTGTATAATGTTTTTAATCAATTCGTCAAAGTCATAATGGTAATGTTAATTCAAGACCCCGTGCAAGCGAGCTAACTCTAATATTTTGTAACTCTTGGCAAGCCAATAAGATATTTTATACATTTTTATATCATTGTAGCTTTGTAACGATAAAGTGATTTTCGGACGAGCTCCTCCTAAGCAACTTACGAACGGCTGATGGTTTTTTTAGGAGGAACACCTATTTCATGTTAGAAACACGCTCGAAGGGGTTGACGTTCCCTGACAAAAAAATTAACTCAATCTTTATTTAAATAAATTTTCTATTATTTTTTTGAGATGTTGGTTTCTGAATGGCAGTACGCAATGCTAACCACTTGGATATCGCGACCGCTATATACTGATGATATGTACAATGAGTAAGTAGAAGGTTCTGTGAAACTCTACTCTGATATCTAAATGACATTAATAGTTTATAATCACTTAAGAGATCGGGCGGCTCATTCCAGTTAAACAAATATTTCGTAATAAAAAAAGCTAACAAACGTGTTGAATCATAAGATTGGGAGATTCTGTGGAATCATTTCAACATATGTATGCAGTTTGACGGTTCGATGAAGTGTTATATCATCGCCTTACAGTGCCCGGTTTATATCTTATAAACGCGCAAGTTTCGTGACAAAATATCCCTAAAAGAGCTGAGCGCTTTCGCATGGTCCGATAAAGTTCACTCATAAATCTAGTTTCAGATACAAGAAATATATCGAGCCATATGGGTGTCACCAGATCAAAAAAAAAAAAAAAGAATAGTAAATCGCCGATGTGTTGATAGACGGAAGGTGCATAAACACTCCGATTTCTTAACGACAACTAACATCACTATCATGTTGAAACCAAATGAAAACTCCGTACTCAACAACAATAAAGAAGATAACAGGTCGAAAAGGTTAAATTTAGAAGGTACAATCTTCTATAGCAGCGAAGAATTGCTGGCGTATACGGATGTCAGTGATATCATAAATCGCTATTTACTATTATAACTATGAAGTTGTAGAAATTTTCACTTATCCGAAAACTAAGGGAACCAGAAGAAGAGGGTGATCTCAATTCCATTGGGAATATCAGGGGGAAAGGCATAGCCTTCACTTGGTGTCTCCAATTGACACCAAACGTCAAGAAGTGGCTGGCTGCTGCCAAGTTTATTTATGGAAACGTCTTACTAAAACGACTTAGTGCGAAAGATGTTTTGTTTTAAATTTCGCTTTGTTAGAAGATAATTCTTATTTCTCCACAAAATTATTAAAACATATAGAAGGAAACGCATTTTAATTCTTGGCTGTTTCGAATGGCGAACATACCTTTGACAAAAGTAAACGTTTTTCGGAAATACCAACAATTCTGAAAAGGATATAAGGTAAAAAGAGGGTTCCGGACGACCGATCAACGGAGAAGAAGTCAAGAAAGTAAACATAATTGATCAAAGCAATTGTGCAGACCCAAAATTACTAAATTTGGACACTAACCAAAAGGCTGAAGAAAACAGTAAACAAAACAAAAACTTCTTACCTGCACATATTAATAGACATTTTTGATTGCTTTTTATTGTTAAATATTTAAATAGAATATATATACAATACATATAATTGGCGCTTTGTAACCGCTGAAGCGATTTTCGACCGAATTCCTACTCCTATTTGTGGTTTCGCGTCTTGATGTGTTTCCAACAAATGGAGGGACCGACTCCAAACAGCTAATGGTTTTTTTCATGAGGAGCCTTTATTTCATGTCAGAAATACACTCGAAGGGGTTGACATTCCCTGCCAAGGGGGCGACCGCAATTAGAAAATTTTATTTAATTTTTTATTTATTGGTCGTACCAGGATTTGAATCCGGGCCTTCCGAATGGCAGTACGCAATGCTAACCACTCGACTACCGCTGTCGCAATATTTAAATAGCACCTTAAATTAACTCCTGATTCAAGCACCCAGAGTAACTTTAGCTTTAGACTCTATGAACTGGTCGATTTCATCGGAATTTAGCTTTCCTAATTATATTTTTATAAATTTATTCCGCTACCAAAACTTGCTTTCAAGAAAACTACAATTTTAGATCTTTATTATTTCCTTTGTTCCACATATTGTATGCCAGTAATGTATGGTATGTATACAGTTATGGTCCAGTGGTAAAAATATGCAGTAATGTTCGTAACGGTAACGTAACGATATCAACTCTGGAAATCGAAATAAGACTTCATTGCTAACTTATCTTCTGCTCAATGAGCTCAATTAAAATCACCAGAGGCACAACCCCACACAACTCAGGAGATTGTGATCCAAATCCTTGTAATATGATTCACACTATAGGTACAGATTAGAGAACTATAGAAAGAATATAATTCCGTCAAAGCTGGAAGTTCGATTTTGTGTGCACTCTATCGAATTTGCTAGAGACATAAGTGGAAAACTTTATTTTTTACACTCACATTTAAACCGACTTCAACAAATCCTGGGTGATATTAGTGAGGAGCAAGGGTAAGATTTCTCCAGGATCATTGCGTAATTGAAGAGCGTTATCAGGGGCGGTGGGACTCACATATCATATGATAGTGTTTAATTGAAATTTTCATAAAATAACGTACCAGTGTTATGTATTTTTTATCAAAATAATAAAACACTATAGTATGTCTAAAAGTAAAGCTGTTAGAAATCTCCAATTAGTTTTTTCATAGTCGGAGCCATAGAAATACTCTATATCAAAATAAGAGTCAGTATTATTTTTGGTTTTGTCCTTGTATGAATTATTTCTGCTTTTTCAATTGACTGCGAAATTTAACAAGTAGCGTGCTTCTTTCCTACTAAGCTCCTTACCCTAACTTACTCACTTTCTTACTTACACCTTTACTCACCAGTATGCAAGTCATTCACCGATTGTACCAGTGTCAGGGTGTTTTATTGTGAGTGTGCCCTTATGTATGTGTCTATATTTTTAGTCGGCCGCACTGCGCCCATCACCCGCAATGACTTTTTACGAGCAATTGAGTGAATACAAAAGACTCGAACATAAAATCAAAAGCTGATTTGCCTCGTTCAAGTGGCGGAAAAAAATGTTTGCCTTTCGGCTTGCTGTTCCCATACATCCGGAAGAACATTGGAAATACAAAAAGGTAGGTATTAAAAGCAGAGAACAACTGTAAAGAAAAAATTATATACGTATATACGTGTATATAAACCTCAACCGCTCTTAATCATGTGACTGTGAATGGAACGGGAGTAAAACCAAACAACGGAAAACAAAATGTGATTTGCAAACCAATCTTGAGGCTTTTAAATTGAGGCTTACATTTGTATATACATATACATATAAATGTATGCAAAATATGCACGAATTCAACTAATTTATTTATTTATATTGAAGGAAAAACTTTTAGCAACTAACTTCTTCCGCATCGATGAATGCAAAGTTTCACGAACATTTGGCGGACTTTGAGAATTGGTCGAATCATGATCACTGAATAATCGAATTACTTTTAGTATTTTCGTAGGCTTCATAGGCTCCTGATATTAGGGCTTATGCAAATAACCAACAGATGTATGTAAGGTATATAATCCGGACAGCAAGTGAATAGCCATTATTAAAATAAGATGAACAATAATTCAAATACAGAATTTATCAAAGCGAAATTCATTTCTTCTTATGCCTATTTGCGCCAAGAAAAGAACGTGGACCTTTTTATCTTCCAACGAAGGCGATTCTGCTTCCCCAGCAAGTAGTGAAGAACTCAAAGGCAAAGCACTGAAGCCCACACAATTATAATAACAGTTACAACAGTATGTCGCAAAACTTCATCACATCACGTCAACACTTGACACAAGACATCACATGATCACATCACACATACATACATAACATAATTTCTCCAGAAATGCTCAACTGACGAAACGGTGTCATTTTGTCTTGTAATATTAAAAATAAACTCACCGAAATGATTTTCTTTCGTTTCGGCGCCATGTTATTGAAACGAAATGACATTGTAAATGTCAAAACCGCACAAAACGCAAAGTTAACATTAGCTTAAAAATGGTTGCTTGCTATGATTTAACAGCTCATTTCAATTTTAACATTTAACATTATCTGTTAAAGATTTAACATTAACGACAGCATTTCGTTTCGGGTAAAAACGATATAAAATTTATTTTAATAACATTTTCATACGTTTCAACCGAATCGATTGATATTTTGTGGTTAGCATATATATTTTTATTATATAAGCACAATACAAACATTTCTGTTTACTGGCTTGCTGTTAGCCGATGGTTGTTCGTGTTATAACGATTGTAATTGCTGAACGATATTTACTGCCATATTTAGTTAGGAGGGTTGAGCGCTAAGCAACTGTCAAAAATACACAGCAACGGGGCATTTCGTTATATGATGAAGTTTGGCGTGAAAGATAAAAGAACTCAAGAAGAGGAATAGACAAATGGGAGAAAAACCTGAAAAATAATTGTATTTTGTAAATAAGATGACAAATATTCACTAAAATATTAATTCAATTGGTAGAGGCACATCTTTGCCGGCCAATAAATTTCGTAGTATATAAGTTGAAATAAATGCACTTAATTAGCTTAGCTGAATTTATAACATTGCGCCATTAATTTCTTATTTTCGCTGTTTGGCGCCAATTTGAGATACCAAGTTCAGCCAGGTCCTTCTCAACCTGGCCTGTCCAACGGACCGCATGACCAAGCCAGCGCAGCCGCTATTTCTTGATTCGCTGAACTATGTCAATGTCGCCGTGTATCTCATACAGCTTATCATTCCATGGGCCGCGTTATTAACCGTTCCCAACTCGTAAAGGAGCATAAATCTTACGCGAAACATTTCCCTCGAAAACTACTAGCGCCGTCTGAATATCTGATCAATGGTTGATTTATCAGGTCTAAAACCACACTGATAAGGTCCAATCAGTTTTCTGACAGTCGACAAAATCTTATATGCAATATTAAAGAGGCTTATTCCACGGTAATTGGCGCAGGTTGTGGGGTCCCCTTTTTTATGAATTGGTAAAATCAACGTTAATTTATTAGATGTTCTTAAAATGATACGAAATTCAAGAGAATGAGTAACCGTCAAAACGTTAGCGCTCTTATTTAGGGATAGCGCGAGTTGTTCTTCATTGACCTTAAAAAATGCAACACCGAACTCTCCAATTTAGGTATGCCTGTTACACTCGGGTACAAAAAAGGTTAGAAACTGAAATTGACTCAGTTTCGTTTCTTAGGGGAGCTGCACAAACGACGTGCAGAATGAAGAAAGCACAAATGTGAAAATTGAAAGTATTAGTAATGAATAATTACTAGTAAAATAAATTCATATGATAAATATTATTTTTCACCATAGCGGATTGTATTCGAAACTAATGTTTGAAGGTAATTTTTCGTATATACCTACTCTATATATATAATATATAATATATATATCTGTATATATTTAGGCCAAATTCAATTTGTAATTGTCGGGACTATCACCCTAATATAATCTCACCTGCTATGCACATAATCAAATTCACATACACAGATAAATGCACTCATACATCAAAATGTGAAAGTTGAGCGGTCTTTTTGCATTTCTCCTCAAAACGGAACTAAAAAAGTGGTTTGAGGGTTTGAAAGGTTTTCCTTTTTTCACTTTTCTTCTTGTCATCATATCTATCGAGCATCAGAGACGTATCGTACAATTACCAAATATTTTATTAATAAAACTGCCATCATTATATCTGAAAGTATAACCTGGTATTTTCTTATTTTTTAATATTTTTTCCGAAACCACTGGATCATTATTTAGTTACAAGCGCCGCGGGTTTTTTGTATATATGTGAAATAGTTTCAAAACTAACTCTCTGTAACTACTCCATGGATTAATCGGATGTTATGCAGTGTTAGAGTAAATGTCCCTGTCCTAGGACATCGTAATATTAAATAATGTTTTTTACGCCGTGTTTTTATTTCGCGCATTTGTATGTAGGATCGGGTTGCAAAAGGATTAAAGAAATGCAACTCTGCAAAACTTAACTTACGCCAATATTAAAACGGGACAATGAAGAATACGGTACTTAAAAATCCACTAGACTAGACAACGACAGTTCAATAAAACTACTCAACATCGACGGACATAAAGCATGGATCGCACAATGATCAAGTTAATAATTAATGTATAGTTAGTGTAACATTTTTTAGAGTGAATAAGCTGTGAAATAAAGAAATAAATGAAATGTTAATTATTGTATAATAACTATAAACTGAGTGTGTTTTATTGATCCCGTATGTATATATGTCTTCAGTTCATGAAATAAATCTCTTTCATATTTTGTATATCATAATTTATAATATTATTTCAACTTTAATTTATTTCTATTTACCTTAAATTAACATTAAAAATATTTCATTATTAACAATGGTTAATATTAAATTCATTTCTTTGTAGTCATCTAAGGTTTATGGTAAGTTATCTTACATTATCCTTCAATTGATATTCCTTAATTCCTATTCTAGGTTACACTATTGCTATCTCTCTCTTACCTAGCAATTCAGCTATTAACATATTACAATGAACTACATAGACTATTGATCTTCTTCTTCTCTTCTTTATTGGCGTTGGCACCGCTTACGCGATTATAGCCGGATCAATTATAGCGCGCCATTCATCTCTTCTTTTCGCTGTTTGGCGCCAGTTGGAAATGCCAAGTGCACCCAGGTCACTCTCCACTTGATCTTTCCAACGGAGTGGACGTCTTCCTCTTCCTCTGCTTCTACCGGCGGGTACTGCATCAAATACTTTCAAAGCTGGATTGTTTTCAGCCATTCGGACGACATGGCCTAGCCAGCGTAGCCGCTGTCTCTTCATTCGCTGAACTATGTCAATATCGTCGTATAGCTCGTACAGCTCATCGTTCCATCGTCTGCAGTATTCGCCGTTGCCAATGCGCAAAGGACCATAAATCGTTCGCAGAACTTTTCTCTCGAAGACTCCTAGAGCCGACTCATCGGATATTGATAACATCCACACTTCTGCGCCATATAGTAGGATCGGTATAATGAGCGACTTGTAGAGCTTGGTTTTCGTTCGTCGAGAGAGGACTTTACTTTTCAATTGCCTACTCAGCCCAAAGTAGCACCTGTTGGCAAGAGTGATTCTGCGTTGGATTTCAAGGCTGACATTGTTGTTGGTATTAATGCTGGTTCCTAGATAGACGAAATTATCTACGACCTCGAAGTTATGACTGTCAACAGTGACGTGGGAGCCGAGTCGCAATGCGATGACTGTTTGTTTGATGACAGGAGATATTTTGTCTTGCCCTCATTCACTACCAGACCCATTCGTTTCGCTTCTTTATCAAGTCTGGAGAAAGCAGAACTCACGGCGCGGTTGTTGAGGCCAATAATGTCGATATCATCGGCGTACGCCAGCAGCTGTACACTCTTATAGAAGATTGTACCCTCTATATTTAGCTCTGCAGCTCGTATTATTTTCTCCAGCATTAAATTAAAAAAGTCACACGATAAGGAATCACCCTGTCTGAAACCTAGTTTGGTATCGAACGGCTCGGAGAGGTCCTTCCCGATCCTGACGGAGCTTTTAGTGTTGCTTAACGTCAGTTTACTTAGCCGTATAAGTTTTGCGGGGATTCCAAATTCAGACATAGCGGCGTAAAGGCAGCTCCTATTCGTGCTGTCGTAGGCGGCTTTAAAATCGACGAAAAGGTGGTGGGTGTCGATTCTCTTTTCACGGCTCTTTTCCAAGATTTGGCGCATGGTGAATATCTGGTCAATGGTTGACTTACCAGGTCTAAAGCCACACTGATAAGGTCCAATCAGTTTGTTGACGGTGGGCTTTAGTCTTTCACACAATACGCTTGATAGGACCTTATATGCGATATTAAGAAGGCTTATTCCACGGTAATTGGCGCAGACTGTGGGATCGCCTTTTTTGTGGATCGGGCAGAGCACACTTAAATTCCAATCGACGGGCATGCTTTCATCCAACCATATTTTGCGAAGAAGCTGATGCATGCACCTGATCAGTTCTTCGCCGCCGCATTTGAATAGCTCGGCAGGTAATCCATCGGCCCCTGCCGCTTTGTTTTTTTTTAAGCGGACGATTGCTATTCGCACTTCTTCATAGTCGGGTAATGGAACAACTTTTCCATCGTCTTCAATTGGAGTTTCGGGTTCACCGTCTCCGTGTGTTTCCCCCTCACTGCCATTCAGCAGGCTGGAGAAGTGCTCCCTCCATAAATCGAGTATACTCTGGGCATCTGTCACTAGCTCACCTCCCTGGGTCTGGGTATCTTTTCATAGAATTTTCGAGCGTTACCCTTGTCGGCCAGCTTCTCAAGCTCCTCATACTCGCGCATCTCGGCCTCTTTCTTTTTTTGTCTGCAGACGCGCCTTGCGTCCCTCTTCAGTTCTCGGTATCTATCCCACCCCGCACGTGTTGTGGTCGATCGCAAGGTTGCGAGGTAGGCAGTCTGTTTTCTCTACACTGCGACACGTCAGTCCTCATCGTACCAGCTGTTTTTGCGACCTTTCCGAAATCCAACGGTTTCGTTTGCAGCTGTACGCAGGGAGTTTGCAATACCGTCCCACAGTTCCCTTATACCGGGTTGCTGATGAGTGCTCTCAGAGAGCAGGTGTGCAAGTCGAGTAGAAAACCGCTCGGCAGTCTGTTGTGATTGCAGCTTTTCAACGTCGAACCTTCCTTGTGTTTGTTGATGGGCGTTCTTCGATACACAGAGGCGCGTGCGTATCTTCGCTGCGACAAGATAGACTATTGATCACCTGATGTTATTTGCTTTTTTCGCTTAGTCATAAATTCGCGCATTTAGTGAAGTAAAGTTGTAATTTGGAGTTCGCGTCGAATAGACGTTGTATAAACAAAAAAATATTAAACATAAGAACCCACATTACCACATTTACTCGTAGACTTAAATTTTTGTATGAATAAACGAAAACACATCGTTATCTTCTATAAAATTCGGCTTTTATCATATAAAAGTGAAGTGTTGTAAGTAAAGGGAAGCCTTAGAGCAACCGGGAAGTCGTCGTAAGATCCAGAAGTAACAAAAGCTTGCCATGCTGCATTATTTTCATCTTTCTGAGCATATGTTCTTGATGCATAGCCGAAACCTCTGTTTTACAGGTAAGTACTGTGTCGAAAATTTTGTTAGTCACAGTTCACCCATACGGATGACATGGCCCACACAACCAATGTCAATGTCATAGCTCTTTGGCAGAACTCAAGTCTTTGGAATCTCTCTCTCTCTTTAAGTTCGTTTCCTTGTTCAAAACTCGGTGTTGCTCCCACACAGAGCACGTTGCGTTCAATCATAACGTTGCGGTCGATTGTTACGTTGCGATGTTGGCCATCATTTATCTACTGGAATCTAGTACATCATACAACTATAATTCGGGATTGTCTCATAATAGAGATAGAACTTTCCGACAGTTGTAAGGAAGATATCCTTTTTTTAGAATGCTTGGTTTGGTCGTCATCAAAAGTTTAGTTTTTGATTGAAGCTGGATTCCACGTGGCGGAGCCCATTACCCCTTTCTAATATAACTTTATTTTGAACAACATTGAGGTCGATCAGCACAAGTGCATTTGATATAATCTCATCATGAAGCCTGTTAGTGCTCATAAAACGATGATACTTACAGACAATCTCTACTCTTATATTATCATAAATTTCACGAAAACTTATTCTCGTTTTTCCTTTCGACCGTTTCTGCAGACGCAGTCAAGAGACCAAACATTGCAATTTAATACCACCCAATCAAGATCTTTACTACGCTTTCCGTCTTATAATCTTAATACTGTTTGCCTATAAGGTCTGTAGTTTCTATAATGATAAACTCCGTATGCTAAATTCAAAATTTCGCCGCTTTCTTCGTTTAACGAAAATTTTTGTGAACTTAAATATTTATTCGGAATTTCATGAACCATGCTTTCAGTAACATGCAAGAAGTGCCTGCACTCAATACCTGCCAGACATACACACACATATACCATTGCAAGTTTTCCAGTTAACCATTGAAACAGAATTGCAACAACATTGGAATTTTCTCATAAAGAAATTATTGTGGTGATGGAATTTCACATGGAAATTTGTGGAATGTGCTGTACGAGAGGAGGCAAGGAAAAGTGAAATCACTGGTTTTCAGTGTTAGGTGGCTACCTTTATTTTTAATTTACATACTGACCTTCCGTTTTATAAACTTTTCTCTGTTCTGTTTTGTTTACATTTCATACCTGAGTGAATACGAGTATAGTTAGCATACCTTTTGTTGACCTCTTTCACCGTTTTCGCATTAACGAGGCAATGAATTCTAATATTTCAAGGCTAATATTTACTCGTACATATGAAAAAATGTGGTACACCTTGTTCTTTACATATTTAAACACGAAAGATAACAGGTTTCAGGTGAAATACATTTTCTATTATTCACACATATTTTCCCTGCGGCAAAGTACCATTAGATGGGGAAAAAGTGAAAATTGTGGAGTTGGTTGTAGCCACTATCGCAAATTTAGTAAGAAAAAATCGCTGCTTACGAAAAGAGTAACTATTGGTTAAAACGTAGTTGATTTTTCTGTCTATTAAATGTAGTTTTCGCAATTAAATTCAATTTATCCTTCATCTTGGCTGCTCAGTTATTCATGGAATTTTTAATTTGCTACATTTTGCATAAGGTTTTTGAGAAATACCGCAATGTAATACCTGTCAAGTGATGAGTTGGTTTCAAAAATTCCGAATGTTAGCATTGTTTTTTGCTATTTTTACTTGAAGTTGGCACACTTCTCTGTTACGAGTATGAACAATGCTGAACGACTAAAGCGATTTTTTGCCGTGCTCCTTCTCCAATTTGTCTTTCTGCATTTTGATATTTTTCCAACAATTGGAAGGACCTACAGTTTATTGAATAAACTTTACTCTAAGCCGCCTCCGAACGGCCGAAATTTATGATATTTTTTCTTTCGTATTCGTTCCGTGTGAGTAAACCTCAAGCAAACGCGCGATCAATCGGGTGGCTGTTTGAATCTTCGTTAGATAACGATGCCTGTACCTGTTTGATAAAACTTTGTTTTCCGAATGAGTTTGGTTGGTTAGTTGATTCCCCTGTTTAAATGATTTCCATTTTGGCAACTAGAAGAAGTCATTGAGTTTGATGCTACCACCATTATTGGTTCCCAGAAGAGCCCTGCAGCTTTCCACGTCACGCATTTATTATTATAATTAGTTAAAACACCTTCACTAATTACTGAGAGTCTCTTCTCTCGCCTAATAAAAGATGACGAGCACCCCATTACCATTTTATATAATACCATATCCTTTAGGCGGTTCGTTGTTAGTGAACGCAAATTAATATACAAGCACGTTCCATCTCTTCTGGAGGGCGCAGACAAAACTTCTTCACGATAGGTTATCAGTGGCCTTATGACAAATCTTTGTCTCTCAACCTATTCTGCTAAGATGAGGCCATGTGCATATATGTTTATAAAATTGGAAATGAAGCGACCGAGTTTCTTTGCTCAATTTGTTGTTTTGCGTCTTGATGTTTTTCCAACAAATGGAGGTACCTACAGTTTATACCAACCCGCCCCCGAATGGTTGCTGATTTTTTATGAGGAGCTTTTTTTTCATGTCAGAAATACACTCGGAGGGCTTGACATTCCCTGCTGAGGGGCGACCGCAGTCAGAAAAATTAATTTTCTTTATTTTTAGATATCGATCGAACCAGGTCTGAAACTGTGGTTTTGTGACTGGTAGTACGTAATGCTAACCATCTGGATTTTGCCGTCGCAATGCGCATACAATCGTTCAAATTTCCGCTGCTAGCAGCTAGAGTAACCCAGGTGATCCAGAGTATCCGAATGGATAATTTTAACACCTTCGTATATTACTCATAGGACCCGTCTAAAGATAAACATTCATGTTGATCCCAATTGAGGAATGGGCGAGATCAATGTGGCGATGATTTAGTTATTAAAAGTACATTCTATGTCAATGAATGTAATGGGAATGTACTCTCTTTATATATATGGATTTTTGAATTCACACAACTACTTTATGTAGTGCGATATTAATCGATTTAATCTTGCTAATCCGGTGATGGTCGGGTTTCCATCTGCTTGATGCTCACACCAGGCGAACGCAATGTGACATTGGGTCTAAGCCACTGTGCAACAACGCACTACAAAATTTTTGCTGAATAAAAAACTCAAACATAGCCGTGCTGTCAAATGCAGTTATCAAGTCGATGAAAAGGTGTTAAGCACATACTCAAATATACATACACAGATACATGAACTCATACATCAAAATGTGAAAGTTGCATTTCTCCTCCAAACGGAACTAAAAAAGTGGTTTGAGGGTTCGAAAGGATTTCCCTCTTTCACTTTTTTCTTGCCATTATATCTATCGAGCATCACAGACGTAATTACACAATTAGCAAATATTTTATTCATAAAATTGCCATCATTATTGTGTTAAACTATGACCTGTCATTTTCTTATTATTAATGCGCCGCGGATTTTCAGTATATTTGTGGAATAGTTCCAAAACTAATTCTCTGTAGGTACTCCATGGATTAATCGGATGTTATGCAATGTTAGAAAAATGGCCCTGTCCTAGGACATCGCAATTTTAATTAATGTTTTTTACGCCGTGTTTTTATTTCGCGCATATGTATGCAAAAGGATTAATGAAATGCAACCCTGCAAAACTTAACTGACGCCAATATTAAAACGGGACAATGAAGAATACGGTACTTAAAAAACCACTAGACTAGACAACGACAGTTCAATAAAACTACGCAACATCGACGGACGTAAAGCATGGATCGCACAATGATCAAGTTACTAATTAATGTATAGTTAGTGTAACATTTTTTAGAGTGAATAAGCTGTGAAATAAAGAATTAAATGAAAAGTAATTTATAATAACTATAAACTGAGTGTGTTTTATTGATCCCGTATGTATATACTGTAGACTTCAATTTTTGTGCGAATAATCGAAAACACAGTGCTATCTTCTACACAATTCGGCATTTATCATATAAAAGTGAAGTGTTGTAAGTAAAGCGCAGCCTTAGAGCAACCAGGAAGTCGTCGCAAGATCCAGAAGTATCAAAAGTTTACCATGCTGGTGAACGAAATGGACACCCGAAACAAATCTTTGTGACATTGGGTCTAAGCCACTGTGCAACAACGCACTACAAAACTTTTGCTGAATAAAAAGCTCAACAGTCATGGACTGCCATTCAACGTATTCGGTTGTGCTCTCAGTGATTAGTTTGTTTACACATTGACTTTGTGAGTGCCATTTACAAATACCAATTCATAATTTTATTTTGCTTTCGCGCACGTGTTTCTATCTTTTCTGAAAACAAGATAGTGAAGAAATTGTGCAATCATGCCCCCCCGGGGTAGTTCCCCAGGGAATAATAGGTTCGCCCTATTATTCCCTAGTCCCCATTAAAAAAAAAGAAAAGAAAGGAAATCAAATTCCAAAAGACGAACTTTTCCCCATTACTACCAAAAATAACGAAAGAAAGTCCTAAGTATTTAGTCGTTGGTTCATTGGAAACAAACAAAACCATGAACAAATTTTCTTGCTTCATTGTTCATAAGGTATTAAAAGGAATTAGTTCAGAAATTATTGGGTTGCCCAAAAAGTAATTGCGGATTTTTTAAAAGAAAGTAAATGCATTTTTAATAAAACTTAGAATGAACTTTAATCAAATATATAATTGCCAATTTGTTCGATAACCTTTTGCCATCTTCCTGGCAAATTTAGTATTCCACGCTCATAGAACTTCTGGCCTTTATCTGCAAAAAACTGAACCAAGTGCGATTTTATACCCTCATCACTGCCGAAAGTTTTACCATTTAAGGAGTTCTGCAAAGATCGAAATAAATGGTAGTCTGATGGTGCAAGGTCAGGGCTATATGGTGGATGCATCAAAAGTTCTCAGCCAAGCTCACTCAGTTTTTGGCGAGTGATCAAAGATGTGTGCGGTCTAGAATTGCCCTGGTGGAATATGACACCTTTACGATTGACCAATTCTGGCCTCTTCTCCTTGATGGATGTATTCAATTTGTCCAATTGTTGACAGTAAACATCCGAATTAATCGTTTGGTTCCTTGGAAGCAGCTCAAAATATACCACACCCTTCCAATCCCACCAAATAGACAGCATAACCTTCTTTTGGTGGATATCAGCTTTTGAAGTGGTTTGAGCTGGTTCACCATGCTTGGACCATGATCCTTTTCGATTGACGTTATTGTAAATAATCCATTTTTCATCTCCAGTTATGATTCGTTTTAAAAACGGATCGAATTCATTGCGTTTAAGGTGCATATCACAAGCGTTGATTCGGTTTGTTAAATGAAATTCTTTCAATTCATGTGGTACCCAAATATCAAGTTTTTTTATGAGTCCAAGACTTTTTATGTGATAATGAACGGTTGACTTTGGTATATGTAATTTCTCTCCTATCTCACGCTCAGTTACATGACGATCCGATTCGATTAAAGCCTTGATATCGTCATCGTCAACTTCACTTGGCCGACCTGAACGTGGCTCATCTTTAAGTGAAAAGTCTCCAGAACGGAATTTGCGAAACCAATTTTGACACTGTCTTTCTTTTAAGGCTTTATCACCATACACATCTCGTAACTTTTTAGCAACCTGCTCCGCGTTTTTTCCTTTAAGGAAATAATAAAGTAAAATATGACGAAAATGCTCTTTTGTGGGCTCCATATTAAAATTGACGCCAAACAAACAAATGTAAACAAAATTTCGCGCACTTTTTTTCTAAAGCAAGCTAAAAGTGACAGCTAATAACTGACAAAAGAAAGAATGCAATTACAGAGTCACCGCCGTTCAAAAAAATTGTCAAAGCCGACTATATGAAAAATCCGCAATTACTTTTTGGGCAACCCAATATAAAAATAAGTGAACTTAGAGATGGAAACATATTACTACTTGTCAAGAATAACATAATACCAAAAAAATTTACAGCAACAAAGCAGCTGGTGGGAATTTGCAATGTTAAAATTGACCTGCATGCAAGTCACAACTCTTCTAAAAGTACCATTTACGCTCCCTGCTTGAACGATGTTAGCGTAGAAGAAATAATTGATAATTTAAAAGACCAGGGCGTTACAGCAGCCTACGAATTTCTAAAATATGTGAATGCACAACCAACTCAAAGTGGAGTTGTACTCCTAACTTTTGATCACGACTATCTACCTGAAATCGATGTTTCCTGGTACACAGTCAAAATGAAACCCTACTATCCAAGTCCTATAAGGTGCAAGAATTGTCAAGTTCTTGGCCATACAAAAAAATGTTGCAACAAACCCCCTGTATGCAATACCTGCGCTCTTCCACCGCACAGCCCGTCACCTTGTACACGATGTCATTGTGTAAATTGCTTAGCCGATCACTCTTCTGCAAGTAAATCATGCCCAAAATTCACTCAATTGAAAGAGATAATCACCATACAAACTGTCAATAAATGCTCTTTTAGCGAACATTCATAAAGCAAAATACCACCCATATTTAACGTCTCATCCCCTTCTTTCTCCGATGTACTCAACAACACTATAGTCAATGTTAACAATATTAACGAACAAGTAACAGAATCTGAAGCACCATCCTCTCAATCTACAAATCTCTCATCGAATCCACCATCCATAAGTATTAACAGCGAATCAAAAGAAAATAGACAAGTATTAGCAAACTCAACATACTCAACACACTCTTTGCCAACAACAATGGCAGTCGATGATTCTGAAACATTAGCTCTCGACTATACAACAACAATTCCACTTATTACAAACTTTATTTCTCACCTCAACAGTTCATCTCTCTTCCCCTCATAAACTGATACTCCCATTGAATAGATCATGAAATTTATGCAATAGAATTTGAAAGGTCTATTCAACAACTACCCAGACTTAAACTTATTAATTGATCATATTTACCTCACATAATTGCTTTGCAAGAAACTCACCTTCCAGTAAACAAAAAAGCATACACTCCTCACAAATACCTACATCGGATATTACCATAACCTTCCCAAAAATGAAACAGCGAAGCAAGGCACTGCAATTTTCATCAACAAAACAATCAACAACAAGCGAGTTCTCATTTCGTCAAATATCTCCATTGTAGCAATCGAACTTGACATGGGTTTCAAACTCTCTGTAGTCTCATGCTATATTCCACCTCAACAAAGCTTCAGCTCCAAAGACATCATTGATATAACAGATACACTTTCAAAACCATTTATAATTTGAGGTGATTTCAATGCATGGAGCCAAACTTCGGGGTTCGATTTTTAGAAACCATAGAGGCGCTTTAATCGAAGACGCAATATTGGCAAAAAATCCTTGTTGTGCTTAACGATAGTGCCTCCACTCAATTCTCTTCACATCATTCCTTTACTCACATTGATATTGTCATTAGTTCTGCATCCAATGCCCATAAGCTTACATCGTTCACACTAGATGACCTTCACAATAGTAACCACTTTCCAATTATACCAACCCTAGCATCTCCTACTCTGTACACCGTAAAACCGAGGTCAAAGTTTTTAACAGATAAAGCCAATTGGCCTAATTAATGCGCACTGTAACCTATCTAACTCTAACGAAATTTCAAATAAAATAAATGCGGAAGCAGCTAAAATAAAAAGAAATCATACGCCCCTCAGCTTATATTTTCGTACCTCAGACCAGTACAAGAAAATTCAACGCCAAACTTCCGTATTGGTCAAAGTTGCTAGAAACGTTAAGGAGTACAAAAAATCACTCTGGGCGTCATATAAACGAAACAGGTCTATAGAGAACTTAATTAAGTTTAAAAAAGCAAATGTACTCTTTAGAAGAGAACTAAACTCTGCTAAATACCAAGCTTTCCAGAAGCTCACCGCAGACATATATCCCACTTCCAATCCCAAAAAAATATGGAGTGACATAAAAGCTATTTCAGGAATTTCTAAACATAATAGAATAGATTTCATTTACTGGTCGCAAGGTCCCATTTATGATCCCCAAGATATTGCAGAAAGTTTTGCGTCAACCTGGTCAAATATTTCTCACAACTCGAATTTTCATGCTAACTTCAGTACACTCTCAAGCCAAATTATCTCAGAAAATTATCAGAACCCTACACCATGTCTCAGACAAAATCTCTTACGCCCTTTTAAAAAACCTACCCCGCTCCCTAAAAACTAGGCTTATAACCCTATACAATCGTATTATGGATCAAGGTATTTATCTCCTAGACTGGAAAACAGCCATAATTATCCCTATCCCTAAGCCAAACAAAGCAAATACGTCTCTCTCAGATTTCAGACCCATTTCATTAATACCTTGTATGTCAAAAGTTCTTGAAAAAATAGTTTCCAGAAGAATCATGTGGTATGCCAAAAGAAAGGGACTCATGAGCCCAAATCAGTTCGTTTTTCAAATTTTGCTGCTGAAAACTTCGCTTCAAGAATGGCTTGTGAAAAACGACTATCTCAATTTTTTGCCAGTAGGAACGAGGGCTTCTTTGAGAGAGGCATAATGAAATTACCTCTAAAAGGGCAACAAGTCATCGAACAAAACGGCACATATTTGACCTAAATCGGAACATGCTAAGTATGTAATTAAAGTTTCATGCAAAAATAATGGATTTCGCTTTACCACACCAATAATCTGGGAAAATATTATTGATGGTATTGAAGAGGCCTATTCCATGATAATTTTTATAGATTGGGCTGAATACACTCAGGTGCCAATTGTCGTCATGCGCATGCACCCTATCAATGCTTTAATAACCAACGCTTTCCAAAGCTTTGTTATTCTTCAACTTCTTCTTCTTCATCTCAGTCAGGTGTTGAAGCACCCATGTAATAGTACGCCTTCGATTAGAGTTCATAAGTTATTTATGCCGGCTGAAGAAGTACTCTCTCCATAAACTCAACATGTACAGAGCATGCGGCTACCAGAACCTCTTCTCCATTACTACCGAAAATAGGTACCACCTTTGAACTATATGGTATATTAGTCGTAGCTTTTTGTCTTATTATTTTAAAGCTTACGTGTCGTATGTCCTGTTGGCCAGTTCCTCAAGCGCTTTTTCATTTTGGTCTCTCTCTTATTGTCAATGTTTCTTGTTTCTTTTTCTGTTCTCGCTATATTTTCCTAACGGCACACGTTGCCGTAAATTTGTTTCTCCCAATTTATCTGAAGGTTAATGTCGTAAAACACACGTTGATTAAATGTTAATAATCATAATAATAATGCAGAAATATCTTCATTCCTTTATTTATTTAGCATTTCATTCCTCAATAAAAAATTTGGAGTACAAATTTATTTTTCTCCATATTTAAACTTGATTTCACACTTCAAATCCTTTTATAACACATATATGTTATGCAGAGCTCACCTCCAACCTTTTATTTGATCTCATAATATAGACACTATAAAGTTATTTCGGACAGCCTTATTAAATTCTTCTCACGCACAGTGCAGTTGGCTATTAAAATTCCCAAAAAGGGTAATCAATTTAAAGTCAGCAGTGCCACATATTACCACCGTAGCACTATGTATTATATAATATATATATGTACATATGCATTTAGCTTACAGCGGTGTATTTCTATCAATTGGCTGCTGATATGCTATAGTAATTGAATTTACGGCCACTTGGCGTGCGTGGAATTTAGTAATACATTTGTAACCAACTGTAAATGTAGGAATAACATATTACGAAGACTTGAAGTTAGTTAGTTAGGGTCGACAACGTTGATTGATTCATTTATGAAAAGTGGACGTCCACAGCATGGATTTCTGTACAGAATTTGATTCGTTTATAACGCACGGAAACTTGGCGCCCCCTTGTTACTAAATTACTGTAAGGAGGAACATTTCACAGGCGTATAAGTTGGTGCCATGAAGGTGAAGAAAGAAATAGCGCTTTTTTGACATAACTAGTTCCATTATTTTCCCGTGTTAGCGATTGGTATTTTTAAAAAGGCGATGTCCTATGAATTGTCAATTGACCAATTAGGCGTAAGCATCGTACTAGTTAAATACTAGCTCATTTATGTGTGTTGAGTTTCTACGACGCAGAAATGAAGAAAAACTTTTCTCAGAGCGAGGATTAAACTGTAAGTCTCGCGCATAATAGCGACGACCTCTAACCACTCAGCTGTAGTGACTATACAAGGAGAAACAGGAAACTGCGCACTAAAACAAAACGTATTGGAAAATAAGACACGCTAGCGTCTTACTGGAATCATTCTCTGCCGTAACATTTCTTCAGTTCTAAAAAGTGGAAGTAGTAGCTGCCATAAGGTATTTTCACCTTTCTAAAAATTTTGAAGAAATCGAAGAATAAACTGTTTTAGAAAGGAAGACACTTTAATCTTTTGGCAAACATGAAATATTTTAACACTCGGTAATACCTGTGCCATGCATTTACTGAAATAAAGATATTATGTATTATTATGAGAGAGGATTGTTAAGTCAGTAGCTTTTTTGAAGACAAGAATATCTTCGGAAAATATGTACATGTACCCTGAACAATACTAAAATGTTCACCTGTCCAACCGATTTTACCTTTACCAACAAACTTCTTTGTCTTATATAATATTGGGGAAAATAATCTGCTATAACAGAGTGGAACTTCTTAAAATCGCAATGTGAGCTCACTCGCGTCTTGGCTCACGCTCACTCAAGTTTCCAGTCCGTGGAGCCCGTTTCGACTCTATTGAGGCCCTAAAAGAAAATTCGCAGAGGGAACTGAAGTCGACTGATTTCAACAGCTGCTGTAACCAAGCTGGTTGACAGATCGCGTTCATTTTTGGCATAGTAATTAAGAACTGGCGGCCGCGGTAGCCGAATGATTAGCATTGCGTACTGACATTCGGAAGGCGCGGGTTCAAATCCCGGTGCCACCATCATCCAAAAGTTACGGAAAATTAATTAAAATAAGAAATTAAGTTAAATTTTCTAATTGCGGTCGCCCCTCGGCAGGGAATGTCCACCCCTCCGAGTGTATTTCGGACATGAAATTAAGGCTTCTCGTAAAAAAACCATCAGCCGTTCGGAGGCGGCTTAGTATAAACTGTAGGCCTCTCCAATTGTTGGAAAAACATCAAGACGCAAAACCACAATTTGGAGGAGGAGTTCGGCCAAAAATCGCTTAAGCGGTTACAAAGCGCCAATTATATATAGGTATATAATTAAGAACAGTGCTACCAACTTAACAAAAAAAACCAGCGGCTGCCCTATTAGATTATGTTGTTCGAGTTGATGAATACACTTCAGGTTTGAAAAAATTGGCCTCAGAAGCAGAACAAGACGAAAATTTCACCTCCGTTAGAATTATCATATGGAGAAGGACCTGGATTTTCTTGTAGTCCAGCGCAAATCAGCGCAAGGAAAGAAAATCTTGCGTGGTATTTTCTTTGTCCCAAGTAATAGGTTTTCTAAAGGCACTCAACAAATGCACACTTCTTTCAGTTATGTCCTTATCAATTTAACGAAAATCTTACCATCTAATAATTTTTTTTTAGATTGGAAATGGGATATAGTTGAAATATTTCGAGTTTTCGCTATGATTTTGAACCGGTCACACATATTTCATTGCAAAACACCGTCGTTTTTGCGTCAAATCAATATTTAATCTTATCAAAAAGCTACTATATTCGTCAATTATCATTTCATCCGTTTCAAGTTTGTAGTTATGAATGACACCTCGTATAACTCAAAAAGCTGTCTCGGCCGACAGACCACCTTGATGTATTTTTTTATATACGTTCATCTGGAAAAACCATATTATTTCATTGTTTTTTAGTGTATTAAAATTCGTATAGTTTGACGCTGAACAACTCTGAACACTTCTTTAAAGTAGGTACACGTTTGTAATCGCGGCACCCATGGATAGCTTTTTCATGTTTAAATATTCATTTAAAATGTAATGTACCTGCTCAGTTTAGATATTTACAATCTGAGCCACTTCACGCACCTTCATTCCCCGATCATTAAATCATTCCATAGATTTTATCAATGATTTATGGCATAATGACTTCTTTTGGCAAATGGTATCTGCTTGTAATGCCCCAATTCCGTCTAGAAGCAACCAGATATTGGTACACTGAGGGAATATTCAAATTGGAAGCACGGAAAATTCCAACAAATTAACAATATCAGCAATATCAGTGAAATGGTCGGCAACTCTGAACCGCAATTAGACAATTTCACTTAATTTTTTATTTAAATTAATTTTCCATACCTTTTGGATGTTGTTGGCACTGGGATATGAACTCGAGCCTTCCGAATGTCAGTACGCAAAGCTAACCACTCGGCTATCGCGGCCGCGATGTTTTTTGGTGTTACGACTGTATTTTTTCGGCTGACATAGATACAAATTCAAATAAATGTAACACAAATCAAGTAAAACGTAAACAACTGGTGGTTCATCACCTAGCTACCGAAATGGTTCGCAACCCTGCTATAACGCAATTTTGGAAACGTCAAACAGATCGTAAAACAGAACAAAACAGGACCTCTATAAACATTTTTTTAATAGTTCACAAACTTGTTTAATTTTACTCTGCTGTGACATATTTTGAGTTTAAAATTTTTGGTCTACCCTAATACTAAAGGTACTTTAGCGGATGACGCTTTGAATATAGATATCAAAACTTCAACAATCCGAGTTAATAACCACAAAACAATCTTTCACTAAAACTTAATTCAATTGGTAAACAGCAAAACATACATACTTATTCGCATGTATACATACATATGTACAATTATTTACGGACTCGAAGTCGCAGTTTCACCGACTACCAATTTTCATGTACATACTAGTACATATGTAATTCAATTGACACAATCACAAAACGTCAAAAAATAACTGATTTAACCGTTGCTTCCGAGGTTAAAAATACTACTTTCTATATAAGCTTTGCTCCGTTTCAAGAGATACTCCTATATATACTAACATTCCACAAATATAAATACCAATGGAATTGTACCTATATACATATTTATATGTACATATATATCTATATATATATATATATAGACACATATGTACGTGTATGTACTTATTTATTTGTATGCTTGCCAAGTGGAACTTTCAGCAGTGCATAGCAAAGAATTGACTTCATTAGCTTCATATAAACTTAAAGTTATGGACACATAAACTTTTTTCAACGCTTTTTCTTTCGTCGATGTGACAGCGTTTTGGGGAGCGTTCCATTTAAACGAATTAAAAGAGTTGCCAAACAACAGTAAATTTTGTTACTTCATAAATAAATTCTGTTGAAATTTAAACGAGCATTATATAGCTCATACAAACACACACACACGTAAGTATGTATAATATGTATTTGTAGAGGAAATTATTCTACACTTAGAGGTTATTGCAACGGAACACGTACGAAGCACATACAAAGAAACACACATATGCAGCTACAATTATTTTCATTTGGTTTATTTTGTTATATATATACCCTGCAGAGAAAATTGAAAGTTGTTAACTAGAATCGTACTGGTATACACTTTTGTAGTAACTAGTTCATCATCCATTTATTTCCCAAGTCAGCAGCTTGTATATTTAACACGGCAAAATACGACCCGTTGACAATTATCCGATTATGAATCAGCTTTGCATACCAGTTCATATGGGAATGTTGAATTTCTACTTCACCAAAAAAAAAAGAAAAAAATAAAAGTAAAAAATGAGTTTGCCTGTTGCAGGAATCGAACCACCATAACGAAATCTCTAACAGAGAATAAAACTTAGCCGTGGCGTGCCAATATAGCAACAATAAACGATGGTGAAAATTATTTTTTCACCCGTTACTGTTGGACTGCTATAGGCAACTGGTATGATTTCATCTTCAAAATACTAGTATTTAACTAGAATTTTTGCATACTAGTCTATCTTCTACATGCAGGGTATATACAATAATTGTAGGTAGGTATGTAAGTGTACTCGTATAAAATGTTATGTATTGTGAAATCAGCGGAAAAATAAATTCACACAATCATAATTTGCCAAAGTGCTAAAGACAACAAGAAAGAAAACCGAGTCGTGTTAAGAATAACTTCTTGTAAAAACACACTTAAATACATATCAACAACACTGTGAACATACATACATACAAATGTATTTTCCTGTCTGGGTATTAGATAACTTTCAATTCACAACAACACATAACATATAATTTAACAGTTTATTTTATTTCCGCCGCAAACAATAACTTAACACTAATAATAAAAAGTAGTAAGGACGACTAAGTTCGAGTACACCATTAAATGGATCTTAAGCGTGGTTGTTACCGGATTATGGTCACATATAAAAAAGAGCTGTGTTTAATATGTTTTATGTAGTAGTTTAAGTGATGTATGTAAGTTTAAGCCCACTAGCGAGGAAAACCACGCCCATTCGAACAGTATGCTCAACAGACTTCTTCTTTCAAAGCGATTGCCACAGCGAAAGATAATTTATCTTTCAGCAGTTACAGTCGCATATACCATAAACAGAAGCGTAATTCCTAGTCTTGGTGCCGACCACTACAAACAGTGTGGTGGACAGAGACAGAAACTTTTGGTGTCGTGTTTGTGGTGAGGAGAGACTGAGCCGCTGAGTTTTGATTTCAAAGCGAATTGCGAAACAAATTATGACCAAAGATGTCTTTTAGGAGCGCTGCGCCCGCCACGATGCAAAAATTGTGTTTGACGGCTTTCATATCAGGGTGCCTCTGCGACGAAAAATCTCCAAATTGGTTAAGACTAATCTTTATGGCCTCGGCCGGAAATATGGTTACCTGTTTTCAGCACGTGTTATTTCATTAGGCTACCTGGATGTCAAGGAATCGAACATAGCGCAACTAAATCTATTACGTAGTGATAGACTGAATACCTGCCTTAAGATGGACTCGGACCACTATCTAGCAGCCAGTATCCGCTTCTGGACAGCAAAGAACACACGTCAGCAAAAGCAAGGAAGATTCGACGTCGAAAAGCTACAACCACAACAAACAGCCGAAAGGTTTCCTACTCGATTTGGTCTCCTGCTCTCTGAGAGCACGCATCAGCACCTCGGTACAAGGGAACGGAGAAACGATATACAAAACTCCTACGTAGCACCGCTTTGGAAACAACTTATCCTTCTTCTTTACTATGCGCCAATCACTTCCTTTTTTCAATTGGAGATACCAATTACAGCCAGGCCCTTCTCTACCTGGTCCTTCATAAAGTATAAAGTTCCACTGAATGTTAGAAAACACAGTGCAACTTTTTTCGGGTCATCGAGTCCGACAAGACTATCGTGATCAAAAATTGAATGTAGATGTCAAATCTTGAATTTCTGCATCATTCATCAGACTGGCAGGTACATAATGAAGCAATTTGTTACGCATTCTTCAATTCTGTTGTTGGATTGAACAAACACAAGTTAAAAAAAATTTAAAACACCGCTACCGACATAGCTACAGAAAAACGCGCTCCTAGTATCGATCTACACAAGCCTCCGACTCTGGAAAATTCATCTGAAGAAGAAAGAACTACTTGGTCCAATCTATATAATCAGTTGGATTTGTATTGCAAAACCCAATCCTCAAAATGATGCAGTACAAATGGAAACGAAATGAATTACATTGTGGATAAGTTGGGTTTATTGCATCGGAATGCCCAATTTTTTACCACAGTTTCGAAGAGAAGATAACTCTCACAGTAAAATGTAATGGGACCATGTGTAGAAGCTCACGCCAGTCAGAATCTCCGGTCCCTTAATTTGGAAGGTGTCGCTGCCCAACTGGTTGATGTCCTCATACAATTAAAAGCTGACATCACTGCTGCCCAAGAAGTGCGATGGACGGGACAAGGACGGAAGAAGGAGGGTCCTTGTTAAATTTACTACAGCGACCATATAAAGGAGCGCAAATCTGGTGTCGTATTCGTGGTGGGGGAGAGCCTCCATCGTCGTTTACTGGCATTCACTCCGGTGGATGAACGTCTCACCACAATTCGCAATAAAACAAATTTTTTTAACAGCACGCTGATTTGCACTCACTCCCCGACTGAAGAGAAGAACGATGTGACCAGGAATGTATTATATTTTACGAGCGCCTCGAGCATACTTATGAGTGTGCCTTTAACGTCAGAGTGGGCAAAAAAGGTATCTTCGGCACAACTGTCGAAAAATTCAGCGTCCACGACGAAACATTCCCAAATCGGTTGAGGCTGATCGACTTCCAGGGCCGGAAATATGGTTATTTGTAGCCCTAGATTACAGTACAAGTAAATTCACAACGCTACTTGGTTGTCTCCAGATCGACAAACTCTCAACCAAACCGATCTTGTTGTTATTGACGGAAGGCATGTATCCAGTGTTTTAGACGTGCGTATGTTTCGAGGTCCTAGTATGGGCTCGGATCACTATCATGTCGCAGCGAAGATAGGCACGCGCCTCTGTGCATCAAAGAACGCACGTCAATAAACACAAGAGAAGTTTGACATTGAAAAGTTGCAGAACTAAATAGACAAGTTGCAATATTTTACAAAAGTGCACAACCGCACTGCTTTCTCCAGACTTGATAAAGAAGCGAAGCAAATGGATCTGGTAGGGAACGAGGACGAAATGAAATATCTGCTGTCATCAAGCAAACCTCGAAGTTATGACTGTCAACAGTGACTTAAATCCAATGCAGAATCACAACGGCGAATACTGCAGACAATGGAACGATGAGATGTACGAGCTTATGATGATATTGACATAGTTCAGCAAATGAAGAGACAGTGGCTAAGTCACATCGTCCGAATGGATGAAAGCACTCCAGCTTTGAAAGTATCCAAAGCATTACCCGCTGGGGGAAGCAGAGAAAGGGGAAGACCTCTACTCCGTTGGAAGGATCAGGCGGAGAGTGACCTGGTTTCACTTGGTATTTTCAACTGGCGCCAAACAGCGAAAAGAAGAAGTGAATGGTTCTCTAATATTGATTCGACTATAATAAATAAAGAAGAAGAAAATGTATACCTTTAACGGTGGAAATAAACAAAATTAAAAAGTCAATATTTGTGGACTTATAGCTAAGATATTGACCAAAAACTTTGAAAAATAGTCAAAAAAATTGTCATATTTGTTATTTTGAGGCCAAAAAATAAATTTTTTTTTTCAGTAAATAGCAACAACTTTGCTTCATGTACTAAAGTAATATTCCGAACGATTGGCGTGATATGGCCATATCAATATATTTAGAAAATGCTAAAAGTCCGCTTTGAGCGAAAAACAAGATAATGCTCTCAGATTCTTATATGAACTAAACGAACGATACAGACATTCAAGAGTTAATCTACATTCAACTTCTGATTTCGAAAGTCTTGAACTTTAGTGTTGCATAGTGTTATAAAATACTTACGTTTAATCACGTACTTCCTTGCGGTATATTTCGAAGAGCAATCTTTTAAAAATATTGCATTGATCTTTGTAACTTTTCGGAGCAGTAAATTTACATGTAAACATGTGAATATGCTCGTAAATATGTACATACATATGTACGAATATATGATGCTATATTGCCTTCGGCGCACAATGATATTTGCCAACAAAAATTATAAACTTACTAGTTTCGAGGAACAATAAATTGATTGAGTGTAATAAATATTTGCATTGTATATAAATGTCACACAGATATTCCCTTTTGTTGACGAAACAAGGGTTGGTAAGATTCAAAGGCATATTTTGCTTGAGTAGTTTCAAACAATCGAAACAAAGTTATTTTCTGACAAGTATTTTGCAGTCCAAATGTGAAACATGAATGTCAATACTCAACAGTTTGATAACATCTATCTTACATGAGGGTGTACCGAATATTCGATTCATAGAAATTGATATAGCATATAAAATGTAAATTAAGAAGTCAAATTCCAGTGATATCTACGTGCATTGAGAAATATTTGGGGAACATGGAGAGTGGGTTAATTGTTTTTTAATATAAATGGAGGTATATATGAACTAATTTCTCTTTAGGTATATGTTTTGAAAAATATAAAAGCTAAATAAGAACCTCATCAAATCTTGGGTGCAATTTTTTTAATTTAGATTTTGAAGGTTTGCTTTTGACATTCCAATCGAAAACTCCTAGTTATATCTCAACTGTTGTTACTTTCGACAAGATTTGGGGATAGATGTCAAAGGATAATCGCTTTATATTCCAGTTGAGCTTCTGTTCAGAACTTATTTAAGGTTCCGTTCCAATAGTTTCATTTTTATCATTTTTTTTCCTAGATTTAACGCATAATGCGCCTGATAAAGTATACCTTAGTGATAATGTTTGAACAGTTTGTTTGCTGTGTGCTTTAATCTCACCCACAGTACTCCTTTTAAGCGATACTTTGCATACTTATCTCCTTCTAATCGAAGTCTTATGCTATTATTTTGGCCAGATAGATATAGCAGAGTAGCTTACAGAGTTTCTCACCGCCGTATTTAAACATCTCATTTGTTACCCCACTCCAGGGAGTTCCTTCAAGTATTACCCGGCTCCAAACGTCAGTTACCAAATCAACTTTCTTGTTCCTACAGTAGTGTATCCCGGTTTCAATAAATCTTTTTAGCTAAAATTTCAAGTTCTTTTCACTTACATAGCTCGTCTCTGTTAAAATTATTTATTATGAAAATCCTTGCAGGACAAATATCTCAATAAATAAAATGTTTTAAATATTATATGTTAAATTCAAACCCACTTCACGAAGCTATGCATCTCAGAGCCGCAATTTCGGACATGTACAATTGATTTACAGAAGAAGAAAATAAATAATTGAATTAAGCTTTCTACTTCTCAACAAACTCAGAGGTCCTCTTTGAGTGCTCTCTCAAAAACAAAATTTTCTCATTAGAGCTTTCTAATAGGCTCACGTGGTGGAATCTAAGTTCATTTGAAGGCCAACTCTTCCCATTGCTCAATTATGCACATTATGCATTTCTCTCTATCTCCTTTTTAACTTCTCTCTGAGCGCACATCCCTCTTTGCCAGCTGACTCATCCTGCCCACCAATGGTTGCATTGGCCGCAATCAACAAGCAACCTTCGTATGCTTCGTCAAAATTCCGAAGGATAATCAACACACTCCGTTATCAGTCATTTGAAGTTAAAGGCTTGGGTATGTGTGTGCGTATGTGTAAGAGCTACGAAATGAAATTAACGAACAGCAAACAAGGACTTGGTGAGTATCCTTCTCTGAGCACAAATCGAATCGGCAATGAGTTCGTTCGTTGCTTACGATAACTACTGCTACTGTTGTCTTTATCGCTTTATGCCTTTGAATATTTTCGAATAGTATTCAGTTAGAAAAAGAGATTCATACGTTCAGGTTGTGTCCGCGCGCCATCTAATCTAAGTTTATACGGTAATTTTGTGATTTGAAGCGCGCTTTTATTGTTTATAAAGCATAAAAAGTTAATTAAAAGTTTGGAAATATTATGCGAAGGATAAAGAAGAAAAAAAATAGCTTTAGTGGCTTACAAATATTCATTTATGCGTTGATATATTGTATAATCAGTGATGAGCAGTTTTATTGAAGACAATCAAAATGCTAGAATAAATTTAATATTTCTACTCAAAGGAGTGATTCAAAAAGAATAATTAAAAAAAATTCAATAACGTCGAGACGAGTATGACAATAAAAAGATAACAAAAGTTTATATGTGAAAACGAAAATTTGTACCTATACATATATGGTACATATATTTACAAACATCTGCATCATAACCAACAAGAACAACGCAAATTTGGTGTTAATAAGCTATAAACATTCAATTTGAGTTAGAACACAATCGAATTTTTGAACAATACTTTTAGCACTTTTTACGATCTACTTAATTCAACGAAATGAAATAAAATCAAATTGAATTAAATTAAACTAAATAGATATAAAAACTAAATAAAATAAACTCAATTAAAAATAAACTAAATAAATAAATAAAAATAAAATAAAATTATTTTTATTATATATATATTCATTAAATTCCATTTAATTTAATTTTGCTTTCGTTTACTTAACCGCTTTTTATTATGTTTAATAATTTTATCAGATTTTATTTTCCATTAATTTTTTTTCTTTGCAATTACTTTTTTATGTTGATATATCTAATCTTATTTTACGGTGTTTTACGTTATTTTTAAGTTTAAGGTAGTTTTTTGTCTAAATAACCATAGGGAACTTTTTTCCTTCCGGGAAGTGGACCTGAGGTCGATCTGTTCGAAAAACTTGGAGTTTAAGTTCAATTCGCTTGAAATTTGTCAAGGTTAATATCTGGACAACTTTTTCTGGGAAGTGAATCTGAGGCAGATTTATCCGATGGATTAATTTATAAATATTTTTTCTCAGCTGGAACTGGTTGATCTGTTCTTTCATTTCATTTTTTTATTTATTTTCTGTTTTATATTTAATTGATTTTACGTTATAGTATTTTATTTAATTTTTTTTTTCTATTTTAGTTCACTTTATTTTATTTATTTATTTTTTTATTTTACATTTTATTATTTATTTAAATTATTTTGTTTTTATGTCCAGGAAAAATGGCATAACACACTCTAATTGACATCCTTCATGTGAGAAAATAAAATAAAAATTTAAATGATGGCCGAACTTATGAATTACTTGCTAATTCCTCTTTAAGACTATATCCTAATCGGAATAAGGATTATATGTACATATATGGTGGAATGTTGTCAATTAGCTAATTAAGTGCCTGTGTGAATAACGTTTCGTCCCGATAATTTTCAACAATCTTAGTGAGCTTAACCCAAGAAGTTTTTAAATCTACCGGTGTTTCACAACATTTGGCTGGCTGAGAAAATATTTTCGCAAAACTAAAAGTTTTAATTATTTTCTATTTTAGTAAGGATAGGATTCTTTTCATTTAGGTGAGAAAAAAGTCTAGTGAGAAGTAAAAAATTAAGCAGGAAAATTATGTAGATTAGTTAAAGTATATGAGCTCGTTAATCCATCAACTCTCCGGCTTAGTCGATTTACTCTTTGTTCATATAAATACTGCTACGTTTCCTGAAACGATCAATAATGCAAATATTTTGTTGTGCTTTCTCTGTCAGTTACCTACAGAAAATTTATGTTGGAATTCATGTTTTTTATATGATTACTACTGAGCTTCATTGCATTGGCCTTAAATTCTTTTTATCTTTGTAAGTTGATATCTAAATACGGGAATACGTATCTGTTATAAGAAATATCATCACTTTTAAATCAATTTAAATTATAGAATTTCGTAGCGTTCTTATATTGAATTTTATTCAAACATATTACGTTTTTTGTGTGTCACAAACATTCAAGTGCATAGCGAATATTTTTTTCGATCACACGTTCATACATTCTGTCAAAAAAGTACAATATATTGGCCAAGAAAACAGGGAATATTTATTATTCATTCCAATTTATTGTATGAATCATCATCGAAGTTGGTATCTTCAACTACACTTCTCGTCAATTATACTCTTTTATGCCTTCTATCGGCTGAAAACGGCTGCCTCGGAGTGATAATTTAAGTTTTGGAAAAATAGAAAAGTCAGCCAAAGCTATGTAAGGTGTTCGACGCTTTCATATTGAAATTTTAATCAATAATTCATTCTGAATGATACCCTTGTGAGGTGGTTGCGCTTTTCCTACAAATTTATTCTCTCAAACTCTGCACAAAATTCTGATAAAATTCTCTATTTACTACAAACATTCCGGGTCCACAACACCGCGATAATCAAAGACTTTGGCAGGGTTTTTTCAACTGAGTGAACTGGTTTCCACGTTGCACTTGCACCAGTTACAGTGCTCATTGAATGTGGGGTCTGACTCGTTTTAGCATGCCTTCTAATAAGCATCCAGAGGCTTTTTAGCGCTTAAGTTTTTGAATAAAATTAGTGCGAAATGAAGTTGGGTGACAATATTAAGCACTGTAAACAAGCTTTAGTCCAGTGTAGAAGACAATTGTAACAACTTAGCGACAAAATGGATTTCAATCGACACTTTAAGCATGCTTCTTCTTAAGTGATAAATTTCCGTACTTTTTTCTGAATGTATTCATGGCGTATATATATTATAATATATATTACAACCAAAGTGCCAAGTGAAAAAATGACCGGTTGCATGAGTAATGAAAAATAATTAGTTTTCCGGATGTTATTCACATACATACATGCATACATACGTACAATTTGCTAAATTTGTGTACCGCAATACCGTGTACTTTGCAAACAAAAAGTGCAAAACAAAAGTTCGTGCATATTTGAAATTGCAAGCAGCAGAGTAGTAAGAAGTATAGCTTTCGGCGATAAATTGCGCTGACGGAAATGCAGCAAAGTGAGAAAGTAAAGTGGCAAACGTCGTTTTGACAAACGAAAAACAGCAAGAATGCAAAGCAGAGCAGCACGCGCTCTGTTGCGTTTGAGCTGAAGGCAGTGTGCAAGATTATACTATTCGTATGAAGCGTTAAAATGCTATGATTATTTGAGCAGCTAAGTTGCAAGCACGAATTTTACAAATATTCCTCGTCACCCCTCCTTCTACGCAGAATTTCTGACGCAGCTGCAGTCAAATGACCCAGGCGGCTACTTTTGTTGTTGTGTGGTAAAATGTAACAAAAAATAAATAAATGCACCGTTAAATGTACGAATATACCGTAGATATATCACTGTAACTGGCGGATGCTGTAACTGCTGCGAGCACTTTTATGAGCTATGCTTTTGCTGTAACTACGTTAGCTAAGCAAGCCGTGCGCCCAATTTTCCTCTCAGCGCATAGTGCGTTGTTTTCGTATTTATTTTTGTTTATATTTGCCAACACTTTGTAGCTAGAGTTTTGGCAGATTTTTTCCGCAAGCAAAGTTGCACGCTGGGCATTAAACGCTTTTTGCCGACTGCTTAACCAGGGCGATGTTGTTTTGTGAGGTGCCAGTTGCATATAAACAAAAAATTTTTTATACAAACATAAGCATGAGGCTTACATGTTATATGATTAAATGGTGCCTAGAGTTTCGAGGCACAAACTCCATGTTCGGAGGCTCTGAAACTTGGAAGCTACTTTTAGGGTATACACGTTGAATTCATTACATGTCCTAGCGTAGAAACTAATTGTGGTCTACAGTTTAGACGTATGTTTCCATCCGAAGAGAGTGGACAAACCGACAAATATCATGTTTTTTTTTTTTGGGTGGTACCAAATAGTTTAGTTGGATTAGATCAAATTTTAAAAACATTTAAATTTAAAAAAAAAATCTTTTAATGATTAGTTGTACAAATGTCCCATAGTTCATCAAGTCAACAAAAATAAGTTACGTATGTTTTCCTTTGATGCCATTGAATATGGTCTTTGTGGTCTTGCTTGCCGATAAGGCATTCCCTACCATATCACCCTGATCCCTTTTCTCTTTTTCTTCTTCATTATGCACAGTCTCCAGTAGCTCTCGAGCGTTAGACAGATGCCACTTTTGGCAAGATTCCGGAAACTAAAGGGGTTGACTGAGATTTAGCTCAACCAAGTAAGTTCCATTTGGCATAGTCTCGTCATTCCCCTCTTTTTAAGTAACTTGAAATTTTCTTTCCCACATAAAGTATAAAGTATGTAGTATGGCTTATTGAGCGCCGCCAAACAAGTACATCACAATGGCTGCAAATTATTATAAGTATTAAATCAAAAAAATTAATATATACAGTGAGGAGCAAAAGTGATTCCACGATCAACGTTTTCATGTTTGAGCTCACATAAATATTAAAGGAATAAAGTAAATGATAAAACCTTTTTTTTATTGAACACCTTTTTTATTTTTTACAATTAGGCGTATATAGGAAAATAAAAAAAGAAGAAATGGAATAGTTATGATTTAAAAACCAAAACACACAGCTTGTACTCAGTTTTGCACCATCCGTTATTCGCTCATAATTTTGCTCTTCTTACTTTTTATCAGCAATAGACCTGCAGATTTACCGTTAAGTGCCTTTTACATTTATTATTCATTGTCAGAATTCAGAAAATCACTCTCATCCACTAGTTTATAATTGATTTGTTGAATTTGGAACTTAGTCTCTAACTATTCACTGAAAAATGAAGAAGCTGTCTTCTGATAAAGAAAATAGTATTATCTCCCTGACTTAAAGTGGTGGTTCGACCCGCATTTTTGCTGGGAATCTACAAATTAGTCAGTCAGTGGTTGTCAAGGTGCAGAAAAGACAAGATATTTGTGCTGAAAAGAAGTTAAATGGTCACCGTTGCCTTCTAACAGACTCTGACGCTCGACTTATGGTGTCTAAAATGAGAAAAAATAGACTTTTAACGCCAAAAGAAGCTTCTACAGAAATAAATAAAGGCGTAAGTCGATGGACAGCTAGAAGAGCGTTTGGTAGGATTGGGTACGTCGCAGCAGTGAAAAAAAAAATCAACCAAAAAAATGTTAAGGCTCAACTGAAATTCGCCAAGGAACATAAGAACTGGACAATAGAAGACTGGAATCGTGTTATCTGGTCGGATGAATCTAAGTTTAATCGTTTTCAATCGGATGGAAAGCAATACTGTTGGCAGAGACCTGGTGACAAGCTTCAAAGGCATCATGTGAAGCAAACCGTGAAACATGGAGGCGGCAACATAATGGCATGGAGGTGTTTCACGTATTCGCACGTTGGACCGTTGCACAAAATTGACGGGATTATGCGAAAGGAAGACTATTTGAGCATTTTGCAAACCCATCTTCCCAATTTTCTTGACCAGTGTGCGAAAGAAATATTCGCAAAATTGGTTGAAAGTATGCCAAAACGTATGAAAAATGTCATACAAAATAAGGGTCTCTGGACCAAATATTAATAATGAATTTATTTTGTATTTCTTCTTAAATATGCAAAACTGAGTACATGACGCTTGTTTTTGTTTTTGAATCATTAGTATTCTATAGCTTCTTCAATTACTTTATTTTTTACGCCTTGTTGTTACAAATAAAATGCTATTAAAAAAATTTAAAAGTTTTATTATTTACTTCGTTCGTTTAGTTTTTATGCGCTCTCAAACATGAAAACGTTGATCGTGGAATCACTTTTGCTCCCCACTGTATATGTAGTTCTTTCATATCAAAATGATTAAATAAGGATATTGAATTTTTTTCTTTTAAATAATTAAGATAAAAGTTTTTCGATATAAACAACATTTTATTTAAATCCCGACCTTAGCTAGGCAAAAAGCTAATAAGTTGATTCAAAGTATTTTTTATTTTTTTTTGCTATTTCTTAAAATTACATTTCTTAAACCTCTGGTTTTTTATTTATTAGTTCCCTTAATTTTACTTTTGTATTTACATAAAATTAATACACCAATAAATATTCAAGACTTTTTTTATAAATTAAAAGTTAAAATTTTTACCCGAAAACTTTATAAAATACTATTATATATGTTAGTTATAAAATCACTATTCTTAAAAAAATATATATATTTTTGAATAGATCTTTAGTTCCAAAAATCATATCAAATATTTCAAAAAATGTAATGTATGTAAATTCTCACTGTAAGTTTGCGGCACGCAGCCACCATTTTCGTTGCCAATTGTAGTCTTAGATTCCTTTTCAGTGTTGTAGTTGTTGGCATTTTTGTGCGCGCCACAACAACCATCATCATCATCATCTTCATCATTCCTCGCTTTCCATTTTAACACTTTGCAATTTTTTTTCTTGTTTTTTGCACACAACCGCCATCCGCTTTAGGATCTCCCACATCGTTTGCCTTTAGCTCTTTGACAGTTTACTGCATTTGCCATAAAATAGAAAATTTATTCTGTGTGTGGTCTTTTGCTAAACAGAAGTTCTATGAAACAGACGAATGGTGGAGATTCCAAACAAATGCCAACTAAACAGGGTGACTCATTTCCATAAATACTTTATTTAGCCTCGAGACTTCGCCGTTGGAAGTTATAAGGTTTCGGAGCTTAAACTGAAATGTATTAAAATATGGAAAATCACTGATATTAAATCAGATATAAGAGCTCTGCTTTAGTAGAGTTACACTAAATAAACTGAGTTTGAAAATAGTTAGAATTAAAAAAATATATTATTTTTCCAAAAAAAAATTTTCAACATTGTTCTTAAAAATGTAATGAAAAACTCATTTTTTTCCGAATAAAAAGTTACTTAAAAATTGTTTTCATAATTTTCAGTATATTTTGATTTATTGCAAAATGGGTATAGATAGAGATCTGAAGCTCAAAACCTTTCTGGGGCCAAATCACTTTATGACGTTTATATACGTGTATCTTGAATTTGTTTTTCTACATCCTGTATACTGAAGTAAACAACTAAGTATTTATGTACTCCTCCAAATTTGTGATATCACTTGTACATACTTATATGTACATATTATATATCGCTGCTGATGTATGTATTGTAAATAGGTTGTAAAACAGTACAGTTAAATAAATATTTACAACAGTAATAGTGGCAACAATACGAAAATAGATAAAAAGCGAACAAAAAAAAAACAAAAATACAATGAATCGGCAGCTTTGGTGCACGTCGGTTTTGCCATTTTAACGACTGAACGACCAAACCTCGGCCAGTTCGGATGGGGTGCCACGAGCTGTTTAACCATTTGTTTGGTGTTGCCCGCTTTAACAGACTTTAACAGGCTATTTTCGTTTTAGTACTTTTATACTCAGCTTCAGTGAGTCGAGAGGTGTTATTACTTTGTTCACCGGACAGGCGACGAAGTAAATGACCCGTTGTAAAATTAATAATATTAGACCGTTGTAATGGTGAATTAATCTAAAAAATTTCTAGAAATATCTTTTTGTGAAGCCACTTCTTCTTCTCTGAAGTTGTTTAATTCGAAAATTTTTATATGTGGAACAGGTAAGGGATTATTTTCATAGAATCTCCATCATATCTACAAGTAGCCATAGGCATATATGTTTTCTAATAATCTGAATCTAATTGTAAGGTGGTAATCTGGCTAGCTCATCTTCTTCAAAATTACCTAGAACCTGAAACCCATTGCACGTTTATCCTGAAATAAAATTTGAGGTCCACGAATAGGTCAAGATATTATTTCACCATCTTTGATAAACAAGAAAACTTTATTTAATTGCAGTAATGGAAAGCGCTGCCGTAAATGAATGATATGGATAGCAACTTGAGGTTAAGGTATATTCTTACAAAAGACTTCCGTGGAACTCAGATTAAGATCGCCTATATCTTGAAGGCAAAAAGCTATATAGATTTTTAATGAAGCGCTATGCCGTTAAATTGGGCTGGGTTTTCGCTCATCTCTAAGGTACGACTAAACAATCACTTCTCGATAAAGAAGAGATTGGTATATCTTTTGCTGTATGCAACCTGCTCCCATGTATGCCGAGATGAAATCGATATGTTTCGTCAGCTGTGGTGCTGTAATAATATGGCATACCTAAAATAACATGGCATACCTGTGAATGTAAGAATTAGTAACTTGGATTGATATTACGTCCACAATATGTTAAAGTTCAAGGAAATAACTCATTAATTATTGAAAGTTATTTGGTGTATGCATTAATTCGTGGGGTTTTGTTTCGAAAATGAAGAATTTATTGTGAAAAAATGGTCTTGATCAACTCCTAATACTTTTGCAAGTTCTTCTTGCGTCTGGCATGCATCTGCGTTGAGCAATGTCTCCAATTCTTCGTCTTTAAATTTTTTTGACTGACCCGTTGTCTAAGTAGAAATTGCCAATTTTAAACCGTGCAAACCACTTTTGGATCATTCATTCGGCTAAAGCATGGTCACCATAAACGTCCAGTAAATTACGATGGCTTTCGGTAACACTTTTCTTCATGTTAAAGTAATGAAGAAGAACTCCCCGCAAAAACACTTTATCTGGTACAAATTTCGACATTTTCAAATGAATGAAACAAATTGTTGTTCACGCTAAAACAAATGATATCTACTGAAAACGACGCGAAATGACAGTACCTTTGAAATGAATATAGCCACAGATAAACACGACGCGGAATAATACTAGTAGAGCCCTCTCTTAGAAAACCCCACGAAATAATGCATACACCCAATATTTCAAAAAATTATTTCAATAGATCACAATTGCGTATGTAAAAGGTGCTGTATAATAACTGAAACAATTTCGAGCTTCTTCTATACCAAAACCTGGAAAAGGAGCTCGACTATTTTCCAACAAATGACAGAAACTAGAATGAACTTTTCATCTCCGAACGATTGACGGATTTGTATGTTGAATTGTTCATTTTATATCAAAAAATACACCTGTAGAGGTGAGCGCAATTAAAAAATATTTTTATTTGTGTAAATTTCCTGTAATTTTGGGTGTGTGAACTCCAACCACAATTCTTTACATTTTACTTCATACCACTAACCACTCGGCTAATGCACTCATAACTTTTCTAAATTTTCATCTTTTTAAAATCTGCTGGCGGACTTGAAAAAAATATCTACTAATTAATTAATTGAATTTTCAAAAAAAATCACCGCAATTTCTACAAAATTAAATAATAAATAATTGTGTCCGATTCGGCATTTAATCTATAACTTGTGAAATTTATGCACAGTCCCACCAGAACTTAGCTCTGCCCAACTCGAAATTTTTTACATTTTTTATTTACAAACTCTTTTCACGCCGCTTAGTCATACAGACGCATTATTTTTTTCAACAGATTGAAGTGTATTCCAATTATTTTGCAATGCACAAAACATAGCAGAATGTGCCTGAAGCGCTGCAAACGAAAACCACCAACATTGAAAAAGACTTAAAAAATATTTTCCACAAATTTAGCGAAAAAACACGTTAAAAATAAACAACTTTAGACATAAATAAATGAGAAATGAAAAGAAACAGTTTTAGCAATGCAAAAAATATTTATAAAAAGAGAAGTGAATAATACTGCAACATCGTGTAAAAACGCCTAGAAATACCTATGCAAAACAAATGAGTGTAAGTGTTAGTGAAACAATTGTTATGCAAGTGCTTGTGTAGCGCGAAGTGTGAAGAAGGAAGTAAATTGCAAATAAACGAGTCTACATACACACAGCCTGTACGCACCTATATGTATGCGTGAGTGAGTTTGACGCTGCACTTGCACTTGGCGATAAGTGTTTGTACACGTTAGTGTGCGCACATACCTAAGTCCTTAAGTGTATTGTGCACGCGTGTATGTATGTATGTATACATATACAAGTTTTCAACTGCCTTGAAGGCACAAAAACGCTGAAGTGCTTGTTGAAGAGAGTTGTATTAATGTGTTTCAAGTAATTATTAGCAAAACTGCGTACTTGAGAATATATGTATGTATAAAAAAAGAAGTGCGTGCAGCTTTATGTACCTATATAGTAAAACATATTTATATACATTTATATGTGTGTTTCAACTCAATCATATCTGATACTTACATAGGAAAGCAAGAGTGGAAACTCGTCGACATAAATACTTCAACGCCGCTACTACTACAACTAAACTTGCACGTATTTATATTCCCAAGAGATGCTCTCAACAGCCCACATACTCAACTATTTTATACTATTTTGCATTCCTCGCTTATCACCTGCTGCTTGTTAGTTGCTCACAGCACAACTCGGCACGTGCGGCAAAAAAAAAGTTGTTTGAAAGTATAGACTGACATTAGAAACAGAGGGGCAAAAGTGAAAGAAGTGAGAAATAAAATAAAATTTGAAACAGCAGCATCATTTTCACCTTGCTATCTTCCGACAACTGTGTGAAGAAGAAAAAAAAAACTGTATGGAACTAATTTCAACAAGCGGATTTGACTTTCAAAATCGCTTACAAAAAATATCTTCCAACTCTCGGTATACGCAGTCTGCAAGCAACAACAAACAGGTAATTAGTTTTTTTATGCAGACAAGCACTCAACTTGGTTTACGTTGATTACCGTTTAAAGTTAAGACCTATCTCTATATTTATTTATATATTATTATATATTTATTTATATATTACATATATCCATTTATATACATAGTCGCATAGTTATGCTGTTAAGCAGTTCGTTTTCCAGCTCATCTCCACACTTTTCAAAAGTATCCTTTTGCGGTATTATTTACATCTTTTTTTCTGATTTGACTGCCTAAGGCAAGCTACGTTCACCCTTCTCAAATCGCTTTACTGAATATTTCTTTGGCTCAGCGTATTTCTTGTGCTCACTGGGGAAAGAAAGTTTTTGATAAACGTTTTTTTTTTTTTTTCTTCAAACTATAGAATATACTTTGCTCATAGTTTCAAATTGATTTGTTTTTAATTCGTTTGCGCTTACGTACGTACGAGTATTTATGAGGCTCCTTTCCTTTGGTATAGGAAGATTTGTGGATTTGAAGTACAGTGTGCCTGTTTTAATATTTAAATAAGAAAAAGAAACACAAAAAGTAAAGAAGAACATTTTTGGGGAAGACACAAAGTATATGAACCTAAGACTACCAGATAGCAGTGGTTTACCAAAAGAACCATAATTTTAAGAAATATTAAAAGTAATTTTTGAAAGCTTTAAATTTTTTTTACAAACTTGTACAAAAGAGGATGACTTGATACCTCAAATTTGGTATTCATGATCACTTGAAAGTTGTTAAAACAATATGAAATCATTGAGGTAGTAGTCTTCTTTATATATATAATTGGCGCTTTCGACCGAGTTCCTTCTCCAATTTGCGGTTTTGCGTCTTGTTGTTTTTCCAACAAATGGAGGAACCTACAGTTTATACTAAGCCGCCTCCGAGTGGCTGATGGTTTTTTACGAGGAGCCTTTTATTTCATGTCTGAAATGCACTCGGAGGGGTGAACATTCCCTGCCGAGGGGCGACCGCAATTAGAAAATTTAACTTAATTTTTTATTTAAATTAATTTTCCATAACTTTTGCTGGCACTGGGATATGAACTCGAGCCTTCCGAATGTCAGTACGCAATGCTAACCACTCGGCTATCGCGGCCGAAAAAAGACGTTTTATCAGCAATTTTTTTGAAAGGGAAGGAAATTATTGCGGTAAATGAAATATTCAGACAATAGTATACTATATTTAAGATTCAAACTAAATAGATCACTTTGTTGAATATTCATTTTGTTATCATCGGCACTGTTTTCTGAGACTTGTAAAAATGAAAACTCGAGAAAACGCGCTCCAAAGTCTGCCCAAGCATTCGAACATGCTCGACGCTCGGCCCCTAAAATTGCTCTAGCTTCAAAAATATATCGAATTGGCCACTGTTTTGATAGTCTTAGAATAGATTTAAGAAAAAATGCCTTTTAAAGCTTCTAAAACAGACTACTGCCTTTGATATTAAATGAAACTTTTCCCTTAAAAGGTCGATGGTTTCGTTGCTTGTGTGGCACGTAGCGCCGTCTTGTTAAAAGTAAACGTTGTCTCGATCTATACCATCCAACTTCGACCATAAAAAATTATTAATTAAGTCTCGATAGCGGAGAATTACAGACTCGCCGGACCATAAACCGCACCAAACAGATACACGTAAAGATCTCATTTTTGATTGAATCACCATTTTAAATGATACGCGCTCGAAATGTTTTACAGAAATTAAAAATATAATTTGTATTTTAGCAGAATTAATTAATATTAATATGTTTTTTTTTCTGATTGATGCCAAAAGAGGTTTCTATAATCGATTTCTTTAATCTTCAATTATTTTTATGGTGCTTTTTTACATATGTTATAAGTAATACTTAAGACGGCCAGCTCTTTGGAGAAATCTTCCACTGGAAAAAGTCAGTATGCTATCCCATTCACAAAAATACAATTATATATAAAATTATAGCGCAAACAACAGCGTACCGATTGATTTTGGAGAAGCTTACCCAATATTTTCATCAGGATTTCTATTATAATGAACAAATGACTCTTACGTCAACCAATAGCTCCCCAGGAGCTCATGAGTATTTGATGTGAAGTCTACATTCCAGCATTTGAACATGTCATTTGGAATCTTATAAAATCATGCAACTATTTGGCTCAAAAGTCTTCATGGATTCTTGATGTTGCATACTTGGTTTTGATACTGATATTTAAATCTGAAATTGAAATTAAGTGGTATACTGAAACTTGGCAACAGATTTGTATAGAACAAATAGCTGAATTTTCATTTGAATATGCTATGTTATTTTAAGTTTCTGCTTTGAATCTTTTAACATTCGTAGATCAAAAAGAAAATTTCATAAATATAATTATAAAAGCTAGTTTCTTCAACATCACAGCCATACCATAAAAGATAACGATTATTTAAGCGTAATCATAATAGCAATCAATTTTCGTACTTTTACGAATATAACAAATTTTTTTCATATTATTTATACACTTTATTTAGGATTTAATTAACAGCAAGACTAAAATGTTGAAAATTTTTGAAAAACACTTTTTATCTAAGTTTATATACAGAATCATTAGAACGTCCTAATCTAGTGCAAAGCCTTGCGAATGGACGTGCGCCGGGTTGTAGGCTATAAAATAAGTATAAAATAAAAAGAATATTTCAGACTAGAAACATCGGATCAGTTCATGTGATCATTCAAAAAAAATTATATATTCCATTGTAATAGTATTTACCATAAAATGACAACTATAAGGCGGTGCACAAAACATTAATCCATCAAGAAACATTTTCTCCAATAATTCAGCTTTTAAAAGAGAGAGGTGAAGCTGGAATTAAACATATCTCTTTCTTAAGAGCTTTGCAAAACGCATTGCCAAAAAACATACAAGTAGTATTCTTAACAATATATTTCCTTTTTTAAAGCACAAACCCCAAATTAATTTCCGAAAGTCGTTTTGAAGAAATCTTACAATATAATAGAGCATTAGAGGGAAGAAGAAACTTTTGTTTATGAAGAAGAATATCAGCATTTTTGAAATTATTAAAAATTTAAATCATATTGTTATTGCTCTTTTGTTGTCTCTTGGCATTTCGATCCACCTCAATGCTTCTTTCAATGCTTCGGCTTTGTAACCACAGAAACGGTTTTCTGGTCGAGCTTCTCCTCAACGGTGATTTTAAAACTAATGGAGAGACCAACAATTTTTTCTATCTAATCTTTTTATTTCATGTTAGAGACAGTCGGTTGAATTGACATTTCCTTCTGAGGGGGATGAATGTTGATCCGACTATTGTTTGAGCTTATGACCCTCTGCCTTGATTGGGCTTGACATAAGTCTAGGCAGAGTTTGTTTTGAGAGAAAACGGATTAAATCGAATGGACGATTATAAGGATATCTTAAAAATAATCTTTTAGTTTTCAAGTTTCAATTAATTTTTTGTTGTATTCACTTTTTCAAATCAGTCATAGTGCATAGTTTGCAGTTCGGAACATACCCACAAGCCCAATAGCCGTCGCGTCGCATACTGCGTTTAACAGCAAACTACTTTCTCTTTTAAGCTGCCACATCGGAAGTTTAACTGTACTTATATACAGAAGTACGTTTGTTTGCGTACTTATAAGTACAACTCTACTTAAGTTTAGCTAGTTTTATTATGTTGCTTACATCCACTTCTTCGTCCAAGTCTACGCTTCGTCTTTTATAGTTAACTATGTTGCTCTACTTTCGTTTTTACATTCATTGACTCGATTTCTTTGCTTTCTGGGTGTATGAGAAAACACTCGTACATACAATACATACTTTTATATCAACAACACTTGAAGTATTGTAGCTTAGTAGTTTTATGTCCCTTCTTTGTCATAATTTGTTTCCAGCTCTATTTTATCCGCTTATGTTGCTACTTAATCCCTGCAATGAGCTCTCTGTACTTACTCTTAGCGGCAACAAAAAATAAAAGTTTCCCTTAAATGTTAAGAAACTCCGAAGTTCTCTTCTAAGTTTCTGTGTCCACCGTCTGTCTGATTGTTTTGTGTGCTGTATACGAATTCGCATCAAAATTGATTTAATCTTACTTTAGTACTAATAAACTTGACAGCTTTAATGGAAATATGTATGTATTTGGGATAATTTTGCAGCTCAACGCGCTTCGTTTATTTCAAAGACTGATGTACGGCATTAAATATTTTAAATGTGATTTAGTTTTATGCTTCATCTCTCTATAATATTGTTTTTGGGTAAAGGGTTTTATAGTCATCCTTCTATTTTAAGCCTATTATTTTAACTATTTTGAAGTTAGCTCACCTACTTTGAGATGTTATTACAACCCTATATTTCCACAACTCTATATACCAGAAAAATAAGTGTAATATAAAGTTAATTTAACAAGAAAGTTAATTAATTTCTTCTTCAAGTACTGTAGGTATATTAAGGATTAGACTTTTGAGTAATCCATATTTGACATATATATACATATACCATATATCGAGCTACTATCCGCCTTCTACTTCTTCTTCTTCCCTTTTGGCGTTGGCACAGCTTACGTGATTATAGCCGAATCAATTATAGTGCTCCATTCATGTCTTCTTTTCGCTGTTTGGCGCCAGTTGGATACACCAAGTGAAACCAGGACGCTCTCCACCTGATCCTTCCAACAGAGTAGAGGTCTTCTTCTTCCTCTGCTTCTCCCAGCGGCTAACGCCAGCAGTTGTATACTCTTATAGAAGTTTGTATCTTCTTTACTCAGCTCTGCAGCTCGTATTATTTTCTGCAGCAATAAATTAAAGAAGTCACACAATAAAGAGTCACCTTGTCTGAAACCTCGTTTGGTATCAAAAGGCTCGAAGAGGTCTTTCCCGATCCTGACGGATCTTTCAGTAAAGTCAGTTTACACAGCCGTATAAGTTTTACGGGTATACCAAATTCCGACATAGCGGAATAGAGGCAGATCCTTTCGTGCTGTGGAAGGCTGCTTTAAAATCGACGAAAAGGTGGTGTGTGTCGATCCTCATTTCACGAGTATTTTCCAAGATTTGGCGCATGGTGAAGATCTGGTCAATGGTTAACTTACCAGGTCTAAAGCCACACTGATAAGGTCCAATCAGTTTGTTGACGGTGGGCTTTAGTCTTTCACACAATATGCTTGGTAGGACCTTACATGCGATGTTAAGAAGGCTTATTCCAGGGTAATTGACGGAGGCTGTAAGACCACCTTTTTCGTGGATTGGGCAGAGGGCACTTAGGTTCCAATCGTCGGGCATGCTTTCATCCGACCATATTTTGCAAAGAAGCGGATGCATGCAGCTGATCAGTTCTTCACCGCCGTATTTGAATAGGTCGGCCGGTAATCCATCGGTCTCCACCGCTTTGCCATTCAGCAGGCTAGAGAAGTGCTCCCTTCATAAATTCAGTATACTCTGGGCTTCTGTCACTAGCTCACCTCCCTGGGTCCTACAAGAGTTCGCTCCAGTCTTGAAACCTTCTGTAAGTCGCCGTATCTTTTCGTAGAATTTCGAACGTTATCCTTCTCGGCCAGCTTCTCAAGCTCTTCATACTCACGCATCTCGGCCCCTCTTAAGTTCTCGGTATCTTCCCCACCCCGCACGTGTTGTGGTCGATCACAAGGTTGCGAGATATGCAGTCTGCTTTCTCTTCACCGTGACACGGCAGTCCTCATTGTACTAGCTGTTTCCGAAATCATTGTACCAGCTGTTTCCGAAATCCAATGACTGCTGATGACTGCTCTCAGAGAACTGGTGTGCACGTCGAGTAGAAAACCGCTCGGCAGTCTGTTGTGATTGCAGCTTTTCAACGTCGAACCTTCCTTGTGGTTTTGTTGAGGGGCGTTTTTTACTACACAGAGGCGGGTGCGTATCTTCGCTGCGACAATATAGTGATCCGAGTCGATATTGGGACCTCGGAACGTACGCACTTTCTAAAACAAATGATACATGTTTTCCGTCAATCACAACATGATCGATTTGGTTTAGATTTTTCGGTCTGGAGACAGCCAAGTAGCTTGGTAAATTTTTTTGTGCTGGAATCTAGTGCTATAGACAACCATATTTCGGGCCCCGGCGAAGTTTATCATCCTCAGCCCATTTGGGGATGTTTTGTTGTAGAGGTTGAATTTTGCGACTGTTGTTCCAAAAATATCTTCTTTGCCCACCATGGCGTTGAAGTCACCAATCACAATTTTGGCGTTGTGGCGGGAGCATCGCTTATAAGTGCGTTCGAGGCGCTCGTAAAATCCAGCTATGGTCACATCGTCCTTCTCTTCTGTCGTGGTATGGGCGCAAATAAGAGTGGTGTTGAAAAATTTCGTTTTGATGCGGATTTTGGCGAGATGTTCATCCATCGGAGAGAATGCCACTACTCGGCGACGGAGTCTCTCTCCCACTATGAATCCGACACCAAATTTGCGCTACTTTATATTGCCGCTGTAGTAAATTTCACAAGGACCCACCTTCTTCCGTCCTTGTCACGTCCATCGCATCTCCTGGACGGCGATGATGTCAGCCTTTAATTTTCTGAGGACATCGACCAGTTGGGCAGCGACACCTTCTCAATTAAGGGACCGGATAGGGACCGTAATACTTAAAACATTTGCGGGGATCGTCATCAAAAGGGTGGCTCTCATTCGAGGCTGGGTTGTACCCAGGGGATACTTGGTCTAAGACCGGAAGTCGTGAGCTGCTTGAACCATATGCAGAAGAATCTTTTCTGGACACTCCCAGGTGAATGGCAGTCAGAAACTTTCCTCACTGGCGTGAATTTCTGCACATGGCCTCATCCTTCTTTTCGCCTTACACTCAATAATTACCACATTTGGAGTATACAAATTCTTTCAAAATTATTTGTTGTAAGCTGTGCGACGTTTTATTAGGCACATCCATGGATGTTACATCTTTCTACAATACTTTCGCTCAAAACTCTATGGAAATTGGTTGTTAAGCTGGTTACAAAAAGTACAAAAGTACAAAAGTTTAAGCATATCACTCTCACTTTAAAGACAGAATCAAGCCCAATACTCAAACTGACCAACGCAAGTGAGGCTAAATAAAATAAATAAAAGCTGGGATCACAAAGTTATTATATACTTGTATAATTCTGTTAGAAGTTTTATATAAAATTCGAATCGAAAGAAACTAAAAATTTTCAAAAACAAAAATAAAAAAGTAAATTTGCATACAAAATACCGTTATCTTTTGTAGCTGTACTGTCAATGATTTCGCAGCGCTCACAAGTTCCATTATGACATGAATACTTTATTCAAAGTAGTTAAAGAGGAAATGATAGTTGTTTTTAGAATCTATAATAATGCGACAGCTTAGAAGTTGCAATTTATACAGTTCGGTTTCTTTCTCTGCTTTCTTTGACTTGTTGATTTCGAATTTAGAATCTCCACTTGTTTTGATATTCCTCATAAAAAATTTCAGTGCTAAGCATTGAGCTATCAAATATTTCTGTTGTGTTGCTGTTGATGCCACTCGAAAAATAAGAAAAAACGCATCCGTTCTTTCCTGTCTTGTAGATAAGTGTCCTTTTCAATAAAGAAATTCAGCAACTTGATTTCATAGGAAGTAAATAACAAAGTGTAACTGGTGAAATTCTTAACAGCAAACGCTCAAAAAATGGGATAGAAGAGAGTAAAAATGGAAACGAAATTCTAGAAGTGGCAATGGGGAAGAGGAAACTTTTTTGCACAAAATGTGTGTCTTGGCAATGTAGGTAAACGATATATTGCATACTCCGATGCTCTGTTTGTTAAAGAGAATTTTACTTAAAAAAATTTGAACCTACATCTTTTGTTGGCTGTCTTCTACTGAGGAAAAAAACTTGAATGAAAAGAAGTAAAATGTCATCCGTCGAAACACTTTATAGAAGTTTAAAGCTATCGAGTTTGATTTTCAAACAAAATACTTGAAATTTAGAAAACTGTATGAAATATTTATTTTAGTCGATAATATCGATATAATTTCATATTTAAAGATTATTTCCGTGGCTGAGCTGCAAGTGGCCAATGAAATAAACTGATCACAGAACTCGCCTCTAATTTGGGTCATTGATTCAGACACTTTTTTTTTTTGGGGTCGCAATTCACAGTAACGTTCCGGCCTTCGTTGCATTTGAAAAAGTACGGCCCAATGATACAGCCGGCTCATAGTCCCCACCAAACAGTAGATTTTTGGGGATTTATTGGTGGTTCCTTCAATGTTTCCGCTTATGATGGAGTGAAATTCAGATGGTATTGTCATCCTATCTTCGGGCAAAAAATTTAAATAGTCTACCACAAGTAGTAGAGGGAGAAGAAGTTGATATAAACCCGGAAAAATCTTAGGTCTACATCTTAACGTCATATATAAAAGCTAATCAATTTAATTTATCCCAAGCTCAGTCATGTAGGTATATTAGACAAAAGATAGAACCGTAAAAATAAGACGAGGTGTATTTGTCGTCTGTATATATAAATGGAAACTAGTCTCTCAGCATGGGATAATAGAATGAGCCAGCCTAATCGGACGAACATAATATATAAAATGATGTTACACTTTACTTCAGAATTGAAATAACAGAAATCTTAGCGAAGAAGTGGCGCAACCCACAACCACTGTTGGCTAGCTGAAAAGACGATATGCGCTATACCTTGCTACCATAATGACATACGGCGAGAATACTCTAAAGCTAAAAAGAGTCACTCACCATTGTTCGCTCGCAATTTTTTTTTTCAAAGTGAGTTAACTCACTTTCGGTAATTTAACAGAAAATGTTATGTTAACAGTCGATGCTGTCACTACTAATGTAAACATTTCGGACGTTTCGGTATATTTCTTGCCAGAGTCGTGTATTTTCGGATTTAAGGAGGGGCCAGACTTTTATTTTGCATGGTGAAATTTTTTCTGCAAAAAACATACAATAAAAACATATATTAAGTAATCGGCGAAGATAATGCTTCTCCTCTTTAAAAAATAAAATAAAATAAAAATAAAAAACAAACAAAAAGCAATTGTGGAATAGAAAACTATCCCCTCAACATAAAAATACACGCGACTCTGGCAACTGTCAGCTGATTGCGCAAAACACATAATTATGTATGTATATATAATTGGCACAAAACAAATATTTATGTATATATAATGTGCGCTTTGTAACCGGTTAAGGGATTTTTCGGCCGAGCTACTCCTCGAATTGTGGTCCTCTAGAAAAACACAATTAATTACTTAAAAAAAATAAACTAAACTGAAAATGGAAACAAAACGACGCAAGTGGAACCTTACGGAGGAGCAAAGTTTCCTGGATTGCTGGGAAGGAAGAGCTCAGCTGTTTGATTTAACTCACTTTCGGTGGAAACGTTTGACATTTCATTCACTTAACAGAGGCTTTAAATGCATTTAAGCGCTTGGTGGAAATAGGCTATAACCCATTGTATTTACCAGAGTTCGCTTGAAATTTATTTTTTCTGTTTCTTTGATTTGAGACTAAGACAGAGTATTTTGCGGCAGTTGCTTACCAAGTGAAAGCAGGTCGCTCTCCACCTGTTTCTTCCAACGGAGTGGAGATCTTCCTCTTCCCCTGCTTTCAGCAGCGGGTACTGCGTCAAATACTTTCAAAGCAGAAGTGGTTAATTCATTCCTTTAGCACGACATGATCTAGCCAACGTAGCTGCTATCTCTTCATTCGCTGAACTATGTCAATATAATCATAGAGCTAATACAACTCATCGTTCCATAATCTACGATATTCGCCGTTGCCAATGCCCAAAGGATTATAAATAGTTTGCAAAACTTATCTCGAAGATTCCCATAGCCACCTCATCAGATGTCGACTTCGTCCAAACTTCTGCGTCATATATTAGGCCGGGTATGAAGAGCTACTTGCAGAGTTTGGTTTTTGTTCACCTAAGAAGTCGAAAGTAGCACCTGTTATTAATGTTGATGTTGGTTCCTAGATAGGCGAAATTGTCTACAACCTCGAAGTTATGATTAACATTAGTGACTTGAGAGCTAAGTCGCGAATGTGATGACTGTTTGTTTGATGACAGGAGATATTTCGTCTTGTCCTCCTTCACTACTAAACTCGCTTCGGTTCTTTATCAAGTCGCGAGAAAGTATAACTTCTTCTTGGGTCTACGATATCAACATCATCGGCGTACGCCAGTAGTTGAAGAATGGGCTGTTCCTCGAGCAACTTCTGTCGCAGCTGTAGAGACATAGATGAGGAGAAATCGGTGAATTACTACCTTTGTCACTGCCCAGCTCTCAGTGCGGTCCGTTAGCTTTTTTCGGAAATTTCATCTTCGATCTCATCAATTTCATAAAACACTCCAAGTGGTTCGAACATTTGGAAAGGAACATCTTTATCAGGACCAATATAGGTATCACAACGGGCCAATAGGCCCAAGTGCGCATAATCAGGGTTCCGTCATCAAGCAACCTGTTAAGCAAACTAACTAATTATCGATGTCTGCGTCCATCCAGGTCAATTGAATTCTGAAATTTTTTAAATCTTTTCTGCGAACACTAACATAGTAGGCAAGCGTAATCACGTTCATACGTAACTTTTCCATTTAACACTATTAAATCTATAATTATTACAATGGTTAAACGAACGTAAATTAACAAGAGTCAGACATTTAGAATATGCGCTGTGACAGAACGTTAGTCTAAATTTCGTTTCATAATTTGTAATTTAGTTTAGAGCTCTTGTACTACAAGAATATTTAATGCACTTACAGGCCATTATGAAATTTGGCTCACTAGCTGTAGCTGTATCTCTTTTTCGCTCACTAGTTTTCAGTGCACTGATCTGGACCTCATTCAGCAGCGAGCAACAGTCGAAAGCCGACAACGAACAAACTTAAAATCTTACTCGACATAATCCTTAAACACATTTCCAATTAACAACTTAATTGCTGCGAGGCGTCTGAGCACTTACGAGTGTGTACATATGGATTTACATTCAAGCTTGATTTCGTACTGTAATACCTATACACACATACGGACATTTGTGAGTATTTACTGTTATAGATACTGTAGGAGGCTTGAATGGTAGAGTTAAGAAAACACTAGTGGCTGCCCTGGCAAAATAAACCTCTGTATGTATGTATGTATACTTGAGCGCGCTATAAAGTAGAAAGGAAGACTGGTCTATTTCGATGGCATTGAGCGCTTGTTCGAGGTTACAATAAATCATGAAATTCAATGAATTGTTGTTATAAATGGAAACGGTAGGGGTGTTCGTAGTTTATTGTTAGTCTTTCCTCACAAAACACACATACTCGTACATACATACGTACTGAGAGAATCATTGGCAACCGTTCAAAGATGATGATGATGATAACAACAACACAAAAAAGAAACATCATAGATATGAGGCCGTGAGAAAAGTTGCAAAGATGGGTAATGAAGCGCCAAGTGTTAATTTAATTATGTTTATTTATGGCCAATGGACGTGGAAATGTGTTTTCTATACTTACATATTTATGTGCATGTGTGGAGACCAAAACGTTTGAGTGAAAATAAGGCAATTCAAATCGCTTTTGTCATTGTAAAACTTTTCTAAGTATTCTCTCGCTACCATTTTACTTTCCAACCATAGAAATATGTTTTTCAGTTATCCTACCACAAATTGGTCAGATTGCTCCCATCGTAAGGGAGAATTATATTTTTTAGAAATGGAAATATTATAGCAGATCAAATTAAATTATATACCGTAGTTACTGAAGTGTGCGTGAGGAGGTGGCTGGCACCGGTGATTTGTGGCTTGAGGACATCTGAACTTGAAAAACCAAAAAGATTATTTTCTGTGAGCTCGGCATTGTGTTTGGAACTAGGATCAAATAATTTTGTTGAAAAATAAATTAAGATTGACTTCCAAAAAAAATTAAGTTTTTTTTAAACTGAAATCGGTCTGTAAAAGTTAGCGATAACAAAGTTCCTGCGAAAGTAGCTCGATTGATAGTTCTTCGGTTAGATAGAAAATTGTTCGTTAAACCAAAATACCATGCTACTACCTTCAGGCAACACTAGATGCTTGTCCTCTATTCATTTATGTTGAAAATCTTTACTACTGCTTAATAAACATACATAAATAAACTTAATAAATAAAATTTCGTTTTAAACTTTTTTTGGTACTCTTTCTAAAACCACTTATAGGCTGTATAAGGTTTTATTTCTGTAAAATCTGATTAACGAACATCCCTTTTTGAAAAGCAATACTTTAAACACAGCTCCAGCCTAATAGAATTCTTTTATTGAAAATAAAAGTATTGGGCAGTATTTAAGGCATTAATCAACGGGAGCTAAAATCCTACCAAAAAATGGCTGACGGAAGTTCAGAACTAGATTTAGACCTAGACCTTAGTTTCTATCGACCGAAAATCGCCTTAGCTATTAAATAGCGCTTGTCTGTGGACTTTGGATCGAAATTTAAGGAATACACGGTGTGTCCCAAAAATAACCGAACTTTTTGGATATAAAATAAAATACACATTATATTATCTTTGAAAGTTATTATTTATTCAAAATAGGTTCCATTTGACTCAACACAACGTTTGGAACGATCAACCAGCGCATGCATAGATTTTTTTATGTCATTTATAGAAATGTTCTTCAGTACCTCGGTTACGGCTGCTTGAATGCCTGGGATATCATCATAAAATGCTCCCTTCATCTTGGTTTTCAGTTTTGGAAATAAAAAATAATCACATTTTGATAGATCAGGCGAATACGGAGGATGGTCGATGAGAGAAATCCCTTTTTTCATTAAAAATTCGTTCACTTTTTTGGTCTTGTGAAGTGGTGCATTATCGTGCAATAAAAACAGCTGTTTTCCTGCTGGATATTCTGGTCTAACACGACCGATTCTTTTCCACAAACGATGTAAAACGCCTAAATAGTATTTTCCATTAACAGTTTGACCTTCAGGAACAAATTCCTTGTGGACAATACCCTTTGAATCATAAAAAGTAATCAACATTGTCTTCATTCGAGACTTCTGAAAACGCAATTTTTTTGGTTTTGGCTCGCCTTTGGACTTCCATTCAGCAGATTTACGCTTAGTTTCAGGGTCATATTTAAAGCACCATGTCTCATCACCAGTTACGATCGAATTAAGGAAGTCTGGATCGTTTTCAGCAGTTTCAATAATGTCTTTGCAATGCTCCACGCGAGCGATTTTTTGGTCGTTATTTAATTCATGTGAAACAAATCGCGCACAGACCTTTCTTTTCCCCAAATCTTCAGTTAAAATTCTCCAAATAGTGTTTTTACTCGTATTCAATTCTTCAGCCAACATTTTCGTAGTAAAATTTGCATCGATACCAATGATTTCACGGACTTTTTCCACCAGTTCAGCACGATTACTAGTTTCTGGACGTCCTGCTCTAGGGTCGTCATTTAAATCCTCACGACAATTTTTAAATCGTGTAAACCACGTATAAGCTTGCGTACGACTCATACAATCATCACAATAAACTTTTTTCATTAATTCGTGTGTCTCAGCAAATTTTTTTTCAAGTTTGACACAAAATTTTATATTTGCTCTTTGTTCCATTTTATTTTTGAACCATTAGCACACTTTTGGTTTTATTGAAATGGCTGTCACTTTTACATCTGTCATCCGACTTACATGAAGTCAGGTGCGTTTGAAAGAGGATGAATGTATATTTTTAATGTTGCAAATTTTCAATAGATGGCGCTGTATGTTGTATGATTTAAATATAAAGTTCGGTTATTTTTGGGACACACCGTATATATCTATAATAAATATGATAGTGACAATAAGTGCGGAATATACGCCAAAAAAATACTAAAATGGGTTTACAAAGAGCGGCGTCCGGCGTTTAATAAAAATATCAGTAGTGTATCTAATGTTCGGTTTCACTCTGACTTAGTCTTCTTTACTAGTTTTCTTTTTAAAGTTTGATTTGCTGACACATAAGACAAGGCCGTTATAGTGATATAAAAGTAAATGTAAATTGCATGAACGCAGCAACTTCTCTATTTAGTTTAGTGCATGTCGCAAATCTACAAATACGAGTAATGTCAATATATCTTAAATGGTACGAGTAAACCTATGCGATCCCAAAAGTTTGAGTTGAAGAGCCGCAAATGATTTCATCTCCGTTTTTAGACATTCACGAGGGCGATGATCCAACAAAGTTCTTAGCATTACTGCATCAATGCCAATCGCACAATGCCCAGTCTGAACTCCAATAATGTGTGAGAATTTTGATTTTGGAATGGTTTTCTTGGGTCAGTGTTACCCCCATTGCCCAGTTTAACAGCGGTAGCCTATGCTTAATAAACACTGTAGTCTTTCACCAGAGGAATATTTATCGGATATCTATCCTAAACCACTTTCTTCTATCTTCAGGAGGTGCAACAATGAAATCAAGAGACCAAGCTACGAGATACTAAAAGCACAGTGAGAATAAAGGTCTAAGTTTGAAAATTTGCGAGTCGTTTTCGTTGGAGACGGTTCAAATAGAGGAGAGGCAGATACATTTAATCAATAAAATATTTCTTTACTTTTTAAATTATGCATAGAAGCCGCGATAAGTAATCAGTAGACAAAAATCATTTTACGAGTAGCTAACTCAAAATCCCAAAAAAAAAACTCTTGAACTGAAATTAAAATTAACGTTGGTAAGAAAATATTAGGTCAAGTAACAAGTCATCCCTTATTACTCGACGATTTCCATTATTTTATCGGCATTTTCGATGATTAGCATTCCACTCCGTGTAGCATCATTTACATCAAAATTAACGGAACAATATGGTCGCAAAAAAATTGTGCATGATTGACTACTACAATATCAAGACCATATACTCTGTTCATATTTTCCTCTGCCTGACTTGCACTTTCAGTTTTATCGAAGAAAAAATTGTAGAATACCTTTAGCGTATTTTCTCTTTGGTGGTGCAAGAAACACATAGCTGATAAGTGAAAAATATACAATATTGATAACATTTGTAGCGATTGATAGAGACTCTAAATTACTAAATAAATAAAAATCATAATTTTTTGGGAAATTATAACAATTTCATTCCAACCGCTTTCAAAATTCAATTTAAAGCTCAAATTAAATTTGAAGTTTAAGAAGTATACCTTATTAAATTATAACTAAATTAAAAAGGATAATAAAATAATTAAAAAATCACTTTCATTAAGAAAAGGTTAAGAAAAAATTAAACCTTAATACACCGGATTGTGTATCTATTGCAGTCATACCGTTCCAATAAATAGCGAAAAGGGGGGAGAGAGTTTTAGTATTAATAATATCTTACTTTAACGCCTTTGTAAGCAAATGGTGTAAACCTCAATTACGCCAAAAACTTTTGAAATAATTTATTCATTTAAAATTATACAAACTCTCAACGACAAAGCAACAGACAACCAACAACCAACAATCGGCAGCCGGCAACAGGCAACAAAGGCTATAAACGAAGTGATTAAGCTGGCGGGAGAGTCGTTTAAAACAAATATCATGGGAAATACATGCCTGCTATCACGAATCATTGTGAATTCGTGAGTTTTTTCATCTCTTTTCAGTACGCAAATTTTTTGCATACATACATATATTAAAAAATGCCAAATAAAAAGGCCGAAAAAGAGCGGAAAATAGACGAAAGCTGGAAGTAAACTAAAAAGAAAAATACTCATTGAATATTCGTAAAAGTAAATCGCTGGGAAAACAAAAGATTTGTGTCAGGACAGCATAACAACAACAGTAAGGAAAGCATAACAACAGGCCCATCCGCTAACTACACATACTTTTATATACATTGTATATGTACCGTTATAGACAGACAACCAGCCGACGCAGCGTTATCGTCATTTACGGAAGTGGAATATTTTGTGTTTTTATATGGTCCCAGCACGCGGAAGACGACCTGTAGCAGTCATACAGTGTTTGACAACGTGCTATATTTGCCATGAACCACATACACACGCACACATACACACGCACACATACACACACACTCACTCACTGTGTAATAGATTCACAGTTTATGGATAAGTGTTTTACAGCACGCAACTGTTGCTCTCCAAACGAGCTGCTGTGCCTTATCAACAAGTCGCCACTTAACTGAATTATATTACATTATGAACTGGTGCACGCCTCCATGACGACATCGTTCTTCATTGATGAAGGCGCGCCATCGCGAAAAGTAAAATGTGCATACATATGTACGTATGCTTCTGCGAACAGGAAAATACATAGAAACATAAAAAAGTTCTATAGCTGACTGTATAGGGATTACTTATGGTACTTCGATTAATTAGCCCTTCAAATTGTTAAATGCTTAGTCTGTATGTTTGTATCTATTCAATGGTTCATTAGAAACCCGTAGGAATTTTTGTTTTTCCTATCTACGTGTATTTCAGTGTCGCAATTCATATAGTAGTAATACCGCATATACATACAATATATATAGGTAGGTACATGGTTTTCGTTTTTTTTTTTCTCAAGCAAATATCGAAAATATCAATATAATGTACAGTATTCAAAACAATCACAGGTATTGTTATGAAAAACCAGATGTTTTGTAAAAATCTCGGTTACACTTCCCAAGAGCGAGAGTTAAGCAAAAATTAAAATTACAATTTAAAAGATTACTTATGAAACCATCGGGATGTATTGTTCGATACTTACTACTTCCATAGTGGACTAAATTTCGTAAATAAATATAAGCATTATTGTTGTCCAATGTCTCTGTGGCGGTCAAGTTCGTGAACCCCACTAACGGCGAATACATTAACTGGGCAGCACCGCCCAAGCATACTTGATTTGACAATACTGCCATTAATAACTCTCTCTCTTTTTCTTTGTACTTCAGCGAATAAAGACGTGTTTTTAGAAAGCTTAAAAGTTAATTAATTAATCTCGATTTATTTAAGAAATCCGAATATAAGGAAGTAAAAACGCCTTATCTCCAATATATTCTCAGCGTAACGTGGTTACATACCCGTTTTCGTCAAACCAAGAAAGCGCATCAACACGAAGAAGGTTTGAAGCCGAAGCGAAGAGATTTTCTACTAAACTTCTCCTGCACTCTGAGATCACTCAACAGCAACTTGGAACTTGAGTGCCTTTGGATATTTCAAGTTCACTACATGAGTTTAATGAAAATAAAGCGGTTGCTGATCAGAGTGACCAGCGCTTTTATTCCTGAAGGTCCGTTGTGATACCGCTGTGGAGAAATTCTCACATTCTCAGATGTTCCTCATTCGTTATTCATCCTGTCTGAAGAAGTGATTGTCAAAAGAGTAAGAGGAGAGCGTAGTCTGGCCCCGCGGAAGATACTATCCGGGCGTGCTCTGTAGCCCTCCAAAGCTGACCCACTTTAGAATTTCAGTCCGCTTGAAAAAAATTAAGAACAGTTTCCAAGGCTCCAGTAGGGAAAATAGCTGCCGGCTGGTAAGCTGTATCCAGTTTGTTCCTGAAAGTGGCCTTTTGCTGCTGGCCAACTTTGCGATCGGTCGCATCGTATGTCGTGTAGGAACGATTTCAAGAGTTGAAGTGTAAAACGTGACAAATTTGGAGAGAGAGAGAGAAAAAAATATTCTACAATTTTTGGATGTTGGTCAGACCAAGATTTGAACCCTGGTCTTGCAAATGGCAGTAGGCAATGTTAACCACTCGGCTATCGCCGAGAATTTTTAAGAGTCCTAGAGTGTTTCTGAATTATTATGTAAAAAGAATGAAAAGCTAAATGAAATATTGCAATAACCCGGCATTAAGCAAACGCTTTCAGAAATGCCGAAATTTCTTTAACTGAAGTTGCTATTTATTCGGAAATTTTAATTAAAGAGAATCAAAAATGTTAGTATCAACCGAAAGGGAGTTTACGAAACTAGAAAGAGAACCAGGCAAAGAAAAAAATATAGTTCTAGCTATTCCTATCAAATAGTAGGTGACTTTTCAATTTGTGATAGCTATAAGTGACAATAAGTCTTGTTGCCCACTTCTTCAAACTATTATTTATTCCGATGAAATACAGAACACTCTTTCATTGAAAAATCGGAAACGAACATAGGCTTGATAGGATTACAGAAAACTCTTATACAATACCAATCGAAATCGAATTTCATCTTGCTGAATCCCTCCTTGAATTATACAAGATTAATCATAATTGTTTAATAGTGCATTAATTCATCTGTAGTCAATGTAAGACAGCTATATCGCAGATATCTGAAAGAAACAAATGAGAAAGCACCTTATAACAGGCTATGCTAATTTCAGGAATTGTACCAGTTTTATTAATCACTAATATATGTGACTAACTACTGGAAACTCAGTTATTTCTGCTTACCATTACTTTTATTTATTTATTTTATTTTATTTTTTATTTTTTGTACGGATTATGTAAATTCAATTGTTGGCAAGGTATATCTCATTCTGAGAAATCTTAGGCAGTCAGCTATCTATATACCCACTGCTACCAGACGCCGACATGCTATGCAAATTATTTTTCCAGTCCGTGGACTACGAAGTCGTATACAGCAAACATGACAGTGCGTCTGCTCATAACATTGATGTAATGCTTAATAACGTCACACGGTATGTGTTTTGGTCTGATATGAGCGCATCTCGTCTTGGAAAGATGAGATATTGGGATGTACGACTGCGGGCTATTATAAAGTCAGAATTTGTATTTTTCTTTACAAGCTTATTATGACCCAATCTCCTAGCTATCTTTATTCCAAGTTATCTTTTACTCGATCCGCCAGAATAGGTAATATTGCAATACCTTTTTATAAATCACAGCAATCATCAAAGCTGTTCTTTGTCAGTGCTAGCCGATTATGGAACTCTATTCCTGCTAATTTAAGAAAGAAAAAAAAACAATTCCAAGAACCACATATACTCATATATGCATTTCAAAGGCAAAGTTTAACTTAGACTGACCATTTAATAATTGTTTAAATTTTTGTCTTATTCAGTAAGTTATGTATACCTTCTACTCAAATATAAACGAGCCTTTATCCATAACTCGACAAGGACAAGACATATGGCCATACTTATTTTTGCTTAGGTTGGCAGGACTGTTATATGTTTACACGTCAAATTTGAGCGCGATTTGTCACATAGTTTTTTTTTACGACACTATAAACAAGTCAACTTCGAGCGTGTTTTTCGAATTTTACTATGGAAATTAACGTTGAGCAAAGATGTTTGTTTGAAATTTTGTTATTCCAATGGAATAAGTGCGACGGACGCAATGAAAATGTTGCAGAAGGCATATGGGGAGTCTTGCCTATCACGTGCACGTATTTTTGATTGGTATAAGTCGTTCAAGGACGGCCGTACATCGCTGGAGAACTTGCCCCATGATCGTCGTCCAGCAACGTCAATAAACGAAGAAAACGTCGAAAAAGTAAAGTAAATTGTGTTGGAAAATCGTCGTGTGACTGAAAGAGAGATAGCTAGTGAGCTCAACATATCAAATGGATCCGCTCATAGCATTATTCACGATGTTTTGGGCATGAGACGTGTGTCTGCTCGACTTGTTCCAAAATTGTTGCTCATACGCCTCGTCTTGTACGCGATTATTTGACCAAAAACAGCGTAAATATTGTTCCGCAAGCACCGTATTCACCCGACATGGCACCGAGTGACTTTTTTCTTTTCCCTAAACTCAAATTGCCGCTTCGTGGAAAGCATTTTCAGAGAATTCGAAGAAGGAACTGAAAGCCATAGAAGGGGATAAAATAAATATTGAAGAATAATTAAACGTTTTTGTTTTATTGAACATATTTGAGCAGAAGGTACAATATTATTATTTTTGTTAATGTATCTCTAAAGCAATAATTACTAATTCTTCACACTATTTCTGTTGTATTAAAAAAAGATATGGAAATCTTATTGTACTAATGCTTTTTTATTATTATTAAATAAATAAATTATCGCTTCAGCGGTTACAAAGTGCCATATATATATATATATAAATAAATAAAGGACTTTTCCAAAAAAGTTTAACAAATAAAATAATGTTTGTAAAAAAATATTCTCAGCAAAAAATATTCTTTTTGAACTATACATTATCAAAAATAAAGGTAAAAGAAATATTAGGGAAAAACATATTGTTCAAAAAGAATATTTTTTGCTGAGAATATTTTTTTGAAACTGATGTCGCCTATGATCAACATTGTGGTAAATTTTCCGTGGCATAGTTTTCTTCGTATTCTCATAAACCTAAATTCGTCTTGCACAGACCGATATTGAAAAAAATTTTGACTTTCAGCTGGAATGACTCTGAGGATGAAAAAATAACAGGAAATATCAGAAAATATCGAAAATATAATCGAAGATAAGCTTCAAAATATTGTTGATAACATCGAAAATATGGATTTTGGTTTGATAGAACAGTTGATAAGAAGAAAAGATGATGAAAAAAATGTATAAATAACATTTTGCACAGGAGGTGGTAAAGAAAATTGATTTTCAAGCTTTGGGCTTAGTATGCTGAGGTAATGCAAAGTAACCAATTAAACATTTCGAAATGTTTTTCGTGGATGAAGTCTGTCAGATGGTATATGTAAAACGAACTTGTGTGCGTTGTGAACTAATGGAAAGAACTTGAAATGACCTGTTCCTGAAGTGAAGAGATATGTACACGTATGTCGGTATATTACTATACCTTGATATACGTGTAATACGAGTATATACCTCAATCTAAAAGGGACAACATGTCTATGCTAAGCTGTATAAAGCTCGCATATAAAAAAATTAATGAAATTTCTCAAAAACAAAACAACAGCAAAGCGTCGAGAAACATATGATAGTATACAAAGGTACAAAGGTATTAAATAGATTTATATATATATATATTATATTTTATATCTCACAAATATACGAGTATGTATATTTTGGGAATATTATCAGATGTTGTTTTAGACTTAGTATCTAATAGTCCCGTAAACCAAAATTTCAAGTTGGTTCACATCTATAGGTAAGTTTAATAAATTCTTTAAAAAAGAAGTGAACTGTTCTAACTATGCTTGCAAAAGTCCTGCAACCGGGGGCAAGAGATGGTATGGGCGAAAAGCAGGAAAAGTTTTAACTGTATCCCGACCAGGTATCTACATATGGGTGAAGTTGATATTGCTGACTCCCTGCTTGAGTTATACAAGATTACTCACAATTGTTTACTAGTGCATTAATTCATCTGTAGTCAATGTTAGACAGCTATATCGCAGAGATCTGAAAGATACATATTAGAAACTATAATACATACCTATGCATAGCAAGACTAACAGCAAGTTCATTAAAGAAAAGAGGCGGGAGAGTGGCCTGTTAGTCATGTATATGCGAAGTAATTAAATTATAAACTTTCTTGTGCAGCGTAAAATTAAACGACCAACTTTTATAAACGTTAAAACGGAAGTAGAGTTATATTTCAGCCATTACTATTTCACAGAGTTATATATTTAAGGCAAGCTATACATATTTTCATTAATAAAGTAAATATATCTGGGTTATTCCGATATTATATCTACAGATTTGAAGCACATTTCCGATACGAGGGGTTGAGAGCCGACGTTAATTATATAATCTGTATTAAACGACCTTCCTTCAATGAGATTCGATGACAGCATTCCGCCATAAGAATATCTCTTTCTTTTAATTAAACTCGAATTAGGAAAATTCCATACTGATTTATCATCTTGAAAGAGTTCAATTTCACATATGTTAAATGTTTCAATATTTTACTTAATAATTATTTTAATTAATAAATAGTCTCTAAACTAAATAAATAGTCAATTGTTGTAGAGTTTTCTACAGATGTTGACCTAGATTGAGCGAAAAGAGTTGAGAGGAGGTGCATTGGCAAACAAAACTGAAAAACTCTGAATACCCCCAGAATCACTCATTCATCGACCTCGAAGCAGCCTCTAGGAGGCAATTGACAAGTAAACTCTTATATCGGCTTACACCAAATAATGAAAAAACGAAGAAGTTATTCTATTACTGGATTAGCAAGCACCGATAGCATAGCGACCCCAACTTCTTGGGATTAAAAGGCGCTTTTTTTCTTGAAACTTTACTGTTCCTTTACACAGAGCAACATTTTTCAGGTCATCGTTTCAGGTATACATATGTTACTAGCGATTGCTGCTAAAACTAGATTTTCTGCATCATTACTTTTCACAGTTTAGCTGCCATTCGGAATTTATGACGTCATAAATTTGTGGGCTCAAAGCCCATTCAGAGAATTTGTTTGATATTTTCACACTGAATATCTGAGTAAACCTAAAGGACTATTTTTTAAATGTATAGCAGAGTTATATATATGAGTATTTAAGGGGTTATATACAGTTATTGTGCCAAAAAAAAGCGAATTTTTAAGAATTTATTTTAAGAAGTCTTTAGAATTTGTTGATTCAAAAAGTTCACATGCTTATTATGGTATTATTCAACAATATTTTAATCCTTAGAACTAGTAAAAAATATTTCTCTGGATAAGAGCTACAGCTGATCTCCAGGAGGTCCTCTGAAAAAAGACGTCTTGCGGTGACCACTCTATCTCTGAACTGGAACCAAACAGATTTCATTAAAGTTATGTTAAATCTAGTGATTAATCGAAGGAATAAGCAAAAAAAAATTTTTTGTCAAAATGGCGCCTTCTCAAAGAAAAAAGTCGATTTTTTAGCGAAAATTCGATTTTAAATTGTTTATAAAAAAAAAGTATTCATCGGAAAAATAAAACCTTCGATTAATCACTGAAAAATAGCTTGTGTTAAAATTTTAGACAAATCGGTTCAGCCGTTTTCGAGTTATAGTGGTCATCGACTTTGAAAACTCATTCTGAGAAAAAGGCGTTTAAAGTTTGGAATGCACTTTACATGGGATACGAAACGTCTTTACAAATGTGCGTGTAACTTCGAAAATATTTGCCGGATCGATTTGAAATTTCTTGTGTGTATCCTTAAATACATGTAGATACAGAAAATAAAATAACAAAAATAAAAATCGATTTTTTGAAAATCATAACTGTATATAACCCCTTAACAAGGGAAGAAACCCTAAACCTCTCCACCCAACAAAAGTTGATCTAGTGTCTCACCATTCACAATTTTTTGTTAATAACTCCGCCGTACATACACAAATATGTGCATGTGTTTCTCTGTTGGAAATAATACAGATTTTAAGTTCCGAAATAATAATAATAAATCCCATCGTACTTTGCCACCTGCGCTGACTGCTCTTCTTACCGATAATTAAAATTAAATAAACTATATATATCTTATGTCAAAACAAACAAAATCAGGGGTCCCTTTTTTTCTTGATTTTTATTTTACTTGAAACATGCATATATATTTATATAATAAGGCATAGACATATTATATTACGCTGGTGTCGTATCAATTAAAATCTTGAGGCTCTCAATTACGGCGGTCATGGAACGGTTTATTAGCTTCACACAACACTTTCTCCTTTGATCTTTCCTGTCCAATATTTTGAAACCACTGACGGTGCGCAAGTTCCACAATTAACCTATAATTTGAACTAATTAACTTGCCATTTAAGCTCTTAATCGCGACTAAGGCGGACTTCGAATTAAGAAAAGTCACAAATCCAAAACGTCGTCCTCATCCACTATTAGTTTGTAATTTATAATTTTACCATATAGTGCGAATATATTAAACAAGTCTGTTGGTGTGTGTTTCATTTCTAAATTTTTAACGAAAATAGTCCGAAAACCCTTCGTTGACTCCCCGCTGTGAGCCATGCCTTGATAGAGAATGGTTGTCTGCCCAACGCTGGGCAGGTTATAAATCGGTGGCAACACATATGGTATACGTATAATTGGATGGAACTTGACCAGGTCATCGTCTTGGCGTATGGTGGCATAATCCTCTGGTCTCACTTTCGCTGGTTGCCATGCGTCTGCGTTGAAGAGCTGCTCGGGATAGTTTACGGTAGTTGATGTACACATATTTAAATTCATCGTGTGGGCTTTTTTTCTTTATATGTATTTATTGCTTATACAATTATCGATGTATTTGAAAAAAATTAATTGAGCACAACTATTTTTTTACTTTGATGACACGTCTGAATACTTTGAGTGATCGCCGAAAGTCTGACTACCATTCGTCGTAGCAGTTCTATTTATACCCAAATCATTCAAAGTGATTGTACAGGATCTATAAGTATGTATTTACATATATATATATGTTTGAATATGTTTAATCCTTTCAGCGGAGCCTCTTTAAAAGGTGCGTGCGTCTACCTGCGGCCGCTTAGTCCTTCTAAAAAAAATACTGCATAACTATTTTCGATTCTTTTGTTTGCTTACGCCCATTTTCTAAATTTCGTTTATTACGCAATGCAATTTAGTAGCCTTTCAAGAAATACTCGAGGTCATAGTAATTATACTAACAAGAGGAAAGGGTTTCTTAATTACTTTGCAAATATTTTTTGTTTCGAAATACTAAATGTTGCAAAAATTGCTTAATTTTTACGCTAAATCACATTTTGTGTTTACTTGTTGTTTTAATTCGGAAAAATATTTTATTTCGATATTTGCCGTCAAAGAAAAGCAAAATTCTTCTTTCCTGTTACAGTTTTCCAGAGAAGATCTTCATTATTGCAGTAGCTTTTTCTTTTATCCCTTTCTAATGTCTCTATTTATTATACCTTCTATTATTAACTATGTTGTCAACTACAATGATCTTGTTTTTGACTCATTTAAGATCCAAGCGAACCATGAAATTAAGTCTCTTCAAAGATATTAGTGAAAATTATTTAACATTTCGATCAATTGAAGCTAATAATGACCTTCATTATCATTTAAAAGTCTTCAAGGAAACATTGCGCTAAATGCACTACAAAAATGAAAGAAAAATCAAAAAAGGGCTGAAGTGACCTTCAACAAGAACAAAAAAAAAAAACAGTTAAGTAATTAGTTCTGAGAAAACCATTTAATGCGTTATTCCAGAACAATAGAGGAATGCAACGCCATTAACCGCTCAAGTAAGGGCGCGTTTTTGTAAGCCAGGCAGATAGTTATAGCTATTAAATAAATGCGCACACATACATATGTATAACTATTTTGAACGATTTAAAACGTGAAATAAAATAAATAATTACTTTAAACATATTTAAAGGGAATACTCAATTAAATTGTTTAAAGTTTATTCATAAATTATTTACTTCATCTTCATTCCGGACTTTCCGGACCATGTAACCAATGTATTAATAAAGAAATCTCAATTACTAGACCGGCAAAGAGAGATAAAGAGCCCTATAATATTTAATCAGTAACCTGTGTACCTCAAATATCTGAACGGCTAGTTAAATCAAATTGCTACGATAAAACAAATATAAAAATTTCACACAGACCAACTAATACCTTAAAAAACATCTTCAATAGAACGAAGTCAAAAATACCAAATTCTGACAAAAGCAACGTTATCTATGAAATCACATGCAATGGTGATGAAAATGAAAAATGTGGAAATAAATATGTAGGAACAACCAAATCAAAACTAAAAACGAGAATAGCACCTCATAAATCCGACTACAAACTACGACATCAAACGAATACACAAAAAACAGCACTTTTATCCCACTGTGCAGCCAGCGGCCACTCTCCCAACTTTGACGATGTAAAAATTCTTACACACATTAGAAATGTTTCACATTATAAACACACCAACAAACATAAGACTAAACTTCAAAACGGACACTGATAATTGCGCTCACTTGTATAGACACTTGCTAACAAACGATTCGACAATACAATACTCCACGTCACACTGTTAGGACGTAAATAAATGTATGTACATATGTTTATACACAATTTTTTTTTTTTTTTTTTAATATTATATTGTAATTTATTAATTTTGTTTAACGTTTATATTGTTGATTAGTGCCCCCTGAAGACGATTACCGAGAGTAATCGAAATATATCGGAAAAAACAATAACTACATTGTGTTTTTACTATTTTTCTATCAAAATAAACATTTATTACGAAGTTCAACGTACCAGTCAGCGAATTACTAGGACAAATATTCAAAGCATGGACAATGCAGCCCGTTGAGTTAAGTTCCATCAAGATGTTTTGGTTTTGTGGCCTTTAAAACCCGAGCCCAGCGGTTGCTGCATTGCATGGCTTGCACGAAAAGGTTTGAAGACCCGATGTACTGCTGAGGCGAATATTTGTACTACCGACTCAAATATTAATCAAACCAACATGTTCTACGATCACTTTGTAAATGCGTTCAGTCCAGTTAAGACTTAATAGTCAGCTATGATTAAAACGTTTTTACTTAAGCGTTTATGTACCGCCAATCGAATGTACAATTTCTATTTGTTGAATGAAAAACTTTAATAAAAGAAATAAATTTTCCTATATTTTTTAAATTATATTAATTATTAATTATGGAAAGATTTGTTGCAGCGAAGTAGTGGTGAGTGTAGATGATATTAGGTCAAGTAAGAAGTTCGTTCGGTTTTTATCTATTGTAAGAGATGGCAGTTTGTCTATGATAGTTTTTCGATTGATTGACTCAGTACGTTGTGAGCGCTAGTCAAACATGGACACCAGCAAATAGCAAATTCGCAAAATTTTACAATTTTTCCTCGACCAAGGCGAAAAAACAGCCAAAGCGGCTGAAAAAATTAATTTTGTTTATGGGCCCCATACTGCAAACGAACGTGTAGCACAAAAGTGGTTTGCTAGGTTCCGCGTCAGGAGGTCTGTCGTCGAAAATTGCGATAAAATCATGGAAATAGTGGAAACAGACCGTCACGTGAGCACTTATTTCATTGCTGAGGAACTAAACATAAGCCAGAAAACCGTTTGGAACCATTTGCATAAAAAAACCGAACGAACTTTTAACTTTACCTAATATATATATAATTGGCGCTTGTAACCGCTTAAGCGATTTTCGGCCGAGCTCCTCCTCCAATTTGTGGTTTTGGGTCTTGATGTTTTTCCAATGGCTGATGGTTTTTGTATGAGGAGCTTTATTTCATGTCCCAAATACGCTCGTAGGGTGGACAGTCCAGACATTTAAATTAATTTTCCGTAACTTTTGGATGTTGATGGCATCGGGATTTGAGCCCGAGCCTTCCGAATGTTAGTACGCAATGCTAAATCAGACTTGATAACTATGATAATTATGGGGTAAAATGGTAGGCAGATGCTGATCATACTGATTTTCCAAGATTTTTATGTGGTAAATGCTAAGTACATTTATGTTGTAATTCTCAGAAGTTTTGTATTTCAATTTCTTTTAATAAAACCTGAATCGGAAAATTAATTTATACTAGAGTTCAAGCTTTGATGTGAAAATGCGAAATGCAAAAATTAGGCTTTAGTTTCGCACAAAAAGCGTGAACGGTGTTTATTTGTTAGTGCGAAATGCGAAATGTCAAATAAATAAACTGTGCAGATACCCTTCAGAGGATGATGACATGAAAGTATAATATTAAATGTTCATACAAAGATACATGCATAAAATAATTAACAAAATATTACCTCAAATTTAGGGTTTTCTTCAACACATTCTATTATTTTTTCTATTTCATCCAATGTCCACTTTTTCGGTGGGTCTAAAAATACATGAACTTTTGAAATTAATTTAAGCAAATATAGGTATGGATTTTTGGGAAAATAACGTTTGTCGTTTGATCAGCTAAAAATAACTATATTAAAGCAAATGCTCAATTTTATACAAATACAACTACAAGCAAGTGTACGAGTATATATAGCTATGCACAACTTAAACAAGTTCTTAAATTAATTATTCCTCATTCAAATGAAAGTTAATTATTATGTGCTCTATGTAAAAGTATATGTACATACCTAAAAATAATTCCACATAATTATGTATACATACATATGGTATATGTATGTTTTAAGCAAATATTTTCACATTTGCTCCTCGCCTAATGAACGCCAACTGAAAATGTGTGCAATTTTGTTTTCGACATTAAAATGTCGGTATCTTTTTGGCTGGTGAAATCATAAATCACAATGTCTGCGTTCTGTATATGTAGATATATGTACTATACATAAATATATGCATACATACGGGTTTAAAATTTTAAATAAGTAGCTTATAACCTGCAGTGAAATGGTTTTTGCTGGTATTATTTTCTCCTTTCATATATACTTACATACGTATACACATAGAAATATGTTTTATAAAAGTAGTGTATTTGTTCTAAAAAGTAAAAAAAAAAATTTTGGCTCAAAAAACTTAAATATAATTAACATAAAAATCATATTTTAATTTGTAAATGATTTTTCTCAAAATCAACTCGTATATTACAGTGAAATATAAAAAATATGATTTACTACTCTTAAAACCATCAATATAATTTATCCATTTTTAGTGAAACTGTTTCTAAAATGTTTGTGAAAATGGTAAGATCCAAGAAATCATATTCGATGTCCTGCTGGGTCTGAATTAACGCATAAATCCCTTACGCATATTTAAAAGTTAAGCGTAAATTTTCAATGTTTTCAAATCGTGCCAACCGCGAATTTAATATCTCGTAAGTCTCCAGCAATCACATACACTCAAATTTAAGCCTATTCCGGCTACACTAGTAAAGGATTATTTCCGTAAAAGCACACTTGCTACAGAATTTACCCAAAATATTTGCCATTACAATCCTTAAAACCTCTGCCTTTGCCACTAAACATAACAGTCGTCATAGCCGCACACACCCACACACCCACACACCCACACACCCATACACACTAACACACATAATACATGGATAACGGTATTCAATTTGTGGTTTTTGTTTTAGCATTTCCAAGATAAAGATTTTTGGCTTAATTGTTATTGTTATTATTGTAGCTGGTATGTGGCAATCATTGTTATGATAGGCATTACTTTTAGCTTCACAACTTTCCTTTTCCGGAAATTTTCATGTCATGTCGTTTTGCAACACTGTTGTCATGGCGAAGTGAGAGAGTGCTGAGTTTGTGAGTGTGCGCTTATTCTCTTATGTTCTTATTTTTTTGAGTAAAAGTATTTACGCTGCTTACAAAAATATTTTCAGATTTAGCACCGACATGTTTGTAAATTTCTTCATTATTTCCCAGCGAACATTTTGTGGATTGATTTTTTTATTGCCTGTCTCCGGTTGAGAGATTTCTATAAATTGTGAGCGAAGCTCTTTCTACGCACGGTATCAACGCTGCAGGTTTGTCGAGAAAGTTTGGGTCTTGGCCAAATCGGCACCGACTCAGTACCGGAAATATTCTTAAGGCCGGAACCCAGTTTTTCAAATATGTTATGTTATGCTCAGAACGTTTTTGATACCAACTAGTCAACTCCTTTAGTCCTCCTCCTAATAGGTAGACTTGTGTAGATAATTGGATAATCAGATACAATTTTGAAATTTAATTATTGTAAGCTAAAATGTTTTGGGTAAAGTAAAATTTTTTGTTGGCCTTGTAATGATTTTACGACCGTTTCCAAGGCACTTAGTATTCTCAGCTTTAACTAACAAAAAAAATTGAAGATCCTAATATTTGTCGGAAAATATTGAGATTTTTTAACCCCCACTGACCGAGGGGCGCAGCTAAGGATATGCGAAAACCCAGATATTTGTTAATCAGCTGCTATAAATTACATGGGAAAAGGAGAAGGAAATCCCTAAATTATTTGGTCTAGTTAGAAAAGTTCTCTATCGTCAATATAACGAACTAATTTAAAAAGCTTGACATCATCTCCGTTCATGAGTATTTTAGAATCAAGAACCATATTTTATGTAACATATGTATACGAGATATGCGCGACATTGAGGTGGACTCTTATCTTGAAATCAATATAATCTTGAATAAAACTTTACGTAAAAGTTTTAAAAGAATTGACTTGGTGTAACACTGTAGTAAATTGGAACAGCTCATCCAACCCTAAAGATATACTGACATCAACTGACCAAATTTGCATCAGCTTCATGTTAGTTATATACTAGTTCATTTATGTTTTCTTAAATTTCTATGTTGCAATAATAAAAATAAGACTTACAGACACATTTGAACCGTGAATGTCTTGGGGGGAGCAACAGTATGGATATGACAGAGGGCAAAAAATACTTTTTTTAGGGAAATCAGCTTTGTCTTACCGTACCTAGCAGTTGGTCTGCGCTGCAGTTTCTCTCCATGTATCTTCGATCAGAGCCCCACACAAGAAACAGTCTATTCTGTTAGCCATCATCTGAAGAGTTTGTCAATTTTGAATGTGTTTTACAACTCATTACATGTGGCATTATTTCGGCTTCAATGATTCTATTAAGTTTACCACATCTATGAAAAGACTTCTGTGCCACGGTATATTTTTCTGTGTTTATGTTATGAACATATATACAAATATGTGTGGGATTTTTGAGTAAATAAAATCCAAAAATATTTTCACACTTGAAGTATGTAGTATGTACATATGTATGTAGTAACAGTAAATACTTGTGCACCAAAAGCTACTCATGGCTACGCTGAAAACCCACAACTTTTGTTTTCTTGGCTGTCAAGCAATTTCTCCTTTAATGCCATCTCAACCGTCTTTTATGTATTCGTCACTCTGTTGATCGGCTGACTGGCTGTCTTTGTTTCATTCGCCTTATCTTGTCTTGTCTTCTCGTGTCTGGTCTCACATCATTTTCGTCCGTCTAAAAGTTAGTCCTTACGCTTTTTATGTGCCATGAAATCGGTTGAGATTCTAAATAAAGTTATGCATACATGAGTACGTATGTATGTATGTATGGTCGCAGACACATTGCCATTCACTGCAACTACATTTTTGGTTAGCTGTTCTTTTCTTTCTTCATGGCGTAGTGCAATACTTTCTGCTTTCCTGGAATCTCTATTCACAGTTTATTGACATTCCTGAAATTTTTTGATTATTTCCCCGCATCAAGTTGCGGGTGGGAAATGTTAAGTGGCAAGTGTCGTCGTAAAAAGCAAATGTCACACAGCGAGAGTGCATTTTGCAGTGGACGAATAACATAGCAAGGAATATTCACTTTATATGCATCCACCCGCGCACACACTCACTGGCGATATACGAATATTATGCAATAAGGAGTATTCCTTGGATTCGTATTTATTTTTGTTTGTTAAAATTAATAACAGTAAGTGGATTGTCACAGCTGTGCAAGAAATTTTCTTTTAAAATAACTCATAAAACAAAACAAATATACATACATATATTTAATTCTTTTATAGAAATTTGTATTGCAAAATATTGCACAATTTTTATAAAAGAAATCCTGTCATTTGAATAATGATTTTATGACGTATATGTTTATGTTTCAAAGCTATCAATATTTTCTGGGCTTGCTATTCTGTTATCAAATTTAAGTTGTTATTTTTGCCCTTTATCTGTTGCTGACTAACATCTAGTAAGATCAACCGCTGTCAGCCGAGCGCCGGGTACTCACAAATTCCCCACATTGCCTTCATTGTTTTCTATCAGACTGAAATTGGAAGCATGCGGCACTAACAGGCAGTGTCCCGTTAAGGCCAGGTTCCGCTAAAATAAATTTTAAAAAATCTGAGTTTTTTCCTGTAAATTACTAGAAAATACTCTTAGAAATCCGGCTGCTCGAGTACTTTAATAGCCGTTTTTCGAAACCACAATTTTTCAACTGGGTGACACACTAATTTTGAACTTGTCATTATGAACTGGACAGCATGTTACTCGTATGGTCGGTATTACAACCAAAAATATTCATTGTTATTTAAAAACTTTACAAAACAGTTAAAATTGAAAAAAGGGTAAACAAATTAAAAATTCCACCAGTTTTTTTTCTTTTTTTTTTTTTTTGAAAATGTTTCATTGTATTTCCGGTCATAGCCAATGTGATACAAAATAAGAAACCAAGAAACCGTTTTGATTTTTGCTTTCAGATGAATCGTTTTACAACAAAAGGGACGTGTTTCAGCAGCAATTTTAAGAGCCGCCATTTAAAAAAAAATAAAAACTTTTTGTTTGAAAAAAACATACATTTTTTGGAGGAACCTGGCCTTAATAGTCCTACTAGCAGCATGTGGTCTGACTTTTTCTTTGCTAGTGAGAACACATATTAAGTGTACAACTTTGCTTCCGCCATTTTTTCCAAAATTAAAAGCCCAGGGCCTTGAGACGTTTTGAAATGGCTTGCTGACTCACTCCCAACGATTCGGCAAGCTGTTCTTGGGTTTGGCACGAATCTTCATCAAGCAATGCTTCTAGTTGTTCATCTTTGAAGGTTTTTTCTCTTCCACCACCATGTTTGTCTTCGACATCGAAATCACCATTTTTAAAACGTTGAAACCACTCCCGACACGTTCTTTCACTCAGAGCAGCATCACCGTAGTTTCTGAGAGCATTCGATGCGCTTCAGCTGCATTTTTTTTTCGAATTGTAACAGAAAAGTAAAACTTCCAGCAAATGGCGAGAATTGGGCACCTAAACGGACATTTTCGAGCGTGAATAATACGAAAACAAGAAGAACTGTCACTGAAACGGAGATGACAATTCGTTAGGCACTGTCCACACTCACTTTAAAGGCATTATCATCTATGTATTTCAACCAGCCTCAGCCGGTACAGCCACCTTTCGGAAAACGGCGGAAGCAAAGTTGTACACATAATAATTTGACAATTTTGCAGCACTTTGTACATACTCAAAGTCTGTTAGTGTGACGGAGAGCGTTTCTCCTCACATTTCACTAACCTGAAAAGAATTTGTTGGTCAAGATAGAAAAAAGCAAATAATTTTTATTGGACTAGAATTTGCTCAATCATGTAACGAGGGTGGCGTCGTTATTTAGCTAATTTCATAGGAAATATTGGCATTTATACCCTTTCTCTCATCTAAGCGAATACCCTATGATATTGTTCATATTTGCAAAAAAAAACTAATAGCTAAATATTTTTTGATCATTAAAAATAAACGGCAAATTGCGTACCAAAGCTCAGAAAGCTCTCATAAGCTTTAAACGTTACTTTTTAAATTCGTGAACATATGGTAAAACTTGTTTTATTTCGCGAGTGAAAATTGATCGGCTGCATGTTGTGTTTTGTTGTGCATATAAAATTAAACACAGAAAACTAATCCCACTCGTAATTTTTTCGTGAATGGTAAATTTGATTATTATCAAAATAAAGTTATCGGTATTAAAATAGATTAAAAAAAGTGTTAAACTAACTTTTTTTTTTGAGCACATTTTTCCCTCTTTTCGGTACCGAAGCTAAAAAGCTACTGGGAAATAACGCATTTAGATCAAAAAAGGCGAACCAGGCTGCGACCCATTATTCCGCTCGCGAAAATTAAACGAGTTTCTCATTGAGAGATTTGACTCCGTGCCAAAGCAAGCCGGTCTTTGTGTCGACGAGCAAATATGCAGCACAAAAATGAAGCTCCACTTACGCCAGTATTTGCCCAATGAGCCACACAAGTAGAGTATGAAGCTGTTTGTCTTGTGCGACACTTTTCGCTATACGTAACTTTTATAACTTTTACGTAACGTGTCACCCAGATCCTGGTGTATTTTTTTTAGTGAGTATGTGTTATGAGAGTTATCGGCCGATGAGATTCTCCTTTGCTGGCTGGTTTCCCCGGCTTAAGTAGCGGGACTACCCTGCCCATTTTCCACACGTCAGGTTTTATTAGGGTGGCCAAAGATAAGTTAAGGACCTTGGTGAGGAAGTCTGCTCCCGCTGGTCCAAGATGTTTTAGCATCAGCACACTTTCTCCTTCCCGATGACCCCCTGAACCTCTTCCCTGGAGAAATCAAGCGCCGCGCTAGTGTTTGGCAGTTTATGCATACAGCGGGTTACACGTCGTTTCGCTTTTCTACCGAAGGATGCAATGAAAAGAGTCGGCTGAAGTAGCTCGCGCATATTCACTCGGTCATCGCGTCTCGTCGGGTTAGACAGCGACTTGACTGTAGCCCAGAGCTTGGTTGCCCCTGAGGAGAGGTTACAGGACCTTAAGTGCTCCTACCACTTTTTCCGCTTGTGGTTGTTCACTAGAGTACGAATCTGCGCGTTTAAATCCCTGATTAGGGGATTCATGGTAACGGAGTTACTAAGGATGTCGCGCTTAGTTGCTAAAACCGCCGCTTCCGTCGGCCTGCCGGGATGAAGCGGGCGGCAGCGGTCACGACAATCCTGCGGAAAGAACGTTCACCAGAAGTGACGTCTGATAGAGTGGGGAGAGCACTGAAGGCATTCTCGGTGAATTCCGTGAAGCCGGCCCAGTTAGCTTTTTTAAAATTAACAAATATCCGGTGATCCGCAGAAGCAAAGTCGGTAGGTCTGTCAATCGAGGTGTGTATGGGTAAATGGTCCGATGCTAGTGTCAGTATTGGTCGCCAGGCTATTCTGTTTATCAGACCAGCACTCGCAATTGTTATATCAGGCGAGCTTTGGCAATTACCCACAACTCTGGTGGGGGTATTATTGTTCATTGTGCAAAATGTCGAATCGCCTATCTGTTCTGCCAGCTCCATTCCTCTATGATCATTTGAGATGAGGCTAGAATGCCAAAGATCGTGATGCCCGTTAAAGCTATATCCAACTATATCCAACTGGGCAACTCGTAACAGGAGGAATGTATATTAAATATTTCGAGCTTGGCATCGCCTGACCGGATAGCTATGCCCTGACATTCTAGGGTAATATCCTTGCGGTCGATGTCGCCGTCGATGAGACGATACTGCACGGTGCTGTGTAGAATGAACGTTAAGCCCCTACCATGGTCTCGGTACTATGGTCTGACACACGGAACAGACTGTACGGGGGATTAGGAGCTGCTGGGTAGCCCTCATATGGGAGGAGGAAGAGGAGCTGGTTGTGGGTAAGGATGGGGTCAGGGTTGGTGGGAGTCATGCTGCGAGGAGCTCCGGGTGAGTTACCCAAAGTGGGTAATAGTGCTGAAGGCACTGCCGTGGAGGTTGGAGGCGCACTTGGGCACTGGCAGCATGGGGCCACATAGCTTGTGGTCCACTAACTATGGGTCTTAAGGCCTGAGCAGATCTTGAGATGACTCCAACCATTGCACTGGTTGCACCTAACTGAGGTGGAGGAATGGTGGAGTCTTTTAAGACACACGCAGCAGAAATAATCAGTCGGACCAGGGTTGGTTTCGACGCCAGCTCTGATGAGAAGGGTTTGGAGCAGCCCAGCTGCGAGGTGTTGCTCCGTTGGCGTACTTAAATTAATTTTACCTGGTGACCTAAACGGGGTTAGGTCGCCGAAAGGGTGACAGTCCTTGGCCGGATAAAATCCTGGTCAACTCCGGTGCGTAGAACCGGCTGTCTTGAGAGTTGAATAGTTATTGAGAGAGATAGATACGGTAGTCACAAACGCTTACATTTTTACACCGGCATAGAAAAGGAAAACCCAAGCGGCAAAATGAACTGGTCGTGCTGTCTTTAATCTCTCGTCAACGAAAACAGATAGAGCTCAAACTTGGCAAAAAATCCAAGCAGTGTAATTGCTAAATGCCTACTGAAATTATGGGTTAAGAAAAATAAGCGTTTATACTGTTTTAAGTACTGGACTTGCCAGTTTTCTATTCAAAATCGCATGAAGCTCTGGAAGTGGTATTGTTTTGACTGTTCGGTGATACTGAATATTAAAGGTATAAAGACCTTCTCCTGTAAAGTAAGGATTTACAACTTGCAATAAAGATGCCATGCTTGAGAACAAGTGAAAGACGCCAAGAAGAGTGAGACGTATATATGATCCTCAATATGAAAAATTAAATTATTTGACAAAACACTGATGACGTGAACTGAAGAAACTAATACTTATTTTGATTTCCTTTTCGCTACATAGTCTAATTAGCTATTATATAAACATGTAAAGAAAGTTATCCGTCAAAAATTCTTAAAATGTGTGAAATCAGTGAAAACCCTATTTTCCCTTGAGTGAACAAAAAGAGCGACAAACAGAGACGTGAAGGAAAAGTGAAGTAATATTATGCAAACGATGTGCAGCGGTGTGAATTAAGTAACACCAACAACAGGCTTTTAAGTAGATGGAACAAAAAGTTGAAGTTGTAGTTGAAAAGCATTGGCGACCGGAAATGATAGTTTTTCTCTACACTTTCACAGAAAACACATAATTTTATACACGTACTATATATGTATTTATACATAAATTTGTACATGTAAAAATAAAATATTATTTTTTCTGGCACTTTGTGGCTCTCAACCACATCTGGAGCTTTCCACAAAAACTTAGAAAATACAATAAACTAAAATATTATTAAATATCTAATAATATAGAAAAAATAAAATTAAAAAATATGAAAAATAAAGCACAATAATATTAAAAAATTAAAAAGGCTAAAAGCAATTCATTCTCGAAGAAAAAACACAAAGAGAGCCCGAAGACTGAATCCATCAATATTATCACAAGAGGTAGATTACACCACTTTTGTTTTCTGTTTTGACAACACTTTCTAAACTTTAATCACAGTGAGGAATGAATGGGTAAAGGTAAACATTTTCTGAACCGCAGATCTGAAGCTATCTTCACTGATGGTTCTTAATCGTTGACTTGGTGGGCTACCGAGAACCACTTGCAATTGACATCGGGAAGAGGCTTCCTAAATACTGCAACGCATTTCAAGCTAAACTAATTGCAGTAATGGAAGCCGCTTGATGGTTACTCACTTGTAATACAGTATCTCGACTATCTCGAAGACCTATCCCACTTTTCACTGCATGACAACTACAAATACAACATACCCTGGGCTACCCTTTTCACAACACAAAGTTACTGAGAGTCACATTTGACAGCCTGCATTTCTTCACTCCTTTTACGACCGCAATTGCCGCAAAACTGCAGAGCTAAAACAAACTACTCAAAGCGCTAGTCGGCAGCACCTGGGGTAAAGACAAAGAAACCTTGTTAGCGACCTACAAAGAAATTGACCTGCCGGTCATTAACTATGCTGCTCCAGTAACACGTACAACAACCGCTGGACAGGGTAACGGACAGATAGGCACGAAACGTCATTCACCAGGAGTCAACAAACACCTTCAAAAACTAAGTCCCTGATGTTCTCGGAATTAAATCACCACCTATAGCAAACGAAGAGATCGAGCTGCATCGAGAATCTTAGATCTGGATATTGTAGCATGTTAAACTCAGACTTGACCCTAACATACCCAACGAAGTTCTGCAAGTAATGAGTCCCCACACGACACTAACCACCTCTTTACATGCCACCAAAAACCGACACACCTAACCCCCTCTCCCTCCATCTAGAAAGGTGAGAAGAATCTCTTCTATAGACCAGCCTCCCATAGGTATAACAACGTGCCAACAGGCCTAAGTACAGACGATCAAGGGATTGAGCAACCTAATTAAGTAGTTGAAATATAATGATATAAAATTATATAAGATATTTGGTATAACAAATGAGATAAATTTAAATCATATAAAATAAGATGAAATAAAATAGAGTGAAGTAAAATAAAATTAATTGTTAAAAAATAAAAGAAAATCAAATTAAAAATAAAAAAAATAAAATAAAATAAAATAAATTGTGTAATAATATAAATAAATAAAAAAAAAATTATTGTAATACAATAAAAGAAAATAAAATTAAAAATAAAGTAAAAAACTAAATTAAGTATTATATAAATAAAGTAAAAAAAATTAAGATATCATAAAATAAAATAAATTAAATTAAAAATAAATCAAGCAAAATAATATGTTACAAAATAAAATAAATTAAGAAATAAAATAGTATATTACAGACTCAAGTAAACAATTTACAAAAATATTTGTAAATCTTGTCACACAAATTTCAACTCCCAACCAAGTGGAACTGCCCATTTGTGCATTATGCGTGCTTATACTTCATGCACATGCACATATACTCCGCGTCATCATTTTGCATGTTGACAACAATGTCGGGCGACAATTTTCCAGCAGAAACAGTTTAAAAAAGAAAGCGACAAACATGTTGTTTTTTTGTAATTTCGACAGACGACAAACGACGTAATGATGCCACTAACAGACGAAGAATTTATGTATTGTACATACTCGTACAACACACTACGAGTACTATATACGTGTATGTATTTATGTATTTTATTTTGAAATATACTCAAGAGCGAAAATATGTTTGATAAATATTTTATGTAAAATTTATGGAGTGACACTGAACTGAAAAACTATAGCCACTAAGAAGTAGGAGTACTCGTACATACATAACTTTATGTTTCATATGAAAGCGATTCATTTCTTGCTAACAAAGTGGCGTAGATTCTAGAGTATTCAATGCAGGCTCAGTTGATGTCAACTTGTCGATATCTTCCTAGACAAAATGATTCTATGATTCATAGAGTAAATTTTAAATATATTTGAATAAGTTACAAAACACCCTGTATAACAACATACATACAAACATTTCAGCTTGAACACTTTACTAGTGCATAATATGCGTCCAACCCATGCTCGTTATGTGCATATTTAATGGTGTGGCTTGTATGAGGTTCACTTTGCCAGGAGTCTGAGAGTTGGGAAATCTCTACATACAGAGAATTTAAAATGTTTAAAATTTTCCTTTTTCTGAAGATAACTGATAGTAAAAACATTTTTGTTGTGGCCGTTGCAAAGAAAAATCAATGATTTTTACAAACATATACACACATATATTTTACTCCAGAAGGTATTGTGGCTGAGTTATTGTGAAATTTTACACGAAAATGCTGCAAGTTATTTCGATTCAGTTGTTATGCCTTTGTAGAAAAAATTCAAGCCGTCATTTTGTTAACTCAAAACCATACCTCACATTCAAAAAAAAACTTTCTTTGTAAAAAAGTAAATGTCGCTTACTTGCACCCATGCCCCAACAGAAGAGAAAGGCGATGTGACCAAGGACGCTTTCCATGAGCCCATAGAATGCGCTGGGTGCTGTCTCCATCAAGATTTGAAACTTGTGCATGGAGACTTTAACGCCTGGATGAGCAAAGAAGGTATTTTTGGCGCAACAGTCGGGAAATTCAGCAGCCACGACGAAAAATTTCCACTTTATCGGAGCCCGAAATATGTTGTTGTAGAAGCCCAACAAAATCCTTCAAAATTAAATTCATCATGTTGTAATTGACGGAAGACATGTATAAGGTACTCCGGGGACTTAACATCGACCCGGACCAGCGAAGATATGCACCCACCTTTGTGTATCTTAGCTGGTACGATGACGAATGTGGTACTGCATTGGAGAGAAAACAAACTTCCTACCTTGCGATCTTGCCATCGCCCACTGTGTGTGCGGGGTGGGATAGATACCGAGACGCATTTGCAAATTAAAAAAGAAAGCGACCGAATTGCGTTAGTATGTAGAGATTGAGAATCTAACCGACAAGGTGCATTTACGCGTTACGAAAATTCTATGAAAAGATTCGGTGACTAATAAAAGGTTTCAAAACCGAACTCTACTCATGTATGAACAAACGTTCAGATAATACTTGGTATATTGAGAGAACACTTCTTGAGCCTGCGAATGGCAGTGAAAATGTAAAGTTCGAAAAAGGTGAACCCGAAACCCCAATCGATGATGATTATGAAGAGATTTGATAGCGACTTCCCGCTTAAAGAACGACAAAATGGCTGGAGGTGATGGTTTACCGGCAGAGCTTTTTAAATATTGTGGTGAAGAGCTGACAAGGCACATGCATCAGCTTCTTTGCAGAATATTCTCAGACGGTGCGAATCTTAGTATGTTCTGCCCAACCCATAAAAAGGGGGGCCCAGAGTCTGCCCCAATTACCGGAAACTAGTATCTTATATCGAATATAGGGGTCCAGCAAACCTATTATGTGAAAGACTAAAGCTTACCGTCAAAAATCTGACTGGATCATATCAGTGTGACTTTAGACCTGGTAAGTCCACCATTTACCAATTATTGATCATGCGCTTAAACTTGGAAAGGGCCCATGTACCGAACCAGTGTAACGAACATCACCTTTTCATCAACTTTCAGTCAGAGTGACTGATTACCGTTTGATTTGTGGATTCGGTTATAATCGCGGTGCCTACGCCAATGAAAAAAAGAGAAATGAAATTCATGACAGGATGTCGGATAGGAGGTGCACTGTATATTTTCTAAAGTCCAGTCGTCCCAAAGGCAGAATCCTAAAGAGCCAAGACAGAAAAAAGCATGCACAGTTCGATTGTTTATACGAATATAAACAGGTCTGTCCTGCTGCGTGAACGCGATAACAAGTTTGACAATGTTTCCCTTGGCGAAATAAATGAGATGAAGACTTAAAAGCAGGAACATACTTTGGCCAGTAGTGCCTTCCTTGAAGGTTTGATGGATACAGCACTGCTTCCTGTCAGTCATACCATACACCATAAGGAGACCAAGAACCCTTTCTTTCCTTCAGTTAGCCTCCGATGCATTAAACTTTGGTGTCATAAAGTTTTTCTACTACTAAGATTGATGAAGCAATTTCCAACAGAAGAATATTACTCCAAATTCTTAGTTTGAAAGTTTAAATGCTATTAGATGGCTCTAAGAGATGACAAAAAAATTTCCAATTTCCAGAAATTGGAAATTAATTCAAGATTTAAGTTGCCCAATAAGTGTAAAAGTACATTTTCTTCAACATCATTTAAACTTCATTCCAGATGAATGATTTCACCTGGATCTTAAGAAAAAAAACTTGGGAAAGGTACCAGGGCAGGTGAAGCATATCAAGGATTGCACGCTACTGTTGTACGTTTCAGAGGTGCTTCATAAGCTAAAAGCGAAAATGAACCGAAAGAAGTCTAACTAGGAAAATAAATGAGTTTGGTGTTTACTGTTTAATTTATTAATAATTATAGTTTTATTATATAATTATAATTAGATTTTTTTTAGTTTTTCTGAATAATATTGCCAGAATAAAATACAGTAAAAGCCATTTTCGGACTCAGCACATCAAAAAACATAAGAATTTCCTAACAAAGGAATTTGGAAGTTTTGCTTTTCTAAACATAACAAAAATGTATGTACTGGAATTTAGAAAATTACGCTGATTTTTGACAGCCCTTCAACATCAAGCTAATTTTAGATATGTGCATAAGTAAATTGACCACATGCAGTAATTTAAACTTTTTAAAATACTTATTCATTTGTAAAAACTTACAATATCTCAACCATATTCACAGCTGTCAGAAGAGAGTAAAGTCACAAGTGACTACAACATATAAGAACCCATAGGAAATAAGTTAAGAATTTGCGCTCAAAGAAATTTATTTTGCAAAACAATTTTTTCCGTTGAAAGATGTAATTAAATCTTTCAGCTTAGATTATTTCCAGTTTTTTTTTTCCTATGAAAGTCTGCAAACTTCAAACCTTGTATACAACACCTACAACCATCTCTTAAAGAATATTATCTCTCGCTTTCAGCTGCGATTTCCCACTGGGTATTTAAGGATATCTAGCTGTATGAGCAATCATATATGTACAAAAGAAAGTGCTATTTTTGGTGAAAACTTTTAAATGAATAAACAAAGTATACAAATATATATAGGTACAGGTTGTTAGCATTCTCTTCAAATGGTTACAACTTTGTTCAACACTTCAAATTGTGTTGCGTAGCTAACGGTATATGCTGGTACTGCACACGTTATTGCTTTTCTAAACTGTTAAATGTTTTACGTACACACCTATGGTAAGTACCACACACATATTATGTACATGCGAGCTTTTGTATTTACATATGCTATATATGTACATAAACAAATATTTTTCAAAGTATTTAAAAAGGTGTGCATGTTTACATTCGAGTATAGTCAAGATCCTCTTCCCAACTGCAAGCACTGAAAAGTGTAACAAATTTATTTTGTATTAAAAAACTGGCAGAAAAAATAGAAGCAACTTTTTTATTTCAAGTGGTTAAACGAAGATTACAAACCAGAAGCCAAAAATAATAGTTGTTTGAAAGATTTAGTTGGAAAAGAAATTTGAAAGTTACCGACACCTATAAAAGCTTAGAATATATTTAGTTGGTAAAAAAATTACAAAGTTTACCACTTCGATTTCATTTTTCTGATAAAATTAAATCATTATTATACATTTCCTGAACATGATATGGTATAGTAACTTTGAAAGAGAGAGAAAGAAAGATAGGCAAAATTTCTACCGATATGATCAAAATAATGAGATGAATTGTTTTATCTATATCCATCTGTCTGTCTGTCGATTTGTGCGCCTGATTTTTGAAATATTTCGAACATGCCAGGTAGGCAGATCTATTTTTCAACTAAACACAAACAACTAGGAGCATGAAATTCTACGTTCTACACCCTCGTATACAAATATACATTGACCCCTCCAGCAGATGTTACAGATATAAGAATTACATGATATTAGTGTGTTAAAAAGCAGTTCATTATTTTTTCATTAAATTGAAGGCTTTATTTACCATAGTTCGAATTATCCTAAATATGTCAAATATCCCTGTTGGCATTTATTGATACAATCGATCTTCACAGGATTCTCTTGAGGTCAATTTTTCAGCAGCCAAATCAGTCACCATGATAATCACTTCGTGCGAGGACCGGACTATAGGGGGATGCATAATAACCTACACACCAAGCTCTCGGAGCTTCTTTCTGGCTAATCACTACCGATGTGTGCGGTCTGTCGTCGTTCGGATGATGCCAAATTTCTCTCCAGTTGACTAAAACTGAACCCTTCTGGGCGATTGCTTCTTTCAGACGGTCCAATTAGCAGTGTATAGACGAATTGCGTCGATTTTGTTAAAATAGCTGCTGAAAATTCGTAGATGGAAATTCGGTCAGGAAATTATTTCTCGCTAACTCATGCGACACTCACACATTGAGCTTGTTTGTGTATTCAGCCTTTTTCAAGTGGTTCCAAATCGATTTTTTTTGCAATGTTTCGATTCTGGGCAATTTAACTAGAGCTCGACGATTTCCATTATATTATTGACAATTGGCTTTCCACAGCGTAGAACATCTTTTACACACAAATTACCTGAACGAAATCGGCGGACCCGAAGTTGTCAATCACCCCTTAGAATGTCAGGAACATAAACGTTGTCCACATTTTCAGCTGCCTGTCTTGTGTTCTTGCCTTTATCGAAGAAAAATTGTAGAATATCGGGGTGGCCATCTTTGACATTCGCTATTAGCTAGAGTAAAACACATCATCTTCCTAACGCCATCTTGCAAAGTACAATTGCCCTTATAGACACGAGATAAAGATTACTAAAGACATCTATTGCAAAAATTTTGGATGGCCTTTTACTTACCTAATAGTTAATCCTGAAATATAATACTATATGGTCATAAAAGGTATAACGACTTCGGCATCACCGAAGACTGCCCTTCTTTAGCACAACTTCTTAATTTGAACTTAATGTCTATTTATTTTGAAAATATATATTGGCCTCTTATGGCAAGCATCAAATCAACAGATCCTGTCTCATGAGAGCACTTGCCTGGCTTTAACCAATGAGTCAATATCTGGAAAAAAGTGAAAATATATGATTGCATTTACATTCCGCATACAGTACTTTTACGACCTTTTTTTGAAAAGGATTTTTAGTTTACCGCCCCATTTTGGTATGTTAATTATTGGTACTAAAATTTTGAAAAAAAAAACACAAACGGTAATTTATAATTTATCGAGCATTTCCCTGAATGACCTATTGTGGTTTCTCCAAGCACTCGAAATTTGAAAATTCTCGCAAAAATTTCTTGAACTTTTAAACAGATTATAAAATTCATTTTCAGATTTTTTACCTCGAAATCCTCATAACATAACACAAGGGTGCCCGATCAACGTTTTAAAAATGTCAAAGTACCTTTGGCATTTGTAACTGTCCCTACATACCAGGTCAATAAATGAGTGAACATGAGAGTACAGGAACTGGAAATGGAAGTGTTTCACAGGCAGTATGACATGTGATACCATCTTGTTGAGAGCAATTATGGACCAAATCAATATCTCCAATTTCGGCAAAACGAATTGGTCCATTAAGTCGCGACATTGAGCGCTACTAACAGACCAGCCTCATTCTCAAAACTGTATGGCTCAATTATGACTCCAACCCAAAATCCACACCAAACCGGGAGACATTGTGAATGCATTAATTTTTCTATATTCACCCGTAAACCCATCAAGTTGAAATATGGCTTCATAGTTCCGGATGATTTTGCTGGAAAAATTAGTTGATGCCGAATAATCCTTACAATAAATTCTTGAAGACACAGATTTTTAGTGAGTTTCTAGAAATTTTTAATTTTTGTCCACGACGCCGAATTGAGGTTCCTGGACATTTGGATGACTTTTTTTTTGGACGACCAGTTTGCCGGATTCTTTCAATTAATCTCTTCAAAATTAACAGAGTTAAAACACTTTTCCGATCATATATTTTATACAAATTTTTATATTTTTTTAATTTCCATAAAACTCCAGGAAGTATATATGGGGTATGTACATATATAGTAGATATTTCCAAAATTGATGATGGGACACGCCCTTATTGGCCATACAAAATTTGCGATCTTCCTTTCATATTTTTAACTTATTTGAGATGAATCTAAGGCTTTCTGTCGGAGTTCCGTGTGGAATGTTCTTATTGACTTATTGCACATTAGCAACAAGATCGATGTGAAACTAAATATTCGCTTGAATTATGCAAGCGTAATGAAAGCAAACAAACTATTTCCAAAAAAATATATGGTCTGAAATAGTTCCATAAAACTAAAAACAATTCAACAGAACAATGACCTGAAAAAGCTTCTAAGAATTACGGAAGAGCCATGCCGTACCAATGAAATCTTCCAATAATAAAAAGGCGTTGCCTTAAAATATTTGTTGGTAAATTTTTCGCAAAAAAAAATACATCACACCAAGTCATACAGCTACAGAATACCTGAGCACTTGATCGTGAAAAACAGCAATAAGTGAAAGCGGCACACATGTATTTAGCTTAATGGGATTACCATTGGCTCGTGCTGTGGACATCCCAAGTTCGATCCAGTTCGAACAAAGGGTGTCTGGAAATAGAAATCTGATAAGGAAACGTGGAGGTTTCCGAAATAACGGCTATAACTCTTACCATCCAAAACTGTTGTTGCAATTTGTTCACTATTTTCCAAAAAAATATATGGTCTGAGACAGTTCCATAAAACTAAAAGCCAAAAAGAAAAGCTAAGTTCGGCAGAGTTCTCTTGGTTGTATGAATGAAAATAGAAAACAATTAAAACCTCTTTGAAAAAGTTTTCATATCTATTACAGAAGATTATTGGATGATCGTTTAGCCCTAGAAGTGAGCATTAACTCCCCCAACAAATATTTTTAAAACTTCTACTGTTAACAGCAAATCTGACTTTACTTTAGTTTTGAGGAAGACTTTGCAAATTAGTTTGACGGTTATTATTTTCTCTTTCAGATGGATACTACCTTACGATCCCTTTTCTTAGATAAGTAAGAATAGAAAGAATGTAAAATTTTTTCCAAGATTTTTTGCTCTTTAAAACCTACATATGTTGTACCCTTGTGTTATTGAATTCCTATACCCTATTTGCCCACATTTCTTTGCAGATGTAGAAAAAGCCTTCTTATTTTCATGCAAATTTGATTCGAAACCACTAAAACCACAAACACTCATACGACACTTCCTCTTTATATACTCGTACATACGTACACGTATATACATATGTGTACATAAATTTATTGAAACTGCAAACATAACACTTTCACAAAAGGTGGGTAAACCGACTTTCTTGTCGGTGGGTGCTTTTGTTTGTTGGACAAATTGAATAAGTTCATGTGCTTGTTGCCGCGTCGTGCTATGCGTACGCTGAAGGCAAAAGAGACATATAGTAAATGTCGTTAAATATAAGACAAAAAGTGAAGTATAGAATAGAGGCATTCCGCATTCTCTGATGAACGAATTGTTTCGTTTGTTGAAGTTAATCTTTCAGCAAATACATACATACAAACATATGTTACGTTAACACCAACAATTTCCACATGGATCTCTGCAGCAAACTTTTGTATAATTACATATGTACGAGTATGTGTGCATTCATATGCCTTCTGGTATCCTGCAAAATGCAGAACGAGCAGCCTTTAACGCGAAGACAATCAAAAAGGTCGTACTATAGAGGCAATAATTATACTAGTTCTACTGGTTATAATAAGAAACCATTATACGTTCTACTCGTATACGTGTATAGTTCTGATAAAAAAGGATATAGTAAGTACCTTCATAAGACATATTCGAACAAGAAGGAACAGTTCACCCAATACAAAATGATTCAATATGGCATGGTCCCACGTTACTTCAAAACTCATCTCGGACATATCCCGGACTCGTTACATGTTTTGCGGGATATATACATATAAATCAATTATTCAAGCAAGTACAATACAGCAGAGTATGTATGTATGTGCTGCTCCTAAGTGTTGCTTAATTACAAGTGAAATGCTTTTGTGGGCTTGGATATGTAGCAATGTTTGTTGTTTGGGTGAGACATTTTCTGGCAGCATAGCTCGAAAGGCAAGTCAAATATGTACTTTGAATTTATGTATGTGCATTTAACAAACAAATTAGTGTATATTCGAGTATATACTAGTATGTAATGTTGCGTTACGTTATGGATGGTGCACCTATAGCCTGTGCGTACGAAAACTGAAGTAAGACCATCAGAAATATTTGAAATGTTGACATAAAGAATTTAGGTAGTTATTTTGCATTTCTTAAACCCTTTTAACCAGCAAGAGCAGAGTGTTCCTGGTTCGATCACTATCCAAAATAATAAAAAACTAATTTTTCTAATTGCAATCGGCAGGGAATGCCAATCCCTCCGAGTGTATTTCTAACATGAAATAAAAGATCCTCATAAAAATCCATCGGACGTTTGGAGGTGGCTTAGAATAAATTGTAAGTCCCTTGTGAAGAGACACAAAAGAATTTACGAGTATCTTTTACACAACAGCAGGGAAATTTTGTCTTAATAGCAAAAACCATTAATGGTTGGTGTAATATTTAATGCCAGCACAAGAAAATTCAATAAGCAGATCGATCAAGTTCTAATAGAGGGCATGTATCAAGTGTTCGCGACATGCGTACACTTCGAGGATCTAACATCGACTCGGACAACTTGTAGCAAGAAATGAACGCGCCCGCCTCTATACAGAAAAGAACGCCAGTCAACAAACACAAGCAAAATTTGATGTCAAAAGCTGCAAACACTGCAGACCGTCAAATGGGTTTCTACTCAACTTGCACTCCTACTCTCGGAGAGCGCTCATCAGCAACTGAATGTAAGAAATGAGGAAAGGTATTGCAAGTTTCTAACAGTGAAGAGAAAACATGCCTCGCAACATTGCGATCGACTACTGTACTTTTGAGGTAGGATAGATACCGAAGATTGTATAGGGAAGCGAGACGAATATAAAGAGACCGAAATGCTTGAGTATGAAGACTTTGATAAGCTGGCCGTTAGAAGTAATACTCGACAATACTACGAAAACTAACTAAGATTTCAAGAGCAAAGCACATTTTTGGCCCAAATAGGTGGTTTAGTAACTGATGTCAAGAATACCTCCAGCCTGCTGAGTGCCAGTGAAACTGGAACACCAGTAGGTGGCGAACTCGATTCCCGAATCGATGACGATAGCGAAATGAAAGAGTCCCTATCCCTACCTGACTTACCCATGTCCTTCTGTTGGAAGAAAACTACAGCTTTCAAAGTAATCATTCCAATGCACGTTGGTAGAAGTGGAGGAAGTGGAACTCTTCCACTCTGTTGTAAGAATCAATTGGAAATCAACCTGGTTTCACATGGTACTACGCCAAATAGCAATTCGGCTAATTAATTGTTGATTCGGTGTTAATTGCGTAAGCTGCACATACGCCAATAAAGAAAGAAAAGATGTTCCTCGAGGTGTTCTAGCTTATCATAGACAAAAACTCAAGAAAAAACGAGCTACAAATATAGAAGCCTAGCTCTGGATAAGGAAATGCTGTCGCAGCCAGCCTCTGAAGCATCTCCTAAAAAGGATTTCCCATCCTTTCTGAATATCGTCCTATCATGTGAAGGCCTGTTCAGACTTCTACTACCACATAGCAATTTCTGCAAAGTGTATCGCTTCCATATTTAGGTAACAAACTATTACAACCACCAGTCAGAGCGTTATTAAAAACTTAAGTAGTCTGCGTATGTACGTGTAAAAGAACAAATCAATTAAAATTCTTGTGAAAATTTAAAAATTTAAATGCTTCAAATAAAATGTATTCTTTCCTGTTAACAATATTTCTCTAACTTTATAAATCCAATTCTCAATGTTATGTATGTTAGGTTATACTTCTACCTGTAGTCCACATACGAGAGTAAAACACACGTCTTTACACTAAGATTGGTTTATTCAGTCTAAGTAAAGATTAAAGGATGAAACAATGGAAGATGACACAATAATGAATGCAAGTGGGTCGCCATATTTTCTTACAATTCTCCCTCTCAACCCAATTGCACAAAATACAATATTTATGAAATTAACAATGTTACAATTAGCTCAAGAATATAATCTTCTTTAAACATTTAGTCATAATATCCGCTGCATTTAATTCTGAGCTTACCTGGATATAACTTTTTCAAATACTTCACGAACGTAATGAAATCTTAAATCTATATGCTATTACGCAAAACATATATGTTGATTCATTCAAAAAATCGTTGAATCCCATTTCTCCTAATAACGTTCGAAGAAAAACAACAACTTTCGCTCCTTGACATAAGGCTACATACTCGTCTCCATAGTACTAAGAGCAACGATGGACTGTTTTCTGGATTCCCAGGAAAGTGGGCCACCGGACATAAAAACGACGTAGCCCGTATAAGATTTTCAATCCGCTACATCAACCGCCCAGTCAGAATCAGTAAAGCAACTTAAATTAGTGTCCGATTCAGTATAGGTAATTTTTGCCGCTGCCGTGTGTTGCAAATATCGTAAAAGGTACTTAGCTGCTTTATTTGATTATTGAACTGAGATAGCTTAGACACAACGTGTGCGATGTCAGGTCTAGAAATTACGGCTAAATACATCAGACCTCCGATCAAACTTTGATACCGCTTCGCCTCGATATTATTACACTAACTTTCACATTTCTTCAGTAGAGCACCTTTCACCCACGGTGTTGTCGACGGTTTGCACGATTCCATACCCCACGACCTTAAGAGCTGTCTAACATAACTTTCTTGCATACCCAGATACGATGACACTGGCCCTCGATTTACAACCTCAACATATTCACTTAACTGATGGAATATTAGTTGCATCTGCATCGTATCGGAACATGCTAAAAGCATATCGTCCACATATAAACCAATGAAACACGTAGAACCACGCTCCCTCTTAATATATACACAACTATCCGCTTGGTATCGCCTGAAGCCCATAGTCGTAAGAATATCTCTGCCCGCCTGTTTAAGGCCATAAAGGGGCTTTTTTAATTTACACACTTTATCTGGATATTTCTCGTCCTCGAACATTGCAGGTTGGGCCACATAAATTTCTTCTGCCAAATCAACATTTAAATATGCTGCCTCTACATCGACATGATTAACTAACAGCCTGTATTTTGCTGCCAGTGCTAACAAAAGTCGAATAGTCGAATGCCGTACTACAGGAGCATATGTCTCATTATAATCAATCTTGGGTTTTTGTGAGCAACCTTGTGCTACCAACCGATCCTTAAATTTCTCAACTTCTCCAGACGGCTAACATTTCACTGTGAACACCCATCTACATCCAATGACGTTTTTGTGCTTTGGCCTATCAACTAATATCCAAGTACGTAGGCTGCTATATATATGTCTGGCCAAATAATGAAAACACGAATATTTATCAACGAAAATGGTTTTATTGTTTTTCAAAATAGTCTCCATCAAGATTTATACACTTTTGCATGCGCTTAAACCAATTTTCGAAGCACTTTTTCCACTCCGGTTGAGACACCTCCAAAACATGGTTTTAGAATGCTTCAACAGCATCTTCTGGCGACGAAAATCGTTGACCACGCATTATTTTCTTGATGTGTGGGAATAAAAAGAAGTCATTGGGTGCCAAGTCAGGGCTGTACGGCGGATGACCCATCAATTCGACGTTTTGGCCGGTCAAAAAGGCGCTGGTTTGAGCCGATGTGTGAGAGGTCGCATTGTCATGGTGCACAATGATTCGTCTTGTCTTGTTCGTTTTTCGAATTTTTCTGAAGACTTCAGGCAAACAAATGGTGGTGTACCACTCAGAATTGACCGTCCTACGATGCTCGAGCGGAACAGTCGCCACATGACCAGTTTTGCCGAAGAAACAGGCGACCATTTGCTTCGAATTGCTTCTTCCACGAACAACTTTCGTTGGACCGTGTGGGTCGGTCAATTGCAGTTTTGTTTCGGGCTCATACGTATAGATCCATGATTCGTCACCTGTGACGATCTTATAAATGTTTTTTGAAGCACTGCGATCGTATTTTTCAGCATTTCTTTACACCAATCCACACGAGCCTTTTTTTGAGCGATTGTCAAATTGTGCGGGATCCAACGAGAACAAACCTTTTTTACGGCCAGGTGTTCATGCAATATCGAATGTATGCTGGTGGGAGAAATGCATAGACATGCCTCTATCTGAAGGTATGTTACATGACGGTCTTGCATTATCAGTTCACGTACGGCATCGATGTTTTCTGGCACAATGGCTGTTTTTGGACGACCTTCCCGGAATTCGTCTTTGAGCGAGCGTCGGCCACGATTGAATTCGTTGTACCAGTTTTTCACAGTGCTATAGGATGGTGCTTCATAGCAATACAAATTTTAGTTCATCGATGCACTCTTGTCGTGATAATCTACGTCGAAAGTTGTGAAAAATGATCGCACGAAAATGTTCACGAGTTAATTCCATTTTTTGGCCGAGATGTATTTTGTAATTCCCTGTAAATAAAACAATTCACGATTAAATGACAAAACGTTCTGAGAGATGTTATGCTAAAAAATGTCAAACTTTCCAATGGAAATGTCATATTGCACCTGGCAACACTTAGTGTTGCCTAGGCCAGACCTATATATAGCAGCCTACCTACTGTTTTTCGTAAATGAATCGAATTCTCATTTCATCGCAGCTTTCCAGTATACGCGCTCTTTCGAAGATAACGCGTCATTTACCGTTTGTGGATTCTCACCAATAAACTTTAACTCTTCTACATCTTTATATTGTTTTTACGGACGACCAACACCACCATCACATAATAATTTCGGCCTACATCGTCCTCTTTTTCGAGCAACTACCGGATCGCCATCTTCATCTAGCGAATACACGTCATCGTTGTCGATTACCGATACTAATTTTATCTTTCGAACTTGACAAATTTTGTTCATAATAAAAATGTTCTTCTTTACGATTATTTTCCTCTTTAAAAATTTCAAAAGAGTTTTCAAAAAATATGCAATCACGCGCAATAACAATACTTCGCTTATTTGAGTCATAAAGTCTGTACCCTTTTAAATTTTCGGCATAACCAACGAATTTTAATTTTACACCTTTTTCATCAAATTTCATCATGACCCAAAATTTTTAAATGTGAAACTGAAGGTATTTTACCGTACCACACCTGATAAGGTGTCATGTCCTTCAATACTTTTACCACTGTCCTATTTCTGAGTTACACAGCAGTATTAATTGCTTCACCCCACATATACTGATTTAAACAGGAGCTATTCAGCAAACAACGCGCGATTTCAGTAAATGTTTTGTTTACCCTCTCAGCTACGCCGTTTTGCTAAGGAGTATAACCGACTGAAGTTTGATGCACAATTCCTTTTTCGTTACAAAAATTTTTAAATGCCATATTGGTAAACTCTTTACCATTATCACTTCTCACTTTCTTTATTTTGCGGCCTATCTGTGTCTCCGCTGTCACAGCAAAATGTTTAAATGCATTAAAAGCGTCCGATTTATTTTTTAGGAAATATGCCGTAACATATCGCGAAAAATCGTCCACGAACGTTATGAAATAAAACGCACCAGTCCAATACATTTTTGGAAAAAACTTTCCCATATACACTAAACGGCAAACAGTGGATTTTACACATTGCACATGTCATACACTGAAAGTTTTGCATATCAGTTACATTTAATCCCCGCACTAATTTTTTGTTATACAACGTACGAATATCATTCATATTAACGTGGCCGAATCTTTTATGCCATTTTACCGATTGTTTCATTTCCACAATTGCGTTTACCTTTTGCGCGGTTTTCTTTAAAGTAATTTTAGCAACAAATACACCGCCGACTAATTTCGCGCTCAGCAAGTTTTCACCTCTTCCAGTCTTCATTACAGCGTTATTCTTTGAGAATTTTACCGTATGCCCATATTTTAAGGCTTTGCCAATTCAAAAAAAAATTAGAGGTTTATTCTGGAACATACCATACGTTATGTAACTTAATGTTTGTAAATTCAGTTTTTAAGCTCACTGACCCTATGCCTTCTTCATATATTATTTTACCAGACGCAAGTATTATTTCTTGCTTTTGCGGCTTACGCTCATTAACACTAGATTTACCAGACCAGTCATTTTGACTGGTCGTGCAATTTCAATTCAAAATTCCTATTACATATAACATTTGCTTTCCGAAATGATGTTATGACTTTTGTAGCTAAAAGTAGAGAATGCATTTTCTGAACTTAATGTTACTTTATATATATTAGTAACAAATATATTTTTTGTTATTGACATTTATACCAAAACCAGTCAAAATGACTGGTGCATGTTTCTACGAAGAAATGTATGATTTCGGGAGAATCATGAGACCGATGCAGTACAATGTATAGCGCCCATGCGTTATTTGTTCGTTCCGTTATCGGCATTGAGCCGATTACGGCAGGTTTACGAGATTTCTTACTTCATAAATGCACGAGGCACGAACAGTCTCGTTTCCAGCTTCGTTCAACACACGAAATAAAATCTTAGTCCAAGCGATCTCCAAGCCCCTAAAAATGTCAAAACGAATAAAAGTTTCTACATATTTAGAAAATGCAACCAGCATACCTCTGGAATGTTCAGATATAGACAGTGAATTTTTAGACAGACAAATTGATCCACAAAGCAGTGATGATAACAGTGCTATTGTCGAGAGTAGTGATGAGGAAATTTCTGATGAAAACAATATAAATCAGTCAAGTGACGGTGACTGCGAAAATATTCCAAACAAGCGAAGGAGACGATACATGAGATTCCCTTCCAGTTCTGAAGACGAAGGTGGAAGCACCGTACCAAATCAGCAAACTGAAATTGCTTCAGACGGAACTATTTGGACGAGAATTGAAGAAGGAGGTGTTGCCGGTAGACTACCAGTTCATAGTGCTTTCAAAGATGTACACGGGCCAACAGCACATGCTAAAAGAAACATTATGAACGGGAGTCTAAGTAGTGCGTTCCTATTACTGACTGACAACCATATTTTGGAACATATACGAATTTGTACAGAGTTAGAAGGCTCTCGAGTTTTGGGGAAAAAATGGACAATTACGCAAGGAAAATTGAAGGCATTTCTTGCAATACTGTACGCACGTGGGGCGTACGAAGTAAATACTTTGAGGCTTCAATATTTGTGGAACAACAAGTGGAAAGTGTACACACAGCAAAATCTACATATGTAGAAATTGTGAGCAACAAACTGTAAACAATTAAATGTTTTATTATTTCACAATATCTATAAATCCATTTATCCATTACAAATAATATTGTTCAACTTTTTTTGTCATTTTTCGAGTGAATAAAGACTGGAAACCACAATAACCATTTTTTCTTATACACCAGTCATTTTGACTGGTTTTGGTAGAAATAGGTATATCTAAATAGCTGGTAAATCTAGTGTTAAAAACTTTATGTCCGTACACATGTGTGAGCTAGCACCACTGTCCAATAACCACGTGTCTGATTCTGAGACCTAGTCTCAAACAAACAAAGCATTTGTCACTAGAACTTTCTTTATCAACTACACTTCTGCACTGTGAACGCATATGTCCTTTTTGCCACATTTAAATCAAACTATGTTCGACCGCGTGTGTTCATATCTTTTACCACCGCACTTTCTGGACTTAGTCGAAAACACCTTTTCGTCATTAACCGCACCTTTGTCATTTTGATGATTTTCCGTTTCTAAAATCTTGGATACCAACACATCAATTTTCGGTAAATTGTCCCGGCTTTCAATAGTCACTACAAAGCTCTCCATTTCATCAGGGAGGCTTCATAGTAGAATAATAGATGCAAAATCATCCGGTACGATAACACCGACTTCTATAAGCTCATCTACTATTGAGCAAAACTCGTTAACACGTGTCGTGAACTTGCCCTGCATGCTAACCTTGAAATGTATTAGCCTCTTAAATAACGAAAATTTACGCCCGGCACTGTCTTAACGATAAATCGAATTTAGGAACCGCTAAGCTTCCTTTGAAGTTACACAAGCTTTAATATGAATTAGCTGGCTCGGCTTCACGCACAAGCGCCTTTTGGTCGTTTCTGAACCAAACACTTTTAGCCACTTCCTCGCTTGGGCAATCACTAATAACCACATCCCACAAGTCCAATGTTATTAACAGGCTTTTTACCTGAACCGACCACGTAGCGTAATTGTCCGCTGAAAGTTTTTCAATGTTCGCTATCGCGCTCATTTTGACAAAACTTAACTATAATTTACCGGAACCGAAAAGGCCTATAAGCATTGTTAGGTTATACTTCTACCTGTAGTCCTCATCGAGAGTAAAACTCACGTCTTTACACTAAAATTGGTTTATTCAGACTAAGTAAAGATTAAAGGATGATACAATGGAAGATGACACAATAATGAATGTAAGTGGGTTTCCATATTTTCTTACATGTAAATTTAATTCAATTTCACCAGCAGCGAGCAAAAAATCGTAAATTTAACTTTCAGTAAATAAATTATGCAAATATGTATATAATGCATGAAAGTATTAGTGTTTTTTATGTAGAACTATTTAATTGTATTGTTCTTTCATAATAAATGCTCAAAGTGTAGTAAATGAATTGCTTTTAAAATATTTATACATAAATTCTTTGACCATTTAAACCCCCTCCTCCCCCACGCCACCCTCACTAAGTGCACCCCAAACCATAATATTTCATTAAACATTCCTTTGCTCGTTTACACGCACTTTTCAATCAAAAATTTAACAGCCATTCATCAGTGCGGCCGCAAAATGCCTCTCCTACATACATATGTATGTACGAATATAATGTTGCACTGTGAAATTACTGTAGCACAACAAATCTCAATTTGTGCGAATTACTTCCAACCAAAATGTTGTTAATTCGGAATGATTAAATGAATGAATGAGTAAAGTGAAACGATCCGCAAAAACCAAAGTATCGGGTTGGCCGTTGGTCGTTGGCTAATGGCCAAATGCAATGATCGAAACAGGCCAAAAATTAAGTGGATACATGGTGTGGCGATGCGATATACATATATATACATATTCATACGTAAAATGTAAAATAGAAAAATTTTAAAGTTTTATTTTAATTATATTTTTTTTCATATGTTATGCCGTTACAAAGAAATTAAAGAGTAAATATGCATGTACGAACTTCAAACTCACAACTGCTGTTGTCTTGTTAAGGACGGATATTCTAATTAATAGCTGAATGGAATTTATTTAAGCGTGTAACACCTTATACTCTATATCCCTCCCATACTTTTATTGTGTAAGTATACTCATGTATGCTTGCTTATATGCATGAGTACAATTCCCCACTACAGTGAAGTAATAAATTTAAAATATCTAATAGATGCTAAGACCAGTGTTCTTGGTAAGACGCTCGAAAGCTTCCATATTTGCTTGGCTAGATGCTTAAAAGCATCAGGAGGAAAGTTGCCAATTCCTTAAAGCCACGACCTCTAATCTTTTCCTATTGGGGTTACCCCTCGAACTCCTTTAACAGCCATCAAGCTCAATGAATAAGTTCAAGTGTATCATTTAACATCTTTTCCTTATCCTAAGCATCTTCCTCCTTCCCACGTTTTATGAAGTTTTCATTTTTTATTGTTGTTTTAACCGTTTTTAGCTACTGAATAAATAATTCATACATATACCTACAAGAAAAAGTCTAACGGTGTGATATCACACGATATTAGTGGCCAATCTACCGGCTCAAAACGTGAAACTAGGTATCTGCTGACGGAAGTGTTCTTTAAATAAATCCATTGATAGATGCGATGTGTGAGAAACCAACTACGTCTTGTTGAAACCAAATGTCTTCCAGATCACGAGCTTCAAATTCAAGCATCAAATAGTCGGTTATCATGGGGCGACAACGGTCGTCATTGACGGTTACGTTCTCACAAGCATCATTTTTGAAGAAATATGGGCCGATGACTCCACCGCCCCACAAACCACACCAAACCGTGGTTTTTTCTAGATGAATTGGCAATTCTTGAATCATTCACTGAATTGAATTCAGGTTGCTCTTTGTCTCAAATGCGGCTATTTTGCTTGTTTACATACCCGCGGCCACGGTAGCCGAGTTGTTGGTATTGCCTACAGCCATTCGGAAGGCCAGGATCCAAATCCTGGTACGAGCAATATCACATAGTTATAGAAAATTAATCAAACAAAAAAATTAAGTTAAATTTTCCAATTGCCTTCGCCACTCCGAGTATGTATTTCTGACATGAAATAAAAGCCCCTCATAAAAAATCATCAGCCGTTCTGAGGATGCTTGGTATTTATAAACTGTAGATCCCTCCATTTGTTGGAAAAACATGAAGACGTAAAACCACAAATTGGAGAAGAAAAATCGCTTCAGCGGTTACAAAGCGCCAATTATATAGATATATACATATATGTATGACATCTGAGCTGGTGAAACATAGCGAATAGGTCATCAATCAATTGTTACATTTAGTTGCCAAAAAAGTTTTTACAAATATTTCTGAAAGCATTGAAGGCATTAGTGCAATTTTATTAATTTTTTCTTCAATATCCTTTCAACCAGGCCTTGTGCGCATAACAGGCCCAATAAAAATTCCTGCTCCGAATCCTTCGATTTTGTACCAGCCAGTTTTGGAAAAAGAGCAGATAAGTATTGTGACAAAAATGGCCAAGTTTTGTCTAAAGCTCTTACAAATTGTTTAATAAATGCTCATTTTGTGTTGAAAGGAGGGAAGAGTACTTTTGAGAATTCTCCAACGCTGGAACTTTCGGACTGTAGTCGTGGCCAGTTTTTTTTTTTTTTTTGTAATATTCAGATTCTGCTCGATTGTCCCATATGCAAATAAAGCAAAATTTTTTTGTGTAACTTCTTTGCAAACTCTTAAAGAACTCAACCACAAAAAAATATTGTGTATGTATTCAAAACCTACTTAATGAGTGCTTTAAATAATTAAATAAATTCCCTCTCCTTTTCCCCATGCAGTTTTATAGCAGCTGATGGACAAATCTGTAGCTGTTTAGTGTAAGAGGCAAGTGTAACCGCGACCTTGCACGAACGGTCTCGGGTTCAGAGCAATCCGGACTGTCACTGGTTTTCGGTTACTGGTCTGTTAGATTTTTTGATTATCCCTCAGACGCGCCTCTCGGTCGGTTGGGCGGGAGGTGGGTAACGCTGGGTTCGTCATTAAAAAAAAAAACTAAAATTAAAGACAAAATTGATATTATCGACGGATATTTATTACCGTTATACAAAGAACATGTTTAAGACTTGCTGCAGAACTGTTCATGAACACCTTTCATTAGGTATATGCTGAATCCTGATTTCTTGAAATCCATCGATATCGAGGCAAAAACACAATTTGTTGCTGACAGAAAACTAATGCGAAAGGCTTCATGTCATTTACTGGAAGATGCAATTTTACAAGGGATCAAGGACATTTCATCGCTTTAGCCTTGAGGCTAAGAGTTCTGCGTTAAGTCGTAAGCTTTAAGTTTTGTATTAAATTATTTAATTCTTCTTCAATAGGAAAATTAGGCTCTCCGTTTGTCTTCAAACACTTTTCTGGCGAATAATAGAATTTCTTTTTCGTTTTGTTCAGAAGTACTGGTATGTAATGGCAAATAGGTACTCGAGAAGATAGCATATCAGAATAATTGATACTTAAACAATATTTGAGTTTTTTTTTATAATGGGACGGGTCTATCTATGGTTTTGCAGTCCTCAATAAATGCGTGGAACACCAAAATTCATCTTGCGTTTCGCACTACGATTCCAGGCCTATAAAGTTGTTTGACAAGACTCACAAATAACATGAGGCAACCAGTTTTTATCTTGATATTATATATTATGTCTTCAAACCAAAATACTTTTTATATGTAAAATGTTATCCAAAAACTGTGAAATACATATACGAAAACACGGATTGTTGAGATATTTGAAATTGCGAAAAACCAACATGTCTATGAAGTGGTCGCGGCCGCGATAGCCAATTGGTTAGCGTTGTGTACTGACATTCGGAAGGCTCGGGTTCATATCCCAGTGCCAGCAACATCCAAAAGTTATGGAAAATTAATTTAAATAAAAAATTAAGTAATTGCGGTCGCCCCTCGGCAGGGAATGTCCACACCTCCGAGAGTATTTCGGACATGAAATAAAGCTCCTCATAAAAAACCATCAGCCGTTCGGAGGCGGCTTAGTATAAACTATAAACTAGGTCCCTCAATTTGTTGGGAAAACATCAAGACGCAAAACCACAAATTGGGGGAGGAGCTCGGCCGAAAATCGCTTTAGCGGTTACAAAGCGCCAATTATATATATATATTCCTTCAATCTGGACCTGCAGTTTATTCTAAGCCGCCTCCGAGCTGTTGATGGATTTTTATGAGGAGCCTTTATTTCATGTAAAATATATACTCGGAGGGGTTGACAGTATAATATCGCGGCCGCCAGAGGTTGACAGTACGTGCCGATAATTTTAGATCTTAATCGAACCAGAGCTCGAATACTGGCCTTCCAAATGTACGCATTACTATCCACTCGGCTATCGCCGCCGAACTCAAATATGAACTTATTCCAAATAAAAATATGGAAATTTTTGATTTTTTCAGTGAATTTTGTTTCTTTAACACTTTTTATCAAAATCCGTATCATATAATATTATCTATCGATTTCAAGTTCATTAAAAAAGAATTTATAACGGCTTGTGACGCGTGCAATTTTTTAAAGCTAAAATAAATATTTTCCGAAAGTTTTTTCATATGAAAGTTCCTTTGATGATTCGGAAAAAATATAATATTTGACGAGCATAGAGAAAGTAAATAATCAGTTAAAAAGCTTATCATATAGGTACATACGTACGCTATGTAAATATATATAGTAACATTTATCCATGTACATATATTTAATATATACATATGTTCTGCTGTTTCTCTGTATTTTATAAATGTAAAACGTGACTTTTAATTCGTCACGTCAGAAAGTGTATTTATGAAATTGCTAAAACTTAAATGTAAATATACATATTTACAGGCGAGTATATGGACACTGCCACTTTAGCAGCAAAAATATAATGTTGAACTATAAAAAATTGTACTTCAGTTCGTACAATCGCTAATAAAAAAAAATGTTCATATGTGTGTGTTCATGGGTGTATGCATTAATTCGTGCGTTTTTTTTTCGAAAATTAAGACTTTATTATTATACATTTAATGTTCAAAGTATTGCCCATCGGAAGCTACGATGTTTGCCCATCTTTTTGGCAGTTTGTGGACCCCATCCCAAAAGAACTTCTCCGCCTTGGAGGTCAAGAAAGAATCGAGCCACTTTCTGTTACCCTCTTCTGAAGTAAAGCGTACTCCGGTGAGGGCATTCTGCATTAATCTAAACAAGTGGTAATCGGAAGGTGCTATGTCTGGGTTATAAGGCGGGTGAGGTAGAACTTCCCACCCACAGTTTTCCAAATAGTTTTTAACTGGCCTTGCAACATGTGGCCGAGCGTTGTCATGATGAAAAATTGTTGATTCGTGTCTGGTCGTATATTCCGGTCGTTTTTCCGAGATGGCCTTTTCAAGCGAATCAATTGTTTTCGGTAAAGGTTCCCATTGATCGTCTGACCCGTTTTCAATAGCTCATAATGGAGCACACCCTTGTGGTCCCATCAAATACATAGGATAACCTTGGCACCATGGATATTCGGCTTTGCCGTGGATGCCGATGGTTGGCCGGGCTTCACATACGATCTCTTGTGCTTTGTGTTATCATAATGAATCCATTTTTCATCGCCAGTGACAATTCGATGCAAAAATTATTTCTTTTGGTGGAGTTGAAGCAACATTTCCGACATTCAGAATCGACGTTCGACGTCTCTTAGCTTTAATTCATAAGGCACCCAATTTCCAAGCTTCTGAATGAATCCTAATGATTTTAATCGTCTGGAAACGGTTGCTTGATCAACCCCTAATACTTTGGCAAGTTCCTCTTGCGTCTGGCATGCATCTGCGTCGAGCAATGCCTCCAATTCTTCGTCTTGAAATTTTTTTGACTGTCCGGGTCGTTCTCCGTCGTCTAAGTAGAAATTGAGAATTTTAAACCGTGCAAACCACTTTTGGCACGTTCGTTCGGCTAAAGCATGGTAACCATAAACGTCCAGTAAATTACGATGGCTTTCGGTAGCACATTTCTTCATGTTAAAGTAATGAAGAAGAACTCCCCGCAAAAACACTTTATCTGGTACAAATTTCGACATTTTCAAATGAATGAAACAAATTGTTGTTTACGCTAAAACAAATGACATGAAATGACAGTACCTTTGAAATGAATATAGCCACAGATGAGCACGACGCGAAATAATACTAGTAGAGAACTCTCTTAGAAAACCGCACGAATTAATGCCTTCATCCAAGTAAATATTAATATTACCTGGTATTTGTATTTGAAAAAGAGGATAACATTTACAAGGAATGAAACATAAATTAGTAGAATTTCAAAGAATAAATAGATTTGCTACCGGCGTTAAAATAGGACGAATCCGCTTACCACCTCAACTCTCAAGACAGCCGGTTCTACGCACAGAAGTTGACCCAGATTTTATCCGGCCAATGGCTGCCAGGGGGATGGGGCCATGTGCAGAAGTTCACTCAAGTGAGGAAAGTTTTTGACTGCCATTCCGTTGTGCGTAAAACCAACACATGAAAAAACAACCCAATGAAAAACCATTTTAAGCCACGGATGAGACCCCCGCAAATGTTTTAAGGATTACGATTTTAGGGCATGCACCTGGAATGTCCGGCCCTTAATTGGGAAGGTGCCGCTGCCCAGCTGGTTGATGTCCTCATAAAGTTAAAGGCTGATATCACTGCCGTCCAAGAAATGCGATGGACAGGACAAGGACGGAAGAAGGTGGGTCCTTGTGAAATTTACTACATCGGCCATGTAAAGGAGCGAAAATTTGGTGTCGGATTCATGGTGGGAGAGAGACTCCGTCGCCGAGAATTGGCATTCACTCCGGTGGATGAACGTCTAGCCACAATTCGCATCAAGACAAAATTTTTCAACACCACTCTAATTTGCGCCCATGCCCCGACGGAAAAGAAGGATGACTTCACCAAAGATGACTTTTACGAGCACCCCGAACACACTTATGAGCGCTGCCCCCGCCACGACGTCAAAATTGTGCTTGGCGACTTCAACGCTAGGGTGGCCAAAGAAGGTACCTTTGGTACGACTGTCGGAAAATTCAGCCGCCACGACGAAATATCTCCAAATAGGGTGAGGCTAATCGACTTCGCCGGGGCCCGAAATATGATTGTCTGCAGCACTAGATTCCAGCACAAAAAAAATCACCAAGCTACTAGGCTGTCCAGATCGGAAAACTTCCAACCAGATCGATCATGTTGTGATAGACGGAAGACATGTATCCAGTGTTTTAGATGTGCGTACGTTCCGTGGTCCCAACATTGACTCGAATCACTATCTTGTCGCAGCGAGGATGCGCACGCGCCTCTATGTATCGAAAAGCGCCCGTCAACAAAAACAAGGAAGGTTAGACGTTGAAAAGCTGCAATCACAGCAGACTGCCGAGCGGCTTTATACTCTACTTGCATACCTGCTCTCTGAGAGCACTCATCAGCAACCCGGTATAAGGGAACTGTTGGACAGCATTGCAAACTCCCTACGTACAGCTGCAAACGAAACCATTGGATTTCGGAAAGGTCGCAAAAACAGCTGGTACGATAAGGACTGCCGTGTCGCAGTGGAGAGAAAACAGACTGCCTACCTCGCAACATTGCGATCGACCACAACACATGCGGGATGGGATATGTACTGGGAACTGAAGAGGGAAGCAAGACGCGTCTGCAGACAAAAAAAGAAAAAGCCCCAGATGCGTGAGTACGAGGAGCTTGAGAAGCTGATCGACAAGGGTAACGCTCGAAAATTCTATGAAAAGATACGGCGACTTACAGAAGGTTTCAAGACCGGAGCAAACTCTTGTAGAACTCAGGGAGGTGCTAGTAAGGGATGCCCAGAGTATACTCGATTTATGGAGGGAGTACTTCTCCAGCCTGCTGATTTTTTTTTTATACACAATTCATTTATTTAATGGATCTGCTTTACTATAAGCCTAACAGTAAGTATACAAATCTTAAGAACTAAATTACAAACATGATAGCTTGAGTTATGTAACTCTGAGCCCTTTTCAAACTACGGCGCTCTCCTTAGAAGACGGGAACATCTCTTCGCTGCAGGCGGGAATTTCTTGTTGGGTTGCATAAAGCATTAGCTAGCAGGTTTGGATGATTTCTCAGCTTTGTGAAGTACTTCGTCCTGCTTCTTTCAATTTCAGGCTTAACCAGTAAAATACCAAGGTCTTTATGAATATTTACGTTACGAAAGTACCATGGTGCGCCCGTTAGTGCTCTTAAAATTTTGGACTGGAACCTCTGTATTTCATCAATGTTAGTTGCACAGGTCGTACCCCACAGTTGAATACCATACATCCAAATTGGTTTTAACACTGCGTTGTAAATAAGGACTTTGTAGTCTAGTTTAGGACCGCAGTATTTATTTAAAAGCCATTTTAAACTAGCTGCTTTTAATTTCATGTGTAGTATTTTTGCCTCTATGTGTCTCTTCCAAGTGAGACGTCTAACTAAGTGTATACCGAGATATGTAACATCATTTACTTGGGGAATGTTTATACCATTTAAACGAATTGCAGGACATGATTGCGGTCTTAAAGTAAATGTAACGTGTTTACACTTTTGTTCATTAACTTTAATTCTCCAATTTTCTAGCCATTCATGGATGAGGAGTAAATGATCACTAACCGGTTTTGCTGCTCTTTTAGGGCATTTATACCGGCATAAAACAGCTATGTCATTCGCAAAGGTAGATGTCTGCACTTTTCGATTTAATCGGATGTCTGCAGTGTATATAATACATAAATTAGGCCCAAAGACGCTACCCAGCTGAACACCAGCTTTCACCGGATACCCCTCACTGATAAATTCAGATTGTTTAATAGTAAATTGTCTGTTAGTCAAATATGACTTAATTATCATATAAAATTGAACAGGCAGAGCTTTATGAATTTTGTACAGTAAACCTTTATGCCAGACTTTGTTGAACGCTTGTGCCACGTCAATAAAGATTGCACAGCAATACTTCTTGAACTCGAATGCCTTCCTGATTTCATTAGTTATTCGGTTAACTTTTCACGAAAGCCGAATTGGTGATCTGGTATCACATTGTTACGGTGGAGAAAAGGAGATATTTTTGATAGCGGAATTTTTTCAAATAATTTGGAAAGACTGGGTAGTATGCTTATTGGTCTGTAAGAAGACGCCTGTTTTTGATCTGTACCTGGTTTGGCTATCATTAATATCTGCGACTTTTTCCACATGTTTGGAAAGGAATTTAGTTTCAGAATGGCAATAAAGAGTTCAGAGAGCAATGCTTGTGCAACTCTTGCTAGCTCTATTAGCATTTTTGGTGCAATAAGGTCGTGGCCTGGAGATTTCTTTGGATTCAGTTTCTGTATCGCGTTTACCACTTCTAGGCTTGATATTTTAATTGCCACCTGATTTGCCTGGCCGTTTACAACAAATTCCGGCAAAATAAAATTATTAGTTGCGTTATTTGGCTGGAATACATTACTTAAATGCTTTGCAAAACAGTTTGCCTTTTCTTCGTTACTACGTGTCCAGTTACCATTTGGGTCCCTGATTGACATATTCTCTTCCAGAGTGAGTATTTTTTGGCAGAATTTGGTACCAGTTTTTCTATGTATGCCTTGGCATTGTGATCTTCTGCTTGTTTCAGTGCACTTTTTAGCTTCCTCTCTGCTGCTTTCAACCGTAACTTTGCGGCTGGAGAGCGATATTCTTGCCATTCTCTACGCAAACGGCGCTTATTCTTTACTAATTTTTCTATGTCTGTATTTGTTAGGATTTTTGGGCATGTAATAGGCTTTTTACTTTTTGGAGTTGCTATGGTTGCCGCAGAAACAAGAACATTGTTGAGCTCATTAATGTAGTCATCAATATCGTTTTCACAATTCAATATTGGGTTGATGTTAATATGACTACTAGCATATTTTTTGTATTTTAGCCAGTTTGTTTCTCTGTTTGTTAGTCTTGATTCTTGTGCAGCTATCTTCGGGCGCTCGTAAAATTTTATTAGAACTGGAGAGTGGTCTGAAGACAATTCAGCAACTGTCACCGCTGATACAAGTTGCCTGTCGATTTTTCTTGAGACAGCAAAATCTATTAAGACAGGTATTTTCTTCCGATCGGTAGGCCAGTATGTTGGTGGACCTGAGGAAAGACAATCAATTCTTACGCTTGTTTATAATGGTATTGTATAGCTGACGGTCTTTGCGGCTTATTAGACGGGGTCACCAGTAAACATGCTTTGCATTGTAGTCTCCTCCTGCTATAAATCTATCACCAAGATTATCAAAAAATTCCTTGAATTGATTTTCTGTGATCTTAAATTTCGGAGGGCAATAAATGGCTGAGAGATTTAGCTCTTTGCCATAATTATTCAAAGTTATGGTGGTAGCTTGTAGATAATTGGTGGCGTAAGGCTGTAAGACGCAGTATTTAAGGCGGTTTTTTAGAAGTATTCCAGTAGCGCCGTGCGCTTTGCCATGGTTAGTGGAGTAGAATATGAACCCAGGTATATAAAAGTTATATTTATCCGTCAAATGCGTTTCAGACAATAGCATTACGTCTATAGCATACTCTGTTAAAAATCGTGCCAATTCTAAGTTATGTTGGTTCACACCGCTTGCATTCCAAAAACAAATGTTTAGCACGCTCATTTTGTTTGCATGAAGAATTGTAGCATGTTATTCTGGGCTTTAATCAAGTCTTGGATCGTCATTTGCATAGTTGACATGAACTGTGTCATGCACTGCGTAAGGTTTAAAATCATCGATTCAAGACCTCCATTAGATTGGTTCTGTGGAATACTATCTGAATCATTCTTCAGTACATTCGCATAAGATAATTTATTTGGATTCAAATTTTGCACGTTTGGAACAGTTTTATCCGTATCTTTTTCAACAAATTGGATTTGAGATCTATTTACCATTTGACTTCGGTGAGTCTATATATTGTTTGCCAGCCTAACTTTTAGCTCTTTATATACAGGGTAGCCCCTATAATTAGCAGTGTGATTACCTCCACAATTACTACATTTTTTCAAGGTGGCATCATCTTTCTTTGACGTGCATTCAAATTGAATAAAATTTATTTTTCTTAATTGCGGTGGCCTCGTCAAGAGAGGTTTCTTACACTTAGATGAAAGGCTCACCTGAAATATACACATAGATGCCAAAATATTACACATGAAAATTAAAGCAGCTAGATTAGACTGGCTCTTGCTCAAACACATTTTCTTAAAACTAGATTCTGCCTTATATGGAGAAAATGCAGAGGTTCCAGCCCAAAATTTTAAAGGTGATATCTAGTCCGCCGTGGTACTGTTGTGAAGGTACATAACATGCATAAAGACCTCGGTATCCTGGTGATTAGCCGAAAATTCAAAGGAGCAGAACGTATTACCTACCTCAAACAGAACAAAGTTTGTGAATTTCGCGAGGCGGTCATTTGAAAGATGTAATGTTTTACATATAATGCCAAGGTTCAAACTTTATCACAAAAAAAGAATTTCATAAAAAAAAATTATTTACGTTTATTTTCGGAACCACGAAATTAATAATCCTGTAATAATTATTGAATGTAGTCAAATATAAATTACGTTTTTAAGAAACTTTTGTTACCACAAAAAATGGATTTGCTTGTTTAATTTTTTAACTTTATGCGACACTGTTATTAATTTAAATAGCTTTTCTATATACAGCATTTTCAAATTATCAAAATATCATTAAAATCAATCAAATATTCTAATTTTGTCCACATCTGTGAGGCATTATGTGCTATAGTCAAAATCGGACTAGTGTTGTTGCATTTAATATTGGCGTTCCTTTCCAGACATAGTACAACCTTAACAAACAACAAAGAAATATTCGGATTATATCCCGACAAAGTTGCCACATTTCTGTCGTGCAAACGAACAATTGTGTGGTTCAGCTTGCATTTGTTATTGTTTCCTTCATTCGATCTCCACATACTTATGTATGTTCATATTTCTATACACATACATACATACATATCTACATATAACCAAAGCCACACTCTAACAAATCGCACGCCGTAGTTTTTAAACACAACACCCTATGCTCATACGTACATACCTGAATATAAATGCAGAAGGAAGCAAGTTGAGGGGAGAATAGGGCAATGTAATGCAATTCGCGTACATTGGCCTGCATTTGCCAGCAGCAGTTGTTGGCTGACATTGTTCAAGTCATAGTATTTGATGTTTCTGGTATAAAACCGACTTTTGCACATTTTGTAAGCTTATACAAAAACAACTAGTGAAAATGGCAACAATACTCGTACATTCCATGCACTTACTGACATGTATGTATATATGTGTACATACATATGTACATGAGTATGTATACGCGAAAGAATATATGCGTATATGCAAACAGTACGTGATTTTATGTTTCAAATTGTCAGTATACACGTATGTAAATTACAGTATATTACATACATACATAATGTACACATTTGTGTTCAAAATTGCAAGTACTAACAACATCACAAACAGCTTTAAGTTTCCAAAACCTTGCCATAACAATTTGCTGCATATTCTGCAGAGGAACAAAAATATTTTCTAAGTGAAACAATTTCAAATTCATTCATTCATACTGTAGTTAGTTCAGAAGTTCCCAATATTGAGAAACTGTCGTAAGACCAATCATAGACACTAAAGTGGATCTTACACGAACAACCAACGGTACTTGCACAAATTAACCTATTCCGTGGAGAAAGAAATTTTTTCAAATGTGGTTTGCGACATCAAAGGTCGACGAAACCAAAGAATCCCACGCTCAACCTAAGGAAGCAGAAATGAAATCGCAACAAATTGACGATTCAAAACCGCGGCATATTAGTGTAGAAACTGGAAATTTGATTTCGCATCTGAGTGCAGTTTATCTCATCCATGTTGAATTCAGTTCCAACTGTAATGAGGGAGGTTTGGTTACCACTACTCCTTATGCGTGCTTAAGTCCTTGAATCTGTCGCTGTCGTAGCCATGGTAAAACCAATGTTGTTGTAGTTACAGTAGCTGCAAAGCTATTCCTCAAATTTGCTTTTGGACAGTCCTTGGCCTTGGTCAATTCTCTTATATGCTGTAGTAGTATGGTGACCGCAATCGAAGAGAAAACAAACGTGAACTTTATTTTTCACTCTAAATGAACCATGGCATCCTGTATACAGAATTTTCAGCATTTCGGATAGTATCGCTAGCAGCTTTTTGCTTAAGTAAGTTATATACGTGTAAGCTCTGGTCTTGATCCCGACAAACTCTAAAATAGTACTGAATTGTTGCAGGTCTCTGAACAGACTGAGTAAAGCAAAATATTACTCTTTGAATACCTTTATTACAGGAATTTGAAAGCTACGATAAATCAGACTATTTCATGTAAAGAACGGCATGCAGAAAGGCTGTTTTCTGAAGATAATATGCAAAATCGATATGAAGGAGAAAATGTTCACCTGTTTTTCGATTGCCTTGATCCAAGCAGAAAAAACTTTGGCATTTTTGAGTCATATTTGTGGATATCTTTTGCCATGTGACAGAAGATATAATAAGAAAAAAGGAGCCCCGGGGGATCTGAAAAAAGTTTTTGTCTTATCACAATGGATTCATGCTCGCATATCGGCAACTGCTTCTACCTCCCTATCTAGCTGAGCTTTGTACTAGGTTACCTAGCCGTTCCAACAACAACAAATACCTGAAAAAAGTGTACTTATGACATGAAATAAAGACTCCTCATAATAAAACCATCAGCCGTTCGGAGGCGGCTTAGTTCAAACTGTAGGTCCATATATTGAAAGAACATCAAGACGCATACCACAAATTAGAGGAGGAATGTTTCAGAAAATTAATTTAAATGAAAAATTAAGCTAAATTTTCTAATTGCGGTCGCCCCTCGGCAGGGAATATCAACCCTTTCGAGTGTATTTCTGACATGAAAAAAAGGCTCTTCAGAAGAAAAGCATCAGCCGTTCGTAGGCGGCTTATTATAAACTTTAGGTCCTTCATTTGTAGAAAAAACATCAAGACGCTAAACCACAAATTGGAGGAGCAGCTCGACCGAAAATCGCTTCAGCGGTTACAAGGGCCCAATATTATAACGATTTAAAAGACTATTTCAAAATGTTTACGTACATTTTGAGGAATAAAACCAAAAAAAGAAATCGCAATTAATTTTCAATAAAAAGATTTAATTATAACCCAAATTTAGCTGATTGGCACAGATATTAAATGCATTGAAGCGTTGCTTATTGCAATCTGTTGCTAAAACTTATTAAAATTAATTATATTCGTGTTATAAATGTTTCACTATTTATTACCAGAAATCAATTTTATACTGACTGTAGATAGCATATTTATTTGCTTTTACTGTGACATTTGCATACAAACATATATTATATAATATATGTAAAATATTTATTAATATATAGCGCATGAAGCATTTTTGCGTATAATCTTTCGCATGCGTGTCTCGGAGCACTTATATATTATATATGCATTTAGATATGTCTGTATACAAATATGCAATATATTGAATTTGTTTTTTTCTCATTTTGATGTTGTCGTGGCACGCATAAATTGCAGCTACCTCACACATGCCATATTGATTGCTTATTTTGCAGCAGTAGAGGTTGTGGTATGCCAACAACAATGTTACCACTACCATTATTACCACATTGGCTATTACTACCAATACTAGTGCCGCTATCACTGTCACTGTCAGTGTCAGTTATATTCGAACATCCGCTTTTTCTACTGGCTATGATGTATGGCCACACCAGGAGGCCACTAACATCCTGCGAGATAATGCACATACATGCATATGTACACGCATACGTATATATATATTTGAAATATAAATATTTTAAAATAAATATATTGGAATCTACTATATGTTCGAGTTTTATTTGATTTTATTTTTACATTTGCAATATGCACATATACATATGTACGTTTCGCGCAGAGAAAAAATTGAATATTCCACAAATTCCTTCTGATTTTTTTTTTTTGCTCAGAGAGAAAATGGGAGATTTTCGTATAAATTATTACGCAGAAAGATTGTGATTATGTTCAAAATGTATATGCGCCAGATACTAAATTTAAAAGTTTCTTTGATATTTCCGCCAAACTTATCACACATAAGTACTGAAACATTTAAACCAACATTTGTAGGAAACGGCCAGATCGAACCATTATAAGATATATACGACCGATTTTTCAAATTTAAGACTTTAGATCAAAAATTGGTCGAAAAATAAACAGCAAAAGAGCGTGAGATTTAATATTCTACGCGACTATAATATTAGGTCAAAGTTCGTTCGGTTTTTTATTGATTTTTCAAAATATAACTTTGTGTACTTTGTGTCAAATATGCGTGTTTTGTTCGTAAACTTGTTAGCAACGAGATGCCAACTTCATTATACGCCTCTCGTAGAAAGCTGCGTCCCTATTGGCAAAAAACTCGGAGAGCCAATTTTCACAGGCCTCTCGTGAGGCCAACTTCTCACCATTAAGCGCGTTAGGCATGGACAGGAAAAGATGGTAATCACTTCGTGCCAAGTCTGGACTATAAGGTGGGTGTATTAGAACCTCCCACCCGAGCTCCTAGAGCTTCTGGCGCGTTACCAAAGACGTGTGTGGCCTGGCGTTGTCCTGATGGAACATAATTCGGCCTCTGTTGATCAAAGATGGCCTCTTCTGGATGAGTGCTGCCTGAAAGCGATCCAGTTGTTGGCAGTAGAGGGCCGAATTGAGCGTTCGGTCATAGGGGAGCAACTCGTAGTAGGTGATTCCTTGCCAATCCCACCAAACACACAGCAAAACCTTCCTGGTCGTCAATCCTGGCTTGGCCACCGTTTCCGCCAACTTACCGCGATTCGACCACGACCGCTTTCGCTTGACGTTGTCGTGAATGATCCACTTTTCATCGCCAGTCACCAAACGCTTCAGAAATGGGTCGATTTTGTTACGATTCAGCAGCGATTCGCAGATGGAAATTCGGTCCATCATGTTTTTTTGCGTTAGTTCCTGTGGCACCCAAACATCGAGCTTCTTTTTGAATCCAAGGTTATGCAAATGTTTCCAAACGGTTTTCTGGCTTATCTTTAGTTACTCAGCAATTAAATAAGTGCTCACGTCACGGTCTGTTTCCACTATTTTCATGATTTTATTGCAATTTTCCACGAAAGGCCTCCCGATGTGTGGTGCATCTTTGACATCGAAATTACCGGAACGGAACCTAGCAAACCCCTTTTGTGCTACACGTTCGTTTACAGTATCGGGCCCATAAACTAAATTAATTTTTCCAGCCGCTTTGGCTGCTTTTTCGTCTTGATCGAAGAAAAATTGTAAGGTTTAGCGAATTTTCTCTTTAACGAGTGCTCACAACGTACTGAGTCAATCAACACTAGTACTCCTCCCGATGTGTGGTGCATCTTTGACATCGAAATTACCGGAACGGAACCTAGCAAACCCCTTTTGTGCTACACGTTCGTTTACAGTATCGGGCCCATAAACTAAATTAATTTTTCCAGCCGCTTTGGCTGCTTTTTCGTCTTGATCGAAGAAAAATTGTAAAGTTTAGCGAATTTTCTCTTTAACGAGTGCTCACAACGTACTGAGTCAATCAACACTAGTACAATAATGCCATCTCTTAGATAAAAACCGAACGAACTTTTTACTTGACCTAATATAATATTTAGCTCCCATATACTGAATTGTTCAAATACGACCTTTTGGCTTATAAAATCATGCGATGTGGTGTTCTTCTCACATAAATTCAAATATACATATATTGGCTTAAGGTTAGGATAGGCCGTGTTAGCTACTGTTATAGAGCATCGATATTGAAAATCAACGGAATCGTATTTTTATGAAAGGTTAAAAGATTTTTTATAGTCTCTCTTAAACCACAAGTCCAAAATCAAACTTACACTCCTTTATATGCTGCAATTAGACTTCAGCGTCTTTTTATACCGAATATGTCGGAGTGGCTCCACTGTAGCTTCCTCTCTTTTAGCCATTACCTGAGAGCCCAGTCGGGTTTGCTGCCGCAGTTTGTACTAGAGTTGCTCACATTACCGTAATGTAACTGCATTATTAAATTAACCATTATTTTTTACCATGATCAAAATAAACATTTTTCAGAGAGATTGCTATAATGAAACCTACGATTTTAATTAATGATACGCTTTCAGATTTCGAAGTTTAAAAGTGATTCAAAGAACAAAAAGGCAAGATTGACTCAGACCATTTCTTAATTTGAAAACTAAATTATTAACGCATGAAAAACAAACATTTATTAAAAATAAAATTATTAATAATTCCAAGAAAATTTTTTTAACGCCGTAGAGTCTAGTGAGTGGCGGCGACGCGCTCTTCGCCTAAAAATGCTGAGCGTTCACGAAGTTACATACATAATGTCGACGATAATGAGTTAACGAGTGAAATACCTCGAGTTCTCATTGTTTGTTTAGCTCCAAATCAAAATTACTAAATAAAGTAAAATTATTTATAATTTTTTGCTTTTCAGTTCTCTTGAAAGTACAATTTTTTGTTAAAATATTTTGTAAAATAAAAATTCCAAAACTTTTTGCCCTCAGTAAAAATATATTATTAAATTAAATAGTACATATTGATTAATTGGCATATACGAGTAAGTAAAAGTTTCCCTTTATACATTGATTATATAAAACAAAGATGTTCAAACAGTCTTCCTTTAAGTCAAAGATTTACATTTACATTCATTTTCCAATTGGTATTCCAAAATAATTACATCAGCGAACTTGAAATACAAGAATAAATATGTTCACGCAAATGAATATGATTTAAATATATAAAGAGTACGAATACTACTTCCAAATTATAATAAAAGCTCACGAACAGAGAAAAACTCATAGCCGTGAAAATTCACACAGCAGATACTGGCAGTTTGCTGTTACACTTTCAAACATATACGCGCGCTTACATATTTTCAGTAATTGTAAAAATTCTTGCTTTTAGTAATTTTCATGCTCATGGCATTGGAATTTTACACTTTCCGGCATTTTGTTGCACATGGTTGGTTGTATGCCAATGCCAAAAACGCATTCAAAGTTTTTCAACACAGTATTTTGTTTGAGCTTCGCCTCAAAAAATAAATTTAAATAAAAAACATAATAAAATAAATAAATAATATGAATAACATTAACTTAAAGTAATTTCCCGAGAAAAAGGGGAAAAGGGAATTAGGAAGAACATAGAATAGAAATTGACACAAATATAAAGTACACTTTAAGCTTCTTTTGGGTTTAAACCAAGGCTGCATCTTAACGATAAATTTCAAGTTAATCGAAAAATTTCTATCGTTTTGGTTGAAACATCTGTAAATATTAATGTTAAAGCAGTTATCAAACAATTTTCCATTTTAGCCGAAACGAAAAGCTATTATTAATGGTAATTAGCTAACAGATAATGTAAAACATTAAAATTGAAGTGTGCTGTTAACTCATTTTAAAATAAAAAAATTAACAATTTTAAAATGCATTTTTTTAATCAATCTAAGTTCTCGACGCGAATTCTCTTTTATGACTTCTGTCATCCGAAAACGGTGGTTATTTAGTAGAATTTATTTTGTCGAATTAGTACATTATCGTGGTACAAACGCTTGAGTAGAATATGATCATTTTCGACAATTTTTCTCTCTCAAATGTCACAAAACGCTCAGATACTCGTAATATTCTTTTTTTACTGTCTGACCATCTAAAAAAAACTCCAAGAGCACAAAACCCCAAATAAACAGTTAACCTTTCCTTAGCTTTTCTCGACGCAGTTGAAGAACACCATTCCCAATTTTGTAGTTTGGTTTTCACATTGAATATGTAAGCTCAATATCATTACCAATTACAATGCTTATTGAATGTGATAGACTCGTTCTATCTATGGTCGATATTTTTATCCGCAAACAAAAAAGATGCCGCTTAAACTTAACATCAGTTTAGGGGACAGTTATGTAAACTTATCAACAAAAAAAATTCCTTCGGAAACTCTTCGTAGTTATTCTTAAAGATGAAGATTAACTCTATGTTGTATAATGGCCATATATGTATGCTCCTCCTCCAATTTGTGGTTTTGCGTCTCCATGTTTTTCCAACAAATGGAGGGACTTACAGTTTATAATATTATTGGCCATACAAAGCAGTAAAAAGACCCGTATTATTCTACAAAGTCACTATCTAGTGACCGGCTCTAGACAAAGCTACTTCAGCTACAAAATTCAGCGGACTGCCTCCATACTCATTGGTTGGTTGTGTAGTGGAGTTTTCACAGAACCAATGGCAATCGACATGAGCAAGATACTTCTTATTCACAGCAGCGTTTTCCAAGCTGAATTAGCCGCAGTAATGAACGCCGTCTCAACTCTAAAGTAATACTTCACCTTATTTCAATATACTTATATTGCCAAGCTCTCGACTGTTCCTAAAACTTCAGTGGTTTAGGTGTTAAAAGGGAACAGTCCTAATCACGGTTAACTCTGCACACGGTGTGAGCATACCCTTTTCATCGGAAATTTTGCTGCTCCCAAAGATTGTGGATGATGTGTGAAAGGGAACATCCCTAATCACGCTAAACTCTATAGACTCCTTTCCTCGACAGTCTTGCTGGTCATGAGTAGGGCCAATAGCAGATGGCATAGGGTAATCACATGTTGTAATTCGTGTAGTGAGCCTTTGAAAATAGGTTACTCTCGCCTTCTTAGTTATTTAAATAACTTCAAAGAATATTGACGCTTGCTAAAGCAAGTTCTGTAAAGCATTCGAAGTAAAATTTACCAAGAAGGCGATGTGGGGACGTATTGAGGGCTGGGAAGTGGCCGAAATCGTCGAAGAAGCGTGTGGATTTTAAGTGTAAAGCCACTTGGATGAGATTCTATCATTTCGCTAACGATGGGCTTTCATCTTTCACACTTTTACGATGAGACCTTGTAGGCGATATTCAAGGTTTTTATCCTTTTAAGGATTGGGAAAACATTCAGGCTCCAAGAGTCGGCCATACTTTCGTCCAACCATTATTTGTATAGAACCTGATGTTTGCACTTCGCCATTCTACACTGCAATATTTGAATAGTTCAGCCACTAAGATGTGAGGACCCGGCTCTTTGTTGTTCTTTAGATGGGCAATAATTATTCGAACTGGATTGGGTGTTTGGGCACGCTGTCTCATGCTTTTGCATGAATGGGCATCAGTAGCCGGATTGCCTTTCTCTTTCCAATATGAATACAACCCGGTTTTTCTTTCTGTAACTGCAAAAATATACCGAAAAATGGTCTTTGGATCCCGGCTGGGGCAAAATCAGGGAAGTATTAGATTTTAGTCGAAACTTAGTTGCCTTTTCATGGGTAATACTAACTTGCAGGGGGTTATACCCAGGACTTAAACCTTCTGAAAGTCGCAATATTTTTTCTGCCCTCGAAGTAAGATGAGCCTACAATAGTGTTACAAGTAATTTTCGAGCATTTTTATTTTGGTTAAAATATAAAAAATTACTGCAATTAATTTTTTTTTTGTTTTTAATGTATTTTTATATGCAACTGAGTCACTGAAATCATCGGCACCAGTCAGCATCAGCATCATCATCAGCAACGCCATAATCGTTAACACCACTACAGACCACATACATAAATACCACTTTAGCACTCTCTAAATTGCTCCACATTTTCTGGTTTTTTGCAAAGAGAAAAAAACAAAAGCAAAAACAAAAACTATTGTACAAAAACAATAAATGTGCATTTGCCATAATAAATGCTGCTGTTGCAAGTTGGAATGCACGATCATATTGTTGCTCCTACATATTGTGGAGCGGGGGCACAACGGGCCAATAGTGAGTGTTGCAAATTTGTGGAAATTATTATTTTTTTATTAAAATGTATAAGATTTAATTACGCTATAAAGTCATTGTTGTTTCATTTATTTCGCATTGTTCTGCCCATTGCCGCTGTTGCCATGGACAAGCTTTCTACCATTGCTTAATTGTCTGTGGCGGTGTGTGTGTGGGGGTATTGTGCAATAAGCATCGCCAGCTCGCAATTGTTTTCATTTATTGCAAGACAATTCACAAGCCTTGGCAAGTAGCAGTCAGCCAGTCGGAACTTGCACTTTTTGTGCTGTGTTCTTCCAGTTTTTTCACCAAACCAAAGTAGTGTCCTTTCCATTGTCTCTTGTTTTTGCTATTTTGTTTTCTTGGACGCTCATCGGCGTGGCATTTCAATGGTCTCTGTCAGTGGTGCGGCGCCAAAGACAAACTACCATAGAATTGTATGCCACGCGTCGCCAATGCTAATGCAACTACGCCTTACGCTGTAAAAGAAGTCCAAAACCTTGCGGTTCTATGTAGACATTTGCCATAAAAATACTCACTTTTCGTAAGTACGACGACTGTGAAAAGAAAGAGTAAATGACATTTTAAGCGCGCTGTCGGACATTTGCTTCGTGCCATCAGCGTACAAATCGCACGTCTCCACAATCTCCAAGTTACAATTGCTCCTACAACAGTTCGGGGAGAACAAAAACTTTGGACAGCAAACTTTTTACGTCTAATGAGTAGATACTGGCAGGAATGTAGTGAAAACATTTCGAGCTGCCGAACAAATAATTCATTTAAAGTGCATTAAAGTTTTAGCGGCTTTAGTTTTTTGGTATTGCAGTTTTATTTTCCAATTGCCGTACTTTCCAAAAAGATTCACCTTTACTGCTGAAAAAAGTACAGATAAAATCATAAAAGAAATATAATTTCTGGTTTAAAACCGCCAAAACGATGGTTAGCAAAGTTTCAGTGCTATTTTGCGGCATGTTTTTTCCAATCAGACAGGATCTACAATTTTAAGCTCACTCCGGAGGCCTGATCGATTTATCAAAAATCTGTAAAATTATTCTCACGTCAAGAAATATGGTAACAACCTTCCCTGTAGCGTGGCAATCACATCTATTCAAAGTTTATCTGGTTGTACTCTGAATCTTTTTTTACGTCACGCGGATGAAATCCATGTTGCTTAAATGTTTTCTGGGTATTAATTACAATCAAAGTTGAGCGCTCTTACTCAACAGTCGTCTTAAGCATTGAAAGAATAAATTGGTTCACGTTATTATATTTACATACGGACTATAGCCGAATGACGGACAGTGTTGTTTCTTCTTTTTGACGTGAGGTGCCAAATGGAGGCATCAATTGAAATCATGTCCTCTCTACAACCGTTGAACTAACTCAAAGCCGTCGTATATCTCGTACTGATCATGGCATCGACGCACGACCAAAAATCTTAAATAAGAACTCACCCGAAGCTTTTGTTTATTTTTTACTGGAGCATGGCGAGAACCAACGAACATTGCCGCTGAGCGAGAAGAGAGAATTTTTTGTATACCTACATACGAGTAATAAGAGGTGTGTTAAAATATAGAGAACGAGTATATATGCCCTCAAGTATGACAAAACTTTGAGCTGTTTTCCTTTTTGATTTCGTCTGTTTTGTTGTTTTTATAAATTTATTAAAATGGATGAAATATTTCGTATAAAATTTAACGTACAAAAAAAAAATAAAATGTACGAAATTGTGTGGTGCAACTGTTTTCAAACAGGTCGCGAAGACATTGAAAATGAGGCACACCCCAGTACATCAACAACAGATGAACGTGTGGAAAAAGTGAAAAAATCTATGAACGATCGCCGGATCACAAACAGAGAATTTGCTTATGATGTTGGAAGATCAATGATGTTATGACATTTTTTCCAACGCTTCGAGTATGAATTTTGATCAAAACCATCGGCGAAATGAAAGCTACTTAGGAGTAAATAAATGAAGTCAACGACGATGTAAAATTACTGTAACGTTCCAACGAAACATGTGTCTATGGATATGATGACGAAACTAAGGCACTAAAAATACTTTATTGATGCCCCATCCAGAGCAGGCAAGGCTCAGTGTAAAGACTATCACATAGATATAAAGAAGTGTTTCGGGGATTAAAAGAAGCACCCTTTAACACCATTAACGTCTTTCGAAATTGAAAATTCTATTTAATTTTTGAACACACTTCGTGTTAACGTTAAGTAATTAACACTATGATACGAATAAGAATATCCCTCCTTAAAAAATCATTTACGGCTTATTGATGTGTCTGTTACTTTACAACGGGGAAAACTTTGCGGAACGATTTGGGGAGTGAATTATAGCTGGCGCAAGATTTGAAATCGCACTCGCTACCACAACGGTTAACTTTTGGTGAATGGGCGCTGGCAAAGATAGATGAAGATAATTTTTTTCAGCAACCAAAACATGCAACATTAGGCGTTAAAAATTTTAATGAAAAAAAATTCCCATGAAGTATACCGTGAAGGCCAAAATTGAGGTGAAATCCAGAATTACACAAATACATATATGTAAATATATTTAAGATGATACAATGAAAAATATGTTTAAATATATAAATTTATAAATTTTTCACATTTGTCTATTTTTACATTTCAGCTCGATGCATATTTTTCTTCATTCATACAAATTTATATTTTTATTTCTATACATAAATAAGAAATGTAACGAAAAATATTATTGTACTAGTAAGTGTACAAAAGCCTCAATTTAAAACAAGTTCTGTTAGAAAAATTTGTTTGGAATAGAAAATGAAGCAATCGTAAGTGTAAGAGCAATACATGCATGTACTTATAGGTATAATATAATATAATATATAAGAAAAATTTCATTGAACGTCCAAAGCAAGGTTGCATCAGTATACGAGGTCTGTTCAAAAGAAAAGGTTAATTTTGATTTGTTCTTAAGTATTGAATTATTCATCAGTATGCATATTGTACATCTTCAAAGTAATCCCACAGATATCATATACCATATAATACACTTATGAAATGCGCTTCTTGGTATCGTTCTTCGCTTCTGACTTAATTTCATCAATTGTGGCAAAACGCTTTCCTTTCAATGGTCTCTGCACTTTGGGGAATGAGAAAATTCGCAATGAGAGGATGTGTGAGCAAGTGCATTATCGTGGTACAGGATCTTTGATTTGTATTTCCACTATTCCGATCGTTTGAGTCGTATTGCTTCACACAGATTGGAAAACTTCCTTGTAGTACCTAATCTTTATAAACCTTACGACCTGTTGGCAAAAACCCTAGATGCAATACGCCATTGTATCGATGAAAACAGTGAGCAAAACCTTCACATTTGATCGAACTTGTCCCGCATTTTTCAGTCTTGACTCATCTGCCCACTTCCATTGGAATTATTGTGCATTGATTTCGACGTCATAACCATATACACAAGTTTCGTCCCTAGTTATGACACCTTTGAGCAACCCTGGCTATTCATTTAAGTCATTCAATAACTCCTGAGTGGTACTAATTCGATGTTGCTTTAGCTCAAAACTTGAAAATTTCGGAAAACCTTCACTGCCACACGTTTCATGCAAAATTTATTATATATATAATACATATATAATATTTTTTTTCATAAGTCAAAAATCAAAGAGCATACAAGAACGTGACTATCTTTGCAGTTGTCATCAACAAACTATTAGTCAGAATTGGCTGATAAAGCCAAGAAATGATAAACATACATATGTGTACCACATAAAAAAAAAATCCAAAAGCGAATTTTCGTATTTTCATTCAAAATTTCTTTTGAACACCCCTCGTGCTAGGCTTCCTTTTCCATTTCCTATACCATGTATATATGGTAGTTGTTGTAGCAGTTATTTCACTTATGTTATATACTCAGTGTGGTTTTCCTTTGAGTACACTTGAGTATATCACAAAAGAACATGTTGGTAAGTAATATTAAAAATAAATATTATAGAAAGAAGGAAAATTTCCTAACAAAACAGGACAGTCGTCGGCTTACTGCAGCACGAATCGAAAGTAAGTAAACGAGTAATGTGAGAGTAATTCATGTGAAATAACATAAATAAACTTGACCACAAGTCATCATTATGGCATATACCATATGTACGTGTACATCTTGACCTCAAACATTTTTTGTACTCATCCGTGAAGATACATACATACCTATATTAAAAAAATATACCCAGCAAACCTTTTTTTATATTTGAGACGCTTTTGTTAACAAAAATGATTTTTGATATTTTTGCCACAATTGAAAAGGTTTACAGATTTAAGTAGCCTTCCACCAAGGAACCTAATATTGGCTCGAAAGGGGTGATCAAACTAAAAAAACAAAATTTTTTTTATAGCCACTGCTATCGGTTGGTGTTTTTGAATTATTATTTTTTATCTCCTGAAGTATATCATAGCATAGCATCCATATAACCGATTTATTCATACCTTAGGTTTTGGTAAAAAATCCTTCAAAAAAGCATCTAAAAGCGTGAGATTTTGTTTCTACACAAATAAATTCAAATAAATTTCGGTAGTGGAACTCATTGCAATCGAATTTTAAATTTTGCAATAAATTTGATAAATTCATGAAAGGTATAAAGTCCTCGGCATGGCTAAAGGCAGCACTTGTGTCTGGTTTTTTAATTAGTTAAAGCGAAGTAGGTAAACTCAGGAGAACTTTACAGGGGAGCCCTCTAAGCCCATATTGTCAAAATAAAAAATCCCGGTAATTAGTTTTTAATAAAACGAGTTAAATTGGGATTGTCGTTAAGTTGGCACTAATGTTCTCTACTGGCCTTAACTTTATGTGAGGTCAGTCCCTCTCAAGTGTGGGTAAAAATATTAAACAAGAAATTTGTCTTAAATTTTCATTCAGAGTAGCTGAGTCTCTTCTAAAATAAAAAATCCTTAAACTCAATCGTAAAAAAAATTAAATGTTTTGCTTTCGTTATCGTGGTATTGTGTACTTGGAATCCTTATCAGAAGGTTAAGCGGAAAATTAAAAATATCTTCAGAGTGCTACGCGGGGTTTGAGAAAGCAATTTTTTTGGAAAAAAATCTAAAACTTCACACCATGACAACGCATTATCTCATAAAGCAATTATTGTACCATAAACAAATTTCGTGCCAAAAATTAAGCAACTACCATTGACCAACTCCGCACGGTGCCGGAGTAGTTTTTCTCTTTTCAAAAATAATTTACTTTGAAACACTTCATTTTCATTATATATTTTTTTTGTTTGATATAAATGAAAATTCACGTCGAGAATTGAAATTGATTCTAGAAAATACGTTATTTGGTTTATAGAATTGGTTTGAAGACGTAAGTAGGAAAATACTTTAAAATTCTTAGGGCCGTTTTTCGAGTGCCTGTTAATGTGAGGATCACGAAACAGGAAGTTAAATTTAACGATATGATAAATTCGTTTTCATTTTCCCGATCTACTGTTAAATGTTTATTTAATATTAGATAAAAAGTGGCATTGCTGCGAAGAAGAAGAAAGGAACAACGTAAGTCAGCTGTTCTAAACGTAAGTAAAGTAAATTTTCTTAAATTTCTCTCAGCAATATGGCACACAGAGGCTTCTTCAAACCTTTCCTCAAGCTTATGAATGTAAAATACCCGTCATATAACATTTTTATTTGAACTAGTCGTTATTTTGAGTATGGTAACACTGATGTTACATCTGATTTGACAGAAAGTTAGTTTTATCCTTCCGCTGAACGAAAATGGCTGTGTATACGATTGAGGAACGCGTTAAAATAGTGCAGATGAGCGCTTGGCCGAAGACCCGGAATTTTACCAAAAAATCATCTTTTCCGACGAAGCTCATTTCCATCTTGCCGGCTACGTCAATAAACAAAATTGTATTTGGGGGACGGAAAACCCGCACGTGATCGAAGAGTAGCCAATGTATCCTCAGAGAGTTACTGTTTTGTGTGGATTTTGGGCCGGCGGCATCATTGGCCCATTTTTCTTCGAAAATGCGGGAGGAGCCGCCGTTACGGTCAATGGCGAACGCTACCGCGCCATGTTAACAGATTGGTTCTTACCGGAAATAGAAGAGGAGGACTTGGACAACATTTGGTTCTAGTAAGACGGCGCTCCGTGTCACACAGCCAACGTTACGATCGATCTTGTGCGCACTGTTTTCGGAGACCGAATTATCAGCCGAAATTCTGATGTCGTTTGGCCGCCTCGGAGCTGTGATTTGACACCGTTGGATTATTATTTGTGGGGCGCCGTCAAAGACAAGTGTTATGTGGACAAGCCAGCGACAATTCAAGCTTTGAAGGACAACATTCGCGTCGCCGTTGCCGAAATACGGCCGCAAACAATCGGAAATGTCCTCAAAAATTGGTTCGGCCGTATGGCGTACTGCAAGGCCAGCCGAGGCAGCCATTTGAACAAACTTGTATTCCATAAGTAACCGGAAGGATTGTACTTTAATATGAAAAAATAAATTTGATGATCGGATGAACCGTTTTTGTTTTATTGCATTTAAAAAAAAAAATGTTATATGGCGGACCCTGTATATTATGGCAAATACAAATAAGTAAAAATAAGTAAACATAAGAGATGTCGCTGTCGAAAAACTAAATTGTTAACCAGCGCTTTGGCCGCCTGTTAAATTTAACAGCCACATTTTAAAACAGGTAGTTAAAAAAAGAAAACGTGTTTAAAAAGAAGTTAAACTTTAACACGATCTCGAAGAAATGGTCCTTAACCTGTTAAAAATTAAAGTTGTAAAAAATTACAATAGATCATTGGGCAAAAATTACTTTTATATGCGCACATATTGGGTGTATGCATTAATTCGTGCGGGTTTTTTTTCGAAAATTAAGACTTTATTGTGAAAAAATTATTAAACATTTAATGTTCAAAGTATTGCCCATCGGAAGCTACGATGTTTGCCCATCTTTTTGGCAGTTTGTGGACCCCATCCCAAAAGAACTTCTCCGGCTTGGAGGTCAAGAAAGAACCGAGGCAATTTTTAATACCCTGTTCTGAAGTGAAGCGTACTCCGGTTGAGGGTATTCTGCATTGATCTAAACAAGTGGTAATCGGAAGGGGCTATGTCTGGGCTATAAGGCGGGTGAGGTAGAACTTCCCACCCAGTTTTCCAAACAGTTTTTAACTGGCCTTGCAACATGTGGCCGAGCGTTGTCATGATGAAAAATTGTTGACTCGTGTCTGGTCGTTTTTCCGAGATGGCCTTTTCAAACGAATCAATTGTTTTCGGAAAAGGTTCCCATTGATCGTCTGACCCATTTTCAATAGCTCATAATGGAGCACACCCTTGTGGTCCCACCAAATACATAGGATAACCTTGGCACCATGGATATTCGGCTTTGCCGTGGATGTCGATGGTTGGCCGGGCTTCACATACGATCTCTTGCGCTTAGGGTTATCATAATGAATCCATTTTTCATCGCCAGTGACAATCCGATGCAAAAATTATTTCTTTTGGTGGCGTTGAAGCAACATTTCCGACATTCAGAATCGACGTTCGACGTCTCTTAGCTTTAATTCATAAGGCACCCAATTTCCAAGCTTCTGGATGAATCCTAATGATTTTAATCGTCTGGAAACGGTTGCTTGATCAACTCCTAATACTTTTGCAAGTTCTTCTTGCGTCTGGCATGCATCTGCGTCGAGCAATGTCTCCATTTCTTCGTCTTGAATTTTTTTTGACTGACCCGTTGTCTAAGTAGAAATTGCCAATTTTAAACCGTGCAAACCACTTTTGGCTCATTCATTCGGCTAAAGCATGGTCACCATAAACGTCCAGTAAATTACGATGGCTTTCGGTAGCACTTTTCTTCATGTTAAAGTAATGAAGAAGAAATCCCCGCAAAAACACATTTTCAAATGAATGAAACAAATTGTTGTTTACGCTAAAACAAATGACATTTACTGAAAACGACGCGAAATGACAGTACCTTTGAAATGAATATAGCCACAGATGAACACGACGCGAAATAATACTAGTAGAGAACTCTATTAGAAAACCGCACGAATTAATGAATACACCCAATACAATATTGTAGTTTAATTTCTTACTCGCACTTTACGAAAGTTTTCGTTATTCTTACAATTACACCGGTTTGCAAACAAAACCTTTGAGCTTCCCATATAGAGGTGGTGCCATTCCCTGACTAGGGGCGAACGCAATTTGAAAAATTTACTTTTCTATAATTAATATCGGTTAGACCAGGACCCCAAACCCGGTTCTTCGTATGGTGGTAGACAATTCTAATCACTTGGATATTGCGGCCGCATAAATGTAGTACACCTTTTTAAATACTGGAGAAAAAATATAAAAAAAGCAACTTTGAAATTAGTCATTTCTAAATTATGATGAGTTCAAAGATGAGATCTGCCAGTCTTTTTAAGATCAACGTTTTATCTGACGTCCATTGCTAATAATCGACTAAAGCAGTAAATAATTCGTTGTTAAGATTCTAAAACTTATTTTCCAATCTCAGTCTCGCAAGCGTAAGAAAGTTCATTAGAAAAAGCGTAAATGATTCCATTCCATCGGCCAACCTCCGGTCAAAGCTTCCGCTAACAGCGAGAGCTTTGAATAGAAAGCAGCTGCCAAGACGTTGCACGGTACAATTTGAGCCAGCGCTTGCTGAGTTGGTTCCATGCACACTATGGAAAACGTAAGATGACAGAGAAGTGCCCATTTATGCTTTTTATGCTGACATCCGGTCCGATGAGTTTACGTGTAATTCTAGTATAAATTGACGACATAGACAGAGATGGCAAAATTGTTTCCAAAGCCCTAATGGCTGATTGGCTATCTGAGTACTTTGTATTGATTATTCTTAAATACGCCCTGATGATTTTTCAAAGTCTTCGAGTTCGATCATTGGATTGTTAACTAAGAATCACAAACTTTGTCGTACAATTTCTTAGTTGTGAAGAACTCAATGAACGCTTATTTATTTATTCAATAAATCACAATTTATTCACCAACGAGTTCACTTTGTGTTGGTCGCCCTCCTTTACACCCCACTGATTGCTCGTACTCAGTTTTAATTTTACGATATACAAAACATTCGATACTCGCGCTCCAGAATGTGATTTCGTAATTGGCCTCTCCTTCTTATCTCACACTCGTATTTGACATTTTCACCGCAATATGTCGCACAGAAATAACACTTCGAAATGTGTTTACCGTTTACAAGACAGCAAACTCAGTGTGAGTGATGAATAATTCTCGACCTACTCAGTCCTTTTCATCTAGTTTCGACCAAACCGTGAATAAAATAATTAAGTATTTCTTTTCCCCAGTAGTACTGTCTCTCCCAGCCCTCTCGAAAAGAGATTATGCTGGAGCTGCACCCGGCTTGCACCAGTTTACAGATATTATACGAAGCGACAGGAAGAATATTGAGCCATCAAGAACATATTTGCTCCTGTAATTTTGTTGATTGATGATAACACTGTAAGTTTTATTTTTGTTAACAATTTAATTGTATTTAACTTATATTTAACTTATAAATATCACTAATCTTTCCTAAGTTTCTCATTTTCTTTCTTCGATTTTATAATATGGTAGATCCTAATGGTAGCCGAGTGGTTAGCATTGCGTACTGACATTCGGAAGACTCGGGTTCATATCCCGGTGCCACCAACATCCAAAAAAAAAGTTATGGAAAATTAATTTAAATAAAAAATTTAGTAAAATTTTCTAATTGCGGTCGCCCCTCGGCAGGGAAGGTCCACCTCTCTGAGTGTATTTCGGACATAAAATTAAGGCTCCTCGTAAAAAAACTATCAGCCGTTCGGAGGCGGCTTAGTATAAACTGTAGGTCCCTCCATTTGTTGGAAAAACATCAAGACGCAAAACCACAAATTGGAGGAGGAGCTCGGCCGAAAATCGCTTCAGCGGTTACAAAGCGCCAATTATATATAGATACTAATTTTGTTTCATCAGTTTTTTATATAAAATTCTCAATTGTTATCAAAATTCGTCGGAAAAACACCACCAAAAATTCATCGATTTGTAATTCATATCTCTTTCCAAACCGCGTTTCCCTTCAGCGAAAAAACGTTAATTTCTGGTCCTTAAAAGTCTATTGGACAAATAATTATGTTTTATATTGTAAGTAAATATTTTTTATAAGAATAATTTTTTCTGTAATGCATCTTTTCTTTACTTTTGGCAAATTTGTTTACACTTCGTAATAGCCATCGATTTGTTGTCACTTAGTACATATGAATGTATGGTATGGTTGTTTTACTTGTTAACGATGCTGCAAGTCATAAGCGAAGTGTGATTTCGTAGGCACTACATACACGTATACGTATACACATATATCCTAAAAATGGTATTCAGCTTCAACAAAAAACACTTTACGCCAACGTGGCCTACAATAAATTTAACTTCAAACTGAATAGCCTTGTTTACTGAACGCAATGAAGGTGGTGGAAAGCGCGTTGCCTGGTGAGAATCTGAAAAAGTTTTTCTTTTATTTATTTTTTTTTAACAGTAAGGATTTTATGTATTTAAATTTCCTTCCCATTTGTATTTTACAAAAAAGTTATTTTGTTCAAATTATTTGGTAATTTTTATATTCAAACTTATATACATATGTATAATAGCATAGCCGTAAGTGCAGTGCTCTGGAGATGAGTGCTTATAGCTAAAAAAGTTTTCGATTTGAATGTATCTGTGTTTTTTTTTTTTTTTGTGTTTGAAAAGTTAATAAAACATGTAAAAGTTTTTACATACAATTTACCATTAACTTTCATAAGCATAATAAATGCCTCTTTGCATGTTAGCTCGTGTGTTTATTTAAGCTGCTTTTATAGTTTCAGATTTAATTGTAAAAATTTCGACGAAATTTCATTGCAAAAAATGCACACTTCTAATTGTTTATTTATGTGTAATACGAAACTAATGATAAATTCTCACTTTGTACATACACTAATGAATAGGCTTTAAAAATTTCAAATTAATGTTAGTTTCCAAGTTTATTTAAATCTTTAAAGCTCTCCTGGACAAATATAATTTTTCCACGCGCCCCGAAAATTAATTATTTGGTATTAGTTCATAGCTTATAAGTATGAGTTTCGTAGTTGACACAACTTGCTTAGTAACCATCTCACACTTCTTTCAGAAGCTTTGTCTTAACCCAAATACGTTAATTTCATTTTACGAACCGGCAAAGCTAGTCCATATCATCGAAATCTTACATCCTGTATGTAACCATTATCGATGTTCTGAGACTAAAACCAGTGGAATGCAAAATAAGTCGGCTTAATTGGACAGGAAAACCAGTAGTTAGTGACGTGTGGGAACTTATAGTACGTTTTCATTCATTTATTCAAAAAACGCTTTTCATGGAAGGGAGTTAAAGAAAGTTTATATAGGTTTATCTATAAATGAACGTCTGTCGGTAACACGTCGCATACTGTGAGGAGTCCCTGTAGTCCAGTAATTTTTTTTTAATGCACCTATGAAGCAAAGTGGCTTTAACCAACTATAGGAATGATCCCTCAACATACTGCCTGCGAGGCATTCCTTCCTCCTTAATACGGAATATAGATGTCTCACAGTGAAGTGTTTGCTCTGGCGACGTAAATAGGTTTCCTATTGCGGTCTTCAAGACGAGTTTTTCACAGGCCAATTAAGTTTAGTGCTGTAGACCAAACCTGTGCAACGTGACCAGCTGACCGATTGCATTGAAATTTGTCAGCCACATTTCTTAAACTTTGTCTCAGTTGCTGTTGATTAACGACTTAAGGATTTCTTTACAGCTTTTATTGTCTGAGTGAAATATTTATTGCTCCTCTCATTTAGTTCGCTTGTGCTGGGTTATTAGTTGCCAGATCGTCACGTTGAATTCCCTTATGCGGTGAATTTCCGAGATAAGCCTGGCACATTCCGTCCTGCAGATATGAAACGAGCGTTAGTAGTCCTCCGTTCATCCATATTTACGTCTGCATATCGGAGAGTTGACCAGAGTTTTATTCAGCTGTCAAATTTTCATCGACCTGAACCCATTTACCTTTCACTACTAAAATTAACCTTTTTTTGTTATATAACAAAAATTCATACAAACAAATATACCTTTCGCTCACTAAACTTAAAAAAAAAATGGTTTATAGTACAGGCCGAAAACATAAATTAGGTAAAGTCCCTTTGAATTTCCTCCAACCCCTTTGGTCTAAATAGCATGTTTTCGAATTAGTACATCAGTTTTAGAGGACCATCAACGAGAAGGAAAGAACTTTGTGCCGACGCTAAATAAAAAAAAATATTAAAAAAAAATTAAGCAGCAATGCGTGATTGTAATAATTATAGTCTTAATAGACTCTATAAATAAAATGAATGTAAGAATTTTAGCAAAGCATATTTGTTTTATAATTAACTCCATCTTATATAATAGATCGGAGAAAATTTTATTTTTCCGTGGCCATAAATTAGAAATCATTCTTGTTTTTATTGCCATTAGTCTCTCGTTTTATGGTTGTTTACTGACATACCAATATGTATGTACGCGTATAGGTATGAACAATGCCATTAAGTTTCCAACTCTACTCTCATCTCCTACTTAAACTAGCACTTATGTACATTCTCCGAAGCTTATGATATCTGTTGTATGCTCACAGCAGGTGATTAAGTTAATTTTTCTGCGTTTGTTTTTTCTTTTAAAACATCGTAACATGGTTTATATCCCTGTCTAAGAAACCATTAATTTTTTATTGCACTTAAGAGTGAAGTTGCTTCAAAATATTTGCACGCTACTTTTACAAGACGAATTAAATCTTAATCGAATTACAAGTGGATGGCCCGATACTTACAACTACTTAGTTGACTATATGGTATTTGGTAGTATCCGATTTCACCCAACCGCAACATATTTATAAATCGATACTAACACTATGTATGTGTTATGTTAAGTACATGTTTAATTATTGGTGCAAATGAAATTCTGTAATGTTAATGTTTAAACTGTTTGATATTATTTTAATGTAAACCACGAGATTACTGTCACAGAAAGCTGCAGCTGAAAATAATTAAACAAACATATGTATATCTGTTAAGTATACGCTGTAGGAACCCACTTTAACATTTGTAACTTATAATTTTCAACTTTTCAATTTTTATGTTACTGAATTTTTAACTTAAAATATTTTCATTTTCTGAAATATTATAATTTTCATTTTCAAACTTTATACTTCTTCTTAAATAAATTATATTTAAAAAATAAAATATTAAAGTTTTTATTTAAATATATAGAAACTATTCTAACATCTATATAATTGGCGATCCTGTGAACTAAAACTTTTTAAAATAAACTTTTAAAAATATATATACTCGTATATATATGTGAGTGTGTTTTGTGTATTATCAAAAATTTGTGCAACAGAATTTTAGATATGTAATTTTCAATATTTGTTTGTGGATCATCAATCAACAACTACAAATACAATTTCATTTTTCAATTTTATCTACGAACATATAACAATACTTGCAGAAACATCAACGCATCGAAGCAATATAATAACAAATATAAAATATCTATTAAATTTTGTCTATCCTCTGGAACAAATACACATTCATATATTAAATATAATGATTAATAAAATAAATTGAAATTTTTGAAATTTAAATTTTGAAAATCAGTGAAAAAAAAACACAAAATTATCTATGCGATATTATATGAAAAATGCTCAATCCGAAATACAATAACATCAATTTGTTTGCATCGATTTCTGCTGATGTTTATCCATTCCATTTGAATGAAATCAATATAATTGAAGAATTTAACTTCTTTAATGTCAAGAATTACAACAATGAACAATATTATCTAATAGAACAGATCAATATCAGGTTTTAATTAATTGTAACAAATTATTATTAATCTTTAAATTTATTATTTATTATGTTATTTAACTTTTTAAATTAAGTTAATTAATTTAAATCTTAATTAATTTTTATCAAGTTTTTGTAAACTCTTTCTCCAAACATGCATAGATCACCCATACGCACACGAACTCTAATACAGATTTAAATACTACACAAAATTTAACACAAGACATTCATACACATAATTTAACACATCTTGAAGACAATTTTAGATCGAATTCCAAATCAGTTAAATTATCTCTGTTTTGGAATGAATGTCCTGAAGCATGGTTTTTACTTGTTGAAGGACAATTTGAAATTAACAACATTTATAATGATAGCATTAAATTTCAAAATCTTTTAACTGCTCTTCAACAAGAAACTATTTTCAAAATTATCGATGTTATGAATATACCTCCGTTTTCGAATAAATATGAAACTATTAAGAAAGCTCTTTGTGAGAGATTTTCTCTTAGTGAAGAAAAGAGATTGGAACAATTATTTTGAAATACTGAACTAGGTAATCGTTCACCTTCAGAGCTTTTTAGAAATATGAAATCGTTAACTGGTTCAGATTCAATTGTTAGTCACGAATTACTTTTTAAATTATGGTTTCGTAAACTACCTCAACAAATTCAAATTCATTTAACTTCTTCTAGTAATCAAAATAAAGATGAAATTATTATTTTGCTGAAAAAATTTTCGATTTAAATAATAAACCTCAAGTATCTTCAATAGCTTCAACTTTTATTAATAACAATGTATTAAAAATTTAACTGACTTAACAACTGGAATGTATCAAACTTTGAACAAAATTACAGCAGATATTAATGAATTACAAATTAGATCTAGATCTAGAGATAGATATAGATCTAGATCAAGAATTTTATGCGTTCAACCTTGCTATTTTAAAATAAATACAAATATTTCAAATGCGAATTCTTTGAACTAAAACGATCGCCTTTTTATTTTCGATAAATTTAATTTGTTTGATACAGGCGCAATCGTTTCAGTTGTACCTTCTTCAAAATTCAAATCATTTAAAAGAAATTCTGATCTTAAACTTTCAGCTGCAAATGGATCTAATATAGAAACATTTGGAACAAAACTTTTAAAACTTGATTTAGATTTAAGAAGAGATTTCGTGCTTCCATTTATTATTACCGATATCTCAACTCCAATTATTGGTGCTAATTTTTTAGAAAAATTTGGAATTTTAGTAGATATCAAATATAAAGAAATAAAAGATTTAACAACAAAATTTAAATTTTCTGGATCTACTGGTTTTTGACATTTTCTCTCTTCGAATTCCCATTACTGAAAATAAATTTACGAATATTTTAAATGAATTTCCATCCATTATTTCTGAACCAGATTACACTAAACAAGTGCAACACCATACGGTTCCCAGAATTGAAACAAAAGGGATTCTTCCTTTTTCTAAACCTCGTCGTCTTGATCCTATTAAATTAAAGATAGCAAAAACTGAATTGAAATTTTTAGTTAAAACTGGTATTTGTCGACCATCAAATTCACATACTGCATCTCCTCTTCATTTAGTTCCCAAAAAAGAACCAAATGATTGGAGACCATGTGGTGATTATAGAAGATTAAATTTTATAACTATCCCAAATCGATATCCTTTACCTCACATTCACGATTTAAATATTGATTTTAAAGATAAAACAATATTTTCATAAATTGATTTAGTTCGTGCATATCATCAAATACCAATGGCTGAGGAAGATATACACAACACAGCAATAACCACTCCTTTCGGAAAGTTTGAATTTGTACGTATGCCTTTAGAACATAGAAACAGTGCTCAAACATTTCAACGATTTATTAATGAAGTATTTTCTGGATTAGATTTCGTATTTGTTTACATCGATGATATTCTAGTAGTTAGTGATAATGGAGATCAACATATTGAACATTTGAAATAAGTATTTAAAAGACTTGGAAATTACAATTTAAATATTAAATGTGTTTTGGAACAAATAAATTCAATTTTCTTAGCTATGAAATTTCAAGTGAAGGTATCAGACTTTCTTTAGAACGTGTTGAAACAATTTTAAAACTTGAAAAGCCTCTGTCGATTAACAAATTACAAACATTTTTAGGTATGATAAATTATTATCATAGGTATATGAAAAGCTTAGCAGCTGAATTAAGTCCCCTGCACGAAATGTTAACATTTACAATTAAAAATAAACTTAAGGAATTATGATAATTTGGACAGATGAAACCACACAAGCTTTTGAAAATGTTAAAAAACTTTTCGCACAAAAAACTTTATTAACACATTTTGACAAAAATTGTCAATTATCAATTGCAGTAGATGCTTCAAATGTTGCTATTGGAGCTGTTTTACAACAAAAGAGTAATAACACATTAGAACCATTACTATATTTTTCGCGAAAATTAACTCCAACTGAAATTAATTATTCAACATTCGATAGAGAACTTTTGGCAAAATATAATTCAATTAAACACTTTAAACATTTTCTCGAGGGTAGAGTATTCACTGTTTACACTGATCATAAGCCACTTACACATGTTCTAAATTCTAAAGCAGATAGATATCCTCGTCAAATTAGACATTTCGAATATATTGCCAAATTTACTAATGATATTAGATATATTTGTAGTAAAGATAATAAAATTGCTGATACTCTCTCGAATTCCAGAAATTAATTCAATTTCAACAAAAGACATTAGTTTTCAATACAATTATGAATTACTTCGAAATACTTAAAAATATTATTTCAGATCCAAATGCTAATAGTAATTTAAAAGAAATTAATGTACCTATTCTAAATCTCCATAGGTATTTGGTGTGATGTTACACAAACACCTTTTAGACCATATGTCTCTAATTCAACGAGAAAAATTATTTTTGAAAAAATTTATTCCTTAACACATCCAAGTGTTCGAACAACTCGACGTCTCATTCAATCTAAATATTTTTGGCCTAATATGCGTAAAGAAATTAATAGTTGGGCATCATCTTACATTAACTGTCAGAAATCCAAAGTTAGTAAGAACATAAAAACTCCAATTCAAAAGATTAATATTCCTTCTGGGCGATTTGAACATATTCATATGGATCTAGTAGGACCTCTTCCAGTTTCAAAAGAGAATCGATACATATTAACAATCATTGACAAACATACTCGATGGCCGGAAGCATATCCACCTAAAGACATTTCAGCGGTTACTGTTGCAAAGTACATTTATTCAAAATTATGTTCCTCGTTTCGATATTCTACTCAATATAACAGTAGATCAAGGAACACAATTTACTTCAAAATTATTAAATGAATTAACAAAGTTATTAGGTTCTCATAAAATTCACACTTCTCCATACCATCCACAGTCAAATGGAATGATTGAACTTTGAAAATTGCAATTACAGCATCAAATGATTTAGTTCATTGGTCTGAAATTTTACCGAGGATTCTTTTAGGTTTACGAACAGCGATTAAGGAAGATCTAAAATGTTATTCAGCTGAATTGGTTTATGGCCAAACACTGTGGCTTCCGGGTGAACTTATTGTTTCCAATAATAATTATAACAACGAAATCGAAAATACAAATGAAATTCATTCTAAATTAAGAAAACATTTCTCACTTGTTTGATCGAAAGTAATACATCATAATAAAGAAAATAGTTTCATTCCTAAAAATTTAAGTTCTTGTGAATACCTATCTGTTAAAGTTATTCATAAGTCTAATCTGCAACCTCCTTATGAAGGACCATTTAAAGTTATATCCAAACATAACAAAACTTTTGAAATACAATATGGAAATAATATTAAAACAATATCAATAGATTTACTTAATTCTGCAAACATAATTCAACCACTTCTTCACGAAACACAACTACGTTGACAAACACCAAACAAAAAAAAGTTACATTTAACCTTAATTAATATTAATAAATCTGTGTTTCACTGGAGGGGGAGTACATGTAGGAATCTACTTTAACATTTGTAACTTACAATTTTTAACTTTTCAATTTTTATGTTACTGAATTTTTAACTTCAAATATTTTCATTTTCTGAATTATAATCATTTTCGTTTTCAAACATAAAGCTTATGTTCAATAAATTTTATTTAAAAAAATAAAATATTAAAGTTTTTATTTAAATATATAGACTCTAACATCTACTTTCGCAGTGGCAACTTAAATTCAAAATGTCTCTACAAATTCTGGAATCTGAGAATTGGTGAGCATGCGTTACTGTAAGACTGATGAATAAACTATAGGCTAAGGACGGCCGCAATTTCCGAGTCGTGTTTCACATATAATGCCAAGGTTCAAACTTTTAATAAAGAAGTAATTACAAGAAAAAATTATTTTAAATGCATTTTATTTACGGTTGTTTTCGGATAATGATAAAGTTAAAGTTACCACTACATTTTTGCTCTTACGCGTAAATACCATGTAAATGGAATAGGGAATCGCAGTTTCATTATAGCTGAATATTACACGTATACACGAAATTATAAAAAACCGTGAAATAATTTTATGACAACCAAAAGTCAAAATAGGTTACAAAAAACTAGATTACCCCTATTTGTTTTGCAGCATATGTATATATGTTTGGTTAACATTACTTTACATGGGCTACAAATATTTTTTTTTACTTTTGGTGTTACATTTATATTATTAGGTCAAGCAAAAAGTTCGTTCGATTTTTTTATCTAAGATAAAATGCGCTAAAAGTTTGTCTTTGACAGTTTTTCGATTAATTGACTCAGTACGTTGTGAGCGCTCGTCAAAGATGGATACCAGCAAAGAGAAAATTCGCTATATTTTACAAACAAAAGTGGTTTGCTAGGTTCCGTTCCGATAATTTCTATGTCAAAGATGCACCACGTGTCAGGAGGCCTGTCGTCGAAAATTGCGATAAAATCAATAATAAATAGTAGAACAGACCGTCAGGTGAGCACTTATTTAATTGCTGAGAAACTAGAGATAAGCCAGAAAACCGTTTGGAAACATTTGCATAACCATGGATTCAAAAAGAAGCTCGATGCTTGAAGAGAACAAGCTTTGGAAATTTTAAAATAGTGTTGTCAGAAGAGATTTTGATTATTAGACTGCAGCAAATAGCACTGACCAAACAAATGAAGGCTTTGGTAGAGTACAACACAATGGGTGCAGTAGTGCAGAACATTCATGCAAACCTGTCGTAAGTAACAGGAAGAGAAGAGATGGACCCATCAACATTTATATTGGCCTGATATTCGTCGGCCTGTTTGTCTTTCCGCCTTTCCGACTATTTGGCTGGTCTCTCATTTTTTTAAATATTTGCACGAAAGTTAGTATGCGACTATATCATATAGCTCAGATACAACCCACTTATTCAGATATATGATTTGTGGTCATAAATATTGATACATAAAATCATGGAAATCGAATTTTGCATTTTGCAATAATTTTATATGTTCATTAAAGGTAAAAGAATTCAACGGTCAAAGACAAAAGTGCTGTCCTGTTCTAATTTCTGTCGCACCTCGGCATACAATGTCAACACCTCCAATTATACGAGTATTTCTAATTGGAAATAAAAATTTCTCATTTAAAGTATACCAACCGTTCCGAAAACATCAATTCGATGTTTGCACATTAGAGAAGCTCGTCCGAAGCCGTTTTATCGATCACAAAGCGCCAATTATATGTATATAGAAATTCAGTAATTTGAACGTGTCAACAAGAAGTAAAAATGTGATTTAAAGAGATAATTTACAGACTAACACCAGAATACTGGGGAACATCTGTTGGGTCCCAAGTCATCGGTCGCTGGTTGTGCCCTTCGATTGCTTCGGATATTTCAGCATCTCAAAATGTCAAAAATAGGAGAACTCTGTGAGAAAGATAACTTAGTATTCTTAAGCTTGGACCCCTAATGAGGGTTATTTTTCAACCAGCTTACCACCAACATTAAATAGATTTCTGTTCTAGTGCTTCGTCGTAAAAAAGCTACTCACTTTTGAATTAAAATGAAACCAATCTTTAGTGGATTCATATGATTTATCCCTAAAACAGAGTCTTATATTGCATTGTATTATATTTTGCGATTAATGCCATTAATGATCATTGTATTGCGACGTGAGGACGTTGTATAAAAATGCCAGAAGGAGAAAAGAGACATTTGTCTAAGGGAGTAGGGAAGATGTTCGAGTTCAATTGAGCCTAGTGCTCGTATGAAAAAATGGCCTTTAACCAATTTCTCCCTTCGCATTGCATTTTGAATTATTTTCCTATATTCTAAAAAAAAAATTGAATTGTTTTCAACAGATGTACGGTTCTCATCTGTCTAACTAGCATATTGAGTCTTTAAATTTTTTGACTAAATGACAAAAATCTGTTTTCTATAATTGTCAATGCCGTACACACAAACGTGGACAGCCAATGCAGGTGTCATTACAAAAGTCATTTTGCTTAGGTGCTTATATCCGTTACAAGCACAAGCAACGGAGTAACGTTATGTATTTGGAATAGTTGTATGAACTTGCGTCTACAACCTTGGTTTTCATTTTACCGATGCGCTATGAAGATATGGTGGAAGGCTGCGTGTTCTCATAGTGGCATCGAACTTGCACTTGGATTGCAATAAAGAGCGTTTCCATTGGTGCAAATGTTCAAATAGAATCCGGTTAACAGTCGCGAATGTAATATTAGGGTGTCAACACCTTTTCACGATATTGCCATTGTAAGCTCCTTCTTTTGTACCGCTGTGCAATAAGCTGTTTGCCGCTTGGCACGTTTGCACATCAAAAACGACACGTAATTGAATGTCTTTTAATACAAGGGAAATCGCAAGGTACTTATGTATATATTTCGTATACATAAGTACTCGTAAATTTAAAGTATTAGATAGGAGTTACTTAGTGTGATTAAATTTGTCTCTTACCAGATGCTAGCTAAGTGTCACTTAGGTCAGTTCTAATTCCTTAGTCAATTTTAAATTCGTAAGCACAAGAATGGAATTAGTTAGCTATAAATTTGATTCTACACGTATGCGAATATTAGAGTTAAAAAACTGGTAATGATAAATATGCAATTTTTGATGAGTACTCTTGGCATAAGATCATTTTACGCAGTGTTGCAGTAATAGAGCACTTAGAATATTTTTGTTTCTTTTTTTTGTTTAATTTAATATTAATTATTCTGAATGTAAATTTTTGTGACTTCTTCATAAAAATCCAGCCATGGAAACCATCTTGTATATAGCATTTTGTTTGTTTTTTTTTATCATATTTTATTTAAAGCAAACATACTCATAAGAGTTAAGTTTTTCTTAGAAATGCGAGGGGATTAAAAAAAGTTCGGTAAGTTGACCAGAAAAAAAAACAAAAATAATTTTTGTAATTATTAGTATTATTCGTCCTTTTTTATCTTCTCTACATAATCAATCAATGCATTCTTAAGGCTATCGATCCACTTCTGAAAACAGTCTTCAAAATCTTGCTTTTTAAGCTTATCAAGTTCAACATTAACCGCATTAATTCTCTCCTTGTTTCATTTTAATTTTTTGTTTTTCATTTTTGAAATTAATCAGAAATCACAATGTGATATTGCAGTCACCGTCCGACTCTTCTCCAGTGGAATAGCCACTGCGATTGTGAAGTAAGCTCACATCACTATATTTGCTGAAAAGATCGATCCTAAGTTCACTTTCCGGAAGAAAAGGTGTTCCTCATGTGAATATAGGCAAAGAGCCACCTAAAAAGCAAATTTTGTGTAAATCTAACGATTTAAAAATATAATTAATTTTCTATCCCTGGTCCTTTTCCCGGAAAATGATATTTCTATAACCAAACACGTTAGTGTCAAAATTAAAATTAAAATTTTTCTACACTGAGTCGTATTTCGCAAAGCAAACGGCAGATGACCACTCCCTATATATGTATGTATGTATACAAAAATATTAAAAAGTATACATTTATGGACAGTTTAAAATATGAGAGCGGGCGTAAAATTTACGTTTATAACGTACGTTTGTAACTATATACGGACCTAGGTCTCGTCCACGTGAGATCTCAAAATGGTTCTAAAGAGATTTTTAATTGTTTTTCAGCAATTAATTTTACTATAGTTATAAATTATTTTGTTAAAATACTTATTAAAGATAATAATTTTGTCATTCCAAATATCAAGCAAATCGAACCCTAAATACGAGGAAAATCCTTTTTACCGAATGCTTACGTTCAACACAGGTTCCAGGTCCCTATGATTAGTGGTTTAAGCTGTAAATTGATTCGCAAGTCATTCAGGGCAAAGCCTTTCATCTATACTAATATTATAAATGCGAAAGTCGTTTCGTTTGCTGCGCTTTCACGCAAAAACTACTTAACCGATCATCATGAAACTTTGTACACATACTCATGGAGGTATCAGAATGAACATAGGATACTTTTTATTTAATAAAAAAAATTATTTTTTAAATAAAATAAAGAAACTTTTTTGTCCAATAGCCTCCTTATGGAGCTACGTTAACGCCATCTAGCGGGTAAAAGCTGAAGATATTTTACATCGACTTCAGCAAGTACATACACATATGATATACATTTAGTTCCAATAATTTCGTTATTCCAGCTAAATGGTACAGCATACATACATACACCACGCATGCATGAAGTGACGCGTACGTACAGTAAGTATGCCAACTGTACTGTATATGCGCGCTAAATTCAAATTCCAATAATTTCGGTATTCCAGCTAAATGGTACAGCATGCATACATAAAGTGACGCGTACGTACAATATGTATGCCACCTGTACTGTATATGCGCGCTCAATTCAAATTCCAATAATTTCGGTATTCCATCTAAATGGTACAGCTGGCTGTGAGATCACTACCACGCATGCATAAAGTGATATCACTAGCCACAATAGAGCATATACATACGCATGCATAAAGTAACGCCCCATATGCACAGAGAGAGAGGGAGAGTGGGACTATACATAGGTATAGGCACATATGTAGCTGCATTGAGAGTGGTGTTGTATGTGTGTATGGGAGTATACAGTATACAGCATACATATCTACATGTATGGTGGCCATAAAATGTAAGCATACAAGAGAGAGAGTGGGACTATAAAAAAGGTATAGGCAAATATGTAGCTGCATTGAGAGTAGTGTGGTATGTGTGTATGGGAGTATACAGTATACAGTATACATATCTACATGTATGGTGGCCATAAAATGTGAGCATACATACGTACATGTATGGTGGTGGCCTGGTCATCTATTTGCTGAGCGCTACGTTAACGCCATCTAGCGGGTAAAAGCTAAAAATATTTTACATCGACTTCAGCAAGTACATACAGATATGACTTTCAATGAACATATTTACAACCAAACGCTAATTCTAATTGAAAACAAGGTTTTCACAATGGTTGGAAAAAAATTAGATGATTTTGGGATGCAAAGCCCTCAAAGAGATGAGGATGATTTCAACAATGAAATTGCTCGAGAGTTAGATTATGATTTCATAGTACTGCAGCGACAAGTAGAAGAATTAATCCCTTCCAGAGCAGGCTCATGTTCTCCATCAAGTTTTACGTAGAATAGAATACGGTAAAGGTGGACTCTTCTTTCTCGATGCATCAGGTGGAACCGGAAAGACGTTTTTGCTCAACTTATTATTAATGTACATCAGAAAAAACAGAAAAATAGCAGTTGCAGTAGCTTCGTCGGGTATTGCCGCGACGCTTTTAAACGGCGGCCGTACGGCACATTCCGTTTTGAAATTACCATTGAACCTTGCACATGAAGATTCGCCCATCTGTAATTTCAGTAAAAATAGTTCTCGAGGTAGGATGCTGCGAGAATGTAAGCTTTTAGTGTGGGATGAATGAAAAAGGCTATAGAAGCTTTAAACCGGACTCTTCAGGACCTGCGGGATAGTACAGATATAATGGGAGGAATGGTAGTTTTACTGGCTGGTGATTTTCGTCAAACCCCTCCAGTTATTCAGAGGGGTACACCAGCAGATGAAATTCAAGCATGCTTAAAATCATCGAGCTTATGGTCGAGAGTTGAAAAGCTGAGCCTAAAAACGAATATGAGAGTGCATCTTCATAATGACGTGGATTCAGGACGTTATGCTGAAATGTTATTGAAAATTGGTCATGGTCGTTTAGATGTTGATGCTGAAGGTTGCGTATCACTTTCAAGAGAATTTTGTAATTTAGTAGAAAATGATGTGGATCTCATTGCTCATGTTTTTCCCGAATTGCAACAGAATTTGGGTTGTGATCAGTGGCTGTGCGCAAGAGCAATATTAGCTCCAAAAATTAAGTAGTTAATAGAATCAACAATGACATTTTAAAAGAGGTGGAAGGGGAAATGGTGGAATATTTATTAATGGATACAATTATGGATACAGAATTAAGTACCTCATATCCTGTAGAGTTTTTAAATTCACTTGAATTGTCGGGTGTACCATCACATAAGCTTCAGTTGAAACTAAATGTACCAGTAATGCTTATGCGAAATTTAAATGCTCCTCTGCTATGTAATGGAACACGACTTCGGATAACGAAATTGGGACAGAATATACTTGGTGCTACTATTTTAACAGGTGTCGGTAAAGGAAAAAGTGTAATCATACCTCGGATTCCAATTATTCCCACTGACCTTCCATTCCAATTTAAAAGAGTTCAGTTTCCCGTCAAACTTAGCTTTGCCGTAACTATAAACAAAGCACAAGGACAGACATTACAGGTAGCACGAGTGCATTTAGAAAAGTCATGCTTTTCTCATGGTCAACTATGGTATATGTAGCCTGTTCTCGTGTGTCTAATGCCCGGAATTTACAAATATTTACACCCAACGGAAAAACGTACAATATAGTTTATAGAAATATCCTTGACTAATAATCTGCATTTTATATTTTCAATTGATACCATTCCGAATTGTTTATTTTCTTTATAGTGACATATATATTTTAATATTTGTTGTATTGATTTAATAAAGTATACTTTGAAATTTGAAACTTCATTGCATGTAGTAATTTTTTCAAATAGATAATCTCAGACAAGCAATAAAATATATTCTTTATATTGATCCGTTTGTACTATAATGATCTTTTATTGGATGGATTTAATGCGAGCGAAGCCGCGGGTAAAAGCTAGTATACATATATGTACATAGATGAATAGAATAATTTATGTATTATTTTTAGAATAAAAGTGCAAAACCCAAACCTGGTTGCCCACAAAAATTCAAGAAAGAAAATAAAAGAAATAAGCCAACCTCACCAGGACATTTTAAAGCAGATTCCCTTCCAAAGGTCAAAAGAAAACTTTTCGAATTTAGCTACCATATTTCGTCATATTTCCTATTTAGAGAATAATGCATGAAAATTTTGACATAGTTTTTATTCCATCATATAAATAATAATAATAATAATAATATTTTTGTTATTATTGCGTCAAATTGTCGTCAATAAGGGATACGGATGTGACCATCATTAGATTTATACGATTTAGTTTGTCTTTTTGGAAGAGCGGGATGGTCGGTAGGCAAATATTTTATTCTAAATTTTCAGTCATTCAAATTGACGACATAAAACTCTGTCGGTTTAACATTTTTTTTTAATAAAATGGTTTACAGAAAGATTCGAATAATCTTCCATAAATATATACATAATTAAAATTTCTCAAAATGACAAAGAAAATCAATAAAATTGCAGTCGTGAATGCCTGAACTCCATATACATATGTATATATATTATATATATAATTGGCGCATTGTAACCACTGAAGGGATTTTCGGCCGAGCTCCTCCTTCAATTTGTGGTTTTACGTCTCGATGTTTTTCCAACTTACGGAGGGACCTACAGTTTACACTAAGCCGCCTCCGAACGGCTGATGGTTTTTTATGAGGAGGCTTTATTTCGTATCAGAAAGAGAAGTGGTTGATATTCCCTGCCGAGTGCCGGGTGACCGCAATTGACTTACAATAACTTTACTTAACTTTTTATTTAAATTTTAGATGTTGGTTGCATCCGGGCTTTCCAAATGGCAGTACGCAATGCTAATAACTCGGGTAGCGCGGCCGCCAAATTTATCTCTGCAAAATGGTACACCGAAGAGTGCTTACCAAAAGTTTTCAAAATTTTTTGGAAAACAGGAAGAAAAAGGATTTGCGGCGCTACTTTTTACATCAGGACAACGCCCCATACCACACTGCTGAAATAACGAATAATTTTATTACGATCACTGGGATCGAAGAAATACGTCCAGCACCTTTGTTGAGGAACCATAAAATCTTTATTTGAATTAATTAAATTAAACGATACACCCTTTACCATATATGAAATATTGTTATTCTCTTTCGAGCGAAGCGTTATAAGATTTATGTACATTTATATACGAAAATAACAGATGTATGTATTTATGTACGTACGCAATTATAAACAGGTAAAAATGTAGCTTTACGTTTGTACAATTATAAATATGCATACATAGGTATTAGAATGTTGGAACCGTTAATCCTTTTCTACAGTCCACTTTATATTCATACGAAAATACAAAATATGTTCACTTTGAAGCTAATGAAGAGATCGGTTCGTCCGCCTTTAAATCGACGTAAACGGAGTACTCAATTAGGGTCAGTTTTTTTAACGCCATTAAGTATTTCGTGCTCTGTGTGGTTTAGTTCTTAACCAACCATATTCCCGGAAATATTTCCAAAAATCAAAAAAAAAAAAATTAAAAGGAAACGAGGAGATAAGTAATGGGGTTAATACTGAACTTGATAAGCTTAAAAAGCAAGATTTTGAAGACTGTTTTCAGAAGTGGATATATAGGCTTAAGGAATGCATTGAAATCAATGGTAGAGAAGATAAAAAAGGACGAAGAATACTAACAAAAAAAAAATAATTTTTGTTTTTTTTTTCTGGTCTACTTACCGAACTTTTGTTAATCCCCTCGTATATATAATATATAAATATGATAAGTTCAGTTGTAAAGACCCAGCTATTAACTTGACTTGAAATTGTGAGATTTTTTCTAGGTTCCTGAAACGGTTTATCGGCATAGGGATCACCGATAGTTTTACAAAAGTTAGTTTAATTTGGATATAATCATAGATCGTGCGTAGGTATGTTCGGCATAAAAGCAATTCTTATGCCTTTCGCTTGAGTGTGAATAAGAATACCTAGATCAGAATGGTGCACTTGGCTAACTCCAAGGCATTCATATTAACATTGTCGTAAAAGGCTTTGAGCAGCGAAGAAGTGACATAAATAAGTAGTTAGATCAACAATAAATGCAATAAAAAGCTTAGTATTAATTTTTACTTAGACGATGCTTATTATTTGGCTTACCAATTAGATAAAAAATTGGACCAAATACAGAAAGCCACAGAAAGTGTGGCCGATCTGCTAGTTACGCAAGTGGTAGTTTGCCGGATAAGGTAGTCATCATGGCTCACCTTTTTTTATCATTTCAAAATGTTTTTTTTTCCTGGTTCCTACTGGAAAAAATCCGCGCAATAATTGAAAATTTTTCAAAAATATCTGACATATTTTTGACGAATTCGTAGCTAAAATGTGAATTTATTTTACTATTAGTTATTTGTTGAATGTTGACTTTATACATACATACATATATGCATGCATACGAAAGAATGTTTATATTGGTATTATCTTCACTTTGTAAATTGATTGACAACTCTTTTTCGACACGCATAACAATTCAACTCTTTATTTTGTGTTTCTCCCCTCTGATAGCAAATATTTTCCACCCACGTAGCAGTACACCTCATAACACAAGCGACAGAATATAGATACACATGCACATCTGAGCAAAATCTTCATATGTATAGCTAGCGTTGATTTGTATTTCCATTCATTTATTCGAAAACTATATTTTCAAACCACTTATGAAAATCAAAAGCATGTCAATCAAACAATTTTTGTAGCAACCAAAAATTCTCAATTTTTTTGTTTTCAAGCCGCAGCTGCAACTGTATGTCCTTTGTAGTGGAAAGCCAAAAATAAACACAACATATATACATACTCGTGGCATATATATCAACAATATGGCTGCAGTAAAAAGCAATATGACTGCGATAAGGCTTTGCCGCCTGGCAAGCAACTCATTTCTCCTCCACTACAGTGGAGAATAATCATTCCTGCTGCAGTTGCACTTTTACTTTGCCACTGTAACAGTGAAATCGAATCATATCCGCAACACTTGTAGTGCAATCTTTTATTTTTGTGTCTGTTCTTTTATTGTTATTTTTTCACATTTTGTTTTCTGTTATCTCAGTTTTTCATTTTTTCCCTTCCGATCTCTTTTCTCTCCGCAGCGAGTGCTTTTGCCTTTGCGGCGTATTGCTTTGCAGTGCACTTGTGTCTATATGTATGTGCATTCCTTTTATCTTGTGTACGCAGTCGTTCGTTCGAGGAATTGTGGGCTAGTAACAGCTCTTACCTCTCTCTCCCCTTCCCTAATTTCTCAACTGGCTCCCACTCATTGCCATAATTTCTTTCTTTGGTATTTCGTTGCATGCGCACTTTCGTGTCTCGCGCCTGGCGCTCTTTGCACAGACACAAAGCAGATTGCTTTCCAACCAACGGATTTAACTGGATGGTTCGAATCGTCCAGCCGATTGACTGACTGAACATGTGTCTTTTTATTCGTCTTTCACACTTCTGGTGACGATTGGGAGTTGAATATACATATGTACATTTCTGCACCTCTACATGGCACCAGAGATGTTGGGAAAAACAATAGCGAGCGCAAAATGTTATATAACTTATAGGTCAAGTAACACGTTATCCATAAAATTTGCAATAGATGGTCTGTTTCTCGCGTTCTATAAGTGCGATTGGATTACGCTGGAAGGCGTTAGAAATATGATATTTTGTACTGAAAAAGAGAACAAGAGAAACGTTGATTACTAAACTTTGAGCGTTTGTCAAGGATGGACAACAGCAATGAGAAAATACAGAATACAGCGTAGTCTTCTGCGGTAAATGGGAAAACGAACGTTAGGCAGCTGAAAATATTCAGAGTGCTTATGAACCTGATAGTGTAACAGTAAATCAATTTTGGTTTTGTCTATTCTATTCCGGTAACTTTGATGTGAAGATGACCCACGATGTGGAAGCCCAATAGTCGAAGATTATGGTTGCTAGGATTGACGCACAGAAACGGTTAGTTGGGTGTTTGGTAAGATTGGCAAGGAATCATCTACTATAACCTTCTTTCCTACAACCAGAATCTTAATTCGGACCTGCAAAGCAAAGCAATTGGAAGGTCTGAAGGAAGCAATCGCCCTGAAGTGCCCAGCTTGGTCCAAAAGAAGAGGAATTATGTTTCATCAGGGCAACGATAGTGACTCGCCAGAAGCTTTGACTGCTTAGTTGGGAGGTTCTAATGAATTAACCGTATAGTCCGTAGATCGCACCAAGTGAATACCATCTGTTTTTGTCTATGTCGAATGATTTGGCTAGTAAAGAATTGGCCTGAAGAGAAAACGGTGAAAGTCGATTGTCCAGAATTTCGCCAATGGACGTAAGGGATTTTATGAGAGAGGCATAAAGACATTACCTTCAAAATGGCAAAAAGTTATCGAGTCAAATGGTACATATTGGACATAAATTGGATAATTCTAACTTTTGTAAATGAAGTCTTCAATTTAATGCAAGAAAAGAATGACTTCTTACTTTAGGTTATAGCTTTCAGTACTTATGCATTAAAAAAAAAATATAACCTATTCTAGTTTTTTAACTAAGAAAAATATCTGTCTACATATTTGAACGTTTTTTAAGATTTTTCGGAAAAGAAAGTTTTTAAGGTAATATTACGCTAGGTGACGCTGTGATCCGTATATTCCCAAGCCCTTGATGAAATTTTATAATTAAATTTATTACATTTCTTTAAACAAAACGGAGAAAAGAAGAAAACGAATGTTATCCAACATTGACAGTGCTTTCGCGCCACACTTTCAGTCGGATAGCTCGCTACTTTACATACATATTTATATAATATAATTAAAAATTAATAAAGCGTAATGAATGTAAATGTGTTAATTATGAAAGAAATATTAAATAACATCTTATGTGGTTATTGGTTTGAAGGTTTAAAGTTCAGTAGCAAAGGGTTGCCGCCGTTTTCAATTTTAAATTTAGAAGAAATTATTAGATAAACAATCATTTCATTTTGGATACAGAGTTTAGAAAAGAAAACGGCTTAATATATGAAATTGTTTTTAAAAAGGGGTTACCTTTTTGTAAACTCAAAATTAATAAGATAAATGAAATATTACAATACACGGTGTGTCCCAAAAATAACCGAACTTTTTGGATATAAAATAAAATACACATTATATTATCTTTGAAAGTTATTATTTATTCAAAATAGGTTCCATTTGACTCAACATAACGTTTGGAACCATCAACCAGCGCATGCATAGATTTTTTTATGTCATTTATAGAAATGTTCTTCAGTACCTCGGTTACGGCTGCTACATTTTTTCAATTTTTTTTTTTAATTTCTTAAACTTCAATTTCAATTTTTTATTCAAGTTTGATACAAAATTTTATATTTGCTCTTTGTTCCATTTTTTTTTTTTTTTGAACCATTAGCAACACTTTTGGTTTTATTGAAATGGCTGTCACTTTTACATCTGTCATCCGACTAACTTACATGAAGTTAGGTGCGTTTGAAAGAGGATGAATGTATATTTTTAATGTTTTAAAGTTCGGTTATTTTTGGGACACACCGTGTATGTGTGTAATTATCAAAGAATAAGCTCCAAATATAGGTTTTCTACCTCTTTGTCCACCACTAACTATAAATCTACTACGTCACGGGACAGACAAAGTACTCTATGGCATTGGCTTCTCAGCCTATAAGCACCATTTAAGTTCAACCGCAGTAATTAATACACCAATTATATAATATATGTGACTGTTTAGAGCTTTCGGATATGATTTAAAAAAAAAACCAGCAAAAATCAAAAAAAGTTTTAAGTTTCTATTTCAGTCGCTAACTAACGATCATTGTATGATCTAGGCGGCCAATTTACCGACCCCAAGCGTGAAATAAACTGCTCACTGAACTCCCCTCTCCCCTTTGGGACTTTGGTTCGAGTGCTATGTGGCATGTGACATCACATGTCAGCCAAGATAAGCTCTTCCATTTGGGGCAGAACAACTTTGTAAGCATCGCACGGATCCGCTCAACAATCACAGTAACTTACTGGCCACTAAAACTTTCAGAGATAATAGTAACCTGATTCTATTTTCTATATACTTTTCAAATTCAATTTTGGCATTTCAACTCGTGATTGCAATCTGGTGCTGCCACACGATAGTATTATATCAATGTAATCAGTAGTAGATAAGTTAATTTTTGATGGTTTGAATACCCTACGTTTATCCTTAGTTTCAATTTGTCTTGCTTGTATGATTCTTCGTGTTGCGAGCTCACGAATGTGGTCCTTGTCATCAAATAACATGCTTACAAGAAAATTTTTAGGATGCGCAAAATAAGCATTCCTTCAATGACAGGATCTACGACAGCTAACAGCTAACAGACTTTCAGACATAAATCGAGAATATGCAACGACTTGAAAAATGTTTGGCGCCTTCTTTAAAAAATGCATATTGTTCAATTAAGAACCATATTGGAGCATATACTTTAACCACGTAGTTTACAAGCATCTGCAAATTGTCTGAACGATTAGGTGTACTTACATAAAATCTGAGTATGCTATATTTTCGAGGTTGCCTGTTTTCCAGCTCAAAAGAACATATACCAACTGATATGGCTTGACACATCTCATATAGATATTTTTGATCTGTACTTAATTTATCAACCATCATGTTAGGTAGGTCAGGCAAAAAAACCAGTGATTGCATCAAAAGACACAATGCTTTTCTTTTCGCAGTTTGTGCCTTGTTTGATAGGCCCCGAATATTCTCTAGGACCTAAAGTACAACCATCTAAGACCAAAAATAAATGTATAAGCTGCAATTCATTAGCATGAAGCAAACAAACACGACATTGGCAACGGTCTTTGTAAATATTGATCTAAATATTGAATCATGCCGCCTTTCCAGCCGGTATTAGTAGCAGTACCATCGTATCCAACGCAGATCACGTTATCTAAATTCCAAGATCGACTATTAAATAACGTTGTGATAGAAGTACATATTTTCTTAGCAGTACCATGTCTTGGTGTAGAATGTCCAAAATAAATTGATCCGGGTTCTGCTAAGATCAAAATATGCTCATCTACAACTTCTACACGATGGTAGTGATCACCAATTTTTTCATTTATAAGAGTCTTGTCTTTTCGACCATCAAAGTAAGCTCGGTGGATCTTATTTTTATGTACCACCAGGTACCAGTGTTTCGGTGGAAACTAAGCCGACGTCTGTCGAAACTGCTGAAGCAATGGCAGCAGCAGATCGCGTCGATATACCATATCGGTCACCATCTTTCGCAACTGTTAGCAATACCAAAGTATTCCGATTCACTGCAGAAGTTGATGGTGTGTCTTGCGACGTAACTCTAGATGGTATGCCTTCCGTTGTCGGACGTGTTACTGGGGAATAAGTACTCACTGAATCTTCATCACTATTTTCTGATAACACTCTTTTTTTGCGTACCTCGTTGAATCTTCCATTTGTCTCTGTTGTCGTTTTATTGATCTTACAGTTTCTTTTTTATCAACACCTCCTATAAACGTTCTCCGGTCACTTCTTTGTTACGCCAAAAAAACTTCTCTCATTAAGATTCGAATGAAGAGCATTTGCAAGCAGCGACATCTAAAAGCTTCTCCGACAGTTGTGTTTGAAAAAATACTTCAATTTTTCTTCAAAAATATCATTTTGTTTACTCTTGGCATATTTTTTAAAATGAAGGTATTTTTCGAAATAAGATTTCACTAATGGAGTGATTCGTTACGATGGGAATTAAAGCTTTAGTCCAAATATTGTTTATTTCTTTAGAAACAATTGAAAACACCTCTGAGTTAGATGGTTCATTATATTTCAATTCGTTATATTTCAATTTTAAGTCGTTCTTGACAAATAATATAAATTTAATGACCTCTCGTATAGTTGGTAACTGACAATCGTTAAGTCAAGAATGGTCCCACTAAGGGACAATTTGTCTCACTACGCCTTAAACTCATATTTTAAATTACTTCAGTAAGCTTCGAACACTACGAAACTAACAGTAGTAACCTCATTTATAGAGAGTTCACTGTTTACAAAATAATTAAGACGTAGTGTTATTACTTTGTTCGAGTGGTACGTAAAGTTGCTTTTTAAATGATAATTTTGATCAAAACTCGAAATTAATTATGACAAAAATATCCTTTTAAGGGGCAATTTTTCAATTCTTTGAAGATAAATGTTTTCTGAAGATATTATGATACTCTAGAAAAGAATATGCAATTTTTAAGGGGTCTTGAATTAAAAACGCTCAAAAAAGTTTTTTGTCGGGACACCTTATTATAAATGCATTTCTCTTGGCTAAGATAATTCAATGCGTAAACTCGTACATCCCGGCAGTTGCCATGATTTAATTTTCATGCCATCATTGATCTATTAAAATCACTTTTTAGTATTATACAGTTTAAAAAGTCTTGAATTACAAAATTTAAGGAGGACTTAACTCGACATTTAACAAACACTTACCTCTCTATCTCAGTTAGTACCCAGTTATGGTGTTGGTGCCGCTCCTGTCGTTTGGGCGGATATAGGTATATGTTTTAAATATTTTTCTCTTGTAAATTATTAAAAAATAAAAGTATTAACTAAAAATGATGTAGACAAAAGTAAAAATTTGAAAATACTAAAATAAGAATTAATATTTTTTTGCTTTTTTCAAATTCTTTTGCAGAACAGGAGAGCTACAAAGTAAACAATAGCAACAACAAGCACTGTTAAAGCAAACAAGCAATAAGGAAAACAAGTAGTCAAAGAAAAAAATCACAAAGCCAATACAATAAAAAACACAAAATACCCGAAATCGAATAGAAGCAATGATAAAAACTAAAAGAGAGTTTAACGGTATAACTGGCTTGCAAGTAAAGCAAACATAAGTAAATGTAACAGCAGAAAACCAGCTAATACGTGTACATAAAAATAATAAACTAAGCGTTTGCTCTGACAACAGCGCAGAAACCCAAACAAACTTAACCACCGATGTTGCATAGCTAAAAATATTTAAAAAATATAAAAATTCTCCAACAACAGCGTCTATTTATCTTGGACCTCTCTTTGCCCTATATTTGACGAAATTTTATATATAGTCTTCGCTACATACATACACACATGTACATATGTATGCAATTAAATTATATGGAATAGCACGCGCATCTTCTTTCACCTTCGCGCGTTTCTACACCGTCGTCTATAAAGCTCACTGCACTACACACTACACGCTATAAGTATATTGGCTCCAGCGCCGCCGACATGGGTCTGTTTAAATGTTGCTGCGTAGGCACTTTGTGGTGTAATATTTTTCTACTACTCATCACCATTGGCTATCGGAGCGGCAACGGAAGTGGCACGCTCGTGTTCGCACAAGGTAGGAGTAAAAATGTACACATGCACCAACACATGTATGCACAGTTGCAAGCATTGCGAAATGGCTAATGTTAACACTATCTTCTATATACACACACATACATATGTACATGCCCATGAAAGTGTGGCCTTTTATATGCTTAGGCGTGCAAAATAGAAAATGCAAGCAAATAAAGGCACACATACCACACATACGTTTTTAACACATTTGAAAGCGCATATTAATACCTATGTACAACAACTATGCTGCACATTTCACAATTTTAATATAAAAATTGCTCGCAAATATTTGTACCATAGTTTCCATTAATTTCTCTATTTCCTAACAAATACAGTGGTACATATTTACATAAGAAAATTAGCGGTGTTGGCGATCTGGTGAATGAAAGCTAAAGACGCAGCCAGTATCAAAAAAACATATGCGTTACTCTTTTAGAGCGTCTGAATATAATTTCCGACTTCAAGACTCTGCCGCTGGCTTTACCAAAATTTAACACTTGCTAATAAATTGTAATATCTTAAGCCAGTGTAAACAGGTTCAGCTCAAAAAGTACTTAACCGATTTTTATAAATATTTTGTTTTTAAATGTTAAATGTTTTTCCTCCACCAGCCAAAATATACGAACCTTGCCATATAAAATATTTGTTTAAATTCTCTACAACACTACAACAGAGCTTAATAAAGAATTAAACACAACTGTTATTTGTAATTTGGGAAAAAAGCCGATCTAGTATGAACTCATCTATAAAATACGAGATTATAGTAGAACAAAATTTTTACATTTTGGTTTATTAATATAAAAGGTTTTCCAATAAGAAGTTTATTATATATATATTATTAGATAAATGATCGTATGTTTATTGCAATATAAAGAGAAAAATATGCTATTAATAATAGAAATCTATGTATGCCCTCATTGATTTCCCGAATTCTATCTTTGAGCTCTTGAATCGACGTTTGCCTATTGCTGTAAATCTTATATTTCACGTGGTCCAAAGGAAGGAGATTATAAGATCTCGGTGGTCGATAGATAACTCACGGTAAGGAAACTATTACTTTAAAAGCTCAATGATTTAATTGCTTTTGTCTAATTCAAAGTAAACATTGTTCAGATCAATACCATCCAATTTTGTCCATAAAAAATCATTAATCACCTATCGATAGGTCACTTTATTCACCATAACTGTTGCTCCAGTCTCATTTCCGAAAAAGTAAGGTCCAATGCCGCACCAAACAGTTATATGTTTTCCAAACCCCAAACGCGACAGTTTGCTTATTGGTAACTATAGAGGTGGAAATGGACCTCATCAATCAATATGACTTTTCGACGAAATTCAGGATAATTTTCATGCATTTTAAGGACCCAATCAGCGAAGACACGACGTTGTTGAGGACCGTCCGGCTTGATTTCTTGTGTTAAATGAACTTAAAAAGCTTTAAGACCCAAGTATATATGCAAAATACGGTGTAAAGTCGTTAGTGGAATGCCCAATTCTAAAGAACTAAGAAATGGACAAACCTGGATTTTCTTCAACACTTTGGCATACAGCAGTAATATTCTCGGTTGTTCTTGAGCGATGTGAACGTGATTTATTCTTCACATCACTAACTTGTCCCAACATCTCAATTTTTACACCAAGTTTATGTATTGCGGTCTCACAAGACGCTTCATTACGACTGAAAAATTTTTCAGTTTTCCGAACCATATTTGTCGTATTTCAGCATTAGTTAATTTTAATAATTTCAATGAATTATTGAAACTTATATCGTTCTATTTTTATTATTGACTTAGTGTTTTCTTTCCAAATGTCGAAAAATTACAGCTTCCAAAGTGACATATACTGGAATAGAAGGCTATTCAAAATAGAACCTCTTCTTGGAAAACCCGTTCTTTAGATTTTACCTTAAATTTAACAATATGCGTAGTCCTGCGTCTGTCTGTCTGTTTGTTTGCCGTAAACTCAAAAACTAAAAAAAATGTGAACACTTACTAGTAGCTTTGGGTGGGAAGTGATCGGCCTCTTAATTTTTTGTACTTTCTGAAATCAAGTTACTCAATTTTGGATCCTCCTTTTATTATTTATGAAGTTTTAATGAAGTTCTTGCCATGTTAAACTTTAGATTTGTATAAACCAAAGAACCCTCACAACTGTTACAAATCTCGGAGTCAAGTAACTGACTGTATATCATTGTATCCATCCTTAACCCTTATGTTAGTAACCGGGTACCCACCGCGGTGTATCTGTGTGAATAGTTTAAAGAAAATTCAATATTTCATTTTAAGCTCACAAATCGTCGTTTTTTTACATAAAAAAAAAGCTAGTTGTGAGTTCATTTAATTGATTTATATTTTTTTTTTTTTTTAAATAAGCTTAATCTCCAGCCATCACCATTAGCAACCGTGGAAAGCATAGGAAATAAATTGAATACAAGTTCTATAAATGCATGCAACTAAATTTTATTAAAACATATTACATTTTTTTATAATTAATGACATTGAACACATTCTACACGATTAACTGAGTGCTCGTCACATACAGGTTGATGACAATTGGCACAAGCCTTACGTGTCTTTCGCCGTCTTCTTATTGGCAAAGCATTGCAGACATGGCAAGATCCTATAACTATTTTCCTTCCGGTTTTATCTTTTGGAGGCTGTGGACCAGGATTTATCTCCACTGGTTCTGTCAGTGCATGGCCTAAAATACTTTGAATGGCATTCTTTGTTGAGAAATGGCGCATTATTTGTGGATTCGCGGTACGATGTTCAATCACCGGCAAAGCTAGTTCTTCACTTAGCTTACGCATAAATTGACGACGTTCTGTCGTTTTTTTGGCAATCATTTTATTATTTTCATAACAAATTGTATATGCCGCAAGTGCAGAAATGTCTAGCATGTTGAAAAACATTGCCATTGGCCATCTCGAAGATCGTCGTTGACTGGTGTATCTCCGCACCATTTGGTCCATTGTATCGACGCCAGCTTTATATTTATTATAAAAATTAATAATAATAACAACATAAATTAATTATTTAAGAAAAAACATTAGTATTTCAGTCATTGTTAACAACAAATATTTTATTACCTTCAGGCTCAGCTGTTGCTGTTTCATTGTCGTCATCCTCACTCTCGCTATTTTCAACCTCTTCTTCTACTGCTGCATTCCCTTCAGCGATTTCTCCTGTATCTTCAGAATCTTCTGATTCGTCATGCTCTGAATTATCTTTTTGATTTAAAGCTTGACGTCTTGCTATATTTGCTGGAATCCAGTCTTCGTCTTCACTGTCAGAAACCCCGCTCGAATCATCTTGTTCTCCAAGTAATTTTCTCAAATATTCATTTCTTTCGGTTGCACTTAATCTAATAAATTAAATATTATATGATATAAGTCGTAAATAATTTTATTAAACAAAATTATAACTAAAACATTTACAAATATTAAATATATTACGGTTATTTACCTAGCATATTCAGCTCTTGTTAGTTGTTCCATAATCTTATTTTTCACTGTGAAGAGAACACCATAAATAAAACACGTCTGAACTCATCAAAAATCTGTTACATACGAATCTAGTGCGCGATAGAAAACAAAGAAATAACCTTGAGTTTTTTTCTCTCTCCAACGGCATCTGCTCGGCTCCGAACAATAAAAACTGGTCGACTACCTGGAGTGCCCCAATACGTTTCAGATGTCATTCATAACTCTACGTTGTTATTATTTTTTTTTTCTTTACTCTGTCACTTACTATTAATATTTCAAGACAAAAATAATTTGGAAAAAAAATTTTTTAACAAAATAAACAAAATTTTTAATACTCAGGTACCCGGGTACCCGGTTGACAAATACCAGTGGCTTAAAAGTCTGCGTTCGATGGATTTCCTCTACCACAGAGGTGAATTTGTAAGGTGTGATTTTTTTACATGAAAATTCTTTCGGCGAATAGATGTTTGTGAATCTTAGCTAGCGGTTTAATGGTTGCTGGAGCTGCATCTAGGTCTTCGTAAAAAGCTGTCATATTAATAAGGCTGAATAATTTGATTTGTATGAAACATTTAATTTAAATAAAAAATTATTTTAAATTTTCTAATTGCGGTCATAGGGAATGTCAACCCCTCCGAGTGTATTTCTGACGTGAAATAAAGGCTCCTCATAAAAAAACCATTAGCCGTTGGGAAGCGGCTTAGTATAACCTGTAGGTCCCTTCATTTTGTACTATGTACATGCATCTCGTTATCATATGTACGTGTATGTAAGAATAGCAAAATTTTGAACACCCATACAAATATACATAGCTATATGTAACTCTTTCTCTTTTTCAAACTTCTTCCTGTTCTTCGCTTCCACATTCTTTAGCGACACCTAAGTGTGAGTGAAGATTATTAAGTTAGAATTAATAACTTTCAAGAAAATGGAAAATAATTAGATATTCAAATAATATCTCAAATTCATTTCTTTACTTTATTTTGGTAAAATAAATTTCATTGAAAAGAACTATTTTCTGAGTTATTTCTAAATATTATTTTCATGGTATACCATAAGCCATACATCTTAGAAGCGCAAAATGTAGCAATCTCGACCGAGATGATTCAAAAGTTAATATTAGTCATGAGGTCTATAATATTTCCGTTTCCCAACGATCTGCCTTTTTTGATTGGAGCTGCCGAACGATACAGACGTGCCTTACTAAGTATTTTCACGCTGCTTATTGTATTATATAAAGTAATTTCTTTTGATAAAAATCAATTAAATGAATTAGTGTTTGATATATTCTACAAACGAATAAAAACAAAGTAAATTTTAAAACTCGATTTCGGTAACCTGAATGGAATCAGTCTCATTTGGCTAAAATTAACTCCTGCCCCATCGAAGTTGCGTGCTTTATCCGGATATCAGGAATTAGGAACAGGTGAATTAGTCAGCGAGAGCAAGCGACTGATATTTGAAGAAATATGCAGAATTGTAAAATAAAAATGGAAAAAAACGCAGCGATAACAATGATGATCTTAATTTAATTAAAATATATATGGTATATACAAAACAGTCCAATGACACGTATAAGCTTATCTAAATTCTGAAATCAAAAAAAAAATAAAATGACATAATCATATAATCATAATATTGAAAGCTTTGCTTTAGCGATTTTAAGCATTATATTTTTCATGTTCGTATGTGCACATACGCGATAGCCGAGTGGTTAGCATTGCGTACTGACATTCGGAAGGCTCGGATTCATATCCCAGTGCCACCAACATCCAAAAGGTATGGAAAATTAATTTAAATAAATAATTAAGTTAAATTTTCTAATTGCGGTCGCCCCTCGGCAAGGAATGTCCACCCCTCCGAGTGTATTTCGGACATGAAATAAAAGGCTCCTCGTAAAAAAACCATTAGCCGTTCGGAAGTGGCTTAGTATAAACTGTAGGTCCCTCCATTTGTTGGAAAAACATCAAGACTCAAAACCACAAATTGGAGGAGGAGCTCGGCCGAAAAATCACTTCAGCGGTTACAAAGCGCCAATTATAATAATGTACACATAATTTTTATATTGCATTTTGAACGTTTATTCTAAAAGAAAAAAAAGAAAAGAAAGAAAAAAAACAAATAACATAGGATGTAGTGGCCGCTAATGATCATTAGCACAGCATCTCACGCAGCTTAGAAAACGGCTCTCCGAAGAAGAACAAGATTAGAATGATGGATACACATTTTTTTAGTTCACTGTGTTATTCTGCATTGAAAGCGTGTTGTTAAAATATTTTATTTTACATGTCATAATAAATATTATTTAAAGTAATAAATGTTTAAAGGTAGAAGGCTAAAGTTTAAAGTGCATAGGAGAAATTAATAAATAAAATGTAATAGTTTTTTCTTTTGTTTTCGTGTTGAAACAAAAATAAAAAAAGGAATTGGAAATTAACATGTGATTTGATAAATAAATATTAATAGTATTTAGTGTACAATAAGAGAAAAAAAGAGAATATGAAAATGAACTAAAACTAAGGAAAGTGTAAAGCGAATTAGTGTCTGTAAATATGTGAATAATAGAAGAGTAGGTAAAGTTGTTGAAAATTAAAGCAGAAAAGTATCGGAAAAAAAAGATAATGGTGGAAGAAAAGCATAATTTTTAGTAATATATTAATTAAATAATAATTTCTAAAAGCTATACAACAACAACAGCATACGACGAGACTCATCGAAGGCCTTCGAAGCAACATCTAAGTATGTACTTATGTAAGTAAAACGACAATATAGTGTTATTTTTGTATTTGTTTTTCATTTTTTTATCTAATATTCATGAATATACGAACTTAAATATTGAAAGTGTTTTTTATTCATGCATATGTTTTACTTTCTTTATTTACGGAACCTTTTTTTCCACTTTCCTTTTTGTAATGTTCTCATAATATTTGATTAAAACAGCAAATAAATGATAGTATTTAATGTCGACTTGATAAAAATTAAAAATTATATTTAAAAATAGTCTTAATAAATGGAATTATGTTTAAATTAATAATTATTAGTGCTCTATGCTCAATTAGTAAATAAAGCATCTTTATGAATTGTTAAATCTTAAAACAGTGGTCTGAAATTGGATGTAATGTTGATAGGTCAAAAGGGGTTTCTGTTACAGCAATGAAACCATTGGTAGGGTGGGCTCGGAGCAGCTAAAACAACATCAGTGGCCGCTAAAGCATTTGTATGCTTAGACGTTATCCAGGAATTAGGAGGCTTAGGAAATAGCACATCGGTTCACTGTTTTCTTTTATTTAATTTTCATGTGTGCAAATTATTTTCTTTATCTCGTTGTTTATTTCCGACGTCAATTTTCCGGTTTAATCCTGAATGCCATTATAAGCCGAACTCCCCCATAACTGAAGCAGCTGGAAAGCTAGTGCACACAAATGGTTGTAAGGATATAAGCGAAACCGGACGCTAGCTTTAGAATATTGTATGGGTTCGTTAGTGGGATGTTGAAAGTTCATAACAGATAATAATTTGTTGGAAACACATCAAGATGAAAAACCACAAATTAGAGGAGGAGTTTGGCCAAAATCGCTTCAGGGGTTACAAAGCGCCAATTATATATATATTTATATATAGTCAACACTTTAAGATTTGGCTTGAAATTAAATATTATGCCTCAGATATTTAAGACAATAAACCTTCCATGAGATCACGTCGCACAATGGGGTAAAATGAGTCGATTTTGAAGATTAAATCAAACTTCAAGGTAAAAGTAAATTTTTGATATTTGGAAAAAAATGTACAATTTTCTTGCAATATTCTCTGAAAATTGCAAGTTTATTTTTCTTTTTGTATGCACACAGTGATATACGTAATTTGTTTCAAGTTTTCGAAGATATTTTTTTTTAACTGGGAAAATCTAACAAAAATAGTAATGGAGCCTTCTTGTTCAAGTAATTCAATAAATTCAAAGCGATCCATTTGTTTGTTCGTGTCCTAGGTATTTTAATTTTTTTTTTTTTGCGCGAAAGCCTTAAAATAAGGTGGTTTATATGCAGAAATATAGTTGTGAGTTAAGCGGGGTAAAGCAAACCTTGTTGCATTTCTATAATCTATGGCTATTGTAGTTTCTTTTTGTAAAAAAAAATTGCGCCAATATGCGCACTTTCCAAGTATATGCATTTTTTTATGCGAACTGCCTGCCAATTTTACACTAATTTCTGAAGGCAGAACAAGAACAAATTCAGTGCGTATAAACGAAGGAGTGCATATAGAAATAGAAAATCTCGTTAATTCAGTTCTACCTTATGGAAATAAATATTTGGAAGTTAAACACAATTTAATTTTATCTATGGTTTATGGAAAAGTATGCAACGCATTAATAGAAACAACAGCTAGGGCTAGCTCGAAAGATTTTTAAAAAATTGATGAATGTATGAATAAAGATGTATAAACAGAAAATTCACTATTTGGTCTTTCGATACTTCACGGGTGGATTGAATTTTTTGAATGTCTGATCCACTTATGGGGATGGGGCCATGTGTAGAAGTTCACGCAAGTGAGGAAAGTTTTTGACTGCCATTCACCTGGGAGTGGCCAGAAACGATTCTTGTGCATATGGTTCAAGCAGCTCACGACGTCCGGTCTTAGACCACGTATCCCCTGGGTAGCCAACGAACATCCGTTTGGAGGCGAGCTAAAGTGAGAAGGCGAATCCCATGCGGTTGTGCGTAGGGTTTGGAACCCACCACATGAAAAAACAACCCAATGAAAAAGCAACATAAGCCTCGGATGAGAGACCCCCCTTTTGATGACGACCCCCGCAAATGTTTTAAGGATTACGATTTTAGGGCATGCACCTGGAATGTCCGGTCCCTTAATTGGGAAGGTGCCGCTGCCCAGCTGGTTGATGTCCTCATAGAGTTAAAGGCTGACATCACTGCCGTCCAAGAATTGCGATGGACGGGACAAGGACGGAAGAAGGTGGGTCCTTGTGAGATTTACTACAGCGGCCATATAAAGGAGCGCAAATTTGGTGTCGGATTCGTGGTGGGAGAGAGACTCCGTCGCAGAGTACTGGCATTCACTCCGGTGGATGAACGTCTAGCCACAATTCGCATCAAGACAAAATTTTTCAATACCACCCTAATTTGTGCCCACGCCCCGACGGAAGAGAAGGATGACTTGACCAAAGATGCCTTTTACGAGCGCCTCGAACACACTTATGAGCGCTGCCCCCGACACGACGTCAAAATTGTGCTTGGCGACTTCAACGCTAGGGTGGGCAAAGAAGGTATCTTTGGTACGACTGTCGGAAAATTCAGTCTCCAGGACGAAACATCTCCAAATGGTCTAAGGCTGATCGACTTCGCCGGGGCCCGAAATATGGTTGTCTGTAGCACTAGATTCCAGCACAAAAAAATTCACCAAGCTACTTGGCTGTCTCCAGATCGGAAAACTTCCAACCAGATCGATCATGTTGTGATAGACGGAAGACATGTATCCAGTGTTTTAGATGTGCGTACGTTCCGAGGTCCCAACATTGACTCGGATCACTATCTTGTCGCAGCGAAGATACGCACGCGCCTCTGTGTATCGAAGAACGTCCATCAACAAACACAAGGAAGGTTCGACGTTGAAAAGCTGCAATCACAACAGACTGCCGAGCGATTTTCTACTCGACTTGCACACCTGCTCTCTGAGAGCACTCATCAGCAACCCGGTATAAGGGAACTGTGGGACGGCATTGCAAACTCCCTGCGTACAGCTGCAAACGAAACCATCGGATTTCGGAAAGGTCGCAAAAACAGCTGGTACGATGAGGATTGCCGTGCCGCAGTGGAGAGAAAACAGACTGCCTACCTCGCAACCTTGCGATCAACCACAACACGTGCGGGGTGGGATAGATACCGAGAACTGAAGAGGGAAGCAAGGCGCGTCTGCAGAGAAAAAAAGAAAGAGGCCGAGATGCGCGAGTACGAGGAGCTTGAGAAGCTGGCCGACAAGGGTAACGCTCGAAAATTCTATGAAAAGATACGGCGACTTACAGAAGGTTTCAAGACCGGAGCGAACTCTTGTAGGACCCAGGGAGGTGAGCTAGTGACAGATGCCCAGAGTATACTCGATTTATGGAGGGAGCACTTCTCCAGCCTGCTGAATGGCAGTGAACAGGAAACACGCGGAGATGGTGAACCCGAAACTCCAATTGATGACGATGGGAAAGTTGTTCCGTTACCCGACTATGAAGAAGTGCGAATAGCAATCGTCCGCTTAAAAAACAACAAAGCGGCAGGGGCCGATGGATTACCGGCCGAGCTATTCAAACACGCGGCGAAGAGCTGATCAGGTGCATGCATCAGCTCCTTTGTAAAATATGGTCGGATGAAAGCATGCCCGACAATTGGAATTTAAGTGTGCTCTGCCCGATCCACAAGAAAGGCGATCCCACAGTCTGCGCCAATTATCGTGGAATAAGCCTTCTTAATATCGCATATAAGGTCTTATCAAGCGTATTGTGTGAAAGACTAAAGCCCACCGTCAACAAACTGATTGGACCTTATCAGTGTGGCTTTAGACCTGGTAAGTCAACCATTGACCAGATATTCACCATACGCCAAATCTTGGAAAAGACCCGTGAAAAGAGAATCGACACCCACCACCTTTTCGTCGATTTTAAAGCCGCCTTCGACAGCACGAATAGGAGCTGCCTTTATGCCGCTATGTCTGAATTTGGAATCCCCGCAAAACTTATACGGCTAAGTAAACTGACGTTAAGCAACACTAAAAGCTCCGTCAGGATCGGGAAGGACCTCTCCGAGCCGTTCGATACCAAACGAGGTTTCAGACAGGGTGATTCCTTATCGTGTGACTTTTTTAATTTAATGCTGGAGAAAATAATACGAGCTGCAGAACTAAATAGTACAATCTTCTATAAGAGTGTACAGCTGCTGGCGTACGAAGATGATATCGACATTATTGGCCTCAACAACCGCGCCGTGAGTTCTGCTTTCTCCAGACTTGATAAAGAAGCGAAACGAATGGGTCTGGTAGTGAATGAGGGCAAGACGAAATATCTCCTGTCATCAAACAAACAGTCATCGCATTCGCGACTAGGCTCCCACGTCACTGTTGACAGTCATAACTTCGAGGTCGTAGATAATTTCGTCTATCTAGGAACCAGCATTAATACCAACAACAATGTCAGCCTTGAAATCCAACGCAGAATCACTCTTGCCAACAGGTGCTACTTTGGGCTGAGTAGGCAATTGAAAAGTAAAGCCCTCTCTCGACGAACGAAAATCAAGCTCTACAAGTCGCTCATTATACCGGTCCTAATATATGGCGCAGAAGCGTGGACGATGTCAACATCTGATGAGTCGGCTCTAGGAGTCTTCGAGAGGAAAGTTCTGCGAACGATTTATGGTCCTTTGCGCATTAGCAACGGCGAATATCGCAGACGATGGAACGATGAGCTGTACGAGCTATACGACGATATTGACATAGTTCAGCGAATGAAGAGACAGCGGCTACGCTGGCTAGGCCATGTCGTCCGAATGGATGAAAACACTCCAGCTTTGAAAATATTTGATGCAGTACCCGCTGGTGGAAGCAGAGGAAGAGGAAGACCTCCACTCCGTTGGAAAGATCAAGTAGAGAGTGACCTGGGTGCACTTGGCATTTCCAACTGGCGCCAAACAGCGAAAAGAAAAGATGAATGGCGCGCTGTAATTGCTTCGGCTATAATCGCGTAAGCGGTGCCAACGCCAATAAAGAAGAAGAAGAAGATCCACTTATTGTATAAATTGTGCATAAAAAGTGGCTAGCTCGAACAGTAAGCGAGAAACTATTTATTACACATATATATATATAGAATTGGCGCTTTGTAACCGCTGAAGCAATTTGTGGTTTTACGTCTTGATGTTTTTCCAAAAACTGGAGGGAACCACAGTTTATACTAAGCCGCCTCCGAACGGCTGATGGTTTTTTTACGAGGAGCCCTTATTTCATGTCCGAAATACACTCGGAGGGGTGGACATTCCTTGCCGAGGGGTGACTGCAGTTAGCAAATTTAACTTAACTTTTTATTTAAATTCATTTTCTATAACCTTTTGGAAGTTAGTCTGACACCAGGATTTGAACCCGAGTTTTTCGAATGGCAGTACGCAATGCTAACCCCTCGGTTACCGCGGCCAGCAAGAAACTATTAGTTTTGGAAAATAAAACACGCATTCAAAAAGAATTTAAAGCTAAAATTGGTCTGATTGTTGACCAACCAAAAACTGGCATTGGGAATTCTAATGAAGGCGATACTTCCATGCGTTTCTTTCAAAATCCCGGGATGTCGTCAGCAGCAATTACTAAAGTTGATATAAATTTGATTAAAAGGATACATAAAATACTCATAGTTGTTCCTAGTGGGCACGATATTGACGTACAGAAGTTTTGTGACTACGCTTTAAATAAAGAAAAATATTTCGTTGAATGCTAGCCTCGAAGCAATAAAAATATTCGTGTATAAATCCAGCGAAATTGATTTTAACTCATATAAAATAATATGCATTTAACATTGCAATTTTTATAAATTCCATTTTGGAAACTTCTATCCCACTAAGTGTGATCACTTAATACATAATACGTATATATCTACTTTAGGGCTTAGTGTGTTGGATGCAGTATAATTGAGCGTTCGCAAAGTGCATTAGATATTATTACAGCTTTTTGCTGATTTTTATCAAGCTATGTTGTCAGCAAATTTATTTGTGTCACACATGTGCTTTGCTCACTTAACCCTCCATTTTCTCTTGACGTAAACATACACACAAGCACACACATATATAAATGCACATGCAGGCACCATTCACACGTTCACAATGCACTCAACCAAACAACTAACCAAATGGGCTGTCATCACTTCCATTTGCAGGCCATAATCAACCAGATGAGCCGGAGCCTGAGTTCTTGGCGCAATTGACCAACTTTACAGTGCCGCAAGGGCGCGATGTCTCATTCACGTGCGTGGTCAACAACTTGGGCCAGTATCGGGTAAGTAAAAGCTATACTTTGTGTAATAGTTGTATGGAACTTCCATACATACATACATACTTACGTTTATATAACTGAATTTGAATTTAGCAGTGTGGGGCAGCCGGTACTCGCTGCATGCGAAATATCGCATCGTCTGCTACGTCCCAAGCGTGGGTGTTGCATGTACAGTCAGTGGCAGTGTTGCAATAAATTATATTGCACTCTCAAGTACAGAGCACGTTTTCGTCCGTTCGGAGGATGGTAAATTTTGTATGAATATAGGAATGAAATAAGCTGTGAATGGCTGACCTTAGTGTGGCCTTTAGAATGGAATATAACTACGTATAAAGACGTTGGAAGAAAGCATACTGCAGTACTACATAGTTTCATATTACATTTTTATCAAGCGTGATAAGGGTATGACCGTATACGAATTATTTATGTGCATGAATTTCAATGAAAACGCTTTTTTGTTAAATAAAAAAATATGTATCCTTTTTAACTCTGATTGGGTCAAGTTAAAATTTAACAAAAAAGTGCTCTGGTCGTAGTCACCCGTAAGGAAGCCAAAGTAGTTTGTAAATTTATTCGAAGCAGCGTCCAAACGGTGTGGGTGTGGATTTTCACCAGGACCTTTTTCAAATTCTATCTCACCTGGTAACTGTGGCATTAACTTACAAATATTTTTGCTTATCTGCGTAAGAAGCAAAAAGCAAAGGTTCTTTAGCTGATAGTTTTGAAGATATTTAAATTTGGGTAATGTGGTATACCATATCGACTAATGTGGTATAGTACAATATAAGACGATAACCGAACCCAAGATAATTTAAAGTTTTGTAAGATTAAAAAGTTACATTTTATTTCAAAAACTAGAAAACATTAACTTGAATGGATCGGACCGCTTTAAAAGTAATGTAAAGATATATAGCGTTCGGAATATTCTACTTATGATGCCATATACCAGGTGTGTTAGTTGAAATTTTTTTTCGATAAAGAAAACACTTAATTTTCAGAGGAATCTCAAAATTTTTTTATTCAAAGTATTGACCATTGGTTTCTACACATTTCGCCCATTTCTCAGGCAAATTATGGAACCAAAAAAACTTTTTCTCTTTCGAGGCAAACCATTCGACGAGCCATTTTTCGACTTCTTCAAAATTAGCGAAGCACTGCTCTGCAAGGGAGTGTTCCATCGATGCGAAAAGGTGATAGTCGGACGGGGCGAGGTATGGAGAGTACGGCGGGTGCGATAATATTTCCCAATTAAGTGTTTTTAATGTATCTTCCACCAGTCTAACTGTATGAGACGGCGCGTTGTCATGTTGATAGATAACTCTGTCATGTATTCGGGCCCATTCCAACCGTTTTTCTATCAACGCATTATTCAAATTGATCATTTGTTGTCGGTAGCGATCCGTGTTCACCATTTCACCAGGTTTTAACAACTCGTAGTACACCACACTGGTCCCACCAAACACAAAGCATTGTCTTACGGTCAAAGCGATTTGGCCTTGCAGTCGATGGGCCAGCTTCACCAGGGGAAAGTCATGATTTTTTTCGCTTCGCGTTCTCAAAATAAATCCATTTTTCGTCCCCCGTGACAATTCGATGCAGAAAAGATTTCCTTTCGAATCGTTGATTGCGATTAGGTTGGATCAACATGCAATTCCTCGTCTTCGAACTTTTTCGCTGCACCAGTATGTTCATTGTCTGTCAAATCGAAATCTCCACTTTTAAATTGACGAAACCATGTCTCACATGTTCTAATCACTGGAGCATGTTCACCATAAGTTTCTACCAGCAACCGGTGAGCTTCCGCTGCTTTTTCCTTTTGACGAAATAAGAAAAGCAAAGAATGCCGCAAATGCGATTTTCTTAGAACGAAACTCGACATATTCACTGAGGTAAACAAATATGACGCTATTATTTTGACGGAATGTGATTTGCGTATTTTTGTAGGTTAATGTCAATAGAAAAAAATTACATACATGCCAAATCATAGAAATTTATACATATTGCGACATCTACTAGTAAAACCGGCACACTTCAACAAACACACCTTAAATTTCTTTTAAGTTTAGGTGGTAAAGATATCCCTCAGGGAGTAACAGGCTCTCTGCTAGTGCTTGTTTCTTCAAAAAATTAATAGTGTTTTTAAAATATTCATACGAGGTTCTGTAGTACATACAAATGTCGGGATCAATTTCCAATACTGTTGTTACTGAAGTTTCTTTTATTTTTGAGTTCGTAGTCTCAATTGAAACCTTCTCCATTAAGGTATTCATCGAACCATCGAATTCACTTTATCAATTGAATCCTCCCATAAAAAACTGAAAACATTTGTATGTAGCAAATGTATGCTTTTATGTTATCAAATGAATCTAAGTCGCCTGAAAACACGTAATAGCAATTTGACCATTTCGAATGTTCAAATAAGCTTAAGTAAATAGGACACCGGTAGCCGAGTGGTTAGCATTGCGTACTGATGTTCGGAAGGCTCGGGATCAAATCCCGGTGTCATCAACATCCAAAAGTTATAGAAAATTAATTTAAATAAAAAATTCAGTAACATTTTCTAATTGCGGTCGCCCCTCGGCAGGGAATGTCCACAACTCCGAGTGTATTTAGGACATGAAATAAAGGCTCCTCGTAAAAAAACTATCAGCGGTTCGGAGGTGGCTTAGTATAAACTGTAGGTCCATCCATTTGTTGGAAAAATACGAAGACGCAAAATCACAAATTTGAGGAGGAGCTCGGCCGAAAAATCACTTCAGCGGTTACAAAGCGCCAATTATATATATATATATATATATATATATATATATATATATATCTAAATACAGCAACATCAATATGTGTAACTTCATTACCTTTTTCGCGCATAAATTTTCATTATATACATCTACGTCTTAAAAGGCCTCATAAATGCTTTATTCAACGGATGAAGTTTGTGAGTTGAATGAGGAGATAATGTATTAATAGTTACATAGTGTTCGAGTACCAGATTAGTAACCTCAATGTTGCAGCGGTGGCTATAATGTCCGTCTATTATAAGCAGCACAGGCTCAGATGGAGAATGTTTTGTATTATTTGTAGTTGTGGGAAGTCCCCACTGAAATTCCGGTCTCGGCCACGTTCCGAGTACAAGTGGGTGGGACATTATATTATTTAGTTGAAAAAATATTTCTTCATTTTCTCCGGAGAGATCACGCACGTCCCAGTTTTGTTTGTAATAGGTCACCGAAGGTTTTGGAAGCCCTTTTCTCCTTTTCTTTTGTATGACTTTTTTCGTTTCTTTTGCTTTAGACATTAATATTTCACCCTTTTTCGGCATATTTGCTATATACTACTTTACCCGCGTTTGCCTATGCCACAATAGCCGAAATCCCGTTTTATCATATTATTTATAAATAGTTAATTACACTAAAATCTATACAAAATATTACTCAAACTGTTCACTAATATAATACTTACTTGTTGCCTTTCGATTAGTGAATATTGTATAAAGTTCCAGATTTTTCTGTTAAAAATTGTTTTGTCCGAGCACGAAAAACTCACTGCACCACTTGGCAATTTTACTACAACTGAATATCGGGAACGCTTGCAAATCACAAGTTAAATCTCGCTTTATTAATACTCTGAGAAGACCGAGCTATTTCTATATGTCCCGTTATTTTCACACTTATAGTTTCCCGAGAAAGCCAGGTATATCTCATTACCGCATATACTCGTACTCTAAACGTTTTACCCATCTTCCGTTTGGTTCGAATATTGCAATCACTAAGAGAGGGCCGATTCCGTTAAGCTGCTCTTAAATGTCTTACTTAATTATTGTACACTCCGCTTGATGCATATTCTGCTATAAAGGAACATTTTAAAACATGCATTTAATTATTTTATGTGGCAACTCTTTTCCAAAGTATATTTAATACAAGATCCAAGGTTTTTTCTGAAACAGAAACCCCGATGAAAGGAATAGAGACGAAAGCAAATAGGTTTAGGAGTGTACAACTGCTGGCCTTGTTGTATTCAATGTTATTTCTGCTTTCTTCCAGCTGGATATGAAAAGCTATGTTTTATAAGTAGCTCCTATTTTTTCATTTTTACGGAAAACATATACAATACGGATAAATTTTTAGATAATATAATTGTTTGTTGCCGACTTGCTTTTACGAATCCTATATACCACCATTAAATCTACGAGAAATCGACAGTAGTTCAAGAATTGATATAATTTTCTGACATAAATAATGTTTGCGCGGAACTACGTCTAATTTTAGAAAAATATTTAGGGTTCCATATCAAACTGTTTTATATATTTAACTTGGGCACTGTTAAACCCTTTCCAACTTCAGACGGTTACTACTATTGCCTAGTTATAATGGATAACTTCACTCTAGGGCAAGAGGTCGTACCGATCGCCGCTTAAATGCAATCACAATTTGGTATACCCGTTGATATAGCAAATCACCTTGACTTACAATTTTACACCTGAAAAGTTCCTATCTAACGCCACATGGCTAAGGATTGGACAACGTTTTTATATCTTTCATGTACATCTGTATCTAAGCATTAAAACTTATGTATACCAATATGGTTAGAAAAGCATCTAAAAACTCCGTAAAAAAAAATTATACACCTGCAAGAAATTTAGTATTAACAATTTGTATCTACAAATAAATATTGACACCGAAAACAATCGCAATCAGAGAACTATATCACATAGCATGCAACCGATTGGTTCAAATGAAAGGTTTTGGGTCAAAATTCGTCAAAAGAGCATATATTTATTTAATTGGCGCTTTGTAACCGCTGAAGCGATTTTCGGCCGAGCTCCTCCTCCAATTTGTGGTTTTGCGTCTTAATGCTTTTCCAACAACAGTTTATACTAAGCTGACGGTTTTTTTACGAGGAGCCTTTTATTTCATGTCCGAAATACACTCGGAGGGATGGACATTCCCTGCCGAGGGGCGACCGCAATTAGAAAATTTAATTTAATTTTTTATTTAAATTAATTTTCCATAACTTTTGGATGTTGGTGGCACCGGGATATAAACCCGAGTCTTCCGAATGGCAGGACGCAATGCTAACCACTCGGCTACCGCTCAAATATAAACGAAATTGGCTCAATAAAACAAAAACGGTTAATTATTCTTCAATATCTATATTATCCCCTTCAAAATAGTCACCATTAAAGCCGATACACATATGCCACCTTTTTTCCAATCTTCATAACACTTCTGGTAGGCCGCTTTAGGTATGGCTTTCAGTTCCTTCTTCGAATTCTCTTTTATGACTTCAATCGAATGAAAATGCTTTCCACGAAGCGCCAATTTGAGTTTAGGGAAAAGAAAAAAGTCACACGGTGTCATGTCGGGTGAGTACGATGCTTGCGGAACAATATTTACGTTATTTTTGGTCAAATAATCGCGTACAAGACGAGAAGTATGAGCAACAATTTTGGAACAAGTCGAGCAGACACACGTCTCATGCCCAAAACATCGTGAATAATGCCCTGAGCGGATCCATTTGATATGTTGAGCTCACTAGCTATCTCTCTTTCAGTCACACGACGATTTTCCAACACAATTTTCTTTACTTTTTCGACGTTTTCTTAGTTTATTGACGTTGCTGGACGACGATCATGGGGCAAATTCTCCAGCGATGTACGGCCGTCCTTGAACGACTTATACCAATCAAAAATACGTGACGGAAGCGAGTCCTTGCGAAATTTACTACAGCGGCCATATAAAGGAGCGCAAATTTGGTGTCGGATTCGTGGTGCGAGAGAGACTCCGTCGCCGAGTGCTGGCGTTCACTCCGGTGGATGAACGTCCCGCCACAATTCGCATCAAAACGAAATGTTTAAACACCACTCTAATTTCGCCCATGCTCCAACGGAAGAGAAGGATGACTTGACCAAAGATACCTTTTACTGCTCCCGCCACGACGTCAAAATTGTACTTGACGAACGCTAGGGTGTGCAAAGAACGTATCTTTGGTACGACTGTCGACTTAACATCCCCAAACGGTTTAAGGCTGATCGACTTCGCCGGGGACCGAAATATGGTTGTCTGTAGCACTAGATTCCAGCATAAGAAAATTCACCACTATCTCCAGATCGAAAAACACAGCAGACTGCGGAGCGGTTTTCTGCTCGACTTGCACACCTGCTCTCTGAGAGCACTCATCAGCAACCCGACATGAGGGAACTGTGGGACGGCATTGCAAACTCCCTGCGTACAGTTGCAAACGAAAATATTGGATTTCGGAAAGGTCGCAAAAACAGCTGGTACGATGAGGACTGCCGTGTCGTAGTGGAGAGAAAACAGACTGCCTACCTCGCAACCTTGCGATCGAACACAAAACGTGCGGGGTGAGATAGATAAAGAGAGCTCAAGAGGGAAGCAAGGCGTAAAGAAGGTTTCAAGACCGGCGCAGACTCTTGTAAGACCCAGAGGGGTGATCTAGTGACGGATGCTCAGAGTATACTGAATCTATGGAAGGAACACCTCTCCAGTCTGCTGAATGGCAGTGAAAATGAAACACGCGGAGATGGTGAACCCGAAACTCCAATTGATGATGATGGAAAAGTTGTTCCGTTACCTGACTATGAAGAAGTCCGAATAGCAATCGTCCGCCTAAAAACAACAAAGCGGCGGGGACCGATGGATTACCGGCCGAACTATTCAAATATGGCGGTGAAGAACTGATCAGGTGCATGCATCAGCTTCTTTGCAAAATATGGTTGACTGAAAGCATGCCCGACGATTGAAACCTAAGTCTGCTTTGCCCAATCAACAAAAGGGCGATCCCACTAGCCTTCGACAGCACGAAAAGGAGCTGCCTATACGCCGCTATGTCTGAATTTGGTATCCCCGAAAAACTTATACGACTATGTAAACTGACCTTAAGCAGCACTAAAAGCTCCGTCAGGATCGGGAAAATATGCTGCAGAAAATAATACGAGCTGCAGAGCTGAATAGAGAAGGTACAATCTTCTATAAGAGTGTACCACTGCTGGCGTACGCCGATGATATTGACATTATGGGCCTCAACAACCGCGCCGTAAGTTCTGCTTTTTCCAGACTTGATAAAGAAGCGAAGCGAATGGGTCTGGTAGAGAATGAAGGCAAGACGAAATATCTCCTGTGAAGAATTAATACAGGTACTGTATTTTTGTACATCTACTTAATACTTGCACCCACGTCTTTGTCAAATATGGTCAGATTAGACTTTCCTTATCATCACCATATAAATGATCATTTTCAATCGTAAATATACTCAATTTTTTAGGGATTACTAATTTCCACATACATATTAATTATTAAAAAAGTACAGTAAAAAACTTTCAACAATCTACGAATGGCTAACCAGCCTGTAGCCTTGCCTTTCCGAACTTTTCGAAAAAGTGCTCTTAACAAAAATTTCTCCTTGGTCCACGCAACAAATCAATCCCGCCAATGTCAAGCCAGCAGACTTTTCCTACGAATGCCCTATATATTGTAGTTTAGTTTAAGAATTTTATTACTTATTGTCAGGCTTCCGATGTTGAAACAGATTCAATAAATAAATACTAATGTTAATAAAATAAAACCTCCGGATGAATATAACTTTTTGAGATATCTCTAAATACGGACTTTTTAGTTAAAAAAGAGTAAATAATTGCAAATACCTATATATATACGAGTATATATTTATTTACCCAAGCTTAAAGACATATCCTTTGCCATAATTAAAAGCAATAAGTTTTAAGAATATGGATTTTATAGGATATTCAACGATGTCGCCAATAGCGCTTAACATAAGTATTGTACATACACGTATATACATTTGCATAATACTTATATTTTGTTCTATTGCGTTTGCAACATGAAATATTACTTACTTGTGGTTGACTTTTGCACTTATACATACTTCAAATTGAATATTTATATTTCTTTCCTTAATTGTCGAACAAATATTTACACAAATCAATTTGAGTTACAAATTAGTTTTTATTGCTGTCAATGTTTATCCAGCAAAGGAGATTTGTGCAATATCCGAAAACACATATTTGTTAAATAATTTATAAAACATTTTCTAACAGCTGCCTAATACTGTGTAAATAACTCCAAAACACAGCACTCCAAAGACAGGATATGCACCGAAGAATATACATACATAATATATGTACATATGTATTATACATTCATATGCAGTTATGCACAATTGAAAATGAATGCACAAATTCATAAGTTTAAGTTGGATTTTAATTTATACTAAAATTTTGTGCAAATATGTATTTATTAGTGCAGTGAAAATGCTTAAGGGTTGGAATGCACTAGACTTTCTGTGTACGAAATCATGACAATTTCTAAAAGTATTTATATACTAAATATTCTCATGAGTGTTTATACATTAATACTCATCCCCATGAACACATTACATAATTCACAAAACCGCAACTGCTAAAACAATATTTCCTTGAATTATTTCACAATCTCAAATAAGGCTTCAATTGCAAGGATTTTGTATCTTATATATCTGATTAATGTTTTTGACTAACTAACTAAAAAAGAATCTATACGTACTACAAACTAGGCTCTATTGGATGCCGCACCAAAGATGCTTTCATAATCGGGAGTGATCTCTCCGGTTCTTTCTAAACTAAAACATTTCACTTCTTCTATTTAATTCTCAATAATAAAATACGAGCAGCATATAATACTCAGATCTTCTTCCTCGCACGCGGATATAGCCGAATCGTTCCTTCTCTTCGCTGTGTAAAGTTATTTGAAACCAGGTCGTGTCACCTGTTTCTTCCAGCAAAAAGTTAATGTTACGACCTCGAAGTTATGACTATTAAGAGTGACTTGGGAACCGAGTGCGAATGCTGGTTTGATGACATTTCTTCTTGTCTAAGTTCCATACCAGATCCATTCGCTTTACTTTTTTATCAAGTCTGGAGAAAATTTATCTGTTCTTTTCTCAACCGAGTTTTTCAAAATTTGACGTATGGTGTATATCTGGCCAGTTGTGGATTTACCAAGTCTTAAACCACACTTATAAAATTCAATCGGTTTGTTGACGGGGGACTTAAGTCTCTCATACAATACGATCGATAGAACCTTACATGCGATATTTAGCCTGCTCACGGCATACTTGCTCCGACCACATTCTGCAAAGTAGCTTGTCAACTCCTCGCCGCCATTTTTGAACTGTTATTCCGGTAATAACCGCTTTGTTGTTTTTTAAACGGGAAATCGCTATGCGAACCTCGTCATAGTCTGCTAATGGAACGTCTTTTACAATAAATCACTACCTTTCAGTTGACTAGAGAAGTGTTCATACAGCAGTTATGCTCCGGACATCAGTCACAAGATTGGTTCGGTACGTAGAGAGTTTGAGGTGTTGTTTCACAGTCCTCATATATGGAGTTGCTGATAAATGTGCATAGAGAGAAGGAGTGCAATTTGAAGTAGATACCCGTTCTGTTGTAATTGCAGCTTATCGACGCCAAACCTTCATTGTTTTTGTTGACTGACGTTCTTTGGTACACAGATTCAGATCGATAAGGTTGTGAGTTTGTCGATCTGAAAACACCCAGATATCCTGGTAAATTTTCTTGTGCTTAAATGCACTCCTCCAGACAACCATGCAGGTGATGTTTCTTCGTGGAGGTGAATTTCTGACAGTTGTGCCGAAGAGATTTTCTTTTCCCAGCCTGGCGTTAAGGTCGCCAAGTAGCGCAGGTTCTCATAAAATCATCGTTAATCTATCATTCTTCTGTTCTTTCGAGGCGTGGGCGCAAACCAGCGATGTATATTTATTGTATATATCCCCCCTTCTTCGGTTCTTATTCTGTTCATCGCATTTCTTGGACGGCTATGATCTCAGCCTTTATTCTTACGAGGACATCAACTAGCTGGGCAACTTAGGTAATTGAATTCTCTTACGTTGAAGTGGATTTCATAGAGTTCCAAATATCTTAAAATTTTGACAAGCAAACTCACTTACAAGCGTGTAGCACAAGGTATTGGTTATTTCGCATTCCACTCTGAGTGAAAAAGGCTTCCACCTTCTATCTCATATATACGTTACGTATATACATACATTTTTATACTCATATTAATTTATCAATTTGCTTGAATTTGCGGTAATTTTTATGGGATGCGTTGTTTTTGTTTATGCTACACCTATATAATACCTATATGCAGGTATAAGTGCGAAAACTGTTTTTTCAGCAACAAAATATCTCTTCCCACTTATTTATATTTAATCATGTATGTATGTGTGTATGACTATTTTGTCTACTTCAACCATTTCTTAGAGTGAATATGTGTAGGTGCATAATCTCACAAGAGCATAAGTCTATATATTTATATATTTATTTTCTATATACGCTCATATATTTTTCAGGTTGCATGGATTAAATCCGACTCCAAAGCAATACTCGGCATTCACACCCATATGGTATCACTTAATCCCAGATTATCAGTGACACACAATGGCCACAACACCTGGAAACTTCACATATCCCACGTACAGCTCAACGATTCGGGCAGCTACATGTGCCAAGTGAACACAGATCCTATGAAGAGTTTGGTAAGTAAACACAACTGAACTCAGCTAACTAACCAGTAGTGAAAAATAAATATGTACATACATACATACATAACTTGTTAGATGATAAGGGCATTATATTGGTCAGTTAGGTGAGTAAAGGGATTTTACTAGACCGCCACTGCATTGGTTAAAACTAACTAAGTTACATGCTGAGAGAGTGGCTTTAGCTTGAGGTTGAGTAACTTAAGCCTTTAAATCACACACGCGTGCGAGAGTAGTGCGAGAGTAGCATATGTGTAGCTATAAATGCTGATACCTGTATACCGACGTATATACATACAAACGTACAAGTTAATTTCGGTGATACAATTGCTCCAACCAACAATTTTGTGTTACTTTTTCTATAATTCGAGGTATGACCTGCAATTTAAAGTATGCTTTACTTTTGACTTTATCCACTGAACTTTAGCATGCCTGCTATATTATCCAGTGTAAATCAAACTTCATTGTTTGGTTATGCATTTAATACGCAATCGATGACAAGCAAAAAATATTTTCATGAAAAAATTCTACATACCAACCACCACAGGTTTCCTTTAATACTCTTTATATGTGGAAAATGTCGTGAGTGCAAAGACGTCTTATGCACGTAAAGCTTCAATTGACCCCACATAAGTAGCAAATGTCCATGCAGACTAATGCTGGAATCCCTATGTTCACTGTGCCAAGGGTCGAATGGCGTTTAAGCAGCCGAATTTGAGTGTCAAGAAATGGCAGTTGTGGCATGTGTCACTATCGGCAAAATGTTACGATAATCCATAAATATACAAACATAAATACGATGTTTCTAATAATCCTAAAAGATCACAATTCACCTCAGCATACTTAAGGAAGGCACACATGTTCATATGTATGTATATAGAACAACTGATTATGGTGGTTCTTACAAATAAAAACACAACAGAACTTTCTAAAATCGCTTTTCCAAAAAAAGCTGTTAGAGTTACAGTATCATACAATACGAAATAAAGTGGCATAAATAAGATTGAAAGTGATAGTTTTTTTCACAAATTTGAATACATATAATAGGAAAGAAAATTTTTAGAAGCCCCCCAAAAAAACTTGGTATTTTTTCGTACAAATATGTTTTTTGGGCTGCGAAAAAAATTTAGTTTTAATTTCGACTACTCTAATGTAGATATGTAGTAAAGCCCATTTATGTTATTGCAAGAGACATCATCACAGCATCCGGTCAACCCTATCGATTACAGCGCAATAATAGGTCTCGGAAGCCATGCATAAGCCATACTGACTGAAATAATAATACTTTTGGTGATAATATTGTAAATGAACCGCAAAGGCGATATGCTATGTACGTGTTCATTAATATATATACTAACATATGCATGCATGCAATATACCTAAATATGTACATAGAAACATTAAAAGAAAAAATGTATAAACGGTTAATATTTTTAATTCTCATATAATATTTGTAAGGTTGCTCCATTACAATTTTATGCAAATATTTTTATAAAACAAATTTATTTATAACCATCATTAGACTTTCATTTACTGCAGAAAAAAATATAAATATGCTTTGTGGAAGCCAAATTCTGGTGAATAAAATTGTTTCGACCTTCAAGTGTGAGAAATATCAATATAAATAAGCAAAGCATATATTTTTGTAAACGCATTTTAAGCTTAAAAGTTTCTCATTAAACGTAAATGACAGAGAAATACTGCCACAAAAGTTTTTACTTTTCTTCTAATTTTATTTTATTTTTTACTTTTTATTTTATTTCATTTCGATTTATTTTCTTTTATTTTATTTCATTTGATTTTATTATATCTAATTTTACTTTATTTTATTTAATTTTATTTTATTTTGTTAGTTTTGTTTTATAATATTTTATTAATTTTTTTTATTTCATTTCATTTTATTCTAGTTAGTTTAATTTTTTTTTTATTTATTGTTATATTATTTTATTTTATATTAATTCATTTGGTTTTAATTTTTTTTTATATATTTTTTTTTAATTTCATTTATCTTCTTTTTTTCTCACTCTGTATATTTGTATGTATATATAATATTCGTGCGTCCAAACAAGTAAAAAATATGAATTTGTACACACGGATATGTATGTATATTCTCTGCAAACATTTCTGGGCCACAAGGTCTATTGAGTAATCCAATAGGCGCTTCTCTGTAGTCTACTATTGAACCAACTCAGCCAGCTACTAACTTATTGTTAACCGAAGCTTGATCGTGTTTTAAAGTTCGCAGATACTAAGTGCAGAAGGAAGTAATAAGATTTAAACTCATTCACAGAAAATGTTTCAAACTGAAGTTGTGTCAGTTTTGTTTCGTTGGTGAGCTCTGGTGGTGCACAGGTGGCATTCAGAAATCTAAGCTAATATGTATATTCCAATGAATAAAGAACTAAATCTTTATTTTAGTAATAAATTATTACTATTATGTTAGGCCGAGGTGAAGAATAGGATCTGGACCTCGGACATCGACATCCCAATATTAATTAGACCATATTTTTTATGGATTGTGGTTTTGGATTACCCTATGGTCCGTGTGGAGTATATTTGTCATGCGTGCATGGAGTATTCGCATTTGCAGGGTATTCATACACATACTTACGTCCTTATGATAACTCAAAGGATGCTTAATAAGACTTGTGAAAGGGTAAATTTCCAATAAGGCAATCTTAGAACTCGTACATTTGTATGTTTCTCGATAATTCCACATCTATTTGAGATATTTTTTCAATTCATAAATAGATTTGTATATGCGTCTATTGCAATAATAATAATAATAATAATAATAATAATAATATCTGCTTTACTAAGTAATCGTAATATGCCACTTCATGAATATTTTTCTCATTCATGACTGCCCTTTCATCGATTCCATAGATTAGTTCGATATATAGTATGTGTATGTAAATATTTATGTAGAAAAGTAAGCAAAGCATATATGTAAGACCGTATGCAAATAATTCGTATGGGTAATTTCTCTGAAGGGCATGTAGAATTCAATTATCAGCTAATACGGATATGTAGAAAATGTTTGTTTATCTATTTGAAATAAAATGATTCCTTCCTATAGATATAAATTTACCATTGCAACGGCTTTGCAGAAAGAGAGCTGTGAGCATTAGTAATGAAATAATAATTGGAATTTTCATATACAAATTGTTTTCAAAAGCTCTAATTAAAATAAGAATTGCCATAAAATGCAGATATTCCCTTTGAAAATGTAATTGTAAATTGGTCAGCTTCAAATTTTATTACAGCAATTTAGTTGGGAAATATTTTTAATTTCCTCATAATTATTAAAACCCTCAGTATAAAGTAAGAATTTCGATAATAGAACATTTCCTATATTTCTAACTCCACTGGCGCTGCTATTGTAAAACTCTTTATTTAAATGATCTGTCATGCTTATCAGTGTTAGACGCAGAATTAATTCGGAAGCAAGGCAGTGCTTAGGCAATATTTCTATCTTAGCAGTTACAGCACTGGTTATTAAAATAAAATAATATATATTTTCTGACTTTTACTTTACCCTTTGCTCATTTTTTAACTGCACCATTAATATTCTTAGAATACTTATGTTCTTTACTTTTGAATATATTCCACATTTATTCACATTTTGCACAAAATCCTTGCACTTACAACCATCTCCATCTGAAGTCTGGCTATTTGGATGTTGTAGTGCCGCCAGATATACTGAATCACCCGGAACAAAATCTCGAGGAGGGCATCAGCAATGAAAGTGGCACAATTGTGCTCATCTGTAGTGCCACTGGTGTACCGGAACCTACAGTGCAATGGAGACGAGAAGGTGGCAAGGATATAATCCTACGAACGGAGACCCGAGAGAAACAAGGTGAGTTCATGCATGTTTGCGTGTGAAAATGTAAAATACAAAATAAAATAAAACGCAAAGTAAAATTAAAACGAAAACTAAACAACTTAAAGTTCATTTACTGCAAAAAAAGTTTGAACACATATCTTTGTACACCAAAACCATTCTCGGCTTCACCTTTGAGAATTATCTCAAGGTTCGTAATTTAATACATTTATTTAAAATCATCAAAAACCGGCAACCAGGATATATTTTCCGCAAAATAAAGTTTGTGAAATCTTCTCGTACTCACAATATTGTTGTCCCCAAATACAAAACTTTGACGACCTCAAGATTGTTTTTTGTTGGTGCTGTCAGAATTTAAAACTCATTACCAATTTCAATAAAATGTATCAAAACGATTGGATGCTTCAAAACGGCAGTTACAAACCTATTTGCATAATACCCATCCCTATTCTCCTTACCTATGTCAATATACTGTTGAAATCTCTCCTTTTAGACATAATATTATTCTCAGCTATTCCTAAGATTTAAAAAATCAGATTTTAATTCATTATATGTTAATATGTGTACAATGAAAAGACTCTGCGTCTTACTGTACGGATAAATAAATGAAATTTGAAATTGAAATTGAAAATTGAAATTAAAGTAAGATAATAAAACAAACTATAGTAAAATAAAGCAAAGCAGACTACGATAATATGAAATAATATAAACTAAAATAAATTGAAGAAAAATAGAGAACAATAATATAAAATAAAATGAAATATGAGAAAATGAAAAGAAAGAAAAAAGTAGAGTAAAATTAAACAAAATAAAGTTGAATACAATCAAATAAAAACAAAAAACAATTGATACAAAATTAAATGAAAAATATTAAGTTAATTTTAGAAAAATTAAATAAAACAAAATAAATTTTTAAATAAAATAAAACAAAATTAATTTTAATAAAATAGAATAAGGAAATATAAACTAAACAATATTAAAAATAAATTGTTTTAGCAAAATAAAATAAAATTAATAAATTAAATAAAACAAAATAAAGTGAAATGAACTAAAATGAAATAAAATAAAACATTGCAAAATAAATTACAAGGAACTAATTTAAATAAAGTGAAATAATATTAAATCGATTTAAATAGAATAAAAACTAAAAATAAAATTAAATGGAATTGAATAAAATTAAACATAAAAATGAAATGAAAAAAACCTATTTGATAAAATAAAATAAAACAAAATAAGGCAATAATAAACAAATATATTAAACTAAATAAAACTAAGGTAAATTAAATTAGATTAAACTTAATTTAATTAAATAAATACAAAAAAGTATAATAAAAAAATAAAACAAAATATAATAAAATATAATTTAATAAGGTGAAAAAGTAAAAGAAAGGTTAATGAATTAAAATAAAATAAGTTAAATAATATGATTAAGCTAAAATAAAAAATAATACAATACAACAAGATTAAAAATTTATATAGAATAAACTGAAACAAAATAAAATAAAATATAGTTAAATAATATTATGAAATAAAAACAAAATCAAAACGTATTGGCTATAATATAGTAAATTCAGAATATAAATAAAAATTTTATTAAAACCATTATATAAAATAAAATTGATAATTGAAAGAAAGAAATAAAAGTAAACATAATTAAAGGCAAATCAAATTAATTTATATACATTAAAATTAAATTCTGAATAACTTTAGAGTAAATATTTAAAAAATCAAAATAAAAACTACTTTAGTAAGAGTTAAGCAAAATCAGTTGATATTAAAAATAATAATTATCTTATTGTGGATCACACTTTCAGAGCGTTGGATAGCCAAACAAAATATTTTTTTATATTTTATTATTTTTTTTAGATTTCCCAACAAATTAAAAAATACTTACACTTCCACTTCCCGAACTTCCTTTTCACCAACATCATTACATACTAAATGAAGAGATACTCATTTAAAGCAACGTTGCTTCTTAATTGAGCACAAGAGTGCGAGAATAACCACAAAGGGGAGAAAACAACCTACGCAAACATTTTAACTCGGCCTGAGGTCGCTTAATCTTCTTTGAATAGGTTAAATGTAAATGTGTAGAGGTGATCGCTCGCCATTGAGTGTCCTCATTGTGTGCATGGCAAACACTTTTTGTATTTATACCTATTTGTATATTCTTCCTTTTTCCCTTTCCATTGTGGAATGTGTATATGTATACGGTATTATACCTACATACATATGTATATAAGTGTCCATGTTATGTACATAAACACAAATTCTTGGTATGCCACATAATGAGTGTTTAGTAAAGTCCCTCTGAACCCCTAATGGCTACTTTTCTCTATGCTTTTACTTTATGCTCATCATTTGTATGCTCTCTATCTCATTATTCTTTTCTTATCGTTTTTTCTTTATTTTTTTTTTTTTTTAATAAAACGTATGAAGTTCAAGGGGATGAAAAAGGATTGAGGACTAGAATACTTTTATCCAAACAAATGTGTAAACTTTATAACTCTCCTCTATTTGTTGATGTATGTCCTGTTATACATATTCATTTATGTCAATATAGGGAAGCCACAATGTGTTTCCACTTGTACGTGAGTCAAATAAAATGTATGTAAGTCAAACACACATACAAACCTAGATACAAGGATATACATACGTGGCATGTGGCAGACACAATCGAAAAGTTAATTAATTAGGTCACCAACCACATTCAATTTGTTTTTCTTTTAAGAAAGTCAGATTTTTTGTTTTTTGAGAAATTTTATCTTTTTTCCTTTCGTTCATCTGCTTATTTGCTTAAATCTATGTAGGACTCAGAACCGCACTTGAACCACATTTCTTTATGTGTCCAATGTATATCTACAGTATTATTTACATATACATACAAATTTTCTAAATACTTTCCTATTTTATTCCAATTTTCTATTCATTACAGTGGTCAAGTCAGTGGAGGGTGAGAAGCTCGTATTGACGAATGTTCATCGCACTGACATGGGCGGATATTTGTGCATCGCCTCGAATGGTGTACCGCCGTCTGTGAGTAAACGTTTCGACGTGCATATCAATTGTAAGTACAAACAATAAAAATACAAGCAAAAGCAATTGTAATTAAATTTGTATTCGTTGTCAGTGAAATACATTTATCCATCTTCAAGTACATATGTTTACTTTTCTTAGTGATTTTTGTAGATGAAAATGAGTTAGGTTTTCAATTAAATTTGTTACTTGAAGGCCACTACTGATTTTTGTTACTTTGGCCAACCAAAGAAAGTACAAACACAAAAGTATGAAAATAAATGTAAAACAGAGGAATCTAGGAAATCTCTCTGATAAGAGTAGAAACCATCAGTCATTTGGCTATAAAGCCCAAAAAAATTTTTATAAAAATTTGTGATAGCGCAGCACATATACGGGTAACTTTAGAAAGGGAAGCCAATAAATTTTACTTGCTCGAATTTCAATATTCTGGTGAATAGCTTGTTTATGTCCTTAGTATATTTTTTTTCTTTGGAAAATTACATGCGGGAATATTATGGAACTTCTTCCCATCTACAATCCATTAGATGAGAACTTTTCAGTAACGATTATTGTACTTACCAAACATACAAGCTCAATGTTTTCTCTCTTGTAATATAGTCTTCTAAAACATTTTCTTTGATATATTTTATATATTAGTAACTTTTAATTAGTTTAAATATCAAGTTATTCTGATAATTTGTGTTATTATTATTATTTTTTTTTGTTTAATTTTTAAGTAAAATGTTTAATTATTGCATTGAAATTAAGAACATATTGCTTGGTCCTGAGCATTTCGACCATTGTTTTATGCTCCTGTTGTTGTTGTGTTTGTTATTATGCTAGCGATTATTCATATGATATGGAGTTTCTCCTCAACCTAACTAAGACTTGAAGATAGGAGATTATTTTCTTAACAGAAAAACGAAATTCTAAAGAAATTTCCCTAATAACACCTGTTGGCAAGAGTGATTCTGCGCTGGATTCCAAGCCTAACATTATTATTGGTGTTAATGCGAAGTAATGACTGTAACAGGGACGTGGGAGCCAAGTCACGAATGCGATGACTGTTTATGTGATGACAGATATTTCGCCTTGCAACAGTGAAAAATAATCGATATACATAGTTTTGAATACAATAATGTTATGTCTTTTGATGTCTGTCTGTCCACTTACGCGATATAGCCGAGTCAACAAAATTAACGCGAGTATTTAACAGGGAAACCTGCGAGCTGAGATCCCCACTCACTTTCCATTAGAGTAAAGAGCTTTCCAATATTGTAAATTTAAAACTCACTAGCTTGTGTGTTCATTGAATAATGCTAAGTAATGCTGATATAAATCTCATTATTCAACTTAACGTTCCGTACTCCACGCAGTAAACCATAAATCCAAACTTTTATTTCAAAGAATCTGATTACCGATTCTTCGGAGGTTGACATAATCTTTCGCGCTATTATACCATATTGTCGAAATGACGCATTATGAGCGACTATTTTCAAGGGTTCAAAGGTTTAACACTGAACACTGGAGAGTTCATGGTTGTGCTTTGACAAATTTTTAAATGAGAGTGGGTAGAAGTAATACTGGTCAATTTATTAATTGTGATCCATGACTTTTTAGACAGCGGTTAGATATGTATGGTACAATATATCAATATATGTGTTTTTGGGAAAATCCTGCCATAAGTATCGTAGTCGTTACGCCGCTACTTATTAAGGCTTAGTCTTTTACCAATTCCTCGCCACTCTATGTATGTACCTCAGTATCTTAGAGAGTATAGCTCACAGCTTAAAACCTTCAGTGAACCTCCGCATCTGTTCCCAAACCTTCGAGATTTCCATCTGTCCGCCTATTGTCAAACCATTCATAAGCTTTTTCACTTCATACCCGCAATATTCATTGCACAAATTGTCTTCAGCAGTGGAATAAGAAGGGCTTGAGATGCCGTTTTATAACTGCTGCCTAATGCTCTCAGAGATCTGAAGTTTTAGTCCAAAAATTTGTAATTTTTGATGCATGTTTTTCGCTCCACAGAGGTGGATACGGATATTAGCTCCAATAAGATAGCGATTCAAATCTATATTTGGACCCCAGAGAGCACGTATGTATATTGAGAAATTGGAGAAATGTTTGGGGTCGTACGCAACATAGTCGATTTGATGCCGAAATTTTTGATTCGAGTTAGGTCTCGCCGAGAAGATTATTCTATATAACGTTAAGGCCTCCAACCATGAACCTGATATAGCTCAGGCCACGTATGAAGCCTGAGTTATACGTTTACATATATATATATATATATACATATATATTTTTATTCGAACATTTTTTAATTGCTATAGACTTAGATTAGTAAATAAAAGCAAAAAAGCAGCTTTCTGTCCCAACCTTCTTTCCTAAGCCCTATGAAAGTCTACTAAAACAACCCTGCAAATACAATGGCCCTCCATCAGACATATTTTTACATTTTGACAAACATATTGCTGTTGCTGCTTTTGTCTTCACATTGTTGGGTAAACAATGTTGTTTGCACTTTTGTCGGAAGGAAGCATCAGTTGCATTCCCAGCTATTGTGACATTCACATGGAGTTATGTCCACTGCTCGGACATAAAATAGTTGAAATTTATGCATTATGCATATTCTTAAACCATATGTGGACATGTATTTAAGTAGAAAGGATTTTACATACACACACATACATATTAGTGTAAATGCAGGCATATGTAATTTTCCAACAATTTCCATTTGTTCTCCCCCAACTTTAAAAACACACATATATACGCATGTGGACGATTATTGTTGAGGAACACACTGCCTTAAACTGTTCAGAAATATTTATATAGAAACATAAATTAAGGCATTAAAAGTTTAAATGGAAAAACGATTTTTTCGTAATTTCAAATAAATAAACTTTAGATACAGCCATGGACAAAAATTTAGCGCACTTATGACTAAAACTAAAACGTCATATTATCATACAATTATTAATATCATGACGACTTTAGTCTCCCGATTCGATACAAATAAAGAAATCATAAGAGTTCCTATCACTTATACACACGTTGTTTTGCGAAAAGCGATTTCTTTCAAAAAAATCGAATTTAAGCACAATAATAACGAAACTCTGTCCCAAAACGGGCTTAAGCATTTCAAATAAAATTCTGTGCAGATGTTTGAGTGGAAGTAAAGTGCAATGAATCTGCACTTTGCGAAAATAAAAATATTAAAGGGCTTTATGGCTAGAAATCCACATAGTTCTGGAAAAATATTGTTGCTTACGGGTCCCAATGGCAAAACGTATCTACATCAAAAAATGCATTGAAGGGTTGACGAGAAAATTTCAAAGCTTGAAAGTCAAGATCTATCTTGAGGTCATCGGTTAAACTAAAAGTAAATACGGATTGTTATTTTTAAGGAATAAAGTTTCTTCTGTTTTTGTGCACGAATTGGACTTTTATGCAGAATAACGATCTGAAACCCACATCAGATCCGATAAAAATTTGAGTAATACAAATTTTTATACCACTTTTCGAGTGACCAGTTCAAAGTATCGATCCAATTCAATAAAGAACTCTTGGGATGATATTAAAGAGTATGTAAGTAAGAAAAAAATTGAAAATCAAAATCAAATGTAATGAAATAATTTCTATCAAAAAAACCACTTGTAAACAAATTTAATTATAATAATTATATATTATTATATCATAATATACTTCATTTTTGTACCCAGAAAACCTATAGTAATTTAGTAACGAACTATGAATACACCAAAATTCGAAATTATAGAAAATAGCTTCTGATTTCCTTACCCTTCGAAGTGGTTTAGAAAACCCCACTATTTGTTAAAAAAAAAAAGATTCAAGACACATATATAGGAGCTCTACTTTTCTCTTCATAGGTACGAAATACCAATTGTATATATATATGGTATATGAAAAATCCAACAAACCAGTATTTCTAAGTTATGTGAAATACTTTATTCAGCTCCATTCAACTTCAAGTTTAACCTGTAGGATACCAAGGTCTTTATGTATGTTTCCGTTACATGCATCCCACGGCGCACTCGTTATTATCCTTGGAGTATTTGCTAAATTTTATTTTTGCAGGTCATACCTCATAGTTGAGGCTATTTTACTGCGATGCAAATGAGTACTTTGTAATCTGTTTTTCGTTCACAGTGTTTATGTAAAAGCCAATTTACATATATCTGATTAACGAACGTAATCTACGCATACACTAATCTGTATGAAACCCAAATAAAACTCATTTGCAAACATGATACAAATCAGTCATATTGCCAGCTTATAGGAATACAAGAAATAATCGCCGCACATTAAAATACTCCATAAATTTATCGTAGTTATATTGAAAGCACTACAATGTCTACGGGTATATATATACTCACTTTTACTATTTATAGTAGATATGTTTGTTTTATATTACTCGTAGATGATTTTACAAAAGAGTAGACGCGAAGCTAAGCGCTTTAATACGATTAATTTATAGCATTGAGTTGTTCTAAATGTGGCAAGCAATAAACTGAAAAAATACCAGCTGGAGATAGACAGATTGGATAAGTCAAAGCCTTGTCCTTGTCAAGGATAGATGCTAAAAAGGCAAATAGTAAATACCCAATAAAAATGAATAAACAATCAAAGAGAGTAAGCAAAAAATCATAAGCCACATTCCATAGTAGGAGGAAATGAAAAGATGTTCGATGGCTCTGCATGAGCAGCATTGATTAAGTCGATGAGTCAGTGCGTTTAGGAATCACAGTTAAATTCTATACCTAAAGTGAAATGCTTTCGCGCCTTAAAATGTCAACATTATAGCTTTAACAAATGGCAGCATTAAACCCGATTCTTCTTCTTATTTTTTACTGGCGAAGACAGTGGGGAGATCTTCCTCTGTTGTAATGTTCCCTTCCATTCGGAGTTTTAACTCTTTTCGTCGAGAAGGGACTTCAATTTCAATTCTCAGTCCAAAGTAGCCCCTGTTGCCTCCTTATATTAACGTCTTTGGCGTATCGAGTCTATTTTGCAATCTTATGGTAGATTGTTCTTTCTCTATTAATCTTTGCAGCTCGTATTGTTGATCCTCTTTTCACGTATCTTTCCAAAGTCTGGCGCCTGGGGAAAATCTGGTCAATAGTGGATTTACCGCGCGTCTAAGCTCATACTGATTAGGTCCAACCAGTTTGCTGACGGTATGCTTTAGTCTTCCACTAGCACCATAAATACGGTGTTGGACAGGCTTAGAGGGTCTTCCTTTTTAAGGCTTGGGCAGAACACACTTAGGTTTCAATCGTCAGGTATGGTTTCCCCGACCATATTATACAAAGAGCTCATGCACCTTGTTACTTCTACGTCGTTATGATTGAATAGCTCAGCCTGTAAGACAACGGTTCCGCTTGTTATTCTTCAAGCGATTTCAGTTAAAACTTCGTCATAATCGTATGATGAAACATCTATACTATCATCATCGATTGGAGTTTCGGGTTCGTAATCTCTTATTAATTTTCCTCACTGTAGTTATGCAATCTGAAGTTTGTTGCCTAACACTAAGTATGCTCTCAACCGCAGTCACCAGATCGTACTTATTTTTCTTACATGAATAACCTGCAGTCATAAAACTTTTTGCAAGTCACCGCATATATTTTCTTGTGTAAATGCGTATCGGGTTTTTGAAGTTGAAGGTTTTCAAATACCATCTCACAGCTCTCTTGCCCTGAGAAATATCTTCCTTACATCACAACATGATTGATTTGGTTTCGTATCCTTCGATCCGGTAATAATCAGGTAGCTTGATAGATTTTTACACAATAGAATCTGGTATTATACATGATTATATTTAGAGTCCCGGCGAAATCCATCAGCCTCAGAATGACAAGACTCCGCGACTGAGCTTCTCCCCCAGCACAATTTTTAAATGGGGCCGTTGGGAGTAACTACCAAGGGAGTAGCAGCCAAAAACTTTTTTCACAAATAAATTTATTTTAGAAATAGCTTATTGTTTTGAGAATGTATACAAAAAATTTTATATATTAATTCATGTTGTTTAAAATAAAATGAGTTTCGGGAGAATTTATTATTTTTACTTTACTCGAGGGCAAACTCATGGCAAAAAGTTACTCATACGCCCCGACAATATTTATTTTTCCTATTTAAATTTACCGTCAGCTGTGATTTTCACAAAAATAATTGCTTATAATTTTTATTTATAAGCTGAATTAAAAAATTTTGGTAATTATACTGAAATTACTTTACTACTGTCTGAACTCAAACTTTTGAACAATAAACTCTTAGAATGACAGGACCTTATATTGAATTCTTTGTTTTTCATATAAAAAGACCTTAATCGGTTTGTCATGAATTGTGCTTAATACCCAACTAGGCGTGCAGTCTCACTTTTAATTGCCATTCTTATATTTTTTAACTCGTTTTATTTTCTTCTGTTTTACATGTGGTTAAAAAAATGTAAATTGTGCTTCAACTTGTATATTTCTCACAAAAAATTGCTCTAGCATATTTATACAGAAACATTAAATGTAGTTCACAGATAATGAACAACAACAAAATGAAAATGATCATACCACCCGCCCTTCAAATAGTTCATACTAACATATCTTTAACTTTTTACAGTTTCACCGTCAATTAAGGCTGTCAATCAGTTACTCGGCGCGCCCGTTGAACGAGAAGTCACACTTGAATGTATTGTAGAAGTGTATCCGAGACCGCTCAATGGCTGGTATCGCAATGAAGGTAATGTATATCTGCACTTAAGCACAATTCAATGCGTCGAGTCTACTCGTTGCTACTTGCCAGTAACAGTAGTACTAAAGCCAATGTAATTGACGTAATTACCTGTCATTTCTCATGCAACTCAATGTCTCTTTTTCCACTGAACTCTTTTTCCCTCCTTTTTTATACGATTTTTGTGTCACTTTTGTTTTTCTTCTGCAAATCCTATCTCCGTCAATGGTACTACCTCCACGGCACAGGCAACTTGAAGTTGCATAGCAGCAACAAGTACAACATATCGGAGGCAATGATTAACTTGTACACGTGGCATCTCAACCTGACAATACGTCATCTGACAAAGGCCGACTTTGGCGCCTACACTTGTTCCAGCGTAAATGCGTTGGGCAAAAGCGAAGCGCGGATACGACTGCAAGGTAAGTAAAAGTGCTCTTGCAGCATGATATGGTGTAAAGTTTGTAGGTAACGAGTTTTCACATACACACTGTGTCAAGCATGGGTGGGGATCTGATACGAATTGATATGCTACTCCTATCGAAATTCATGGGTTGTGTGTGGGGCTTAGATGAATTGGTTCGTAATACATGGCAATTGCTTTGTCGCTGGCATTTTTTAGTATTATTTTATATTTTTCATACATATATACATACGAATATACATATATCCACGTATTCACAGTATCCCTATTCATATACATCTATGTATGTATCCACATATGTGTTTGCTAAAATAATGAAGAGTATCGGCTGAGCGGCCAGTGACTAAAGCGAGTCCTCCTATCTATTAAGCTTTCTTTTGCCATTATGTGAACGCGATAAATCAATAGGGATTTTGTCAATGGTGAACAGCGAGGCGATGTTACGTGTATAGGGACAGAAGGAGCGAGGTGTGCTTTAGTTAGTATCTAGCGTACATACAAGCAGGCAACCACACAGCTATTTCACCATTGGCATATATGTAGATAAGCCAGCCGAAACGACAGATATGTGAGCTGCACCACTCAGCAGTCCAACCCATTCATCGTTTAGACAATGGATTTAAGCAGAATAGGATCAAGATACAGCCAACTCTAGCACAGACTAAATGGTTCAGTGTCTGTGTGCATGCGTAGTATATGTACCATTTGAGGCACCCATGTAGTGAGGAGTTAAGTTATTTATTAGTTGAGTAGTCTGAGAAGAGGCAAAGTGGTACCAAACCATTTTCGGTTGTATTGAATAAAAAGTAAATAGAATTTTTCAAAAAATATCATTGCGTTGACATGTGACTTTTTCTAATTTTCATCGGCATTTCTGAAGAACTTAAATATGGTTTATTGTATAAATAAGGACCTGGGGTGACGGCCGCAACATTCTGAAAGTTAGCATTCAAGTGCTGGTTCGGCTAACTTCCAAAATTATAGAAATTTAATTTTTCTATTTGCGATCGCTCTTCGCAAGTCCTCCGAATGTGTTTCTGACATGAAATAAAAAAAAGCCACTCATCTGTTGGGAAAGTATTAAGACGGATACCTCGAATTGGTGGAGGGCTCAGACGAAAATCGCTTCAGTGGCTACAAAGAACAAATTATATATATACTTGTATAATCACTTGAGTAACTTAAACAACCATAAATCGTCTTTAACTACGATCCATCTTTTCAGAATATCTAAATGACGATAAGTATAGTGAATTTGCCACCGGTGTATATCAGTCTCATCATTTCAATAAATTTTAATCAAAAAATACTAAAAATCATTAAAAAAATAAAAATTCTCAGCACCTTCTGAATCTATCTAAATGGTGATTTCTAGCTTACAACATCTTAAAATAAAACAATGTTGTGCACAAAATATCATTATTTATACATGTTACAAATGTGGCAAAAATATGAAGTTATTTTTTGTGAACTCATCAATAAAAACAGAAAGTGAAAAAATAGAAGGAGAGAAATATTTTTGGTAAGGAGCATATCTTAAAAATTATGACCCCTTTACCCTGCCTGGATCAATATTCTATACTTATCGTCCTATGACTTTTGAATATCATGGCCACAGGTTATATTTGAAAAATATGTGGATTAGTTAACTGATTATATTAAAAAACCAAAAAAATTTTCGAAAAATTGCGAATAATTTTCACAGTTTTTCTAGTGTTCGGGAAAATACTCATAAAACCCAAACGCAATACAATATTTACGTGATTCATTTGGTATGAAATCCAAAACAAAACACTGATTCTAATTTTTATGTACACATTAAAAATATAAAATAACAAATGTTTATAAATATAATACAATTATAGTTCTCTATTACAAAACGTATTTTCACATACAAAAAGTCATCTTTTCATCATAAATTGATATGGATTAATTATTATAAAGTTCATACTTCCAACGTGATTTGCAACATGTAAACAATATTATATAACGTAAATAAAATATACAACTCAATGCCACAGCGATTTACGCCGCAGATCGGATGTTGGATATTGTTCACAAATAGTAAAAACTAAAAGCTGTTTTTTTTTTAATTCTCTCGTTATGAAATTGAATCATACAGGGTCCGCCATCTAACATTTTTTTTTTTTTGAACTAGTGGTTATTTTGAGTGTGGTAACACTGATGTTACATCTGATTTGACAGAAAGTTAGTTTTATCCTTCCGCTGAACGAAAATGGTTGTGTATACGATTGAGGAATGGGCAGATGAGCGCTTGGCCGAAGACCCGGAATTTAACCAAAAAATCATCTTTTCCGACGAAGCTTATTTCCATCTTGGCGGCTACGTCAATAAACAAAATTGTCGTATTTGGGGGACGAAAAACCCGCACGTGATCGAAGAGAAGCCAATGCATCCTCAGAGATCCTGGTGCGGATTTTGGGCCGGCGGCATCATTGGCCCATTTTTCTTCGAAAATGCGGCAGGAGCCGCCGTTACGGTCAATGGCGAACGCTACCGCGCCATGTTAACGGATTGGTTCTTCCCGGAAATCGAAGAGGAAGACTTGGACAACATTTGGTTCCAGCAAGACGGCGCTCCGTGCCACACAGCCAACGTTACGATCGATCTTGTGCGCACTGTTTAAAAAAAAAAAAAGTTACGTGGCGGACCCTGTATATAACGTATTACAAAGTTATTTTGAGATAAAGTTTTCCCAGAGCGAATAGTAAAGCGCTAAAATACGCGGACCGATATATCGGCTCGGGCACTAAAAGAAGTACAGCAAATCGTTTCGGATGATCGTAAAGTGATAAGAATAAGTTGGCTTTATATTGCATCAACATTTGACTAAGAGAAGGATCTGTTCAAAATGTGTGCCGTCTTTTGACATTTCTGGGTAGTATTTTGGCATGCTTAAATGCAAATCCCTTAGAACTAAAATGATCCTGAATCACTTGAGTAGACAGCAACTGTTGAACCTTAGACCGAAACCACAAAATACGGATGGTAAAGTTTTTGACACGGATATTCATCGACTATCTTAAGTAGGAAACAGTGGTTATAATAATGTCATAGCGTGCTTAAAGCATTTCAAGGTTAGACGAAAATTTTCGACTAGTCACACGGGATCTTATGTATAGTCATAAAAAAACGTACCTATAAAGCTTGGAAAACTAGGACACTATAGAACAGCACTTACCATTTGGATATCAGAAAAATAATACTGGTGGATTACTAAACGTCGCTGAAGAGCTATACCTCATATGGATGTACGTGTAGGAGTAGGTCGAAGTGCATATTGTGCCATAAGAAAGTCCCAGCTCTTGAGAACGTCGAGAATGATACAGATTCGGGCTTTTGGCTACACTTTCACTTAGAGCAGCGATATCTGAGGTGGAACGAATAAAACGACGTTGTACAAGCCTTACAATATCTGTAGCCGATCCATTATCCAATTGGTTAAGTAGTTGGATCATTATGTGCACGATTATCTCCTTTTTCAGCATGAAATGTGGCCACGATTGAACCGACATTTTTACAGTAGTAGGTTTTAATATAAAACGGAATAACTTATTTTGCTTAATAAATATTTCAAAACGAAATAGATCTGTTTTTCCAAACATCTTGTGAAGCGATTGAATTACCGATTAAATACCGCATATGTTTTAGAGGGTAATAGGAGTTCCTATGGAAAAATAAAAGTTGTATCAGTTGATCAAATCCTTCCAGAAATATGAGGTTATATTTATAATTGTTTGCATTTTATTTTTAGACCATATTCTTTAATTTTCAACAAAAACGAAATTTTTATTTTTTATTTATTTTTCTCCTTATTTTATTAATATATGTATTGAATAAACTCCGTATTTTGTATTACAAAGGAAATTCTGTCATATGTACTCCTAAGTTAATGGTTTTGGAAATGTCATGGCATACTGAACAAGAATTTTCATTCCTGCTTCAATTAATACAACACATTATATATATATCATAGTCAATTTTGGAGTACTCTCTGATTTACGGGGAACACAGTTTTCACGCACTAAAGAAATACTCGTTACTTCTGAAATGATATTTAAGATGCACACACCGACACACACACACATGCATACATACGTATAACCACGGATGTAATACATCCACAATGAAATATGGCACGAATTGGTGAAAAGTTTCTTCTTCGACAGCCGTTCGACAATAGATCTACATCCATATCCGCCATCAGACGGCAAACCTCATCTTCCGCTAGAAAACAATGAGAATCGATTCACATATATTCAAATAGTATATTAGTTTAATGTGTCTAATGCCGTAGGGGATTTTCATTTCACTCGTCGATTGCCAACAAACAAAAACCAATCGAAAACAAAAATAACAAAATCACAAAGCCAATTGCACACATACTTATACATATATGTATGTATATGAACATATGGTAAACCAATGCAATGGACTTGCAAACCAAACAGTCGACGAACTTATGTATGTATGTTATGTATGTATGCCAGCAGAGGGTTTTAAAAGACTTCTTCAACCGAAAATCGGTTTAAGCGACAACGCTGCCATCGTTGTCTCTTTAGAAGTAATAAAATTTCATTTAACCGAATGAATGTGCGTCGATTCAATTTTATTGCCAATTCTCCACACACACACACACACATACTTGTAATAAACATGCTATGTCGCTGTCAGAATTGTAAATTGAATTCAAAGCTACTTTTGTTTGACTGCAACAAAGCTTTTGCCTTTTACTTTTCAACCAGCAAGCGGAAGCTCACTATTCTTTTGCCATTTTAGCCCAGATCAATGGTGCAGGTATCCGCGTGCTTAACGGAAAGTAAAATAAGTTTTTTCTATGATTTAGGAGGGCAATGAAAAATATGCAATTGTTAGTGCGAGAAAAGCTTTAGAATGCAATTTGTGAATTTATTGCATTATGACAGATGAAAAGCGCCAGTATGTGCACCTCCTGCAGGTTGAAAGCATATACTCGTATTTCAATGTCAAACCTGGGGTGATAAAATTCATTCAAATGGGTTTAGTACAAAATTTCGATTGAAAAATTTATGGATGAAATTATTTGCACTAAATATTTTATAAATAGCTTAACTCGGAGATTCTGTTTATTAGTATAGTTAAAAGTTTCAAAAATTGGGAAACAAAATTATATGTATACTTGCGGACACAACCATACTTATTAAGTCATTTAAAATATTTGTTTCAATAATGAAAATTTCTAAATCAAACCTTGTATCTCATGGATGCAATTCGATGACAACATCATCCCAATTTGTACTCGACCATGTTTTGCCGAGTTTTTAGAGAAAATGGCCGAGCTTTACCTTAAACAGATTAACCTATTTTAGATATAGTTTCAACTTCGCAGTAGCTAATATAAAAAAGTTATATCAAAAGCTATCAAAAATTATTACGCCAGACTATAATGGTAATATTTAAATAATTGTTCTTCATTTTAATAATACAATTTTAAAATTATTTGAAAATGTTGTACTTGTGCTTTAACCAAATGTACCAATTTGTGTTTCCCGAAGGATTTAAATCTTTTAAAAATCCGAAAATCTCGCGCTTTCAAATTGTATAAGAAAACTAGCTTTTAGACAACATAAAATACTCTAAGTTGTGTCGCAAGTACTTTGAACTTAACAAAAAATGTTACAACGCTTACCTAATTAAGGTTAAAAGAGCATTGTACGTAATCCTAAGACTTTTTATGATGTCCACCATGGCATACAAAACTACTACATCAAGTAACTTTCATAATATCTCGAATATGTTTACACAATTTTTCAAATCTAATTACTCGATTAATTCACTTAGAAAGAGCTATGTCAGTCAGGAGCAATTTCATACGCAAACTTCAATTAACACCCCGGTTGTTTCTCCGAAGATGTGTTATGTAAGTTGAAAGCTTTAAAGAGTTCCTTTAGTTATGGGCCTGACATGATGCCGACATGCTTTCTTAAATATTGCGCTGAAAACTTATACCGACTTTATCAAATCTCTTTAATGCATCTCTAAACAAGGTATTTTTCCCTTGTTATGGAAGAGATCTTATATAGTTCATTTGCATAAGAATGGTAGCAGATCTTCTATTGAAAATTATAGGGGAATCGCAATGATTTTGCAAAGCAAAATCTACCGTAAATAATTTACCTAATAGTAATTTTATTTAGTAAAGCGTTCGATAGAGTAAATCATCTTATACTTATTAAAAAACTAGATATTCTTGGATTTTAGCCTAGCCTTCTCAAATTGGTATCATCTTATCTCTGTAACAGAACGCAAAGAGTTTTATTTAAAGATTCCTTCTCGGACATAATTGATATAACCTCAATCAATATCAATATAATTGTCTGTACCGCAAGGTAGCCACCTGGGTCCGATTCTGTTCGTGTTGTTTATTAATGATTTGTCCTTAGTCATAAAGTATTCAAAAAAAATACTATATACAGATAATATAAAACTTTTTAAATCATATACCGAACGGTGTTATTTACAAACCGATAACCTTAACCCTCTAATGCCCAACCCCGCCTTTTGGCGGGTTGCAATAGAACTGCGTACAAAAACTGCGTAGTTAATTTTATTCAAAAAAGGGGAATCACATATACTTTAGGACATTTCATTTTGCATGTATGTGTACATCGCTGATCGTTTTATTACTGAAACACTTCACAAGTTCAGACCAAAGTGAAAAGTTGCAGGTGTCGGTCGTATATAATTCATTTTGCAAAAACAGTGATTATGAAGATTGAACAAAAAGTTTATTTTGTGTCGTACAAGAAAAAAAAAATATTGGTGAGTAGAACGCATTATTATCAATCGGTTAGTTTAAAAATCAAATAAAAAAACAATATAAGTTAAGAAATTTCGACTTGGAAAAAATCCCGCCTTTTGGCGGGGTTGGGCATTTAGCTGTAAATTTATTGTTACCATTGCATTCGTTATCGCTTCTTTATTTAGTGATGTCGGGTCGAAAGATCATAAATTTTTCAAAGCTGTCTGACAATGAAATTCAAAATATAATGGACGAGCTGGATGATGATGACTTTAATGAAACTGGAGATGAGCTGGACTCTGAAGACGACATTGAAGAGGCTAATTTCACCGGTCTTTGCAACTCTTTTATCGAAGAATGTCTTAACTCAACAGAGACGCTTGTTAACGCAATTAATGTGACAGCATTAGATAATTTTGATACAGATCTGGAAACTTCAGTAGCAACCGATGTGCCTGGTTCAAGTAAGCGTCGTCGTGTGTCTTCAAATAAGCGTAAAATTGACGGAAAGCGTACCTTTGTTCCCACCAGTGATGGTTTTGTTGGACAACCAAATGAAATAAAAAAATGATTCGCCCAAGTTTAAATCAATGACTTGGAAAAAAAAGGATTGCGTCTTAACGTCAATGATCTCGCGTTCCATGGCTATACGGAAACGCCTTCTGAGTTAGAAGAACTTAAAACGCCTTTTGACTGTTTTCAATATTTTTTGACCGATGAGTTTCTCAAGGTGAATTCCTGTTGTAGTACGATTATATATATTTTTTTAAATAATCTAGTTTCGTTTTAATTCAGTTCTTAGCTGAACAAATGAATTTGTATGCTTGCCAACAAAATATACAGACTCGCTTTATCACTAACTTTATGGAGCTTCGCAAATTTATTGGTATACTCTTTTTTATGTCAGTGTATCGCTTTCCAAGCTCTCGATCCTATTGGGGAAAATATTCCCTTGAAGCTGTTAAAAATGCTATGACTCGCAATAGATTTGAAGAAATACGCAAAAGACTTCATTTTAACGATAACTCTGCTGCACTTCAGCGAGATCTGCCTGGCTACGATCGTTTATTTAAAGTAAGACCACTTATAACTTACTTTAATGAAAGGCTTCTAAAAGTACCTATGCCTCAACGCCTATGTGTAGACGAGCAAATGTGTTCCACAAAAATGCAGGGAAATCCGACACAAATTGAGATTGAGTGTCCTATGATTATAAAGGAGTACAATCGTCATATGGGAGGAGTTGACCTAATGGATGGCCTTGTCGGCCGGTATCGTATTCGAATGAAAACACGAAAGTGGACCAACCGTTTATTTTTCCATCTATTGGATATGTCAATGGTAAACGCATATATTTTATATCATCGGTTGCATAAGGGACAAGCACGATGTTTTTTGCCAGATTTTCGAATTGAGGTGGCGGAGACTTTATGTCTGCTTTCGATTCCGGCTAGCCGTGGACGGGGACGTCCATTATCTCACTCAGTATCACCGGCTCCGGCTCCATCGAAAGTAAAAACATACTTTCCAAATGCAAATGTTCGTTACGATCAGATTGGCCATTGGTGCAAATTTTTAGATCGGTCTGGCAAAAAAACATGCAAGATGGCCAACTGCAAATCCGAAACACAGTCTTTTTGCACAAAATGTAATATTCATCTATGCAATTCATCTTCAAATACTGCTTTTTTAATTTTCATATGCAACAATAAAAATTAAACACAATAAAAGTTGTTTAAGTCTTCATATGGGGAAAATACACGTAAATGCCCAACCCCGCCTTTTGGCGGGTTGGGTATTTTTACCTGTAACAGGTAAACCATTAGCGTAATCAAAAAACTAACTTCATATTCGTTCGTTTTGACCCAAAATTAGTCTAAAATAATTTTTTCACTTCAATAGAAAAATTGGGCATTTGAGGGTTAACCTTAACAAATGTAAAAACATGATATTTTCACGTAAATATCTTCAATCACCATCTTACACAATAGACAAATATATTCTAGAACATGTATGTAATTTTGTTGACTTGGGTGTAACAATGTACACTAAACTTAGTTTTAATTTGCATATAAATTCTACTGTGCTGAAAGCTAAAGGCGCTCTTGCTTTTATAAGGCGATAGTCAAAAGAATTTAAAGACCCTTACATTACCAAAATACTTTTTATGTCATTAGTGCGACCAATATTGGAGTATGGCTCAGTGGTGTGGCATCCTACTTATAATGTCCATTCTGATAAAATTGAGTCCGTTCAAAACCAGTTTATTTTTGCCTTGTGTCACTTCCACTGGGATTCTAGCCAAAATTTTCCACTAGCCACTTAAAACTTATAAAAACCTACCTACACTTTCTAGCCGTAGAGTAATACTAGGGTTGATTATCTTAGTGAAACTTCTAAATGGACTGATTTCCTGTTCATTTCTGTTAGGTTAAGTAAATTTTAATGTTCTTATCCGATTATCAAGACAGTTTAGACCATAATATTTAAAATCTAGTAAAACAAATTTTGAATCGCTTTTGATAATCGCTTCCCGTGTGCAAATATTTTTTCTACAAAAAAAAAACCGGACATATCGTATCTCACGTGTGGTCCATTGTTTGGCATTTCATCAAGGAAAGACTTACGCCTGAACAACGTTTACCAATCGTTCAACTTGATTACGAAAATTCACGTTCTCGCATCAATCAATGGATTTATTGAGAGAAAGCTTCGGTGAGCAGATAATTTAACGTTTTGGTCCGGTCGATTGGCCACCAAGATCGTGTGATACACAACGTTAGAGTCCGATGGACCGTCTGAGGTGTAGCCGCCGACAACACTTAATAATAATAATAAGCCTAACGAATACCCTCCACCCGCCCAACCGACACGAGAGGCGACATCCGCATAACGTACGGAATATGCCGAGTCATGATTGGGAAGCGTTTGTTAACCGTCGAGATTTAAAACTGTTCAGCTACAGAAAAAATAATTATTCAACAGATGAAATTTACTAAATATGGAATTTTAAAATTTAATTGTTGAGAGATGTAAGAATAGTTTTTTTAATGCTAAAAAGTGAGTTTGAGAGATCGAAGGCGCTGGAATGAAAATTAAAGTTGTAACACAATCGGCGAAATGGTTCATTCAATTCATAATTTGTTTTACATGATAGTAAAGGCCTAAGCTGCCTTGGTACACGAGTTAGAACCTCAGATAAGTGCCATGAACTATAAATTGCGACTTATTATTTTTATAAGGAGAAGGTTGAACAGGTCTTCGTGAAAAGAACATGGCTTTACACTTCTTAAGGTTCAAAGACATGTCATTGTTATCACACCAAATGGCTAAATTGTCTAGTTCATTTTGTAACAAACGCCTTTCGTCGAATGATGTGGTAAACGTCGAATGATGCGGTAAACGCTATCCCCAAAGCGCAGAGAGTAATAAATCTTACGCAAAACATTTCTTTAGAAAACTTCTAACTTCATCGTCCACGCCGACGGAAAAAATGAGTGGCTTTTAGAGTTTGGTCTTTGTTCATCGAGGGAGGACTTTACTTTTCAATTGCCTACTTAGTTCAAAGTAACTTCGTTTGGCAAGAATTAGTCTACGTTGGTTTCAAGGCACACATTGTCATTGTATTGGTGCTGGGGCTGGTTCCAAGAGAGACAAAATTATATACGACTTCAAAGTTATTACTCTCGACAGTGACAGCGATGGCGGTTCGTTTCATGACTATAAATATTTTTTCTTCCTCATGTTCAATATCAGACCCATATGCTTGGCTTCCTTATCCAGTCTCATCCAGTCAATATCATCGGTGTACGCCAGCAGTTTTACACTCTTATAGAAGGTTGTACAGTCTTAAATTGTACAGTTAAATTTTTTATTTTCTGTCGCCCCTCGGCAGGTAATGTCAACCCCTCCGAGTTTATTTCTGACATGAGATAAAGCTCCTCATAAAAAACGGTCAGAAGCGGCTTAGTATAAACTGTAGATCCCTCCATCAACAAAGCAAAACATCAAGACGTAAAATCAAAAATTGAAAGAGAAGCTCGGTCGATATATACAATATTGATGTAACTGGTCTCAACAACCGCGCCTTAGTTCAAATTTATCTATGCTGGATAGGTATGGATCTAGTAGTGAAAGGAGACTAGATGAAATATCTCCTGCCACTATCATGCCTGAAAGTGATTCATAGCATGTTTCGGATCTACAACTATCTATATAACCGAAACAATCAGAACTTTTATGTTTAATTCACTGACTACTTGCTTAAAAATCAAAAACTATTTTAACTACCAATGTAGCATAGCGTCACAAGTAAAGATTTTATAAAAGTGTATTTTTGATTTTCTGATGGAGTGGCAAGCAGTTTTCATATCTTGTCTGTATGAATGAACGAAATTACTGTTGCAATAAGCCGTATACTGTTCCTAGTCGAAGAAAAATATTCATCAAACTGCCACGCGTGGCATTCTACTCTAGGCCGAATCTCATATGGTTGCTGCGTTTAATAATTTCTTGTTGAAATTTAATTCAATTTTCATGTAAGCCGCAGAAATCCTTAAGCTAAATCAATCTTAAAGTTTGAATGAAGGACAGATAAGTATGTAACCATGATTGCATGGTCATACATATATATGTATATATGTACATACATGCACGTGCGAATGCACATTGAAGCATGCAACAGCGATTTCTTAACAGCTCAACCGGAAATTTTCACATTTGTCAGTTTCTCAAATTGCTCTCCGTCAATTCATCGCCCTCGCACACACATACATCGAAATTTCCACTCGCACACACACACACACACAGAAACTTCTCTACCAATTCGTATAAGAAATCGTATGCCATATAATAATGGATTGTTGGTGATGGCGGAAATTCTCTGAGCTCGCGGTGATTGCACTTTAAGCAATACAACTACAACCACCTGTGCTTGATGTCTGGATGGGAAGTGTGGAATTGCGCTGTGATTTCTTATAACCTGCAACCAATGCTCAGTAAATAACGTTTTCACACACCGACTGCTGTCGAAAAATTGTAGGGCTCATAGAAATTAAGGGAGACGTAGGATGGAATAAAAAAAAGAGCTGGAAGTCAATCAAGGGCACTGAGTAAAAATGCATATTAAATCTCAGTAACATCGAATTTATTTTGTTAAAAACTAAAAAACGTATTATGATAATATGACTTATATAAAGCCACTAAAAATTTACCTTTAGATTTCAACCAACAAAATTATTAATAGATTCGAAAGACATTTTGAAGTTTCAAATCCATATTTGCAGTCATTTCACCATAAACTAAATCTTCTAAACATTTGGTAAGAAAAATTAAAAATTGCATTCACTGAGAAACTTCTTGATCCATCTGCATTAAAATATTCAAACAGATTGCAACTTATATGTTTAAGCTTTCAAACAGAAATCTTAAATATCGTCAGATTGATACCCATATCTCTTATTACATTAATTGTAATTAAAATTATAAAGGGTGACATTTCTAAAAATTAGCTTTATTTTATATGGCCATTTTGATTGTATTAACATTTCCAAATATTTCTCCACCATTAAGTTTTTTAAATCACTTTATTCCGATATCCATATAGTAATATTTAATATACTATCTTATTAATTAGTTTCCAAAAAAAGGGAGTGACAACGCTACTGTAAGATACTTCCTTATTAAGCCTTCCTCTAATTAGTTTGATATTGATATTGTAATATTAGGCGTAGTAAAAAGAAATCCAATAGATGGCGTTATTTATCTGTATCTCGTGTTATAAAAGTTTTTTACAGTTTTGTGATTGGTTGATTCAGTTTTATTTGAGTGTGCGTCAAGGCTGGACAATAGCAAAGAGAAAATACGCTTTACAGTTTTTCTTCGATAAGGGCGAAAACGCAAGCCAGACGGCTGAAAACGTGAATAGCGTGATGGTCCTGATACTGTTACACTAATTCCGTTAATTTTGGTGTAAAAGATGCCACACGATTACCCAAGAGCTAAAGATTGCACAAAAACCAGTTTGGAGTCATAAGGCTGGATACAAAAAAAAAAATTGAACCATTAAATTTTATGCTAAAATAATGGATTCCTTTTTACTACCCCAATATTTCATTTATTCTATCGCATTTTAAGAAATAGTTCTGCCGAATGGTGAATACAAATTGTTCTTGAGTCCACTTGAGCACATACCCGAACTCCTGTCAGAATAGTTTCCGCATGAGTCAGTCATAGGCGACCATCTAAGATGTTATATGTACTCGTATGTATGTACATATTAACAATTTCAAAATAGGCCAAACTCTTAATTTGGACGTGCGCTGTCAGCAATTAGACCGCCCAAAGAAATTAATTGCCCAAAAGCACTCAGCTTTGCCCAACAGGAGAGAAAGCCTGGGCTTAGTTAGGAGGCTCTTTCGCGCCCACTTTATAGGCCAGACCTCACACCAAGTGATTGATAACGAAAACTGCTCATAATTGTCTTCCAATCACCACAGAGACTCGAGAGATAGCAAAGAAGATCGACATACCCCAACCAATAGCTGTTTGTACTTACAGTAGCTTGATAACATATATAAACGACGTGAATGATTTGGTTTTTCCTCAATTATAGGAAATCCACCTGACCAAATATTTGCCTAATTAGCCATATTTGGATTTTTATTTCAGCGTAGTATTTAACAAATATTTTTTTATTTTAATTAAACCCGACAATTACTTTTCGTGTTACTCGACAATTCTCAAAGGACTCTGGCATGAGGCAATCGAGTGTAAAACTCTTAATCATTTTTCCTTTAAGCTATGTTTTTTCGAACTGGTGACCGAAAGCACTATACCGTGAAAACCGCTCTATAGATATTACTAAAATTTATAGAGCTTTTGGAAAACATAAAATGTCTGAGTCAGTAGATTCTTCTTCTTTATTGGCGTTGGCACCGCTTACGCGATTATAGCCGAGTCAATTATAGCTAGGTCACTCTCCACTTGATCTCTCCAACGGAGTGGAGGTCTTCCTCTTCCTCTGCTTCCACCAGCGGGTACTGCATCAAATACTTTCAAAGCTGGAGTATTTTTATCCATTCGGATGACATGGCCTAGCCGTCGTAGCCGCTGTCTCTTCATTCGCTGAACTATGTCAATATCATCGTATAGCTCGTACAGCTCATCGTTCCATCGTCTGCGGTATTCGACGTTGCTAATGCGCAAAGGACCATAAATCGTTCGCAGAACTCTTCTCTCGAAGACTCCTAGAGCCGACTCATCAGATGTTGATATTGTCCACGTTTCTGCGCCATATAGTAGGACGAGTATGATGAGCGACTTGTAGAGTTTGGCTTGCGTTCGCCGAGAGACGATTTTACTTTTCAATTGCCAAAGTAGCACCTGTTGGCAATAGTGATTCTGCGTTGAATTTCAAGGCTGACATTGTTGTTGGCATTAATGCTGGTTCCTAGATAGACGAAATTACCTACGACCTATGACTGTCAACAGTGACGTCGGAGCCGAGTCGCGAATGCGATGACTGTTTGTTTGATTACAGGAGATATTTCGTCTTGCCCTCATTCACTACCAGACCTATTCGTTTCGCTTCTTTATCAAGTCTGGTGAAAACAGAACTCACGGAGCGGTTGTTGAGGCCAATAATGTCGATATCATCGGCGTACGACAGCAGCTGTACACTCCTATTGAAGATTGTACCTTCTCTATTTAGCTCTGCAGCTCGTATTATTTTCTCCAGCATTAAATTAAAAAAGTCACACGATAAGAAATCACCCTTTCTAAAACCTCGTTTGGTATCGAACGGCTCGGAGAGCTCCTTCCCGATCCTGACGGATCCTTTAGTGTCTCTTAACGTCAGTTTACTTAGCCGTATAAGTTTAGCAGCTCCTATTCGTGCTGTCGAGGGCGGCTTTGAAATCGACGAAAAGGTGGTGGGTGTCGATTCTCTTTTCACGGGTCCTTTCAAAGATTTGGCGCATGGTGAATATCTGGTCAATGGTTGACTTACCAGGTCTAAAGCCACACTGATAAGGTCCAATCAGTTTGTTGACGGTGGGCTTTAGTCTTTCACACAATACGCTTGATAGGACGATGGCTTAAGGCTTATTCCATGGTAATTGACGCATACTGTGGGATCGCCTTTTTTGTGGATTGGACAGAGCACGCTCTGTTTCCAATCGCCGAGCATGCTTTCATCCGACCATATTTTGCAAAGAAGCTGATGCATGCACCTCAGTTCTTCGCCGCCGTATTTGAATAGCTCGGCCGGTAATCCATCGGCCCCTCCCGCTTTGTTGTTTTTTAAGCGGACGATTGCTATTCGGACTTCATCATAGTCGGGTAACGGGTAACGGAACAACTTCGGGTTCACCATCTGCGAGTGTTTCCTCTTCCCTGCCATTCAGCAGGCTGGATACTCTGTGCATCTATCACTAGCTCACCTCCCAGAGTTTGCTCCAGTCCTGAAACTTTCTGTAAGTCGCCGTATCTTTTCGTAGAATTTTCGAGCGTTACCCTTGTCGGCCAACTCCTCGAACTCACGCATCTGGGCCTTTTTCTTTTTTTGTCTGCAGACGCATCTTCCTTCTTCAGTTCTCGGTATCCATCCCATCCCGCACGTGTTGTGGTCAATCGTAAGGTTTCGAGGTAGGCAGTCTGTTTCCTCTCCACCGCGACACGGCAGTCCTCATCGTACCAGCTGTTTTTGCTACCTTTCCGAAATCCAATGGTTTCGTTTGCAGCTGTACGTAGGGAGTACAGAGCGGGGGCAGCGCTCATAAGTGTGTTCGAGGCGCTCGAAAAAGTCATCTTTGGTCAAGTCATCCTTCTCTTCCTTCGGGGCGTGGGCGCAAATTAGTGTGGTGTTGAAAAATTTTGTTTTGATGAGGATTGTGGCTAGACGTTCATCCACCGGAGTGAATGCCAGTACTCGGCGACGGAGTCTCTCTCCCACTACGAATCCGACACCAAATTTCTGCTCCTTTATATGACCGCTTTAGTAAATTTCACAAGGACCCACCTTCTTCCGTTCTTGTCCCGTCCATCGCATTTCTTGGACGGCAGTGATGTCAGCCTTTAACTTTATGAGGACATCAACCAGGTGGGCAGCGGCACCTTCCCAATAAAGGGACCGGAAGTTCCAGGTGCATGCCCTAATATCGTAATCCTTCAAACATTTGCGGGGGTTGTCATAAAAAGGGGGGCTCTCATCCGAGGTTGAAATTGGTTTTCCATTGGATTGTTTTTCCATGTGGTGGGTTCCAAACCCTAAGCACAGCCGCATGGGATTCGCCTTCTCACTTTAGCTCGCCTCCAAATGGATGTTTGTTGGCTACCCAGGGGATACGTGATCTAAGACCGGAAGTCGTGAGTTGCTTGAACCATTTGCGAAATAATCGTTTCTGGCCACTCCCAGGTGAATGGCAGTCAAAAACTTTCCACACTTGCGTGAACTTCTGCACATGGTCCTATCCCTTGGAAATACGCATCTATACCATATATTATATAAAGCAATAATTTCCTGATTCCTTTAATATAGCTCATGAGGTTGACTAAATCAAATTTAAAAAAGCATAACTATATTACACTCTTTGTTTCAGAACTACGATTACCGCCAAAACCGACTACGACACCAACACCTTACATACACACGACACCGAAACCACGCCGCAAGCCGCCAGTCAACCATCAGAACAAAGGGCTCAATGAAGTGGTGCGCGCGAAGGAGACACATCACGCCACAAATCAAATGCAGGAAAATGACATCTTTGCAGGTCTGAGTGGCACTGGCGGCGCCTTCTTCGGTAGTGCCAACACTCTAAGTAGCAATGGGGCGTTGGGCGATGCCGCAGGTGACGCGCTGGGTAATGGTAACGTCAACAGTAACAACCACGGCAACGGTAACTTCAATACCTTGAGTAACGGCTTGACAAACGGAGCGGAAGGTAAGTAAAAAAACTTGTAATTTGTTACAATGTGGGAATACTTGCAAACATGTATGTTAGGGGGGTGTTCCGACATGGCTGGTAAAGTGGCCCAGTAAACAAGTAGAAGTGTGCGCCAGCTCGAGCATTAAACTGCTAAAATGTACACACATTCATTCCCATATGATTGTGTGCATATGTATGTATGTATATATGTACATACAACTTTTAACAATTACTTACCAGTAGATATGTGGCTAATTCAAAGCAACGAAAAGTTGCAATGCTCAAGACTCCACATTTGAAATCTCAAAGATGCCTGCCCTCAGTTATGCGCTCGTATTGTACGTGTATGCAACCGAGTGACGTTGCATTCACCACTCAATATCGTCATTGACGTAATTTGGTGGCTGAATGCTTCGTTGCACCCCTGCGTCAATGCTTTGCAACATTACTTCTTCGGTGGCTGACTTTCTAGCTCACTGCACGTAGCATTCATCCGCTTCACTCGCCATTTCGACACACCTCCACGCAAGGAACAGGAGAGACGACACTACCAACCTCAGCAAGATCTAGGAATGTGCCGTTGTCATGTTGTGCAGTAAAGCGAGCAACATTGATGTTGTCTTACATCCCTATGGTCTTGGAAAGCAGCCAAGTGGTATTAAGTTGTGCAGCAAAAGTGGCATATATTCTTCTTCTTTTTTACTTATGCTTCAAAATAAAATAAATTTTCCAGCAGGTAGTTTCAATTTTCGCAGTGTTCGAGTGTAAAATTCTAAAATCGGTTTGCTGTGTAACTAACTGTATTAGAGAAAAAGTGTGTGTGTGTGAACAGGAAAACAAAGTAATGTGCCGTCTTCAAATGTCACCAAGGACATTAGTCATGATTGTTTTCACCGAACCTTAAAGGATGATGTGTAAGCATTGACAGATATTCATATAAAGGGTGTAAATAAATTCCTGTCGAGAATTCCAATTTTCAACCAAATTTTGTCAACAATAACGCGCCGAATATTCTCTTCCAAAGTGTCAATCGTCTTCGGCCTATCGCACGATCGTAGAGTTCATTTCACAAGCTCACGACGCGAAATAATGCGCTCAACAAAAATTTCCTTGAATAAATTGATCGCTTCGTTGGCTGTATGGAATGCAGCGCCATCCTGTTTAAACCAAAAGTCGTCCACATCAACATCCTTCAATTCAGGCACGAAAAAGCCATTAATCATGAATTTATAGCATACTCGTATAAATGACTCTCTCTGCCCATACAGCACACCAACCAATGAAATTTTTGATGATGTAATGGTGTCTTAACAATGGCTTGTGGATTTCATCACTCCAAAAGTAACAATTTTGTTTATTACAGTCCCATTCAACAAAAAGTTCGTTTCATCACTGTACCAAATTTTCTTGGGAAAATCGAACCAACCCGAATTAGTATTATATCTGAGGGGGATTGCTTTGAAGGGGACAAGATAGTTATTGATGAATAAATAAATACTTTTCGAAAAAATTGAAAATAATGATTATTTTCAGATCACACCTCGTATACGTGCTAAATATACATAGGTAAATAGGTACAGTAGAGTACTGACGACGTACCTAAGCCTTTGGTCCCATTGCGAAACCAATGGGACTAAAATCTCCTCACACTCGATGCCCTCTGATCTTGACAAAGTTATTTAACTTTAAAAGTTGATAGTTACGAATTTGTTCCTATATAGCGGCCTGCAGTTTCATCTTCCTCAACTACTTAGCAGCTTATACAGCAGTTGTTGTACGGCAAGCCCTATCTGCTGGCGTGTCTGCTAATAAGACAGTGCCTGTTAACACTTCTACTAGAGTCTTTATGACATTCCTTTTAAATGTCAACAGTCGGCATGTTCCATCCTAGCCACGTTGGCTTGATAGTTGATCAAGTCAGGCACTTTTCCAACGAATCTCAGTTATACCGGTGACATATTTATCGATTAGGAATCTACAAGTAGCCAGATGCTTATATGTTCTCTCTGCATAATCTGGCAAGATCATGTGCATAACAGTTACCTGAAATATCTCTGTATACTGAAATCCATTCCAAGTTTATCGTGAATTAGGGTTAGTCCCACTTATAGGTCAAGATATTCTTTCTCCGCTTAAAAAATACAGCAGTGATCTGGTAGTCGGAAGATAGCTCTAGTAGCTAATTTCGCTGAAAAGATGCCACTCTATGTTGCAATCCAGTTTGAATGCGTCCCTTACGTAAGAGAAATAAGGAATAAATAATTGGCAAAAATCTTCTAGATTAATATGAGAACTTTTAGGAGCTTTACGTACCTAAATTATCCTACCTTTTTTGCGTAATATGAACACCAAACTGAACAAAGTATTATATATACTTAAACCTTCCCCAAAAATCACCCAATAAACTTTTGAAAAACGCACAAAAGTCAGTTCATTAGTTTTATCGCGAAGAGATAAACAAAAAAAGGCAGCTGAGTACCGAAGAGTACCCGAATGACTCCATCCACCATCGCGTGCAAACATTGAAGCTATACCCATCCACTTTGCGGAAGAGATAAACAAAAAAAGGCAGCTGAATACCGAAGAATACCCGAATGACTCCATCCACCAACGCGTGCAAACATTGAAGCTATACCCATCCACTTTGCGGAAGATCTTGGTTTGCGGTCTTACAAAATCCGACTAGATCAAGAATTGAAGCTCACTTTTGATTGCATAGGTACGCTCATAAATATAATTGTCGCTTTTGGAGTTATGATAACTGTCAAGCCAAGAGATGCAGAAAAGGGCAAAATTGGATATTTTACGAATAACTTACATTATTTATCAACATTAAAATCCATACTGTCAGGTCTTCCAATGAGAGGTGTTATTTTGATATTCAAAGAAATGTTTCCCATAAAGATCGATTGTTTCGTTCCTTGTGTGGCACGGAGCGCCGTTTTTTTTTTTTTTTTTTTTTTTGAAAGTAAACGTTGTCCGGTTCGATATTATCTAAATGCGACCATAAATGAACGTTAATCATCTCATCAAAAATGTGTTGTCCATAGTCAAGATGATTTTTCGATGAAATTTTTCTAGCGATTTTTAATAATTTCAATGCGTTGCTGAAGGATGTATCGTTCCATTTTTGCTATTGGCGTAGTTTTTACTTGTCAAGTGTCAAAATAATTACAGCTTCAGAATAACACCTCTTATTGGAAAACCCTTTATAAATTATGGGTACAAAGTGGTTGTAAACTTGCTGTCACTAGAAAACATCCTTTACTTCTCGGTTCTTTTATAGGTATGTGAAATACAAGCCTTAAGTAAACCGGCTGAAAAAGTCTTCTACCTGTGAAAGAAATGGATGACATATTTTCTTATATTTACATGGCATTCTCAATAAAGTGAATCAGCTACTTCAAAATAGAACATATTTACTCCTATTTCTATCCAAATGGCAATATAAAAGAAACTATATCGAATATAATTTAACAAACTTAGTATCAGATTTAGTAAAAAGAGTTTACTACATCCCATATATTACTAAGGTAAAGTACACTCTCAACATCCACAAATGGGCTGAGGCTGATCGACTTGCCTGGTATGGTTATCCAGCACAAGCTACTTGGCTGTCTCCAGATCGGCAAACTTTCAACCAGGTCGATCATGTTGTGATTGACGGAAGATATGCATCCAGTGTTTTAGACGTACGTACGTTCCAAGGTCCTAATATCGACTCGGATCACTATATTGACGCAGCGAAGATACCCCGCGCTTCTGTGTATCGAAGAACGCCTGTCAACAAACACAAGGAAGGTTCGATGTTCAAAAGCTGCAATCTCAGCAGACTGCTGAGCGGTTTTCTATTCGACTTGCACACCTGCTCTCTGAGAGCACTCATCAGCGACTCGGTATAAGGGAACTGTGGGACGGCATTTCAAACTCCCTACGTACAGCTGCAAACGAAACCATTGGATTTCGGAAAGGTCGCTGGTACGATGAGGACTGCCGTGTCGCGGAGAGACTGCCTACCTCGCAACCTTACGATCGACCACAACACGTGCGGGGTAGGATAGATACCGAGAACTGAAGAGGGAAGCAAGACGCATCTGCAGACAAAAAAAGAAAGAGGCTGAGATGCGTGAGTATGAAGAGCTTGAGAAGCTGGCCGACAAAATTCTACGAAAAGATACGGCGACTTACAGAAGGTTTCAAGACTGGAGCAAACTCTTGTAGGACCCAGGGAGGTGAGCTAGTGACAGAAGCCCAGGGTATACTGAATTTATGGAGGGCGCACTTCTCCAGCCTGCTGAATGGCAGTGAAGAGGAAACACGCGGTGACGGTGAACCCGAAACTCTAAATGATGACGATGGAAAAGTTGTTCCGTTACCCGACTATGATGAAGTCCGCATAGCAATCGCCCGCTTAAAAAACAACAAAGCGGCGGGGACCGATGGATTACCGACCGAGGTATTCAAATAGGGCGGTGAAGAACTGATCATGTGCATGCATCAGCTTCTTCGCAAAATATGGTCGGATGAACGCATGCCCGACGATTGGCAACAATGTGTGCTCTGCCCAATCCACAAAAAAGGCGATCCCAGAGTATGCGCCAATTACCGTGGAATAAACCTTAAGCCATCGTCCTATCAAGCGTATTGTGTGAAAGACTAGAGTCCACCGTCAACAAACTAATTGGACCTTATCAGTGTGGCTTTAGACCTGGTAAGTCAACCATTGACCAGATATTCACCATGCGCCAAATCTTGGAAAAGACTCCTGAAAAGAGAATCGACACACACCACCTTTCCGTCGATTTTAAAGCCGCCTTCGACAGCACGAAAAGGGACTGCTTTTATGCCCCTATGTCTGAATTTGGTATCTGCGCAAAACTTATACGGCTGTGTAAACTGACCTTGAGCGGCACTAAAAGCTCCGTCAGGATTGGGAAGGACCTCTCCGAGCCGTTCGATACCAAACGAGTTTTCAGACAAGGTGACTCTTTATCGTGAGACTTTTTAAACTTTTTGCAGAGCTGAATAGAGAAGGTACAATTTTCTATTATGGCAAGACGAAATATCGCGACTCGGCTCCCGCGTCACTGTTGACAATCATAACTTCGAAGTCGTAGATAATTTCGTATGTCTAGGGACCAGCATTAACACCAACAACAATGTTAGCCTGGAAATCCAATGCAGAATCACTCTTGCCAACAGGTGCTACTTTGGCAATTGAAAAGTAAAATCGTTTCTCGGCGAACGCAAGCCAAACTCTACAAGTCGCTCATCATACTGGTCTTTCTATATGACGCAGAAGCGTGGACGATGTCAACATCAGATGAGTCGGCTCTAGGAGTCTTCGAGGGAAAAGTCTTGCGAACGATTTATGGTCCTTTGCGCGTTGACAACGGCGAATACCGCAGACGAAGGAACGATGAGTTGTACGAGCTATACGGGGACATTGACATAGTTCAGCGAATAAAGACACAGCGGCTACGCTGGCTAGGTCATGTCGTCCGAATGGATGAAAGCATTCCAGCTTTGAAAGTATTCGATGCAGTACCCGCTGGTGGAAGCAGAGTAAGAGTAAGACCTCCACTCCGTTTGGAAGGATCAGGTGGAGAGTGACCTGGTCTCATTTGGTACTTCCAACTGGCGCCAGACAGCGAAAAGAAGAGAAGAATGGCTCGCTTATATTGATTCGGCTATAATCGCGTAAGCGGTGCCAACGCCAATAAAGAAGAAGAGAGTGCACTCTCAATTGCAACTTGATCTAATTTATATAGAGCCGGCTTTAAACTTGATTATGAAAATGATTATCATGAGCTCATAGGAAATTAATTATACTTAATCCTTGTTCTGTAGCAAAAATTTTAAAAATGAATAATCCGATTTTCTGTGAGGATTGCAGTATAGCTTAATATTGTAGCTGCAAGCCTAATGCCCCTGCAAATTTCCATTTTGTGTAACCCTTTACTTTCACTAAATTTTTATTATTTTCAAGAACTTTTCTTCAACGCACATAGTGAGTAAAAGAGTTAGTATGAATGTAAAAAGTAAAAGAAGAGGGAACAGCCAGTTAAAAATAAAAATTTTCTCCTTTCAAGCTTGCACTAAGACACTGTTAGGTGCTGCATACACGAAGAAGTAAGCACGGATTTTAAGAAATTACTTTTCGTAAATGTAATTAAAGAAAAAACGTTGAAACAGTAATTGATTTTTTCTGAAACAACACTAGTACTTGATTATATAAACTGTTTTTAGTTTACTGCTTAACTGTCGCTCGAGCGAAATAATCAGGTTTAACTGGAGCACATTGTACCGCATCTTTTTAATTAATTACATTGTAGCACCCATATCGGTTAAGCGAATTTGTCAAAAGAGTAGAAGCAAAAAAGAGAAGAAAATAAAATAAAATAAAAGAAAATTTGGCTTTCCTTAAGGAGAACTAAAAACTAGATTTAAAAAGCAACAAGGTGATCAGCGGCAGCAACAGCGGATAGAAAAAGTACCATTGTCATTGCATTAGTAGTAAAACAAAAATAAGTATGAAAAACCGTCTACTCGTGGCCGTAAAAATACTCTCTGTTTTTCTGTAAATATGTATGTTTGTGCCTTAATTGACTCTTCGTGCAAATGGCTATATTTTCCGTTTCGTGGATTACAAACAAAAACCCTTTAAAAAATAGAGAGGGACAACACTTTGAAAGCAGCACAAAATTTAAAACCGGGACAACATAGACAACATAACTCTAATCTATATATATAAAAATGAATTGCTGTTCGTTAGTCTCGCTAAAACTCGAGAACGGCTGAACGGATTTATCTTATCTTGGTCTTTAATTATTCGTGGAGGTCTAGGGAAGGTTTAAAAGGTGAGAAAAATTCGAATAATTGCCGGGAAAATCCTCAAAACAGCATTTTTCTATTTCCCATACAAACGTTTTCTAAATAAAATGGAGAGTCAATTTGTAATCCGCTGCATAAAGTTCAAATTCGCGTGCGCGTTGGAGGATCTAATACCGCGTTCCGAAACTTAACAAAAGTGAAAGTGAATCGCGAACGCTACAAAATTGCATAGTCACAAAATACATAGTACATAAATAGTGGTCTGCTTCGAGAAACTTAATTTTAGCTAACTTCAGTTGTTAATCTGTCCGATTATTTTTTTAATAAGACTATATAGAAATCTCGAAAGATAAATCTTAAGTTTTGTCACAAATTAAATTATAAATCTTGAGTTAAATTTCTGAACGTAATCATAATATTTGACATTAGATTTGACAACCAACTAATGTGTCAATCCATCCTGTCGCATTTCAGAGCACGGAAAAAAGTATTACGATATTAAAGGGTGGTTAAATTGTAAGGGCCGATGTTGAATGTGAACCACACCTAAACGCCAAGTTTATTTCCGAATTTAATTTGACATTTCTCTATTTCAGACTTACTCAATTTGAACCATGGAGAGATACACAATCCAACAACGTGTTAAAGTTATCCAGACTTATTATGAAAATTTTCGAAGAAAATCATCTTCAGTGATGAGGCACATTTTCACCTCAGTGGATTCGTCAATAAACAGAATTGCCGCATTTGGGCGAATGAGAATCCAAGAGTGATTGTCGAAAAACCAATGCACCAACAAAGAGTTTACTGTTTGGTGCGGTTTATGGGCTGGCGGCATCATCGGCCCGTATTTTTTTCAAGCAGTTACTGTGAATGGTGTTCGCTATCGTGAGATGATAACGAATTTTTTATGGCCACAATTGGAAGATATGGATGTGGACGATATGTGGTTTCAGCAGGACGGTGCCACTTGCCACACAGCTAACGAAACAATGGCTCTTTTGCGCAACAAATTCAATGGCCGTGTTATCTCACGTAATGGCGATGTCAATTGGCCCCCAAGATCATGTGATTTGACACCGTTGGACTTTTTTCTCTGGGGTTATTTGAAAGAAAAGGTGTACGTCGATAAGCCAGCAACAATTCAAGAGCTAAAGGATGAGATAATTCGGCACATTAACGGCATAGAAACTCCATTATGCCTCATCGTATGGAGTTGTGCCGCCGAGGTCGCGGCGCTCTTTTGGCCGATATTTTGTTACATACATAATTGAGTAATACCAATATATCATAATAAAATAAAATTTTAATAATTTCCTAAATAGTTTGTGTTTTATGCAAAATCAACATCGGCCCTTGAAAATTTAACCACCCTTTATATTGTGTTACGAGTTACGATATCTATGAGTGCATCCTTCTATCTTTGTGGCTATGTGCGCGAGAACTTTCTTTACTTTGGTGATCCTTTGTGATAGTGACATTCCAAGTAATGTGCTCTTTTTGTGATAGTGACACTTTACTGCTAAATGAGCGGGAAATTTTCTCACTTTGATTAATTGCAATTTACGATGCCGAGAAGACGCCCTGACTTAGGTCGTCGTAGTCAATCAAATGTGCGAAGAGCTACCTCACGTGCTAACCGCACTGATAACCAGAGACAGACAGATCAAGAAAATAGTCGTATGGCTATTTCAGAATTGCGTTCTTTAGTGAGTGATAATGTAGGAGGTAGGCTTAGAATGCAACGAGTTCGTGCACATCAAATACAACAACAGCAAGCTAGACATAATGAAATTGATCGAATCCGCAGACGCAGTGCTCCTGTGATTCTTGAACGAGCTGCATTCCACTATGATGCGGCAATTGATTATTGTGCCGACAAATCGGTAACAATTGGGGAAATGAAAACAATTTGTAAATATATATATATGTGAGGCGTTAAAATACACTGGTGAATCTACTGGATTATGTTGTGCTGAAGGCAAATCCACCGTCGACAACATTAACAAGTTTCTTCACAGTCTGTCAAACTGATGATTTTGCTCGCACTTTGCTGTATGCTGACATGCCACGCTATTACACATGGAACGCATCATCGAAATCGTTTCAGCGTCGAAAACAAGGAACACCAGTTGAAGGACATCTAAATGTATTTGCTTCAGATACTCTGGGTCGCATCTACACAGTACATCCAAATAACGATGAATGTTATTATTTGCGGTTGTTGTTGGTGAATGTTCGTGGTCCGACATCGTTTAAACAACTGAGGACAATTAATGGACAGCTGTGTGCGACTTACCGTGAGGCATGTCAACTATTACATTTACTTGAGAACGATTCGCACTGGGATGATACGCTCAAGGATTCCGTAATATCTTCATCGCCGCATCAAATTCCTACATTGTTTGCGATTATCATATCGACATGTTTCCCCTCGAATCCAAAAGATTTGTGGGTTAAGTCATGTCTGAGAATGTTTTGCATCGTTTGCGTCGGCAAACTTTGAGTCCTACACTATAAATGACTGAAGAAATTTACAATGACACATTGATCATGATAGAAGATATGTGTTTATTGATGGCAAATAAAGTATTGTCGTGTTTGGGAATGACAGCACCCAATCGTCATATACACGATACATTAAACCACGAGTTGCAAAGAGAACATCAGTACGACATTGAAACATTGGCCGAAACAGTTCGTACAAATGTTCCACAATTAAATCTACAACAAAGAATTGCGTACGACCCTTTGATATAAGCTGTGAACAGTGGAATTTATTTCCTTGATGCTCCCGGAGGAACCGGATTTTAATTTGGCGAGGATCAGATCGCGAAATGATGTTACTCTAGCGTTGGCTTCATCTGGAATAGCTGCGACTCTGCTAGAAGGCGGGCGAACTGCACATTCTGCCTTGAAATTACCACTAAACATGCAAATCACTGAAACACTAATTTGCAACATCGCCAAAAATAGCGCAATGGCCAAGATCCTACAGGTATGCAAATTGATTGTTTGGCATGAATGCACAATGGCCCATAAGAGGTCACTGGAGGCACTGGACAGAACGTTGAAAGATCTTCGTGACAACCAAAATATTTTTGGTGGGGCTATGATTCTGTTGTCAGGCAATTTCCGTCAGACTCTTCCAGTTATTCCCCGATCAACTGTTGCTGATGAACTAAATGCATGCCTAAAATCATCAAATTTGTGGCAGTACGTAAAGACACTCCACTTAACAACTAACATGCGAGAATTTTTGCAACAAGATGAAACTGCAAATGTGTTTGCGAAGCAGTTGTTAGACATTGAAAATAATAAAGTTGCAGTGGATACCTCGACCAGATTCACCACATTACCTACAGATTTCTGTCACATCACAGACTCAAAAGTGGAGCTTATTCAGCGAGTTTTTCCAGATATAGCGCAAAAGTTCAATAACCATAATTGGCTGGGTGAACGATGAGGATAGTTGGTTTCCTTGAAATCAGTCGACACCGTAATGAACCAGGATGACGTAGTCAACTTTCCCACTGAGTTTTTAAATTCACTGGAATTGCCTGGATGACCACCTCACAATTTGCAGTTAAAAGTAGGATCAGTTGTCATCATGCTGCGTAACATTAATCAACCTCGACTATGCAATGGAACAAGACTGGCTGTGAAAAGACTGATGAATAACGTCATTGAGGCGACAATCATAAAAGGAAAATACAAAAGAGAGAATGTCTTGATCCCGCAGATACCGATGATTCCAACGGACTTACCATTCGATTTTAATCGCTTACAATTTCCAGTACGTCTGGCCTTTGCGATGACTATAAATAAATCGCAAGGACAGTCGTTAGAAGTTTGTGGAATCAACTTGGAGTTTCCCTGTTTCGCGCATGGACAATTATACGTCGTGTGTTCGCGCGTCGGAATACCGTCTTCTTTGTTTATTTACGCACCACAAAACAAAACAAAAAATATAGTTTATGAGAAAGCTTTAAATTAATTAACAGACTGTATTTTAATGGTGTGTGTCTGTGAATATCAAATTTAAACCTTATAAATAGCCAGTATTTCAGGAAAACTCTGTTTTGTAAGTAAGCAACATGATGTATCGAAAATAATAATAAAACTTCATGCTTTATTCAATAAATGCTTTTTTATTAAATACGGATTCGATTTGTTTGTTTTAAAATCATTTTATACAAAAGATTAGGTTTTTTATTTATGGATGAGGCAGTACGGAGTCTGCCGAATCAGCTAGTAACAAATATAATAAAGTAAAACGAAGTCAGAAATATATTGTATCACATATATACCGAATTTTTATAGATACTTATTTATTTATTTCCTAGAACTTAATACTTATTTATTTATTTAAAATATTAAAAATATTCCATTCAAAATTTCAAATATTATTTATTGGATAATAATTAATATAATTTCCGAAAATATTAAGGTGTACTAGGTGGGGATAAAAGTAACCTCCTTGACCACCTGAATGTGCTACTACTGCAAAAAAGGTTATAGTGCCTTGCAGTCCATTCATAATTAAGCAAACGTGCCATATTTCCGTACGATACTGCCCTTAGTTTTGTTTTGACAGCCGATTGTTGTTGACGTGTTTGGCATCATGTTGAGTATGGACAAGTATTTTGCATGGAGGAGTATTGTGCAAACCTTCCGGGAAATTACATTTTGTACGGAATCAAGAAGTTGGAAAACCGCTGGAATAAGTTTATCGAGCCAAAAGGAGATAACATTGAATAAAATAAAAAAAAGTTTAAATTTTTTTTCATTCCCAAGGAGCTTACTTTTCACCCCACCTAGTATTTAATCAACTTTTCTAAGGAACTAAGATTCATATATTTATAGGTATATTAATATAAATTTTATGTTGACAGCAATAGTCCTAACATCTTGACTATTGCTCTCAACAAAAAAATTGCTTACTGCCAGGTTTTAAGTCCTGGTTCAACCAATATCCAAAATTATGGATAATTTTTTTTCTAATTGTGGTAGCCCTTCAGCAGGGAATGTCAAGCCCTCCGAGTGGATTTCTGACATGAAATAAATGCTTCTCATAAAAGTCCATCGGCCATTTGTTGGAAAAACATCAAGATGCATGCCACATAAGAGGAAGGAGATCGCTTCAGTAGTTGCAAATCGCCAATTATTATTATTTTTATTTTTAATATTTTTACAATAATGTACAGTGATGTGGTTGTTTAATTTTTCAACACCATATTCCATATACTCGTAAAATACCAAATAAAATTTATTGAAGTACAATATTTAACCATTTTAAATTTTTTACACAATATTTCGAACAAATTTCATATAACGATTTAAATAAAACTTTCGAAAACAATAAAGAGGTTGACACTATATGGAAAGTAGGAAAAAATCTTATAGTTTTTTGCTTAGTAACGCTTAGAAGCCCGTAGAGAACTGCCACAGATCACTTAACGCGAGAGCCAAGCAGCTCTCTTTGAACCAGGTATGGGTGTCTGGACACAGAAACATACCAGTTAATGAGATGGCTAACGAGCTTACAAGGGAGCCCAAATCCCTTTCATTTTCCCCATTATGGAAGAGTTTGGGCATGACGCTCTCTACTTTTAAGCTCAATATAGGAAAGTTATTCAATACAAATTGGAACTCAATACTTAGAAATATCAATACGTGTAAGGGGTCATTGGATCCCCAGTGGTATTAGGTGAACCCTGATGCCCTCTTTAACCACTAGCCAACCAACTCTTAGAACAAAAAAAATAAAATTAAAAATAAAATATTAGAAAAGAGAGCTACCTAATGTATTGCTATTATGTCTGCTATAAAAAAGATCGTAACAGGACTCTTATTTGTTTTTACTGATAGCAGTCACCCATAGGAGGCGTTTTGTGGCTGTTGTACAGAGTGCAAGTTCATGCATACCGGCCGCCTTGCAGTACATATTATATATTTAGATAAAAGATTGATTAGATAAACTTACAACTGAATTTTTTTTAATTATATAGATTCTATTCTCCCATGACAGAGAACTAGATGTATTCTTTTACAGCGAGCGACGCATTACTAGACCGGTATATATGTAATCTATTAGACGCACATGAGCACTCCGGAGTTACGCATGAGAGCGTTTTCGTATAGCTTTCCAAGCGCTTTTGCTATCCATTTAGACCATGTTTATAACCTTCCTTACGGTTTCTAGGTATTATTTGACATGTGCCTGTGCCCTCAAGGCCATTATCCTCTACTCTGCTCCGGTAGCGGGATTCCGACTACCACATGCCAAAACTTTAACCGCTACTTTCGGTGTGATGGGAGATTGTCCTATTTGGATGCGAGTAGGACCCTCGATCTGCCCTAGGCCAGCTCTCACACCTGCTGTCGCTGTTTGTGTTGCTGAATATTTCATTTGGGACGATTGATAAATCTCTCAGCTTTAGATGCGGTTACTTTCCGCAGAGAAGGTCTGAGACACTGAAGTATCACAACGATAGGAGTCTTTGACGGCGGGCGTCAGGAGGTCGGTTTCTTCCACTTCTTGGTATTTGCTGCTTTCCACCAGAGCACCAAAATCGCATGGATGGCCTTGGCGTGGCGGCGAGGTATCATCATCTAATAACACAAAAGGCTCGTCTGCCTCGTCACAATGTTTGTTTAAATCTAAAGTTTCATCTACTAGTAATTCACCAAAAGCCCGATTTTTACGTATATAATATATATACATTATCATTAATCGATAAATTTTTGAATTTGCCTTAAGTAGAAGTCTAAACTAGAAGGGGTAGATCGTTTAATTAAAAAAGTTGAGGATCTGAAAATGGGTCCGGAGTCTACTTTTCTGAAAAAATGGTATTCAATATGATTTGCCAGTTAATATAACATGTTGAATGTGATAAAAATTTCACACAATCGGAATCTGTTCGGAAACAACAATCAAACCTCCTCTTTATCCTCTTTAAAATATGAATAAGTATTGATAAAGAAATTTTCATTGAAAGTCGCGCCACCCTTGTATTTCGCGAGTGATTTTAAATAGCACTATAAAGATCTTAAAAACATTTGGTTTAAACAATAATGCAAATACATATATTCTTTCACACACACAAACGTAAATATTTACGCACAGTCTTACTGTCTCTCCTCTCCCCCTGCACTTTAATAACATTTTTTCAACGTCTGCATTCTTTATTCAATTTTCCATTTTTTCTTTTCCTTTCAGTTCACACACAACTGCCAACACGCAATGCCGGCATCTATGAAAAGACACACAAATCTCCAACCGGCGTTGTACCCTCACCGCGTTCACCATGGGTCTTCGCGAATGGTGCAGCGCCACAAATGCATTTTAGTACACAACGATTACTACTCGCTGCAAATACGATTACACTCTTCTACGTCGCATTATCTTTGTTTAAATTTATATCGCATGAACTGTCCGTCGCTAAGGTCACAGCAACGACACTATGGCGGGCGAATGGTTGAAGCGTTAAAAGCGATGAAAAGGCGACGATGATAAGAAAACAAAGGCAACAACTACGAAAGAACAATAGCAACAACAAACGTGGAGTGCGGGAAAGGTTTATGGCAAAGACGTACTTGGAGTTCATCGTCGTCGCGAAATATTTGCTAAAGATTGCGGTATGCGGCATATCAAAGACATGTGTATGGATACATAAATCCACATAAGAGCATATGTGTTGGTGAAATGTACGTATTAGAAAACCCGTTTTCAGTACTTAAGCTATGAATTTACTTTTAAATATTACATATATACATACTTATATAAATAAACACATATGTAGGTATATGCATATGGTATGAATGGCAAACGCAGAGGTTAAACGTGTCGTATGAGTAACTTATTTTGCGGTAGGTAATTGAATAAAATATAGAAATGTTAGTATCTACAAACATATGACCATATATATTTGTGTACATATGTAAATATAATATATTTGTTTTTATACATGCATCAAGGTAGTTCACACAAAATTTTTATACACATATATATAAATCTATATGGATAGTATATGTATTATACTATATTACTTTTATTTTTTTCTGCATTTCTGCTTTACGGAAATTTTCTCTTCCATATATGGTAATCACGGTCAGCGGCCGCGGGAGCCGCCGCTTTTTAACCTCTGAAGCGATTTTCGTCCGAGGAGGACCTCCAACTTGTGGTACGCGTCTTACTAATCTCTCAACAAATAGAAGGACCTGCAGTTTATTCCAAAACGCCTCCAAACAGCCGAAGGATTTTTTCGAGGAGCCCTCATTTCCTGTCAGAAGTAGACTTGGAGGGCGACCACAATTAGAAAAATATATTTTCTATAATCTTGAATATTGGTAGAACTATGACTCGAACCCTGGACTCCCAAATGTTAACCACTAGGCTATTGCATCAGATTACATATTATTTTGATAAGGAGATTTTATTTCATATCAGGAAATACATTCAGAAGGTATGGCTTTATCTGCCGAGGTTCCACCGCAATTAGAGCAAAAATAACTATTTTTTAAAATTTTAGATGTTGGTCAAACCATAACTTGAACTCGGGCCTTCAGAATGCTTCGAGCAAATTGCGAATAGCTTACAGATATCATCCTTTATTTACCTACCCACCCTGGGGCAAGCATTCATGAATTCGAAGACAAATTTTTGTGTGTATACATACATATATATATATGTATATATTTTGATTTCACACCAACAATCAAAAATGGCACTATCTGATCAATAGCGTAGAAGGCAAGCAAGTTGGAACTTACTGTCTAGGAAGCTCTCACGGAAAGAATTTTATACCCGTAAAAGGATAGCGGGATCCAAATATAGATTAACACCTCATGTAACTCATTGACTCTACAAAACTTTTGCAAGGCCAATTATGACAAACGGCATACTGATTTGGTAGCCAGCAACAGAAAAGAAATATGCAGAAAAACGCCCGGAACGTATATACGGAACAGCTAGCGTATATATCACCGGAGCTCTTAGAACAACACCAACTAAGCACTAGACATTATGCTATATTTCTTCTTCTTCTTTATAGGCGTTGGCACCGCTTATGCGATTATAGCTGAATCAATTATAGTGCGCTATTCCTCTCTTTTTTTTCGCTGTCTGGCGCCAGTTGGAAATACCAATGCTTCCACCAGCGAAGAGGTCCTTTCCGATCGTGACGGATCTTTTAGTGCTGTTGAAGGTCAGTTTACACAGCCGTATAAGTTTTGCGTAGATACCAAATTCAGACATAGTGGCATAAAAGCAGTCTCTTTTCGTGCTGTCGAAGGCTGCTTTAAAATCGACGAAAAGGTGGTGTGTGTTGATTCTCTTTTCAGGAGTCTCTTCCCAGATTTGGCGCATGATGAATATCTCGTCAATGGTTGACTTACCAGGTCTAAAGCCACACTGATGAAGTCCGTTCAATTTTTTGACGGGGCTTTAGTCTTTCGCACAATACGATTGATAGGACCTTATATGTGATGTTAAGAAGGCTTATTCCACGGTCGTTGGCGCATACTGTGGGATCGCCTTTTTTGTGGATTGGGCAGAGCACGCTTTGTTTCCAAACGCCGAGCATGCTTTCATCCGACCATATATTGCGAAGAACCTAATGCATGCACATGATCAGTTCTTTACCGCCGTATTTGACTAGCTCAGCCGGTAATCCCTCGGTCCCCACCGCTTTGTTGCTTTTTAGGCGGGCGATTGCTATTCGGACTTCTTAATAGTCGGGTAACGGAACAACTTTTCCATAGTCATCAATTGGAGTTTCCGATTCACCGTCTCCGCGTGTTTCCTCTTCACTGCCATTCAGCAGGCTGGAGAAGTGCTCCCTCCATAAATCGAGTATTCTCTGGGCATCTGTCACTAGCTCACCTCACTGAGTCCTACAAGAGTTTGCTCCGGTCTTGAAACCTTCTGTAAGTCGCCGTATTTTTTTGTAGAATTTTCGAGCGTTACCCTTGTCGGCCAACTTCTCAAGCTCTTCATAGTCACGCATCTCGGCCTCTTTCTTTTTTTGTCTGCAGAGGCGTCTTGCACCCCTCTTCAGTTCTCGGTATCCATCTTTTCCCACATGTGTTGTGGCCGATTGCAAGGTTGCAAGGTAGGCAATATGTTTTCTCTCCACACATTTTCGAAATCCCATAGTTTCGTTTGCTGCTGTACGTAGGGAGTTTGAAATGCCGTCCAACAGTTCCCCTATACCAAATTGCTGATGAGTGCTCTCAGAGAGCAAATCTGCAAGTCGAGTAGAAAACCGCTCGGCAGTCTGTTGTGATTGCAGCTTTTCAACGTCGAACCTTCCTTGTGTTTGTTGACGGGCGTTCTTCGATACACAGAGGCGCGTGCGTATCTTCGCAGCGACAAGATAGTGATCCGAGTGAATGTTACAATAAAACCTCGGAACGTGCGCATATCTAAAACACTGGATACATGTCTTCCGTTTATCACAACTTGATCGATCTGGTTGAAAGTTTTCAGAGCTGGAGACAGCCAAGTAGCTTGGTGAATTTTCTTATGCTGGAATCTAGCGCTACAAACAACCATATTTCGGGCCCCGCCGTAGGCGATCAACCTCAGCCCATTCGGGGATGTCTCGTCGTGGAGACTGATAAATATACAGAGATAAGTATCTATACGGTTAGATCCAAACTAGATAATCGATTTGGGGGTGGTGTCTTTTCAGCAAAAGTAGAAATCAAAATCGACTCCCGACTACCAGAACACTGCAATGCAAGCGTAAATTAAGGAGATCCATCTGGTTCTAACAAAGCGCCTGGAGGAATATCTTAATTTATTAGTGGGTTTCAGGGCTCAGAGGTACTATATTCAGCACCACTTTATAATTAGATCCAGATAAAGGGAGAGTACATATTTAATTTAAAAAAATATGCCAGAAATATAACTGACTCTCGCTGGAAACAAATCATGTCTTGCTCACCATTGAAAATTAAATGGAATGATATACAGGACACTATTGGAAACGGGAGTACCATACAACAATTTGAAGTAAATGAAATAGACTTAAATCCACATTTTGAAAGTAGCGGAGTCTAAAGAGCTGGGATTTTTTTAATCCAAAATATACGTAGAAGGAAAGTTTTATAAATTATGTAGATAAATTAGATAGAAGTGGTTTGCGATAGCTCTTTTATAGGTCTAGAGAGTGGTGGAAAGCTTCAAATATTTCTGAGTTACTTGTTCTTTCCAGCTTGGGTTTCTGACGTAGGCGAATTTTGGAATTTTATAACTGGTGAGTTGCTGAAGAGAGCAAGTTACATCTCATTAGGCTTAACATAATATCAAAAGTGATTGGACCATAACTATATTTTAGGAAGTACTGCCTGTATTAGATTACAGTTTGTGGTAACTGCCTCAACCAGTGGATTAGATCGTGTAGATCTTGCGACATGCCACAGCATTTGATAAAAAGATATGGAAAGCTTCCTCCATGCTCAAAAAACCGACTAGACAGTGAGACAGGGCTTTCTAATGAATTCAACCAATTTGTGTACCTAACGCTGCTCAAAGCAGAACAGGCACATAAAGGATGAGTAATCGTTTCCTCCTCCTCGTCATCTTTGCATTTTCTGCAGAATCTATTCTATAAGAATCCCATAGTCTCTCTGTGTGTCGTCCTATCAGACAGCGGCCTCTCAGGACTTCTATTACTTTGCGACTTTTTCATATGTATATACCTTAAGAAGCAGTTTGCAAGTGGCAAAAGGCATACTAAATATCCCTGTGACCAGTTACTCATGTGAGAGACACTTTACTCTATTTGGCCATCTCCAGTAGAGATCAGCGATAGTCCATCACTAATTTGGAATTTAGTGAAAGCGAGCCAGTGTTTTGTTTTTTTTTTTTGCTACCTAACTGGGCCTTATTTGTTTTGCAACGTCCATGATAGCAGAAATTTCCGCCTGAAAAATACTGCAATGATCAAGTAGCTTGAAAGAGAGTTCTATCGAGGAGTGAGAAGATAACTTCACCAACTCTCTCCTCAAGCTTTTATTTATCGATAATGATTAATTTTTTCCTTGCGCTGAATACATAAGCTTGCACACAAAACATCTAACAAGTCTAACTCAAATACATATTTTCAGCTTATTTTGGATCGACTTGTTGTCAAAGTAAATAAATATTATATTTCTTTTTTCTATTCATTTATTATTTGATTTATTTTTCTTATCCATTTTAAATTTGTTATTTCACATTTTATTTTGTTTTCGTTTGATTTTGTTATTTATTTATTTCATTGCTTTTTTCAACCAAAAATTATTCACGTCGTGCATAATCCTCAACACATTCGTAACGCAATCGCATTTTGCTTTGAAATTTCGTAATTCCCTTTGCTCCTTTATTGTGCATTTTGCTACACAGTTTACTTCCTTTCTTTCGTTTGTTTACTATTTTTGGGGTAATTGAAAAATGTGCTTGAAAAATTTCGTGTAATAAACTATTCAAATAGCTTTCGCCACACTATCTTTCGCCGTTCAGCTGTGTCCTTACGTCTAACGGTCCAGGATACACAAACATGCAAATTCTTACTTCCTTACAGACATATAAATTCACACTTTGTACTCGTATATATGCGTGTATGTGCATATATATGTTTATACATATTTAAGTTGTTTACTTACATACTTACATACATACATACATAGTAGAAATGTTTTTAGTGTTTTTGCGGTAATCTGCAATCCGTTTGTCAGCGTATACATCTGTATAGCTTTGAAACGTCGCATTTGTTTACGCGTATACGCAATGTCCTCCGATATCCTTCAGTCGTTTTTGTTGTATGCATCAGTTGGCGTGGTGGTTTTTATGTGTATTTTGTTTTTTTTTCTACTATTTAGAGAAATTGTGGAAGTGAAACTTAATCTGGTTGCTTGTGCATGGACTTTGAAAGGGATACATATGTGTTGCGCGAATTTACTAAATGTACATCGTAAAATAGAAATTCAACAAATCCACAAAAATTGATTAAGCTCAATTCATTCATTTATTCACATGAGCTCACTTTAATCGCTGTAACATTTGAAGGATTTTCGTATTACTGTTAAACAATTGCTTTATATTAATTTAAATTGAAGTTTATTTTGCAGTGTCTTTTTGCGTTAGTTATCTATTACAATATTTTTAATACAAATTGATTTTGTGTCTTAAAAGTTTTTAAATAATATTTCCGAAATATTATATTTTACTCAGTGGCTTAACTAAGGTCTCTTTTTGTTTAACTTTGTCAGATTTCATAAATATTTGGTATTGCGGTATAAAAGAATTCATGACACAAGTGGTATTGTATATAATAAATGTATCAATGTATATAAACAATGTTTTTTTTATAATCTCTTAATTCACAGTGTGATGTTAAGATTCCCTAAGTTTCTTATTCAATCAATACATGCTCCTGTGTCCTAACGAAATTCCACTAAAACTAAGAACAAGAGTTGTTCTCGGACTTTAATGTCCATATAAAATTTATGGTATTTCATTGTAGGATTAGATTTCGTCTGCCGATTTCGAAGACTTTCAATGTCAACGTTTTTTTTGTTCATCAACTTGTGTAGAAATTTCAAATTTGACACTCTTAAATGCTTTATTAAAGTATTTATGACTCAAAGCTTAATATCTATACAAATCGGTTCTATGGGGCTATGTGTTATGATCCTATCTGGCCGGTTCCGTCAACTGCTTAATGCAGTGTAAAAAGTTTAGTGAAAATATCTCAAAATCTGAGGCATTAGTTTGCATACAAACAGACGGGCAGGCAGGCTAAATCCAATCAGCTCTTCATTCTGATCCGATAGGTATAAATTTGTTAGATCTATTTCTTCTCCTTCTGGTACTTATGCATTCCATATACTTCGAACCAAACTTAATTTACGATTTCATTTGTAAGACAAGTGTTAAAACTATGGCTGTATGTTATGCCGAATTTGGATGCTTGCTCTGCCATATTTGAATAGCTCGGATTGGAAGCAGGCACACTGCACTGCTGCATTCTTTATTGGGTCTCTGGGTTCAAGAACATGACCGTTCTTTTTACAAATTGAAGTCGTCATTTTGGCCTTTTGTCTATTTCCGATTGAGGGTCGTGCAACACTTTTGCGTCAAACGAGCATAGCAATTTTCTGCCGAATCTTGATGACTCACAAATAAAGTGCTACAGTGCATCCAGCCATTCATGACATTGCCTAAACTTACATATATTGAATGCAAAAGGCAATGTTAACAGTCTTTCCATCAGCATAGAATCCGAACTCCTTGCCACTAATAGCAACTTTGTAAATTTAGCACCGTAAGCTTTGAACATAGTTTCCGCTATTCAGCGGCCCTTAGCTCGCTTCCAAAGTCTGTTCGTCGGACGAAGCATATTACATTATGTTCTAAGAGGACTTCCTCCTTAGGCAGTTCGTCAGCTATTTTGGTACCCAGTAAATGTAAACCTTTCCATTAGCTAATAATTTGAGTTGAGTTCATTTACGATAAAAAGGGTGCTTCACATGTTTATAAGGTAGGCCTAAGTACTAAGTGCTAAGTTCCTGCTGTAAAGTAACCTCTGCCAGCTTAGGTTTGAACCAATCTGGAGTTTTGTATTTTCTAGTGAATAAAACCGGAACTGTTTTATCAGCTTCAATCTTAAACTTTGCTGAAATACCCCATATATTAATAGTTCTAAGTGCCTAAATTACCAGAGATGCAAGGGTAGCTAATTACTTACCGCTCACGGTGACTGTGAGGATTGCTCCTGTTGATTCTCACCCATCCATTAAGTAATGTTTGAAAACGTTATTGAACGCCTCAGATATGTCGAGAAAGATGTCGGCAGAATTCTCGAGAGCCGATCTTGTCATCAACGCGACATGATGTGAAAGTGTGCTTAACAATTTATGTCTTGTGTAGGCGTGCTGCGCTTTTGAAAATAGACCCTCATCCACAGTTTCCTTTATGAGAGTCTACTAGGCGCTCTAATATTTTCAGAAGGAACGAAGTTAAACAAATTGGGCGATGCAATTGCCCTGTCTGACCTAGTTTGGATAGGAACACCACTCTAACTGTTCTCCATAATTCCATACAGTTGTTAATGAGTACTCTCAGCAGAAACACAGCCATCAGCGTTACTGTGCTCGAATCTTCCTTGTGTTTTTTGACAAGCGTTCTTTGCTGCACAGAGGCAAAAGCACATCTTCCATACAACAGTGGTCATTATCGATGCCAATATAAATTTTAACAAAGGCATCAATCAGCTGGACAGCGGCAACGTCCGGACATTCGTTATCCCTAAAGCGCTTGAGGAGACTACGAATAAAAGTAGGTCCCAAGCTGTACTCCCACCCACGGAAAAGCCGCTGTTAATTCAAAGAAATCTGAATCTTTGGTCGATTCGAACGTAGAACAAACGCTCGAGTGTCTCCTTCACCACCATAATTTGTTTACTGCTGGTGCAAAGCTAAAGGAAGAAAGAACCATTAATATTTTACGAAAGGGTGGAAGCTTGGTGGAAAAGTGGGCTTGAAAGTAATTTTTCTAAAATTGACCATCGGCTGGAGGTTCAGGCTTCCAGGCTATTGATTTTTTTAAGCTGAGAAGGTACTGAGACAAGTTCTCAGTAGTTTTGCTTTTTATTTTCGAGTCACAGTGAATTCCTGGGAATTACAATGCTAATGACTTTGCGCGTATGGGTACCACCGCTACGTTAATGCTAGTCAAAGCGAGCGCCGGTGAACTTTGTAATAGTTGAGAATCTTCTCCCTTTCTTTTCAAAGATCAAAAATGATGTGACCACTGGAAATTCTCACAAAATACCCTATAAGGAATTCGCGCCATAAGATATGGAATCATCTATGTAATTTCTTAAGGACTGTCCTGTTTTTGTGAGGTTGAAACCAGAAAAATTTCTGACGTTCTGAATATTTCTACTCGACGTGTCTTAGGTGAACTGACTTATCTTTGTTCCCGCTACTCTGCTGAAGTCTGTGAACTTTGTCTCCCTTAGAGCCTCAATTTTATTCCTCCAAAGTGTAAGTCATCCGTAAAATATCTTCAGGTTATACTTCTTCATAACAACATGTCATGTAAAAAGACCCATAGCTCTAGATAACTCCTTTATCTGTTGTGTCCTTGCTTAATCCCGTGTCATTCATATTATCCTGATCCGTTGAGAATGATCAGAACCTACCATTACGAGTAAATAATGTGGAAATCGCAATACATTAGCTCTACCAGCACGATGAAGTTATCAATGAGGACTTAAACCACCTCCTCTGCTTTTTGTCCGTCCTTTCTTAGAACTTCGGCAGCTCTAAAGATCAAAAGAATAAAAGAATGGACGAAGACTGCTTTAGCTCGAATCCATTAGTTCAAATTGGTCCATTTGGAGAACCAATAACCATTTGCTTTAAATTAAATACGGGAAGCAACAAAAGTTTGTCATTACCCATAAACTCCCCTCTTAAGAAAAACTGGCCTATTTGCACAATTTCCAAGTTCTGAGAAGTCGGCAATAAGTTTAGCTGGCTGTAACTATAATTGGCAATTGTTTAGAGCTAACTTTCGATGCTTTTGGGGCAATAATAATAATTAATACCAAAAATACAATAAACAGTTTTTATTTAGAACGTTTTTTTTTATATTTGTATAAAACTATAATTTTTAAATACAAAATATAAAATAAACAATTATCCAAAAATAAACTCTTTGCTCATGTTCCTTTTTAGTTTGAAACACACAAAATATAATTTCACATACCAAATAAATCAATTGAACTACATAAATAACTTCACTTAATCTTTCAAAAACATTCCAAGTTAAACTAACGTACTAATTAACCGCATGTCAACTGTGAAAATGTAGCATATGAGTGATATTATTGTTTTATTTTAATTATTAAATTCAATTACATTAATTAACTGCATCTGATTTGTACACACAATGTCAAGCGAAAAAAATACCAAAAATGCATAAATCAAAATGTCAAAATTATGCTGTGTATGTACGTATGTGCAATAATTCAACGCGAAAATAATGATGGTAAAAATAAAACAAAGAAATAATATAATTTTTTAATAAATATGTTTGCATATGAATTAAGAATGTTTAATTGAAATTTCTTTTTCAAAGTAAGAAAGTTATTTATTCATAATTAATTACTTTTGTTATTATTAATTGTTCTAATTACAGGTGACTGAATTTGGATGGAAAATATTTTGCCACGCAAACACACATACAAATCAAACAAAACAAAAAATTATACGTATTAGCATTAAAAAGAGAAAATATACATACATACATATAAATAAATATAAGTTACTAATTAGTATAAATTAATATACATATATATATGATTTAAGTTCATATCACATGCATACGCTCATACATACCATCATACATACATATATATGTCATCAAATCTTCATGTGTGTGTAATTATTTACATTAAATAAAGTCTTCCGATACATATGTACATATACGTTCATATAATAAATAAATGTATTTATAATGAATAATAAGTAATATCAACATTTAAGCATAGTAACAGACATATTTAAATAACAAACATTCATGTATTATATATTTTAAATGCATACACATATACAATATTTTCCTTGTGATCATAAAATCATATTATACTTTTAAGGAAATTTATTAATTTATTTTCATAAATATTTTTAGAACTATGTGGTCACCATAGCAGCCATGTCAAGAGTCAGATGTCACGCCATATCCATATCCACTTTTTTTTATATGTACTAATTATAGAAAATTAATTTAAGTAAAAAATTAAGTTACATTTCTCTCTTCGAGCTCCTCATAGAAAACCCATCTGCCGTTCGGAGGCGGCTTAGTATGAACTGTTGGTTCCTCCATTTGTTGGAAAAACATCAAGTCGCAAACCGCAGATTAGAGGAGGAGCTTGGCCAAAAATGCGGAAGACCAGGCTTTAAGTCGTGGTCAGACTACACATTCAAAAATTATAGAAAATTAATTATTCTAATTGCGGTCGCCTCTCGAGAATGCCAAGTCCTCCGAGTGGATTTCTAACATTAAAATCAAAGCTCCTCATGGAAATCCATCGACTACTCGGAGGCGATTTGGAGGTCTCTCCATTTGTGTAAAAACAACTTGACGCACACAAAAAACTGGAGGATGAGCTCCAATGAAAATTGCTTCCGCGGCTGTATATATATATATGGTATATATACAATTTGGAATATTATTTTACATCCGCAGTAGGTCCCTATTTATTTTAAAATGTTTTACGCTTTTCTTGTTTACTATAATTTTTGCTTCATATTTTATAATTTTATGTGAGAAGACAACAACACGTCCAAACGTTTCCACATTGCGGAGACTGGGAAGAAAGAGAAGAAGAAGCTTCAAGCCTATCAGGAAACCAATCTCTAAGAACTCCATTTGGTTCCATATACCCTTTGTACGAGCTATCGACAGACCCTAAATGGCATTTACAGACGTATATACTTATCCAGGCTCGACGCCGGCAAGCTTAATGTATGTCCTGTGTGAAATGAGTTCTCGCACATCTTTGTATGCCCACTAAAACTCGCTCATCGAACAAAAAATTATTTTTGCGGTACCCGACGAAACAATTTGTTTCCTGGGCCGCCCGTTGAACTAACTTTACCAGCTCCCCAGTGAGGTTAACAAGCTACTACAACAATAACATTAGGATACTCCGTCTACTTTGGTATCTTCTCTGGTCTCCATAACATTTTGGTGCAATCGTTTATCTTGCTCACATCACCTAAAATTTCTGGGAAGTAGTCGTGATATATATTAGGACAATTTACTTTTAAGCCTCTTAAGCACCACAAATATTAAAAATATTTTAACATTATTTTGACGATTTGTTTGTAGCTGCGATCTTTGCTACTGCTTACAGATTTCGCAATGATCTTTTCAAAAGCAATCCACACATACCTTTAAAGATCCGTAATAGTTGTGATGAATTGTGGATTAGCCATAAGCTGTCTGGTTCTACGAAAACACAATCCGTGAACTTTGCTCCTGAGAGACATGCAAACAAACTCCCACTTTTGGAAGTATCTTTACAAAGTAAGCGGTGGTAGAACAATTTATGAGAAGGCAGCAAAAGTTGCAAGCAGAACATCCTTTCGCCTTCCCTTTCCTTCGAAAGGCAACATCTTTTTAGTCCAGTGGTTTGGTCGGTCAGTAAAACATGTTTAAACAACATGACTAGGGTTTTTAAATGAACATATATTTTCCCAGTATGTTGTTTGTATTTTAATTTGCAAATAACCAAATCTTCGAAGTTTCATTATTCCTTTTGATTATTGCTTAAATGAATATTTTTTTAATTTAATTTATTTTATGTAATATATTTCTATTCATTTATTTTATTTTATTTAGCTATATTCTATTTTATTGTATTTTTATAATTTGTCTTAATATAATATAATTCATTTTTATTTCACTTTCTTTCATTTCATTTACATTATTTATGATATTTTATTTTTATTATTTTATTTAATTTTTTATATTAAATCGTTTCATTTAATTTTTATTTTATTTTTTTTTTTTGTATTTTTAATATATTTTAATTTAGGTTATTTTATTTCATTCATAAGTATATTTTTTTATTTTATTATATATTTATTTTTATTTTTTTTAGTTTTATTTTCTTTCATTTTCTTTTATTTCATAATTTTTGTTTCTTAGTTGACTTTATTTTATTTTGTCTTATTTTTTTATCTAATTTAATTCTTTTATTTTTTATTCTTTATTCATTTTTATGTTGACATACATATTATTTTTCTTATTTTTTCTATTTTCATTTTTTTCACATTATTTTAATCCATTTTTCTTCTCCTTTCGATAAAATTTGTTCGTATCTACAAATACTTAATTTATACAATATTTTACAACCCTTGCCTCAAAATAACGCAAATAGTCAATTAATCATTGTTATTGGGATTTAAGCTTAGTTTCAAATTTCCCTCCAAAGTTATTGAATTGCATTTGTATATGTAATGATGTCCAAACATTTGCTTTAGTTTATTATGTTTCTCCTCCCTATCTGTTGTTTTTCGTATTGTAAATTTTGTATATGTATTTTCAAATAATAAGATGCTTTCCTTATTCATTAATTCTATGGTTACCGAAAAGTTTTCCAGGCACAGCTTATACTATGTAAATTCGACTTTAACCAAGTCAGAACGGGTTTTGGAAAGTCTGATTTCATATTTTCGGCCAGCAATATGCGTGTAATTGCCAATTAAACATACACAAAACCGCAAACAATCGACAGTAAATTGGCAACAAAATTGCGTGTACACCCAAGTGCTCCACTGGCATTCGAAGGATATCTGCGAATATACATTGCCGCACGCATTCAATTCAATGTATTGTATTGTTGTGTATTTTATATATGTATGTATACATACACATGCTTCCACTACATATAAACACATATGTGTGTATGTAGTTATGACAATAGCAGTATTAACAAAACAACAGCCGCAAATTACACATGCAAATTTTGCCAATGGACAACAATAACAGAAGTATGATCTGGTTATATGCATATATACGGATGTATATATGTACATATATATTTATATATATATTACATATACCTATATCGAAAACCACACCTATATGTTATTACCATGGTTTGCACAGGCCCTTACATGTATGTATGTACATATACTCCTTTTTGCTGACCGGATATGCGTAGGTGTTGTTGGCACAACACAAGTTGTTGGCAATGAGCTGAAATGTTTATCTGTATGAAAGAGTCTCTGTATGTACATATATAGATTACTTAAATACATACATACACATAAATATGAGTGCATCCCTAAATTGACTGTGAGATAAAGATATCCCAGTAGGAAATACTTTGCGAAAAAATTAACTTTTTGGGCGGAATATATATGTACATATATTCTCATACAGTTAAACTTTTCCACGATGTAGTTAAAAAATATAGCAAATTTACAGGGAACTTCTTTCTACTCCAAGAGCATTTTTTGGTGGAGAACTGCGCTTTCCTGAAACGGAAAGAAAAATTAATGATATTTTGGGAAGCATAAGAATCATAAAATCATAATTGGCGCGCCTATTTCCAATTCCGATATACATATGAGTATAAATTGATCGCTCGTCCACTTGCCGAAAAAGTTAATGCATCAAGGTTGATGTAAGTTTAACAATCAGTACTAATTTTTGTAATAGACCTGTACTGTCCACTTTCTGGAAAAGAGTATAATTTTCTTAGAGTTGAACCAAATTTTAGCGAAACCGTTTTAGAAGTTTCGGAGTCCACCGCGCTCATTATTATGTTTTTCTCTCTCAGAGGTACTAAATTTTGGAAAATTATTTCTTATCGGTTGCCTGCATCATACACGAGATGCAGACTTCTTTGATGAGCGATTGTGCGATGTGCGTGGATCCGTCAATCATTCGGTCAAAGAATTTCAGAGTATATTATGTATAGATTACTGTTAACTCTCTGGATAAACATTTTTTGAGGCTGTTATTTTTATATTTTGGTAAAAGATTCGACCAGAAACTAGGTTAACTGTTCAAAAAAAAATTTTTTTTGATGAATATCCTTTTCGAACTGATTTAGTACATAACTTTCATAACTTTTAATGTATTTCTCCAAGTCAAGTTGTATGATTTAAAATTTTCTATTCTTTCATCCCTCTGACAACCCTTAACACGATAATTAAGGTTGTCTTTGATTTTTTCTAAAATTCCGGAAAGAAAATTGGAGCCATCGTTTGCCACAACTTATTCTAAGAGAAATTTTTGATACATAATGATACATGATACATAATTATTAACGCGATTGCCATGCCTTCCGAGCATATTTCTGACGTGGAATAAAAGCTCCTCATGAAAATTCAAATGAAAATGTTGTATAACCCTGGGAAGCTTTATACCCATCAGTATTTTTGGATTTTTAAAGAAAACCCGCAGGCAGATGCAGTTTGGGGCATGAGAATGTGCTACTAAAAATTAGTCTTCAACATACATTGCTCTGCAATCCAAAAAGTTTACGACTCCTTCAGCTAAAAGAAGTCTGCTAAATATATATTTAAAAAACTTTCGACTTAATTTTATAAGAATCATACAATTATCCGTGCTGGGACATCTTCGGCCACCTCCCCATCACCATTATCCGCGACCTTAAAGAATTCACTCACATACGTATGTGATACCTTTGCAAAATATATATATGTTTGTATATTTTTGTAATGTATTTAGTGCAGAGGTAACATCTAATTTTGCCTTCAAATACATACATACATACCATAAAACGTTTCAGTTGACGCTAGCGTTGCCCAAAATGTGAGCCAAGCCCTGCGTATAAAGTGCAACAAGAAACAAGTGACACAGAAGCAACATGCATTGCATGCAACCAGCATTGCAGCTATAGTTACTTCAGCTACGCCTTTTCACTGTTTTGGCCACAGAAATTCTTGGCTGGTTATAAGAGCATAGTCCTGCAACATACATACATACACATGAACTCTTGCACGCAATGTGGCAAGTGGCAACTGACAGTTGGGCAGGACAGTTACTAAGCTATTTATTGGTCACATTTGTAATGCTGAAAATGTTTGAACACGTAAGTGGCTATTTACCGTTGCCCGGTTGCATCGTTCTGTAGGCAACCGGTCATCTCATGAAGAAAGCAACCGTCAAATGCAAACGATATGGGAAGACAAGCGATTTAGTTGCTAACCTACTTGCATAGCTTACGCACACATAGGTATGTACTTGCAAAGCTTTAGAATTGTCGGAGAAGAGCTTGTCATACCGCCTCATTGCTGTCATTATAATATAATTGCATGCACAAATAGTTGTAGTTATGTATATTTGTAGGTAGCGAATTTGTACTTATCTCTATAATTATTGCATTTGTATACGAATGTGTATGTGTGTGGGATTTGCAATGAATAGGTAGTTAGTATTTATAAGGCCTCAACATATTCTCAAACCGCTCCTCCCTTATTGTTATGATGATTACACCAAATTGTTTTAGACACTTACATACATATATAGTGCCACAAATACACATGCCTATACATTACGCAATATATACCAATTAAAAAATATAATTCAATAATCGTCTAAATAAGGATATAATAAGATTTTCCCCTTTATTTTTAAGCTTCTTATAATCAAATTCATTCAAAATGATAGAAAAAAATGTAAAATCATTAAGCTCTACAAAAACTCTGGCTTTTTAATAGTATTCCTCAATGAACAGCTTGATATTGGAGTATAGTCAGGATATGGGTATTCTTTGTTTGAAAGTATACTGTCTTCTCTGCGTAACAATTATAACTAAGACCAGTGTAATCCTTGGGCTCCTCAAATCTCTAAACGGCAGCGTCTGAAAAAAAGATAAAGAAACGTTGTTCGCAACTCAAAAGGCAGCCGGCCGGCTAACGTAGATTAAGAGTCTGCAAGCCTACCAAAACACCGCCCTGATGGCCGTAACCAAGAACCTACTGATGCCTCCTATGCACCATTCACACAATAAAACACCTAAGCTACCAATTAAGGAGCACAGTATTATGCTAAGTAAGAGATATCTGCTGGGATGATCTCTATGGTAACATCTACTGAAATCAGAGCAGAAAGGGAATAATCGCCTTAAGCTACTCCATTTAGCCCCACAGAACAGAACTGCTGAAGAGAACTTCATATTGGCACTCTCTAAACGCTACTCATAGAGAGGCAGTCAACACATTTATAAACACACTTCCCGTTAATGCTTCCTAAAACCCAGCCCTCTTATCTATCACTTCTACCAACTTTCTGCTGTCAATTAACGCATCTTTTGTTTTGTACTACGCCAGTTGTCGTCTCGGCTATAACCGCGTAAGCGGCGTCTATCCCAGTAAAAAAAGAAGAAGAAGTTGTGGTCTCTTCGCTGATAGTATTTTTCAAAGATTCATTGACCTTGTCTTCACTTTCAGATAAAGTTTTGCTACTGTTCCCACTATGATTACTTTGGTTCACTTATGGAAGTAAGGGCTAAGATCAGCTTCTTTGATGAACGCTTGCCGAGATCGTATGCACTTTTTAACTTAATAGTAATAATTATATAATTATATGCTATAATTTCGAGCATTCATGTTGACCAAGTATCAAGTGTATAAGGCCAACTCCATAGGGATAAATAGGTTTTTATATTCCACTGTACTATATATACAAAATGAATATATTAAGTGGATTCATTCAGCTAACGATTGTAGGTAATATTATAAAATAATCAAGATACTCATATATGTATAAATCAAACTTAAAGGAATGATGGAACGTATTGATTTAAGTATGTATGTATATCCATTCAGCAGTCTGGGCATACAACAATTCAAGTAGATATTGAAATATTTTAATGAAATATGGTTCACACACTTGTTGGGCCTCAAGTACGAGCTCTGTTGCAAATTCTAATGGCCCAGCTACGACTTTGTTGCAAAAGGCGAAAATTGGACAAGTTCAGGCCCACTTTCCATATAAAGGCTTTTTTGAAATGTACGAAAACGTCTAAAACTCTGTATTTGTTTAGGGACGATTAAATGGAAAAAATGAGGGTTGAAAAAAATGTGGATTAAAGTCCTCGCAGAAAGGGACGGAGAAATAGACCAACCTTGCTTGTTCACACCTATTAAAGCTTTTTAATTCAAACAGCAGCTTAGCCTAACATCAACTAAACCCAAACATCAACGCCGAGAGAAAATTTCATTCTTCTGCGAAACACAATTACCTTTCACTAATTATACTCTCGAGTATTTTTCGCCTTTTGATACCCAAAATATAATATCATACATATATAACTTTATTTATTTTAATATTAGTGTTTCATCATTTGGTTCGATAGCCATATTATTATATTTTATATCTCTTGTAAAAAATTTTGTATTAAAATTTAAAAACAGGTGGATGCCATACAAAAAATATTTCCCGATTTTTTCTCAAATTCTCTTCAGCTTGCTACACAGAATGAAATAAATAAAAAAAGAAAAATTTCAAAATTAAACTTTTCATTTTTGACGAACCGTTATTCATTTTCACACATGTTGATTGACAGATTAATCAAATTTCAGCGCCATCTATTGGTAACTTTACGTACATCTGCACTAAACGAACTTTAATAAGTTTATTCTAGTATATAAAGATTAAAGGAACTATTTCCAATTCAAACTTATTTTTGATATTTTAATTGTTGTGTGCTTTATTCACTAATTATAATCGAAAAAAAGACGGTTTAAAAATATGTTTTAGCAAATTTTATATCAAACCTAGAACCAAATTAAAACAAAAACTATAAATATCACTTTCTATTTGTTTTAATTTAATAGCGTAAATTTAAATTATTGTAATAACAGGCCATATTTCAGACAAAATTTTTTTTCAAAATATTTTCAATAAGAAATTGGTTCACAAATATATTTTGTAAAATTCTAAGTTCATGTGGGCAGACACATTAACTCTTGACAACCTATTTGATGAAATTTCAGCTGGCTGGTATTTGTTTTAATTCCATAGAAAAATTCTAGGTTTTTGTAAAAACTTCACATATTTCAGACGATTTTGAGTATATTTTCTGAGTATATTTATCAAAAAATTTGAGTTGATTAAAAAAATCTAGCAATATTGGTTCTACAATACATCTCCACCAATATTGAACATATTTTCCAAAACTAAGAACAATTAAAAGAAAAAAATTGGATATTTTTACAAAAAAATTTGTATAATTGATGTCAATAATTATGCCACTCATTGATCTTTGCTTGGATGTTGACATGGCAATAAAAAGGAAAATACAATTGAGCACTTGTTTTAATTGGCAATTTAAACTCATCAAAATTTAATTTTAACTTAAATTTCTATCAAATATCTGAAATCAACGATTTTTTTTTTTTCCAAATAGTGTACACAAATGTGAAACTGATTGAATTTAATTGCAATAATTGTCGAAAAATAATCAGCATTTGTGTAGCTCTACCAGGCGTATGAGTTATAAGCGAGCCAAGTGCTACATGCAATAACTGTATGTATGTATGCATGTACATGTATGTATATGTGTAACTCATTAATGCGCACTTATTTGAATATTGTAGCGAATAAAAAAACGTGTTTGAAAAATAAAATGCTCTAGCAACAATTGCAAAAATAATAAGCTTGCAACACAGCAATACATTGAGACGTACATACATATTGATACATAAGAGCATCAGTATTTCCATTTAGCATACATGCAACACTTCTGTGCATTTTTATATGCAAATATTTACTATAGAAATATTGATGTGCACACATATACATATTTATACATATGTATATATGTTTATGCATATTTTTCCGATGAGTGGCCAACAGCAATCATTGCAACGCTTAAAGATAATAATGGCGAAGCGCAAAAAGCGTAAAGCAAATGTTGAATATATTTTAACGCGCACATATACATACACGTAAGCGGATAGGCAATTTCATAAATGTACATACATACATACATACATTTCCACATTTTTTACGTTATGTTTTGCTCATATTTAAAACAATTAAAGTACTATAATACACGCCATAATTTCTTCTCGTTTTTTTTTTTTGATGTTGCTGCTTTGCAATTTACTGTTGTACATGCATTGCAAATGCGTAACATCATAAACAACAACTGCTAGGCATTTTAAGCCGCGTCGCAGACCACAATAACAATAATAAGTGGAAAATAATAGCAGATTTGCATTCGCTATTATACAAATTATTGTGCAAATGCAAAAGTATAGGCGTATCTCGACCGACCAACTGATATTTAATTGCATGCATTAGTATACCTACATATGGTATATGTGGGTGTTTTTAATGTATGCATTCTATACATATATTGTAGATAACCTGCAGTCAAATGAGCTTGCTTAAAACATGGGCGAAACCGGTACCTGGAGCGGGCCAAAGCAATCACTAGACAGAAGACTCTGCCATGTAAGCAATTGATATTTATAACACGAGTTGATAATTGTCAATTTTCAGTCATAAAATAATTTGGCCCAAACTGGTTCAAAATAGACTAGTTAATTTTTAACACTAAATAAGTGTGCTGTTTACTGAAAAAGGGATAAGAGGAAATAATGTAATAAAAGTTAATAAGTATTTTTAGAAACGGCTGCAGTCCAAAAAAAAAGTTTTCCTTAACATTTAAAAACAATAGTTTTACAATAGTAGGAATCTGTCTTCAAGTGTATGTCAAGTTATTAGATTTCCAGTCTCCAAAGATGTTCATTATTTACTAATTTAATTTGAGCCACTGCTAAATCGCTCTACAATTTCTCTAAAGGATTGAGGCCTGACGACTCTGCGGGCAGCTTCACTACCAATTTAGTGGGATCCTCCTCGTAAACCAAAGTACTAGCATCTCGTCACAATCAAATGGGGCAATAACCCTATTGAAATTAAAAAACAAAATCATACACTGTTTTTTTTTTGCTAGATTTGACTACATATGAATATGTATGATTTTTTGTTAAGTAGAGGAAAGCTAGAGTTTGAGTCCTGGTATGACTAACGCCCAAAATTATAGCAATTATTTTTCTTGTGGGTATTTTCACATGAGACAAACTCTTCTCAAAAAATGCTTCGACTGTTCGGAGGCGGTTTAGAATAAATTATAAGACGCTCTATTTGTTGAAAAAACATCAAGACGCCACACACTGGAGAAGAAGCTCAGCTGAGAATCACTTCAGCAGTTGCAAAATTCCTATTTAAAAGTGGTACTCTTCTTGAATTTTGTTTATACTCCCTTAGGCGTATCCAAAATGCTTCGACACTGACTCCTACAGCTTGTGTTTCGATTATTACTGTGGCTGCTACAAATAAGTGGCTAATTTTGACGGCAATACTGTGTGATGCCTACCTATTTCACATTTCGGTTTAATTTTAAGGCATGGTGCTGAGCAGTCCGAAAGTTCTCGAACTTCGGCCTTAATTGCCCTTGATAATTAGTTTTATATGAGCAAGCATTGATTAGTACAATGGTTGTCATGTCTCACCTACACAATATACATATTTCCGTAGAGTCAATATATAAACAGTGAACAACTTCGACATTTACCAAGCTCTGAATTTGGTGAGACATTTTATGGAAACACCATTGGAGTATAATTTTAACCATCGGATTATTGACGAGCTCCAGACAAATATTCGCCCAAAAGTAATGAAAATTAAGCAAAATGCGCTGAAGTAGCCAATATATCTATGCTCTTACTTGATTCATGTTGTATTTTAAAAATAGCCTATTTAATTATAAAGATTAAATAAGACTTTTCGACGAAGAAATTGGTTGTCTTTTCAAAATTATTAAACTTTCTCATACCGAAGTAAAATATGACATGAATTGTACCTTTCATTCTCCCCTTATCGATTGTAAAATGTTAATTTTTTTAATTTTAATAAAATCAGTATAACGTAATCTAGTGTAGTATTTCAGTACAATGACAAATTACAGTGAGCGAATATAGAGAAATTAAAAAATTAATAAATAAGAAATAGATCTATATTAAAATTTGAAAAAAGGTATTGTATATGGAGATTCAAAATTTATTTCAATTTTTCGGACTTTTACATTTCCTGTCATACTTCTTGTTATAGTTGTAAACTACTACATTTTCTAACCGATTTCATATTTTACTGCCTGCGTTTTATTATGTCGCTTTGCATTGAAGAACATTTGGCTGCAGCTGGAGCAATTATGCAACTGTCTGACTATCAGCTTGTCACGCTGTTCACAGCGACAGTATTTGCTAACTGGTTAAGCTTTTCGGTAGCCTCTTGTATTTGAACAATTCTACGAATTTATGTATGTTATAAGTTATAAAGCACAAACGGACAATATTTGGAAATATTTATTCATCTCGAGTAACCCAAAAAATAATTTTACACAAAAAGTCAGTATAGTTTTCAATATTCACTTTTGTAACTCAATACTTAATAATAATAATTAAAAATCACAAACAAAAGTTAAATAACCTAACATTTTTAGAATATAATAATAAGCAAAAGCATTAAAATCCCGGCTCTTACAGCTGCTGAAATCCGAAAGACTAGTATCTTCGTGTGCCGCTCTAAGTCGAAATTTATTACGAAAGGGTATTGTCCTACTAACTTCTTTTCAATTCAATTTTACTTAAAACGAAGAAACCATCTCCAAAGTTTTATATAGACATTTTAATTGAAAAGAACTGTATATCAGAGGATAAGGAATCTGATAAAAAAATAAATATTCAATTCAACTATCAGCAAGCATCAAATATTTCCTATAGGAAGCTTACTTCAAGTAGTATAAACCTACATACAACAATACATATAGCACACGCTAGAGAGTATGTTTGATATCCTTTATTGAGTACGTTGCTACTTTTGTACGCGCTTTTCTGTTTCTCATATTTATTTATTGCAGTATTACATATTTTCTGCTGTTGTTGTACATGTCATTGGCAATGCAGTTGTAATAAATAAAATTTTTGTTGCTGCATTAATTGCCACCTGATATCCTCATTTATCCCGTTTGGTCATTTTTTGGCAGTCTATTTTTGTGCCAACGTAGAGGAAATAAAGTGGAAGTAGATATGTATATACAAATTACATGGACTTATGTGGGACGGAGAATTTGCGAAACATAGGTATTTATAAACAAATAAAGCTCTTTAAATTGAGAATTTTATGTTGGAATAGGGTTTGACTTATAGAAAAACCGCCTGACGTAGAAATCAATATGTCAGAATAAAGTAAATTAAAACAAACTAATTCATAAAAAATTAAGGAAACAAAACTACATAAAAAAATTCAAAATAAAATATAAAATTAATAACGAAATAAACATTAAGTAAAACCACTTTAAAAATAAAATCATATTAAACTAAATTAATCAAAGTCAAGATGAAAGATGAATTAACTACTGTTAGAAATGTATATAAACTAAATAAATTAAAAGAGCGCAACGAATAAAAATAAGAATAAAGTCAAATTGAAGAAAAATGAGATCAAAAATCATAAATTAAAATAAAATATCAAATTGAAATAAAAATAAATTAAACTAAATTATGTTACTAATGTAATCAAAAGAAAGAAAGAGATAAATAAAATATAAAATTGAAATTAATTAATTAAAAAAAAACAGAATTAAAAAATCAAGTGAAATTAAAAAATAAGCATAAATTAAATACAATAATATCAGCTCAAGCAAAATCAAATAAAATAAATTTTATTGCAATAAAAAATTAACAAACATCAAAATTTAATGAATAAAATGAAATAAAACAAAAAAAATCTAAACTAAATTAAATAAAATGAAATAAAATAAAATAAATAAAAATAATAAAAAAAATTAAATTAAATTAAATACAGTTAAAAATATAAAATAAATCAAATATAATATAATAAATTACAATAAAATGAAATAAACTAAATTAAAATAAAATAAAAACATAAAATATAAAATAAAATATAAATAAATTAAACTATACTCATTAAATTAAATTAAATAAATTTAAATCACATAAAACCAACTAAAGTAAATTCAAATGAAATAAAATAAATAAAAAGGTATATAGGAAAATAAAATAATTTAAAATAATGCGATAAAAATATTTAAATAAAATTAAATTAAATAAATTTAAAAAATATAAGCAAACTAAATTAAATAAAAAAATCTAACAAGCGAATTAATTTAAAATAAAATAAAATAAATTTAAATAAAGCAAAATTAATTTAGTTAAAATAAAGGAAAGTAAAATAACAAAAAACCGAACAATAAAATTAACTAAATCAAAATAAAATAAGAAAAATTAAGAAATTGTTAAATTATAAATAAAGAAAAATTAATAAAATGGAATAAAACAGAATAATATAAGGGAAATGAAATAAATAAAACAAAATAAGAAGATAATATGAAAAAAGAAACCAAATAAAATGAAATAAATAAAACAAAGAAAAACTAAATAAAATAAATGAAATGAATTCAAATAAAATTAAACAAAATAAATAAAAAATGGCATATTAGAACATCAGCAAAACTTGTTTAAATTATATTATTGCATATCGCTTTTAAAAAATTTTAAATTAATGTTTTTCCATTTTAGGAGTAAAGTTAATTTTAAAGAGTTGTCATTTCACAACTCGTTCATCCGATGGGACTTTCATGTTATGAACGAACGACTTTTTTTTTAAACTCACCCCCAACATTTCCTTTTTTTCTTGTATTTCATGTTTTAAGCTATGTATTGTGTCGCTTTAGTATTTTCTCTTTATCATTTTAAATATAAAATTAACGAGCTGGAAACCGCAATATGATATAATCAAAAACTGGCATTTTATTTTATTTTTTATTTGATTTATTGTTTTTTCTTGTATTTTTTTCTAGTAAGCAAATTCAGCACAAACAATAATAAAAAATATATGTATAAGTATTTGACAATATTAGCATTACAACTAACTGTAAGCAAGCAATAATACAACATCAAAAATAAAAAATGTTACATGCAAAAAAGTATTCTGTGTACATAAATATAAATATATATATTTGTGAGCTACATAAAAATCTGTATATTCAATAATAATCGGTATTTAATTGTTTAAACTTTTGAAAAAAATATATCATCATATAAATTGGCAAAAACATAAGAGAACGCACATACACGCGCATCAAATAAAGCATATGTGTGCCATTATGTACGTGTACAGGTATCATTTTAAATTAGGCTTTGTATGTACATAGTATTAATTGTAAATAAAGGTAATTAAAATAATCAGCATAAATGATATGTAAACATGCGTATATATATATATATAGGCGTGAAATATCAACATAAACAATATTGAGATTGAAAAACAAATAATAATTATATAAAACAATTAACGAATTTACACTAAAATGTATTTGTAACAAGTTATATGAAAAGCTAATGGGAAAAAACGTTTGAAAATATCGATAAAATTTATAGAAAAATATAAATGCAATAGAATTGCACAATCTCACACAGAATATAATGCTTTTGTTTTGTTTGTGTACGGTAAATTATGCATAGCAAATTACACAATAAAACAGGGGCAAACAACAGCAACAAAGTGTAGAGAAATGATGCGAAAAAATATCTTAATGGCTGAATATGAAGCGTAAAGTTAACTCGATTAAAAATAATTAATATTATCAAAATAGTTGTTCATGACAGTTGATTTAAAATTAGTTATTTATTGGCGACAAACAAAACTGGTTAGGTTAACAATTGAAATATGCATTCATATTGATAAGTTTAAGGCTAAGTATAAAAAGTGAACTTAAATAATATAATTTATATGCAATAAATAATGTAGAATAAGTATATAGTTATGAAAATTAAATGATTTTTTATATAGCTTTGTGGTTGATTTATAATTGCGGAAGTAGCTTTATTGGCGTAAATAACATGGTTCGCTAATCTTTCTTTTTTAATTAGCTTTCGAAATAATTAAATCAAAGAATTATACTAATTAAATTTATTTAAAATGAGAATAACCACTAAAATGCTACCGACAAAAATTAACAATTTATGGAAGTATGGCTTTATTTAAATAATCGGATATTATTGTGTAATTCACCATCATTTTTTCACTTATTAAATGAAAAATTTTAATAATAATAATTCAATTAAATACAATATAATAAATCAATAATATTAAAACTGAAAATTAAAATTTAAGAATGAATTGTACACAAAAATCGCTACAAAAAGTAATAAAATATAAAACAAAATTAGACGAAAAAATTATAAAATTTCAATAAAATACATGTGATGCAATATTTAAAATTAAAAAAAGATAACCCAGAAAATTAAAGCAAATCAAAATAAAATTTATTAAATCTAATATAATAAATTACTATAAAATAAAATTGGTAAAAGTAGTAATAATAATAAAATAATAAAAAACTAACAAAATATAAAAAATTATATTAAACAAAAATCTTATAAAATATTTAAAAGAAATACGATGAGAAAAAGATTGAAATAAAGAATAAAATAAAACTAAATATAATAAAAATAAAACGTAAAACACATAAAAGAGAAGGAAGGAAATTAAAATTTAATTAACTTGAATAAAGCGAATTGCTTAAAACAAAATAACAAAAAAAGAAAAAATTTAGGACAGAAAAAAACGAGTAAAACTGAAATAAAATAAAATAAAGTATTAGGTGTGGTAAAAAGTAATCCATTATTTTTGCATGAAATTGAATGCTTTAATTTTTTATTTTCGTATCCAGCCTTATTCAAATGGTTCCAAAGAGGTTCTTGTGCAATCTTTAGATCTTGGGCAATCGAAACAGTGCTTACCTGATGGTCGGACTCGACAATGTCCATGATTCTACCGACAATTGGCCTTCCACTCCGTGAATCATATTTTACATCAAAATTATCGGAATTAAACCGAAATTGACTGTAACAGTATCAGGACCATAAACGCTTTTCACATTTTCAGCCGCCAGACTTGTGTTTTCGCCCTTATCGCAGAAAAACTGTAAAGCGTATTTTCTCTTTGCTATTGTCCAGCCTTGACGCACACTCAAATAAAACTGAATCAACCAATCACAAACCTGCCAGAAAAGCTTTTTTACTACGAAACGCCATTTAGGGGAACCCGATCGAACGATCGGACAACCCAAGGTACAAATAAATAACGCCATATATTGGAAAGATAATGGATTTACCACAGCTAATATAATAAATAATAAAAATAAATAATAATATGAAACAATAGGAAAATAAATAAATTAAGGGACTCGTTAAAATAATCTTTAGTGTGTGGACGTGTTTTTTGATTGGCTCCGTAACTTCACTTAAAGTTTAAGAAAACGAAAATATTAAATCGTTTAAACTTATACCTACATCGACTGTAGTGGGTGTATATCCACTTAAGTTGGCAATAAACAAATAAAATAAAAAAATAAACAGAATATATTAATACAAAAAACAAAATCATTTCCAAATAAACAGAGACACAAAAACGAGAGTGATCAACGCTCAAATCAGAAAGAGCGACGGCAGAGAGAAATGCCTATTTCACTGTTGTTGCGAGTAAATCACCACCTAACAGCAGTGCAAAGACAAGCAGTTCAACTTCAAAGGCGCCAACGCAGACCTTAGCAACAACAAAGAAAGCAAAGAGTGAAAAAACTCTCTTACCAACATGTGTAAGTTCCCCAGCAATAGCAGAAAAATAAACAGCTATGCAGTTAAGCAGTGCAGCAGGAGCAGCAACTCCAGTGCGGGCGACTAATACTGAACAAGGTGAGACAGCCGAAATGAATCGGCACTATCGATGCTGACGGTAATACACTAAAAGGGAACAAATTTGCCCCGTTAAATGAAGAAGAGCCTATACTCTTACCAGTTGAAGAGTGCGAAAGGCCTGATTGTTGTAATTAAGGGAATTGAAGCCACTTTTGACTCAGGTGACATAAAAGAAGCTCTAGAGGAGCAAGAGTTTGAAATTAGGGCGGTCGTTAACATAATTAATAGAAATAAAGTGCCGCAGCCTATGTTTGAAGTGTTCTTATCGCCAAGCTCAGCTTAAATTAAGAAGAATGAAACGCATCCAATTAAACCGTAAATACCTTTTACACCGAAGAATCACGGTGGAAGAAGCGCTTAAGCGTAATGGTCCCGTGCAATGCACAAACTGTCAGGAATTTGGTCACACAAAATCCTATTGTACTTTACGTACCGTTTGCGTAGCGTGTGATGATCTCCACCATTCTACCAAATGCCCCTTGAATAAAACGGATGCAAGACAAAAAAAGTGTAGCAACTGCGGTGGCAATCACACTGCTAATTATAGAGGTTGTCCGATTTACAAAGATTTAAATACTCATGGTATACAAGCCAAACGGAACCAACTCCCATATACCTACTACTCCAAGCCATTCCTACCTACCCAGCTCAAATATTGGTCAAATGGTTTAGGCCAACGTAGTAAAAGCCAATGAACAGGCCCCACCAGTCACTCCATCCTGTACTGGAGTTGAGACCATGATTCTTAATCTAACCCAGTGCATGACACAATTTATGTCAACCATGCGAAGTATGGTTCAAGACCTAATAAAGGCGCAAAACCAAATGCTCCAAACCCTGTTGACCAAAAAATGAGTGAACTCAGGATTAGCTTATGGAATGGTGTAAAACAGCATAAATTAGGACTCAAATTATTTTTACAGACCCACGAAATTGATGTTATGCTTATATCTGAAACCCATCTCACCAAGAAGTATAATTTTTACATCCCTGGGTTTAAGCTGTACAACACTAATCACCCAGATGGCAAAGCACATGGTGGCACAGCTATACTCATAAGGAACCGTTTAAAGCACAACTTTCTTAATTCCTTTTCAATAAATTGGTTGCAGTCAACTTCGATCACCCTTAAAAATAGGGGAATTGATCTTACTTTGGCTGCGATTTAATGTCCGCCACGTTTCGTGATAACAGAAAAACAATTTAGCGACTTTTTTATGACTCTAGATGATAGGTTCCTAGCTGGAGGTGATTACAATGCGAAGCATACTCATTGGGGATCGAGGCTAATTAACCCGAAAGGTCGTCAGTTATATAACACGATCATAAGTACAAAAAATAGTTACGATTTTATCTCCCCAAGACAACCAACTTACTGGCCTACGGACTCAAGGAAATTACTTGACCTGATTGACTTTGCAGTCACTAAAACCGTAGATAGGAGTTTAGTATTTGCTGAAACCTGTGCTGACTTATCTTCTGATCATTCCTCAATAATCATTAAGTTGAACAAACAAGCAATTGAAAGTGAGCAGGCTTTTCGACTTACTAAATCAAGAACTAACTGGCTTAAATATAAAAAATACATTAGCAGTCACATACAGTCCTATCCGCAAATAGAGAGAGGAACAGATGTTGAAAATGAGTTACATGTATTTAACAGTTTACTAGCCACAGCAGCAACTAATTGCGGAAAAGAATTATAATATAATAAATAACCGACGTGCGTAGCGAATGGCAAGCCTACCGATCTCCCGATGCAAAAATTCGTCTTAAAGTGGCAGAAAACAAACTAAAAAAGGCATTAATATTCGAAGAAGAAAGAAATATCAAACATCTTATAACGTCTTTGTCTTCCAACGTTTCTACTAAAAAATCTCTATGGAAAGCTAGCAAAACCCTTAAGCCGCCAGTAAGCACTGAAGTCCCGTTGAGACTGCGTAATGGTTCATGGGCAAGAACGGATGAAGAAAAGGTGTCTTATTTTGCAGAGCACTTCAGCATAGTATTTCAATCAAATACAGCTACATAAAGTGCACCGTTGTCACCGAACCATACAGCTCCTAGATACACTGTTACTTACGGAGCATCTGTATCTGAACTAAAAAACACTATTGTCGCCTTAAACCCAAAAAAATCTCCAGGGGACGATCATATCTCACCAAAAATGCTAAAAGAATTGCTAAGCATTGCTTTCGTTTTTCTTGTCATTTTAATGCTAGGATATTATCCACAAATCTGGAAAAAGCCGCAGATAATTATGATAGCTAAACCAGTAAAGATGCAACTGTTAAGCTCAACAACGTATAAATACCGCACGCTGACGAAATTACCTACCTCGGAATCCACTTGGACAGACGCTTAACCTGGAATGACACATTGCAGTTTAAAAGCTGCAGCTTAAACTCAAATCTCCCAGTTTGCATTGGCGTTTAAACAAGTAGTCTGGACTTAGCTTTAGCAACAAAGTCCTGTTATATAATGCAACAATAAACCCGATACGGATGTATGGAATCCAGTTATGGGGCACAGCTTGCGCGACGAATATACCTATATATAATTCAAAGATTCCAATCGAAAACGTTGAGAGTAATAACGGTCGCACCATGGTACATGCGTAATGAAAATGTTCATGGAGATCTAAATATACCTACCATCAAGGAAAAAATTGAAATCGCAACAAAACAATACTTAACAAAACTGCGTAACCATCCGAACCCTTGGTCCATGCAACAAGTCAAACCCCCCTGCGGAGAAGAGACAAAGCAGCCTTCTAAAGAGCAACGTCAAGCCAGCAGCCCATTCCCACTAATGGGCTTTATGTTTTAATTAAGTTTAAGATTTTATTACTTATTGTTAGGCTTCCAAAGTCGAAGCAGATTCAATAAATAAATATTAAAGTTTCAAAAAACAATAAAATTTAAGGGTAAAATGAAAAGAATTTAATAATACAAAATTAAATTAAATAATAAACCGAACAAGAAACTGAAAACAAAATGAATAATAAAGAGGATTGAAATAAATTAAAACAAAATATTAAATTTAATTACAATGAAAAGAATACAAAAAAAATAGATTAATATAAAACAATTTTAATTAAGTAAATGAAAAAGATTAAGAAACAAAATAATATAAACAAAAATAAAATAATGTATATCAAATAAAATAACTTAAACAATAAGTCAATAAAATAAAATAATATAAAGGAAAATAAAATAAACACAAATTTAAAATAAAATGAAACGAAAAAATAAAATAACAAAAAAAATTGAGTAAAGAGCAAAAGTCAAAAGAAATAAAATAATATATATTAAATACCAAAAAAAAACAAATAATATAAGCTGAAACAAAATAAAATTAAACTAAAATTAAAATATAAAAAATACAATATAATTGTGTCAAATAAAATATATATATTGGGTGTATGCATTAATTAATGCGGTTTTCTAGAGAGGGTTCTACAAGTATTATTTCGCGTCGTGTTCATCTGTGGCTACGTGTATATTCATTTCAAAGGTACTGTCATTTCGCGTCGTTTTCAGTAGATGTCACTTGTTTTAGCGTGAACAACAATTTGTTTCATTCATTTGAAAATGTCGAAATTTGTACCTGATAAAGTGTTTTTGCGGAGAGTTCTTCTTCATTACTTTAACCTGAAGAAAAGTGCTACCGAAAACCATCATATTTTACTGGACGATTATGGTGACCATGCTTAAGCCGAACGAACGTGCCAAAAGTGGCTTGCACGGTTTAAAAGTGGCAATTTCGACTTAGACGACGGACAGGCAAAAAAATTTCAAGACGAAGAATTGGAGACATTGCTCGACGCAGATGCATGCCAAACACAAGAAGAACTTGCAAAAGTATTAGGAGTTGATCAAGACATTTTTTTCAAATAAAGTAAAGAAATTAATAAAATAAAATATAGCAAGAAAATAAAAGGAAAAATGAAATTTCATAAAATGAAATAAAATAAAATATAAGGAAAATAAATAAATTAAAAAAAAGTGTAATTAAAGCAAATTAAAACAGAAAAGTAAAGTCATCTCCCGACGAACGAAAACTCTACAAGTCCCTCATCGTTCCTGTCCTGCTATAATGTGCGGAAGCATGGACGATGACAACATCTGATGACTTGGCGTTAGGAGTTTTCGAGAGAAAAGTTTTGCGTAGGAGTTATGGTCCTCGACAAGTTGGCAACATCAAATATCGCAGACGATGGAACAATGAGCTGTACGAGTTATACGGCGACATTAACATAGTTTAGCAACTCAAGAAGCAGCGGCTACGCCGGCTAGTCCAAAAATAAAATTAAATAATGAAAATAAATTCAATTAAAATGAAATAAAATTTAGATAATAATTAAAAAGTTATTTATGAGAAATATAAATAAAGCGGTAATAAAAATATTGTGTTTTAAAATTAAATGAAATCTTAACCCAAAGTAATTCAATTTACTGAAAATACCCACACATATTTAATTTCCAGATTTTTGATATTGCATATACAAACTTTTAATAACAATATCTTCGTAACTTTTTTTTAATTATTTTGCCAGAAGAAAGTGCTTTAAATGTGATTAGTATTATCAGGATTTATTTCATAATATTTCTTGATAAGAAAAAATTAAGCGAATTATGATTATTAAACGTATCAAAATTGTTAGCTTGTTTTCCAGTTTCAAATATTATATTTTTTCTCTTTGTCTAATTGTGAATAAACTCTACGACCAATAATCGAAAATACAAAAACGGGCTCATGGTTATGAAACCACAAATTTATGAGCGTTACAGTAAGCAGATATAAATTGTAAAGTAAATGCTGCATACATACTTCATGTATATAACAATTAACTCTTAAAAAGCATTAATTATTGCATTATTAATAAACAAATAACTATGAACATATTTATATACAGCCATACATACATATGTATATACCATAAAGAAAAATCAAAATCTTTGACAAAAACTACGCACACACCACTACATACCAACATGATTTAAATTATTAAAGAGTTTTTGATAGTTTTGTATTTCAAAACACAAATATAATTTTCTATTCTTCATACAAAGTAATGACGTTGAAATAAACCACATAAGTGTAAAACGAAGTTTAAATAATACATATATGTATTGAATGTAATTGCATTTAATTGTAAAAGGAAAATATCAACTGTTATTGCAAAAATGTTAAACTGACTTGAGACAAATTTAATTGCTAATTAAAACTAGTTCTAAAAAAATTTAATAATCACAAAAATTAAAACAAAATATTAAAATTTATAGATATATACAAGTGCATATAAAATACATACTTATAAACAGTAACTATTATAATTAATAGAGAATGTTTACTTGCAAATGAAATACAGGACAATAAATTCATACACTGCAGAACAAACGAAACGAAAAAAGACACAAAATAATATAAGAATTAAGCAAAGCTAATATAATGAGCGACAAAACAAAAGTAATTTGCTAATTAATATTTCAAAATATTATAAATAAACAATTTATCAAATAAAATTACGTGAAGTGAATATTAATATTAAAATTGATGAGAAATTTAAACAAAATATTTGTTACTTCCTTTTCATCAGTCTTTTTCAAAAGGTGAGTGAACAAAATATTTTTTGCTAACTAATATTTCATAGTATGCATGTACCATTGTTGAGCAACCTCATCTTTGAAAATGAACTTATTGTCCTCAATACAAACACACGCTGATGCCGCAGTGAGAAAGCCGAACAGAGACGAGTGTACAGCTGAACGATGCGATAAAACCAGCTCCGAACTGTACTCCAAAGTTTCGATTGTCTTATCGTTCAGTTTTTAATCATTAAAGATAACCTAAATTGAAATAAATATATAAGAGGGATTTAACAAAAGTTTGGTAAGTTGACCAGAAAAAAAAATTATTTTTGTATTTATTCGTAATCCTTGCCCTTTTTATCTTCTCTACATAATCGCCATTGATTTCAATGCATTCCTTAAGCCTTAATATCCACTTCTATTAACCGCATAAATTATCTCCTCGTTGATATTAAAGACCATTCCTTTTAAATTTTTGGAAATAATCAGAAATTACAAGGTCCGATTGTCCGATCTGGAATCTTTGGTCTTTAAAGATGGAGCAATCGTTCCATTTGCATTCACTGAACATTTCTATTGGCAGTAAATTACACCGAAACCCGAAGAGAATCACATGGCGAATTGCATTGGTGGTGGAATTTCGTCTGACCTATCCTCCGCTATCTTGCGTTTTCTCGTCTCCATTTTAGCCGATCGTTGTAAAATTTGAAAGGAAGACTAATAAGGTAATTAAACCAAATTGAAAGTCAGCATCTGACCGAACTTTTGTTAATCCTCTCGTAAGTATAAAATTTGTAGCAAGTATTAACCGAATCCTTTCAAGAATATAATTATATAAAGGGTGGTTAAATTTTCAAGGGCCGATGTTGATTTTGAATAAAACACAAACTATTTAGGAAATTATTGAAATTTTATTTTATTATGATATATTGGTATTACTCAATTATGTATGTAACAAAATATCGGCCAAATGAGCGCCGCGACCTCGGCGGCACACCTCCATACGATGGTCCAAATTTTCGATGACGCTGAGGCATAATGAAGTTTCTATGCCGTTAATGTGCCGAATTATCTCATCCTTTAGCTCTTGAATTGTTGCTGGCTTATCGACGTACACCTTTTCTTTCAAATAACCCCAGAGAAAAAATTCCAACGGTGTCAAATCACATGATATTGGGGGCCAATTGACATCGCCATTAAGATAACACGGCCATTGAATTTGTTGCGCAAAAGAGCCATTGTTTCGTTAGCTGTGCGGCAAGTGGCACCGTCCTGCTGAAACCACATATCGTCCACATCCATATCTTCCAATTGTGGCCATAAAAAATTCGTTATCATCTCACGATAGCGAACACCATTCACAGTAACTGCCTGACCGGCCTCATTTTGGAAATAATACGGCCCGATGATGCCGCCAGCCCATAAACCGCACCAAACAGTCACTCTTTGTGGGTGCATTGGTTTTTCGACAATCACTCTTGGATTCTCATTCGCCCAAATGCGGCAATTCTGTTTATTGACGAATCCACTGAGGTGAAAATGTGCCTCATCACTGAAGATGATTTTCTTCGAAAATTTTCATAATAAGTCTGGATAACTTTTACACGTTGTTGGATTGTGTATCTCTCCATGGTTCAAATTGAGTAAATCTGAAATAGAGAAATGTCAAATTAAATTCGGAAAAAAACTTGGCGTTTAGGTGTGGTTCACATTCAACATCGGCCCTTACAATTTAACCACCCTTTATAAAAACACCGCTGAAGCCATTTTCTGTCGAGCTTCTTCACCAATTTGTAGTGCACGTCTTGATGTTTTTATAACAAATGGAGAGACCAACAGTTTATTCTAAGCCGCCTCCGGAGGATCGCTGAAATTTTATGAAGAGCTTTTGTTTCATGTCAGAAATGAACTCGTGGGCTTGGCATTACCCACCGAAATGAGAGCAAAAAGAAGAGCCGTCTTCAGCCATACCGAAGTATTTATACCTTTCTTAACTATGTCGGATTTATAATATTTTATTGAATATTTATTAATTTTCTTATCTGAAAGTTGGTTGAAAGAGTCTATATGATAAAGTTTTCTGATATGAATGACTTTCTTTGGCAACGTTTGCTTGCATTAACGTTGTAGAATACAAAGTTTTACGCTCTCCGATGCTCTTTGGGTGGATTTTCCCAAAAAGCACATTTCTGATAAAATCGGCGTAAGAGATTACGATCATTTTCAGTACCAATATTAAATGTGTGTAAAACCTAAATTTCATGCTCTTAGATTCTTTTTTTTTAACGGATTTATGACCCAAAGCCTCAAGTCTGACAAATGATCGTTTAAATGGTATACATTTTTATAGAACTATCCTTTCTCGGTATGGTACTTAAATACTTTGAATCAAAGTTAATATACCATTACATGGAATTTATAAAAATTTTAGATGTTGGTTAAACCAGAACTCGAACCTTGAACTTACGAGGATATAATTAAAAGTTTCAATTTCATTCGTATTTATTCAAAAAGCTAAAAGGGATGATGAAATTCAACAGGCCCACTAGGTTTTTATTTATATTATATTAATGAATCAATTCCCAGGGTTTTCTTCTTTAAAAACAAGTATGTACCACAGAGCTTTACGCACAATATTCTTCACCGAACGACTCTCACATCCTCCCTTTCATAGCAATCAGCTTTGCGGTCGGAACGACTTTCAGCGTATACTCCGCGGGCAACCTGATTGAGCATCAGACTGTGTAGTTGGATTCAGTCCTTCCGCTTCTGCAATATTTTACACTGCCTTGCTACCTCTTTCTATTATATTAGAATTGCATACTGACATTCGGAAGGCTTGGACTCAAATTCCGGTGCCACCAAATTCCAAAAGTTATGGAAAATTAATTTAAATAAAAAATTAAGTTTAATTGCAGTCGCCCCTCCGAGTGTATTTTGGACATGAAATAAAGGCTCCTCGTAAAAAAACCATCAGCCGTTCGGAGGCGGCTTAGTATAAACTATAGGTCCCTTCATTTGTTGGAAAAACATCAATACGCAAAACCACAAATTGGTTTGGCCAAAAATTGCTTCAGCGGTTACAAAGCGCATAAATAGGCTGCATTATGTATTGAGTATCCTCTAATAGTTCTGTACTAGATCTACGCTTAAAGCCGGCATTAAAATCAAACGCAGACTCACTTTTGCCTAGAGGTGCTACCTGCCCTGCTCTACAAGTCACGCAGCAACTTGGGCGTTGCCAACATATGATGAGTCTGCATTCGGAGGTTTCGAGAGGGTTTATTCTTTGCATATTGGCAAAGGCAAATACCGCACACGAAAGAGCGATGAGTTGTACGAGAATACGGCGACGTATTGACGTATTTTAGTGAATAAAGAACCATGAGGAGAGTGGCTTGGGCCAAACAACGAAACGACTAGTAATACAAGATTAGCTAATTCGGCTATAACGCCGAAAGTGGTGCCTACGTCCATTAAAAAAGATATCCCCTTAGCTTGAACAAGACTATGTAGAATTTTAAAACCTTTAACGAGTATACACTTCTTATCAAAGATACTTAAACATTTTTCTAGTGACCAAACTTCTTAAGCTTTTATACTGTTCTAGTCGATCATCACCAAGGCTTAATTACCATATACATTTTGGCCCTATAGGACAAATATCCGGGAAAGTCATCAGAAGTATTCAGAGGCGTATAGAATATTATTTTATATGGTTATTACACATCTCTTCAATTTTGGAACATGAAGGTGGTGGCTGGGGCATGATTTCGGAACTTTTTTTTTCTTTGCTAAAACTATGAACAAGAGTGAATTGCTTCATCCAAACTGCGCGTAACCTCAAGATAAGACTCTTGATTGATTGTACGACCCTGTAAGAAGAGCTCCTATTGCATTGCGCAATTATAATCGAAGAAAACAGTGAGCAAGCATTTGATCAAACTTGGCAGCATTTTTTTTTTTTTTTGGTCTCTTAGACATATCCAAGAGGATGATTGGGCTTTGGTTTCAACACCATTACCATTTTTTTATCTATAATTATTTACCAGTCATAACCAGGCAAGTTTTCAACGAAGCCCAGTTTTTTAGTTAAAATTAGAAATTTGATTAACATCCAACGTTCTAACATACCATGAAAAATTATTCTATTCAGTGATACGAATGCATATATTTATATGCTGTATAATTTTTTTCCATCCGTGGTTAATCCATTGGGGCGTCGTTCATATCTTCTCGACCTACACTATTAGTTCACTTTTTTCACTTTTAAAGATTTCAAAGTAAATTCATACATTAATATGCATCATCAACATTTCAAGTTTTTTTAAGTACTCAATTTTTATAGTAGAAAATTCGCGCTTGAAGTCATACTTTGTAGTATCGATATGATAAAACAAATTGATTTGGGCAGGACTACGACTGCTGGATCTTCTGGCTGACGAATCTCTCTAACAATTTTCCATTATATTCGAGTACACGAGTGTTATTTACCTCATTTCATTATTTAAATTTCAGCAACAATGAAAAAGAATTATAAATAAGGTATTTACTTTCATTGCATCAAAAAATTCAAGTTATAATGCTCCAATGATGAATTGAGGACTTTAAAGGACTCACCTACTTGGTAACTGTGAATTTCCATCAACTTACTTAACAGAAAATATTTACTCGTTGAATGTACATATATATATATATAAACGAGTACATACATACAGGCATCCTGTCAGTTTTGTATGTATATATATATGTATGCAAGCGTATACAGTTAAAATAGTACTGACTGCACATCTTGCATGGCGCGTAATTACTAGCCGCCAGGCAATTCTTCTTTATTCATACATACATACTTATGACGGCCTACATTTGCTTTTTAAAAAATGAATACTTCAATTTCATTGAATTTCTTTTTCCGTTTTCATTTTCGGAATGCAATCAATTATTTGCGAGAAACTTTAACTGTATCCTAGGAAATAACCACACCGTTTATGCCCTGCTCTCGTTAATTTCACTTAATTATGATGCATTTAAATTTTAGTTTTCACTATAACGCAGCCTGTGAATGGTGAGAGGATCCGTCCTTAAGAGCTTATCAACGGTTTCAGCAATACCAGCTGAAGAGAAAAATAAATAACAAACAGCAAGGGCAGAGCTGAGAGAAAACGTTGGCAGCCGCGAATGTTACGTGGATTATTTGTTGCTTATTCGCCGTGTTTTTTGGTGATGCCAGGAGGCAATGTTCCTCATAAGACTCGAACGATCTACACACCATCATTACAGTTAGCTCTTGATTAGTGGTAAACTCTGGTGAAAGGAAACAAAGACGCATACTTTTATATTTACTGTGGTGGAGTGAGGCTCAAAAAAAATCTCTGGATCTGGAGCTTTGTGATCTCAGCTGAGTGTTTAATGGTATGCGCTGATAGTCGAAGGGTTTTTGGTTTAAGCAAAGGCCAAGCCGTCTAAAAATATTTTATTAATACAGTCGTCTTTTTTTTCTTTTCACTGTTTAGGGACAATTGAAAATACCAAATGAAATCAGGTTCTTATTCAACTGATCTTTGCAATGGAAGGAAGATTTTCCTTTTCATTTGCTTCCACCGGCGGATAGTGCATAGACTACTTTCAAGACTAAATTGCTTCCATTTCCCCACGGGAAATCTCTGTCAAGAAATGAAGACAGATATTGAATGGGATTTTCAGCCTGGCATTCTTGTTGATGTTGGTTCCAAGATAGATGAAATTGTTTATGGCTTTAATGGTATAACTGTCAGCAGTGGTAAGGGAGCCATATCTCCAATGCACTGACTGTTTGTTTGTTGACAGTCAATATTTCATCTTGCTTAATACCAAACCTATCTGCCTCGCTTCCTTGTTTAGTTTAGGATCGGATTTTGAGGCCGATGATGCCAATATCATCGTGAATTCGCCAAAAGTTTCATGGTCCTATATAAGAATATACCTTCTCGGTTTTATTCTGCAGCGCTTATTCTTTTCAACAGCATTAAGTTTTAAAGTAGCCACACGGTGAAAAAACACTTTGTCTGAAACCTCGTAGAGATCGAATAGCTCGGAGTATTTTTGTTTTTGTTGTAACCACAAAAATTTTGCGCGAGTCACAGCCTTTGGTCAGATAGTTGCTCATGAGATCCGAATCCGCAGGGTTTATGTCCTTCCCGATATTTTTGGAGTTGATGTTTTGCGAGGACACCATATTTTGCTATAACGGCAAAGAGGCAGTTTCCATTCATACTATCAAAGACTGCTTTCGGCAAAGATGGGGTGAAGGCCACGTCCTCCCCCATAATTTTTTAATATACTTGACATTTTTGTTCTTCAGGCCACCTTCTAATTTGAGTGATGTAACGAATATTTGATCGTCGTCATCGTTCAGGGGTCGGGCTCGTCATCTCCGGTAGCTGAAGAAGTGCCCCCTCCGCAAGCTCAGTATAATCTAGACATCTGTCGCCAAATCACCTGTTTGGTTAATACATTAGTAAGCTCTGATATTAAGTTTTACATGGAATTTTTAAGCGTATGGATTAGCTTCTCTTCAGCTCTTCATATTCTTTCGCTGTTAATCCGTGTCGCTCCGCTGAACCGACGAATACCAAGAAAAAAATTTGGGAATTATTTCAACCAACCAAATTAAAGAAATATTAAATTTTCACCCAGACAAAGATTTATTCATTTTCATGCCATAATATTTTAAATATAATTTCTTGTGATTACAGTTAAATGCGTTGGCATTTTCTGGACGAGAGCGTTGTCATTTTAAAAGATTGTCACCGGCAACCACAAACGAACATACTGCCATCCGAATATGTGCAAAAGTGTCATGGTATTTTACAATGAGCAACCAAAACGACACTTAAAATGCAACTGCTGCGGTTAAATATTATTTTCGACAGAAATATAACGATACAGTGGCATGAAACGGCCTCTGCAGATTGTTTGAAGTTTTTTGTTCAATTCTTTCCTGAATCCTTGAAAGCTCTGAGGTTACTGTTTCCGATTAAAAATTAACGAAAATCATTGAGCAAATTTTCAAAATCTTGGAAACGATTTAGCTAAAAGGCCGTTGTGTTTATTGAAGTACTATTTCGGTATCAATATTTCTTGAAATGACGGTCCCGATATCTCGAAGTATGTCCATTATACTATAATATATAACTGGCACTTTGTAACCGCTTAAGAAACTTTCGACCGAGCTCTTCCTCCAATTTGTGGAGGTGTCTTGATCGAACACAAATAGAAACATTTTAGATGTTGTTTGGGTCAGAACTGTAATGCTGGTCTTCCGAATGGAAGTACAAATGATGAGAAACCAACAAATAGCTGGAATATGTATATTACAAACCAAAATTGAAAAAATTATTTTCGTTCAATGTTAGAAAGCTCCCGACACTCTGATTTGACGATTTGATTGCAACAGCTTCCATCAAGAGCTGCATTTTTCCACTGCCATCACAGAATTAACTAACCGTCCATCAAGTGAACATGCACTGCAAACTGCATTCAGCTCTTTAGCTCCTCTTACGCAGTGACTGAAAGCTTTCCTTTTATTTAATATCACTGGAATGCCGCGAAAAAGCCTTTTAATTGTAGTTTCCGCTTTGCCGAAATTTTAATTGGTTCGCTTAATGTCACTGTTTGTTCAAAGTATTTACCACCGCCTTACTACGATTGCACACCGCTCGACAGTTAATTATCCACCCTGCGGTAGATCTTGCATGAGTTGTTTTTAAGCATTTATCTTTTTATTTTTTGGGAAAAAATAACCGTATAATATATAAGTACGTATGTATTTATGAAGGAAAATAAAGCTAGGCAGTAGTAAATAGGTAGGTATGTATGAATACAATATATTATATAGGTAAAAGTACCAAGTAGTAAATCATAGATGAAAATATCTCTATGAAACCAATAACGATTCCTTAGCTTACCTTTAGGGGCACCAAATAGCTTACATTTCCTTTTTACTAAAAAAGCTTTTTAAAAAAGCTTTCATCAGAGCTTAAAGTAACGTGAAAATATGCGAAAAGCACAAGGAGGAATGATGAAAGTAAATACGTTTGTGATAGACTCAGTAATGCCTCCAATAGCTAGTGAATTTAATGAAGCAAAATTTTTCCAAGAGGAAGGAAATAAGGGATAATAGGTACATTGATTTCAACGTTTAATCCCACAGAACTCGTTACTATGCATTCCGATTGGGATAATTTTTTTTTTAATAAATATGGTTGCCTCAAATTTGGGATCCACAAACATTTGAAAGATGAAAAACAATATCAATATTCTAAACGCACAGGCATATATAATATAACATGGTTCTATTAGAAATTTTGCAGTAAATACTACACTTGCTGAAAGATTAGTTACGTTTGGTCCCCCTGGTCTCATAGACTTCAGACAGATCTCACATATAAGTACTCTATAAGACATAGAACTCTCGGTGGAAAGTCCAAAATATTCCCAAGTGTGCTCCCTCGCTTTTCTGGTTACTGTCAGGCTTAACTTCGTGAACCGAAACGCACATAATGTGTCACATAATTTATTAATTTGCTTTCAATTAGTTAATGAATTCGCGGTTTTTTGTAACTTATGTACAACAGCAGTCAAAGATTAGGCGATTTCACAAAATGGAACAAAAATTAACAAACAACAAGGTACTGAGCAAGGTGTAGCCTGTGTTGGTGCGACCAGAATCTACCAAATGTGATTAATAGTTTTATACAAAGGCTTAAACGGGTTTTAAATTATCAAATACCAAAAAAAAAATGTTTAAATTAAACCAAATCTTTCTGATTTCTTTCTTGTATTTAATTTTTTTATCTCCAAGATTTTTGAATCGTTTAATCGGTGTTTTACAATTAATTTCAATTTTTGCCATCGTGTTTGCATCAGGGCCAACCATTGTATTTTACCAAATGAAAAACTACTTTAAAACTGAAAAAGGTTTAATTTTTTGGTGTTTCAATCTGCTGCACGCAATCGACTTCTAAAGTACTCTCTGGGGCCCCCATTCCCCAAGAGATGACGAAGGCCCCAAGGTGAGACGCGATGAACTTTTAAACTGATGTTCCATGCTGTGCTAGTGATGATATGAAAAATGTTAGACAACTACTATATACAATAGAAGATCAAAAAAATATAAGGAATACGAAATGAAACCGCGCAGATGTTAATAAGTTATTGTATCAATTGTATATAGAGATCTTTATTCAAATAGTTGCAAAATATTTCGCTATCACTTATGAAGGTAGAATAGAATTGGAAGTAAAATCGCTATTAACGTGTAACTAAATCAAGCTTGAATAACATAATGCGACATTTTTGACCCTAGCATCACCAATGGTAAATTCCAGTGCCTTAAACAATTCTAAACAAGAAAGAAGTGCTGTCTTTGGCCGTGCGGAAGTCATTATACCTTTCATCTTTCAAATTTATTGTACAATCCAAAAATGGAATTTGCTGAATTTTATGTCAGTACGTCAATACGTCAATACTTATTTGCAATACGTGTGTAGAATATCAAATTTCACGTTTTTAGATTTTTTTTGACCTCATATATAGTAGTTATATTTCGTACTCGTCCGATTTATATATGGTAATAGTGTGAATTCACCACTCGTGTGTTTTTGACGGATTTAGGACCCAAAACCTCAAATCTGAAAATTTGGTTGTATACATATATTTTATAGTGGTCCAATCAGGCTGGTTCCGATAAAGGATCGTTTAAATGTACCGGCATCTGTGTACCAAGTGTGGCAGAAATATCTCAAAAATAGGTCAACTCAACATGTCCATAATTTGGATTCGCGGCCATAGGAATATTTTTGGCAACGTAAAAGCTGACGAGTTGGACAAGTCGGTAGCATTACTGAATGAAACCGTAGCAGTTAACATCACGGGCGCCGGGAATAATCAGGAAAGAGCTTCAATTACAATTTGAGCAGCAGCAATTTATTCCATACCGCCTCCGAACAGCTGATGGTTTTTTATAAGGAGCTTCACATTGTGTCAAAAATACACTCGGAGGGGTTGATCTTATTTTTTTTATTTAAATTAGTTTTCTATAATTTTTTAATGTTAGTCATACAAAGATTTGAACCCGGGCCTTCCGAATGGCATTACGCAATGCAACTGTAAAATAACGAAGCAAATTTGGACCAAGATAGAACAGATTAAGAACTAAAGACCTATTTAATAGGTCTAGAAAGAGTATGTAAGCCCTAACTACCACAATAATGGTACATTAGTTGTTTGTAGAACATACATCTAAAATCGGTCTGCCCTGCGAACTAGAGGAGAATAAAAAAGGTGAGGATCATTTCACATCATGATTTTTACAATAAAGTAAATACCATAAAAAAATAATATTTTAACAGTTTTACGAGTTTTCGTTGCTCAAATAATTGAGCTGTAAGGTCTAGTAAAAACAAACAAATGGAGGGACCTTTAATTTATTCTATACCGCCTCCGAACACCTGATGGTTTTTTATGAGGAGGTTTTATTTCATGTCGGAAAAACAAACTTTTTCCATAGTTCATAACCTCGACATAACCGGCAATAGCATGCATTGATGTCTACATAAGGTCATATGCTGCTTAAAACCCTTCGAGTCGTTGCTATTTCCCCTGCTGGGTATTTGTCATACCCACACACACATGTTTGTCACATACCATATACATACGCATTTGCATATATATGTGTATATATATTTTAGGAAGTTTTTATTGAGCCTCAATGTTTTTCTCTTCCTTTGCTATTTATCCGGCCGCCGGGTGGCAGTAATTAATTCTCTTATTGGTCATTTGTGTCGCTCACGGCCGTTACACGTCGAAAATCCGATTCCACGGCCTGTGCTTACCAAAAGCCGTACATTTGGGATTATATGCACATACTGCCCACTGATATACATATGTATATCTACATGATTTTGAGTTTTTTATTTTTGGTATTACTGTGGTATGATTGTTGTAGTAGCTGGGGCTTACGTTGACGCAAAGAATGCGACAGCGACATTTTAAATCGTTAAATGGGGAACAAAGCAAAAATCAATGGAATAAGCCGCCATAAGATTTATATACAGACAGTAAAAGCATGCGTTGGTAACTACATACATATATACGAACGTACATATGTACATATATATTATACTTGTGTACACATGAAGGTGTGTAAAAATAAATTTAAAAATATCGGCAGCATTTGATAGTTGATTCACTTTTGGTATGTATAACACAGATCCTCCTTTAAAAGTAAAAAAAAAAAATGTGTAAAATATTCCCTATTTTTAGTTATTTAATTTCATTTGACCATTAATGAGAATGCACCCACTCTAAACTGTGCTAAAAATAAAATTTATTAGATACTGAAGGGGTGATCCGAATGATTTGGACCACAATTTTTTTTTTTACAATTTTTAGGACATGATCATTCTCGTCGTTTTGAATATACGAAAGTGATTTAATTGAAGAGGAATAACACCAGTCGTTTATGTGTTATGGGTTACATTTCTCAAATTGGGTTCCAGTATAAAGACTCACAACCACGGGCAATATATCGTTCTCAGGCGCTGTTACAGACCGACGAAGGGCAACTCTCACGACAGCCGGTTCTACGCACCGAAGCCCGGCCAAGGGCTGTCAACGTTTCGGCGATCTAACATGGAGCAACTCCTCACAGCTGGGCTCCTCCTCCTCCATCTCTTCAGGACTGGCGTTGAAACCAACCCTGGTCCGACGGATTATGTGCCACAAAAGACTCCACCATTCTCCATTTCGGTGAGATGTAACCAGGGCGGTGGCTTGAGCCATCTTAAGGTCTGCTCAGGCCTTAAGACACACAGGCCCCACAAGTTATGCGGCCCCATGATCCTAGTTCCCCCGCACAGTCTGTTTCGTTTATCAGGCCATAGTGCGTTGGAACATGACATCAGTCAGATGCAACTCCTGCTCTGGTTGGTGCTATTTTCGGACGTACTTTGGCCTGCGCATGAGTTGAGCGAGTATGCTCCCACCAGAGTTGTGAGTAATTGCCAAACCTCACCAGACATGACAATTGCGAGCGCTGATCTGATAAACAGTATAGCCCGTCGGCCTTTTCTGATACTAGCATCAGACCACTTACCCATACAAACATCGATTGACAGGCCTCCCGAATTCGTTTTCGCGGACCACCGGACATTTGTTAACTTTAAAAAAGCTAACTGGTCCGGTTTCACGGAATTTACTGAGAACTCCATCAGACGGCACTTTTGGTGAACGTTTATTCTGCAGGATCGTCTAGACGGCTGACGCCCCTCTTCATCCCGGCAGGCCGAATTGCGGAAATTCGTCCTAATTTCCCGACGGAAGAGGCATTTCTTTCATCAAGGCGCATCTCCATTCGCAATGCTGATCCCTGTAATCCCCTAATCAAGGATAAGCGGAAAAAGTGAGAGGAGCACTTAAGATCCTGCACTGTCTCCCCTGGGGCAATGCTTGATTTCTCCAGGGAAGAAGTTCAGGGAGTCATCGGGAAGGCGAAAGCCTCCAAATCCATTGGCCCCAACGAAATAACGATGCTGATGCTCCCGTTCGATGACCTCGGTGACTTAGATTAACTCGCCTGCCACTAAGCGAGGTTGGAACAACCGCTACAGCGACAACAACACCGAAACTGTACAGAACGAAAGATTTTGCTCTCGCTCCGCTCTGTTATGTGTACTTAGATAGGACAAGAAGCCGAACTGTCATGATCGCTACAGCAAAATGCTAAAGAAGGCCGAGCAGAGGGGACATCGCTATAGTAGAGCAAAAAGTCGTTTCCAGTTAGTTGGGCCGTTCCTCTCAGGAATGTGCAAAACCTAAAGAAATTTAAGTAATGTCACAAATATCAGACCATAATGGTTAATAGATGAAAGTTCCAGTGATTTCGAACAGGAAATTTGGATACTAAAGAAAGAAATTTCAAAAATTTAAGACATTTCTAACATTTAAATTCTAGCAGAATTCTAAAAGAAGAAAACATTTATTTAAAGAAGAGTAGCTCTAATCTAATTGAACAAAATGTTATTCTACAACGTAAAGTTTACGCTGCTTTTTTATATATTAAACAAGAGATATTGGAAAATTTTTTTGGCACAATGTATTTAAAAAAAAACGAATTAGATAAACGGAAAAATGTTCAGGAAGTGTCAGGCGAAGAATTGAATGAAACATTGAAGCACCTGAAGTTTGAATTTAAACTTCGTTGGAATAAATCGCACCGAAAAATAGATGTTTTTAGTGAAACTAAGAAAATGTAGCTGAATGTATACGTATAGAAAACGCAAAACGGAAGAGAGAGCGAACTAAACGAATGTAAACACAAGATTTGAAGAAATCTACGTCAGTGATGTCCCGAGTTATGTTACTCAAATGAAATAAAGGCAATCGGGTAAAGTGAAGGAATGAAAACTTTTGATGAAGACCTCATCCCAGGATTATGATAGAGACATGCGTCCCTTGTTATTTTACATAACATACATTGAGGCAATCCTTAGAAAATATCCTTCAGTTCTGCTTCGTTTTCAGCGGTTTTTTCACTAGTGTGATTTCTAGACATGTGACCAAAGTCCGAACATTAGAAGCAAAGTTATGCAATTAGTAAAGATTTGCACAACACCGTTTACTTTTGTTGGCTTCACTATCGACTTCGTATTGCTTGATGTTTGGCATGACCTTCCTAGTTTTTGTTACAGAATCGGCGAAAGATTTAGATTTATCGTCAATATATTGGATCGAACCTTTCCGATGTTTAAAGACCTACTTATCTTATTTTTTGCTATCTACACTTTTACTCATTAATTTGAAAGTGTTTTAGAAACAGCATTGGGATCATTATATTTACCGTGTAAGGAATTATAATAAAAGCAATGATCATTTATTACACCGTTAGGTAACGTACTATATTGTTCAAAATATGCATCAAGATCATAATATATGAACAATCGCAAGTGGATTGCAGAATTTTCAAGAAATTGGCTCACTGTTGCATTTCTTTCTTGGGAGCAATGGAAAACTATTGGCTACCATACAAAAGAGTACCAAGATTGTACATCCAATTATTTTTGTCGTTTGCATCTTTCTTCCTGTATTTGTAATTACTAAAGCCATCACTTTTTTTCTTAGTTATTTTCCTTCTCAGTGTGATAGCAAAAAAAGGGGAGTTTTGAAAATTTCTTTAAAGCTCCCTGCATGCTTCACGAAGCTTCCTCATGTTCGGTACTCTACGATTCTTAGGTCCAATTAATAAGTTATTTAAATAGGAAAAATTTAACACAAGTATTTGTTTTTGTTATTCTCTTAATTGTGTATTCAATTGCGAAGATTAAAAATTTGTGGAAATTAAAAATCTCACAATACAATAAAAAATATCTATAGTTTTTTCGTTGCAGCCTCTATTCAAATTTCATATTAATAATGCTTCTTTATTCTCTTCAATCGTCTGTCTTCATCTACGCACTTGACTGTGATTGCTAACCCGACCTCCTTTTCACTGCATAGAAAGCCAGTACGGACACAGACAACGATGTCTGCAATCTCTTCACGATTCAATTGAGGCTTGACCGCACGCCGTCCAAGAATGCTGGCGATGTTTATCCGCTATATGAGTGCGTTCCTAAAATATGCCAATCGAAGATTAAGGCCAGCAGTTTTCGAGTCGCTAAACTTGGACTTTTCCAATTAATTTTGTCATATTGATTTTTGTTAGAGTGATGCCATAGGGTCCTAGTCTAATTTCTCTTGCCATATAAGCTGATTTGACACTTTCGTTTTCTGGTTGGTTTGGTCATTGGGAATATTACATTGTGTATAATTTTTCTATACAATATGATTAAGTGATTATTAAGATCTTCCATTTTTTTGGAAAGAAGACTCTAATGGTCTAAATTACATATATAGGATGTATATATATGATTGTAGCCTGAAAGAAACTGTTCAAATCACTAAGGACCTGAGGGGAATAAGGGGGTGAAGGCTGTCGAGCGGACCCAAGTTTAAATAAAAAGCACTTGATGGGAACAGATCGGTAATTCCACGCGCACGGCAATTACATGAAAATTTTATGTTGGTTTAAGCGGGCGCTTAAACATGCTCCCCGCCCTGCAGGGATGCGTTGCCCAACACATTCTGTACCGTATGCAGGGCCCGTATATGACCGTATATGAGAGCGTTTCCAATTGCGCCTCTTACTGCACGGTTGCGGAAGGCGGGCGTTTGTAAGCCCGTAGTAGTGGGCGTCTTATTGGTTTGCGGTCGCTACCGCTTCACGGTGCCTAGGATTGTTGTGCCTTTTCCTAGTGGGAGACGCACGTTGTTTTGCGCGCTTAAAGGCCGGTGATGACATACGGCGCGGCCACTACCTGGTGCGTTGCGTTTGTAGCTGGCGACGGCGTCTTGCGCTGTGTGGGTGCACCTTGGTGTATCAACGTGTGATGCGCTTTATGGCAGTGTTTACAGCTGCTCGACGAATCGTATTCGCCCGTCGTGTTCGTCAACGAAAGACAATTTATGCAGTAGCCTTGCGCCCTGGCTACTACTAGTCGTTGTGGCGGCTTCATCGCCCGGAATGCGCCATACATGCGCAGAGAGTGGTACTTATGGCGGAGCCTACATTGAAGGCAGTTTTCTGTTTCCGCCGTAGGGACCAAGGGTACGGCCGTTTTTGTTGCCATTTTCTGGAACAAGAAGAGCAAACAATTTGTTCGGACAGTATTAGGGGAAACTGGATAAATATACATATAGTTTTGCCCTAAAACAAATAGAAGTTTTGTTTTATGTGTGGTTATGCTATCCTGTGAGCTAAGGGTTCTTACTAGGAAAAAAGCACAACTTGACAAGTGGGCGCGTGATAACCCCGTTTTGGGTACGTACATCCAAACCTCGAATGTAGTTATCCGGTCCACGGCGAACATTTTCAATTCGACCGAGTTGCCACTCGGTTGGTGGTAGTGGGTCTTCTTTGACTACTACCAAGTCGCCTGGTTGAGGATCTCGCAGTGGATTCTTCCACTTGTATCTCTTTTGAAGATCTTTGAGATATTCCTCTTTCCAGCGTCGACTGAATTCGTGGTGAAGGACTTTAATCTTCTCCCATCGATTGGTCAATGAAAGGTCTATTGCGTTTGGCTCGGGGATGGCCATAAGCGGTGCACCTCGGGTAAAATGACCAGGAGTGAGAGCAGTGAGGTCAGCGGTGTCTTGCGAAATAGCTGACAGAGGTCTCGAGTTCAGAACTGCCTCAATTCGCACTAATAGGGTCGTACATTCCGTGAACTTATGAGATGCAGCGGTTTTTTTAGATATATTTTAAAGCTTTTAACTGCTGATTCCCATAAGCCACCCATGTGGGGTGCGCTGGGAGGAATGTAGTGCTAATTTAAGCCTTGAGGAGCATATTTTTGGACTATGTCAGCAGAGCATTCGTTAAGGAATTTAACGAAGTCGCGTTGTATAGCGCGATGGGCGCTAATAAACGTTTTGCCGTTGTCACTCATAATTTTGGATGGAAATTCTCGTCGGCCGACGAAACGTGCAAACGCTGCACGAAATGCCTCAGTTGTCAGATCTGAACATAGCTCAAGATGCATGGCTTTCGTTGCAAACAGACGAAGACTGCAACATAGCCTTTGAAATAAGTGTTCGACCTCAAGACTGAAGCTTTTATTTGAAATGGCCCTGCAAAGTCTACTCCCATTGTAGAAAATGAGAGTGTGAATTTGCAACGCTCAGGGGGTAGAGCGGCCATGATTTGCGTGCGTGTCTTTTGCTTGTAAAGCGCACATGCCTTACCTTGAAAAATGCACTTTTTAATCAGACGCTTGAGCTTCGGAAAGAAGAACTCTTGTCTGACCATTTGAAGCATCAAACGTGTCTCTGCGTGAAGAAGCGGTTCGTGCATAAACTTCAAATATAGTTGGCAGAACCTCGATTTAGTTGGGATTAGGATTGGGTGTCTTTCGTTGTAACTCAGCGTGGAATGTGCCAATCTACCATTCACACGAAGCAGTCCATCTTTATCCAAGAATGGATTCAGAACGAGTAGTGTACTCTTTTTGTTGATGGCTGTTTTAGCTCGTAAAGCATCTTTTTCGCTAGGAAAATAGCACTTTTGGGAAATGGCGATGATGCGCTTCTTTGCGGCTTGGCATTCACTACGTGACAGATGTGGCAAGGTGATTAATGGTTGCCCCTTGGACTTATTTCGAACGTTGTCCACGAAACGGAACATGTATGCAGTCACGCGAATCGCTCGAGGGTATGAGGAAAACCGATCTAGATAGTCGGGCTCAAGCTCTTCAAGCGCGTGATAGCTTCTACCTTGCGCCTTTCTGGCGGAGAAGCGCTGCCAGGAATTTGCGTGGCAGGAGAGCCACTTCGGTCCATGCCACCACAGTGAATTGGCAGCTAAGTCCTGCGGCTTTCAGCCGCGTGTACCAAGTCTGCGGGATTATCTCCGCTTGCAACATGACGCCATGTACCGCTTGGAACATATTCTCGGATTTGAGAGGTGCGGTTTGATACATAGGTCTTCCATGTGCATGGTGGCTTCTCCAGCCATGCCAATACGATCTCGGAAGCTGACCATAGAAATATGTTGCACGCTTGTAAACTGAGTTGTTTTTTAATGGTTGCAACCAGTTTTGCTAGTAGTAATGCGCCACACAGCTCTAGGCGTGGTAAGCTTACTGTTTTCAACGGTGCTACCTTTCCTTTTGCAACCAGCAGGGTGGACGTAATTTCATTGTTAGCATGTGTACGGATGTAAATTGTTGCACAATATGCTTTTTCCGAAGCATCGCAAAACCCGTGCATTTGGGTGTCCTGTCCCGGAGCAAAATTAACCCAGCGTAGTATTTCAATTGCGCAAATTGCAGGCAGATTTTCGGCAAAGGTGTGCCATTTTGACAAAGCTGTGTGCTTAGCACATTCATCCCAATCAGTGCCGTCTAGCCAGAGTTCTTGCAACAGAATTTTTGCTTGAATCATAACTGGCGACAGCCATCCTGCCGGGTCAAAAGGTTTTGCAACCGACGATAAAATTTGTCGCTTAGTGACCGCATTTGCTGAAGTAGCTGGCTTGTATACGTAAACTTGTCTGTTAGAGCTTTCCATTGGATACCCAGAGTTTTGGTTTTAGAAGCAGTCTCGAATTTCAGAAAGCTTGAATCGAGCAGATACTCTTTGGGATATTGTTGCAGTATAGTGACGTTATTTGCCGTTCATTTTTTAAGTACTGTCTATGTCATGACTACCGGATAGAATGTCATCGACATATGTTTGGTCTCGTATTATTGGTGCAGCCAGTGGATATATTGCCTCGGTATCCGTTTCAAGTTGATGCAACGTACGGATGGCAAGGTATGGTGCACAATTGACCCCAAATTTAACAGTTTTCAGGCAGTAATCGGTGACAGGAGATTCAGCCGATTTACGAAATATAATTCGCTGAAACTGTTTATCATCGTCGTGAATCAATATCTGACGATACATTTTTCCGATATCTCCGTTGAATACAAACTTATACATGCGCCATTGAAGAATGAGCAGCATGAGGTCTGGTTGGAGAGTAGGACCAGTATACAAAATATCGTTGAGTGAGTTGCCTGACCTCGATTTTCTCGAGGCGTTAAATACCACTCGAACATTAGTGGGTACTTTATCCGGTTTTACAACGGCATGATGTGGCAAGTAGAATGAGTGGTAGTAGCCACTGAAGATTATTTCACGCGGGTAGGTGAACTCCATGTGGTCGAGGTCAATATATTCTTGCAACGCATTATATTTAACTTTCCTTTTTTCTTAAGCGTGCGCTCCATACTGAAAAATTGTTGAAGTGCTGCAGACCGGGTGTATCAGTTGAGATTTCTTCTACTTGCGTCGAGAATGACACCCTTTTTTTCGGTTACTGGACCGCTAAGGATCCAACCGAATATTGTGTTTTGCGCAAGTACTGTGTCGCAAATTGTTTGCACACCTTCCACGAGAATTTGTGAAAGTATGTCACTGCCGATTACCATGTTGGTTTGAGCTGGTATATGGCAATTTGGATCAGCAAGCTCAAGGATTTTGAAATGTTGCCAGGTATTACGACTTAAGGTAAAAGTTGGCAAAAGCCTCGTTAGCTTTTGTAGCACGATGGCTTGGGCATTGATCCGTTGCTTGGTTTTCGATGATACCAACGTCAAGGAACAAAGTTTGGATGAGTTTTGGATGATATGTCCACCCATTCCGGAAATTTCGAACTTAGAATGTTCGACTGGAAGTCGCAATCTTTTCTGAACTTTCGAGGAAATGAAAGTTTTTTGTGAGCCTTGGTCAACTAAGGCTCTGAGTTGGAACAATTCTCCTTGGTGTTCCACTGCGACAATGGCAGTTGGAAGGAGAGTTCTGCTAACGTGTCCCGCGTGTAAAGATTGAGCATTTGGTTTTGCATTTAGGTGCAGCAAGGAATGATGCCGTAACTGACAATGTGCACATGCAAACTTGCTCGTACAATCATTACTGCGATAAGCAGTTTTTGCAGAGTTGATTCTGCTTCGCAAAATGTATTCGGTTTGATACCGACATTTTTTTGAAATCGTGGCATTGTGATATTGGGTGTCGGGAATTGCAGCATGGACATGTGTTATCCCTTTTTTGCTTCGCCACAAATGATTGTGTCCTGTTAAAGGATCTATTATGAGCGGTGTTTTGAGTGGCGACTGGTTTTGGTTTGTTTTGGGTTGGATGAAGCCGGTTAAGACGCTCCACCACTTCATCTCTAGAAGTGAGGAAATCGTTCATTTGCGACCATGCTGGCAGCTCTTTTCGAGATGCAAGAGATTGTTCCCACAAGGTAATGTGGTTTTATTGGGTCTAACTATCTGTCGATATGCCTTGGGAATGTAAGGCAGACAGACAGTCATTTATGGTCGTTTGTAGTCTTTATAATTGCTCGCTATTTTCGGTCTGTACGTTGGACAGCGAGAGTAGGACTTTTACTTGGTTGTCCACTAGAATACGTTTGTTTTCGTATTTTGCCCGTAATGCCTCCCATGCTAGCTCAAAATTATCATCGCTCAATGGATATTGTTTGACCATTGAGCCAGCTTTGCCTTCAGTTTTGTACCGAGAGAGCTTAGGGTGGTTTATGTAGACCGCTGTGAACATATCACGAAAAGCTGGCCATTCTTCATAACCCCCATAAAATGTCTCTGTGTCGCAGGCTGGGACTTTCAGGCATATATTCGAAGAGGAAGCTTCTTCTGAAATTCGTTCCACACGGGAAGGTGGACTCGGCTGAGTAGCTGCTCGAATTAATTCGAGCTGGTCTGCTATCCTCATCTTTGTCAGTTCATACGTGTTATGACACGTGAAGTATTTATTGTCTGCTGAAATTTTGAAGTTTTCGGGCAGACATTCGTCGGGCTTTGAACAAACCTCTTTATAGAGCGTTTTGAATTCTGCGCAACACTCATCTAGTGATTTGTCTTTAATTTTTAGTTACGTCTCCGTGTGATCCTGAATAGGAGAATCAAGAACAGTATCGAATCACATTGTCACTTAATGAAATTAAGAGTTGCGCGAAAGGATCGATCTGTTTAGATCTGCGCGTTTGTGACGATTCTCTTTTTGTGCTTATGGCTTCGAGTGAAGCTCCCTTTCTGGTTTCGGAATCGGATATTTTGGGTTGCTTAGTACCTTTGATAGCACTATGACCAATTGGCATTTAAAAGAAAAAATGTATTTAATAGTCGCTAAATGAAACCGTGAAACTCGAATAGAGTTTATATGAATATCGAATGTTCGCACTTCGTGCATTATTGTAGAAAAACTATGCACTTTATGCCACAGAAAAATTTGAAAAAAAATTTGTGGCTGTGTTTATGTCTTTTTTTTTTTTGTTGTTTGCTAAAATCACAACTTTTCGTTACGTTAATTTAATGTAATTGTAAAATTAAATCACTGGAAAAAATTATTCCAAACACTTTCACTTTTATAAACGTGGGTTATATACGTATTAATAAAAGTAAAATGTAATAAATATGTAATAAATAATTCATATAAAATTTGTAAACAAATTAAAATTATTTAATTATTAATTATGTAATTATTATATCGAAATGATATATTTCGTTTAAAAATAACGGACAGAAAAATTCCCTATTGGGTTATTTAAACGATCTTGTATCTTGTTGTCAAAAATTTAGCATGAACATATACATACTATGTACGTATGCTTATGACAATCGTAAACAGTACAACAGCTGTTTGAATATACACGGCTATATTGGTATATACGTATGTGTGTATATTTATGTCAGCATATATTTTGACCTCAGCTGCTCGCGCAACGAAGAGAGCGCATAAAACAATAATATGTTGGAAAACAATATGAGCAGATCAAAGAGTAATTAGGTGTGCGTGTGTGCCCAATGTTTAGAAGATAAACATACACACAAATATGCTTCTCCTGTAATGTCGAGAGCGAATATCGCACAAAGCGGAAATTGGAAAAATGCAGTGAGTCGATCACTTGCAGTAATGTTAGCTCTTTAAAGCTGCGCTCTTTTAGCAAAGTGGTGAATATCTCCCACTTGGCGCTTACCTCTTCTTCTACGGTATTTAAAAATATAAAAAATCCAGGAAAAATACGGACTTTAAAAAACCGCAAATAGAAAAAAAATTACGGATTTTTTAGTTAATTTTGGCGGGAAGAGAATTCCCGTTAAGAAAAATATTGTCCCTGATTGCAGTTTTCTATTAAGGCTAATATATACTGGAAAAATATATATTTTGGCTATTAAGGGAGTGCCTACTTACTACTTGTCCTGGCGTGTTATGGTACTTCCCTTTTTGTATGTTTTGTTGCTGTAGTGCTCTTTTGCTGTGATGAAATGGTGTTGCAGGGCTCGTTGTGGCAAGTTCCTGTTGTGAAGTGACTTCCTTCTTAATGTCCTTATGTGTTGTGTGTTGATGTATTGATGTATATTGTTCACTTTTTCGCACTTTGTTAGGAGCGCACTTTTGGTATATGTACATATGTATGTTTCTTGACTTTAAGATTAAATTTTTTTTATGTTTGTTTGTAAACTTTATTATATGTACATATGAACACTCTTAACGCACACACACTCCTTGCACGTATAATAAATTTTTTGTAATTTTTTATTTTTTTTATATAGGTATATGTATGTATGTATGTGTTTGTACACTTTTTAAAAATTTTTTGTTTTCGATATTTATATTTTTTCTATTCCAATAAAAAGGTTTTTTTCACCATTTGTTTTTTTTTTTTTGATATATGTATATACATATGTATGTGTTTGTATTTGTACACTTTTTTTTACACTTGTACCACTTTTTCGTTTGTAAAGATGTTTTTGCACACCAATTTATTTATTTTTTAAATTTTGCACATAATTTATTAATTAACACAGCTTGCGTTTTGTTTTCGATCGTACGGGGGTACGTAGATTTTTTGAGATTTTTTTTTCTTAAAAATTGTTAATTTTTTTTTAAATAATTTGTTTTTAATGTCAGTGGCTGTGAACCGCAGTTTGGCTCATTTTTAGTCTCGAAGGACCAATGTTCAAGTCACTAAGGACCTGAGGGGAATAAGGGGGTGCCGGCTGTCGAGCGGGCCCAAGTTTAAATAAAAAGCACTTTAATTAAAATGTTAAATTAAATTTCACAATTGTTTTATTTTTCAAATTTTCATTGTGTAATATACTCTTAAAGGAATAGTTTTTAGAATTAGATGACAGTATGTTTATTTCACTTTGAATGTGTTTCCGATGCAATTTAATTTAATTACAAAGGAAGTGTCCGCGATTTAAGTGCTGTCGTGCGCGTGCGCGAGCGAGGGCTGTAGGCTTTAGATTGATTTTTCGTTAGCTCGAACGGCCGCCGTTAAGCTGTCGATCGGTTAACGAAGTTCAGGCTAAAAAGGATATGGGAATCGGCGCGTGATGGGGCACACGGAAATAGTGGGAACAGACGGGTAATTCCACGCGCACGGCAGTTACATGAAAATTTTATGTTGGTTTAAGCGGGCGCTTAAACAGAAACCAACAATCGTTTTTACACTTTTAACATTTTTATTTGGAAAGAAGGTTCTAATGGTCTAAATTACATATATAGGATGTAGGTATATGTATGGTTGTAGCCTGAAAGAAACCAACAATCGTTTGTACACTTTTAACGAAGTTACTCGGCTGGGGTATACTCAGTGTACCTAGGGTTGGTCAAAACAACAACTCGCTATTTCCTCTGTTACAACAAATTTATTAATTAGGAAATTCCCATATATTCTACAAGATTCCTGTTCGTAAAGACAGGTGGGGGTGCAAATCGCTCCGTCTGATTTATTTTCGCTAAGGTGGAATCCCATTGCCGAATACATTCTAATCACTGCTTACTTCTATACGATTGTTGTATACTATGTATATACATATGCAACTAGACTTTCGTCACCATGTTGGTACGAGTAATGCGTATGCGACCTTATACGTCCGCGCCGGTATGAGCACCTAAAGATCCCATTAAATTCAGAGGGTGTTATAACAATCGGATGGCAGTTATGATAATTAATTTTAATTATTTCTAAATAGAACGGATAATGACGGCGCAAAGTTCTAGATAGAACAAAAAGCTTTCAGCGCAACCGCCTGTGGGCGCGAAACATGAATTGCAGCGCCGGCGTGAACGTGTTAAAGCTGATTTGCTTAAACAGCTCTAGATAGTCCAATAAGCCATTGATTATGTCATAAATAACTAGTAATGACTGGATAGAACGTCGAAGATTTATTGGCATACATTGGGAGTTATAAGAAGGTAAGTGATCAAAGAAATGAAGCGGAACAAGAGCATTTGGATTCCAAATTAAACTAGCATACTCTAGCTTTAAACGAACCAAAGAATTATACAAAATTTAACGGATGTAGGGATCTTTAAAATCACCATCATACCTTGTAAAAAAAACAAGTATAGAATAAGCTATAGGAATAATACAGTCGATGTGATTAATGAAGGTAAATCCCTCATCAAACCATACACCAAGATCCAAAAACGTATTAGCAAAAGATAGCCTATTGTCAAAGCAGTAAAATTATTTCTGTTCAGATAAAATTGGTCATCTGAGCAACCGAAGAAGAGCAAATACGTGTAGAAAAAGTGGGGAAAAGCAGTAGACGTCGTCAGAATCATTTGACTACGATGCCATAACAGCAACAGCAGTAGATACGGAGGCAGCAAAAATATCATGAGAGTGATGAGAGGAACGTACAGTTGAAAGCGTGAGTTCAGCTTGTAGCGTAGGTGTAGGCAAAAGCAGAGAACATGAAGTAGCTGCAGTAGTACAGTGAGCGACAATCTTATTGACTTTACATATCAGCTAACGCTGTTTGTAATTAGCTTATAGTAGACTTACTACCACTACACTGAAGTTGTTAGACGTCCAATTGAAGCCAGACGTTGTGATTATCTCTTTACCAACAAGCTTGTGTAAATTAGTTATGTGTGAGTTAAGAGAAACAACTTTTTCTATTACACTCTATTTGTCACATTGAAGAGCATGAATCATTGCTACCGCGCACTTATGTTCAGTACGAAGTTCTTTGAGCTCATGCAGAGTAGCGGAAAAAGCTGTATTTTTATCATTAAAGCTATGCTGTTCAAACGATTTGGAATAATTTGTTGATCTTTTTGATGCAGAGAAATGACCGGCGAAGTAGGGAGTACTCTCATCTCGTGAAACGTCAGCACACAAACCACAAACATAGATGTTACCCGAATTAGTGAAAATAGTCAAATCAGCAGGCGAGATACCGACACACCGGCAATACGCCTCGCAAAATCTATGTAGCCGCTGACCCGTACTTCCTTTTTATATTGGTACATCGTGTACTCACCCTGCCGCTTCATTTGGCCTTCACTGCCGAAGGATATCGGTATAGGGCTGGTCTACTTCGTCAATATCTTCGTTCTCCCTGCTGTCGTACAGGGAAATGATGGAATTGCCGCAGCTGTTGTTGCTGGTCGTTTCACTGCTGTCCCCCATAGTTATGAAGGTGTCTTCGCTGCTGTGATTGCTGACTGTTTTCCACAGTTTTCCAGCTGCTAGCTCTACGACAGTATTTACGTTGAACAATACTTCCTCTTCTGTTTGCCGTTTTATTCGTATGCGAACAGAACCGTCTGTCGCTGTTTCCAAGGTGTACATACTGCTCTGCTCGCGTCTGTCCATCTCGCCAGGATTTGTACTTTTGTCGCATAACAATTGCGACACCGACTTTTATCCTAGTTCCTATTGTGTGGTGAACTGTATTTTTCTTTGATTACCACTAAAAATTCGTTTCTTCCATAGTTTTTCGTGAGTACCTTTAAGGAAATAATCACAAGATTTTTCACTCATTCTCACTTTCTTTCAATTACTAATTTTCGATATGCTCTGTACAAAGTTTACAAGGCAATTGAATATAAATAAATACAATAGTATACGTTCAGCTATTCCAAAGCAAGTAGGATCGGCAATAGTGTATGAGAAAGGTATACAATTAGAAAATTTAAAACTTTGTGTGAAGGCCGATGTGAGGGGCCCGAAGTCTAATATAATACCTACGACGCCGGCAAATTACAGTTACGCATTTGGGGTCGAAGTATGAATTTTCGAAGGTATCAGCTGTCGAAGAAGCCCCTTAATACCCTTAATTTCTAGTCACTCTCGAGCTTGGCCTATAATTAATTACGTTTTGCGGGAGACTTATAAAAAACTGTATTCAGAGAAGTGAGTAACGACGAGCAAGTCCTTCACAATCTGTTTGTTTGGAACTTTTCACGTCTTCCATTCCCTGTATAATATTTTCATCTGATTCAGCTTACCATTTCGAGCTAGTGAACCAGTTTTCTCAACAATAATTACATATATAGTAGAAACTAGGAAACTGCACAACTGCCATTTGTAGCTCGAATTGCATTTGGTATTCCAATTTCAGTAGCAGCTTAGAGTGACATTCTGACAGCATACAAACCTACATACTTGTACATACCTACATACATATGTTTATAAACGCATGCTATTACATACATATGTCGAACTTCTATTTTGTATAACCTCCAACAGTCAGGTTGGTGAAAGGTCATTAATTGTGATACAAGTAAATGCCAGCCAGTATTCTGACATGGCATAATTACCTTGTTTGCGCGCAATTATCTGATAAGTGTGATGTAGAAACACCGACAGAAGGTTATGTTGGAGGATATATATATATATTTTTTTTTATACACAATTCATTTATTTACTGGATCTGCTTTAATATAAGCAGTAAGTGTACAAATCTTAAAACCTAAATTACAAATATGATAGCTCGAGTTATGTAACTCTGCGCCCTTTTCAAACTACGGCGCTCTCCTTAGAAGGCGGGAACATCTCTTCGCTGCGGGCGGGAATTTCTTGTTGGGTTGCATAAAGCTTTAGCTAGCGGGTTTGGATGATTTCTCAGCATTATGAAGTACTTCGTCCTGCTTAACCAGTAAAATACCAAGGTCTTTGTGAATATTTACGTTACGAACGTACCATGGTGCGCCCGTCAGTGTTCTTAAAATTTTGGACTGGAACCTCGGTATTTTATCAATGTTAGTTGCACATGTCGTACCCCACAGTTGAATACCATACATCCAAATTGGTTTTAATACTGGTAAATAAGGACTTTGTAGTCTAGTTTTAGACCGGAGTTTTTATTTAAAAGAAAATTTAAACTAGCTGCTTTTAATTACCTGTGTAGTATTTGCCTCTATGTGTCTTTTCCAAGTGAGACGTCTATCTAAGTGTATAGCGAGCTATGTAACATCATTTTACACCGCTTACACGATTATAGCCGAGTTAACCACGTTCCTTCTTTTAGCCAGGTCCTCTTCTACCTGGTCTTACCAACGGAAAGGAGATCTTCCTCAATTTTTAACGACGGGTATTGCGAAAACTTCAAAACTGGAGTATTCTTCTGCACCTGCACCACATGACACAGCCAGCGTCTTTTGATTCGCTAAACTATAAAACTTTTCCTTCTGATCCATAGCCTGCTTTTTGTTGTTTTGGAAGCCTTACGAAAAACGTATAGGTATATTTAATTATACCCAATATTAACTATGGACTGTTCTAAGTCAGGAATGACGATGCTAACTAATTCCCTTTTAATCCTGAAAAATATTGCGTCTAAAACTATGCTTCATATAATTGGCTTTAACAATTATATTCAGAGCGCCAAGTTATCAACGGTGAACATTTAAAGTATAATAATCAAAAAGACAGAAAAATATTGATTCAAGTCCTCCCGTTGAACTCAAAAAATATTTCTTAAATATATTCATACAACCTGTTTAACTCCTGGATAAATATTTCCCATATCAAAAAGCTTTAAATGTTTACGCAATACAAGTTAGGAAAGAAATATAATATATTTTTTATTATGTGTGAAAAAATTCACTCACTATCAAGCAACGCTATAAGAACATAGCAAATGCGAAAAAATTCCTGCTGTCGATTTTGCTTAGTTCGCTATTTTCGTGACATTATTAATTCGACAGATGGCGTTTCATTGCACCGCAATGTAGCTTTGAATGAACTCGTACATATGCATATACATATACATACATATGTAAATTTGTATCGAAGTGCCCGTCAAGAAATAAATCTCTGCAATATTCCTGGCAACATATAAATCAGCGAGGGTTGCTATTTATATGATCTTCTCATGATTAATTTGACACGCTCCTGCGTTTATTTCACCCATACAATCTTTTGTGGCACTTACAGTTCGTATGAAGCAAAATCGTTGACCTAGTTGCTTGTTCTTGATGTGAGAGAATGGATGTTCCTTCAACTCCGCTTACGAGTTTTTCTAACTGAGGCTACTAACCAATGCGAATACTGGGTTATTCATATACATATGTATATTGGCATGTTCGATAATTAACGTAATCTTTTTATATCTTTCATGAACATTAAGATGGGATATATATATTTTGGTCTTTCAGTATATAAGTAACGGAAGGAGAAGAGATGGGTTAATCAAAATGTATACCGATCAGATCAGAATGACAACCCGAGTTGAATTTGGAAAACATCGAAAACCTTAACCCCATAAGTGTAAAATAGAACCTTTTAAAACCACCTGCTCCTACTATGGTATACTAACGACCTGGTTTTATTTTCGGCTGTCTCATCTTTTTTCGTATTTGAGGCCCAAACTGGAGTTGCCCCTATAGCTGCACTGCTTTTTTTATAAGTGCTTGCTTGTGTCCTGCTGGTAGAGTAAAAGAGCGCGTTACACATCTGACCTTTTTGCTGCTGCTGAACAACTGATTTGCGTTGGTGTTGTCATCGATGACCCTTTAGCATTTACTTAACTGCTGTTGGGTGGAGATCTCTTCCTAAAATCAGGGAAGTAGGTATTGATCTCCGTTGCCGTATACGTATGCCGTCGCTCTTTTAGGTTTGCATCCTGGGTCGAATGTGTGACCCAGCTGATTCACTAATTATTTGACATTGTGCCATATGCCAATGAGCTTTATACGGAAATCGCCGTAGGTTTTTTCTGCTTATCTTTGACAAGTGTGTCAATAAATCTGACGGTTGTCAAAGTTTGCTGGAAAGAGGCGATTGTAAGTAAAGGTGTGGATCGCATAGCTGATGGTTCGATTTGTACGCAGTTGAGCTTCAATCTTCAATGCTTTTTCAATTACTTCGTTCAAGTATTTATTTTCCAAATCGGGCTCCTGACTGAGAGCCTACTACCTTAATCCGTTTGAACAGGGTTTTTTTCGTTTTGGGGGAGATTTTCTACACATACAAGTGTTGGTGTTTGGCTGCATATTAACTTTGCGCCATCATGCGTATGTAGGTTTTGTTTGGTATAACCAGATCTTTTGGGTCGGCTTATAACGGGTGATCCAAGTATAGGTACTCTTTTCGATAGCCTTTTTGGACAGATCACGCGTGAGTAGCGTCAAGCTGTCATAATATTTTCATTTAGTAATTTTGGCATTTCAACATGGAAAGACTTGCGCCTAAGCAACGTTTACAAATCGTTCAACTTTATTGCTAAAATTCACATTCGCTCAACTTAAGGTCAACATAATCAGCCTGTTGAGCGTACCATTCGCAACACCATCATCCGTCTTGAGACTCAGCATTCATTATTGGAGAATATTCAACAGAATAGGCCATATCTAGCACGCAGTGAAGAAAATATAGCGGCGCCGTTCGCCGCAACTCGGACTGACTTATGAAATGACTTGCGAATTTTCCGTCGAGATCTTACATTAAAAGCGTACTGAAGCCGCAGCCGCTTGACCCTCCCGAGCATCATCGCTTCGCTATATGGGCTCTTGAAAAGTTCGAAGATGATTCGACGTTTTCAAACCAAATATTGTTCAGCGCTGAGGTTCATTACTTGGCTCAATAATCTTCAGTAATCTGAACGTCCCCCCGAGACAGACACGACTGTTACAATTTAATTGCAACGGACTCCAGGTAAAGATCGCCGAGATAGTCGACTATATAAGCCGGGAGTACCTGTCAATTGCTGCGATCCAGGAAACGAAGTTGACCCCCCACTCAAATCTTCTGATCCGGGCCGGATACAACATTATCCGCAAGGATCGCGAGCGAGGCCATGGTGCGTTCATCCCACACAATACCGCGAAGTATCGTCTTATCGATGTCGACATCGACTCCTGGGATACTATCCTAGTCTTATCGGCCGATAACTCTCCTCTCTCCAGTAGCGAAGATACTTGAGACATTGCTGCTCCCGACTTTCAACCACCATCTGCGTCCAGCTGCTCTCAGATAGTCAATGGGCCGCAAAACTTCAGGGCCACAACAAACTACTCAAAGAGCTAGCCGGCAGTACCTGGGGTAAAGACAAATAGATCTTGCTGGCAACCTGCATAGCAATCGGTCGGTCGTAAACTATGCTGCACCGGTCTGGGCGCCGGGGGCGAACGTTACGCAGATGAGAAAGCTACAGGCTTACCAAAACACCGCCCTCAGGCCCGCGACAGGAAACCCCTGATGTCGCCGGAGCATCAATTGCACAGCGAAGCATCCATGCTACGAGTTAAGGAGATTAGTTTTCCTGAGGCAATCTTTAATTTTGGATTTGGTCTCATTACAGATATTATTAATATGAAAAAGGTCATTCACAACGTTCGTTTCAGTAATAACGTCCGCAGAGTATTGTATAATTATCTGGATCTCTTTTAGTAGCGGAAGGCACAACACCCCATCGTACAACACGTTACTGTGCTTCTCCACCTATTTGTTTATTTATTTATGTATTCAAACACACAACCATAAGTTTACAATGCTTGAACTAGAACTTAATTCTAATAGCTTAAACTAAAACATAAAATTATAACAAGGAATTGACGTTCCTTTACCAGGCAACTGTATTTCATGCTAAGTAAGTTAAGTGATCGGGTTGATCTAGTGAATTGAACACGTTCTACAAGGTATTTTTTACTTTAACTTCAGTAAATCGTCGAAATTTATGGAAAATAATTTTAATCCTAAAGTAGTTATGTGCTCACGACGGTTTACACCATATACGTATCAGGTGATGTTATTGTAGAGGACATTGAATTTACTACAACACAGACTGTCACAGCTGGCAAACAGTTTACCACTTAATTTTTTGGGCCAGTATCGGTATCACACAACAGCACTTTGTTAGAAATATCGCTACTATCAGAAGATATCTCTGTGTATTCCTTACCTCCAGTGCCCCCCTAATATGTGACTAATATGCCGAGTTGAATGCATTTTTCACGTCAGGTGTGACTGCTTCGCAATTTTCTTCCATCCCGTCCATCCAACTGATGTCCTACATAGCCTTGGTCACAGTGCCTATAAATTTTCCTATCGCGTTTATGGCGGACCGAAAGTCTCCTGAAGCTAAATTGGTTTTCATCTTCTAGGTGACGTTCGAGGCGTGTGCAATTCAGCCTCTCCAAAATTATTTTTCTATCATGCAAAATTCTCGATAGAAAAATAGATTCGAGATAGTTTCCTCGACGAACCACCTGTGTTTTATTTTGAGTTTAAGGGCCTTGTTCGTAATTGCATTTTTATTTTTAAAATGATTTAAGTAAGAACCCGGAATATAAACTTAAGTTCTCAAAGAAACGAGTCGATAATCTCATTCCTCTGAAATTTAACTATTTATGCACATCCAGGCCGTTTTTTAATATTGCGGTTAGGCTCTAACTCTCTTCCATCTTCTTCAAAGAGAGAACGCGTTGCACAAAGATAACATAAAAAAAATGTTATTTAACTATTTTTCATCAAAAGTTGATCAGGAATAGTGGTAACAAACTTACCATTTTCTTCCTGAATATATTCTTTATAATTTCGCATGCACATTAATTTGTATATATAACCCATGTTAATAACTATATTTACTTAGTATTTATATTTTAATTTGCCTTATGTTTGTATAATTGTGCAAAAAAAGTATATCTTAACGCACTAACGTTTTCATTCTAAGAAATTAAAATTAAATTAAAATAAATATAATAACTTTCTTATTTGCTCATACCAAACGATGGCGATGCTTCTTTAGCTCGGGGAGTGGCTCCTCATAATGGTATTATTCACACTCCTCCATACCTGTTTGTAAAATATAATTTTAACTTAGCACTAAATTACGTAATAATTTAATAATATTTACATACCATTGCCATTGGCCAACGTTTCTCACAGCATAGTAAGCAGTTCGCTTCCTATCCAATTCTGTCATTCCGTGGAGCTTTCGCAACCAAACATTGCCACGCCCGGGATAACATGTTGCGTTTTCTACTGATGCTTGGCTCCATTGTTTTTTCGCTATTTTTGGGAAATGATTAAGATCTGTCATAATTTTAGGCGCTTTTCTTGACTTAAATAAAGAATTAAAAGCTGAATATGCTAAGCATGAATGAATAAATTATTTACCTCCGCCAGAGTACAATAAATATTTTTGAGCACTTTTAAAAGGGGTTTTATATTATGTTGTTTAATTTTTACTTTCTATTATTGGTATTGTGAATATAAGCTATCGAAAAGCAGTTCAGTGGCAGAGCTGATTTTCCTCTTTGCTACTATAGGGTTTTAGTGGAAAAAGTGCTAAAAAATTAGGTTCATCGAATCCGTTTTTAGTCTCCATTACTAATTATAAGAGCAACACCGGCAGACAGTTTTTTAGCGAGCTGTTCAGTTTTAAGATTCTGCCAAGCTACGAAGCCAATTTTGCATTGCAACACAATATTCAGGGTGACCTCTTCTAGGTTTTTTCTGCTTATAATGAGCAACACTCCTGCTTTTTCTGTAACAAGATGCAGCTTAGTTGTGGTGAGCTAAACCTTTATTTTGTATTTGGTCATGTAGACTTCTGTAGGCAACGATCGTCTGAGAAATCTCGTCTACATGGCTAATTATCTGGGTCTCTTTTAGTACAACAAATTCCATAAATACCGGGCCCTGCGATACCCCTCTGTTACCACGTAGTTTTTCGGTCCAACGGCGTACAATATATGACGTCATCCAGATAGGTAGCTACTATCAACTGATATCCAGTTGCATTTCTTGCCTCCAATGCCTCATAATATACTGCCAATACGACGAGTTGAAAACATTTGAAATGCTGAAAATGCTAAGCATGATTGAATAAATTATTTATCACTGTTAGAGTACGCCAGTAAAGTAAAGAAGAGTACAATAAATATTTATTGAGCACTTTTACGCTCTATTATTTTATGGCTACAAAGACGCACACACGCAGACATTAGCCACATCAGATTATAGCAGGAATATATTTTATGTTGTTTAATTTTTACTTTATATTATTTGTATGGTGAATATAAATTGTCGAAAAACAGTTCAGTAGAAGGACCGATTTTCTTCCTTGCTAGCGCAATTAAGCACTAGACTCGTTGCAAAAAATAGTTTTAACCCAATACCATAGGAAGCACCTGAGGCTGCGCAGACGCAAATCGCTTACTCATCGAGGGAGGATGGATGAAGACGAAAACAGATCAAAAAATTAGTTATCTAATTTAGACCATAAAAAATGGTAAATTGTATTGCACACATATGTACATATATACTCAAATAACAGGTAGCAATTGGCCAGCGCTCAATGTTAATTATTTTTTATTTAAAAACAAAAACTTTAACGAAGTTTTTTGGCTGTTAGTTCACACACATACATTCATCAGTACATGGTTTGCATTGCGTACTGCCACTCGGAAGGCTCAGGTTCAAATCCTGGTGTCGTACTTACATCCAAAAAGTTATAGAAAATTAATTTAAATAAAAAAATTAAGTTAAATTTTCTAATTGCGGCCGCCCTTCGTCAGGGAGTGTCAACCACTCCGAGCGTATTTCTGACATGGAATAAAGCTCCTCATAATAAACCGTCGGAGGCGGTTTAGTATAAACTGTAGGTCCCTCCACTTGTTCGAAAAACATTAAGATGCAAAACCACAAGTTGGAGGAGGAGCTCGGCCGGAAATCGCTTCAGCGGTTACAAAGCGTCAAGAAAAAGGATGGAAATCCCTCTGTTAGCTCTTCTTTCGGTAAGGAAGAATCCCTTTTTCGAATATACTCTAATCACCCGTGAAGGTTGCGGAGGTGAAACTCCTTCTACTACCCTTCGTTCGACTAGGTGACAACCCCGTCGACTATTTAATAAGTGCTCGTGAGGTGGAACCCTCTGGTGTACTACGTTTGTCGATAATATTCACGTACAATTATGCAATATGCAACATGACAGTCGGTTCTACGCACCGGAGTTGACACGGATTTTATCCGGCCAAGGGATGTCACCCTTTCGGTGACCTAACACCGTTTAGGTCAACAGGTAACATTAGTCTAAGTGCACCAATCAAGCAACAACTCGCAGCTGAACTGCTCCAAATCCTTCTTATCAGGGCTGGTGTTGAAACCAACCCTGGTCCGACGGATTATTTCTGCCGCGTGTGCCGTAAAAGACTCCACCATTCCTCCACCTCGGTTAGATGTAACCAGTGCAATGGTTAGAGTCATCTTAAGGGCTGCTCAGGCAGAACCCATAGGGAGTGGTCCACAAGTTATGTGGCCCCATGCTGCCAGCGCTCAAATACGCCCCAGCCTCCACGGCGGTGCCTTCAGTGCCGGGAGCACCTCGGATCTTTCCAGGCGGGCCGGATACAACATTATCCGAAAGGACGGCGAGCGAGACCATGGTAGGGGTTCCTCTTACACAACACCGTGCAGTATCGTCGTTGTGGGTAATTGCAAAAGCTCGCCAGATATAACAATTGCGAGTGCTAACTGGCCCGACGTCACGAAAAACCACAACACCTTCAGTGTTCTCCCCACTCCATCAGACGTCACTGCCGCTGTCACCCGCTTCATTCCGGCAGACCGAATTGCGGAAATCTGCCTTAATTTCCCGGCGAAAGCGGCGATTTTAGTATCAAGACGCAACACCATTCGTAACGCCGATCCTAGTGATCCCCTAATAAGGGATTTAAGCTAGGAGATTCGGCGAGTAATCATAACATGCGGAAAAAGTGGGAGGAGCACTTAATATCCTCCAATCACTCCTCTGGGCCAACCAAGCTCTAGTCTGCAGTCAAATCATTGTCTAACCCGACGAGGCGCGATGACCGAGTGGAAATTTTATTCCGCGATGACCGCGCCTCGTCGGAACCGAAGCGATACGCGAGCTATTTTAGCCAACTATTTACACTGCATCCATCGGTTAACAAATTGTAGCGAGGAGTAATCCGCCACCTGCGCAGACTGCCAGACACCAGCGCGAGACTTGATTTCTCGAGGGAAGAGGTTCAGGGGGTCATCGGGAAGGCGAAAGCATGCTGATGCTAAAACATCTAGGCGGGCTGCAGATGTGGATCATGGGCTACCTGAGTGGTCGTCAATCATCGGTAGATATTCGAGGCGAAACATCAAAACTATGGAAAATTAAAGAAGTGATTCCGCAGGGTGGTGCCCTTCCTCCACTATTGTTTAATTTCTATAATTCGAAACTCCCTCTTCCACCAGAAGTGGTTTCCTTGACCTCATATGCCGGTTATTATTCGATATTTTCGTCTGGCCAGGATATTGATGACCTTTGCTCGAAAGTGAAAGGCTATCTTGCCGACCTGTCCCACGTCTTTACTGCAAGACAGCTTAAAATTCAATCGACTCTGCTGCTAAAGGTACCCCCAGTCAGCAGTATCTAACCATGCCGAACTTGCCGTTAAGCACTTCTTCGCAGAGCCAAGCTGGGTCGAAATGCCGCTTCACAAACTCATGTAGGGTTATGCTTCTCGGTTGCCGTACTTTTATCTTGAACACTTGAAGCGCTGTTGCGGCTTAATCCGCCAAAATTAGCCCACACCAACTTCATGCGATGCCAATTCTTAATTTTCGATATGATTACATTGCGGATATTCTTAATTTGAAAAAAAAATTCGTTGCAACGATCATCACAGCAATGTTCCTTTCAGTAACGGCCGCAACACCCCATAGTACAACACATTCCATAAATACGGAGCCCTGCCGTTCTCCAACTGCCGCCACGTTGTTTTTATGTTCACATCCGTATCATACAATAGTAGTTTATCAAACAAATAATTTCCGTAGATATCCCGGTGTATTTCTTGGCTTCAATGCCCTCATAATACGTTACCAATATCACGAGTTGAAAAAATTTTTTACGTCAAGTGAGCATCCATCTGATTCACCACAATGCCCATAAATTTCCCTATCGCATTTGTGGTGGACCGCTGTTTTCTGATTGGTTTTCAGATAAGCCAAGCAACTCCTCTTTTCGTTGACGTCCTAGGCGTTGCAGTTCAGCCTCTCTAATATTACGATCATGCTTACTTTCGGGAAAACTTCTTCATTTAGGCAGGGTATACGAAACTTGGCGAAAGCCTTTTTACCATATTTGATTTCGCCTTGTTCATACAACCTAATTTGTTCATCTTTCTTTTTTTTTTTTTTGTTGGAATTACTGTTCTTTTCGCAAATGGAAGTAGTCATTTTGGCCCTTTAGCCATTGCCGATTGAAGTAAGTGTAACCTTTACAATGCCGTGCGTCATTGGTCAACAGCTCCAACAAGTATATTCAGCACAACAAGGCTATTCAGCACAACAAGGCTATTCACCACACTCCCTAGTTTGCCCTATCCTATTCTGACTTTCCGTGGAGTTTTTGGAACCACACATTGCCAAGCCCGGCGATGACGATGTTGCGCTTTCTACTGATGCTTGGCTGCATTTCTTTTTGCGATACGGATATAACTTCGATATGAAAAGGTCATAATATATAACGAATGAAGTCCCGAAATAGATGTAAACTAAAAATTAATTAAATTTTACAAAGATAAATTTGAAGTAAACATACTTGTTTCTTATAAGTATTTGCAGTAAGGACTTGTCGCTTACATTTAATCTTAACAACTGAGCTCCCGAAGTCTGGAATTGTGTTCTTATATACACACACTGTTCTAGTAAAGTCTAAAACTTATTCGAACACAAAAAATTAATAAAATTCTAAACGGCTCCAATAATTCCTCTAAGCAAAATGTTTATACCGATAAAAAAAAATTGAATAAGAAATCATATACACGTATGTAGGTATCTTGTTTCTTTCGGTACGCAGCCGTGTAAAAAGCATTTTCTTGAACTTTGCACCTCACAAACGGGATTTTTTTTATTTTATTGTCACTAATGCGATTGTGTCAAATCAACACGTGCTAGAAAGCTGTCATTTCAAGCAATATTCTTTTTGAAAACAGCTATGTATGTATATCGTCATTCGGCTTAAAAGTTTCTTTGACCTGAAAATTAGTGAAATCTCCGAAGCATTGGTTTGAACGATTTCGTTGCGGAAATTTTAATGTCAAAGATGCGCCTCATTCTGGCCGGGCAACCATTCCAAAAACAATGAAGTTTTGCAACTGGTGGAGGCAAACCGACGCAAAATCTATCAGCAAAAATCCTTCGAAATGATGTTTGATGTCACATGAATAAATGCAAAAAAATTTGATTGAGGGCTGGAATGGGAGGTAAGGATGCACTGGTTCTTGCATAACCTCATTATGGCTACATTTCGGCCGCTGCAAAACTCTCATTTTTGTAAAAAGAAATTGGCCGAATAAAAAGCCGCTGAAAACTGTTTGTCAAGAATATAACGTCATGCTTCGAAATACCAGGCGCTTGTAGTTGGTTGTATTAAACAATATTATGAAGATTTGGCGCTAAATATTTGTCTAAAGAATACATGCTAGCGTAGCTAAAAGGTGTTGGCAGAGAAGTATTAGTATAATAGAGAACTAAGGATTCCATAGTCAGTCTGAGACTACTATCTGCAAGTAAGTTGTCATTAAATATATTATTTATTATTATAATATTTTTGTAATTAACGAGTAGCGGTTGAAGGAAGTCCATAAAATTAGACAAATTAACGAAAGGATTTCTCCTATATGCACAACCAACAAGTACATTACTACTTGCCGAATAGATATTTGTTATACATATTCAACCGAATCACCATCATTAGAGATACAATTTAACCTACAGGCCAAACCAACTTTAAAATAATCGCTACACCGCCACCATGACCACCATAAGTCATTGTAGTAAGAAAAATTCGTGAATAATTTTGAAAACCGATAAAAGAAACCGACAGAGACAAGAAAGCAAAACAAAACTCGCTTTGGCAATTATGATTTTTTTAGCTCGCTGCTGTGTTGATATTGTCAAGACAATCGTAGACACAGACCTTTTTTGGGAAAAGTTTTTCAAAGCTTTTAGCGTGACTAAGACTGCTGTTATTGTCGCGGTATTTGAACAGCTAAATATTCTATACTCTTGCCTTTGTTGAGAAATGAACCTTCTCAACTTACGTTCAGTTTCGGATCTAACAGCCACAGGAACCCAAAATTTCCCACTTCTTGTGTAGTTTGACCCTTTTAATCAAGATGGCACTTTACTTGATTAAGTTTACCCAGCATATTTTAAAAATGATGAATAAATAAATCGCACATTACCGTCTAGTCCGACTCTTAGGATAGCTAGTTATGAGTCGGGCAGAGCTATCAGTGAACTCAAACCCGTATTTATATATATATAATTGACGCTTTGTTACCACTGAAGCGATTTTCGGCGGAGGAGGAGCAATTTGTGGCTTTGCGACTTGACGTTTTCCAACAAATGGATAGACCTACAATTTAAACCAATCCGCCTCCGAACGACGATGGTTTTTTATGAGGAGGAGCTCAATTTCATGTCAGAAATACACACGAAGGGGTTGACATTTCCTGCCGAGGTTCGACCGCAATTAGAAAATTTAGCTTAATTATTTATTTGAACAAATTTCTCATACTTTTTGGATGTTAGTACGATACCAGGATTTGAACCCCGAGCCTTCCGAATGGCAGTACGCAATGCTAACCACTCGGCTACCGCGACCTATATTTAAGTTTTCTTGATAATAGACCATGATTCATACAGTGAAATGCTTTTGAAAAATCAAGACAGAGGATTTCAAATATACATTGCCAAACTGTTTCTTAATATGCTCATCACTGCAGTATAACAACTATGCTGCAGAAGCGATAGTAAGTTTTTTCACTTATGAATTTTGAAATCTTCGATAGTATAAGCAGATTACTCACTGATCTCCTGATCTGCTGCTCGCTGAACTAAACCATATGATTTAATTGTCTTTGTTTTTTTTTTAAGCCACAAGTAATATTATAAAATAGCATACTTTAACAGACTGCCGAAACGATTCCCTTCACGTCGTCTCTCTAGCATGTCCTTCATTACCTTACGCTGATGTTGGCCAAAATGTGCGTAAATTTGCAAGCTGCTGCTTTAGGATGCATTTTTAGCAGCGCCTAAATCGCGGTTGGGAATGTGGTTAATATTCGTGGCGTGAGCCTACCTAATTTTTGGTAACATGGTGGTGATTGCTGCTGCACTTGTACAATTTTAAAAATACATATGTATGTATTTGTGTATGAATGTATTGTGTATACGACTACATCCTAGCAGCAATTTTGAGATGTAACTTGGGGAAGTATTCCCCCATAAACTATGTATTCTCTAGATATCGGTCACAAGTTTCTGTCTAAGGACGTTCGCCCTGCAAATCAATTCGCTGGCTTGAAGAACTTCGCTTTGATGCTGATTTAGGTTAGATGTCTATAGATGTCATTATGAAGCAGGCAAAAATTTCAAGAGGAAACTCTGGCGAAATTCATAAAGTGAAAAGTCTGTAAGATGTACGATGAATTACCGCAAAGTCCATAATTACTACTAATTTGCTCACAATAGGCAAAAACATGCACATAATACTTAAATATCAACAACAAAAATGCGTGTTTTTTCTATTCATGAATTTTTTCATTTTGGCGACGATGAATATCACGGAAAATTGACTAAAGGACTATATGACTTTTTTATTCAAATTGGCGCTTTGTAAGCGCTGAAGCGATTTTCGGCCGAGCTCCTCTTCCAATTTGTAGTATTCGTCTTAATGTTTTCCAACAAATGAAGAGACCTACAGTTTATTCTAAGTAACCACCGAATTAAGAAAATTAATTTCTATAATTTTGACGTTGGTCGAACTACAACTGAAGCTAGTCAGAGTAGAGATAATACACTTCAAAGAATAATTATATTTATTAAATTTGAGTGAATGTTTTTTATTGTATACTCTTTGTAAGTTTTTATCCTTCTACAACAGTATAAACAATTCATGCTATTAAAATAATTCATAAAGCAGCGTTGTCACAATTGTGTTACGGCCGAAATGATGTCCATGATTCGCACCAATACGTACAGGCAAAAAAAAACCAAAAAATCTCTGGAAAAATGTGATAAAGCGATGAAGCGTGACAATTGTTTTTGTGGCATTGTTATTTTGTTTTTTTGTTTTTTTGTTTTTTTTTTGTCACACAGCGAAAAATGTGAGTTTAGTTTGAAGGAGTTCACATTTTGAATGGCAACTGGCAACCGGAAAGTTTAGGAAGACTAAACCGACTGGAAACCTTCGAGTAGTGGATTATGGGACGATCTATTCGAAAAAATCATCCTTGTGGTTAGATTTACTTATAAGACCCAGTCACACGTTGCTGTGAATTAAATTATAATTGGGTCATTTTCTTAGATATTTTTCCTGCTTGTCCTCAAATCAACGTGAGGTGGTGCGAATTATCGAAATCAGTCCAGGCGCTCTTCAAATATAAGCAATAATAACTAACATTACTGTTTTCAGAGACTATACCTCTCTTTTTATCTGAACCAGAACCCAACTTTCAAGCTGCTTGAACTGTATGAAGGTTATTGATAAATTACTAAATTGTGTTCCTGGGATAAGCGCACACTCCCAGTGTGCACTCAGCAATTATATTTAAATGTACATACATACATACATACATAAATGTATGTTTTAATTTCAAAATTAAATTACAATGCAGCACATGTATTACTGTAATGGCGTTTAATAAATAACTATTTCCCGAATTTTCGAAATGTGCATATATTTTAATTTTATCACACGTTGATGCATTTTGCTTATACCGTTAACTAGGCCCAATTTATTTATAAGCGTACCAATTTGGAGATATTTATTAGATTTAAATCATTTAATGCCATTTAATTAAAATATTTGGTGTAATAACGTTCAAAAAAATGCAAAGGAAATATTTAAAATTTTTCGTCATTGCCGTTGTTGCTTAGTAAACTTTATTGTGCATCAAGACTCTTCAGTACCAGGCACATTTTCAGGGGGGCTTTTAGATGTTCTGGAAATAAAATATCTGAAAGCTTAAAAAGAGTAATTGGATTAGCCTGAAAAAAAAGCTGGTACGATGAGGAATATCGAACTGCAGTAGAACGAAAGCAGACTACCTGAGAACTGAAGAGGGAAGTAAAAAAGCAAGAGACCGAAATGCTTGAGTATGAAGAGCTTGAGAAGCTTGCCGAAAAGGGTAAATCTCGAAATTTTTATGAAAAGACTAACAAACGGTTTCAAGATTGAAACATACTCACATAGGAACCAATGTTGAAATCTAGTGGCCAATTTAAAGAGCATGCTTGGTGTATGCAGGGAACACTTCTCCAGATTGCTGAATCGCAGCGAAAATGCAACACCCGGAGATGATAAACACGAAACCCCAATCGATGATGATGGAAAAGATATTATATTACCCGACTATGCGAGGTTCAAATAGCGATTTCCCGTTAAAAGAACACCATGCTTTGCCATCAATAAGCGGATTGGACCTGTGTGGCTTCAAATATTCACCATGTACGAAATTTTGAAAAAGACTCGTGGGAATCTATACACATTACCTTTTCATTGATTTTAAAGCTGCCTTCGACAGCACGGCTGTATAAACTGACGATGAACAACAACAGAAGCGCAGACAGAATTAGGAAGAGCCCCTCCGAGCCATTTGATACCAAACGAGGTTTCAGACCTCATACGACTTCTTCAATTTGATGCTGAAGAAAATAATAATGATAGTTGTTGAGCTAAATAGACTACAACTGCGGCCGTGTACAGATGACATTTATCTATATTATAGGTTGAGGACCAAGACGCGAATTGATCTAGTAGAAGAGAACAAGACGAAATATCTCCTGGAATCAAAAAAACGGTCATCGCATTTGTGACTCGGCTGCCACGTCACTGTTGACAGTCATAACTTCGAGGTCGTAAATAATTTCGTCTCTCTATGGACCATCATTAACACTAATAATAATCCAACGCAAAGTAACTCTTGCGGTAACGTGCTTCTTTGGACTGAGTAGGCAATTGAAAAGTAAAGTCCCCTCTCGATGAACCAAAACTAATTCTACGAGTCATTCGTCGTTTATGTTCTATTATAGTGTGCAAAAGCAGGGACGATGTAGACATCTAATGAGGCGGCCCTGGGAATCTTTGAGAGAAGATGCGCTTTGGCTACGGCGAACGATGAGCCGTACGAGTTATACGGTAACATTGATATAGTTCAGCGAATGAAGGCTCGCTGGCTAGGCCACATCGCCCAATTGAATGAAGATATCCATTCCGTTGGAAGGATCACGTTAAGACTAAGACGTTCCACTTGGTATTTCCAACTGGTGCCAAACAGCGAAGAAAAGAACTGAATGGCGCGTTATTGTTTATTCGGCTATTATCGCGTATGCCGTAAGCTAAGTTTTGGTGTTTTTAACCACTGACGCGATTTTCGGACGAGGTCTACCTCCAGTTTGTGTTTGCATCTTAATGGCTTTCCAACGAATGGAGGAACCTACAGGTTATTCCAAGCCACCTCCGAACGGCTGTTAGTTTTTTATGAGGAGCTTTTAAATTTCATATAGGTAGGTACGACAGGATTGTGGTTCGACATTCACTCAAAGACAAAGCCGTTATGAAACTTGCGCGAAACGTTAGACGTTTGAAGCACGCTTCCAGTTGTCTTATAGAATTTTATGTCGCCTGACCTTGGAAGAAATTTCTTTGCAAACTAAAGATTTTTACTTAACGAAACTCGTCTTGTTTTTTTTTTTATTTTTATATTATCAAAAAATTTGCCCTTAATACGAATTTGCAATTCGTTCTTAAATTTTCGGCAGTAAACGAAGATCGAAAATATTATGCAACTTTATTTATTTTTTATTATTTTTGTATATATGGTATATTTTTTAATATTGAATGGGTGTTGCGCACGCCCGTAGCCAAGATTTTTTTTATTTAAATCAAAAACGCTAAGAAATAATTTTTGATTTAAATAACAAAAAATCTTGGCTACGTGCGTGCCCAACACCATTTCGATTCCAAGAGAGGAGAATTGTAGATAAGTGCACTCGGAAATGTTTATTTTGATAGCATCTTACCAACCCAGGTTATCACTATTTTAAATTTCATGGCTCACAAACGGTGTTTTTAAAGTATTCCATTAGACTTCTAAGTTTTAAGCTTTCTATTTAGTAACAATCTCGGAGCTTTCATAATCAACACTCCATGTATTGTAAACATCCACCATATTTTTTCAATAAATGGTGCGTGCGAGAACTCCTTTCAAAAGGAATAAATCAGTTTACCAACTACTACATGGTGCCTTGGCGAGCTGCAAAGTGCTCGCAAACGATTGGCGCCAATTGATTTATTGTGAGCAAATACATGATTTCACTATACGAAGCTTTTGACCGCCAACAATGCAGCTTGCAGTTCAGTAATAGTGATGATAGCAGACAGTAAAGGCGACCGCGCAACCTTTAGAGATGGTATTACATATATGGTATGTTTGCGAGTAATTCGTATTTGTAAGTACACGTATGTCAAGGTTGCATTCTTCGACTTTTAGCTGTGACTGTGAATTCCAGTAAATACCAAAATAACAATAAATCGAAGATGAACAAAACAAAAATTGATAGTTTCGAAGGACTTCGAGTATTCAATGTCCAATAATAAAGTTTTCGAAAGCAATTTTGAGCAGAATTTAGTGAAGACGAATTAAAAGCTTTTGGTAATGTGAATCGAATTTTAGTTAATAGCATTTTTTAATTCAGATATGTGATCTTCTTTGATTTTTCGAGGTGAGATAGTTCTTGCCTGAGGAATATGAAGTTTCGAACACAATCAGCGCTTAATTTAATTCTGCTAACGAAAGCTCATTCGATTAAACTATTTGAGGTTCTCAGTGAAACTACTCACTTGATTCTTATTTGTATAGTCAGATCAGTTCTCTTATGGATTAACCTTACGCACAGTATGCTGTGCAAGATTTTATATGCCATATTATGAAGACTTATCCCACGAAAATTTATCGCCTGCATGGAGTTTTGTGTTACAATCATCAGGCAAGCTTTCAAATAACCATATTCCGTAAAAATAGTTATGCGTAAACTTCGAAAAGCCATAGTCATAGTCGAGTGGAGGGTCAATTTCATCATTAGTGATTGGGTATTCGAAGGTAGTTGTAGCATAAGCCTTGGTGTCGGACTAGTCATTTTACCTTATCTAGGTATATCCGCTCCGCGGCTTACTCGTGAAACTAATAATTAATGCAAAAAAAGATAATAATAAATAAATAAAAAACAATAATGGATACAATTTTCACAACACACGAAACAGTAATAAAGGCAACGGCTTATATTGACTCCTGGAGAGATTTCAACCGCCTTCTCGCCTTCAATCGGGAAACGATAAAGATTAATGCTGAATGTGCAACCATAACCCGCCCGTAGTAACAGCGGTTACCAACCATAGTTATCAATATCTAAATATGAGACCCTCCACCTCGTGAGCTATTAGGGTACCAACCAAAGTACATTGGCAGCTAAGAGTGAAAAACTAAATGCAGAACTTTTGTAAAGGAAAAATTTTTTGCAGAGTAGACTTGCAAGAAGACTATGTTGAAAAATAAAAAAATTCTGTATTTTTGTAAGGCTGTGAACTTTAACTATTAACCTCCAAACAATATATTGCTGAATATTTGTATGTATGTATATAAGTACACGGCGGTCGGCTTCTGTAGGGGCCTATAGGCCGTATTAAACAATCCTAGGAATCGAATGACAGTAAATGGTGCACTTGTTAATACGTTACATACAAACAACAATGCACGCTCACATTTAATCGCCTGCCAATTACGTTTAATACGACCAAACACATTCTTTAGCACATTTGTGAATACATACATATATACCTGGATGTTCCAGTGGCATTACTGTTTGTCCACCTGTGCATGGAGGAACTCAAAAAGACGAATTAATGCATCACACGTGGGGTCATGGTGATGTGCGTTGATTTTTCATCCAGCTTTATTACACAATCAGCTATTGGCTATAGGACGTGTCTGTTGCCGTCACTGTCATGTATTTATGCATGTGCGTATGTTGAAATCGAGCTATGTTAGCTCACCGGTATTTCCGTCCGCATTGCCCTTTTGCGGCTATTTAAGGATGTAGGTATAAACTAGTATTGTTTTGGTAGTGATTCGTGGCTGAGCTTAACATATTTTAAAACCATTGGCGATTATGGTTACCAATTTGACAGTTTACAAGAGCAGTGTTCTAAATTTGAAATGGAAATCTATTGAGCAGTATTGCCAGAATTTTTTTCCGCGATCCAGCAAAATGAGCCAAAATGAAAGGGTGTAAACAACCAAACAATTTTCCGAAACAAGCTAACAGTTTAAAGCCAACCAATAGATAGTTTTTGTAGTTAACTCTCATGAATGTAAGTACCCAAATACTCTATACATAGTTGAGAACTGGTCCAAGAACAACGGGCTGAATGTTGATCCAGAAAAACCCGAAATGGTTCTATTTACCAGGAGGTACAAACAGGCCTGTTTTTAAGCGACCTTTACTAAAGGGCAGAAGAGGGGTTTTAGATCCGAGGCATAATTAAATTTTTTCATTGGAGTTGGTTTCTACGTGGCGGGTTCCACGACCAGCACACAACCTCGCTAGGCGAGTAAATTTAAAGCAGCGAGCTGCTAGCTTCAAGACCGAGACCCGCTCACAGCCGCATCTCTGGTGGACAGACGCTGCAGTTTGACTTCAGCGGACCCTTAAACCGAATAAGTCGGAGTGGCTCTACTGAAGCTTCCTAACTTTTACCCGTTTTTTTTTTTTATACACAATTTATTTATTTACTGAATCTGCTTTAATATAAGCCTAACAGTAAGTGTACAAATCTTAAAAACTAAATTACAAACATGATAGCTCGAGTTATGTAACTCTGAGCCCTTTTCAAACTACGGCGCTCTCCTTAGAAGGCGGGAACATCTCTTCGCTGCAGGCGAAGCAGGTGAGCGCATCTTGTACAAGGGTTGCTCTTATTTCCAGGGTGCGCGACGTGGATGCAAGAGTAGGAATTGATTATAGCCCCGCGAGTGTAACTACATATCCAGAAACTTGTCTACACCCCAATTACACCCTTGTAAAAGACCCGTGAAAAGAGTATTGACACACACAAACTCTTCGTCGATTTAGGAGGAGGTTTCGAGAGATTTATGGTCTTCTACGACTTGGGAACGGCGACTACCGCAGGCGATGGAACGATGAGCTGAACGAAATATTCGGCGACTTTGTCATAGCTCAGCGAATCAAGAAACAGCGGCTGCGCTGGCAAGGTCACGTAGTCCGTATGGATAAGAATACTCCTGCTCCGAGAGTTTTCGATGCAGTACCCGCCGAAGCAGAGAAAGAAGAAGGTCTCCACTCCGATGAAGTTAGAGAAGGACCTGGCTATACTTCATATATCCAATAGGCGCCAATTTGGGTATAATCACGTAAGCGGTATTCGCGCCAGGAAAGGAAAAGAAGGTGCTAAAGAGCGTCAAATATCTCTGTATAATCTTGGATGTCAACTCAACTGAAGCCGGAACGCGGTAGAAAGACCAAGGAAACCCATAACTGCATCTTATGCTTGCTAGGACCGTATATCGTGCATCGGTAGTTAGACCAATCGAGAAAATTACTTTCAGGAGCAAATTAGAGAGAGTTCAACGTTCCCTAAAAAGCACTGCTAACTCTTTTCAACTTCTTTCCTCTAGACCTATACAAAAAATTATAAGCGAGATGCAACGCAATTAGATTGAATGCAAGTATAGAACATGCTGAAGTACCGAAGGAGCTGGAGTGCACCACCCCAGTACGGGCTTCAGCAAACTTTCCTTCATGAGAATACCAATCAGAAATGAATGGGAAAACACCAAAGCACTCGATGAACGAGCCATAGCCATCTTTACGGATGGCGCAAAGCTCGATGGGAAAGTGGACTGTGGAATCTACTTTCGATGCTCTCAATAAATATGAGACTACCAGACCACTGCAGCGTCTTCCAAGGAGAACTCTTTGCAATCATGAATGTCAACGAGTGGCTGCTCAAATTTAAGGCAGCAGGACAATCAGCTACGATATACTCCAATAGTCAAGTTGCCATCAGACTTCTACAATGTAACAGTACCACAACAAAAATAATATGTAGGAGCAATCTGAACAAACTCCCAACTAAATGCAACACTGTCGTGGTCTGGGTACCCGGATATAATGACGGCAGATGGCCTAGCGAGAGAAGGAATCCTTTCATCCACAATAAAACATGCACACGATGCAGGTTTACCTTTGTCCACGGCAAAGTACATACATATATGCTTAAACTGGTTTTTGCCAAAAAAAAAACATATCTCAAGATGGCGGAATGAGATCACGTAGACTCAAAAAAATCAAAACATCTTATCCTTCTAGACCGTGTCATGATTTTTCAGCAGGTGTAGGTACAACAGGAAGAGTCTATTGAACACGACCTCTGTCACTATCCTGTCCTCACATCTGCGCGACATAAGTTCTTGAACTAGCCTCAGCGAAAATTAGAAAGCTGCTTTTATAAATCAAGCGTAATATTTCAAACATCTGAGGAGTTGTAGACAGGAGCCTCATAGCGATATCACAATGGGCCTATTGAACTAAGAGCGCTGCTAATACCCTGCAGCCTCATCAACTCAGCTCAAGTAGCAGAAGGAGTAGAGATAGACTCATTAAAATTTATACCGATTTTATCAGAATGACGAGTTGACTTGATTTAGCCTTGTCCATCTTTTATACGCTCAGTCCTCAGATATATCAACAAAGCTTGCATCCAACTTTTGTCGGAACCAGAAAGCCCGGACTTCTATAACAAATAACTCCCATACAATCAATTTGTCCATATGAGAGGTAATGGGTCAAAAATCTGTGAAAGAGCAGCTGAGATCGAAAGATTGGAAAACTCTATCATATAACCCCCTCCAACTCATGAAAAGTAAACAATTACGGCATGACCGAAGACGCTTTGCAATTATCGATCTTTTTTCTTCACAAGGTGCTATACATATGTAGATTGCATAAAAAGTAGTTTGGTTCTGTTAACAAGTGTCCCTACATATAGTTTTATGGTAACTCGTTGCTAAAAATTTAATTTTACTACATCTAAACCAAGCTAAATTTAAATTTTCAAGGTAAACTTCGAAAATAAAAACCGCAATAATAAGGTTTTAAGCGATATTTTGAGCGAAAAATAGCCGAGAGGTTAGCATTGCGCGCCGACCCGCATCGAAACATTACAGAAAATTTATTTTTTCAATTGAACTGGTTTCTTGGCTTAGATTTGAAAGCAATATAACGAAAAATTTAGCGATATATAATAGAAATTCCCACCACATATACAAGGGGCGGCTGATAACTCCCCAACCTAAGGTAGTTAGAGATGACACATCATCTCGGCACTGGTGATACTAATTGAGGAATTCATAGTAAGTATAAATAATACAACTTCTTATTAGGTTCATTAACATTTCGTTCCGGGAACAAGCAACGACACTACGAGTATGTAAACGGAAACTGAAAATTCTCACAATTTGGAGAACCGCACTGTGATTAAATTCCGTACGTCGAAAGAGATATCATCGGTTCTTCAGAACTCTGCCCTTCATATACGATGGTGAAAAACTGGGCTCGGCTGTTTCAACAAGGAAGAGAGACCTGCGAAGAAGACCCCGGCCCGGATTATTACTGGCTGATCGAATAATTAAATTGTGGCAGATAGCGGAAGGATAAGAGATGCCTTAAAAGCTACTGGATTTACAGAAATTGAAGTGAAATCTAAAGAATAATTTTGTATAATTATGTATTTCACTTGAGGGAGACTATATTGAAAAATAAAAAAACATGAAACTAAACATTTGTTTCATTAAGTAAAAAAACCTTCTAATCTAATTCTTCTTACCAATATACAGCATTATGTTCCTTAATGGGCAACAAAAACCCCAAATAATTGAAAATGAAGTCCCATTGTTCTTAGTGCTAAGTTTATTTAGCGGGCTACCGGTTAGCATTGCGGTCGAGTCCTGGTTCCACTATCATCCAAAATTTATAGAAAATTAATTTATATAAAAAATTAAACCAATTTTTCTAATTGCGGTCGCCCCCCGGCAGGGAGTGTCAACCTCTCCGAGTATATTTCTGAAATAAAATAAAATTTCCTCATAAAAAACCAACAGCCGTTCGTAGGCTGCTTAGTATAAGCTGTAGGTCTTCTCCTTCTTCTTTATTGGCGTTGGCACCGCTTACGCAATTATAGCCAAATCAATATAAGAGCGCCATTCTTCTCTTCTTTTCGCTGTCTGGAGCCAGTTGGAAATGCCAAGTGAACCCAGGTCACTCTCCACTTGATCCTTCCAACGGAGTGGAGGTCTTACTCTTCCTCAGCTTCCACCAGCAGGTACTGCATCAAAAACTTTCAAAGCTGGAGTGCTTTCATCCATTCGGACGACATGGCCTAACTGGCGTAGCCGCTGTCTCTTCATTCGCTGAACTATGTCAATATCATCGTATAGCTCGTACAGCTCATCGTTCCATCATATGCGGTATTGCCGTTGCTAATGCGCAAAGGACCATAAATCGTTCGCAGAACTTTTCTCTCGAAGACTCCTAGAGCCGACTCATCAGATGTTGACATCGTCCACGCTTCTGCGTCATATAGAAGAACCAGTATGATGAGCGACTTGTAGAGTTTGGTTTTCGTTCGTCGAGAGAGGACTTTACTTTTCAATTGCCTACTTAGTCCAAAGTAGCACCCGTTGGCAAGAGTGATTCTGCGTTGGATTTCCAGGCTTACATTGTTGTTGGTATTAATGCTGGTCCCTAGATAGACGAAATTATCTACGATCTCGAAGTTATGACTGTCAACAGTGACGTGAAAGCCGAGTAGCAAATGCGATGACTGATTGTTTGATGACAGGAGATATTTCGTCTTGACCTCATTCACTACCAGACCCATATCCTTCGCTTCCTTATCCAGTCTGGTGAAAGCAGAACTCACGGCGCGGTTGTTGAGGTCAATAATGTCGATATCATCGGCGTACGCCAGCAGCTGTACACTCTTATAGAAGATTGTACTTTTTCTATTCAGCTCTGCTGCTCGTATTATTTTCTCCAGCTTTAAATTAAAAAAGTCACACGATAAGGAATCACCTTGTCTGAAACCTCGTTTGGTTTCGAACGGCTCGGAGAAGTCCTTCCCGATCCTGACGGAGTTTTTAGTGTTGCTTAACATCAGTTTACATAGCCGTATAAGTTTTACGGAAATACCAAATTCAGACATAGCGGCATAAAGGCAGCTCCTATTCGTGCTGTCGAAGGCGGCTTTAAAATCGACGAAAAGGTGGTGGGTGTCGATTCTCTTTTCACGGGTCTTTTCCAACATCTGGTCAATGGTTGACATACCAGGTCTAAAGCCACACTGATAAGGACCAATCAGTTTGTCGATGGCAGGCTTTAGTCTTTCACACAATACGCTTGATAGGACCTTATATGCGATATTAAGAAGGCTTATTCCACGGCCATTGGCGATCCAACACCATTTTTGTGGACCGGGCAGAGCACTTTTAAATTCCAATCATCGGGCATCGGTCCCTGCCGCTTTGTTGTTTTTTAAGCGGACGATTGCTATTCGGACTTCTTCATAGTCGGGTAACGGAACAACTTTTCCATCATCATCAATTGGAGTTTCGGGTTCACCATCTCCGCGTGTTTCCTCTTCACTGCCATTCAGCAGGCTGGAGAAGTGCTCCCTCCATAAATCGAGTATACTCTGGGCATCTGTCACTAGCTCACCTCCCTGGTTCCTACAAGAGTCTTGAAACCTTCTGTAAGTCGCCGTATCTTTTTTTGTCTGCTGACGCGCCTTGTCCCGTCCATCGCAATTCTTGGACGGCAGTGAGGTCGGCCTTTAACTTTATGAGGACATCAGCCAGCTGGGCAGCGGCACCCTCCCAATTAGTGGACCGGATATTCCAGGTGCATGCACTAAAATCGTAATCTTTAAAACATTTGCGGGGGTCGTCATCAAAAGGGGGTCTCTCATCCGAGGCTTAAAATGGTTTTTCCTTGGGATGTTTTTCATGTGGTGGGTTCCAAACCCTACGCACAACCGTATGGGATCACTCCACAAAAAAAAATTAATGTGGTTTGTACACTAAACGCCACACACCTGTTGGCTGTTCCTCATACATTTCAATATGTTGAATACTAATCTAAAGCGTATTTAAACTATTTATACTACGTGCCTGCATCGTGCTCCAAAATTTTCGAGCAACGAATATATTACTTGTACATGCTGCTCGAGCAGCTCAAAAATCTTGAGCTCTAATATCTAATTCATTTTATATTAGTATTGAGCGGATTCAAATACAAAAGAGTTATGCTTGTTTTAAATCTACAAAATTTTTTTTGTGCCGATATGGCCAATTTTAATTGTAGTAACAGTATTTAAAAATTCCGAATCAGCGGGTCGGATAACATGTCAATGGGTGGCGTCTGGTGTACAGACCACTCTCTTTTGTGCTGGTGTCAAAAATAGCTTAAGTGAAAACTACTGCATTTTTACAAATTTATCGACCGAGATAACAAGTAAATATCATTGATGAAATACATTACATACATACATATGTTTGTAGGCAATTAGGATAAAATGGTTGGGAAATATTTATGTGTGTTTAAATAGAACACTGAAGTGATAATTTCATAGCTCCATGTAAAGTTGCAGCATGCACACATACATATGTATACATGTGTTAAAAGGTTAAATATATATTGTACCAGGCGTGTGACAGCTTAATGTCGCTACATTAAGGAGGTTCGGCGCAAATCATAAGGATATTAAGAGTGATTCTACAATTCCGCATTACAAACATAAGTTTATGTGCTAAGAAACGCTTGCATACACCCTGATATACCATACATATATACGTGCATATGCTTATTAGAAATGAGCATACCACAACAAAAAAGTTAAAAAGTGAAACAGCTAGGAAAATGTCTACAGTCACTCAGGAGGCTGATTTCTCTCCCTCTGATTTTGAAATTTTTTAAGTTGTTCCTCTTGTGTGTATAGTTTGTGATAAAGTATCCTAGAACCGATTAAGTCATAACCTCTACGTACCAGTACAGAGGAAACTATTATATACCCATATTTACCAATATCCCATCACTCATAGGCATCTGAACTAAATTTTTCGTAACTAATTTTCTCTTTCTTTATACAAAAACCGTTAAATCAATCATTTCCTATTTTTGAGAAAAAATTCTCCAAAATTTTCCAATGTTGAGCTGAATTCCACTTCACCGAAATTAATTTAAATAAAAAATTAAGTTATATATTCTATCTGTGGTCGCGCCTCGGCAGAGAATGCCAACCACTCCAAGCGTATTTATGACATGATATAAAGGCTCCTCATAAAAAACCATCAGCCGTTCGGAGGCGATTTAGAACCGTAGGTCCCTCCATTTGTTGGTAAAAACCCATACTCATAACAGCGGTTATAAAGCGCCAATTGTAGGTATATCAAATATGCACCGGTTTGCTCGATAATTCTCATATAAACACTTCCCTTGCCTATTGCCAAAAGAATTGGGGTAATGCACTTTCACAGGCTTTTCTTGTGGTCAATTCTTCACCACCCAAATCATTCGCCATAGACAGGAACAGATGGTATTCACTTGGAGCGAGATGTGTATTATAAAGATGCATAAGAGCGTCTCAAATAAGTTCGCAGAGCGAGTCACTATCGATGTGTGTGGTGGAAGATGAAATACAATTCCAATTCCTGTTGGCCAAGGCTGGGCGCTTGTTTCCTTCAAACAGTCCAATTGCTGGCAGTACAGCTACGATTTTAGAGTTTAGTCCTAGAGGGATAGCTGATAGTGGTTGGGTCCTGGCTTGGTGACTACTTGTGCTGCCTAACTGTCCTTCGACCACGGCCGTTTTCATTTGACATCGGTGTAAGTGATCAATTTTTCATCAGCAGTCACCGACCGCTCCAGATTCGCAGATGGAAATTCGGTCCAAAAAGTTTATTCTCGTTAACTAATTTGACATCTATATCCAGCCTTTTTTAAGTGGTTCGAAACTGTTTAGCTCTTGTACAATCGAAACAGTGCTCGTATGATGATGTCAAGGCAGACCAGCGTCAGGAGATGAAACCGAGAACTTCTATCAGAGAGACTCACCTCCTGGCCAACTTGCAAATACCGCCGAGCTTTTACCGGAAGGCTTATGTTTCATTACGCCACATTACTGAACTTTTTCATTGCAGAACTGTATCCATATGCTCTTGAATTTTGTAGATATGTCAATCTGCGAAACTCCATAGCCGTTGCAAACAGGGGCAAGTTTCCATGAAAATTGTGCAATCTTAAGCAGGGAATACTAAAAAGGGGGACCTATCTGATAGTAGGTGTTTTCTCTCGTAGCCCTACATTGGAAACTTAATTCAATTTGCTCAACAATTGAAGAGCTCAATGTTTCGCTATTGGAACCGAATACTCAGCAGATATTATCTTCAGAAAGAAATTTCCCTAAGTAAGGAAGCAATGACTTAAGAAAAATTTTCAAGGTGATAACAGAATTCGTCTTGTCGCAAGTCGAGGAAATGAACAAAGGAAATGTTATATGGCTTATACTCTCTGAAAAGCGCGCACATAACACAGGCAATTGGAATGCGAAATCAGAAAAATTATTTAATTGCGGTCACCATGGACAGAGAGTATCCGAGTTTATTCCTGACATGGGAAGATAGCTTCTCTTAAAAACTCATCAGGCGGCTTAGAGTAAACTGTAAGTTCCTTCTTATGTTGGAAAACCAAGGCACACAAAATTAGAGTAGGAGCTTGATCGAAAATCAGAGCGGTTATTAAACGCAAGTATTAAAAGTGCTAAAGAAAATTATTGAGGGTAGAAAGTCAATACAACCTGTGTACAAATCCCACTGGGTGGTCTCAAGGAATTGCTAAGTGGCAGCAGCGAGATGGCTCATTACATTGTGTCTCGTGTTGATACCTCACGCTAACTTACATATTAGCTTCATGTGCTCGAACCGAGCGTATTTTAAGAGTCTCCCTCTCTAGAGTGTAACAATAGACTACAGCGTGTTGTTGTGCTTTCCAAAGTCACCAACCCAGACTCAACACTCGACTGCCCAACTCTTATAAGTGCATAAATATTGTATATCAACTAGAATATACGTACATTTATTTGTACGTTTGTATGCAGTACGGCAAGCCAACATCCGTTGTTGAGCATTGCATTTCCTTCGCTCGCCGCTGTAGGGGAATGAGAATGTACATACAATGGTAATCTAACGCCGCCCAGTGCTGGAGGTTTCGACACTAATGCGATATCTGCTGCAACGAAACAATAGCGTTGGCCGGCAGTGCCTACCCATTGCGCTTCATATAACTTCCGTTAGCTTTTGCCGGCTGTCAGTTGCAAACCGCAATTGGCGCGCCTGGGTTTCTATTGATGCTGTGCATGCTGCCAACCACTTCTGCCGCTGCTGCTGCTGCTTTCACTGTTCTCGATGGTGTTGTTGTTGTAGCTGTTGTTTTAAAACGTACGCATAAATAAAAGTTTAGATAGAAATTGTTGCCGTTGCAAGTTACAAAATAAAAATTATTATTATAAACGGAATGAAAACAATGGCGTAAGTAAATAAATGCGGGAATTAAGTCGAAATAATGCACTCAAACGCCGCTGGCGACAATGGCAGTGCAGCTGCGGTGAGGAAAAATGCATTTTGATTTTGTTATTTGTATTTTGTTTCTCTCTCTCTCTGCTTTTGCAACTAAGTGGATACAGACTATACTATAATTTCTGTTTGTTGTTGTAATTGTTTATAGCAACTGTTTTGAGTGGAAGTCTGTAAGTGGATTTCATTCGCAATTGTTTGTTTATATGAAAGTGAATTACGAAAATGGTCGAACACCACGAGTTTTCGAATTTGAAATCGAACTAGGCCAAAAGAAAGTAGTAATGTACCCAGTAATGAAGCATTTTCATCTTCTCCTAAACTGACATAGGCACCGCTAATTCGATTATACGTGTAGTTAGTCTAGAGAAAGCAGAAATCACTATGCGATATTTTCGAGCTGTTGAAGATTGCTTTAAAATCGAAAAAATTATCGATTAAGGAATCGATCTCCTGATGTTCCATTTTCACTAATATTCAGCAGGCTGGAGAAGTGTTGCCGCCATTACTTCAGTATACTCCGGAAATCAGTCGGTAGATCACCTCTTCGTGTCCTATAAGAGTATACCCCTATCTTAAAACCTTCTGTAAGTCAGTGCAACTTTTCGTAGAATTTTCGAGCATTACTCCTGTCGGCCAACTTCTCAAGCTCGTCACGCTCACGCATCTCGGCCTCTTTCTGATTGGAGGTATTTTTCTATTCTTCTGCTGAAAGCAGCTATCTGGACGGCATCGTATAGTTAGAGTATCCGTTTTTATAATTCGCTGGACTATGTCGATTGTACTATTTATACATCTCATATAGGTCATCGATAGAGACTGTTCGTTAGCCAATTCCGCCCTTTTCGGTTTCTAATTGACTCCGGAAAAATCAGAATTAACGGGTTGTGTAAACAAATGATATTAGGGTTTTAGAATCTTCTAGAGTATTATGAATTTCCGATTTAGTTTGGCAAATCCTATGGCGTTTTTGCATAACATCTCAGAGGCAGATTTGGTATATTCTATGGATCTATGAATTCGTAAAGTTCATCCTGGATTTCAGTCAGATGAAGGATTTAATCCACAAATAAGCAGGCTGAGAAATGATTCTCGCATAAATTAATGAAACTTCGTTTAGCTCTATATGTATAATACTCCGAAGCAGTCAATTGTCGATGTTTTCACTTCTGCCTGTATAAATACCTTTCGTGAACTACAGAGATATCATCAAGCAGACGTCTTTTTAATAAAGCTCGAAGAAGTAAACTGAAGTAATCCTCTGGATCTACACAACTCTAGCTCAACCTATCTTATTATATGTACTTTTCGCATTGTGGATGTCGCTGGAAAGAGTAATTTATGGTATGCATTTCGTTATTCTCCAGGGGCACATATTCGTCTGTATTTACGGTTTGGCACCGAGCGGTTTCTTCTACACTATACCGGGAGGACTGGAGGTAAAGAACCACTGGAGAAAAGGCTCACTTGAATTCTTCCCGAAAGGCTCAACGCTTTATAGAAAAATCGATGCGGAAGTCTTCTGTTAAGGAATAATAATCGGTGGGGGGCTTAGGACTCCAAACTATTACGTCTTCTCTATAATGTCGACTTATTTCCAAATAAATATCATTTGGATACTGGGTTACAAGGAACCGCTGGGCTCTTCAATGCTGATGAGCTTGCACGTACATACATATGTGCATCATTGTTTCTTTAATGCCAGATAAAGTACAGATGGGTGCTCCCCTGTCATCTTGCGGTCTGCATCTGGACAAGTGGGCATTGAACCAACTTAGCGAGCGCTACCTCAACATGCGCGAGAACGATTCATCTGACCTTAGGTCAGATCTATAAAGACCAAGGCTAAAGTTTTGAACTTTGTTAAAGTTTTTACCGGGCAATGTCCATTGGAAATTAACGCATGGAACTTGGGACTCTTAAGGATCGTCATTCTCGTAGTTGCTTGAAAGAAGATAAGACAACAATTTTGGCCGCTGATTCCTTGCAAGACCAATCAAGAAGCAATCTGTTTCAATGGTTTCGAACCAGGCAGAAAGGGGCGTTAGATAATTTGATATTAGTACACATGCAAAGAGGTAGTTTATGTTATATGGTAATCGACTCTTGCACAATGGTTATTCATGTTACCAAAGAACGGGATGTGTAAGCCAGAGCTGAAATTTTCAACTGTAGCAGCATACGCAGCATTTAATATTTTCTGCCGGAAATAATAATTTTACTCGATTAAAGTGAAGTAACAGCAATAGCAGTAAAAAAAAGCTAAATAGTCGCCAGATTAGTTACCGAGCATACTGGTTGCATCTTTGTTTAAAACTCTTATACTTGATTGTGTGGCTAGTATTTGTATGTGCCGTCTCTCCGGACGTTTTGTAGTGGTGGCATAACGAGTGCTGGACTGGATTTTGCCTGAGCTCGTGCTTTACTGCAAATGATGTGGAATGGAAACTAACTTTAAAGTCGGAAATTAGCTGACAAATAAAATAAGAAACATTAGAAATTTCCTTGTGGCTTCGACTTTTAAATACTTGGAAAGAAGTTCAATGCACAATGGTCGGGATGGTTTGCTGATCGGAAAAAGTTGCTTGCAATAATTTTATTGCCTCAACGAATAAAATATGTGTGAGAGAATGTATTTTCTGTGTATTTACTTTAAACGATAAAAATTATGTGTCATACGAAATAAAGACCTAATGTGATGTTACACGCCGAATGTAATGCTTCTTATTCTTCTTTAACGACGTAAGCAACGCTTACGCGATTATGGCCGAACCGGCAATAGTCTGGCATTCTCTTCTCCTCTTCGCCGTTCGGCCCCAATTAAAGGCATCAAGTAAAGTCGTGTCGTTCTCCACCTGATCTTTCCAACCCAGTGAGGGTCTTCCTCTTTCTCCGCGTCCTCCGGCGAGTACTACGTCGAAAACTATCAAAGCCGTTTTCATCCATACGAACGACCTGACCTTTGGTAATGTATAGATCCTTGAACTCCTTAGTCCAACGTTTAATGAAAGCTAAAACTCCTTTTGCTTTATTAACACAAGCATTTATATGATTTCGAAAATCTAGCTTAAGGTCCATTGTGACACCTAAATGAAGTCAGTAACTTGTTCAACACTGTGATTATGTATCATATAGGCAAAGGATTGGAAAGATTTTCTGGAGAAACACATAGGTACACGTATATTTGCATTTGTTTAAATTTAGGGATACACAGTTCGCATCGCACCACCTAGCTAAATTATTTAGGCAAAAGCACTATATCTTCAATATAATGAACTGATTTAAAGCAACACCAGATGTTACTACTATTTCAAGTGATGTACAATTTTTAAAAAATACTTTTTGTTTTCTACCAATCAAGTACGATGAAATTCACTTTAGAAGGGAAGGTGGAAACCCGAAATGATCGAGTTTAAAGTGAAGTAAAGGATGAGAGACCCTGTCAAATGCTTTGCTGAAGTCAGTGTAGATAACATCTGTTTGATTACTATTTTTGAAACCATTACTGACATGGGTTGTGAATTCTAGCAGGTTCGGTAGGGTAGATTTACCTTTACAAAACCCATGTTGTGAGATGTCTATAATTGATGATACAGAATGGGCTAATTGATCAGTTATACCTAATAGCTTCGAAAATTTTGGGGAGAGAACATAACTTTGCTATCCCCCTGTAATTCCCTATTAAGATCTACTACCAGATTTATGTAGAGGTACAATGTATGAATCTTTCCACAAAGAAGGGAATAAACTTTGCTTTAATGAAGCATTGAATATGTTCGCCAATGGTATACATAGAGATTCAGTACAAAATTTAAGTATATTTAAGGATATTTTCTGGACCGCATGTGAATGAGCTCTTAAGGGCATTATGGTGTTGATAAACAACATCAGCGGATATATGTGGTACTTTTACACAATTAAAAGAAGGCACTAAGTAAGGGTAAATGAATGGCTGCAGGGTTGAGTTTGCGCTTGGCACATAATTAGATGCGAAAAAGTCTGCGAACATATCTGCGATTCTGTAACTCGGAGAGCAAATTTTCACAGGCCTCTCTTGAGGCCAACTCCTCACCATTAAGCGCGTTCGCCATGGACTGGAAATGATGGTAATCACTTGGTGCCAGGTCCGGACTATACGTGTAAGGTGGGTGCATTAGGACCTCCCATCCGAGCTCCTTCTGGAGCTCCTTCTGTCGCGTCACCAAAGACGTGTGTGGCCTGGCGTTGTCCTGATGGAACACAATTCGGCCTCTGTTGATCAAAGATGGCCTCTTCTGGATGGGTGCTGTCTTCAAGTGGTCCGTGTTTCGACCATGGTTATGCAAATGTTTCCAAACGGTTTTCTGGCTTATCTTTAGTTTCTCAGCAATTAAATAAGTGCTCACGTGACGATCTGTTTTCACTATTTCCTTGATTTTATCGCAATTTTCGACGACAGGCCTCTCGACGCGTGGTGCACCTTTGATATCGAAATTACCGGAACGGAATCTAGCAAACATCTTTTGTGCTACACGTTCGTTTACAGTATCGGGTCCATAAACTAAATTAAGTTTTTCAGCCGCTTTGGCTGCTTTTTCGCCTTGATCGAAGAAAATTTGTAAACTATAGCGAATTTTCTCCTTGTTGGTGTCCATCTTTGACGAGCGCTCACAACGTACTGAGTCAATCAATCGAAAAACTGTCAAAGACAAACTTTTAGCGTGAATAAACACGTTTTCAGCGCCGTATAATATGATATCATGCGACACGTAACACTATTACTATGGACAATAAAGATTGGAATGGTTGGGCGGGTTCATTTCTTCCACAAGCTGTATTTTGTACGCTTTCAATTTAAGATCTCGAAGTAAAATGCGCCAAGTCGTTCCATCCGAGTTGCTGCGAACGGTTCCGAATCGGCTCTCCATGGTCTTCGTGTACACTCTCAGCTACGGCCGCTATATTTTCTTCACTGTGTGCTGGACGTGGTCTATTTGGTCGAATATTATCCAGTAACGAATGCTGGATCCCAACATGGGTGATGGTGTTGCGAACAGTACGCTCAGTAGGCCGATTTAGTTGACCATAAGTTGTGCGAAGCGACCGTAACACATTCTATATAGAACGTAAATTTTCGTAATAAAGTTTAAGGGTTTGTGAATGTTGTTTAGGCGTAAGTCTTTCCATGACAACTTGGCACGACGCACGCGCGATCTGTCAAAAAAATGTTATTAAAAAAGTACCTCTACTTGGATGACCCGTTAGTATGTGACCCATGTAATAGATTTCAAAAAGCCCAATTTATCCCGTCCATTTACCTTAGACGGTGGTAACGACAGCTTTAGTTTTTACTAGAACACCGGTTCCTAAGTACTCATCACCAAAGGAGAGATCTGTCACCCGGCCAATGTTTCTATTTTTTCTGCGGTAAGTTCCAAACCTTACAGAAAACTATTGGCGAATCACAGATGAACCGTAACACATTGGCTAGCCTAAAAACAAATGTTTTTGGCTACCCAGATAATACTATTGGTCTAAAGCCGGAAGTCGTGAGCTATTTGAGCCATCGTTTATGGCCACTTCCAAGCTATTGGCCGTCAAAAACTTTCCCCACCTGTTTAGACTTTTACCTTTACTATCATCTGAAAAAAGGTTCTGGTACCAAAGAGTGCAATGACTAGCCATCATAATTTGTTGGCCGCCTAAATCATAGATTATTAGTCAATTAAATGATGTCTTAAAATTAACATTTAGAAAATCTTTGCCTATTCCGGATGCCATGAAGTCCATCAAAATTATTCTCAAGCACGTACGTGAGTCTATTACCCAACCATTCAAGCATCTAAAACCAAAAAAAAAAAAAACACACCAAAGAGTCTTGAGTTTAGGTCAGCACAATTAAATTCAATTTTCAAGTTTCTTAGAATGGAATTGCAATAAAGTTAAACTTTGAAAAAGTCATAAAATAAAATGAAAGCAACAGCTGAAAGCATCAAAAAGCAAAGTTGAAATAGTTAAACAATAGCGCAAAAAGCAACAATGGATAAGCACTCACTACACCATTCATTTCCACCCCTTGCTCACGACATACACTCACACTTTCTCCCTCAACGGCCCAATCAGAAATACAATTGCGAGAAATTTATACCGCTGAAATTATTTTTGAAGGAAAAAGTGAACTGAAAGCAATTAAAATGCTGCAGCCATTGTAATTGCGCGCAACGGCGAATAAATGTTGGAGCTGTCAGTAACAAGCGAACGACACGGCGGCAAGTAGCAAGCAACATTGAGGCAAATTAGGCGGGAGAAGTCGCTGCACTGCAACAGTATAGGATTTCATGATTTCAAAAGTACATGGCTGTATTTTGATGTCAAACTTAATTGTCAAACCAAACATGTTTTGTTTTAGTTAAAAAAGGCATATATGAAAACTGTTAAAACCTACTATAAATAGGGTGATTCAAACGTGGTCACGTTTTGTGCTTTAAGAGGAAATTGTGGTCCTCATAATCGTCGAACTACTCAAGCAATTGGTAAAATTTTAAAGAAAATTGAAGAGACTGGATTGGTTACAGATATTGTAAGGCCTGTGAATCATCGTTTTTCTTGTTCCATCTGAAATATCGCTACTGCAAGTGAAAGTGTAGACGAATGAGTATATTATGAATGAGTATAGCCGAGTGGTTAGAATTGCGTACTGTCATTCGGAAGGTCAAGGTTCGAGTCGTGATCCGGGCAACATTTAAAAATTATAGAAAATTAATTTAGTTAAAAAACTGAGTTAATTTCACTAATTGCGGTCGCCATTCGGCAGGGAATGAAATGAAGGCTCCTATTAAAAAACCATCAGCCATTTGGAGACGGCTTAGTATAAACTGTAAGCTCCTCTATTTGTTGGAAGAGCTCCTCCAAAAATCGCTTAAGAATATATTCCTCGACGTTCTCAAGAGCTGGTACTTTCTTACGGTCCAGCCAACATAACAACTTAAGCCAGCTGCCCATTCACAAGGCCGTACATACGTCGATTTGGTGCTTCAGAAACAGAGAGTAAAAGGAGATTTTTCGAAAATAATTTGCTTCAGCGACGAGCAAAGTGTTCACATTTGAGGCTCCGAGAATCCTCCAATTATTGAAGACAACTGTTTGGGCGCCTCTTGGTCCGGAGGTATGATTGGGCCTTTCGTCATTGGAAACAACAACGACGACATTTGCCAATGTTAATTGCGTTATGGTCCATTGATAACCGAATTGTTTTGGCCTGCAATTGACGAACACGACTTGGACAATACGTGTATGTGGTTTCAACAAAATGCTGCCACATGTACACGAGCGTGTGGCTTTATTGCGAGAGAAATTTCCCGATCATCAAGCAAACACTCGTCAAACTATGGCTAAGATACCGCCCAATATATGCCAAAAAGTGTTCGAAAAAGGATCGAAGTTCGCAATAATTCGCGTGGAGGTCATTCGAATGAGTAGTGTTTCACATATAATACCAAAGTTCCAACTTTATAATTAACAGGAATTTCATGAAAAAATTATTTAACTTACGTTTATTTTAAAGAAATAAGGTTTGCTTGTTAAAGAAAAGTCACTTAGCGAAATTTTTATGAATTTTCAAATGTGAAGGGCAATAAATTTTGTAAAAGTGAGGTTTTGACGTAACCGTTAAGAGGTTAACGATGGTCAGAATAATAATAACGTTTTTTGTTTATTTGTACAGTTTCTTAAAGTAAATTCATAAAAATATTCTCTGAAAATATGTAGACATTTAGCTCTATGGAAGGGATTCCGGCGCCCACTACATCATTTTGAATCCGTCCGTGTAGATATTGCAAATTCCTGCGCCAAAAACAGCAGACCCCAAAAATTTGGAAAATAATTTCGTAAGACCTTTATTTTGTAAATTTTGTTGAAATAAAAGCACCGATCAGGCGCTATTATAAAAAAATAAAAGCCTCTTCTGAGATTACATTTGATTGAAAAATTATTGTCTGGTTAAATCGAAATCGATAATGTATTGATGCTAAATCATCATTTTTGGCAAACAAAATTATTAAAAGCTCTACTTTTTTCAGGCATCCTATATCCTTAATACAACCCTTTCTTGATGAAATCTGCCGAAAACGCTTTAGCTATAATGAAGAGAATGTCCACATTCCCTTCCTCAGTCTTATAAATGAATGATAACATACAAAATTGTTAGGATATTTAATTACAAATTTCCACATTTATTTATTTATTTACAAAAATAACTATTGGCGCTTTAGAAATGTTAGTGTTAGTGTTTTAAGTTGCCTCCGAAAGGTTGCGTAATTTTTCTCAATTTCTAAACACTTCTCTCGAACCCATGACTCCCAATGGTAAGTAGCACGCACCACTAACTACCCAGAGGCTGCACACATGCATAAATATGTGTACATAAAACACAAAAAAAGTATTACAGATGATATGGTTAGGAGTGGGTGGCAGGGCACCCCATCATCATCAGCCATCCAACCCGCCAACAAGTAATTCGCTGCCACCAGGATATTTCTGCAAACACTCTTTCACTTACATAAACACATTTCCTTTATGTGTATGTATGTATTTATGTATAAAATTCAAATTGGTTAAGAACGTTGGCATATGAGGCATTAATTGTGTGCATCCAAGAGGCTGACTGCCGTCTGCCTAACTTTTTGGTCGGATAGTGGGTTGGAAATTCAGCGAAAAAATTCAGACGGAAGTGGACTGCACGCCTGCAGGCGAAAGCTCCATTATATAATTTTTTCCGGTATATTTACTTCAGCATTAATGCCTATTCTGAAATAAAATACAACTGCTGAAAAGCTGTTAAAAGAGTGAGCGTTGAGCGTGAATGTGGAGTCCTCCTGTTCTGTTGGTAAATAATAACAATTTGAAGGCATAAATACGAATGTAGGAGTATGTACACATACATACGTGTATGTATACAGTGGATTTTAGTAAAATATCCAATGTTTATGTGTTATTATTATTTCTTTTTGAACTTCTCCCTGCAAAAATGCATTTAAATTGCAAATTAAATTTCTAGCAATGAAAGTGGGATTTAGTTTTCGTTGTTTTAAATATTTTAAGCTTAATGCCTCTTTTCCTGTTACTGTTAAATAACCTTAGTAAATGTCAGAGCCTTCCAGCGACTGTGTTTATGTATTTACCAACGAACTTCTTATGAGTACTTTACATTACAGACTTCGCATATTGAAGAACCACAAGTGGTTTTATGAAGTGTAGAAAGTTTTCTCCACTTACTAAATTGTTGAAAACAAAACACGAAATCAATTTCCAGATACGAAGGTTGGGTTGGGTTTAGGTCTATTACTAAATCTATTGATCGGAAGACACTACAGTGGCCTGATAATCTTATGCTCGAGTTGAAAGAGAGAGAGAGTGATGGGGAGTGGATTATTATTGAGTTTTGAACCGTCTATAAAAATTGCTAATGCTCGTTGATCTAGGGATCGTTAAGGAGAAGCGATTAACAAGACAGAATTAAAATGTTGTGTACTCTATCAGAATTCTCAAAAAATATAGTACTCGGACGTCTTGGTTCACCCGAGCCTGAATTGCATTCGATCCAAATGCGGCGCTACTCTCTAGAATACATATATAACCTTGTTCTGCCGTGTTTTCAAAAAGTGACGCAAGTGGCTCATATCTTCTGGTAAAGAGTAATAATTTGGTTTCAACTCTTAAATCATATTTCTATTTTTGAAATAAATCATTTAGGACCTGGAGATGTTTATCTGTCGCTGTGCGATGTCCGTCATTTACGCTTTGGCCAATGCTCCTCATTTATCAGAGGTGTTGTTTACGTTGAGGTACCACAACAGTGGGTTGGAAACATCTACTTGAGGGTTTTCTTTTATTATCCTCAGGAATAGATCCAAAACTTTCTTGGAACCGCAATCACTTCCTACTGCGAAAATGTACATTGGAGACAAGAACCCGGTGAAGATTGGTAATTCCCGACAGACAACTCTAAGAAGCGGTTCTGAAGAGGAATAACGTGCATTATCCAACTGAGAAACGCAGTGATCTATGCAACTAAAACTGAAGGAGAATCCGTGTAAAATTACTGCATACTCAATCATAGGGTCAACTAATAGCGCAACTTCTCTAAACGTTACTACAATTTTTCACAGTGGTAGATTGGAGAAAGATACCAATTGAAGCAATTCAGCCAAGTTCGCGGGGGCACAACATATTTGTTTTTCAATTTAGTTCCCAATAACTGGGTTTTGTAATTTAGAATTTTGGAAGTTGTAATACTGAAATGCCTGATTTATCAATCGCTTTCCAAATATTGTCAGCCATTTTTACTAATTCACTTACATATGTCACTAGTACCCGAACTAGTCAATAACATATAAAGATTGTTTGGCAACTCGATAAATTTCAGAAGGTCTACGATCACCTATTTCTTTTTGAAGGTTAAAAACTGTTAACTAACGAACATGTGCGTAAATCCTTGCATCCGATTAAAAAATCTACAAAATTCTACAGAAGAAAACTGCAAATGGGAAAATATGGCATTTTTCAAAAATGGGGGTTATTTACATGTGTATACTTATGTATTTCATTCCATAGGCCTCTCAGCCAATTTTCAGAACCTCAAACCATATTTCATCTATTTATTTACGTATACATATGTATGCACTAACCGTACTGCGAAAATTTTTGGACCATATGGTCAATTGTATTAAACCAATAGGTACTCCTCTGTAGTATATTATAGGATCAACTCATGTCTCGCTACCGTCCTGTTGTTATCCGACGATTGCTCGTGTTTCAACGATCGCAATTACTAAACGGAGATTCTTTGAACAATAACATTTATACTCGTATACAGGAAATGTATGAAACTGAGACAGTTAGTAATAAATTAATCATTTTTACTATTGTATTAATATGCTGCTGGATGTTCTATCGAAGATATCTAACGTCAAAGTCATGAATCTAATGAAATGAGGTTCATTAGAGAATCAAAATTAATCGATGATGAAACCTGACGGTTAAGTTGTTTTGGTATCAGAATGGGTCTTAGTCAGGCCTTAGTGAATCCGACTCGATAGATCGGTAAAGATCGCGATTTGAGGGCATGCACCTGGAATGTCCGATCCCTTAATTGGGAAGGTGCCGCTGCCCAGCTGGTTAATGTTCTCGTAAGAATAAAGGCTGACATCACTGCCGTTAAAGAAGTACGATGGACGGGACAAGGACGAAAGCGAGCAGGTTCTTGTGATATTTACTACAGCGGTGTCGAATTTGTGGGTCGTCGAGTACTGGCATTCACCCCGGTGGAAGAGCAACCCACAATCCGCATCAAAGCGAAATTTTTTCCATATCGTTGATTTGGGCCCACGCCCCGACGGAAGAGAAGGACGATTTGGCCAAAAATGTCTTTTATAAGCGCCTAGAGCATACTTACGATTGCTGCTTCCGACACCATGTGAAAATCGTGGTAGGCGATTTTAATGCCAGGGTGGGCAAAGAAGGTATCTTTGGTACGAATGTTGCAAAATTCAGCCTTCACAACGAAACATCCCCTAATGGGTCGATGCTGACCGACCTCGCCTAGGCCCGAAATATGGTTGTCTGTAGTACAAGATTCTATCACAAAAAAAAACATCAAGCTACTTGGGTGTCCCCTGATCGAAAAACACAAAACAAGATCGATCATCTTGTGATAGACGGAAGACATGTATCCAGTGTTCTAAACGTGCATACACTGCGAGGACTCAACATCGAAGAACGCCCGTCAACAAAGACAAGGAAATTTCGACGTCAAAAGGCTGCAATCACAACACACTGCCAAACGGTTTTCTACTCGGCTTGCACTCTTGCTCTCTGACGGCATTTCAAGCTCCCTACGTATAGCTGCAAACGAAACTATTGGATTACGGAAAAGTCGCAAAAACAGCTGGTACGATGAGGATTGCCGTGTCGCGGTGGAGAGAAAACAGACTGTCTACCTCGCAACCTTGCGATCGACCACAACACGTGCGGGGTGGGATATAGACCGAGAACTGAAGAGGGAAGCAAGACGTATCTGCGGATAAAAAAAAAGAGGCCGAGATGTGTGAGTAAAAAGAGCTTGAGAACCTGGCCGACAAGGGTAATGTTCGAAAGTTCTATGAGAAAATACAACGACTTACAGAGGGTTTCAGAGCAGACTCCTGTAGGATCTAGCTAGATCTAGCCACCGATGCCCAGAGCATAATGAAATTGTGGAGAGAATACCTTTCCAGCCTGCTGAATAGCAGTGGAAATGGAGTAACCGGAGATAGTGAACCCGAAACCCCAATCGATAACGATGGAAAAGATGTTTCATTACCAAACCATGAAGAAGTTCGAATAATAATCGCCCGCTAAAGCTACAACGAAGCGGCCGGAGCTGATGGCCTACTGGCAGAACTATTCAATCATGGCGGTGAAGAGATGATAAGGTGCATGCATCAGCTTCTTTGCAGAATATGGTCGGACGAAAGCATGATCGGTGATTGGAATTTAAGTGTGATCTCCCAATCCAAAAGTAAGGGGACCCCACAGTCTGCGCCAATCATCGTGAGATAAGCCTATAAGGTCCTGTCGCGCGTATTGTGTGGGAGACTAAAGCCTACCGTCAACAAACTGATTGGACCTTATCAGTGTGGCTTTAGACCTGGTAAGTCAACCGTTGAACAAATATTCACGTGCCACGAATAGGAGCTGCCTTTACGCGGCTATGTCTGACGTTAAGCAACGCTAAAAGCTCCGTCAACATCGGGAAGGACCTTTAAGAGCTGTTCGATACCAAACGAGGTTTCAGACAGGGCAATTCATTATCGTGTGACTTTATTAACTTATTGCTAGAGAAAATAATAAGAGATGCAGAGCGTATGCAGATGATATTGACATTATTGAACGAAGACAAGGCGAAATATCTCCTGTCATTACACAAACAGTCATTGCATTTGCAGCTCGGCTCCCATGTTGACATACATAGCTTCGAGGTCGTAGATAATTTGGTCTATCGAGGAGCCAGCATCAACACCAATAAGAATGTTAGCCTTGAAATTCAGCGCAGAATCACTCTTGCCAACATGTGCTACTTTGGACTTTTGGCAATTGAAAAGCAAAACGAAAACCAAACTCTACAAGTCGCTCATTACACCCGTCCTACTATGGTATATGGCGGAGAAGCATGGACAATGTCAACATCCGGTGAAAGGCGTTAGGAGTTTTCGAGAGAAAGGTTTTGCCTAAGATTTATGGTCCTTTGCTAATTGGCAACGGCGAATATCGCAGACGATGGAACGTTGAGCAGCACGAGTTATACGACGACATTGACATAATTCAGCGTATCAAGAAGCAGCGTCTTCGCTGGCTAGGTCATGTGGTCAGGATGGATACGAATACTCCAGCTTTGAAAGTATGTGATGCAGTACCCGCCGGTGGAAGCAGAGGAAGAGAATGACGTCCCCTCCGTTGGAAGGGCCAGGTAGAGAAGGACCTAGCTGTACTTGGTATTTCCAATTGACGCCAAACAGCAAAAAAAAGAAACGAATGGCGCAATGTTGTTAATTCGGCTATAATCGCGTAAGCGGTGTTTACGCCAGTAAAGTAAAGTAAGTAATTGGTACTTTTTCGTATATTCTAAATAATGTAACCCATTGTATCTACTCCATGATGGCACGGTACTGGGACATCACAATGTTAATTGGACCATAGTGTTTTATAAGTTGTGGTTAGTTTTAGACTACTCTATTGTCCAAGTGTAATATATATTTCCCGCATACATAGAGTAGTGTCATTGTTTACACAGAGGGCATAGTTTTTATCATTTCTGCCCCATGTTGTTTTTCTTTGTCATATTCCTGAAATTTATTTATGCGCATTTATTCGTATTTTAATTCATAGTGTTGGTGTTTGCATTTTGCGGCTTACATACACAATAAACCATTTTTTATCCTGACTTTCATGCATGTTATTCACATATAAAATATGTGTGTATGCCGAATGCCCGCACATAATGAGACGCACACAAAGAAAAAGTGAGAGAAGAATGCAAAATTTTATTCTAAAAAAAGCCAATTTCCGATTTATAAGGTCATGAGTTAATTACTATCTAAATATCATAAGTTGAGCGTTTTTGTTTCTTAAAAAGTTACTATTTTTTGCTTTTCATATAGGTATATGTATGCATGTATATACAGAGTTTTCCAATAAAAGGTTGTAACGAGCCCGGTTCTCCGGTCTATAGCTGGGCTATCACTCAGGCGGATTATGGGTCTCCCCTAAAATGCTGAGTCCAAAAGAGAAAAGTAAAGGACAACGCGAATGGTTCTACTTTTACACACTTATCTTTATTTTCTAATCTTCCACTGGTAGCGTTTTCACGACACACCGTATACACTAGCTACAACAGCACAAACAGAATTGATCTATCATTGCTGATGCTGCCCTTTTTATACTAAATTCTGCTTGCAGGGGGACAGTTACGTGTAACATAAATATTTTAATTTCATATGTATATATATATGAATAAGTTAACACAGCAGTTAATATAACGGTCAACAACTCTACACGCGTTTCCGCCTAGACGCTGACACCGCGTAAACCAAATTGGAAATATTCGAAACATCAACTTTTATTATTGCAATATCAGCATAACGTGACATGGATTTTAGGGTAAATTTAAGTTTAATTTTAAGTAAAGAAATTCAATGTAATTAGTTTTAGAAGGAAACTCAATAAAGAAAGGCAGGTGGGCGGGAGTCCACCTTGTTTTAAAAAACGTTTTAATTAAATCAAAAACTTAACTGACGCCCGAGCAGGGACCAATTTAAGTCGCGTCGAAGGGTGTTAACGACATTGTGAAACAAATATAAAAATCGGTTAAAGTGAATGTTAAACGCGTTGACCGTAAAGTATTCACGGAAGCGAGTGTGCTGTAAATAAAATTAAGAAATAAAACAAACAATACACCGCGTTGTGTAATCCAATAATCATAGCCACGGACGAAACACACAGCGTTGGAATCCAATAGGAAAGGAACGCACGCCTTCACTCGTGCGCATCGTTGGATCCCCAGTAAGAAACTAAAAACGACCAACTCCCCGTCGCCAGGAGGTGATATATGTAGTTTTAAGAAAATAATAACATGGTGAAAATCCAAAATTTAAAGAAAAATTAATAAATATAAATGAAGAAATAAGTAGTAAAAAGAATTAAAGGAAAAAACAAAAGGAAAATTATTAAATATAAATGAAGAAACAAGTAGTGAACATAATTAAAGAAAAAAACAAAAGAAAAAGTATTAAATATAAATGAAGAAATAAGTAGTAGTAGTAGTAGTAGATAATTAAGGTAACTAACAAAATCTTATAAAAAAGGGATTGTACAGCCTATAATCTAATAATAAACAAAGCTGCGATTCACCACCTTCGGGGCGACCCTCCAGCCTATAACATAAAAATTCTCTGCGATTCACCACCCACGGGACCCTCCAGAGAATTATAAAAAATAAAAAGATAACTAAAGCTCGACCAGCATATAACTAAGTATATAAAAAGGAGCTGCGATTCACCACCTAACGGGGGACCCTCCAGTTCTTATAATATTTGTTCAGCTCTGCGATTCACCATCAGAGTATAAGAACACCTAACAGAAAAAGGAAGACATTTTTTTTTTAATAATGTCTAACGCCAACAATTTAATTCGACCTCCCGTGCTTAACGCACTGACACCACCCTCACCACCCAATAATATCCCTGTTAATACCGCAACTGACATGACGATGGAGCGACTAACTCAGATGATTACTGGAGTCGTCAGCAATATGCTCAAAACAGAAGGACAAAACCTTCGCCAAGCAGCTGCGAATCCGCATTCAAATTTTACGGACATGACGGACGTAACTATAGATCCGACCATGACACACAACATAAATGAACTAGACAAAATTCCGGACGAAGTCAGATGCCTCCGCAATTTTTCAGGAAACCCAGGAGAATTTAACTCTTGGATGAAAAGTGTAGATCGCATCCTTCAGATCTATGAACCCCTTAGAGGATCTCCAAAGTACTACGAAGTCCTGAACGTAAGCAGAAATAAAATTGTTGGCAATACCGACAATGCCTTGGAGTCATATAATACTCCACTAGATTGGAAAGCAATTTCCAGATGCCTTTTACTTCATTACGCCGACAAACGCGATTTGGGTATACTAGAGTACCAAATGACTTCACTTGTGCAGGGAAACCTCACAATACAAGAGTTTTATAATAGAGTATACTCGTACCTCTCTTTGATCTTAAATAAACTAGGAAGCATGGAAGTTGGTGCAGAAGCCATGCACTCGATACATTTATTCGAGGACTTAAAGGCGATTTACAAAGACTTCTTGGTATGAGAGAGCCTGCTGCAATTCCTCAAGCCTTGCATTTGTGTTTGAAATTAGAAATCCAAAATTTCAGATCAAACTACGCTCATAATACAAATTATCAAAGTAGAAGGACACAAGATTTTCGCACACCTCTACCTCAAAAAAAGCAAGTAAACACATTTTATCCGGAACTTGCATTTATGCCACAACCTCATGACCCCTTATAGGCCTCAACAGCCATATTTCCAGACTGCAGGGAAATTAGAACCTCTTCAGACACCCCAGTATACACAAAATACTACCCCTACCCTCTAGCAATGAGCGACTTCGTTAATCAAGATATAGAAAATATTCTAAAAGACAGAATAATCAGGTCATCCCGTTCACCATACAATTCAAAAAGCTAGATGCTTCTGGCCAAAAGAAGTACAGACTCGTAATTGACTATAGGAAACTAAATACATTAACTATAGCAGACATTTACCCAATCCCAGAAATTAACGAGGTAATCTCGCAACTGGGAAACAACTCATACTTTTTAGTGTTGGATTTAAAGAGTGGCTTCCATCAGATTCCCTTGAAGGAATATGAATTCGCCCGACTTCCGTTCGAACTGAAAAACGCAGCAGCCATCTTTCAAAGGGCTCTGGACGACATATTAAAAGACCATATAGGAAAAATTAGTTATGTCTATATTGATGACATAATAGTTTTTGGCAAAGACGAACAAAGCCACCTTTAAAATGTCGAAACAATGTTCTATACATTAGAAAAAGCGAATATGAAAGTACAGTTGGACAAATGCGAATTTTTCCGCAAAGAAGTCGAATTTTTAGGTTTCATTATTTCACCCACAGCTATAAAAACTAATCCCTCCAAAGTAAAGGTAATTCAAAAGCGCCAAATTAGCGAAACTTCTGACCTCGCTTTTGAGAGGGGAAGATGGACGCGTGTCCAAGACGGAACAAGACCAAATAATCATTAAAGAACAAAAAAGAGCACACAGGAATAGCCGTGAAAATAAAACACAAATTTTATAAAAATGTTATTTTCCAAGCATGTATTCGAAAATAGAAAAAATTGTCAAACAATGTTCTGCATGTCGTGAATACAAATACGATAGACACCCACCAAAGCCACAGATACAAGAAACTCCTATTCCTCAGTCTCCAGGAGTCATCGTCCACATATTTATTCAGCAGTAAAAAAATTAATCCTTACAGCAATTGACAAATTTTCCAAATACGCTCAAGTTAAAATAATACAAAGTAAAGCTATAGAACATATTAAAGACCCAATAAGAGAATTAATGATTGCCTTCGGAATACCAAAACATGTATTAATTGACAATGAAAAATCCCTACATTTTGTTACCGTATCATACCTTCTTAAAGACCAAATGTCCATTAACGTTTATACCACACCACCTTATAGTAGCACAAGTAACGGACAAGTAGAGATTCCATAGTACACTTTATGAAATTATGAGATGCCTCAAAGCAACTTGCATGGGAATAACATTCGAAGAATTACTATTCAAATCAGTACAAGAATATAACTCATCAATCCATTCTACCACAAATACCAAACCAATAACTATATTTTTCGGAAATAGAATTTTTACTGACCCTATACAATTAGAACAACAAACACAAAAAAAAACATGGCTCAATTAAAAAGGAAACAGGAGATTGACTTATCTTACCATAACAAGCAAAGATCTGAAGTTAAAAATTATTCTGCAGGAGATACCTTTTATTTTAAAATAAATAAAAGATTAGGATCGAAATTAACTCCAAAGTATAAGAAAGAAACTGTAGCCGAAAATAATAGAACAACGGTTAAAACTACAACTGGACGAATAATTCACAAAGCACTAATATGAACTTGATCGATTTACTTCCAGGCAAAATGAACTATCTAAAGATTTTAATTGTTTATACCGCTATTACATCCCGCCTATCCGAAGTAAAAATTTTGGATTACAGTAAGGCACAACTAGTTACAATGGACAATGGACAATGGACAAGCGAAAATACAAGACGGCACATTTAGATTTATTCATCTGATTGACTTAGAAAAATACGAACAATTCTTAATGACTTACAGCTAGGCTTAACCAATAAATTTACAAATTGGCTTAAATACAGAAAATTCATTAGCGCACATCTAAAATCGCTCATTCCTTTAAAATCAATAGCAGATGTCGACAATGCAGTTAATGGCTTTACAACATTTCTTCATTTGGCAGCGAAAATTTCACCGTCCGGTCCATCTAACACTCATAGAAGACAAATTTTCAACGGTCTTAAGGGTAAAGACATTACAAGTCTGGTAACCAAGGAGAGATTGGCAGAGGTTTCGTTCCCCGGCCTTAAAAAATGAGCTCAATATATGCATAAAAATGCTTCGGGATGTCCTGAAACAAAAAAAGGAAAACGAATTTCAAAAGTCCGTACAATCTCTGTCAGCTACATCTGATACTAACTACTCTTTGTGGCGAAAAGTTAAGAGTTTCAAAAGTCCCATCACTTGCGACCCTCCATTGAGAACTCAAAATGGTGAGTGGGCTCGAAGCGACCAGGAAAAGGGTATCTCATTTGCCATGCTTCTTTCCACTGTATTTTCACCAAATATTGGATACAAATCTCTTCCAGAATTTCGTGCAGATCCAGATAAAAATTTTATTCAATTTAATTTTAAATCACTTAAAGATGTTATTACTAACGACATAAAGAAAAAGAAGGCTCCTGGATACGACAGGATAACGGGTGATATGATACAAGAGCTTCCAAATGTGGCAATTAAACACATGCTTTGTATATTTAATAGTGTATTGAGACTACACTATTTTCCTAAATCCTGGAAGCTCTCGGAGATTATTATGATCCCTAAACCAGGTAAAGATCCATCTTTGGTGGGCTCCTATAGGCCTATTAGCTTAATTACGGTATTCTCAAAAATCTTCGAAAAACTTTTATTAAAAAAAATATTACCGATTTTGGAATCGAAACAGACCATACCATGCCACCAATTCGGGTTTAGAGAAAAACACAGCACAATAGAGCAGGTGCATAGAATCGTAGCACACATAAGATCAGCGTTTGAAAACAAGTAATATTGTACTGCAGTGTTCCTCGATGTTGCTCAGGCATTTGATAAAGTTTGGTTAGATGGTATATTATACAAGCTGAAAGTTACGCTTCCCGTAAAAATTTATGATGTCTTAGAAAGCTTTCTTATTGGCAGAAAATTTCGTGTTAGGCAAAAAAGTTACACCACCGAATCCTATGAAATATTTGCCAGTGTTCCACAAGGAAGTGTTTTAGGGTCCGTCTTATATTTAATTTATACGAACGATCTTCCCACAAACCGGAACCTCATCACATCAATTTTTGCGGATGATACAGCAATACTTAGTGTCCATTCAAACCCCATGACAGCCAGTTACAGATTACAAGAACATTTAAAAGTAATAGAAGAGTGGCTAACAACTTGGAGAATTAAAGTCAATGAGTCTAAGTGTATACAAGTAACATTTACCCTAAAAAAGACACATGTCCTTCAATCTCTATAAAAGGGAATGCAATACATCAGAAAGAATTCGTTACCTACCTGGGAGTTACATTGGATAAAAGACTCACCTGGAAAAACCACATACGTGTAGACAAAAAGGTTACTCAAACCAAATTGAAAATTGCGAACTTGCATTGGATTGTAGGCTCTAAGTCCAAACTAAGCTAAGAAAACAAAGTTTTACTTTTTAATATGCTAATAAAGCCATCTTGGACGTACGGGATCCAAATTTAAGGCTCAACATCTAAACCTAGCCTGGAGAGAATTCAAAGACTGCAGTCTAAAACCTTAAGATCAATATGCAAAGCCCCTTGGTATGTAAAAAACTCCGCAATTCACAAAGATCTCAGGATTAAAACCGTCACCGAGGAAATAGAGAAACTGCTTAAAAAGTACTCATTAAGGTTATCTAACCACCCAAACTTTCTAGCTAAAATATTATTACAGCAGAACTACCCTAAGCGATTAAAGAGAAAGGATTTACGTTTGAACTGTGACTAAGGGCTCTGCCGCATCCAATTATTCAACATTGGAGTTGCACTCCGCATATATCCTTCATGATATTATAATTTACTTCAAATTCAATATGATATATCTTTTGTTATGAGTGTTTGGTATACCTAATGATATCTATATAAACACATTATTTGATAAATCTAAGTTATATTCGTAATTTATTGTACTTTGCTTACTTTGTTAATCTATACAGTGGTAATGATTAGCTTGTTCTAGGAATAAGAATTAGCTTTAAGATTTTCGAAATTATTATTAGTTTCCAAAAAAGGAAAGATTCAATAAAACATTATAAAAAAAAATTCTTAACGGACACTTATGACGAAATAACTACCCGAACCCCTAAAAACAATTTCCTATACCCTATCCTAAAACATGAAACCACCCAAACCTTTGATATACTGAACACCCTTAAGCCTTCTAACAATAACAAAATAAAGAGATCAATTGACATATTGGGAACGGCTTGGAAATATTTAGCAGGATGTCCTGATCATGAAGATCTTAACATGATTACAGATATCTTAAGTAAATTAAATGAAAACAATGATAATCAAATGGTAATTAATAATCTACTTGAAAAACGTATAAATAATATAACTGATATATTTAATAAAATGATAAACTCATTTAGTAAAGATGATAATACATTGACTGAAATTTTAATAAATTAATAAATATTAGATACGCCATTCAATGGACAAGAAATAATATTGTAAACTCAGTAATATTAAGTAAAAAAGAAATTGATCTGTCTATGGAAACATTAATAAAAGAAAAAATGCCATTGAAATGTGCGGAATAAGCACTAGAATTATCGAAAGTAAATGTTTGATGCAATAATATGAAAATTTTATATATTATTAAAATACCTTTAACGACAAAAGAAACTTTTAAAAAATTATTATAAGACCTGTAAAAAAGATCGATAATATTATAATTGAAACTGAATTTTAAGAAGTGTTGAAAGGAAAAAATTTATTATATGGAATAAAAAATAAATGTGAATATTTCAATTATATAACAATTTGTAAAGAGAAAAATTTAGTAGATTTAAGTAAAAATTTTTGTATAACCAGAATAATTAATAGTTTAAATTCAACGTGTACGACAACCAATGGTCACCATGTCCCTTCGTTAGAAGAAATAAAACCAGGCGTAATATTATTGAATCAATTTAATGGAGAAATTGAAATCGACAATACCCCTCAAATAATAAACGGAACGCATGTAATAACATTTTAAAACACATCCATTAAAATCAACACTAAAGAATTTATAAATACCGAAGCAAAGGCAATCGAGACTCTTCCTGCGATTCTGCAACCAGCCCCATTAGAAAAACAACATATAGAACTGCTTTCCCTACAGAGCTTAAAAGATTTACATATCCGCAACATACATCGCACAAATTTACTGAAGAAATCAACTTTATCTGTCGGAAGCGTAACCTTAATAGCGTTTTGTTTAATTATCATAGAAATCATTTCCCTAAGGAGGAGATAAATAAAAGTACAATATGTGGAGAAGAAAAATCTAAAATCTGTAACAAAAATTGACGAAACTCCGCGAAGCGATCCAAGCAAATTCCAAAAAAATTAATTTAAATTTTAATAACTTACCATTTTATTAATGACCGAGGACGATCATACTTAAAGGGGGAGGAGTTAACACAACAGTTTATAATAAGCTTCATATAACTTCATATAACGGTCAATAACTCTACACGCGTTTCCGCCTAGACGCTGACACCGCGTAAACCAAATAGGAAATATTCGAAACATCAACTTTTATTATTGCAATATCAGCATAACGTGACATGGATTTTAGGGTAAATTTAAGTTTAGTTTTAAGTAAAGAAAATCAATGTAATTAGTTTTAGAAGGAAACTCAATAAAGAAATTCAGGTGGACACGAGTCAACGTTTTAATTAAATCAAAAACTTAACTTATATTAATATGTATATATATATATATATATATATATAATTAATTGTATAAGTGTATATACCTATATGTTCTTCAATCTAAATGTATTTGATGTTCATAAATGTATATGTAACTTCTTTTGTTATTTTTGTTGTTGTTGTTGCTGTGGAGGCTTCAAGGCCTTGGACTTGGGGTCTTCACAGGGTGTTATTTTGATATTCAAAGAAAAATTAAAAATCCAATCGAATGTTTATTTCAATGTAAAGAAGAAGGCGCAGCATTAATAACGAAAACAATATTACCCAAATGGAAGCCACGTCTACACTTACAGGACCGTATCCTTATTATGAAATTTTCCTTTACCAAATCGCAAAGCAAATGGAAGTAAGGTTGGCCTGTTGGCATACACCTTGTGTTTCTCGGTAGGAAATTGCGATCACCGGTCCGGAAATTTTTCTCCTAAAATATTTTCAAACCAGTTAAGCCTAATGACCACGTCAGACCATAAACCACACCAAGCAATAACACGTTGAGGATTTTCCGAATCATTTTCATGCATTTCAAGGACCCAATCAGCAAAGACACGATGTTGTTGAGTTCTTGTGTTAACAGAACTTTATAAGCCTTTAGTTCCAAGTCTATATGCAAAATGCGGTGTAATGTCGTTTGTGGAATGCCCAGTTCCAAAGAACGACGATGAATGGAAAAGCCTGGGTTTACTTCAACACTAGGCTACAGCAGCAATATTCTCAGTTTTTCTTGAGCGATGTGCACGTGTTTATTGTTCATATCACTAATTTGTTTCAGCAGCTCCATTTTTCCAACCAATTTCTGTACTGCGGTCCAAAAAGGTGCTTCACGACGACCGAAAAATGTTTTAGTATTACAAAACGTCTCTGCCAGGTTTTCATCATTGTTGAAGAGTTTGTTGTGAAAGCCAATGAATTCTTTAGTATATCAGAAAATTTTCGATTGGAGTCACTGCTTTAAAATTCTTGAACACGAGCTTGACATTCAGTGGAGTGGAGATCTACATTTGACTCCGTCCTCCGTTCTACTTTCAAAGCTTTTATGCTTTCTCCCATCCCAACAACATGACGTAGCTAGAGTAGCTGCTGCGATGAGGACTATAAATCGTTCGTTTGGATGTCTATATAAATATTTTACACACATTACGGTATGAACAGCAGGATGATGAAGGAATTTTAGATTTATTCAAGAGAGGGCTTCAATTTTCAATTGGAAAGTGGCACCAATAGTGATTCTGTGCTGGATAGCAAAATTGATGATATTATTGATGTTGATTCTAATTCCAAGATTGACAAGATTATCTAAAACTTTTAAATTGGTATCGTGCTGTGAAGAAAATCGCGAATGTGCTGTTTGTTTTATGATATAAGATATTTCGCATAAATTTGTAGTTTCAAAAGATTGCTTATCTCAGTTGTAACATTTCATTAACGACGGTTCTTCCCCATTTCGCTTGCAAACGACACAAACCGACTTTGTGGGGCACGTAATTTTTCTTATATGACACCAATTAAAACAAATCTACCGATTTAATATAACGCATCCAAATATTAAACGATATTCAATGAATTTGTATTATTTTACGTAGAAAATTCCAGTACCTTACATCAAGAAATCAAAAAAAATCTACGGGTTTCTGCGGCAATATTAATTCATGCGACTGCGTTATGTCGAGATGAAGATGTTGATAAATCTGAACGACCTTTTTGACTATTTGCAATGAAAACTTTTCGTTACTCTTCCTACTGTACAAGATACTCGTGTTCTAGGATATCCAAGCTGCAGTTTGCTTTTTAGTTGATTCTTTTTTGGTTTTTGTAAAAATGTGTCAAAACACAAAAGCAATTTACAAAACGAAAAAGCGATTCGATGAGTTCCGCACACCAGAGATATAAAATGGGCAGAATCAACAACATCATATAATATGCATTTAAAAATTTAAATTTTTTATTTCAATAGTTTAAAATTCAATATATGTACAATAATCGAAGAAATTATAAAATCTAAAATATGTAAAAAAAGCAAACATAAAAAAAAGTTTGAACAAGAATATTTTACTTTTTATAAAGTACTAGTTGTACCCTCAATACTTGTGGAAACACAACATGTTTTGTTTTACCATTCACAATGGTGCACTTCCCGGAGTGAGGAATAGACCAGTCGCCGGTCCGCATCTCGCAGAGAAGAGTAGTCTTTCTGTTAATCTAAGCAAAAAGCCACCTCTCTCCCTGGCCACTTCCCGGAGAGAAGTGTAGTCTTCCTGCTTATTAGAAAAGCGCATCACATCATGAAACAAATACAAAATAAAAATTTTATCAAAAAATCAAAAATAAATTTAGGACTACCCTTAACACTTAGGGGTGTGAAAAATAGATCAGACCTACTGAATATGCACATAAAATTTCTTTATAATCGGTCAAGGCGTTTCGGAGGAGTATCGTGTCTAGCACTGTGACACGAGAATTTTATTATATAGGTATTAGATTTTCCCACAGTGAAAATGAGGCGTTTACTCTAATTTTAATCAAGTGCCAATATCCTTTCTGGTAATAAGTGCCATAATATGATGAAAATCGTACCTGTAACTATTTGCCACATAAATTCATTTTTAAATACATACACAATAACAAGTGCAATAGATGTACGTAGATGTTGGAGAGCTAGAAGTTAACGTTTACAAATTTCAAAGGATTTTAGTTCATTTCTTCAAGAAATTAATCATAAATAAAGTTCACCATATTATGACAAACCTGAGTGTGCATATAATTGTGTAAACTTGCTTATGGATATACCATATGTACTTGCATATATTTTCAAATATAACTGATAACCCAACGAACCACAAACATAATTTATCATGCATTGAGGTATTTTTTATTGTCTCAATGTCAGGAGCGTTTTAGTAAAACGAAGCGCAACCAGTAGTCATGCTCATTAGAAAACTCTCATGTCGAACTTGAAAAAAAAAAATTCGGGTGCCCTTTTTTAACAAGAAGAACGTGCTATTCCCCATCTAAATGAGAACCAAAATCAAAAAGAAATTTGGTCTAACATGAAATATTTGACCATCTAGTTTTCGGTTTCATCACATCTTAGACCTTCATTACAAATTTTTCCGCCCTTTTTGTTCAAATTTGGTTTTCTGGGTTTTTGGTTTAACTGCCGCTCGAATAATCAAAAATATTAAGCTTTGCTTGTGTGTGTACAACTTCCTATTTTCCACATCATTTGTCACAATGTCGTCGTAATTCAAATACATTTTTCAAAGTTATAACTAAGTGTTTACTGCTGCAAATATCTAGCTTTCATCACGGTAGAATTTGTTGGTCTGTGGTTGACAGCTATAGAATTATTGTTTATATTCACTTGTTTAGGTTATTTTATTATATTTGTACAAATGTGTTTTGGGTTATTGTATATGTATTGTATTTAAGCCAATTATGAAAAAAAGGCATCGAAGAAGGCTAATAATAATTTAGTTCTGGCTTCACTTAGTCGGTTATGAATTGTGATAACTGATATATAATAAACGAAATCCTTTTCTATCGAATATAACCAATTTTTAAAAAAATTTGTGTGAATATCAGGTAGGTATGAGAATTGCCCAACATCTGTTTTTCACACCGGCACTGACCTATTCGAAGAAAAGCTAATTCTTGTTTTGATTCACTTGATATTTGGTACTTAGATAGCCTTTTGCTTAGATTAGCAGGATCATTACGTGCGTTTCCAAAAAGTGTACCAAGAAACGAAGTATTTGGAAATATTGTATCCTTCTTTTTCTTCGTTATTGGCGTCGGCATCGCTATTATAGCCGCATCCATAACAGCACACCATTCGTCCATTCCTTTTGCTGTTTGGCGCCAGTTGGAAGTACCAAGTGAAACGAGGTCTGCTTCCACCAGCGGGTACTGCATCGAGTGTCTCAAAGCTAGAGTGCTTTCATACATTCGAACGACATGACCTAGCCAGCGTAGCCGCTGTCTCTTCATTCGCTAAACTATGCCAATACCAGCAAATAGCTCATACAGCCATATAGTAGGACCGGTATGGTGAGCGACTTGTAGAGTTCGGTTTTCGTTCGCCGAGAGAGGACTTTACTTTTCAATTGCTTGCTCAGTCCAAAGTAGCACCTATTGGCAAGAGGGATTCTACGTTGGATTTCAAGGCTGACATTACTATTGGTGTTGATTCAGGTCCCTATGTAGACGAAATTATCTAGCACCTCGAAGTTATGACTGCCAACAGTGACATGAGAGCCGAGTCACGAATGCGATGACTGTTTGCTTGATGACAGGAGATATTTCGTCTTACCTTCGTTCACTACCAGGCTCATTCTCTTCGCTTCTTTATCAAGTATGGAGAAAGCAGAACTAACGGCGCGGTTGTTAAGACCAATAATGTCAATATCATAGACGTACGCCAATAGTAAACAAGGTACAATCTTTTACAAGAGTGTACCTTGTCTACTCAGCTCGACAACTCTTATTATTCTCTCCAGCATGAAATTGAAGAAATCAAACGATAAAGAGTCACCCTGTTCGAAACCTCGAACGGCTCGGAGAGGTTCTTCCCAACTCTGGCTGCACTTCTGGTATTGTCCAGCCTCAGTTTACATAGCCGTAGAAGTTGTATATATAGTTGTCAAAAGGTGCTATGGATCGACTCGGTGACTGTGAGGTCCCCTTTTTATGGGTTAGACAGAGCACACTTAAATTCCAATCGTCGGACATGCTCTCCGACCATATTCTGCAAAGTAGCTGATGCATGCACCTTGTCAATTCTTCATCGCCATGTTTGAATAGCTCTGCTCTGGTTGTGAGTTTTTCGATCTGGAGACAGCTAAGTAGATTGATGAATTTTCTTGTGCTAGAATCTCGTACTACAGACAACCATATTTCGAGCCCCGGGCGAATTCGATCAACTTCAATCCATTTAAGGATGTTTCGTTGTCGCCAAGCACAATCTTGACATCGTGTTGCTCATAAGTATGATCGAGGCGCTCATAAAAGGCTTTCTTGGTCACATCTTCTTTCTCTTCTGTCGGGCATGGGCCCAAATCAGGATTGTGGCGAGAGTTTCATCCACCGGGGTGAAAGCCAGTGCTCGACGACGGAGTCTCTCTCCCACCACAAACCCGACACCAAATTTGTGCTCATTTATATGGCGGTTGTAGTATATTTCACAAGGGCCCAGTTTCTTCTGTCCTTGTCCTGTCCATCGCACTTCTTGGACGGCGGTGATGTCAGCCATTATTCTATTAAGGAATCCAGGTGGGCAACGGCACCTTCCCAATTAAGGGGCTGGACATTCCAGGTGCGAGCCCTCAAATCGTGATCCTTAAACCATTTGCGGGGGTGGTCATCAAAATGGGGGTCCCAATCATATTATGATTTTTCGTTGGAGTTTTTTTTTTAATGTGGTGGGTCCCAAATTGACTTTGATTTACCTGGAAAAATTATAAAGAAAGTTAGTCCAGAGATTAGGAAACTTCAGATAACCCTAATATTACCTCCCAGACTTTCTGTGTGTTGTTTTATAAGGCAATGATATGAGCAATGCCCTACAGAACCCTTGGAGTTGCGACTCGAAATTCTCCATATTACATATTTTCTAATCCCTCTCTCGAATACCGGCGATATTGAGGCAATCTCAGTGTCTGATATTAGTAGTTCGCTAATTGGAGCTTATGACGTTTACTGAGATGGTTGTGCTACCTATTTTACGAAAGCTGGTTCTCTGCTGCGCTCAGATGGTAAGCAAAATATGGGAGGAGCCAGACTTTGAGTTTTATCACTATGCGGACAGAAGTTGTATGACCCTCCTTTGTTTGCGGGTTTCTCTGGTAACACATGTTTCACACTTCGGTGATGTTTTAACATCATCCTACTTAATCCGTAAAGTTTAGTCTTCACGATAACCGCTGACCTCTTCATGGTGAAATCAAACGTTAGAATGGATTTTGATAGCTTATATGGAGGTAGGGTCACTTGTCGTTTCATTTGGTGTGGAGAGTCGGGTAAAGTATTCACATGATTTCATTCAATCATCACATCTTGGATAGGTTGCAGATTCTTAAATGTTGAGTCCCTGAGTTGGGTATCTGGTGAGAGAACTAAAGGCATTCTCAGCCAATTTTGTAAAGCCGGATAAATCAGCTTTGTTCCCGTCTCTGAATATCGTAGCGATACCAGGGCTTTAACCTAAATACTGGGCAATAAGTACCGAGGAATGTATAAAATATTTCAAGCTCGACATAGCCTGACCGGATAGATAGGACATTCTAGGTGTGTACAAACACCCTTACATATACTTAGCCTCAGCAATAAGCGGAATGATCAGCCTACGTTGTTCACCAGCCAACCATTTCGTACGACAAAAACTATGCACTCCTTATGTAGTGTGCAATTAAAGGGTGGTTAAATTTTCAAGGGCCGATGTTGATTTTGAATAAAACACAAACTATTTAGGAAATTATTGAAATTTTATTTTATTATGATATATTGGTATTACTCAATTATGTATGTAACAAAATATCGGCCAAATGAGCGCCGCGACCTCGGCGGCACACCTCCATACGATGGTCCAAATTTTCGATGACGCTGAGGCACAATGGAGTTTCTATGCCGTTAATGTGCCGAATTATCTCATCCTTTAGCTCTTGAATTGTTGCTGGCTTATCGACGTACACCTTTTCTTTCAAATAACCCCAGAGAAAAAAGTCCAACCGTGTCAAATCACATGATCTTGGGGGCCAATTGACATCGCCATTACGTGAGATAACACGGCCATTGAATTTGTTGCGCAAAAGAGCCATTGTTTCGTTAGCTGTGTGGCAAGTGGCACCGTCCTGCTGAAACCACATATCGTCTACATCCATATCTTCCAATTGTGGCCATAAAAAATTCGTTATCATCTCACGATAGCGAACACCATTCACAGTAACTGCCTGACCGGCCTCATTTTGGAAAAAATACGGCCCGATGATGCCGCCAGCCCATAAACCGCACCAAACAGTCACTCTTTGTGGGTGCATTGGTTTTTCGACAATCACTCTTGGATTCTCATTCGCCCAAATGCGGCAATTCTGTTTATTGACGAATCCACTGAGGTGAAAATGTGCCTCATCACTGAAGATGATTTTCTTCGAAAATTTTCATAATAAGTCTGGATAACTTTAACACGTTGTTGGATTGTGTATCTCTCCATGGTTCAAATTGAGTAAGTCTGAAATAGAGAAATGTCAAATTAAATTCGGAAAAAAACTTGGCGTTTAGGTGTGGTTCACATTCAACATCGGCCCTTACAATTTAACCACCCTTTACAAGAGACTCGGTGTCTGCGCGGTCACAGTACAGTCATTTAAAAGGCTACTCTTCATCTTAGCTTCTCAGCATCTTCGATTCCAACACACCATTTCCTAGGTACTATAAGTTCATAAATTTAAGACATTTAAGACACTTTCGGGTGACGTAATCGACATCCACAATCCAGCTCAAAGCTACACAGGAAAATCTTTCAATTTTTCGATCTCTAGCTCGACTACGGGATAGGATTTTCTTACCCTAGTGAACGCCTCTAGACTGCTTTGTAACTAAACGACTTTCTTGTAAGCTAACTAGTATAAGACTGATATATTTTGGAGCGAAAACTGGTAATTCGTAGAACGTCGACGTGTTGAAAATACCAGTTACTTGAATGAAGAAAGTCTACTGACAGGCTAATCGTGTGGCATATTATTGTAGTAACGAAGTAGTTTCTCACTAGTTACAACTACTTTATTGACTTCAGGTTATATATATTATTGACCATTGAAAAGTAAAATGAATTATAAACAAAGCTTTTAACATTTATTGTATATTATTTAAATGTATAAAAATAAGTATATGTATGTATATATTTTGGTTGTAAAAATATACAAAAATAACTGAAAGGATTAACATACATTGTTTGATATAAATGTATAAATATATTTACAGGTTTATAATTTTATCGAAAATATTAGGTATATTATGTATATTCCTGATTTAGTAGTAGGATTACTTATTTCTTCTCCCTCTTCTTCGAGATAATAGGAACTTACTGAGCAGTTTGCACTTAAATTTAAAAGTGTTTACTTAATGTATATATGTATGTAAATGTATGTATGTATATGTATATGAAAACTTATAAGGGATAAGTAACAAATTTGTATATATATTAATTTAATTTGTAGGTAGCGAAACAGAAATCAAATGAATTCGTTTATGTTTAATGTGTTTAACAATCAATCGTTATTATGTGTATAAACATAGGTGGATATATGTATATAGGAGTACAGTGGTTGAGACTGAAATAGTAAAGCACATTATCTGTACATATGTATGTAACTTATTTAATACTAAAGCTCTGAGGACAAGTATACAGTAACGAATTTTTCAGAAACTTTCGAAAAAAATCATTAGAATTTTTATTTAAATTTAAAAACAAAAACTACTTTTAATGTCTTAATGAGTCTTGAGAGCATTCTAGCTTTATCAACCCAATACAAATATTTACATATGGTATAATATTCGATCTTAAATTATCTTCATTCACATACATAAGAATCTACATAAATTCAAAAATATATTTGGAACACGCCGAAAATTATGGCACCAACAGCTTAATTATCTAGGATCTCAAGAAAAATTAAATTTAGTTAGTCGAAATGCTCTCAAATAACATTTTATGTACAAAGAGAAATGTATACTGTTATATTTATATGTTAAATGTATTAACAGATCGCACTGTTGAAATGAAAAATCCCTAAATTAACAGATAAATGTTGAATTATCTGAAATAACAGGTTGTTTCAACAAACCATTTCTATTTTATTGCCAGAAATCATAGTTAAATAAATCACTAATCTGTTAATTTGATAATGTAGTTAGTTTTCTTCTGCAGATCAGTTCTGATAATGATTAACAGAAACTTCTGTTGAACGAACAGAACTTATGTTGTTTTCGATTGTCTGTTAAATCGACAGATTTGATATGTTAAATATTAACAGAAATAAATGTTGAACCACCAAATATTTCTGTTAAGCTAACCGAAATTTTTTTACATTTACAGTAAAACTATTAACAGTTACTATTAACTTTTTAATCACCAGAACACCATCTGTTAAATTAACAGATCAATCGTTTTGATGTGATTTAACTGTGAAATCTGTTGCTACAACCTGAAAGACATGTTAATATGTATAACAGAATTTTGTCTCTGAGTGTATGCACATATATGACAATACACAAAAATATATGTATGTACATATATAATTGAGCTTATTAAATATTTTTTTAAATAAATTTGTATTTATGGGCATCAATTTTTCAAGGTATTAATAGTAAAAAACTTGCAAATGGCAGTAATGAGTCAAGTTTTATGCTTTAAATGCATATTACATAAGTAAGAAATTCTAGCTTACTATGCTTTTTATAAACAATAATGTATGTATGTAAAAATTAAATTTTGGTAATTCTATATATAAATGAAGAATTGTGTGAAAGATGTATGTATATTTGTTTTAATTAAATCTTTATAAATGTAATCATATACTATAAATAAGACCTAGTGATTTTAATTCGTTTCGTTTCATTTAGTGTGAAATTAATGCTCCACTCTTGAAAAACTTAAGCCGATGGCGATAAAACGTGCGTGACATTTCTAGGCTTGTAGGCAAATCTTAAATCTCCATCGCTTTGACATAATGAATATTTTTCATTTCAATCCAAGGTTAAAAAAAGTTTTGTATGAAGAAATAGTTGAGCTTTATTTAAAGTTTCGCAGTTCAATTCCTTTTAATTCGTGAACAAGTAAAGAAAATAAATGGCAATTGAAATCTCGTTAGTGACAGCGTGTGATATACTTCGGAAACATGCATGTACGAGTATTCATCATAAACGTCGAAGTTACGCTACGCGGCGTAAAAGCTATATAGGTATGTGTCTACTTTAAACGTACTGGTGGGTGCACAATTTTTTTAGAAACTTCCCAGTACATAATTCGAAAAATTTATTATTATTTTGTTTTTATTAATTTTGTTATATCTAAAATGTATTCGTCAGATTCTTTTAAATATACAAAAAAAGTATTATTTGTATATTTAAGTATTAGTTGTTAAATCTACAACTTATTGTTCAGATTCTTTCAAATATAAAAAAAGATATTATTTAATTTAATACAACATTAGTTGAAAAATGAAATCCCAAATACACGCGAACTTGACATCGAAAACGGATCAAAATTCAAAGCATATTCTTAAATGATTTCAAACACATTACTTCTCTGCAATTCTTCGTAAACTAATACAATATATTTTTCTTCAAAGATATCATATTTGCTTGAGATCTTGGGATAAAGAGGAAATTCACCCAATTTCCTTCAGCTGAAATGCCCCTGATTTCTTCGTACATCACTATTCTGAGGTGCCTATGAAAAGTTTTTAGTTAAGAGCTCTAAAAATAGTCTCTTTACTAATTGTTTCTGTAGTTTTTTCCTGGTCCTGGTTCGACCAAAGATCCTAAATTATAGAAAATTAATTTTTTCTAATTGCGGTCGCTCCACAGCGTATTTCTGACATGAAATAAATAATAGAGTCTTGAAAATTATATTGAAATATTGAAATCGATATCAGTATAATGGTTATATTTAGAACTTCAAGTCTAATTGATTTGCTGGCAGAAATTTAACTAAAGAATTTCTTAGTAATTCTTTCCTTTTAATTTTCCTTTGAGTTTGGGACCGGATCTGTGAAGTGATCACAGTTATGGTGGCAATGTAAGTAAGGTGGTATGACATTATACAGCTGGATTAAAATCCTTGAGTATAAATAATATTTACTCTGAACCTATGAATGATGAAACCAAGTTCAAAAAAAAATGGCATATGTATATGTTGTTTTTTATTATTATTATTATTTTCAGATTTGAGAATTATTTAATGGAAGGGTTTTGAGCTCAACTGTAACCAATCTTCAATTCAGCTGATAATCTCGCAACATACAACAATAAATCGAAATTCATCCATATTAGAAAGCGATCTGACTGATTGAGGATACTTTCAAAAGCAATTGGGACCACAATTCAAATTCGAGCATATTACGAACAGATGGTAGTTGGACGACGTAGTCCTTCACTTCTCGAAATAAATATGTACAGATGGCAGCGGGAAAGAGTACGCCTTTTCCACCACAACTGCTCAAAGGGGAGAAAAATACCTTTCTTTTATTAGGAGCTTAGGAGATAACAAATGTAAATTGGGAAAATGCTTGAAACAAATTCGGTGTCCTACAGTGAAACGCACCTAAATCGGGCCGATAAAAACTTCATACAATGTACACAGCTGATTGGTATGGATGAAGTAGAGACACATGTAAGTTGGCTCGATGACGGTACAACATATATTTTTTCAATTGCTCCTAAAGAAGTATCTAAGCAAATTTACAAAATGAAGCTAAAAAGAATTCCTGTGATTGATCAAATAGCAACGGAAATTAATTTTCGAAATAAGTTCAATTATTAACTGTGAAATTTATTTAATATATGTTCTCCTTGAGGTACATGCCTATTAATTGAAAGTTTGCTGGGTTCATTATGATACCAAAGCCTAGAAAATCATCTAACGCCGTATCTTCATGCAGATTGATATCGTTATTACCTGCATTGTTGAAACTATTCAAAAAAATTTTATTAGCACGCCTAGTTCTAATCATCGAGCAGTGTTTTCATATAGGGCTATTTAGCCCCAAGCAAAAGTTATTTCCAATTGCTCTAAATAATTGTTTATTATTAGAATAAATTTTGCAAATATGATGACGTCATGAACTATTAAATTTATTTAAAACTTCCCACGTCAATTATCTCAGCGGCATAATGGCACTTCATGAGCGCTGCAGCAAGCAAATTTAGGGGAAAACTTCTGATGTCATCGAGAATTAAATCTGCAATGATTCTAGACATTTTAGGCGTCTTTCGAAGAGCTCGAATTGAAACCGGTGAAGCGATTTTCGGCCGAGCTCTTTTTTTTTTGATTTGTGGTATTTCCAACAAATGATGGAACCTACAATTTATACCAAACCGCCTCTGAACTGCTGATAGTTTTTTATGAGGAGCTTCATTACATGTCATAAATACACTCGGAAGGGTTGACATTCCCTGCGGGTATACCGTCATTAGAAAATTTTACTTAATTTTTTTTTTTAATTTCTTTTCTATAATTTTTAGATGTTGGCTGATCAGTATTCGAACCCTGACCATCCGAATGGCAGTACGCAATGCTTACAACTCGGCTATCGCAGCCGCGGACACGATAAGCCAACGATGTTATAACGTTGTTATCCATTGAAAATAATTCGGGGTTGTTTCACGCTGTAGCGGTCGAACTTTCAGCATTATTGCAGAGCAGTCTTATCACCACTTTGCCCTCTACTCTAGTAGATAGACAACGTAAGACGTGGGAATTTTCTCTTCGAAAAACAATAAATTTATACCATATAATGTTTTGAATACATAGAAGTATGTACATATGTATGTATAATTCAACATAAGTTATTTAAATTTTCTTTGTAAAAATGTGGTGAGTTCTTTTTGTTTGCTTTTTGGGCCCGTATTTACTTAATTATAATATTATATTTAAATGTAATAGGAAAAATACCATTACAATGTGAAATGATTTGCAATTTTTAAGTAAATTTTTTCAAATCGATTTATGTATGTATCTATATTTTGTCAAACTAAAATAGGGTTTTGGAAAAAAACTAACGAAACAAAAAATTTCGAACTTGCGTTGGTTTTTGCAGTCTGTATTTACGTCGTATTCGCTAAAAAAAAAAAAGAATTTGATACTCCCAGTTTACAATTTTCGGTTATTGTTGTTTGAATTAATTGAAAGGATAAAAAAATCTTTAAGATCCTGGCAGTTATCCGGTCAAGATGATTTCTAGTAATTAAAGGAAAGATATCTTTGGAGTTTTTTTAGGCTTACATTGAATCTAAATATGTTGGAGCTGAGAATCTGAAAATTAAATTTTTTTTTTTCACTGAAATATAGCATGACAAAAATCCTAGAAAATTTCGCAAACTTTTTTAGTCATTAAGTTATGTAGGTGTGTATGTATTGTACATACATATGTGCTTGCTTGAAAATCCGTAATCTGCTATTATGATTGATTTCTTAAGTTAAAATGTCTTATGTTATTATTGATATTTATGTTAACTAAAATTAAATGCATATTTACAAATGTTTTTGATTGCCAGAAAAATGGCAAGTTGTACGGCGGGAATTGTATATTGGTTGCAACTGAGGTGCACAACAAATTATCACCATTATTAGAAATTCTATCAAAGATATATGCAGTCTCAGAATTCTGTCTGCTGCAATGTCTCCAAAGATGACTTTTTAAGTAGTCGCGCCTGTGATGAATCCGAGCTTTCGCTAATTCGATGCGAAAACAGTGGCGACATTATACTGTAACCATCCGGTGTAGTGGCTTGATAATCATCCAAGAACATAGCTCTATTGTTAATTGTATTATTATTGAGACGCGGCGACAAAACCTCATTCAATGGATAACTTGTCGGGATGTCTATATTCGTATGTTTGGGCGGTGCAATACTTTCGATTAAGTCGTTGGAACGATTAAAATGCTCCATCTCGTTGGTTTGTGACAAGATATCCAATGTCGAGTCACGTTTGAACGGCGAACTTTTGCGCGGTTTGGGTAAGAGTTCCAAGCCATCACACTCATCGATTTCTGGCATTTCTACCGATGCACTTGGCACATCCAAGCACGGAGTTAATAAACGTGGATAATTTGAGATATAATCGATTACTTCCCCAGCAGTGGGACGTTTTTTAGGCTCTTGATTCCAACATGCCTTCAGTAAACCCTCTAGCGGTGGTCTTGCGCCAGTGGGTATTTGTAATGTTTTGCCACTTTTAATAAAATCAAATGCCTGATTGTTGGTTAGACCCTGATAGGGATACGAGCCAAAGGTAATTATTTCATATAGCACAACACCGAAGGCCCACACATCAGAGGCTGGAGTGAACATGCCAAGTGATAGTGATTCTGGCGCCATCCAACGTACGGGCAACATGCCTTTCCTATTGAAACGATAATAATCACTTTCATAGGTGGAGCGTGCCATACCGAAATCGCCCAGTTTAATTACACGTTGAGCATTCACCAGACAATTGCGGCATGCAACATCGCGGTGCACATACTTTTGATTAGCCAAATAGGCCAGACCACGAGCCACATCCATAGCGTACATAGTTAGTCGTTTCGACGAGACATCTGAATCTTCAGCGACTTTTTCGTTCAGCAAATGACGACGCGCTAATAAGTAGGTCTTCAAATCGCCATATAACATGAACTCCATGATAGTGTAAATTGGTTCAGTTTGTAGGCATACTCCGAGCAGTTTGACAATATTATTATGATCGAAACGCTTCATTGCTTCAGCCTCAGACAAAAAGTCCAGACGATCTTCGGTGGAGGCGCCCGCCTTTAGGGTTTTCACCGCTACTGCGGTCCAGCCGCGTGCACCAATCTGCGCTTCTCCACCATACACTGTGCCGAAAGCACCCTCACCCAAGCGACGATTTAGCACAACATTTTCTTTGGGCACCTCCCACTTGTCGAGCGTATTGCCCTTGTTACGCGACGGCGAGAGTAAATCAATGCCAAAGTTTTTCATAATTTTCGCTGATTGCTTGAGTTTCTTATCATAGCGTTTCTTCCAGAATAAAAATGAAGTTAACGATACAAAGAAGACAATAAGCAGACAAATAATGGTAATGACGGTGAAAGCAGCACTGTCACAGTCCTGGTTTAGTAACTTGGCCATGAATGCAAAATTACAATCGTAACTACCATCTGTGGGTCGCTGCCCGCCGCCACCAAGCCAGGCCAACTTACTCTCATCCAAAAATAAACGGCCTCCCTCGGCACGCATAGTATTATCATTGCCCACCACATGTGGTTTAAATTTGCCAATATAATTGAACTTCGTTGTGTGCCACTGCACGATATCTAAGTCGGTAATACGCGAACCACCTTGACCGAACTGTACTTGTCCAGAGAGCCCAGTAAAATTAGACTGCCATATTAGATCTACAAAACGCGACACTACACTGGCGGAACGTAGTTTATTCACAGCATCATCATTCTCCTCCAGAAGTTTTGAGGCGGCGTAAGCGTATGCCCACACAGCATCGTAAGCATATCCAGTATAATTGGATAAAACCTCATTGGTGTCCGCATGTGTCTGTAACCATTCACGTACTGTTATGTTTTCCTGCATTACAGCATCAAGATCGCCAAAAGGGGAATGCATTATGCTGAAGTGGCCTTCGAAAGCCTAGAGGTGATGGAGTAAAATTAAAAAGTGAGAGCATATTATGGTATAACCGGCTTAAGAGCGCACGTACCTTCTGTAGCTGCTCACTTGTGCAGTTGTGTGTGCCATCCAAGGTTTTCCATTCTTTGGATATCCATGAAGGTAGAAACCAAACATATCCATCGTAAGCAGTCATCTATGAAGAAAAAGAGTAGGGTGGTTAAATTTACCTTAAAAGAATAATAAGCGCGAATATTTCTGAAAAAAAATAAATTTTTTTAAAAGATTTTACAACAAGTAGGCGAACATATGCCCACCGAAGCGAGCCTTTAAATATTTATCTCACGCATGGTGGTACGTTTTGATTCTAGTGTCTTCGAAGATTGATTTTCACCATGATTTTCATATCATGATTTTAATTATAATAATAATAATTTGGAGCTTTGTAACCGCTGAAGCAATTTTCGGCCGAATATTTCTCATTAAAATCTATTGGCCGATCAAAACAGCTTAAACCTCCAGCTTTCAGGTTTTTCTCGCTTCTTTAACGTAATGAGCCATTCATTCGTCCTACTTTTTAAGAATAGAAACGTACTGCAATTGATGTGAAGCAGATATTAACTACCTCATAACAACTCCCTCCATCACCAAAGATTGCTTCTATGAACTCATATGATAAGACTGCTCTAAACGCCATTCACAGAAAGCCGGTCAACCTATCGTAATTATGGATTGAAATGAACCTATTTATTGAGGAAAGCATGTCCCTGAAAGACAAAATTTTTTTTCTCAGGTGTTGGTGAATATTCAAAGTTTTTATATAAATAACAAGCAAATTTTTATTTCATTAAAGTTATCAAAACTTTTGAAAAGCTGAAGGTTAGGTGTTTACATGGTAGAACACAAAATTTTTTATTAATTTTACAAGAATCCGCCATATAAAAATCAGAATCGTCTCCGATATTTAACGAATGGCTTACATGTACTGAGTGCCCTCTAAAACCCATTTGTCGAACACCCCTCTCTATACCTTTGGTCCAAGAACCCTTTGAAATACCTCCTTTCATGGATATCTCATTAGATGAACCCAATAACATCGACTAACTTAGCACAACATTACGTAGTAGCAGGAATTACGGAAACCTATGTATGTATGTAAAATGATCTAGTAAAGTATAAAAGGAAACTTACACCCAAATTGTAGGCTTCACAAAGCGCAAGCTCAGCATTCCGGTTATGTATGTCAGCAATAATGATCTTGGCATGTTTTTGCTTGAGATCCAACAAATACTAAAAGGTAAAAATTAATGTTTTCATAGTTTTATATCATCAATTTCTCAGGCAACAAAACTTACTTTATTCATTTCCGCAGCTTTCACATCATTCAAGAACTTTTTATTGATAATCAATTCCAAATTGTGTTGTTTCATAGCTGCCTCCATATGCGATATATACTCGGTGTATTTCTGACCATCTTCCGTCAACGCTGCTACACGTTTCCAGTCTAGAAATTTCATCAATGCAATATACACATCCTCATACTGGCGATTAGAGCCAATTGTACGAAAGAAATATGGATATGTTTGGCGATCTGCAAATGAAGCGCCCTCCGCCGAATACGAAATCACCGCCATATTGGTATGCTTCGAAATACCCGCTATGGGCTCGACTGTTTCGCTACAGGCAGGACCCAGCACACCCAAGACCCGGGGCTGCGCAAAATAATGTATGAAAACCTTCATAACCTCATCGGCTTTGCATTGACCATCATGGATTTGCGCAACCAGATTGTAGTTTTTCAGCAGACGACTATGATTTACAGCTTCAACTGCTTTCTTCACTACACTCTCCAAATTCTGATGACCACGACTAAAATCCGTTAAAGGCAAAATGCCACCAATGAACAAATTAATGGCTGACTTAACGTTTGTCCATTGGGTGTAGCTATGTTCATTCGATTTTAACCATTCGCAAGCTATTTTATTGTAGATATCCTCAACATTCGTATCGTTACGCAGCCAATGTGAACTCAATTGTATTTGGTGGAGCATATGATCGTCGATTTGAAATTCACGCAAAGTGGACACCAAGCGCTCCTCGTTCCTGGACAAACGCTCATCGTAGTACTTGAGTACCGGCATAAGCTCATATTTACACGCTGTCATTTGTAGTACATGTAAATCCTCACAACGAGGGAGCGTAATTTGGTAGAATTCAATATCGCCATCGATGATAATCGATGGTGTCCAGTGGAGCACAATGAAACGCTTGGAATGCAGTTCAACACTTTGATATTTTTCATAGAGTTGACGAATTTTTATGCGAAAATCTGCGCCCAGCCAGAGTATATTAACAAAACTCGCTGTCTTTTGTATATGATGCATGACAAATGCCGTATCGGGCTTGTGTTCAGCCAACAAGGTGACACATGTCCTCTCCTTGCAATGTGGACTTATGTACTCCTCATAACTATATAAATAATATTCTTATACATATTGACAAACCAACAAAATTATGTTATTTTCAATACTATGCCGTGTCTACTCACTCTTTGCCCAGACGCAGTTCAGTTAATATTTCCGCTGGTATTACATAACGTCCGTAATCGTTGTGTGTTTGATTAAGAAATACAGTGTAATGTAGACTGTAGACGGCAAGCTCTAACGGCATATTGACTTGTTCTCTGGGCACAAACCAACCGTAGCGTCCTGGTGTTATTGATGTGCCCGCCTCAAGTATGGTGTCTAGCACAGTTGAGCCGACCGTTGGCGGCATCCAAATAGCCACATTTATCATGGTCAAGTTGGAATATGGTGGATATCTACATATATAATAAAAAATAACAGTGAATTCATAATTTTCAATGTATGTAAATCATAAGTTCTTACTTTAACTGTTTAAAAATATTACGATAATAATTCTCTTCAAATTTAATTTGTGAAACATTTGATGTGTATTTGAACGGCACCAGCGACACATTGCGGTAATTGAGTTTCTCACGCAGGACAATCGCAAAAATACGGCTCATTACTTGATGGAGAGCACGATCGGAAGTTTGCAGTCCAATCGGGTAGTCTCGGATATTCGGAATATTTGGTAAAAGTTCTGAAAGTTGGAAAAAAATATAATTCTGTGTAGTAATATAAAAAAATTAGTTTTAATCGGGGATCGAAAAAATCAATACTTTTATATTGGTCTAGTAAAAACTAATGCACTACTTTTGCATTAAATTGAAGGTTCTATATAAAATATGCACAGTTTAGGTCGATAACGGTAATGTTATTATGCCTCTCACATTTCACGACCCGAATCATTCACTATCGATGTGTGTTGTCTGCCGTTGTCTTGCTGAAAGACAATTCCCCTACCGTTGACCAAAGCTAGGCGGTTGCTTCCATACACACAACAGAACCTTACTTGCCGTCAATCCTGGCTTAGAGACCGTTTGTGCCGGCTCACTGCTCTCCGATCACGAGCGTTTTCATTGTTATTGTAGTAAGTGATCCCCTTTTTGATTTTTTTTACGATCCACTATAATTGGCGCTTTGTAACCGCTGAAGCGATTTTTCGGCCGAGCTCCTCCTCCAATTTGTGGTTTTGCGTCTTGATGTTTTTCCAACAAATGAAGGGACATACAGTTTATACTACTAAGCCGCCTCCGAACGGCTGATGGTTTTTTTACGAGGAGCCTTTTATTTCATGTCCGAAATACACTCGGAGGGGTGAACATTCCCTGCCGAGGGGCGACCGCAGTTAGAAAATTTAACTTAATTTTTTATTTAAATTAATTTTCCATACCTTTTGGATGTTGCTGGCACTGGGATATGAACCCGAGCTTTCCGAATGTACGCAATGCTAACCACTCGGCTATCGCGGCCGCATGAGCATAAGTACTATAATAATGGATTACCTTTTACTAGCCTTAAATTTATTAGGACTAACAAGTTTACAAATGACATTCTTTTAAAAGTGAAGGAATCGAAATTTGATAGTTTTTGAAATTAAATCAATTGAAAGTTAAAAACTTGGAAAAAAATTCAAAATGGAAACGAAAACGAAAAGATTGGAAATAAGAGTTTCTTTTATAGTTCACTACTTTTATGAAATTCTCTAAATTGTTAATAAATTTTAAGGTTATTAGCATGATTCGGTAGGTGAGCGTTTTTTAATTTTTATTTGGTGAGCAAGCAACTGTCAAATTTTACTCAAAAGTCTCTAATGGGCCCTATTTAACAAACAGATCTTTTTACTTAAACATGTTAAATGGAGTCGGTTTGAACATTACTATCAACTTAACTCCTAAAAATATCCAGCTATAAATATTCAATTTTTTGTTTAATCTAGGAGGAGGAGATCTATTAATGGTCTAATTTGCTGTAAAGTGTACCTACGGCTTTGAGTAAAAAGACCTATTTATGGAATGTAAGACGTTCGATAACGCCTTTTTTCACCTCATTATAAGATAAGATAATGGATTGAATTTTCTTTTAGTGGCTATTATATTATGCCTATTTAAAATTATTTAATACATAGTCATGTAGATGACCACAAAACTGAGGCCGTGTCCGGGCCATTCGGATGCGGCTTAGATTAAACTTTACATGCCTACATTTGTTGAAAAACCTTCCACACGCCAAAGTTGCATTTATATATTTATAATATTCACTTTAGATTCTTAACTTTGAGCATTATTAGACCAAAAGGTAAATCATTTTTTTACCCTGCCTCGCGAATACATGGAAGATTTGAACATGTAATCCTTGGTACCTTACTACTCTATCAGCAATGCACAATAATAAATTTTTCATTTTTATATTCGCCATTAGTCAAGCATGCGAATGTTGGTTTGGGGCTTATTTTAAGAAGCACAATCTAGCCTGTAGTTTCTGATGTCGGAAAAGTTTGTATCAGTTCTGGGTTTGGCTCTGCAAATTTTCAAAAATGGCAAGCCCGACTATTATTAGGTGTTTCGAATCCCATTTATTTTTTCGAAAACCTGTCTATATAGGAAGTTTTCGAAAATCCGTTCGCACTCAATATTCGCAGATAAAATTGAAATTTACAGCACAGTCTTATTTATTGACTTTTATATTTTTGTTCAGTTGATAACAATTCTTTTTCGAATTTTACTCAAATGCTCAAAAAATAATCATTCTTTGTTAATCGATATTTTTTTGCCAAAGTCCGATTTTCCTTTTTCGATAAAATTTTCGGAAAGACGCGTGGTTACCTTATAAACTTAATGGTTCAAATAAGAGTTATCTAAGGTATTATTTTGTGTGAAAAATTGAAACTAAAAAAAAATTGAGTGTTTCAATAAAACTCGAAAATTAACTATTACTAACCAATTAATGATAACGCAAGTGTTAGTCTTCTAGTGGAATCCTTTTGCTTATGCTGTTTTCCCAATTAGATGTACTTCATTTGTGAAAGCGTAAAACAAATAGTCACTATTTACAGTCCCTGTTTCTTACGCAACTCCTTAATCACAAGTAATTGCTAATATTAAAAAATTCCCAATTGATACGAATAGCTTTATTTTTATAAATACATACATACCAAATACTACAAATAACAATGTCATTAACGCGTGCAAAATAGCTGAAAATCTTTATAAAAAATTAAAGTGAAATTTCTCTATTATCTTGTAAAACTGTCGGGTTAACTTCTTCTATATGTTTAATTTAAATAAAGTGATCTTATGAATTATTGCAAGAAATAATATACACGTATGCTCGCTTCAGCGGTTACAATCTGCCAAAGATATACTCGTTCGTTCGGTTTTTATCTAAGAGATGGCGTTATTGTCCATAGTACTAGTGTTACGTGTTGCATCATGTCATACTATACGGCGCTGAAAACGTATTTATTTGCGCTAAAAGTTTGTCTTTGACAGTTTTTCGATTGATTGACTCAGTACGTTGTGAGCGCTCGTCAAAAATGGACACTAGCAAAGAGAAAATTCGCTATATTTTTACAATTTTTCTTCGATCAATGCGAAAAAGCAGCCAAAGCGGCTGAAAAAATTAATTTAGTTTATGGGCCCGATACTGTAAATGAACGTGTAGCACGAATGTGGTTTGCTAGGTTCCGTTCCGATAAGTTCGATGTCAAAGATGCACCACGCATCGGGAGGCCTGTCGTCGAAAATTGCGATAAAATCATGGAAATAGTGGAAACAGACCGTCACATGAGAACTTATTTAATTGCTGAGGAACTAAAGATAAACCAGAAACGCGTTTGGAACCATTAAAAATAAATACGAGGTGTAATTAAGTAATGAGACTGATTCCATAAAACCCGTACATTTCAAAATTATTCTACAACCCTGCCATCCCCTTCAAAGTAGTCCCCTTGGGCAGCTATATAACGATTCCAACGCGTTTTCCATGCTTCGTAACATTTTTGGAACCTTTCGACTGGGATGTCCTCGAGTACCCTCGTCATGGCCGCCTGGATGTTCTCAATCGACTCAAAATGGGTTCCTTTGACCACCGATTTTGTTCTAGGGATCAAAAAAAGTCACAGGGTAACAAATCGGGCGAATAAGGCGGTTGTTGCAACACGGCGATCCCTTTAGTGGCCAAATACTGGGACACGCTGAGGGCGATGTGGCACGGCGCGTTGTCGTGAAGAAGGATTCAGTTACGAGCGATGTCTGGGCGAACCTTGTTGATTCTTTTTCAGAATCTTTCGAGCTCTTGGCGATAGTAGACTTGATTTACGGTTTGCCGCGGTGGAAGAAATTCTTTGTGGACGGATATCAAAAAAGGCAATAATCATCGTTTTCCCCTTCGACTTGCTCAAGCGAGCTTTACTTAAACTTAAACTCTTTATGCCATCGAAACATCTGGGAACGACTAAGAGCACTATCACCATGAACTTTTACAATTTTAGCGTACGTTTCCGAAGCTGTTTCGCCCAATTTTGCGCAAAATTTTATCGCGACGCGTTGGTCTTCATTTCGTTTTTCCATTTTCGTGACGAGCACCACGAACACACGTTTACTCAACACGACACAGCAGGCGAACTAAACAAGCTAGAGCGATGGCAAATATATCAATGGAGTGGAGAAGGATGCCGGGAGAAGGGAAAGGGAATTTCAAGGTCGCACAATCGCGGCAATATATTTAAGCCTTACCGCCATTCGTAAAACAGTTGTATTCATAGTAATGCGGGTAATCCTTAGGGAATCCAGTGGACGGCAACTGTGTCGTTGGAATTGCCGCAGAATTCCCCGCAGCTCTGATTTGGGCGAGCCAACAATAAAGTAATATGATCGACTGCATTGCTCCAGAAAGAAACTGTACCATATTTGCAAATATAAACTTTTGTCTGAAGGAATTACTTAAAATCGACAGGCGTAGTTGCTTGGAATTTATTTTCGCTTTATAATTATTAAATGCAAAGCGTTTATTTCATTATGTCTGTATTATATGCACAAAAGTGTATTTTTGTATAACATTTTGTTGGTTTTTTTTAATATTTTTTGTACGTTCTGATGAAGACATTGAAATTTAGAAATGCGTTTGTATGTGCATATGTATATGTATAAATGCAAAATTTATTTATAAATTTATTGTATTGTTGATTAATCTTTGGCGTTTATAATCATTCTATAATCGATGATGTATTGATAACGTTTAATTAGAGGTTAAGTTCAAAAAATACTCAGTTCCACAATTCGGTTCGTTTGAGTTAAAATATCAATTCAATAATGCGAGGCACACTTTACTGTAATATTTCAAAGGTAATACATTTCTATTGTAGTAATGATTAAGGGTGCATACATATGTGCTGCATATATAATCAAATTATTGACGCTGATATTATTTATGTATTTATTTTTATTTTATTCATTATTGTTCTTTCTTTAGAACACTTCCTTCATTAATGTAATCTGAAAATAAAGCGAAAAAAAATATTTGTTAATGTAATAAAAGTAAGTAAAAAATGATTAACAAAAATAATACTTTCTACAACTACACTGTCGCAGAATTATTTTTGAACTATTCAAAGGCAGTTGACAAAAAGTATCGATTTACCAAATTGAATGCCACTTACTATAAAGTTAACAGCTCAGATGGTTTTCTTAATTATTATTTTCCAAAAACTAACTGACTAGGAGTAAAATTTTTTATTTTTTTTACTTTACTTATTTTAAGCGGGTTCATATAACTAAATATTATACGTACATATGTTAAAGACTCTTATGCAGTGAATTTTGAAAAACAATTTTTTTACAATTCAATATCTCTTTTATGTAATACAACTTATTATTGTACTAAATACGCTTGCCATGCAAATTTTCTTTTACACTCGGAATCAGTTCATTATTTATTATAGCGCCATTCAACTATAAAAATCTGCATGAATTTTACCGCGTCAATTCATAAAGTTTGTTTATAGTTTTTTTTTTTTGTGATATAAATTTCGAAAATAATTACTACTGCAGCATACTTTCGCATATCGAATAACAAAGGTTCAATGCTTTTATTGAAATTGCTAACATTTGCATATTGTACGAGAGGCTTTGTGCATATGTGTGTGTATGGTATGTACATACATATGTGTTGATGTCGCAACTTGTTTATCAATAATTTACTACAGGTCTTACTTACGCTACTATTTTCCAATATGACCCCAAAAAATTATAACCATTGTACTTTTTCATGCATAGCATAACATTCAAAACAAAAATCCGAGTTGAGGTCAATGACCTTTATCAATATTGAAAACACGCTTTACATTCATAACTTGTAACAAGATAGCCAAAATATTTTATAGGAGAAATAATATAAAACTTATAAAACAATTACCAAGAGCCTCAATTCATTGTGAGAGCATGTAATTTTTGCATTTTTATTATTGCAACTCAAGAACCTTCTTTTAAACAGCACTTACTAACTAAAATATTAGATAAAGTAAAAATTTCGTTCGGTTTTTATCTAAGAGATGGCGTTATTGTCCATAGTACTAGTGTTACGTGTTGCATCATGTCATACTATACGGCGCTGAAAACGTGTTTATTTGCGCTAAAAGTTTGTCTTTTACAGTTTTTCAATTGATTTACTCAGTACGGCGCTCATCAAAGATGGACACCAGCAAAGAGAAAATTCGCTACATTTAACAATTTTTCTTCGATCAAGTCGAAAAAGCAGCCAAAGCGGCTGAAAAAATTAATTTAGTTTATGGGCCCGATACTGTAAACGAACGTGTAGCACAAAAGTGGTTTGCTAGGTTCCGTTCCGGTATGAACTCCCAATGAATTTGTTGTTGTTGTTGTTGTTGTAGCCGCAAAAATATTCCTCAAAGTAATTTTTGGGGAATGTTGCGGGAATGACAGTCCTTGGCCGGATAAAAAATCCGGGTCGTTCCGGTATAAAGACCCGACTGTCGCGGGAACTATTGGATTTTAGTCGCCTCTTACGACAGGCATGCCTCACCGCGGGTAAATTCTTGAACCCCTAACCCGCAGGGGCCCCAATTGATGCGTATAGTAGATATTAGTCGATATTAATAAAGAACTGTGGATGATCGATGATAATGATGTTCACTCAGACGGTAAATCGGTAGCCACAGCACTACACAACGTTGCTCACAACATAAAACCGTAGGACATACTCCGGGTTGGAATGGGAAGAGGGACAGACATACTTAACGCCTACAAATATGACATTTCAATTATCGTACGCAGAGACTGTTGTGCAACCTTTAGCTCACTGGTGAATCCGAATTATAAGTAATTATAGATAAAAAAAAAATGTTACACAATGTTAGCGCATGTAAAACAAACTTAGTTCTATTCACTATATTTAAATATTGAAATCCTAACAGAATCTGTAGGTGTTTGAAAGGTGAAGTCTTCTCGACGAACAACAACTAAACTCTATAAGTCGCTCTTCATTCCCGTCCTGCTATATGGTGACGAGGTCTGGGCGATTAAAAAATCTGATGAGTCGGCGCTAGGAGTTTTTGAAAGAAAGTTCTTTTCGCAGGCGAAGAAAAGATGAGGGGTAGGAGATATACGGCGATGTGAACAAACATTTGTCAACTCTCAACGACAGCCGGTTCTACGTACCGGAGTTGACCCGGATTTTATCCGGCCAAGGGCTGTCACCCTTTCGGCGACCTAACCCCGTTTAGGTCAACAGGTAAAATTAGTTTAAGTGCGCCATCGGAGCAATACCTCGCAGCTGGGTTGCTTCAAATCCTTCTAATCAGGGCTGGCGTAGAAACCAACCCTGGTCCGACGGACTATTTCTGCTGCGTGTGCACCAAAAGACTCCACCACTCCTCCATCTCGGTTAGGTGCAACCAGTGCAATGGTTGGAGTCATCTTAAGGTCTGTTCAGGCCTTAAGACACATAGGGAGTGGACCACACGTTATGTGGCCCCATGTGCCCAAGTGCGCCCCCAGCCTCCACGGCAGTGCCTTCAGCACACTTACCCACTTTGGGTAACCCGCAGACCTCCACGGTCTCCCGGAGCTCCCCGCAACATGACTCCCGCCAACCCTCACCCCCTTCCCCCCCACAACCAGCTCCTCATCCTCCTCCCGTGCGAGGGCTACCCAGCAGCTCTTAGTGCCCCGCACAGTCTGTTCCGTGTGGCAGGCCTTAGTACGTCGGAATGTGACCTCAGTCAGATGCAATTCTTGCTCCGGCTGGTGTCATTTTCGGACGTGCTCGGGCCTGCGCACCACCCGTGAGTGGAGTGATGCGTACGTTGCCCCTTGCTGTAGGAGTCTGCCCCCGCCTGTTAATACGACAACACCGCCAATCAACACCAACGTGCGGAACCAACCTCAGCGGGTATTACAGCAGCAACACACGTCATCCACGCACCACTCCCTCACCCCCCGTATCACGAACGTTCCCCCGAGACGGACCCGACTCCTTCAATTCAACTGCAACGGACTCCAGGGGAAGATCGACGAGATAGTCGACTATATGAGCCGGGAGCATCTGTCAATTGCTGCGATCCAGGAAACTAAGCTGACCGCCCGCTCGGACCTTCTGAGTCGGGCCGGATACAACATAATCCGCAAGGATCGCGAGCGAGACCACGGAGGGGGTTTGGCGTTCATCCTGCAGAACACCGTGCAGTATCGTCTCATCGACGGCGGCATCGACCGCAGGGATACTACCCTAGAATGTCAGGGCATAGCTATCCGGTCAGGCGATGCCGAGCTCGAAATATTTAATATATACATTCCTCCCGTTACAAGTTGCCCAGTTGGATATAGCCCTGATATAGGTGCGCTACTCAGAGGCGAAAACCGTTTGGTTTTGGGCGACTTTAACGCGCACCACGATCTTTGGCATTCTAGCCTGTCAAATGACCGTAGAGGAATGGAGCTGGCGGAACAGATAGACGATTCGACATTCTGCACAATGAACGACAACACCCCCACCAGAGTTGTGGGTAATTGCCAAAGCTCGCCCGACATAACAATTGCGAGTGCTGGTCTGATAAACAGTATAGGTTGGCGACCTGTACTGACACTAGCATCGGACCACTTACCCATACACATCTCGATTGACAGACCTCCCGACTTTGTTTCCGCGGACCACCGGACCTTCGTTAACTTCAAAAAAGCTAACTGGACCGGCTTCACGGAATTCACTGAGAACGCCTTCAGTGCTCTCTCCACTCCAACAGACGTCACCTCTGGTGAACGATCATTCCGCAGGATAGTTGTGACCGCTGCCGCCCGCTTCATCCCGACAGGCCGAATTGCGGAAATCCGCCCTAACTTCCCGTCCGAAGCGGCGGCTTTAGCAGCAAGGCGCGGCATCCTTCGTAACTCCGATCCCGGGAATCCCTTAATCAGAGATTTAAATGCGGAGATTCGGACTGTTGTAAACAAGGACAAGCGGAAAAAGTGGGAGGAGCACTTAAGGTCCTGCAATCTCTCCTCTGGGGCAACCAAGCTCTGGGCTACAGTCAAGTCGCTGTCTAACCCGACGAGACGCGATGACCGGGTGGAAATTTCATTCGGTGGTCGCGCCTCGTCGGACCCGAAGAGATGCGCGAGCTATTTTAGCCGGCTTTTTACACTGCATCCTTCGGTAGACAAAGCGAAAAGACGTGTAACCCGTCGTATGCGCAAACTGCCAAACACAAGCGCGGCGCTTGATTTCTCCAGAAAAGAGGTTCAGGGGGTTATCGGGAAGGCGAAAGCCTCCAAATCCATCGGCCCTGACGGAATAAGCATGCTGATGCTAAAACATCTCGGACCAGCGGGAGCAGAATACCTCACTAAGGTCCTCAATCTGTCTTTGACCACCCTAATCATACCAGATTTGTGGAAGACCGGTAGGGTGGTCCCGCTACTCAAACCGGGGAAACCAGCCAACAAAGGAGAGTCTTATCGGCCGATAACTCTCCTCTCCCCAGTAGCGAAAACGCTTGAGGCCTTACTGCTCCCGAGTTTTACTCACCATCTGCGTCCAGCAGCACATCAGCATGGCTTCCGAAAAGTGCACAGCACCACAACAGCACTTAACGCCATAAACACCCAGGTGGTCAATGGCCTGAACCAAAACCGACCCTGTGCGAGAACTGTCCTGGTAGCGCTGGACCTGTCAAAAGCTTTTGACACTGTCAATCATTCAGTGCTACTCAGTGACATTGAGGAATCCTCATTACCGCCGGGGTTGCAGAGGTGGGTCATGGGCTGCCTGAGTGGTCGTCAATCATCGGTCATATTCCGAGGTGAAACATCTAAATTGAGGAAAATTAAACAGGGGGTTCCGCAGGGTGGTGTCCTCTCCCCGCTACTGTTTAATTTTTACATTTCGAAGCTCCCTCCTCCACCGGAAGGAGTCTCACTAACCTCGTATGCCGATGATTGTTCGATATTGGCGTCCGACCAGGATATTGATAGCCTATGTTCGAAAGTGAACGGCTACCTCGCTGATCTCTCCCGTTTCTTCACTGCACGACATTTAAAAATTCAACCGACGAAATCCTCGGCTACCCTCTTCACCAGCTGGACGAAGGAGTACCGGCTAGAACTCGATGTGAAAGTTGATGACGTAAAAATTCCAACTGTAAACAACCCTAAGATTTTAGGGGTCACATTCGATAGCCTGTACTCCTTCACTCCTCATACGACCGCAATTGCCGCAAAACTCCAGGGCCGCAACAAAATACTCAAAGCGCTAGCTGGCAGCACATGGGGTAAAGATAAAGAAACCTTGCTGGCAACCTACAAAGCAATTGGCCGGCCGGTCGTAAATTACGCTGCACGATTTTGGCGCCGGGGACGAACGAGACGCAGTGGAGGAAATTACAGGCCTGCCAGAACACCGCCCTTAGGACTGCGACAGGAAACCTCCTGATGTCACCAGAACTCCACTTGCACAGCGAAGCATCTATGCTACGAGTTAAGGAGCATAATGCTTTGCTGTGCAAGCAGTTCCTGTTGGGATGCCACCGCGCGGAGCACCCCAGCAGGCACCTCCTAGAAGCGGAGCCTCCGCCTAGGCACATCAGGAAGGGAGTACTCGACTACGACAGCACTATACAGCTCCATATTCAACAACCGCTGGACAGGACGGCTTACCGACACGCACTGAACGCCGTTCACCAGGAGTCAGTTAACACCTTCCTAGACTCCCACCCAGTGAATGGCGTACTCGGATCCAAACCACCACCCATCGCAGACAGTGAGCTCGAGCTGCCTCGAGAGACCCACGTGACTCTGGCACAACTCAGATCTGGATACTGTAGCAGGTTATACTCCTACATATCCAGACTCGACCCCAGCATACCCAACGTATGTCATGCATGTGGAGAGTCCCCGCACGATACTAACCACCTCTTCACATGCCCCCTTAAACCGAAATTTTTGGATGTAGGTCGGACCAGGATTTGAACCCTGGCCTTCCGAGCGGCAGTAGCCAATGCTAACCACTCGGCTATATGTAGACAATATTAACATCATTCAGCGAATGGAGAGACAACTGCTAAGCACTCCAGCTTTGAAAGTATTCGATGTAGTACCCACCGGTGAAAGCAGGTTTAGTACGATTTCCAATTTCCAATTGGCTCCAAACAGCGACGAGCGTGCTATTGTTAACTCTGTTATAATCGTGTAAGCGATGCCAACGCTAATATTGACGTAGAAGGTAGTCGACAGCGAAATGTTGTGGAGTCTAAATTTGGAGGAGTGAGTGAAGAAGGTATCAAAACCCATTCTTATTTTCAGGTAGAAGAATGTTAGATTGCTTCTGGGGCATTAAAGGACTCAAGCTAGCAGAGAAAATTATACATATTGTTCTACAATGAAATCGGTAATTGAGGACTGTAGTTTCATGTGCCCCACCAGATATTATAAAATCATTGAAGCTGCCAAGTTACCGATTATCTCCCATGTCGAGATTTATGATTTTCGCACAGAGGCTGACCTTACTCCATGAGGTGATGTTGCAGGACCTTCAGTTATTAATGCACAAAGAGCCGGAACGTCTCCTTTAATTTGCTTATAGAATAACAATGTTATTTATACTGAGACACAATAAGAAGTGTATCAGCTTAGGTAATTTATTGCTCATTACACCGCTGTCGAGGTTTAAATATTAAAAAATTTAAGAAATGATATGAATGCACCAATCCTTAATAATTTCTATAAAGAAAAACACTATTAACTCGCATTATTTATCAAAAACCACTTAACAAGCATATAACATATTTCCTATGCCTTTTAAATTATTTAATTTCCAATTATTTTTTTCTTCAAAAATTATCTCTAAATTTCACTTCGCTTGTATTGTGGTACACCGCTGAAAAGTAAAATTTCAAACTATCCCATTCGAAAAATATATATTACTTTCCATGACATACAGCCTTGGCCAAAAGTATTAGGCACCCCACTAAAATACAAGTATTCTCAAATGTGGCTATCAAAGTTACCACTTTTTTTTGTAAATGTCTTACATGGGTGTTTAACTGTTGATTAAACGAATAAATTGTGTAATATTAAAGGTCATAGCACCCTGGGTAAGCTAAACCTAAAAATTGTCATTTTTAAGAAATTCATAAAATATTTTCGCATTTAAAATTTGAAATTGAAAGTGTAAATTACTTCTATTGAAAAGTTACCAATCTTATAAAAACAGCTCATATTCACCGAAATGCCTAAAAAAAGTGAAATTAGTTACGATGATAGACTTAGAATTCAAGTTCTAAGTGAAGAAGGTAAGTCTCAGGTTGAGTTTGCCAATTTGGTGCGATATTCGCGGTGCGCGGTCCAATGTGCTATCAGACGATTCGTGGAGACGAAATCCCACAATAATAAATCAAAAAGTGGAAGAAAGCGTCCAACCAGTAAACGAGAAGACCGAATACTTATACTTCTACAGAAATTTGGAACATCTGGTGTGACGTTCGTGAGGCGACGGGTTGGGGAAGAATATAATCCAGATTGCGTGGACCCACTCTTAAGCATGGAGGAGGCAGCATTATGATCTGGGGCTGCATGGCTGCTGATGGTGTCGGCGAAATGTTCGTTTGCGAGGGTCGCATTAACAGTCAGAAGTACATAATGTATTCGAAGCTGTTCTTTTGCCTTCGTTAACGCGCATTTTCGGCGGTACTAATTTAGACGGGTTCAATTTCAGCAAGACAATGCTCCTTGTCACAAATCAGCAACTACGATGCGTTGGTTTAGAGATAACAGCATTGTTTTGTTAGATTGGCCTGCAAAGTCTCCAGATCTTAATCCCATTGAATATGGGCTATTTTAAAAAGCAAGATTAAGGAACACAGTATAACATCAAAAACTGCCTTAAAGAATGCCTTAAGTGCGGACGAATGTGCAAAGGCTGGACCTCCTAATATTAATGTTATTATCACTAATTCATTGTATTTTCACTGTTCTATTAATAAAACTTCATTACTTCACTTGTTAAAACAAAAAAATTCAGTAAATAGTGGGGCGCCTAATACTTTTGGCTAAGGCTGTATAGATTGGATAAAAAGTTTTTTTGTATAATATAATTAATTAAAAAAAAATCAAAAAAAAACTTTTCGGTGAAAATTTTCAATGTAGCAGAAAATATGCTGCAGCAAGTGACTTCTTTTTAACTTAAAAAATGCTAATGACTAATTTTTAATTTAACTAAGAAATTCAAATAAAAAATTTTAAATATATTTTTAAAGCCACCAGTTCTCATAAGGAAACCACGGTTACTTCAAAAGTGCTTTTAATACAAATGTATAAATAGAAAGCATTTTAAATCCACTATTAATCCCGGCTTTTAATTAGAACACCGGAAATAAACAGTTGGAAAATTACATTTTTAAAATAAATAAGATTTTTTATATCATCATTTTTTATACCCAGCATAATGTCCACGCAAGATTAAGATAAGATGATTTAAATATCATTCGATTATATGTACTACATACAAACATACAAACATACAAGCGTATGTACATATTAGTATGAAAATATTTTAATGTGAGCACGCACGCGAAATATTTAATCACTCCACTGCATTAGCATACATACATACATACTTATGTCCCCACACAGGTTGTTGCTTAGACAATCCAAAAAATTTGCAAACTGCTTTTCGCGATAAATGAACTGACTGACCGACGACGCATGTGGCTTTCTTTTTCTCGGCAAATCCCATTAAACGGGTAGTCAACCATCAACATCATAAATTTGTATGCAACGCGCCAAGATCATTTCTGTCGAAACGTAAGTGTTTATTTGTTTTTATATCGCCACAAATGAAGATGCAAATAAATTAACACTATTGAAACAGTCGCATGTTTCGCAATAGTGTGCGGAAAGGAAGTGATGAAAATACTTTATAACCAAATATTAATTTAATTAGTAACAGTTCATGATTTAAGAGGTCAAAGAATATGTATTTGTGTATATAAATAAAATCGTGATCAGCTTGAATTAAAGCTCTTAAAAAAAATAAACAATTAAATAAAGCATTTGGATCAAAATTTTCGTTTCGTCAATTTCTTCAGCGCGAAGTAAATTGGTGTGCAAAATCCAAGCTTCTTGTCAAAGTATCAATAAAATCGTACCAGCCTAATGTGCATACACAAATATATATGTATGTATGGATGTGCAAATTTATCTCGACTTCTTAAAAAAAGAATAATATTCTCTTTATTTTTACCACATTTTTCATTGTTTTTTTATTATTATTTTTATTTTATTTTATTTTATTTTGCTGTTTGTCACTTGTTGCTGCTGCCGTCAGTGTCACACTTGCTAATGATGACGCTTTGCGTTGGCTAAAATTTCATTGGTTCAGCTAATTTCATTTGCCATATTTCTGTCTTTATAAAATGTGATTTTACAAACAGCAAAATGCTAATAAAATCGGAAATATTTAGAATCGTATAAATTACAAACGAGTCGAGTAAGGCAGAGTTATTATCGAACGACACTTTTTTGAAAAATACTTCTCTCGCACTTTATGAGCGGTTTTTTATTAAAAAATTTGGATTTTTTATGTGTGTGCAGTGACTTTTTTTAATTTATGGAGTTGCTCATTCCCTTTAAAAATAAATTATTTTATTTTTTTAAGATTGATATTTGAAAACCATTTCATACTGTTCCGTACAACCGTCTAATAAACAAAGTTAATATACTCTTTCCATTAACAGTGCGCCGCCATAAAAAAAAATAAAAACAAAAAGGCATAAAAAATGCCAGCCTGCGAGAGTTGATGAGATGGAATTACTTCTTAAATTAATTCGAAATTATTAAAAAAATAATAAAATATATTCAAAATAAATATACAACAATAGACTTGATAGGAAAGGATAGGTTTTGTAGGCAGGATCAATCTTCGTTGCTGTATTTTTTCCTGGTTCCACAAGTATTCTTAAGCTTTGTACGCATTGGCTTTCTCATAAATAATATTTTTTTTACTTAAATAAAAGCAATGTTCTCTAAATTTAAGAAACCGGAGAATCAAAGGTTTTCCATTCGTTCAGTTATTTCAATGTTTATACTCAGTGTAGGCGGGTATATAGTGTTCAGTTCAACCGAAACTCACCTCTTCCTTACATTATCTATTTTTTTTTTCTTTTTTGGTGTCTTAGTGTTGTCGCATTCCATTTTGAGTTTGAAGAAAAACTAGTTGTATATTTGTTTTTCTGGCATCTTATTTCATTATATTATTTAATGTTTCATTTATTTTCTCAACGTCAGCATCATTAAGTCACCAAGCATACCCTCATTGTGTATCCACTATGAACTAATATTTTTTGAGCTTACAAACATCAGAAACTGTCACACATACTATGCTTGTATGTATGCGTGTGTGTAGAAAAAATAAATAAATAAAGCGAACTAAAATAAAACCAAACAAAAAAATTAAATAAAGAAAAACCAATAAAAAAGTAGTATATGTAAAAAAAACAGTTAATTTAATTAATTAAGAAATATGGATTAAAAAATGATAGATATGAAGTGGTATGGAAAAGTAAAATATAAAACGATATTTAATAAAATCCAATAACACAAAATAAATTAAAATAAAAGGAAAGTAAATAAAAGAAAATAAACTAAAATAAAATAAAATAAGTTGAAATATAATAAAATATATACAGCAAAATAAGGTCAAAAATAAATAAGAAATAATTAATGAAGCATAATAGTATAAAAATATCATAATACAAAAACTTATTTAAAGCAAAATAAAATACATTTAAAATTAAAAAAATAAAAACAATAATATTAAAAAAAATAAAATAACCAAATAAATTTAACTGAATAAAATAAAATATTATAAGACGATATAAGGCGAAATAAAATATACTGAAGTAATATATAAAATTATAAAATTAAATAAAATAAAAAAAATAAAAAGTTTTATCTAAATAAATTAAATGAATGAATGATAGTAAACAAAATAAAGTAAAATAAAATAAAATAAAAAGCTTTAACTAAATAAATTAAATGAATTTAAAACGAGTAAAACAAAATTAAGCAAAAATAAAATATAATAATGCAAAATAACGCAAAAAAATTAAATTTAAAAAAATGTGAAATTAAATAAAATAAAGTGTAATAATATACAAATTCATAATACAAAAAATTTTCCAAAAAAATAAAATGAAATGCACTTAAATAAACTAAAATAAAATAAAATATAATAATCAAATATATTTAACTTAATAAAAACCTAATTCAATCAAGCAAAATATCATAAAACGAAATAAAATATAATAATGTAATATAAAAAAGTTATAAAATGAAATAAAATAAAACAAATTAAAATAAAATAAATTAAATAAAGTAAAATAAAATACCACAAAATAAAATAAATGACATACAATGAAATAAAATGAAATAAGGTAGAACGTAATAAAACAAAGAAAAAGAACAAAATAAAATAAAGTAAAAATAAAACTAAATTGACTAATAGAATGAGGTTAAATAAAAAAATAAAGCTAAGTAAAAAAGAAAAATTAAACAAAATATCTTAAAAAAACAATATAAAATCAAATGAATTACATAATAAAATAAAATAAAGTAATATAAAAATATGATTATTAATGTAGAACGGAAAATAGAAAAGAAAATGAAATAAAATAAAACTAATTTTAAATTAAATTAAGAAAAAATATCTAAAACCTATATGAAATAAAAGAAAACTTAAAAAAAAATGTACTTTAATTAGGAAAAAATAAAAGTAAATTAAGCGAAAATAGATGAAACAAATAATAATAATAAAATAGAGCTAAAATATTATAATGTAATTATTTTAAAACAAAATTAAATAAATCAAATAACATAAACAATTATTTAAAAATCAGCCTAACTAAAGACACCAAATTTGTCATTCGTAATTATTCGTATGTGGTATGTACGAGTATGTATGTATATAAAATTCTTTGTCAACACACAGCCTAGAACACTTAACGAAGAGAGCAGAAATTGGGAACAAACTGCCAAGCACCAGGGCGTCGGTTTCTTCAGGGAAGATTTCAGGGGGTCATCGGTTAGGGGAAAGCCTCCAAATCCATCTGCTCCGACGAAATAACCATGCTGATGTTAAAATACCTAGGACCAGCGGGAGCAGATAATCTCACCAAGGTCCTAAATTTGTCTCTGAGCACCCTAAAAATAGCCGACATGAGGAAAACGTGTAGTATCGGTCAATAAGTAATCCTCAATCAGCGGTAGAATTTCGAGGTCAAACAACCAAACTCAGAAAGTTAAAAAAAGGTTTCCGCACGGTCCTGTCCTCTCCCCACGGTTCTATAACTTTCATATCCCGATATTCGCTCTTCCACCAGAGGGAGGGCAAGTGGCTCGTTATATTTAAAGGTGTCCTTAGTCACCCATCTATTCGCGTAATTGTGGTTGGTACCTAGTAACCGGTAGTTGTAGCATGATCCAAAGTAAGCACTGAATCTAGTCTGGTGATTCTAGCACCCGATGGAAAAATAATATTACATACATATACATATATGTAAAACGCAAAATACTCCGATACCTTTAGTGTTTATACAGTAATATAATATAAAAGACCACCCACATTAAAATCAGGGATATGATGTGAAGTTAAACAAATATCCTGGCTGCCTGATCATGGGAGTTAAACCCAAAAGCAAATAGTAATTTTTTATTAATGTTTTTTTACTCACCTATCGTATTTGTATAATCTTATACATGCATACTTATGAACATGTACATATGCATATGTGTGTATGTATAATATAATGCATATTCATAACAGTGTTATAAATTTGCTTTGTTCTCAGAATTTTTTGTTTCTGACAAATTTATTATTGTTTACTCAGAATTAAAAAATAACCAATTAGATTCATGCATATATGTATATACAGTCGTCAATATCGAGGTTAGCCAAAGTGCGCAGTTCCTGCATAGATTGCGGTTACTAAAAATATTCAAATTCCAAAATAAAGAATTTTTTGATAAGTATAAATATACGCATGTATGCAAAAAGTTTTGAGTAAAGAGAAAAAAAAAACAATAAACAAAAGTTAGATACATACATACGGGTACATGTTAGAAAGCAGAGGTAGGAAATGTAAATAATTTTAAATTTCTTATCAAACACTTTTCTATTTATAAATATTATATATGTACATATGTTACGCATAAGATGCGACTAAAAGAAAAAAATATATAAACAATATACTAATATTTCTATGTACAAATGTATGTCCATCAAAGTTGTTTTTGGAATATGGTAGCATTGCAAGGTGTTTTTGGTAAGATGACCACAAGAGTAGAAATATTTTTGTAAATGGTGTAGACTCTTTCCACTCAAACTATGGACTAACTACCCTCGAAAAGAAAAATAAGCATTCCTTGGTGGCACAACAAATTGTCATCTCTCAGGAAAGAAATGAGAAAGGAGAAGCTTTAATAGAGTGAAGCTAACCGAAGGGTAAGAAGATAAGAAAAGCGAAGACACTTCAGTAAATTTTGCAAAGGAATATTTTGTACACTTGATGCCGCCAGATTACTTAAGATCTTGGCAAAAGACATAGTCGAGAATCAGATGGCTTTGAGACAAGAAGATATCAGTTACACCAAAAGTCATTATATTGATCGAAACACATTTCCCGGGTGCTACACCAATGACAACCATGGTACAATCAGAAAGAATACCATGAGATTATAACGGGTCATTGGCAAGAGACACATACAAGAGACACGGCACAATCCAAAGAAAAACTTCTAAAGAATACCCACAAGTAGAAGGCATCTTCTCAATCTTCATCTTTATAGCATCTTCCCTTCTATGGAACCCAGTAATATATGATTTACTTGAATTACTAGCTACCAATGGTATAAAATGCCGAGACATAGTTTTAATGGTTTTAGGGAAATACAATATTACAATCTGTGATATAATACAGATAGTATTATTACTAATTAAAAGGTGGCGCTATGAGCTAGGACCTAGAACCCAATATTAACCCTACCAAAACAACATAAACCCTTTTACTACAACAATAATATTAAAGGAAGGAGTGAAATAACAATAGATGATAGAACCATGCGTTGAATAAAAACTGGAGTACTTTTTACCCCCAGGTAAAATAGAAAAAGCACTTGGACCACATAATTCGTAAAGCAACCAGACTATTGATGTAAAGGCACGCAGGAAAATCCTCAGGTGCAAGCCAAACATCCTTCATTGCTTGAACCCAATAATAATAAAAATAGGGAGCAAACGCTTGGACAAAAAAAGTCAAATTAAACTAGCTAAGCTCTTGATACTACCATGTGCCTGTATAACAGAAGATATGAGAACATGCTTTAACACATAATATAACAGAGGCAGATATGCAATTATGCGAAATTAAGTCGTACATGATGTGGAAATCTGTCACAAGCCGGAAGCAGGCCGAAGAACTCATAAGTGGCTATAATACTAAAATATTTAAACCTTTGTTCGTACTCAGTAAAAATAATTTAAGAATTATAATATTTCAGGCATTCTATTAAGACACTGCAGATTCCGAGACCATATACCATATGTACACAAACTAGGCATTAACTCTAACTACCCCTGTCAACACTGTAATATGGTGCCAGAAATATCAGTACATCTGTTAAAAACGTGAAGCATAGCAAGAAGAAAGCTGAAATATGGAGGAGCATTACTGCCTGAGAATAATCTCATTACAACCGTAAAATCCCCTACGACTTTTACGATTCCAAAAGGTATTCGGGTTACACGAAAAATTGTAATGCATAAGTACTGAGGACACCATAAAGCTAAAATCGCAGTGTAGATCCTCCACATTTAATATATATTTATCGTAGATGAAACACGTATTTACATATAATGCATTTAGATGTAAAATTTTGTAAAGAAGCTAAACGTAACGCAATCTCAGCTACTTTATAAAGAAATACAACTGCATATGTTAATATGTATGTATTTATGTAAATGTACTATTTTATTTTATTTTTAACGCTTCATTTGTTTTTGTTAGGGAAATTAGCATTTTCATAAAATACGTCAGAAGAGTAAACATTTCCATATGAATATAACACTTCAATATATAATACATACGTATGCATATTTACAATTACATACGTACATACATATAGGTATACGTATATAAAAACACGCCATTTACCTGGCGCCTCAAATGCCTATGCAGTAGGTATATCTAAAGTAGACATAAAATGTAAGTGCATTTAAAAAGTGTATTTGTAGACATATATGTACATATAAACATGAAAATGTATTTGTGCACAAGGCGTTATCAATTATGAGATACAATAAATAAATAAATTATGAAGCTAAAAATATTAACATAATTAGTGTAAAGAAATACGTACAGTAAACATCTACATATATTTTTACTGACTGATAGCCGCTACTTCGGCGCAAAGCGTTATACCTTTAAATAAGCCCGTACATGAAGATTTCTAAGTTAAGATTCCAGTTTTGGAGAGCTTAAAGTCTATGTCTATGAGTGGTAAATGTTGGTCTTCCACTCGATCTGACTTCAGTTGGTGCCTCCACTTAGTTATTTCCTGTACTAATTCGAAGCAGTAAAGAACTTAGCACTTAGAAAATTCTTTCGAAATTTTTTGATGACCAAGCCCTTTGATATTAAGAAAATGTTTATAATGCAAGAGAACAACTATAGATATGTTAAAAATACCACAAACGCACTTATTCCCATTTACGCATTTATAATTGTCGCTTTTTAACCACTGAAGCGATTTTCGGCCAAACCCCTACGCCAATTTGTAGTATGCGTCATGAGGTTTTTTTTTTTTTGTTAATTCTAAGCCTCCGAATGATCGATGGTTTTTTATGAGGAACTTTTACCGGGATGATCGTAATTAGTTTGGATGTTTGGTCAGCCCTGGTATCGAGTCTTGGCCTTCAGAATGGCAGTACGCTATGCTAAACACTAGGCTATTGCAACCGCTTTAACCATACCAAAAACAACAGTTCAGAACAATAAACACTTTTAAACCCGAGGAAATTCGGTACCATATGAATTGAAGCCGATAGACGCAGAGGTACAAATTTACATCTTATAAATATTACTTGAACAATAAGCTGTCGTAATGTGCATATTCATTTGCACATTAATACTCAAATTTTTTCAAAAATGTAATTATTGAAAAATCCTCTTATTCACAATAATGACCGAAAAATTATATATAAGACCATGTAATTGTCTTTTTCCACACAAACAGATGCTCCTACCCCCCAATACATTTGAATTTTGAGTCGCTTACGTGCATATTTGAGAACTTAATTAAGCATGACATATACATACATACATATATTCGAATCCACATAATTTATAATATAATTACAATTATTTACGTTTGTTTTAAGAATTTGCACAATTTTTTTCTTTCAGTCACAGCAAAAAGTAATAAAATGGCAGTGAAAAGTGTAACCGGAGCCGGTGTATCCAATAAGTACCAGGAAATCTGAAAATATATAAATACATTTACATACATGTAGTTGAGTTGGCGTCGGTGTTGGTACATTTACGAGTATAAAAACGCTGTAAAATATTTGAGTGCATGCAAGCAACTGCAACTGCGCTGCAATTTTGTACTTAGTGTACAGTCATTTAAAGGTTATTTTATGCGCTAAATATTTTTTATTTTCATAATTAAAAATTATATACATTTTGACCTTGAAGTAGTTCCGTATTTGCGGATGATGGATTTTTTTTTACAATCAGCAAACTATTCATTTGAACAAATATTCTTATAGCCTAACATAAATTTAAGTATCATACGACTTTAAAAATCAACTTTGAAACAACGTCCATAACTGATAATAAAAAATTATAAAAAAGTTGGTAACGCAAATGTGAGGAATAAATTATTAAAACTTCGCCTTCGCTTGCATAAAAAGTTTGGAAAGGTTTTCTCACAGGAATTATGCAATAAACATATTCATTTACACATTCATTTATACATACAAATACAATTGGACAGTTGAACCTCGAAGGCAATAGGTTAACCACTGTTCACAAATGATTAGTTGCACTCGTCAGTTTTTCGGCTTTGTCAGTCACTCGAATGAGTTGGGAAACTGTGAGTAAGTAGTTACGTATTTATTTTCTTGCAATTAAAAAATTATTTATTTACTCTTAATCGTATGAAACTCGTTTGGGATCAAATTTTATCACCTGGCTTAACTTAAACCAACCTGCGTGTATGAGAAGGATGAAGTCGTAAAACGACATTCTACTTTTTCAATGACACTCCTACATATGTATAAACACATATATATATATCTATGTAAATCTATGCTTATATGTAAAATCTTAAAAATAAATATTTAGGAAACCACAGTGAACCCAAACCAAAACAAAATAAATAAAACATTAATTGTATGTATGGCCGCAAAAAACAATTTTAAATAAAATTAAATTGAATAAAAATAAAAACAACAAAAAATAACAATAATAATTAAAATGTTTTAAATTAAATAGAATGAAAAAGGGTAGATAAAAAAAATTTCAAGACGAAGAATTGGAGACATTGCTCGACGAAGATGCATTCCAGACGCAAGGAGAACTTGCAAAAGTATTAGGAGTTGATCAAGATAATTTTTTCACAATAAAGTCTTAATTTTCGAAAAAAACTGCACGAATTAATGCATACACCCAATTTAAAAAAAAAACAACTAAAATTAATGGAAAAAGTAAAATATAATAAAAGTTAACAATACAAAATGAAAGGAAATGAAATAAATTAAATCAAATAAACTGAAAAAGATTTATTTTAAACAAAGAGATTAAAAAATGTTAGACACTTTTTTCTTTCGAAACAAAAATTGGTATTTTACTAAGTATGTTAAATTGATTAAAAGAATTTGAAGTTTTTGTCATTCGAATGAACAATTTTCGCTCCACCTCATAAGAAAAAAGTCAATCTACGGGACCGAATTTGTTAATGCTGCTCGCGTTTAACACGATTTTAATTACTCATGTTATTCATCGCTGATGCGAACATCGCGTTAATTCAATTAAACAAGTTGTCCATCTACTTCATCAACATTAAGCGACTTACCAATGACAAAGAAGCAACAAAAAGCAAACACAACAGCAACAAACGTAAATTACACTTGTTTCGGCTTTTTAGCTTAGTGCTTCTATTAAGTATGAAATTTATGGTAGGTATGTGGGTATTTATTTTTAGTCTATATAGTAGACATAAAGATATCTTGAATTTTTGATTATTTAATTTTTATTTGAATTTTGTTGATCTCAATGTATTTTTTATTCATAGTATCTATAATTTAAATTTAAAGTCATTTCAACAAACATGATTACATACATGCATATATATGTATATATAAATATAAATATTTATATATATATTAGGTCAAGTAAACAGTTCATTCGGTTTTTATCTAAGAGATGGCGTTATTGTCTATAGTACTAGTGTTACAGGTCGCATCATGTCATACTATACGGCGCTGAAAACGTGTTTATTCGCGCTAAAAGTTTGGCTTTTACAATTTTTCGATTGATTGATTGTGAGTGCCATATTTTACAATTTTTCTTCGATCAAAGCGAAAAAGCAGCCAAAGCGGCTGAAAAAATTAATTTAGTTTATGGGCCCGATACTGTAAACGAACGTGCAACACGAAAGTGGTTTGATAGGTTTCGTTCCGGTAATTTCGATGTCAAAGATGCACCACAGACCGTCACGTCAACACTTATTTAATTGCTGAGGAACTAAAGATGAGCCAGAAAACCGTTTGGAACTATTTGCATAACCTTGGATTCAAAAATAAGCTCGATGTTTGGGTGCCACACGAACTAACGCAAAAACACATGATGGCCCAAATTTCCATCTGCGAATCGCTGCTGAATCGCAACAAAATCGACCCATTTCTGAAAGTTTGGTGACTGGCGATGAAAAGTGGATCACTTACGACAACGTCAAGCGAATTCGGTCGTGGTCGAAACGCGGTGAGCCGGCAGAAACGGTGGCCAAGCCAGAATAGACGGCCAGGAAGGTTTTGCTGTGTGTTTGGTGGGTTGGCAAGGAATCTTCTAATACGAGCTGCTACCCTATGGCCAAACGCTCAATACGGCCCTCTACTGCCAACAACTGGACCGCTCGAAGGCAGCACTCATCCAGAAGAGGCCATTTTTGATCAACAGAGTCAGAATTGTGTTCCATCAGGACAACGCCAGGCCAAATACGTTTTTGATGACGGGCCAGAAGCACCAGGAGCTCGGATGGGAGGTCCTAATGCACCCACCTTATAGTCCGGACATGGCACCAAGTGATTACCATCTTAAGCGAACGCGCTTAATGGTGAGAAGTTGGCCTCATGTGAGGCCTGTGTAAATTGGCTCTCCGAGTTTTTTGCCAATAGGGACGCAGCTTTCTTCGAGAGGCGTATAATGAAGTTGGCATCTCGTTGCTAACAAGTTTACGAACAAAACGGCGTATATGGTATATGATTTAAATCGGATAAATGTACACAAAGTTATCATATTTTGAAAAATCAATAAAAAACCGAACGAACTTTTTACTTGACCTAATATACCTTTATATATCTAGTTAGTCATGCTTGATGCGTGTGCGTAGTTAAAGATTTTCGCAGTGAGCGACAAAAGAAAAATATTTAACAAATTTACATACCTATAAATATAATACATATTTCAAATATAATATATGTTTATAATTCATTCATGCTTTTATTTGTGTTCACCGATTTGCGCAAAACATAACAAATGATTTAAATGAAATTAGTTTATATACGTACATGCCTATGTGCATATTTTCAAATTTTTTAAACACTTTAATCACACAGTATCATAAATTCAAAATATAGTAACCAAATTGCACATTACATAAATACAATAAAAGTGGAACATTTTCAAAAATCTTTTTGTATATATCAATAACTATTTCTTCCGAAAAATATTATGTTTTAAATTGTTGTTTTTTTTTGTAATTTGTGCGTTCACTCTGGCGTTCGGACACTGGCTTCAAGGACGTTACTGAATATATATGGTTAAAAAACGTAACTACTAAAAATTACGAAAGTAATGTGGAATAATGAACGGTCAGGAGACTGCAATTTTTCAATAAATCACTTTTCAAGTCAAACTAGAGGACTAAAATTTCCAATAAATTCTTTATTTTATTTACTACTTGAACTTTAAATAAACATGCAAAAAACAGGTTATGACATTAAAGAATGAATAATTCGCTAGACAACATGAACTAAAATCCACATCTAATCTAAAACAGATGTTTGGAATGTTGGAACTTAAGATATATATTTGTATGAAATCAAACAGATGTATACGATTTCATTATATACAATAAATATGTATGTTAAATTTCTCTATGACTAATTATATAAAAGTAGAAAAGTTGAAACATGCTTTTTCAAAACAGGTTTTACAAAATACTTTTCAATTCGTCTTCTTTGCAAGTATTTCTTTGCTCTATTTAAAAATAATCATTCCAATTGCCAAAGTGGTTTAAGCCTTAAAACTTGTGTTTCCGTCCATGTAAAATTCATGAAATGAACCAGTTTTTATATTAAAACCACTTGAAAATCACTTGTCATCTCAAAATAGCCATTCAACGACGAGGAAGTTATACAAAAAGGACGTTAATGATTAAAATGAAAAATATGCCTTCAAAAGTGAAATTGTTTATTGCAGTATTAGATTGCGAGTCTAGCAAAAAATGACATTTTATTAAATAAAGGCGATTTGGCTTTTCAAGTACAATTATCTATACAAATAAAATTAATTGTGCTGAATAGCCGACTGACGGTTCAACACACAGCTAAAGTCGCTGATTGTATAGACCTGAAACTTGGAAGATATGTTTATTGTAATGTAAGCAAAGATTTGTCAAAAGTCTGTCTCTTAGGGGGTATGTACGAGTATATACACTGAAGTCTTACTGCAGTATCTGTGCACCAGAGATGCGGCTGCAAGTGGGTGTTGGTGTTGAGGCTAGAGGGTCGCTGAATAAATAAATGTGTCTAAAATATAAGCCTACTCACGCAGCGAGGTTGTGTGCTTGGTTTGACAACTGCCACATAGAAACTTTCTTCAATGAAATAGAGACAACCGTCTCGGATGGTTGATGTCATCGACAAAATTAAGGCTGACATCACCGCCGGCCGTATAAAAGCAAATTTTGTCATGCAGAACCCAAATACTTAATATGGTAGACGATACCCAGAGTACATGGATTTTACTTCTGCAGCCTGCAGAATCCCAGTGCAAGTGAAACATCCGAAGATGCCTGACATTATGCGCCAGTAATGAGAGATAAGAATCCCCAATATTGCATTTAAATACTTATCGAACGTAACTGTTACAAATAGACAGTGACTCAAAATTGTTAGCAGCCACTGAAAGGTATATTATTATTTATAAATAATAATAATTATTATTCTCTGCTAAGAGGCAACCGTATTTACAAAATATTTATATTTCCAATTTTTTTTAACATTATTCTCCGACGCACTACTACCCACGCGCCGTCGCTAATAAATTTATCAACATATACCATAGAATTATAATTTCTCTTTTCGCTCTTTATTACTTTCAATAATTCATATATGTACATATTTATAAATGTTTCATAATATGCGTTTTATTAAAATTAATTTTTGGCTGGTACTAACCCCGCAGCGCAGTGTTGGAATTTAATTTTTATAGCCTCTTCAAATTAATAATAAAACAACAGTAAAAAAATACTTCTTTTACTATTTTGTTTACTCCGTGAAGTAAAATTAAGTGTAAGCGTAATAAAACTAAAAGTTGAATTATAATTTAATTAATTAAATTTAGCAATAATGTATGCCGATATGTATATGTATCTACATATGTATATTGGGTGTATGCATTAATTAATGCGGTTTTCTAAGAGAGGGTTCTACTAGTACGAGTATTATTCGCGTCGTGTTCATCTGTGGCTATATTCATTTCAAAGGTACTGTCATTTCATTTTTTTTAGCGTGAACAACAACAACAACAATTTGTTTCATTCATTTGAAAATGTCGAAATTTGTACCAGATAAAGTGTTTTTGCGGGGAGTTCTTCTTCATTACGTGCCAAAAGTGGCAATTTCAACTTAGAAGACGGACAGCCACAAAAATTCCAAGACAAAGAATTGGAGACATTGCTCGACGTAGATGCATTCCAGACGCAAGAAGAACTTGCAAAAGTATTTGGAGTTGATCAAGACAATTTTTTCACAATAAAGTCTTAATTTTCGAAAAAAAGCCGCACGAATTAATGCATACCCCCAATATAATAACTAATATATAAAATTCTCACAGTATTTCGTAACGGCTTAACCTATTTTTATGAAATTTCGTATGGACGTCGGGTAGGTATGAATATATGAGAGACTGATCATTTCGAAAAAGTTATATTTGCGTTTCGATATATGTACATACTTGAAATTTTGGTACGTAATTAGGCAGCTATACAAAAAAACTATTGTTAAAATTAAGTTTATTTCAGTTCGACTGAATTTTCGTAAGAAGGTATACTTATGTCTTGTCTCCATTTCATAGCACGATTGTAGAGTCACACTTCCCAGTATTCTCCTCTCATTCTCTTGCTCTCAGAAGTGTTTTTAAATGCTTTTAATGACATGAAATATTTGTTATGTTCTATGACGATAAAAAGTTACAGCGAGTATTCAATAAAAGTATAATATATTTTAAAAGGAATTTAATAAATATAATTAATTGTATGTGCATTCGATCTTCTCTCACTATCCAACTCTCATCTTTATTTTTGGTTAACACTGATATCTGTAAATTTAAACAGCATAGGTATTTATATATGGAAATATGCCAGAATCGATTTGCTTTAAATTTAGTCTGTTGGGAATTTTTGTCTAGATTGTATATACAGAAAACTTTATTTCCGGATAGGTGATCACAATACCCGACCTGATCAATAGTGTTGGAAAGTAAAAAAGCGATAAAAATGTGAATGAGCTAATTTGTAAGTTATTTGAGCCACTGCCAAAAAATCCAGGGAAATTTACGCTAAACTTCAAACAGTTGGGAGATTTCAGGATCTGCGGCGGGGTCCTTGATACGTAAATATCCTTTTTTAAAGCAACATATTATTAATATACTCCTTTCTTGTATGTACATTATATTTTTGACTATCCGTTGAACTCACGTTTCCTTAATACTTAAAACTTTGAGTTTTCAGCTTTAAAAATTGTATCATTAAATTATATTATTATTATCAATTGCACAACTTTTCTTAATGTTTGTCAACTGTAACCCACTATACACTTTTTCATCGCTTCGATTTTTTAAACACGAATTTTTCACTAAATAGGGATTATCAGTTTCCCGAATTTTAGACATATGATTTCGCTCTTGTCGTAACGTTCTATTCTGTAAACTTTGGGAACAACTCATTTTATTTTGATTTTCGCTTAAATATTTCACAAACGAACTTTTTTATATTTAGATAGCTAAATATTACGTAAAGTTCGTTTGGTTTTTTATAAATTTTTCAAAATATGATAACTTTTTACATTGCCCGATTTAATAATATGCACCGTTTTGTTCGTAAACTTGTTAGCAACGAGATGCCAACTTCATTATACGCCTCTCGTAGAAAGCTGCGTCCCTATTGGCAAAAAACTCGGAGAGCCAATTTACACAGGCCTCACATGAGGCCAACTTCTCACCATTAAGCGCGTTCGCCATGGACAGGAAAAGATGGTAATCACTTGGTGTCAGGTCCGGACTATAAGGTGGGTGCTCCTGGAGCTTCTGGCGCGTCACCAAAGACGTGTGTGGCCTGGCGTTATCCTGATGGAACACAATTCGGCCTCTGTTGATCAAAGATGGCCACTTCTGGATGAGTGCTGCCTGCAAGCGGTCCAGTTGTTGGCAGTAGAGGGTCGAATCGAGCATTTGCCCATAGGGGAGCAGGTCGTAGTAGATGATTCCGCACTTCGACCACGACCGATTTCGCTTGACGTTGTCGTAAGTGATCCACTTTTCATCGCCAGTCACCAAACGCTTCAGAAATGGGTCGATTTTGTTGCGATTCAGCAGCGATTCGCAGATGGAAATTCGGTCCATCATGTTTTTGCGTTAGTTCGTGTGGCACCCAAACATCGAGCTTCTTTTTGAATCCAATGTTATACAAATGATTCCAAAGGGTTTTCTGGCTCATCTTTAGTTCCTCAGCAATTAAATAAGTGTTGACGTGACGGTCTGTGGTGCATCTTTGACATCGAAATTACCGGAACGAAACCTAGCAAACCACTTTCGTGTTGCACGTTCGTTTACAGTATCGGGCCCATAAACTAGATAATTTTTTTCAGCCGCTTTGGCTGCTTTTTCGCCTTGATCGAAGAAAAATTGTAAAATGTAGTGAATTTTCTCTTTGCCATCTTTGACGTGCGCTCACAACGTACTGAGTCAATCAATCGAAAAATTGTCAAAGACAAACTTTTAGCGCGTTTTCAGCGCCGTATAGTATGACATGATGCGACACGTAACACTAGTACTATGGACAATAACGCCATCTCTTACTATAGATAAAACCCGAACGAACCTTTTACTTGACCTAATACATAAATCCAGAACAACATGTGGCCAAGGTCTTCTACAATAGTAATATACTAATCGAAATACCTTTCCCTATCAAAAGTAGTTCAGACAGAGTCATTGGATTTTTTAAAGATGTGTATGTTTATGGTATATGGTATATGATGAATGATATGTATGTTTATGGTATATGGTATATGATCAACTGAAAAGATGCACAGCCACATACATACATATGCACATATTACTATGGATATTTATTTTTGTATACTCGCATGCAAGTAGCCAATATTATTTGCGTGCATCGCTTACATCTCTTACGTTTGCAAGTCAATGGATGGCTGATCTTGGCAGTGACTTTATCGGCTAGTAATTTTTTATGCAATTTTTTCGGCCGAGCTCCTCCTCCAATTTGTAGTATGCGCCTTGATGTTTTTCCGAGCGGCTGAGGTTTATATGAGGAGCTTTTATTTCATACAGCTTAATTTTTTATTTAAATTAATTTTCTATAACTTTTTGAATGTTAGTGCCACACCAGGATTTGAACCCGAGCCTTCCGAATGGCAGAACGCAATGCTAACCGCTCGGATACCGCGGCCTGCAATCGCTTCAGCGCAACTGTCTATTATACGAGTACATATAAATGTACGTACTAGGAAATTTTATTTTGCATTTATTTTATGTTGCGAACGGTAAATTATTTAGAAAAGCAATAAATGGATTTTAAAGCAGCTCGACAGCAATTCCATTTTGATACACCCAAAATTATTAGCAAGAATAAGATATAAGTGAGGTGCAGAACAAATTTAATATTCCCCGTCAGTGGGTGCTACATCGAATACTTTTAAAGCAGCCACTGATATTTTCAAAACTGGAGTGCTATAGCTTATCCTGACAACATGCTCTGGTCAACTTAGCTGCTGTCTCGTGATCTGATGTACTATGTTAATGGCGGTATATGGTACATCGTAGCTAGTGCTCAAAGATCCATAGACCTTCTGCTTTCTCTACTCTTACTGCTGCCTCTTCCGATGTTGTTAGCGTTTACACCAGAAATCCGCAATTTGTAATGTCGGAAAAGATAGATTTGAATCATATTCATTAAATCTTTTTTCTATCCGAGATGCAAGGCTGATAAAGATTATTACGATTTGAATTCTAAGAAATCCTGCGTGTGCATGTTCGCTGCGCAACGTCCAATTATTGGAGTGTGCCTTCTTTATTTAGTTCTGCAGTTTTTATTATTTTCGCCGACATTAAATTAGAGAATACACACGATAAAAAGTAATAATAAATGAAGCTTCATTTAATATCGAACACCTCAGGGATATTTTTCCCAACTCGGAAGAATGTTTTGGTGTTGCTCAGTTTCAGTTTGCGCAACCATATAAGTTTTGCACACAATGCATTCTATAGAACTTTATACGCGATATTGAGGAGACTTATCTCACGGTATTTGGTGCAAAGTATGAGATGATCAGAGATTAACTTTCAATCGCTGGCATGCTTTTTTCTTGCCATATTCCTAATGAAAAGTCGGAAAATTGAAAAATTCTAAAAGGGGTAATTTTTTCATTTTTTTTTTCAATTTTTGTTTTTTTTTTTTAAAATTTGGTTTTTAAGATCTATCTTTTTTCAAAAATTAGTGTTTTCTTTGTGATTTGTTTATTCGAGCAGTTTTCCTTGGTTCGTGCTATGCCTAACCTCATTTCCAGTGAAATTTATTTGGGTTACTTCTTCAGCTGATTTGTAAACTATTTGACTCGTTCAATTTCGCTATCGAATAATGTGATAGTTGCAGGAATTTTGAAAGGGGCCTCCAGGGGCGGAATGCTCGATTCCACGAATTCCTTTGAGTTCCAACGATTTGCCATTTCAGTTCAAACTTATTCAGATTCCAGTGAAACTTGCATTTGCGATGACAATCAATAGGTCACAAGGACAGTCGCTGGAAGTGTGTGTCATAAATCTGGAATTGACATGTTTTTAACACGGCCTGTTCATTTACACACCGAAACAGAAAACAAAAAATGTTGTTTACCAAGCTGCTTTACTTTGAAAAAAAAATGTAGACAAATCGTAAATAAATGATTTTCAACACTATATAAATTCAACTTTCTCTTCTTTTCAAAAAACATCATTTCACGCAGGACAACGCCTGCGGGGTCAGCTAGTATAACTATAAATGTATCAAGCATCTGCTGAATATTATATTTTACTATAAAGCAGTTATATTATTTATTTTCTAAATGATGACTAAATTTTAAATATATAATTTTAAAACGTAAATAAGCATATTTAATAATTTGAATACATATGTATGTAAATATATGTAAATATGTATTTGTAAATATCTCGCTGGTATTTATGTATGTATGCACATTATTTGATTAATATATTTATAATTTTTTGTATTATATATATATTTATTATATTTAAGTAGACAGTTTCATGCTTACAATTTTCTTCTAGGCAAATGTCTGTAAATATGTATAAATTTTTGCGCATATACTCGTATGTATGTACAAAGGTACAATTCACTAGTATAGACTCATATATGTTAAGACCAGAAAGTTTCCTGAAAATGTTGATAGCACTGTTCTTAGTCATACCAAAAATATGCGCGATATATCAACCAGTTTGTTTGCAGCAGCTGTTGAAATCAGTCGACCTCAGTTCCCTCAGCGAATTTTCGTTTTCAATCGAGTCGAAACGAGTTCCACGGAGTGGTAACTTGAGTTTTGAAAACAAAAAAGGGTGGTATTGAACGAGTTTTTGGTTTTAAAATCGTTCACAACTGCAGCTCGGCGCGTTATCGTCATGAAAGTTTCCGAAAATTGTTGGCCCACATCTCAAAACGGTCAAATAATACTCTTTATTTACCGTCTGTCCCGTTGGAATGAATTCATGATGAGCCAAACTGCGAATATTGAAAAAAAAAAAAACAATTTCCGGAAACTTTCTGGTCTGGTACGCATGCAACAAAATTGTTTGGATAATAGAATAATGTCGGCCGAAAATGGCTTCAGCGGTTACAAGGCGGCAAGTTTATACGTATGTGTGTATGTATATATTTAGTAGAATAATATTAACTCTGCTAATTTTGTTAAGAACCTAATGATGGAAATTTCAAACCAATCACATTGTTATGTTTTTCTGTTTCTGAAATTTTTATAAAACATTCTCAACTTTTCAAAATTTGCACTGCGTTTTCTACGAAAGTCAAAAACGTCAATTTTCAAATAACTTTTCTTTGTCTTTATGTTCAATGAAGCTTAAAAACAAGAAAAATCCTTTACATTTTATCATATTAAACTAAATTTATTGTGTCACCACGTGTTTATAGCATGCTAATCGCCTTTTATAAAATTAAGAAAAAAACAAATATATGTATGTACATATACTATTTTGGTTTATATAATTGTATCGCAAATAAATTATGCTGATCATCCGGTCATAAACACACACATAATCATGCTTACACACAAGCAAATAAATTATTTCGCTTAAAAAATTCGTTAACATATCAACATATGTATGTGTACATTAAAATTGTTCGAAAATAAATGTAGAAAATTTCTAGATCTATATCTAGAAATTGGTCAAGAAAGCTGATTGATGTTCATAAAGTTGCTATAACTTCTTGCATGCATTAATTCGTGCGGATTTCTAAGAGAGGGCTCTACTAGTATTATTTCGCGTCTTGTTCATCTGTGGCTATATTCATTTCAAAGGTACTGTCATTTCCCGTCGTTTTCAGTAGATGTCATTTGTTTTAGCGTGAACAACAATTTGTTTCATTCATTTGAAAATGTCGAAATTTGTACCAGATAAAGTATTTATCCAGGGAGTGCTACCGAAAGCCATTATATTTTACTGGACGTTTATGGTGACCATGCTTTAGCCGAACGAACGTGCCAAAAGTGGCAATTTCAACTTAGACGACGGACAGCCAAAAATATTTCAAGACGAAGAATTGGAGGCATTGCTCGACGCAGATGCATGCCAGACGCAAGAAGAACTTGCAAAAAAGGAGTTGATCAAGACAATTTTTTCACAATAAAGTCTTAATTTTCGAAAACAAAAACACCGCACGAATTAATGCATACACCCAATAAAAAAAGAAATAAATGATAAATGGTTACGTTTGGTATGAGATTTAATCGAACTTTAAAAATAACAAAATTTCTAACTCATCTATATCTACATACCATATACATGGTTTTCCAATAAGAGGTGTTGTTTTGATATTCAAAGAAAAATGGCATTTTTTGAGATAAGTGATCGGATGTTTATTTCATTGCCATTACTAATGGAAAACACTATCAGCCAAATGCCTACAGGACTATATCCTTTTTATGAAATTTTCCATCACCAAATCGCAAAGTGACTGCTGTATGCCCTTAATAGCTTCACGAATTCCATTTTTGAGGTCTTGAATCGACGTGGCCTGTTGGCGTAGACCTTATCTTTCAAGTGGCTTCAGAGGAAATAAGAAGTGGCAAGGTGTAAAATCATAAGATCTCGTTGACCAATTGCGATCACCTCTTCGTGAAGTATCACATCTCGAAAAAGATAGGACCAATGACCCCACCGGACCAGAAAGCGCACCACATAGTTACACGTTCAGGATGGAGAGGCTTTTCAACAATAAACCTTGGGTTTTCCGAGTCACAGATATGACGTAGCTATCGAAGTGGAAATAGGCCTCATTAGTCCAGATTATTTATTGTGAGTCCTAATAATTTCAAAATATTGTTGAAGTGGGTTTCATTCTATTCCATAATTCCATAGTTTTTACTTGGCAAATATAAAAAGTTACAGCTTCAAAAGAGGTGGAAAATAACACCTCTTTATGTATAAAAATATGAAACTCTTGGAAAAATCGCATTTATACGTATGTGTCCTTTTACTTGACCATTTCGTCTTCCTACCAAAACCAACAATAATGTCAGCATTGAAATCCTGCGTAGAATCACTCTTGCTAGCTGGTGCTACTTAGGACTGAGTGAGCCAAGGAAAGGAAAAGTTCTCTTTCGACGAACAAGTCCTTCAAAATTCCCGTCTTGCTATATGTTGCTAAGGGATGGACTAAAACGTCATCTCAGTTGGAACGAAGATCATGAGATATACGACGACATTGCATAGTTCAGCAAATTAAAAGGCAGCGACTATGCTGATTAACTGCTGTCGTCTGGGCGAAAAACTCCAGCTTTCAAAGTTTTCGTCGCAGAGCTCGTCAGTGGAAAAAAGGGAAGAGAAAGACAATCGATGGAATAGATCAGAGGGAAAAGGATCTGTGCGGAGAGATACCTTTGTCATATTTTGGAATCATGTATATAAATAATCTCCAACCACGATTTCTCACAATGCTTTCGGCTATTGCGGCCGCCAATTATAACATATTTGTGGTTAAAATTATTATGTTTACATGAAGTGAAACTAAGGTAGGAAAATCGAATAAGAGATTGCAAATAAAAATAACAAAGCTTTGTACGTCAAAGATATTCTGTCTGAGGTTTTGATGACAAAGAAATTAAAAACAAATATGTATGTATGTAAAATAAATTGAGCAGTACTATTTGCTGTTGAGTACTTTGATAATTCAATCAACATTTACGAGTTTCCTCGTAGCCGTCAACAGTGAACATTTATTAAATATTTTAAGTGCTATAAACATTTCTTCAATGCTATTAACTATGATATTTAAATAATAATTTTATTGTTTTTGTTTACCTGATTACATTTTTTTTTTCATTAAGTCGTTTATTTTTCAGATTTTTATTTTTGGGCTGATAATAAGTGTTTCTAAAAGTGGTCGTAAATGAACTGTGTTTGTTCGATGTTATAATCTAGAGCTCCGGATAAAAGTTCGACTCTTAGAAATAATACGAGATGTTGTTATAAAGAAACTGTAAGAAAGACAGTCAGCGATTCCAGTAGACTTACAGTGCAATACATTCGGAAGGATAAACACCGCTTAACGCCCTTTTTCCTATAATTTGATCAGTTCCACTGTTAAAAAAACAAGCATCAAATGCAAAAAAGTTTATAAAATACAAAATTGGAGAAAAAACTGTAGTTCGACTAGTACTTGTCAAACTACAACAACTAAAATAAGTAAAACAGCTTATTTGTATACATTTGAGATACTAACTGAAACTTACGTTTTACTCTCTAATTTCAGTCCCAGTCCGATCTCAATGTACCGAAATGGCATAATACTTATATTTATTATGTATATATGTATATAATTGAAGCTATCTAACGACTTGACAAGGTTAGCACTGGCATTCTAAAGACCAGGGTTCGAGCCCTTGTTCGACCTTCAAGGAAAATTAATTTTCCGATTGCAGTCGCTCCTGAGCAGGGAATGTCAATCCCTCCGATTGTATTTCTGACTTGAAATAAAAACTCTTCAGAAAAATCCATTGAAATAAAAACTCTTCAGAAAAATCCATGAGATTCGGGACGGCTTGGATTTATTGCTATAGGTTCTTTTATTTATTAGTAATGTTTTCCACGATAGCCGAGTGGTTAGCATTGCGTACTGACATTCGGAAGGCTCGGGTTCATATCCCAGTGCCAGCAACATCCAAAAAGTTATGGAAAATTTATTTAAATAAAATATTAAGTTAAATTTTCTAATTGCGGTCGCCCTTCGGCAGGGAATGTCCACCCCTCCGAGTGTATTTCGGACATGAAATAAGAGGCTCGTAAAAAAACCATCAGCCGTTCGGAAGCGGCTTAGTATAAACTGTAGGTCCCTCCATTTGTTGGAAAAACATCAAGACGCAAAACCACAAATTGTTTTCCACATGCCACTAATTGAAGGAGAAGCTCGGCCGAAAATCGCTATTTTTATTATATTGTAGTAGTGTTTTTTGCTGGCTCTTGGGTTCTAAATATGCTCTACCTGTCTTCGTCCTTTCAGAGGACTATCAAGGAACATATTCGCATCCTTATAGTTTGGCGGATATGAAGCATGTAAAATTTCATCATTGAAATACAATAAAATCTGAATTGTTAATATTATTAACGTATTTTTGAAAATACTTAAAAGCAGAAAACAGTAAACTTTATAAATGAACAGATCCAACCATTAACCACCAAAAAAAACAACGTTGCTGCGGGTCAGGGATTCAAGAATTTACCTGCGGTAAGGCATGTCTGTCTTAAGAAGCGGCTAAAATTCAATTGTTCCCGCGGCAGTGGGGTCTTTATAACGGAACGATTCGGACTTTTATCCGGCCAAGGACTTAAACAACAACTATTATCGTGCTTGTTGACTAATTTTTACTGAATCCTGTTCGGGGAAAACACAGTAAATTTCACTCTTTGGAAGAGTATTGGCTAATTCTTATTGAAATTTCTCAACTGAACTAATAGCTGACCACTGTTATCGATAACAACTACCGCACCCTAAATCAAAACTATTCAGCTATTCAGAAGCGAAATACGGGAATAAAAAAAAACATTTTTTTTTTTGAATTTTCAAATAAACCACAATGCGTTATGAACAGAGTCATTAATGATTTGCCGCAAGGACTTAATTGATATCGCACCTATGCACATATGTATGTTAATTTAAAATCCACCTACATGCCAGATCCAGACTGTCTATATTGCATTAAAAGGCAATAATAAAGTAACAATAATGTAATCAAGATTACTCACTGTTGATTTTTAGTTCTGAAACTAGTAGTAGTTTTTATGTATTAACGTATTCGTAAGTATGTATTACCTTATAAGCTGAATGCTGAAAAGCCAGCAACACCACACATCTCAACCGTGGGCATAAACACAATAACATTAGCTTTGGTTGTATTTTTGTATTGAATGAAAGATCAGAAAGAAACATGCTTATTCTTGGTCAAATCCAATAAAATTCAAACCATTTCCTCATTACATATAGTTTTTACGATTTATTTTTTAACCGACTGTGTAACAAAATGTTATAGGTACTCTGTTATAACCGTGGCTATTGCAAATTGTCAATATATTTTAAATTATTTATTATTATTTGATTTCTTTTGTACAAGTTACTGTTAGTTATAGTTAATTAAGAACTTTTTAATTATTTTTTTTTTACTATTTTACTCCCCACTCTTTACAACGTGTGTAGATTTTTTGTTGCTAAATGAAACTAAATTTCAAATTATTTTTTTTTTTTCATATAATTTACGGTAGGTCATAGCATATAGAATAATTGGTCTGAGTGTTCGTAAACACAAAGCTAATATGATTATTTTATGGTCGTCGAGAATATTTGCCAAGAAAAGACACTTTTATGTCGGCACTATCAATATACAAAATACGTGTGTACATAATATATATATATATGTATGTACATATAAATGTACTTACCTTGGTTAAGCAAAAATACGATTGGAAGCGAATATTATCATGTAAGATCCCATAGACTCCAAAACATATCTGTTTTCTGAAATATGACAACAAACATAGATATGTACATATATAGGTATAATGTGAGAGATTCTTTTAAAAAAGCATATGTATATGTCTAATATATAAAACTCTCGTGTTACAGTGTTAGACACGATACTCCTCCGAAACGGTTTGACCGATTTTAAGGAAATTTTATTTGCATATTCAGTAGATCTGAGAATAACATAACAAACATTTTTTAAGCGTGGAGGAGGCAGCAATATGATCTGGGGCTGCTTGGGTGCTGATGGTAGTTTGCGAGGGTCGCATGGACAGTCAAAAGGACATAAATTTATTAGAAGCTGTTCTTCTGCCTTCGTTAACTCACATTTTCGGCGATACTAATTTAGACGGGGTTCAATTTCAGCAAGACAATGCTCCTTGTCACAAATCAGCAACTACGATGCGTTGGTTTAGATATAATAATATTGTTTTGTTAGATTGGCCTGCACAGTTTTCAGATCTTAATCCCAATGAGCACATATGGGCTATTTTAAAACGTAAGATTAAGGAACACAGTATAACATCAAAAACTGCCTTAAAGAATGCCTTAAGTGCGGACGAATGTGCAAAGCTTGTACGCAGCATACGTTATTAAATCGAAGGGTGGACCTACTAAATATTAATGTTATTATCACTAATTCATTGTATTTTCAGTGTTTTACTAATAAAACTTCATTACTTCACTTGTTAAAACAAAAAATTCAGTAATTAGTTCGGTGCCTAATACTTCTGGCCAAGGCTGTATTTTCGTCAAGTTTTATAATGTCTATTGAAGTTTTTGTACAGTAATATCAAAGAAATCGCCTTGGAGTTGAAAAATACTTTTTGAGAAAGTACCACAATCTTCTGAAGGAAAAAAGCCGTGCAGTGCAGACAGAGTATTCCGTTTCGTGCAATACAGTCAAACACAACATCAGTGAAGATTAAAAGAAATTTCAGAATATTGCTTCGGTTCAGAATTGAATACTAAGCGCTGTAAAGCTGAGATACCAGACAAAATTTTCCAAAAAATTGCCCAAGTTGAGCTCTACGCACTGGCTTTCGATAAGTCCATAAATTTGTCAGGAAACCTCAGATAATGTAATATATTAATTAAACATGTTTTCAATTGTGTTTATCATTCTGTTAAATTATGTATGTACTCGTACATAAATTATATAATTTTTTTTCGATGAGTTTGTACAATATTACTGCAGAATAGTCTCATATTTTGATTTGTGGGTTCTAATTCAGCTGGACCTTGTACATATATAGAAGAAGATATGTTACTGTTTCTGGCGACTCTGACGTCGTAAATGAAACTTCATAATCTAGGATGTTAGTGTGGAATTATCTCTTACACAATCGGACAATCGTGAGTTGAAAAAATTTAAACACATCTTATTGTGAATATCAATAGGGAGATGGTTATACTGTTATGCTATAAGATCATTGAGCTCTAAATGAAATCCGGAAAGAAAGAAATTCAGCAGTGGCTCAAATTTTTTTTAAATAAACTGAGCTATACACATCATTTTGCTTTGTAAAATATTTTCTAACTTACATATATTGGCTAAAGGTTTATTTAATGCAATAAAGTTATTCATTTTACCGTCAACAATGTTTTATTTCCCTGTCAGTCATTTCACCTTACCAACTTTTTACAAAATAATTTTACTCCTACCCACAAGAACCGTTTCTGGATCCGGCCTTGATTCAACGTTTGAAAATTTTTATAATGAGATTTTGTGAACAAGTTTGTTAGTTAACATATTTAGTGAAGCGTTAAATAGGTGTTATAATCGAGAAAAAATTAAACGGAAGAATAGCCTGGCATAGTCTTCATGAAGTGACATACGGGAACCTCGTAATGTAGCAAGCCGGTAAAACAAGCAAGTGACAATCTTATAGAAAGTAATCGAGAACAAGTTACCGGTAAACTGAATGTTGTTACTTTTTTTAACACCCGAAAATTAATTTGGTATTCAGCGCACAGCTTACCATACATTGTTTGAAAAAATTTTGGCAGCACTGCTTTTTTCGACCATGTCAAATTACATCGAAATGGCGGACGGAGCGCAACAAAATAATAAAATTTTATTTATTTATATTAAATCATAAATATTTGAACCTAATAACGGAAAATATGCCACGACGGCAAAAAAAATCTTAATGAAAACGCTCTCTTACAAATTAAAAGGGTAATTTTTTTCTCGCAAACTTCTTAGAATGAGCATTTTTGGACTTTTTTCTTCATCTTCAGTGAATTCTAGATGTAAAATATGACTATAAATTTTGGTTTTTATCAAATTCTCAAATTAACAATACAAACAAAATTGATTGTTTGTTACCTCCTATTTCGCTGGTAACAAAACTCACAGGGTGACAGTGGACGCAGAATTCGATATAGTAACAAAATTTACTGAATGGTAAATTTTATTATCTCGACATAATAGACTTGTGTGACACTAACACTATTCCTGATCGAGAAAAAGTTTTGAATTCACTAGCTACCTCATCAAAGACCAATTGATCATAAAAATAGAAATATAAAAATTGTGCAATAAAACTCAACTCATAGTTAAAAAAAAAGATATTTTTACACCTAAAAAGATATTTTAACTCCCACTCCCACTGGCTGTTGCATGGATAAGAAAAAAGCCCACGGACAATGGAGCTCGACTTATTTAAATACATGCACCTAAAATTTCAAAACAATCCGATAAATATCTTCAAAAATATACTTGAATATGTGGCTCAACCGATCGTTCGATTTTACACAATTTTCTTGGTTACACTAATAGTCATACACATACATATTGAACAAAGGAATAAGATAATCAAAAAATGTTACAATATTCTATTTTTTTAACAGTTTGGTGCAAAAATTTCGGTAGAAAACGAAAGCTTTTATTATTCCTTTTTTAAATACCTTCATTAATCTATTGGTGTAAAAAATTCACCAGGCTAATTAACTTCTGTTAATCCAAGCGCCATTTCTTAGTAGGCGTTCGGGACATGATTTACAGAAGCAATTCACATTAATATTTTTACATTATTGGTGTTGCCTTGTTAAAAATAGACTAAATTTGAGTAAAAATAAATAAAAACTGTTTCTATGAAAAAACGTTTTGGTTTTTTGAATCGCAAAATGCCTAAATTAGGGTCTCAACTCATTCAAACAAAAAATTAAAATAAAAAAAAAACAAAAAATAATAAAAGATAGTCCAATCTTTTCGTTATTTTTTTGTTATATAAATAGTATATATTAAATTACATATTATATATTTATTCAGTTTTTTTTATAATTAACGTATTAATGATAACATAGGTTTCACGTTAAAATTGCAGAACCACAAGCTGTTTATGTATGTACACATAATCTGCTTTCGCAAAGAATATCTTCATATGAGCACATGTATGTATATGTATGGATTTGCTATTAAATATATTAATTATAATATATTATATAATATTTTTGTCTATTAAGCTTTTAATTATATGATTATTTCACAGTTGTACCCATTTCTACATCCTAGACCTTGCTTCAAATTTTATGCAGCTCAGTTTTTTTTTCATCTAAATTCGGTTCCGATGGGTGATTTAAAGATACTACAAGCCCGTACCATATAGGAAACCGTAGTAAAGAACATATCAAACCTCAGGAAAAACTCGAGCTTGTCATTTTAAAACTATTTATGTACATACATATAAACATGCAGTGTATGTGTATATTTCAATAATAATAAAAAAAGCATTAACGTAAGGCTTATAAAAGCTTCCTATAATCGTCACCTCGAAATGCTCAAGCGTGATTGATTATTTTATTTTACAGAAAATCCTACATGAATTACGAAAAATATATAATCTTAAACTATTTATTTCCCACTCTATCTCTATTTTACTCTATCATACTGAGTTCTTTATATTCCCTTACATTTTTTTGGAATGCTAAAACCATTGCGTTATCTATCACCCGTTCAATTATTTTTGAGACGCATTCCATCAAATATTTACTTTGCTATTGATCCATTACTTTCTTTTAGAACTGACTGATTTGCACATACATATGTATTTCATTAAATAATCTAGTATAGTAACAATTAATCCATTATTTTTGCTTTAAATTGAAGGCTTCATTTACCATAGTTAGAATTATCTGATTTATATCAAATAACGGTGCACATTTTTTTTATTTGCTCGATAGTTTTTTGTCATTTTGAAAGTAGGTAATGTCGTTATGCCTCTCTCATAGAAACTCTTGTCCCTATTGGCAAAAAATTTTGGCACCGGTTTCTCCTGAGGTAAATTCTTCACCGACCAAATCATTCGCCATAGACAGGAACAAATGGTAATCACTTGGGGCGAGGTCCAAGTGGATGCATGAGAACCTGTCAACCAAGCTCTCAGGCCTTCTGACGGGTCACTATCGATGTCCATTCGGTAAATGTGGGTTAACTCGTTGACAAATAGAGAATAAGATAGAAGATGTTATAGTAAGGTGTAAAAATGCAAACTAGTTTGTTTCTAGTCAACAACAACAACTTCTCACCCTTGCCTATAAATACTGGTCTGCTGGGGATCTAGCTTAAACGCTGCCTAAGATCTGTCGTATTTTTTAGGTGAAAATTATTTTTTTTGAACAAAATAATTTTTATTCGCCTGCATTGATGTTGTCTTCAAAATAGTCCTCATTAGAGATTGTGTACTTGTGTCAGAGATTCTTCTAAACTCCGCAACCCTTTTCGAGCACGATGGTTGAGAAAGCCTTTAGTTCTTTCTGCAATGCGCATTTAACGAAATATATGGATTAAACGACGACTCTGTAAGGTTCTTTTTTTTTTTTTTTTGAATAGAGGATAAACTAACGGAACCATGACTGGCGAATGTGGAGGCTGGGGCATGGTTAGAAATGCAGTGTGTATCATCGTGACGGAAAAAAATGAACAAAATAACCGTCAAAAAAGCTGCTCAGTTTGTGAATGTCACACTCGCTTCAAGAATGCCACATATACCTACTTTAGGCACTTTAACTTCTTCGTCTATTATATTTTTTAATACCGCGGAATAAATTTTGTTAATTAACAAATTGTTCAATATTTTTAATAGCTGTAGTTTTGGTGTTATTTTTTATTTTCATATTTTAATAATATCAAGGGTTGGGTTCGTAATAAAACTAGTTGTGGCGTTTCTTGTCACATTCAGGATTCCAAAACATACAGATGAGACGGCTTTGTCAAGGCAATTTAGGAAATTACTTTGGACAAATTAGGAGGTGTGGAGGGAGGAGGGCTAGGCTAACGACTAACATGTTAACCAATTTATATAAAAAAGTTTTGAGGGTTTAGATATGCTAATGTAGTAACGAATGGAAACTGCCAAGCTGTTACCCATAGTGAACATTTGTCCGTCCCTAGGAGTTTCCAATAAAGTAAGAGTGTGTGCAATGACCATCACATACGAGACCTTTCGTGGCGGGAGTCTCAAAGTCTCTTACGACCTTCGCAGTCCTTTAACCCATTAAGATTATAAACTTATGGAGAAGTGGAAGATGCAGAAGTAGATTTTTTGAATAAAAGCTCAGTTGTTTATTTCAGATGATGAAGGCTCACCAGAATTTTGCTGGATTGAAGAAAGACAAATAGATAGATGGAAGAGATATTTTTATTTGATAAAATGATAAGCCTCAGCCACTTTAGATGTTATGAAAATTGCGTCAGCAATCCACGGCCGCGGCCTCTGAGTATATTTCGGACATGAAATAAAGGCTCCTCGTAAAAAACCCATCAGCCGTTCAGAGACGGCTCAATATAAACTATAGGTCCTTCCATGTGTTGGAAAAACATCAAGACGCAAAACCACAAATTGGAGAAGGAGCTGGACCAAAAATCGCTTCTGCGGTTACAAACCGCCAATTATATATACCATATATATCCACATCAACGCTTTTTATTAAAAATCGATTTTTTTACCTTAAAGTTTTTAAAAAAAATATATATTTAATTTAAAAAAATTGTATGTCTAGTCTTACTGACACAAAAAAAGTACTCCAAAGTGTCTTCAAAATGCGGTCGTTCTATTGGACAATTTAGTGTTAATTTTCAAAATGCGGCCCTTATAAGACAAAATTAGCGTTAATTTTCATGACAACAAATTTCCTAAACTTACAATATTTTATTAAAGTTACAAAAAAATTAAACCCAGAATTTATTCACTTTCACATTTTTTCAAACTTTTCGTGGTTTTTTAGCTTATTTTCTGCGCAGTTAAATTTCTATTTTAAATGAATATATGTACATATGTATGTATGTACATAAATTAATTTGATTCATATTTGAATATTACCTTTAATTAAAACGTTCATATTAATATTATTGCTGTTATTATTATTATTATCATAATCATGACAGCACTCCTACAAAGAAAATTTCATAGTTTTCGTGCAGCAAACGATAAAAAAATATACCCATATATTTTTCTTTCAAGAATGGTATGAAAATTAGTTGGCCCAAAGAAGATTTATACGTACTAATACCGAGTATGTTGGTATGTTTTTATTTATGTACGTGCATTGTGTACATTTTTGCGCGCTTTTTATTCGTTTCAAGTTTAATTCCACAATGCATTGACTTCTGTGCTTTTTATACTATTGTACTATACCTTTTACTTATATAATATTATATTTTCGAATTTATACTTTTTAAGCTTTGCTTTTACACGAAAAATAGAGCTTACGCAGTTTGTAGGAAGTAATTATATAAGTATCTACATAGGTCCATACATACACAGCTACGCAGAGAACATGAAAAATACAAAATTAAACATTTACCTCTGCATATATTTATGCTTACTTTTTTCACTAATATTTTTACTCATTTATATTCGTTTATTTATTTTTATTTTTTGTTTAAATAAATATTGCTTACACTCTGAGCAATGCTCTAATCAATGTCTACCGCTTGCGGAATTTCTGAGTTTTTGTATTCTTTCCCCACACTTTTACAACTTTGTTGTGACACGCTGTTTCTGTTTATATGAACAGAGGGCACAAGTGCACAAATAAAACGACAACACTTCTTGCTTCTGCACTATAACTAACCGCAATAATCACTATAAACAATAAACCAGACATTAAAAAGCGCGTGAATACATATGTATGAGAACATATGTATATACTCGTATACATGTATTTATACATGTATGTACATATGTAGTATACATTGGACACTTTAATTACAATAATTAATTACATTTTTGTTTTCAATACCACAACGCCTACAACAGCCGATAATATTTATAAATATTGTGTGGTAAATATGTCTGTATGTAGTCCAGTATTATTATTTTCGTTTGTTTGATAACGATTCTAATTTGCATCCCAAAAACTTTTGCGCGTCACTTGACTGTTAAATTTTGGTAATATGCATAGATATTTACATATGTTTATATAAATTTATTATTAGATAATATGTATGATGCAATATTATTTTGGAGTGATGACAAATCTAGTATATCTACGAGTATATATAATGACCATTTGTTTAAAGTTGACCGAAAACACTATTTTACCTTTTTTTTTTGCACATATTCACATGTTCTTTGCTTTTTCTCCTTTTAATCATTACTCATATTAACTGATACGTTTATTTGTTTTATTTCTTGTTTTTTAATAACTTTAATAATTTTTGTTTTTAATTTAATTGTTTTTCTTGTATTTTTATTTCATTTTTTTTACATTATTTTTTCTTATCTTATGTATTTTTGTCCATTTGTTTTAAAAACAGCTGTGTTTTCCCGTTATAAATTAAGTGCGTTTGCCCAAGATTCGCAAAATAAATGTCTACCGAATCGTATATTCTCAAAACACACAAATTTATGAAAAAATTAAATACACAAGACCAATTTGAAATTAGCGACGCGTCGTATACCGCGTATATCAAACGACTAAAATTTAAATGAAGGCATTTAAACGCGTTCGACTCTCTGTCGCAGTCGCTCGTTGTGACGAGCAGCAAACGCAAGCACGAATGTATATAGGTATGTACTAATTTAAATGTATGTAACCACTTGTGGGTAGAAATTCGGGCGCGCAATGCTTAAGCTCCACTTGCCGGCGTGCACTTGACCAAAAAACAATGAAACAAAAACTGTTTTGTATGCATCGATTTATGAATGTGTTTGTGCCACAGTGAGCACGATCATGTTTACAGCGTGCCGGTAGCATTTTTTCCGGCCACTGCCAAAATTGTTATTAATATAAAATATTAAAAATATGTCTGCCAAATTCAGAAAAACAAAATAAGTACAGCAAACCCGTTAGAGACAGTGGTACATGACTGGGAAAATGTCGAAATTTCTTTGTAGAGAAAAAATACTTTCTCAATTCAAAAAAGAAAAAAATTAATAAAAGAGAGATAATGATTATATATATTATATATTTATAAAATCTTTTATATTTTATTTTTTAAATAAAATTTATTTCACATCTTAATTGAAAATATTTAAAGTATAAAATGAATGTAACTTAAGAACAATTTAAAGCGAGTAAAAAAATCCAAAGGTAGGTTCCTACAATGATAATTCCATAGTTTAGAGAGAAACTGAAAAACAAAAGAATATCATACATATCTTTACGTACGTCTCTTTTCGTCTATGAAGACCGGGTAGCATCTTCCCAGCAGAAGTGCCAGTCATAGAAAAGGCTTGTAGAGTTCGGAAACCCAGGCGGCTTTATTATCGCAAATAGAAAAATTCCCCGTCGTCAACAATTGTAGTAAGATTTGGAGCTCTCTGGTAGATTAACATCTCTATAACCTGAGATTCCGGCCATATAAATATTTTCAGCAACGAAAAAGCTGACGAGTTGGCCAAGTTGATACTACAGAAACCTTTGAATTGAATATCAATAAAAAAATAATAACGATTTGGCGATACAGGAGTGATTAGAAGTACTCTCGAAGAACATTATTTAGATCCAAGTGCTGGTCTATTCTTTTTCTAAGCTATTTCTAGGCGCTGGATCTAAATTCAAAAATCCATAATATTGTACTAAATCTTGCATCTAATTAATTAAATTTACTTTTATAAAAAAATCATCCTTTTTATATAATGTAACAGCTCAATTGAAGTATTGGTAGTGAAATTCCATCGAACAAGCAAAATATTTTTGGGTCATAAAAAAGTTAATATGTAGCATACTTTTGACTCATTATTATTATTAGGCTTATTATTTACAAAATATAACAAGTGCGAACCAAAATCGGTCAAGAAAATTTTGAAAAAAAAAAATTTATAAAGATAATTTCTTGGGACGTTTTGTTTCACAGCAACATGCTTTGTAAGCCGCTAAAGAATTATGATATTATTTAAAAAACTTTAACCTCTGTATACTCTTCACAAATACCTGCATTCGTGCATATTTATTATAAAGCTAACTACATACAAATATACATTGTCTAAATATATATAGGTATGTTTTCGCTTTGTATAGCTATTTCTGCATACGTAAACAAATTGCTTATCCACTTCATTTATCGCTGTTGTTTTCAAAAATTGTTTTATTACTATTCATAATATAATATATATACAACCTTGGCCAAAAGTATTAGGCAACCCACTAAAATTCAAGTATTCTCAAATGTGGCTATCAAAGTTACCACTTCTTTTTGTAAATGTCTTACATGGATGTTTAACTGTTGATTAAACGAATAAATTGTGTAATATTAAAAGTCATAGCACTCTGGGTAAGCTAAACCTAAAAATTGTCATTTTTAAGAAATTCATAAAATATTTTCGCATTTAAAATTTGAAAGTGAAAGTGTAAATTACATTTAGTGAAAAGTTACCAATCTTATAAAAAAAAGTTCATATTTACCGAAATGCCTAAAAAAAGTAAAATTAGTTACGATGATAGAGTTAGAATTAAAATTCTAAGTGAAGAAGGTAAGTCTCAGGTTGAGATTGCCAATTTGGTGGGATGTTCGCGGTGCGCGGTCCAATGTGCTATCAATCAAAAAGAAAGCGTCTAACGTCTAACGCGAGTCTCTCAAGGATCGCAAAAAATCTTCTTCTGCCCTTGCAGGCCTTTCGGATGAATTTAGTAAACCAGTTAGTATTCGAACAGCTAGAAGAAGACTTCTGGAAGTAGGTTTAAAAGGATGTAAAGTCCGAAAGAAGACGTGGCTCTCAGAAAATAATAGGAAAAATCGTTTGGAATGGTTTCGCCGATACCAACATTTCGCGGAAGAAGATTGGTCGAATGTTCTGTGGTCTGATGAATCAAACTTCGAGATAAGCTTAGTTAAGATCGTTTTAAAGTATTAACAGCCATAGCTTCTTACCTTAGAACAATTTTGAAGACATAATACAAATCTTATGAAAACATTATTTTTTCTCTTCTACAGATATTTGGAACTCCTGGTGTGACGTTCGTGAGGCGACAGGTTGAAGAAGAATATCATCCCGATTGCGTGGTACCCACTGTTAAGCATGGAGGAGGCAGCATTATGATCTGGGGCTGCATGGGTGCTGATGGTGTCGGCGACAGTCAAAAGTACATAAATTTATTAGAAGCTGTTCTTCTGCCTTCGTTAACTCACATTTTCGGCGATACTAATTTAGACGGGGTTCAATTTTAGCGAGACAATGCTCCTTGTCACAAATCAGCGACTACGATACGTTGGTTTAGAGATAACAGCATTGTTTTGTTAGATTGGCCTGCACAGTCTCCAGATCTTAATCCCATTGAACACATGTGGGCTATTTTAAAATGCAAGATTAACTACCTAAGAGAATGCTGCCGTTATTAAATCGAAGGGTGGACCTACTAAATATTAATGCTATTATCACTAATTCAACTTATTTTCACTGTTTTACCAATAAAACTTCATTACATCACTTGTTAAAATAAAAAATTCAATAAGTGGTGGGGTGCCTAATACTTTTAGCCAAGGCTGTATATACATGTCAAACTTTAACTATGTCATACTAAAATAAAGAATTATTTGATAGACTTTCGCTCTTTAATATGCATTATTTGTGGCATTTTTGTCTCTCATTCTCTTTTTAATATTTTATATGCCACTTGTTGATATCTCCTGAGGTTTAAATATGTATGTACATGCTTATGAAAACTTCATGTTTATCATATTGTATAGATGATGTGTACACTGTTATTTCATTGGCGCCTAAAACCGACTTGTATGAATTTTTGTCTACATTACGGCCTTGGTTTACAAACTAAGCTTTATCTTATAAGTTATTTTTTCGAAATTAGCATCTCTAATATAGTATTCTAAATATTTTGTAAGCCAAAAAAAAATTATAGTAAACTTCAATAAATAAGCATTAATCTGTTCAAACCTATTAACACGTTAGCGATCCTCGTTCTAGCATATACATACACGTACGTTTGTAACAACAAAATGGTCTAACACATATTTGAAAAAAAACGAAAAGATTAATAAGCACGCTATTGACTAACTTCGGAGTACACCATCCAAGATCAGCCGTAGAACGTATCTACCTACCGCGAAGAAAAGGAAGGTGAAGCATGGCAGATATCCAGAACCTACTTCCATCAGCAACAAAGTCAACTTCATAAAGTCATATGTTAATCACCCCTTTAAATTTAAGTGACACCTCTATGAGGAATTTACAGTCAGACTCGTAATACTTCCCATCATTACTACTGCAATGGTAATCGAAATCGATCCACAGAAAGTACGCGTACGCAATTGATCAAATGGAGATAGACACAAAAGCATCCAATGATTGGCTAAGTCGACCAGGAATTTTTTCCGAAACTGTTAGGAAGAAGTTATAGCAGCAAAAAACTACAAAAAGTATATTAAAACGATTTATGCCGACGATGTCAAAAACCATCCTGAAACTATTTATCACAACATTAGCGAATAGTTGAACGAAAATTTATTGGGATCGATGAACATTAACGGATCATCCCTCTCCACAAAAGCGAGAAAGGCGGTCACCCCTAATAGACATAGGGATACCAAACATTCACAATCTTCAAGATTGCTACACAGAGAAGTGCAGAAAATATCATATTTTATCACATGAAGTCAAGGAAATGTGGAGTAATGAGATAATACCACATACAGTGTCATCTACCGGAGTTATCACCAAAACAGTAAATAAAAAACTTAAAATGAAGTAAAACTACACGTAATACAGAAGGACATAGAACACATATTAATAATCACTAAAATTGTAATCAATATGTTCTGTATCCATTTTTGTATGTGAATATTTTCACTTTTACGTAATGTACATGAATTTAATGTATGTATAACAACAATACTTTCAAGTATTTTGTTGTAAAACAACCAATACACCATGTATACTCTAATAGAAAAAAAGAAAATAAAATAAATATTAAAATAAAACAAAACAAAATTAAATTAATTAATATATTATAAAATAAAATAACATCAGTAATGGAATCTTCCAAGGTCCACTCTGAATGAATACCCTCAGTCATGTTCTACTGGAGACGGGAAGATGTTCATTGAGCCATCTTTTCTAAGTGAATGATTGAAAATTTTATGTCGCCAAATCAAAACATCTTGAATAGCTTTTAAAAAACTGGTGGCGGAGCTTGGAAGAATCCATGCTATATACCATTATAAAATGGTCAGGCTTCAAAGATTTTTTTGAAATTATAATCAATAGCGTATATCGCAAAAACTTATTGAGGCCATATGTCGACCAAAAACTGCCGCACTTATGGTTAAAGCAATGATGGAGTCGTTCCCACCAGAAATTATGTCAAGTAGGTAATTCGAGACGTAAATGCCTCTTTAGACAGTTGTAGTAAATGTAATAGATCAGATACTTGCTGGTTGTAAAATAAAATTTATAAAATAAATAGAACAACACAAAGTACATAATTTAATTGCAAATAAAATAAACCTTTCTTTGCAAAATGCCTATCACATCGTCAATCTGTCGTCACATTAATATTGTAGTATGTGCCAATAGCAGGCTACTTACTTCAGCGATGTAGCAATGTTGCATTCCTCGCTAATATTCTCTCCTTTTTGTGATTTTTCATCACTATTTGGTTGTTTTCCTTTGTTTGTTTGGTATTCATTTTGTTCGATTGGGTCTCCGCTTCAGGCTATTTCCGCCTATTGTACAGTCGCCCTGTCAAACTGTTCGTGGTAGTCTTTGCCTATAGATCACTCGAGGGTTGACCCAAGTCCCCATAGGAGCTCGTGTTCAGTGTCAGCCAAGTGATAATCAGGAGTTTGCCTCAACTTTACCTGTGCGGCCAATTTAACGGCGACGTGCTTTGAACGTACTTGAAGATTTGCCAGGGTTTTAAGAGATAGGGACAATTGTGATATTACTCTTCCAGTCATTTCAACCAGGTATTGCTTACTAAGGTGACAGAATATCACTCTTACCAGCCCGAAAACAACCTAATTCATAAAATTTTTCCAGCAAACCGTAATCAAGGTCTTACTGGTCTCGATTTTGACGACAGCGGGCCGGGATGCGATAAAATACATGCGTATTGGTCCAAAAGACTATCGTGCAATCATGCTAATCACTGAGTCTACAAAGACAATCTCCGGCTAGAATGAAATATCTGAGTTCATTACCTTAGGTAGAACATACATGATACGAAAAGCAGTAACCCGGTTGAGCCCTCAATGTACAGACTAATCACATGTCTCCCGGTTATCTATAAAATACTAAACGCATGCATATCCAACTTCTTTTATGAGCGCATTGAAGCAAACAACTTGATTGCATAAGAGCAGAAAAGTTGTATGAGATCATCACAGGGATGTAAATAGTAGCTGTTTATCGACCAGTACTATTGTACTTGGAGAATCCTAAAAAGCAGAGCAGAAACCTCTATGCAACTTACATCGATTTAATGAAAGCTTTTCGGTCCCCACTCATGGGTTATCGAGGTGCTGTATTTGTTTAAATTTAATCCCAATTCAATAATTTTCCTAGAGAAAATTTTAAAATATTGAAGAACGTGAATAAAATTGCTTCGGTCTGGAACTGCTCAGTACGCTAGTGATACAAACATCATTAGTGGAATCTTCGAAGGTGATTCTTTAAGTCCACTCTGGTTCATCATCACCTGAAAAGCTTTGGGAATGTGGCATAACTTTCTCCAATGGCATTAAAATTCCGGAACGATCCCATTGAGCGTTGGTGGCCTTGACATAAAAGAAATGGAACAAAATGAGTCATACAAGTATGTTGGAGTAATGCAAAGCAATTGTGTAGATACCATTCAGTTGCGAAAAAAACTGGAGGCGCAGTTTAGAAGTCGACTAGTAGCGGCTTTATGCAAAACTCAATTAAAATTATACCTGTGGTGTCGTAGGTATAGTTTCGGAGTTATTATATAGTCAGCAACTGAGCTGGAAAATATGCAGCGTATAATTCTTACAGTCATGTCAAAATATAAGGCTCGTAATAACAGAAGGCACTGTTTTTACAATGCATGATGGAGTCGTTCCCACCAGAAATTATATCAAGTATGGAATTTGAGACGTAAATGCCCCAGCAGACAGATGTAATGGCAGAAGCGAAACTCTAGGCCATGTACTCGTTGGATTTACTACGCCAGCTAATTCAATGTACCTTAAGCGCCCTAATGACGTCATGAAACTTTCATCAAAAAAACAAACACCCTTAAAATAATGTGGACTAAGCACATACTTTCTTAGAAATTAGAAAGAGGAAGCCGTAACAACTTTTTCCAAATTTATTTTGATGTCTATCAATTTTGGACCTTAAGATAGTTCCCAAATCAAATTAGTAGATATCTGCCCCAGCTGGTTCATGTTTATAACATAATTTGCTGACAAAAATTGTGTTTGGTATTTATATATATTTTTAATATAAAAATCTTATGTTATTTGTAGTTCGATTTACTTGAAATTCGGTACATAGATGTCTTTTTGCTTATATTATAACAGAAAAACTACACTTCTCTCCGGAACGTGGGCCAGGCTTTACGGTTTTTTGCTAAAGTTAACAGGAAGACTACACTACTCTCCGGGAAGTGGGCCAAGAAAATTTTATTTATGACTGGATTCACTTGAAATTTGGTGCATAGGTGGCTTCTTGCTTAGATTAACAGGGAGACTACACTTTTCTCCGACAAGTGGAGTGGGGATTGACCTATTCAAAAAAAATTAATTACGGATCGAATTACTTGAAACTCGGTACATAAGTGGCTTTTGGCTTAGGTTAAAAGGAAGACTCTTCTTCTCTCAGAGAAGAGGACCAGTGACGGACTGATTTAAAAAAAAACTATTGTTCGATTTACTTGAAATTCTGTACATTGGAGTCTTTTTGCTTAAATTAACAGGAAGATTACATTTCTCTCCGGAAAGTGGACCAGGGACTGACCTATTCAAAAAAACTTATTTATGAATCGCATTACTCGAAACTAGGTACGTAGGTGTCTTTTTGCTTAGATTAACAGGAAGACTTCACTTCTCTCCAGAAAGTGGACCAGGGACTGACCTATTCGAAAAAATCTTATTTAAAGTTAGATTCACTTGAAATTCGGTACATAAGTGGCTTTTGGCTTAGGTTAAAAGGAAGACTCTTCTTCTCTCAGAGAAGAGGACCAGTGACGGACTGATTTAAAAAAAAACTATTGTTCGATTTACTTGAAATTCTGTACATTGGAGTCTTTTTGCTTAAATTAACAGGAAGATTACATTTCTCTCCGGAAAGTGGACCAGGGACTGACCTATTCAAAAAAACTTATTTATGAATCGCATTACTCGAAACTAGGTACGTAGGTGTCTTTTTGCTTAGATTAACAGGAAGACTTCACTTCTCTCCAGAAAGTGGACCAGGGACTGACCTATTCGAAAAAATCTTATTTAAAGTTAGATTCACTTGAAATTCGGTACATAAGTGGCTTTTGGCTTAGGTTAAAAGGAAGACTCTTCTTCTCTCAGAGAAGAGGACCAGTGACGGACTGATTTAAAAAAAAACTATTGTTCGATTTACTTGAAATTCTGTACATTGGAGTCTTTTTGCTTAAATTAACAGGAAGATTACATTTCTCTCCGGAAAGTGGACCAGGGACTGACCTATTCAAAAAAACTTATTTATGAATCGCATTACTCGAAACTAGGTACGTAGGTGTCTTTTTGCTTAGATTAACAGGAAGACTTCACTTCTCTCCAGAAAGTGGACCAGGGACTGACCTATTCGAAAAAATCTTATTTAAAGTTAGATTCACTTGAAATTCGGTACATAAGTGGCTTTTGGCTTAGGTTAAAAGGAAGACTCTTCTTCTCTCAGAGAAGAGGACCAGTGACGGACTGATTTAAAAAAAAACTATTGTTCGATTTACTTGAAATTCTGTACATTGGAGTCTTTTTGCTTAAATTAACAGGAAGATTACATTTCTCTCCGGAAAGTGGACCAGGGACTGACCTATTCAAAAAAACTTATTTATGAATCGCATTACTCGAAACTAGGTACGTAGGTGTCTTTTTGCTTAGATTAACAGGAAGACTTCACTTCTCTCCAGAAAGTGGACCAGGGACTGACCTATTCGAAAAAATCTTATTTAAAGTTAGATTCACTTGAAATTCGGTACATAAGTGGCTTTTGGCTTAGGTTAAAAGGAAGACTCTTCTTCTCTCAGAGAAGAGGACCAGTGACGGACTGATTTAAAAAAAAACTATTGTTCGATTTACTTGAAATTCTGTACATTGGAGTCTTTTTGCTTAAATTAACAGGAAGATTACATTTCTCTCCGGAAAGTGGACCAGGGACTGACCTATTCAAAAAAACTTATTTATGAATCGCATTACTCGAAACTAGGTACGTAGGTGTCTTTTTGCTTAGATTAACAGGAAGACTTCACTTCTCTCCAGAAAGTGGACCAGGGACTGACCTATTCGAAAAAATCTTATTTAAAGTTCGATTCACTTGAAATTCGGTACATAAGTGGCTTTTGGCTTAGGTTAAAAGGAAGACTCTTCTTCTCTCAGAGAAGAGGACCAGTGACGGACTGATTTAAAAAAAAACTATTGTTCGATTTACTTGAAATTCTGTACATTGGAGTCTTTTTGCTTAAATTAACAGGAAGATTACATTTCTCTCCGGAAAGTGGACCAGGGACTGACCTATTCAAAAAAACTTATTTATGAATCGCATTACTCGAAACTAGGTACGTAGGTGTCTTTTTGCTTAGATTAACAGGAAGACTTCACTTCTCTCCAGAAAGTGGACCAGGGACTGACCTATTCGAAAAAATCTTATTTAAAGTTCGATTCACTTGAAATTCGGTACATAAGTGGCTTTTGCTGAGATTAACAGGAAGCCTACATTTCTCCCCCGAAAGTGTACCTGGGACTGACCTATTCAAAAAAAATTTTATTTATTAATCGAATTACTTGAAATTAGGTGAATAGGTGGGTTCTTGCTTAGATGAGCAGGAAAACTTTTCTTCTCTCCGGAATATTGAACGGAAACTTGTCTATTCAAAAAGTCGGACTGTTCCTCTCTCCAGGACCACAGTTAATGGTTAAACCAAAAATGTTGCATTCCCATAAGTATTGAGTAAATAAAGTTATGATAAAAAGATATTCCATGATAATGATTGCAGCTTTTCGAAGTCGGACTTTCCTTGTGTTTATTTGTTTGTTGACGGGGGATTAGGGGATGTTTCGTTGTGAAGGCTGAATTATCCAACAGTCGTACCAACGATACCTTCTTTGCCCACCCTGGCATTAAAATCGCCAAGCACGATTTTCACATCGTATCAGGGGCAGCGCTCGTAAATATGCTCTAGGCACTCATAAAAGGCAACTTTGGCCAAATCGTCCTTCTCTTCCGTCGGGGCGTGTGCGCAAATCAAAGATATATTAAAAATTTCGCTTTGATGCGGATTGTGGGATGCTCTTCCACCGGGGTGAATGCCAGAACTCGACGACGGAGTCTCTCTCCCATCACAAATTCGACACAAAAATTGCACTCCTTTATATGGCCGCTGTAGTAAATGTCACCAGAACCTACTAGCTTTCGTTCTTGTCCCATCGCACTTCTTGTACGGCGGTGATGTCAGCCTCTGTTCTTACGAGGACATCAACCAGCTGGGCAGCAGCACCTTCCCAATTAAGGGACCGGATATTCCACGTGCATGCCGTTCCTGGAACAAGCAACGACACTTTGTCAACATAAACTGGAAACTCTCGAAATTTAGAGTACCGCGCGTGATTAAATTCCTTGTAAGAAAAGGAAGAGATAGCATCGTTGGTAAAACTTGGATTCGTCAGTATGATCACGAGTCCAAAGAGGAGTCGATGCAGTGAATAAAAAAGAGGAAAGGCCACTAAAAAAATTCAAAGTGGAAAATAAAAAACCTAAAACTAGAAATTTTTTATTAAGCACTTTAGGCCGCGTACTTATCAGCCGCCCTTCGTACACTCGGAGAGCTTGACATTCTCTGCAGCGGGCCGACCGCATTTAGAAAAATAAATTGTAATGATTTCGGATGTTGGTCGAACCAGGATTCGATCCCTTTCCGAATGGCTGCACGCAATGCATACCACTCGAGTCCAGCGGCCGCCTTTACCAAAAATATTTTATTATCCAAAGATAGAATGGAAATTAGCATTTAACGAATATTTATAATGTAAACGCTTGTTATGGTGTATTTGAGATATTGTCCATTTTAATAAACTTTATTTCTACTACGATATTTAAATTTTTGGGTGACCCGTAATTTTTTCAGCACCGTTAACTTTTTTTTAGAAAGAGCTATTATGCGTAATTAATGGATTTGTATCTTGGCCAGTTCATTGTCAAACATTTTAAGTTTTTTTCTAAAACAGATTCTGCTCGGCTGGAAACGTTAATACTTACAAGAGTATTTTCGGCTTATAATTCAAGTTGCAAATACATACATATCTACCAGCCATTTGTTAAAAAAAAACAACAAGACAATCATCACAATGAATTAATAGAAGATCGGCTGAAGCTATTATAATTATTCTGACTTCATTCCAAACGAAAAATAACACTCCTGCTGATCCTTGCAGAACAGCCTCCTAAGCACATCGGGAGTCTCAAGCACGACTTACATGTCTTAAATGTAAAAGTTCGAAAATTTAGCATATTTTTCTTGTTGTTTAAAGCACTGCTTAAATATTCCACTAACAAAAATAGCCAACTAACCGACATTCAATTAATTTAAAATACTCGAATTATCAGCAAAATAATTTTATTACAAGTCCCAACGGTTATGCTGACTTAGTAATTAATTAATTTCAAATAACTCCACAAGTTAGGGGCTCAAGAATTCACCCTTGATAAGGCATGCATGCCTTAAGGGGCGACTAAAATCCAATAGTTCCGTACGACCCGAATTTTTATACGGCCAAAGATTGCCACTCCCGCAATATTCCTCGAAAACCAATTCGGGGAATATTTTGCGGTTACAACGACAACAATTTAGCATGTCAAAATGATAAATTTTGAAATATCATTTCAAGGGCAGTAACACGTGGGATAAAAAAATTTCATGAAATATAATTTCAATTTCTAGAAATTAGCTTATTTCGCAATAATTAAATGCTTTGACATCAATTGCCAAAGAGAAATAAAAATTGCTGGTGTAGATAAATACTGCACTCATTTTCATTATATGAAATTTAATTGTAGAGACTAATAGCCTATTTCCACCGGACGTTAAATGCATTTTAGCTTGAATGCATTTAAACATCGCATTTAAATGCAAAATTCCCATGTGTTTGTTGTTGTATAAAAGTGTGTTAACTCACTTTTCAAAGTGAGTTAAATCACTTTCGGTAATTTAACAGAAAATGTTATGTTAACAGTCGATGCTGTCACGACTAATGTAAATATTTCGGACGTTTCGGTATATTTCTTGCCAGAGTCGTGTATTTTCGGATTTAATGAGGGGCCCGACTTTTATTTTGCATGCTGAAATTTTTACTACAAAAGTTACTTTTTTGCATTAATATTGACATAAAAACATATATTAAGTAATTGACAAAGATAATGATTCTCCTCTTTAAAAAATAAAATAAAATAAAAAAATTATAAACAAACAAAAAGCAATTGTGGAATAGAAAACGATCCCCTCAACATAAAACTATACGCGACTCTGGCAACTATCAGCTGATTGCGCAAAACAAATTATTATGTATGTATATATAATTGGCACAAAACAAATATTTATGTATGTATATATAATGTGCGCTTTGTAACCGGTTAAGGGATTTTTCGGTCGAGCTACTCCTCGAATTGTGGTTTTCTAGAAAAACACACTTAATTACTTAAAAAAATAAACTAAACTGAAAATGGAAACAAAACGACGCAAACGGAGAAGCAAAGTTTCCTGGATTGCTGGGAAGGAAGAGCTCAGGAATTGAGAGGTAGCCAAAAAACTCTCATGTATACAAAGAAATTGCATTGTTGGCAAAGTTGTAAGCATGCAAAAAAGCATTTTCCTTTCAGCAGCGTCTGTCCATACAGCAATAATCTGCACTTGCAAATCATAATATTGTATAAATAGCAAAATAAAATGAATGGGGTCTCTTGAATTCATGATTTTAATACTTGTGACAAATTTTGCAAACTGCAAATGTAAACAAAAATCAGCTATTTGAGTTAACTCACTTTCGGTGGAAACGTTTGGCATTTCATTCACTTAACAGAGGCCTTAAACGCATTTAAGTCCTTGGTGGAAATAGGCTATAATATCAGGGCGGTCACACATCGAAATTAAATTATTTGACAGCAGAATGCGTGAAGGAAATAAACGTTTCGTGAAAATTGCCATGTCTGATTGCACCTTAAAGTATGAAACACAAAATAATCAGAAAATGCGAGCTCAACAATTATTTATGCTGCAACTACCCATCTTACATACCTTCCGTCCACAGCAACCTGTCTTATGAGAGCGCCATGCAAATGAAAAGTTGTCACCGCTCGCCCATGCCGTTACTGACGTTGTCCCATAGAAACCAGTGGTGATTTTGCCAGTACTGACTTCTTCAAACTAATACTAAATAAACTGAGGTAAGGTGTAGTTTTTTCAAAAGAAGAGAAAAGTGAATTCGTAATTAATTTTTTATTACCATATAGATCATGTATATTTGATTGGTGTTTATATTCGAACATATAAATTATGAAATTTATTGACGAAAATTATGAATTTGTTTAAAAGTATGCAAACACACTGGCAGCTGGCAACATTTCGCGGCCGTTCGCAGCGTCGATAACTCGTGTATGTACAACCGCTCTTCCAGTCGGCGGTCATGCACGTTAGCTATGCAAGATGGGTAGTTGCAGCATTAGTAAATTCGCTGAACAGAAGACCTACGTCTGCTATCTCACTCTATTTATTTAACGCCGACAATTCTCTTTCAGCGGCTTGTAGTAAACAAAAACAGCTGATCACAAAAAAAAAATAATAAACCACTTTCATTAACAAACGAAGCTTGAAGAATACTTTCTTAAGAAGGATGTCGCTTGGCTACACATTTCTTGGTTGTCCATTTTTAATGAATATCGACAACAAAGAAATTCTTTACGAGGTTCGTATATGTACATATATTCAAACTAGTATTTATAATTAACTTTCATACTGTTTTCGTAGATACTAAATTATTCGATTGACGTACTACTTAGTAATAGCGATGAACATCAAATGGAAAAAAATTGTCATAAGTATGGATTCCAAAATGTACACGACTTCATGTTGATGACACGAAAAATTGCACGCGCCTATAAGACTTATTATGAAAATGAGAATGCTACAGAAGCAGACTTACTTTATGAATTCAGTAACTTAAGTCCAGAACTTCAACGTCTAGTGCCGGCCGTTTATGAAACCCGTAAATCGGAAATTGAAAAGTACATGCTACAGTTGCAGAATGCTCTGGAAAATCCCTTGGTGTTATCATTCGACTACGATGCTCGCGTTGTGCTTGGTGATAGCAGTTTTGCACAAAACTTTCGAGAGTTAGTCCGGATATATTTTAATTATTGTGACGCAAAAGGCAATTTGAGGAAATTACATTTTGAAATGGATTCAAAAAAATTGAATGAATTTATTGCTGTTTTAGAAGATGCCTTAGGTAAAGATGAAAATAAAAATAATCTTGCACATTCCTAAAATTATAATTGTGATTTATTAACTCAAATTTTTGTATTCAAAGATAATTACATTTAAGATAATATGTATGTGTATACTTCCGCTCCAAAAGAATTTCTATCGAAGTTTCGTCATAAAATATTTTTATATCCCCATTGTGAATCCAGATTCCTTAGAATGCTCGATTCATTTTACAATTGAAGGAGAAACCATACTCGAAAACTAATATTCCATTTAAAGCTACAAAGAGATTATTATGACTTTCTATAAAACAAAATATCATCCCATTTTATGTTGAAAGAAAATTAAAAACAATTTCTTTTTCAAATCTAACAAGTACCTTTTACTTTATTTTATTTTCATTAAAATTTACTTTGCTATGTGTTTGTGTGGTACAAATACAATGTATGCATGTGAGTATATATTATGTAATGTATGAGGATAGAGAGCCGCAGCTCTGTGGCGTACTTTCTGAATATTTTTACAATATCTTAGCGCACTAAAACAAGAAAATCCATTTCTGAACAACAAATTTAATAGTAACAATATTCTTATCAATGTAAATTAAATACTATAAAAACAAAGTGTTCCCTTAAAATACCAGTAATGAAAAACCTATATTTATAATGTAGTGAACATATTATCTTATTGCGATCTCAATTACGAATGGTTAAGCTTTCGTAATTTGTATAATTTTAATTTTTTATATGTATGTATGTATATATGTATTTAGCAAAATGAAAAGCCAATCATCCAATTCCAAAGTGGTGCTGTTGCATGTCTTAGCACATGGTTTTGGCTCGGTTGCACGTAAATGCTTACTCAACTAACCCCAGCTGAGAGATACTGATTTTTGTAGTAATAAGCGCAAATTCCAACCAGAATAGAGAATGCCGTTGTTACAATCATTGATTTTGGTGTAAGCATTTGTGGTAACCATCTCGATAAGTTGTTGCTACCGTTACGAGCATTACGTGCAATTTGCTTTCTTCGCTCTTGAATTCGTCTCTCTTCTATTTGTCTTTGAAGCCTTCTACGATGGAAACATAATTAATTTTGCTGTGTACTATTATAACTGTAAGACTATTATGAACTTACTCTTTTCGTACAAGTTCTTCAACATGTTTTTCAATTACGGTCAAAGAGTATTTATTATACAAAACACTAGCTGTTTTTAAGAGCTCTTCAAAAGGTAAATCATCAGGAAGCTGAAATTAAGGAAACGTATAATATTTACAAAGAAAACTTTTACGTAGTTCTAATAATGGCGGCGCGATGGCCGAGTTAACATTGGGTACTGTCATTGTGAAGACCAGGGTTCGAGTCCTGGTTCGACAAACATCCAAAAAAAAATATAGAAAATTTATTTAAATAAAAAATTAAGTTAAATTTTCTAATTGCTGCCGCCCTTCAGCAGGCAATGTTAGCCCTTCTAGTTTATTTATGACATAAAATAAAAGCTCCTCATAAAAACCATCGTATGTGTGGGGACGGCTTAGTATAAACTGTAGATCCTTCAAAACGAGGAGGAGCTCGGCTCAAAATCGCTTCAGCGATTACAAAGCGCCAATTATATATATAATTATATAAATTTTCTATTACTTACCCTAGAGAGTAGACAGTGTACTGAAGCCATGTCACAGTCGACCTTTAGTAAATCTTCAGTTCGATGTAGTATTATAGCAGCAGTAACAAATATGGGCATATAAATTGGTGATGCCAAAAAGTAGTCATACAGACGGACCACATCTTTATATGAATTCAAACTATGGCCAAACCATGTTAGATACCAAGGCAACGCAAAAAGTGTACCAACTGCAGATTGTTGCAAAAATTGAAATAATTGCGGATTTTCAAAATCTACTATTGGCCATATAAACATCAGACGTTTTTGTGTGGCTTCCATTGTCTCTTGCATACATTCTGAGAAATGATTAGTTGATAATTCTTCCATAACCGCAAATGCTACCTCTTCACCAACGACTAATAAAAATGTTACTGCTACGTCATGATAACCTTGATAATAGCGTAAATTCGGATACTTTTTTATCACACGTAATATTAAAACAGTCAACTGATCTTGTAATGCAATACGCTGTTCATATGGAATGCCAGGCGGAAATCGTTTAAGAGATCTATTTACATCAAGCACCACTTGTTGGTATTCTGGATGCGTTTGTAGATCCATTAGACGTGGTGCAGGATCTAAGGAGGTTGTATCAACCCCAGCTAATTGTGGCCATAATAAGCGACGCAATTCATCTGTGACTAGGCCATGGTCGGATCGTGCAATTTCTTGTAATTTTTGAATCGGTAAACAACCATTGTATTCCTGTAGTAAGCGCTCGATTTCCAATCTTTTCTGTCGTTCTTCATTACTTTCTGGACCTATAGAAATAATCAGTTTTTATATAAGAAAAAGGTTCGACATAAATACTTGTTTTGGAACACTCACTTTTCTCAAAACACAATTCTTGTGGTTGATCGATTTTTATTTCGTCGTCCTGTTCGTCACCACTCATAGTGCTCGACATTCTGCCTACTGATTTACTAATATTTTTACTTTTGTTAGGTAGAAAGTAAAATATGTTACTGTTCACATTAAATTAATTGAAACTCTTTTGTTAATTCATTTCAAACATGACGAATACAAAATAAATTTATTTTTATTTGCAGGAAGAATGAAAACCTGTGAGCTGTCATATAAATGTTGTGATGCCACACTGTTACTTTATTAATTTTTCAAACTTTCCACCCAATTCTTATGTAACGACCTCGATGATTTCTCTTCCTTCGAGTTCGATTTTTTTACTATTTCTCAGTTACATAGAACGTAATCAACTCAATAAGAATTCACTTTACTATGCACGACTACTTATTTTATAACTCTTACACATTTTATACACCTTGTTCATTCTCCTGTAAGCACACAGTTTACTCTTTGCACTTTGCACCGATGCTGTCAATACCGAGTTTTAAACTCATCCAAACATGACAGCAGGTGCGCTTCGCTCTTATATAACAACAGTTTGCTCGCATGTATATTCTAGAAGATTATGTAAAGAATATTTTCGATAAAGAACATTCGATGAACGCGCTTTATCTAGAGCATGATTTAGTTATCGGCGTCACCTTCTCATTTCGCATTAGTATTTGGCACTTTCGGCACACTGTCCTCCATCTAAGTATGATCGTCCAAACTCTGCGAGTATCTACAAGTGACACCACTTCATTTGGCCATTTCAATACTCTTTCTGATGATAGCTCTTGATCAGGAGCACTTTCTTCACGGCGTGGGGAAAAATCATGACTAAAACTGGGTACATTCATATTACCACACTGCATGACTCTTTTCACTAGTTAGAGTCCTCAGTTTTGGTACCGGCAATGGCTTTACCTCTCTAGCGATAAAGAAGTGCAACCGAATTCACAATAAGTATTCGCTCTTGTCCATCATCGTATCGACGAATTGTAACATTGCTAATTCTCTACCAATTTGTCAGGCGTAGTTTATGGGGCATTCTTCCTCAACTTAGCGATTCCGCTCTCTTTCCAGCTTTGAAAAGCAAAGCGTCCTGGTTTTCTAAAGTTGTAGCACCTCCTGATCCTGATTTTTGTGATTGTCGCACCAACACAACTCTTTCCTTGATAAATTTCAGCGTTTCCAGGATCTCTATCATTATATCTGACCTTTACATTTCTACATACAAAGGTAGCTTTGTAGGCTGGTCTACACAAAAGTGAGACCATTTCCCGTGGCAGAGTATACGCGACAATTTCATCAAATGTTGACTTTGGATTCGCATACGTCTCCTGCTTGAAGTACATGTCCCTAATTTCGTTGAAGAACCTCGGAAATTTTACCTTTCCAAGAGCCAGTCACTCAATCTCCCAAGTAAACTCTTGTAGTGTCTAGTGGGGCTTCTGTTTACGATCCCCCAGCACCATATGGTAAATTTTCCTCCTGTGCTTATAGCGTACTTCTACGGTTCGCATTAATGCGTCATAATTATTAATCTCATATTCCAGAATCGTCTGGAAAATTTCTACTACATGTCCATTCAACACAAAGGACAGGTCAGCGGATTCTACTCAGTCCCCAGTTATTTATTGTAGCCGTCTTTTCGAACTGAAGCTTAAGATATGAAAAGGGATTGTACTTGGTTGGACGATTCATCTGAAAATCTGGGAATCAATATTCCAGCTCGTTGACATAGGGCTCAATTGTTTCCTTAATTATCTCATCTATTTTTTCTTGACGCTCTTTGATTTTGTCCTACACTGCCTTTGATCAAATTCTCCTGAAGTTGTATAAGCTTCATGGTCTTGCAGATGTGATGAAATCTATGATGTTCTCTCCGGCATACGTGCATCCTGTGTGTCTTTTGTGGAATGCTGATATTCATTTGTGACATTGCAGCCAATTGCACATTCATGTCCATACCAGTAGATCAATCTTAGTTGCTTAGTTCCTCAATCCAAATCCTTCGCAAATTCAACAGCCTCTTCTTTCTATTCCTCAAGTCAACACCTTTGGATTCCATAACTTCTCGCAGGCTTGATTGTAGCTCCGGTAATAAAAAAGCCTTGCAATTCCTTTTTGAGGTGCAGTATCGTCAAACGCAGAATCTTGACCATTTTAAAATTCTTATTCTTCAGGATTTATCCAACTTCTGAAAACAAGTGTTATGATTTTCGCTTAATAACCTCGATGATTTCCCAATGCTTCGATCATTGAATTGTTAAGTAAATTTACAAGATTTGATTTCCAATTTCATAGTTGTAAAAAACGTAATCAATGTTTATTTATTACTCAATAAATATCAATTCGCTTTATAATACACGGCTACTTATTTTACAACTCTATTACTCATTAACGGGGTGTTTGTTTATTCTCCTGTAAACCTACTCGCTTTACTGATTTGATATGTTTTTGCTCAGGCTGAATGACTCCTAGATGTCTCAGTCTTCTTCTAGCGACAGCTTCGCATCCAATGAGTATGTGCACCGGTGTTCCTGGTAACAACTCACAGAAGCGACAAGTTTCATCGGAGCAGATTCCGATCCTGTACATATGCTTACGGAGCCTTTAATATTCTGTAAAAAATCCTTATAGTATTCTTAAGTAATATTATACTTTTAAATCTTATGGTATTGTAGCCGTCATCCCGTCGGTAGTATACCAGTAACTTTTCTTATATTCATTTCTTCCTTTCTTATCCCCTCCTTAATTGAGTGTGGACCTAGAGGGAAAAAGGGTTCTGGTCCCGTAGGCGAAATTGAGAGAGAATCCTCTTGCGAGTCTATTTGATATTCAGTTTCCTTCAATCCCTGTATGCCCCGGAACCCAAATAAACTGAATTCAGTTTCATTCGGCCACTTTATTAATCAGGCAAATCAAAACAGAAGAAACATCGCAGTTGTAACGCGGACATTCGAATACGCGCATGTTGGAAAAATTTATATTTTTTTAAATAGATATATAATAAATAAAAGGGGAAGTGGGGTTTTTAATGTAGAGTTCTATTTATTTATATGTTTATTATTGATAATTTAGATCATGCCCAAAGGATCTCATTTGACGCAAGAAGAACGCGTGTTAGTTAAATTATTGAAGGAAGAATCGTACTCAAATCGAGCGATTTGCAAGAAGAATAGGAAGGTCAGAAAACGCAATCTGTAGTTTTGTTAAAAAAGGCAATAATTATGGAATAAAGACGGCGACTTTACGAAAATTTACACTCCGTCAAAAAGGGCAAATACGCGATGAAACAACATAAAATAATCTGAACTGGAGGCAAATCAAAACGAAATTAGAGGTCGACAAATTGCTAGGGTGATCAGCGCTCCTCCGAACGTTAAATGGACGGAATTGAAGACCAAGCCACGGTTAACTGCAAGCAAGAACGGTTAAGATTTGCCGAAAAATACATATCCTGGACAAAGGAGTTTCGAACAAGAAAACATTCAATTTAGACGGGCCAGACTGCTACAGTTGTGATCTATATATATAATTGGCGCTATGTAACCACTGAAGCGATTTTTCGACAGAGCTCCTCCTCCGATTTGTGGTTTTGCGTCTTGATGTTTCTCTAACAAATGGAGGGACCTACAGTTTATACTAAGCCGCCTCGGAACGGCTGACGGTTTTTTTACGAGGAGCCTTTAATTTCATGTCCGAAATACACTCGGAGGGGTGGACATTCCCTACCGAGGGGCGACCGCAATTAGAAAATTTAACTTAATTTTTTATTTAAACTAATTTTCCATAACTTTAGAATGTTGCTGGCACTGGGATATGAACCCGAGCATTCCGAATGTCAGTACGCAATGCTAACCACTCGGCTATCGCGGCGGACAGTTGTGATCTAACCAAACAAAATGTGATGCGATCGAAGCGAAATTTCGGAAATGGAAGTTTCATGGTTTGGGGAGCATTTTGCTGTGATTCGAAGCTTAATCTGGTACTCATAACTTTCCGCATGGACTCCACAGCATATACAGACCTACTCTAACAAAACCTCGTTCCATTTGTAAGGCAAGCAACAGAAATCAAATACGTATTTCTGTTAAGTGTTTACTAATTACTGTTGAACTGATAAAAATTTAAGTTACAAATATGTAAAACAATAAAATGAATAACTTTCCATCTTTAAATGCAACAATTAAAGCTTTTATTTTTTATAAACTCAACAAATTTGTGTGCGCTTATGCGAATGTCTACCACTATACATCCAGAGCAGTATTTGATCAGGTTTATTTTATTCCTTCTAGTAAATGATACTAATGCTGTCTTTGTAGGGTTAATGTTTAGCCCCACTTCTTAACCCCATTTCCTCGTCAGTGTGAGTGCTCTCTATATAATGTCACACAGTGTGTTCTGGAATTTGCATGCTGCTATTATTACGATGTCATCTGCGTATTTTAGACATCTTATGCCATTGTTTGTTAAGAGCTTTAGCAGGTCATCTACTAAACTCTATAGGAGTGGTGATAATACTCCTCCTTTGGAGCATCCCTTTATAGTCTTAATCTGAATGGTATCATTGTACTACTGTTCTGCTATCCAATTGTTAAGCAAGAAGTTGATGCAATTTCTAATCGGTTTTTCAACTTCTTTCTGACGAAGGGCTTTGTCAACTGCTTCATGCGAGGTGTTGTCAAAAGCTCCTTCCATGTCTATGAAATCGCATATTGCGATTTCTTTGCTGTCAATTGCATATCTTAAGATTTCTGATAATTGATACAACGCTGTGTTAGTTGATATGCTCTTTCTCTATACGCATTCTGTGCGTTGTGTAAAGGTGTATTTCTTGAATTAGTTGTTCTTAAGAGGAGTGACACTCAAGTAATGAGACTGATTATATTGCCGCGATTGTGCTAACCCTGCGACCTTTTCCCTTTTCCTTCTCCCGGCATCCTTCTCCTCTCCATTGATATATTTGCCATCGCTCTAGCTTGTTTAGTTCATCTGCTGTGTCGTGTTGAGTAAATGTGTGTTGAGCAAAGCGTCGCGCTAAAATTTTGCGCCAAATTGTGCGAAACCGCTTTGGAAACGTACGCTAAAATTGTAAAAGTGCATGGTAATTGTGCTCTTAGTCAAGTAAAGCTCGTATGAGCCGTGGAATCGTCCACAAAGAATTTCTTTCAAGTCTACTATCGCCAAGTACTCGAAAGATTGCGAAAACTAGTCGACAGGGTGCGCCCAGGCATCGCTCGTATTTGGCCTCTAAAGGGATCGCCATGTTGCTACAACCGCCTTATTCCCCCGATATGTCACCCTGTGATCTTTTTTTGTTCCCTAGAACAAAATCGGTGGTCAAAGGAACCCATTTTGAGTCGATTGAGAACATCCAGGCGGCTGAGACGAGGGTACTCACCGACATCCCAGTCGAAGCGTTCCAAAAATGTTACGAAGCATGGAAAACGCGCTGGAACCGTTCTTTAGCTGCCCAAGGGCACTACTTTGAAGGGTATGGCAGAGTTGTAGAATAATTTTTAAATATACGGTTTTTATGGAATCAGTCTCATTACTTAATTTTCACACCTCATATATAGTTATGGGTAATCTTTTTCGTGGTTTTTAAGTTAAAGGATGTTAAACTTATTGGCCAAAGATTTGGCTGCTGTATAATCCTTTTTGCCCGGTTTGGAAATGAATTTGACTAAGACTCTATTTCATGTCTTTGGTATATATGCCATTGGCATATATATGCCATTGGTATATATGCCAATGCCAGGCTTTCTCTCATGATATGTACCAGCATGGTTATGGTAGGCAATATGCATATGTTGATCCCACCGAGCCTGTCTTAGCTCACATTCGTATTAGGCATTTTCCCCATACTTATAACATCTCAACTTCTAACTTTAATGCAAGTTACCAGTTAGTTGATACCTAATTTTACTGGTTTTAAATTACACAATTACTCATTAGATGACTAGATGATATGCTTTGTATGTAAAATATTTTATTGTGATATCAGTAATTGGAACTATTTCAAGGAAGTATTTAGCAATCTCAAAACCGTAAATGTGAAGACTTCTCCGAATCATTTCTAAAAATATGCACCATTTCTTTCTTTTATTAATTTAATAGCTTCGAGCCCAGGTCAGAACGTTATCTAGACAACGTTACAATATTTTATAATGAATTTTTAATGGAAAACGAAATGTAATGTGAAACGAAATCACACGTAATAAAAAACCAAAGAGGTGTTCTTAAAGACATTTCCAAGTCTAGGAAACTTCTATCGTGCGGTATTAACTTTTCTTTTAATTTTGTTTTTTATTAGTTCTTTAAGGATATCGAAATTAAAACATATTGTCGTGATTGTCTCTCTTCCTCGGTGGAATTAACACAGCTTATCAGGTTGAGTATTGTATGAACGTTTCGTATAAACAACAAACAATATCTTTTGGTTCCAAAATACTTTCTGGATGATCTGCTCTTCCTTGTATGTTTTCTAATTTCTCTGTTAAACATATGTATGGTTTAGAGTTCCTTGGAGGCGGTGAATTTCGGGATTCACTCGAGCTCCGTATTTAATATAATTACCCTAATTGATACTCTCGCTCGGAACCTTCGCTCACAATAGAGGGTCTAATTAGTAAATATAATTGAATATTCTCGAAAACATTATATTAAGGTTGGGTAAGTGAGTACATGGAACTCTACGAAATTTCCCTCATAAGCAACGCTGGCGCCGACTCTACGCCAAAATTAGGTCCATCTCTCATATTTTTTCTCGCGTTTTATAATTCTGTTCGGTGAAAAATGTTAGAAAGAATTGGCTAGTAACGAAATTGAGAGAGTAAAAAGTATTACTCTTACAAATGGAATACATTCCAATCCGTTAATTTATACAGTTTATTTTTTCTGCTTATAAGTATTTTCATAATTATGTTAATGAAATTGGCAATATTATGGCATTTTTAATTTATTAATTGTGTTCAATAATTATTGTAATGCAAGACTGATGTAAAGATATATGCTTTATAATAGTCAAACCACAAAGATATCTTTAAATAAATTTTTTTCTTAAAGAGGAAGTATAATTGAAATACGAAAATAAGTTTGGAAATATTTTTCAGTAAGTGCCGGCAGTGTTAACTGAACATTAATTAATTTCTTGGATTGAATAAAAATCCAAGCATATTCTGCAAGAGTTTCAGTTTTTCTTTTAAATGCGACTGACATTTCGTTGTATGCACCGTAGTCATTTTCGGTAGCTTACTGACAAATCTAAATTGGAGCATTCGGCGTTGCGTTTACTAACGCCAATGAGTAGCGAAGCTCGTTAGCCCTAAATAAGAGCTCTGAACTTTTGACGTTTTCTCATTCTCATGAAGTTCTACAATTATTGAATGGTACGGTTACTGGCTATCAGAATAATTAAAAGCAGACTGCATCTATGAATATACAATAAGGTTCAATTTGTAATAATGCACATAGCTTTATTTAAAAAAGTTTCTTTTACATGATTGCGAAAATATTTTATTTACTGCTGCATTATAATAATAATACAAGTTATGAAGTTAATTTAGGCAAAATTTCAATGATGCATTTTAGATTTATTTTGCAATGTTCATAATTTGTCGACTTATAATTATGTATATATAAATACATATATTGGAAGTATTAAAGAAAACATATTTCAAAATTTATCTGTACTTATACTTCTCCCACATTTATTTTACACACGTTCTGATGGATGAGCATTTATACTATTTAATGTTTTTATGTAGATAGCTTACATACGTGTTCATGTACGTGTATGTACATACGTGTACATATGTGGCTTAGAAGTGCACAAAATTTTGTAAATGTTATAATATTGTATACGAAATTTTGCATTTTATTTAATTCGATTGATTAATTTTTATCTCACATAAATTAAGAATCTTACATTATAAAAGTTTACTGCTATACCTACCTACCTATGTACTTGTAGGTATAAAATTTTTCGTTCGTTATGTAAGGGATACGAATTGTTTTTCATTTTTAATAAAATCATCTCGTTTTAAAAATAAATTTTGGAATTGTTGTCAGGAACTATCACATATGCAAATTTAAATAGTTTTGTTCTGTTTCAAATTCTAATTTCAAATAAAAATGCCATTTCAATTATTAGTTACAAAATTTATATACATATACAATAAGTCATATTGATTGTTTTATGCTATGATTACATTACTCCCATTTTAACAGCACGTATTTATTTCATTTCATGTATTGTAGGTCCTTGCCAATAAAACATTATATTTGAGTGTTAACAAGATTAAATTTTAATACCTTTAACTATTAGTTATGTTTGCGTATTATTTTTGTCCAATTTATTTTTGCAAAATTTTTAACTGACAATGTAAAAAATTTAACCCTGGTTGGGATTTTATTAACTTAAGTTTTTTTTTTATTTTGGAGAAAGTTCATTAAATATAACTAGTGTTAGTTACAAAAAAAAAACAAAAGAAGAACTTTACATTGAAATGAAAACATCTTTATTATTTCTTGGCAGTATAATATTAATTTAAATTTTGCTTATGTATGTATGTACATAGTAAGTGCTATTTGTCGAGAAGGTATGCAGGATGCCCAGGAGAAAAGCAATTATTATTATGTTTTGACGTAGATACATATTTATATTTTTATTTTATTTTTTGATAAGCGAAATGAAGGCATTCAAGAGGAAGTCAGTTATTCTGTCAGCTGAATATTTTTATTACTCAAACATAAAACTCATAACTGAGCCGCAAGATCAATCATTTGATGTATCGAGTTACAAATAAAGAAATCTGTTCTAAAATCTAATTTCTACCTGAACCGATTTTTCGGAAAATTCCCGAAAGGTATAAATAAAAGGCTGATTCACATAAAACCTGCTACGCCTTGCTTGACAGATGAAACTTAGTACCACCGAGCGAAGCAAACCTAAGTTATGCCGCAAGGAAAGCTACTTTATATTTAAATTTACCAATATGAAATAAATTCCAGTGAATAAATTTCTGTGAAGGTTAAATATCATATATTCCAGTAGAGAATTGGTGAAACGTTAAAAAGTTGCATGTTCGTGAATTTTTTGCTTCACCTCTCTTCGCCTCGACCACCACGAATTTAACAAGGTGAAGTTAGTATGGCAGCAAATTCAAGTTTTTTATTCAATGAACGCGATGACCGTCAAAATTATTTTTCAGTTTATGTTTTGCTTGCTTGAATTTAATTTGATTTTCTATTTATAAGGGTACAAAACTTTAAAATTTTGATTTGTTTCCACAGAAAAAGAGTGATATAGAAAACTTATGCATTTTTGAAGTCAATTAATTTTCCTTGAAAAAATAATAACAAAGTAAATGGTAATTGCGGTATTTGTTTTCCTGCTCTCACCTTTATGATTTTCTCTTGGCCTCGCCTAAAATACTTTTTATACTTCGAACCTATATTTCAAAACGTTGAGGTACTTTAAGGTAAGGCGAGGCGAAACTTTTATGTGAACCATCTTCAAGAATGGCATTTCTGTAAGTTTGATTACACTTCACTTAAGACCAACGATAACGCATTTTTAACTGTTTAGGCCACAAAAAAAATCTTTTCTTTAATTTTTTCTTTTTATTTTCTTCTCCAATTCCAATTGCAATCGATGTCACAAGCAAAGGGTTTTTTTCAATTACAAACAGTTTGGGGAGCTGATAGACACATTTTTATGTCGTTCAACGAATTTTTTCCGAATTTAATTTAATATATGTGATTGCAGAAATAAAAATTGCATTGCATAATGAAATTTCCAATTGCTGCACTACCAATTTTTCTTTCTTGTAAAAGTGCTGTAGGGTCAATACCGGAATTTCGCTCAATGTTACTGTGTATTTTGTTTGAGTAATTTGGAGAAATCGAAAAAAGAATAAGCAATCATATCATATAGCAACTTCAACTTCTATAAACTCGCGTTGCTTCTCATTCTACGTGTGACTAATTACTGCGTCTGACAGCACCCTAGTATTTCATGAACGAAGTGTAAACGGTGAATGCGTCAGTAAAGCAATTGCTGATTCCGCGTCGGAAATAGTAATCGCTGAGAAATTAATTCCGAACATCGGTATTTTTGAAATATTATTGTATTAAGGGCAAGATAATTGCAATTAAAGTGGGGAAATAACCCTTTCCGATATTAACAAGAGAACAATTAAATAGAACGTTTCAAATTTTGAATTTAGCTTGCATAGTTCAAGAAGTGATGCCTGGACCTAAATTCGGTTTTTTAACCCGTTTTTTGCCATTATTTTTTTTAACGCGGTCGTTCCCCTGAAAAAGCTGCCCATAAATATTCGATATTTATTGAATTTCTTCCGGTCGCACCCCATACGATCTTTTCTGTTTTGTAGGTTAAAAATAAATAACAGCAGATGTTTTGTTTCGGTGTGGCCAGAATATTGGGTCTTCTTTCTTTAAAATACAAATTTATTCAAAAGTTCCTTTGTTCTTGCATAACAATGTATATGTATTTCTTACCAATTCAAATAGTTTAATGATGTATGAATCGAATTTCTAGAAGTTTTACGATAACTTGGTGATTGGGTGCATATTTTTTGTGTGGCAGGAGTAATGAAGTGAAAGCATCGTATCGTTCCATCTCTAGTACCTTTGCAATCCACTTTTTCCAAAAGACGAATAAGTACGAATTTACATATATATGTAAATTAAATGCTGGTATACCCCTGTACATACTTCCTTTTTTGTAAACTAAAATAAGAAAATTATTATTATGTATTTTCATAAGTCAATTCGCTTCACAAGTTAGCCTTCTGTACATACCCGACAATACTGAATAGTAGCTATAAGCTGAAAGTTTTTGTAAAAACTCCTTATAATTATTTTTGATAGAAAAAGAAACAAAATTTTCTTTAACGTTTTATTAAGGATTGAAACGCGTAAGAGTGGCCTTATTCAAGTGCACCTAAGTGTTTCTCACAGCATAGAGCTTTCTTTTGAAGACAATAAAGGAGGAATTAGTAAGGGTTTGCTCCAGTAAATTATGTTTTATGGAAAAAATAATAATACAAGATATCTTGCATTGAACCACTGCATTTTAATTGCAAGTTGTGCGTGGTCGTATGAAAACGAAATAAAAAGCTCTAAAATATGGTAGTTTTGGGTGGATGCTGGACGATGTCTGCAATACGACCAATTGTAAAAATTGCAAAAGTAACGACTTTATGTTCTAATATATTCTAAATGATCACTTGTACAGAAAATATGCTGACTTTCAATGCGTGTACCAATCTGTACCAATAAATATGCTTGCCTTACCGTAAGAGACGACTAAAATTCAAAACTTCTTTACAATAATAAGTTTAATTACATGACCAAAGTTTTAGCTCACTACTTTTCAAAATCTTAATCATGTAATTAATAACCTACAGTCTGTTTCCGGAGTAGAACAGGATATCTGAGATAAAGTTTCCTACGAAGTCCCGTAAAATAGATTTTCTGCACAGTGACTCTTACGAGAAAGCCGATTTTATAGACCGCGAACACCTGACTGTAGGTGCGACCTAAGAAACCCAGCTAAGCAATATCATACGTAAGGATCCCGTGTGAGATGATGGTGGTGATCGATGACGACATCGACCGCAGGAGGATGTCAAAGCATAGCTATCCGGGCAGGCGATGTTGAACTCAAGTTATTTAAAATATAAATTACTTTGATTAGTTGTAGTCCAGTAGGATACCGTCCTAATATAAGAGCGTTACTCTGAGGCGAAAACCAATTGGTTTTTGGAGACTTTATACCTTACGACGACCTTTGGAACTCTAGGCTGTTGAATGATCATAGAAAAATGTACCTGACAGAACAAAGGATGACTTAACATTTTACAGAAGCCTCAAAATCTATCTGCTTTGGCAGAATATGCATATATATAGTATAATTGGCACTTTGTAACCACTGAAGCGATTTTCGGCCGAGCTCCTCTTCCAATTTGTGGTATGCATCTTGATGATTTTCCAACAAATGGAGGGACCTACAGTTTATACTAAGCCGCCTCCGAACGGCTGATGATTTATTATAAGGATTAACTTAATTTTCTATAACTTTTGAATGTTGACTCAAACCATGGCCTTCCGGATGGCAGTAAGCAATGCTAACCACTTGACTATCGTGGCCGGAATATGCATACTACAATAATTCTAAATTTTCAGGGTCTAGGAGAGCAGAATTCCTCCCAAGGTCCCCAATCTATCTCTGACTTGTCTGACCTAAGCACAACAGCACATCAGCATGTCTTCAGTAAAGTGCTCACGCTACAACCGCATTCAATGCTATAAACACCCGGATAAGCCATGTCCGAAAGCGATCTTACGCACAAACTGCACTGGTAGCACTAACGTGGTCAACTACGCCAGGGTTGAAGAGATGGACCAGGAATTACCTGAGTGGCTGACAACCATCGGTAGTATTTCAAGGTCAAAAGTCAAAACTCGTAAAAGTCAGGCAATCAAATATTTCGACACTTCCCACCACCGAAGAGCATTTTTCTGACCTCTTATGCCGACGACAAAATGAAGAGTTGCAACAAAATCTTCAAATCAGTAGTCGGAAGCACCTGAGAAAAGAGAATGAAACATTGAAACATTTATGCTACCAATAAAACAGCATTATGCTATGCCGTGAAAGCACTAGTTACTACGTGTAAGCAATACCCGCTACGATGTCTAATTGAAACTGATACATCAGGAAAAGAGGACCCGACTTTAAGGGATAAGCTCCGAATCACAGGACAGAACCGCTCACCAGGACAACAGAGCGATAGGCCCTCATTCACCGAGACTTCGTCAAGCAACACCTTTATAAATTCTTTTCCGGTGAATGACGTACTCGGGATTCATCTACCGCCACCTATCAGGCAAAGTGCCTCGCGAGAACCACAATTCCGATTTGGACAGAAGTAGACTCAGCTTCTAACTATCTAAATTTGGCCCCGAAATACTTAACATATGTTCTGCATACAATGAGTTCCCCAATGACACTAACCATCTCTTTTCGAGCCCACGAAAATATATTAATATCTCTTCCTCTGGTCCGGAAGCGCCGAAACAGCTCGTTTCCTCGACATCCAGCTAGATGATTTTGATGACATAGACTAATTTTGACAGCTTATTGGCTGGTTTGAGAAAACCGATACAACAACATCAAGATGAATGGTTTAGTATTTAGAATATAATATGTGAGGATCATTATTTAAAAAAAATTAAGGCTAAAAATTAATTGCATTTAATTCAAAGCTGGGCCTATTCGTATATAAAATATATGTAGCTTTTACTTCAAAAATAAAATATGTGTCAACTAACTTTAAGTATCTACATAATTATTTATTCTTTCCAAGAACTAAAAACATTGCATAATTTGAAGATCTCAAGTTACAAATGTATAATTATTATTTATTAAAAAAAGACATTGCCTTTTAGCGATTGAGGCTAAAGCACTGACACTGCTACTAATAAATACTGCAAAACGAATTTATGTAAATTTAATAGGTCTAAATTTAGATGTACCTATATTCATATTTGAATATGTATGTATTAACTATAGCGATACAAAATATATTTATATATATATATATATATATATATGTTATATACAAGTATAAAGTATAGTTTATACGTTAAGTATAGTAGTTTAGTTACAGCTATATTACGATTAGATTGTTATTTATTTATTTTATACATACATATAACAATTGCTTAAAGTCTTTTCACATAAGTTTGAATTGTGCAAATATTATTTTTATTTTATATATATTTTATGTAATAAATTGAATTTAAAATTTAATGCATTTCTTTTCACATTTTTCGTATTGAAAAATACTGTTTGTTTATAGTTCGTATGAGTTAAGCTGGAAACACTTTGGCTATTTAGCGCCAGAAGATGCCGGTCAAGAATTAAACTTAATTATGAAACACAGTTGCTTTGAAAGCAGTACAACTCTACGTCGGCGGACAGGCCGAAACTAAAGCACAATTTAGAGCCCGTGGAACTTTTATTTAACAATCCAGTGCTCGAGCTCGAAGAATTTAGGAAATCATCGAGACGTTACGGTGTTCTAGTATATTTATAAATAAGTTCTAGCAAATCGAAAAAAATAAACGATTAGACCGGTTTCAGGTCCACTTCCCGAAAAGAAAATAGCTTCAAGTAAATTTAGAGTGAGTCGAGCCATAAATACAATGCATTCGAATAGATCTTTCCCTTTTCGCGAAGAATTATTGTAAACAAAAAGCTACCTATGCGCTAAAATTTGAAGTATATCGAACTATAAAAATAATTACTACTTTTCCGAATAGAGAAGAACGGTTTGGGTATATTGGTTTCGGATCCATTTCTAAATGGAATAAGTGTTTCTCATGTTAATCTAGGCGAAAGGGTATGGTGTATACATTTTCCCCAAATTTTTATATAGAATGTGCGTATAGATTTGATTAATGCTTTTAATTTTTCGCATAAATACATTCACAGGCAGCGGAGGTCCGAAGAATAGTAGAAAAAGAAAGGCATGAAATGCTCGCTGTGCTTGTTCGACATGTTTTGTGTTTCTATTCGTCTCTGTAAGTTTTGACATTCCCTTTTATTTTGTTTTTCACTTTGAACTGATTGTAGCTGTCTTAAATTTCAATTGAATAAATGCCGTAATTTTGGAAACTGAAATTTTGGGTTTTTACTACATATTTACATATATGTATGTGCATGTAAACATATTTGTCTATGCTTATATGTATCCAATTATTAATACCTATATATTTTAAATAATGGAGTTTGCAGATAAAGTTGAATTAATGCAAGAAATGTTAGAGAGTCGCGAAATATTAAGAAGCCGCTGAGATTGATTTTGATGATAGTGAATAGCATGAGATATGTAATTAGATTACACTTTGGAAAGGGTAGAGTTGATGTTTAATCAAATGTAAAAATATACAAAAGAAATAGATAAATAAAAGCTGTTTTTATTTTAGAAATTAGAAAGCGCGATGCGAACAAAAAATTGTGTCTGTAAATAAAGTGGAGTAGAGAAAAAAAATGAACACCAATCAAACGTCAAAAAAATTGCTTGAAAAAAGTGTCTCTGTGTGAACGTGAAGGGCGACACAAAAGAGAAAATTTCGAGATTAAGCGACATAAGTATCCTCATGTAAACTCAGACATAGGGGTGCCGTGGAAACGAAATAAAGGGTGGTTAAATTTTCAATTAGTAATTGGCAGAGAAAAGTTTGAGTTATACGTTGTTCATAAGCTGGAATGTGTTCGAAGAAAATCTTAACCTCGGCATTGAGCATGTTGATTAGATTATTGTAAATTTCTTTTTTGCTTATTGAGGAATATTGATGTCATCTGGTAGACAATAAACTGCCAAGTGTCTCTCACGTAACTGTATTGCACAAGTATGTATCTATTTTAAATTTCAAGAGATGTGCGAGCTCGATTACTGTGTACTTATATTGTTATGTCAAGTGTAGCATTTTAGTATTTTAATTTAAAGTGCAGTGTACAAATACTCTTTTTTAAGAGACTTCGAATGATTCGTATTAAATTTAGTTTTATCCGCTTTGTTTTTTTTTTTTTTGCATTTACATATATAATTCAATTTTTAATATTTTTTGGGCAATAATATATGCACGATTAAACGATTTGCTTACGTATAGACCTTATGTGTATGTCTATATATCTTTAATTAAATATACATACATACATATGTACGTAAATATGAAAATGCTTAAAAAGACATTTGTTAAAAAATATGGTCACATGGGATTTTTACTCTTAAATTGTTTAATGTTTTCGGAATTTAAATATGTCACTTATAGTTTAAAGGCTTAAGTTTAAATAAAAGTCTTTATAATAAATAGTAAAATATTAATTTGATTAAATATTAAAGTGTACATCGTAATTAATTTTTATATTCGTGTTATATTGATTGTTTCATTTAATGATTCCCGCCTAAGCAATTGTTTTGTATCATTTTCGATCTCTATAGGTGATATCCCAGCGCTCCGATCGTTAATATATGTATTATCCTCCTCTACTATTTTCTCAAGTACAATATCACCAGTGTTGGTTATACCTGTTAAGGAAAAAGAAGAAGGGAAAATAAAATATCTCATCATTGATAAACAAATTGTTAAACTCGAACTAACAATTATGCCCTGTCAACGGACCATTTGCTACTTCCTCCGCCGTTACGCTGTTAACTAGTGCTACATCAGTGGCAGTTCCATTGCGCATGTTCTTTTGTAAAGCAACAGCTTTGCGTGCATGACGTGTAGTGAGAACACCCGTTTCCACATCTCGCTCCAGACGATGACCAGACCTCGATCTAGTTAATTGTCTCTGTACATAGTCTTCGAGATCTTCTTCTTCTTTGCGGCTTATTAAACAATTTAATACGAGCAAAAATAGGCCCAAGCCGAGTGAGAAAAGTCCAGTGCAAGTGACCTCATTCCACCAAGCCGAACTGCTACCTTTATTTAAAAGTAGAAAACACATATTAGGTCAAGTAAACAGTTCGTTGGGTTTTTATCTAAGAGATGGCGTTATTGTCCATAGTACTAATGTTACGTGTCGCATAATGTCATACTTACGGCGCTGAAAACGTGTTTATTCGCGCTAAAAGTTTGTCTTTGACAGTTTTTCGATTGATTGACTCAGTACGTTGTGAGCGCTCGTCAAAGATGGACACCAGTAAAGAGGAAATTCGCTATATTTTACAATTTTTCGTGTAGCACAAAAGTGGTTTGGTAGGGTCGTTCCGGTGCACCACGCGTCGGGAGGCCTGTCGTCAAAAATTGCGATAAAATCATGGAAATAGTGTAAACAGACCGTCACGTGAGCACTTATTTAATTACTGAGGAACTAAAGATAAGCCAGAAAACCGTTTGGAACCATTTGCATAACCTTGGATTCAAAAAGAACCTCTTTTTGCCACACGAAATAATGCAAAAAAACATGATGGACCGAATTTCCATCTGCGAATCGCTGCTGAATCGCAACAAAATCGACCCATTTCTGAAGCGTTTGGTGACTGGCGATGAAAAGTGGATCACTTACGACAACGTCAAGCGAAATCAATCGTAGTCGAAACGCGGTGAGCCGGCGGAAACGGTGGCCAAGCCAGGGTTGACGGTCAGGAAGGTTTTGCTGTATGTTTGGTGGGATTGGCAAGGAATCATCTACTACGAGCTGCTCCCCTATGGCCAAACGCTCATTTCGGCCCCCTACTGCCAACAACTGGACCGCTTGAAGGCAGCACTCATCTAGAAGAGGCCATCTTTGATCAACAGAGCCCAATTTTGTTCCATCAGGACAACGCCAGGCCACACACGTCTTTGATGACGCGCCAGAAGCTCCAGGAGCTCGGATGGGAGGTCCTAATGCACCCACCTTATAGTCCGGACCTGGCACCAAGTAATTACCATCTTTTCCTGTCCAGGGCGAACGCGCTTAATGGTGAGAAGTTGGCCTCAAGAAAGGCCTGTGAAAATTGGCTCTCCGAGTTTTTTGCTAATAGGGACGCAGCCAAAACGGCGCATATTTGACTTAAATCGGACAATAAAAACCTAACGAACTGTTTACTTGACCTAATATGTATGTACATATTTTTAATAATATTACTAAAATTTTGCTTTATTATCTTATACCACTTTTTAACGGCATTACGAATTGCATTATTCCTTCTCTCAAATTGTGAATTACCTCAATCACACACAATTTGACAGTTCTGAGCTATGGAGTTCTAAGTCCCATACATACATATGAAGAAATTAGCTGTGTTCGTTGAGAAATGTCAGTAAAAACCAGCAAGTAACGAAATTGAGAGAGTAAGATGTTTTACTCTCCGAAAGAAAAACATTTACAGAGTTTTCAACCAACAGGATCCAGTAAAAATTAGCCAGCAAGTTGTACAACAGCTGTTTATTTTTGCGGTTAATTTTGAGTTCGTCTATTTATACAGTTTATTATGTAACATTTTTAAGTTATTAATTGTATTCAAAATTTATTGTATTTCAACAGTGATGAAATTCTATATGCCTTATAGCCGTCCAACGATAAAGGTATCAATATGTTTTTTTCCAATAGTCCTCTAAAAGAACGAGGATTGGTATAGAACTTGCTTTGCAACAATTTGTCTCTTAAATTTTTCGTAAAAATTACTGAAATAGGAAAATAAGTTTGAAATTCTTTTTCCGTATAAAAAGGCCATATTAACTCAACATTATTATAGAGTTTATTCGATTCTGTTTAAATAAAAACCAAGCAAGAGCTTTATTTTTCCTTCTAAATGCTAGTAATATTTCATTTTGCGCATCATCGTCGCTTCCGGACGCTTAAGAATGAAGGCATTATCGTCACTGTGACCATAGCAACAACCTTGCTTCGAATTTGTTATGCGGCTCCTTTGGTCGCCACTGCATTTTAGTAAACTTAAGAAATCCAAAATCAACTTGCATTGTACAAAAAATATAATATATTCTAATTCTACGGGTTCAACGTTCCTAACTTCTTATTTCTCAACGCAAGCTGGGTGGTGTGCGGGCGATGATTCTTCTCCACTGCCACCTTATTTTCGTTTAACGAGTGCTTCGCTATTGTTGGAATCATTGATTTTGTTCAGTTAAATTAAACAACATTACCACTTATTTTGTTAGCATTTAATTCATATTAAAGAATAAAGATTATTTTAATTTTAAATCATTTCTTTCTTTTTTTTTTGTTGACGAAAATTCAATCATATGATCACAAATCAGTTTTTCATACTTGTTAGTTTTTACTAGATCAAATTTTCCCAGCACGAATTTGCAACTTTCTCTACAACTAAACGTCAAAATTGCGCTCTCTCGTTACCAATTTTTACTGGATATTTAGCTCAACGAACACGATCCAGTAAAGTTTGATAAAAATTGTTGCTGCACATCTAGTCAACGAACAAAACTACTGAATGAGACATCTCATAAAAGCCTATCTATAAGAAAAACAATCGCTATTATTAAAAATAAAAAGGAACATACGAGTATTATAAAAGAATTAAAAAAAAAACAATGTCGATCCGGAATCTTTGAAGGAGCGAATGTAAACCTTAAAGCTGCCTTAGATTGAAAATCAGTTTAACGCGGATGAAACTGGACTCGAAGTCTCGTTGCAAAAGCGCAGTTTGTAAAGGAGGTACGTATAAACTGCCGCTGGTTATAGGTAATGCTGCGAAGCCACGAGCCTTTCGACACTAAAAATTTGATTGTCCGATGCGCTCATTATAAAAATACTTGGATGACAACTATAATTTTTCAGAATTAGCTTAGTTCTATTAATGACCAAATGAAAAAGGAAAATAGAAAAATTATTTTGTTCATTGACAACGCTACAATTTCATGCCTGAAATTCTAATGTGTTTGTAAAATTTCTGCCACCAAATCTACGGCAGAAATACAACTTCTCAAGGAATTATTCAAAATATAGATAAAAATTATGCTTTCTCTGATAACACACCTTGATAAATGCAACACCACAAGTGAATTGCCAAAAAGAATTTCTAATTTTGATTTGAAAACAACCATCGAATGTTTTCATCCTGGGACGAATTAGATCCTATTGTGATAAGAAAATTCTTTCAACATGCTGGATTTCCTTGCCAGGAGAGAGAGTTATAAGAGCACACAAGCATTTAAGCACTGCTCATAAAAATAAAATAAAATAATACAAAACATACAGTGAAAATTCAAAATAAGTAAGCGAGTGCCTTAAGTATAATCTCAAGAACACTTGAAAAAAGGAAAATATTAATAATCTCCAAACTAAATAATAGAACATAATATTAATAAACAATAAGTGCAAACGGAAAAAATAAACAAAACGCTATCCAGTGAGTACAAAAACAAAAATGAGTGCGTCGCGGTCAAACCCGCCGGATCGAAGGCTCTCAAATGCTTATTTTTCCTATTTTGAGCAAACAACACCAACACAATCAACGGCAAAAGAAAGCAACATGCAAGCAGAAGTCTCTCAGAAAAACAAGAGAAAGAAGGTAACAGCAAGCAAACACCCAGTCGGAAATCGCCCACCAATACAAATGAAAAGGAACAGGCAAGCGGTAAGCCCAATGAAACAAAAAAGAACACAAAAATACAGACAGGACTAGATCGATATATAAATGTCAAGAGGAAATCGAGTCCTATTAAAAACAATAACAACATAAAAGTGCAAATGAGTGGAACCAATGTAAAAATTTAAGAACCTTCCAACAGCAACCGATTTACTTTATTAAGTGAGGACAGCGTAAAGGGTACTACCACAGTTGCAAATGCCAAACCACTGCCAATTTACTTGCGCGAACTTGTCTCAAGCACGTTAGTTAATAATACTACTAAAATAGTCGGAACTAATAACTTTCACGTAAAGATTAGGAAAAATTACGATTTTGTCGCGGTTCAACTACTCACTCTAATTTCGCAATGTTGATTGCTCTTTAAAAAAATTTGAAGGGCAATAAATTTACGAATTGTATAGTCTGAACACTTTTTCATTTTGTTAATTATTATTAATTTCTGACAAATTAGAAAATAACAAATTTTTAGAAAATATAAAGTTTTCTTATTTCTCCATAATGCAACCATTCGCTTCCAAAATTGTATGTGTCTAACTATGTGAGTAATTTGGCATGTCTTTGGAGTGTGATAAACCGTTAAAAGAGCGAATAACGTAAATAGGGTACCGTGAAAAAGCCGTAGTACTGATTGTTTTAAACTACTACCGACTACAGTATACACAGTCGGTTTTCAACGTGAATTCCAAAAACACAGTAAAACCTGGGAGTGTCTAAGAGCCTCTCACTAATCCGAGTTTATAGCTTATAGAGATGCAAAAAAATCTGTATCACTAACAAAGATTTATTAATAACATTCAAACACAATATTTAGTCATAAGCAAGTTAAGTATTAGTAATTGTTTGGACATTGTTTGCAAATCACAAATTTACAAATTCAAGTCAACTTTAACCCGGCCGGAATATTCGTTTTAGTTTCTGAGCTTTCGCTTGAGAGCAGCATTGTGCGGACACAACGATAGTAAATAATGAGTTATTTGTTATACAAAGCTAACGAGAATGCAGATACAGTGTTGCAAGATTCAACCAAAGTGCTTCTGTTACGTTTGTGGTTGTTATAAGCTTAAAACAATGACAAAATAATACGAGGGTAGACTTTTATATTACGATATTAGAGAAGAAAAAGAAATATTAATCAACGAATAGCGCTTTATTGATTTTCAAAATAAGATCATCACTGTCGCATGACTTTAAACCGGTTATCGCAGCACTTTTGCCACTCTAATTGAGGTAAACGCATCACCCGCCCCTTCAGGTTACGGGAGTAAAAAGAAGGCATTCATTCAAGGACAGGTACATGACGATTTTGCTATATCAGTTTGTACACAGCATCAATAGTTTCAGGAAAAATAACTGATTTTGGACGGCCTTCACAAAGATCGTTTTGGGGTGATATCACCATACCACTGATAGACACTTCATCGCCAAAAATTAAATTAAGTTTATTAATGCACTGTTGCTGAGTTGAGTATTTTATGTTCCTAATTCTATTTAGTTTTGGCAAAAAATTCGTAATGGGAAAATTTCAGCCAGTAAAAATTAGCATATGTTTCCATTTTTGTCCACAAAACAAATTTGATTAAAAAGCAAATATGAACTGAAAAAAAGAAGTGATTATATGTAATTATGATAATTTCAACGGAATGATTACAACGCATATCCATTAAAAAACAATAAATAGTGAAGATACACGTTACACCGAAGCAGTGGAGTGAAAACTAGGGCTAGAATATTCATATTATCCTTATATTGTGAACAATGTAGGATAATTGTGGATTCCTTTAATTTACTAGTAATCGTGTCGACCAAATTAACCGCAAGGTATTGCAAAGAAAATTTATTGTAACAGCACGTGGCAATAATGCATTCTTACCACGTTCAGAGAACATTTAGACGGCTATGAAGCATGCGGAATTTTACCGTTGTTGAAAAACAATAAATTTTGAATACAATCAATAAATTAAATATGTCACAACATTACTAATTTTATTAAAATTTGTATTTTCATTTAAAAAAAAAAAAAAACATACTGAATAAATGAACGGATTTAAATGTAACTGCCAAAATAAATAGCTGTGACCCAACTTGCTGGCTGATTTTTACTGAATCCCATTCAGTGAAAACTATGTAAATTTCTTTCCCTAACTGGTTTTCGAGGAATATTGAGGGAGTGACAGTCCTTGGCCGGATAAAAATCAAAGTCGTTCCGGTATTAAGACCCGACTGTCGCGGATTTTAGTCGCCTTTTACCTTTTTTTGTGTATTTCTTCCAGATGTTAAAATAACAGTTTTCGCTAAAAGAATCATTTAGCTGCGACGCGATCCCAATATGAAATATTTAAAATTCGAATCGTTGCATACATTGTGGCGTTGCGTGGGGTTACGAACTGACAGACAGACATACAAGTGAAGTTAATATAAGCGTGTTAAAAAGCTATTTATCGTATGCTTAAGTGCTAATCTGGTTTTCAAAGTTAGAGGAATTTATTTAAAAAATTAATAACGCCAATCAAGGTATGTAGGCTTATATATTTATAACTATGTAATGAATATATGTATTACATTGTTTTTATAACACAATAATGTAACGAATATATTATTGCATTTTAGATGATGTTTCATCCACATGTGGACAATCTAACGAACTTGCACATCGGAAATGGAATGCCTTTAAAATGGGAAGTAATCTAGGCACCCAGGAACAATGTGTTCGTTTCTTTGAAGAGTGCGAATTGATATAAACGAGATGATTGTGGACAAATCAGTCAATAATATTGTCGGGTCATTTAGATGTCACATTGGACCGTGCCAAAATAAGGCCCATGTGTCCAGGGCAATAAGAAAGGTTCGTAATAGTCTTAATAAATATTTATTATTATTATTATTTCTTTAATTCCTACTTATTAGGTCGAAGGCTTGAAGGGTACTGGGTCTTAGGAATGATTGAGGACGGGCAGGACGACTTACTTTTGGAGGTGTGCCCTGAAAATGTGAGGTCAGGGAAGGTGCTCATACCACTTATAAAGAAGCACGTAGCGGAGGGCTCAATAATCTGCACAGATTATTGGAGGGCGTATGAAGCCCTACCACAACATGGGTATGAGCATCGTCGGGCTCTCTGCATATAAAAAATGTAACTATAAATGTTTATAACTTTTAAACTTATATACTTAAATTTTTGGTAATTGTAGATCTCTTACTACCAACTTTTTCATAAAAAAAGCCACAGGCTCCAAACTAAAGTCAACCAGAAAGAACCGATAAACTTTATAGATGAGTGTTGGCAATTTGTTGGGTTGGAAGGCGTTTTCGAAATATTGGAGGCAGAATGTCTCTAAGCATACATTTCCTGAATTCCACCCTCGATTTTTTCCTCGAAAAGCGTGTTATGAACGACGAACAAGGAGAACGACTACATCAAGCCAACATCGAAAGATTTCGGGATGATGGAATGATGAATGACTACTGTTAGACTCAAATACGTGAAACAAATCCCAAGCAATAAAAAGAGTCAATGGCACATCTCTTCATTTCTCATTTGTTACTTTTAATTAAAAAATAAGTTATTAACTACATAAAAACCAGATTCAATATTAAAAAATGGTTCATAAAAAAAATGCGGAATGAGTCATACATTACTAATGTCGAATATAGAGGTGCAGGCCGGAGATACTCTCACTTATAGAGGTCATGTGAGAAAAACTACTATTAATTATACAGGCTTTTTTGTTTCACTTTTAGAGGTTTTTGGGGAGTTAAAGTCTGGAACCTAATATTTATTCTTACTTATAGTTTTCTTATTTACCCATTTCTATCTTACCCAGCGCTGTAATCGGAAGAAAAGAATAATAATAACAAATTATTGCACTTACTGAAAACATTCCACGACATAGTTTCATCAGGTATAATGCCAGCTCCACAAAGGAATACGCCAAATACTATAAAAACGATGCCAATATGAAGCATTCCAATGCTTGTGACAACCTATAGAAATATTCGCTTTGTGTTAAGTAGGCTTATTCTAAAAAATATTTATAAATTACGAAAACTCACCTGACTGTCCAGCATGCCTGGCCCAGGCTTAGCAACACTATGTGCGTGATGAAATTTACGTCGAAAGGAACCGCTTGGTGAATGAAATGTTTCACCACTTTCAGAGCTCTGCGTACTGTAACGTCTTTCCCGGGCTCGTTTCTGTTCATCACGTCGTTTACGTTGGCGTTTTATTGCCATAGCCGAATGGATGCCCACCGAATGCATTTTGCTACAAATAACAGGGAGCAACATTATTAAATTTAAAGATCATTTGAATAAATAAAAATTTTTACGCTTTGGGTCATTTGTTTAGCGACTACAATTTTTTTATAAACAGACAGACAGACGCGGAGAAGGAACTTGTTTAATAATATTGAAAGAAAAAGTGTATGAAATTGAGAAGTGGAGAAAGTTTGGACCCAAAAGTTTGGAATTTCCAAATTTCCTGGCAGTGTTATAAATAAGTGAATTAGGGGAGGATAAGGACGTTTCGGCGGCGTCACGTATAAAAGTACAATTTTGAAAAAATAAAAGTGGTATTTATTTGAATAAATTAGCAAAAGCAATGTCAATGTCCTTAAAAATAAAATAAAAAAAAACAATAGGGTGATTTCTTTTTAAGTATGTGGCCATGGAAAATTCTAATAATGTTCTTTTTAATGATGAAAAGGCATTAAGGTGTGCATACCGAAGAGTTCTATAGTAACGTTTGATGGTAAGAAGGGACGTCAGCAAAGAGCATTACTCGAAGAGATCATGAAAAAATTACAATCTTGTACTTTGTATAATTTTAAAGTGTTTTATTTTTCCCAAGAGCTGAGCAGTGTTATAACTGCGGAAGGTTGGGCATACAAAGCTAGGCTGTTGAGCAAGAAATGAGAGTATTTTGCGCGGAAGGACAGGAAGTTGTGAGGAAACTTGTAATGATAAAGAGGATAACTGCATTCTTTTGAGGAAATAATGGCCAGGATTCCGACTTCTGGTTCAACCAATACCCAAAATTATTTTTTCCAATGCAGAAATAAGTTAGTTGACGAATTTTCTATGTACATATCTTTAAATTGTGTATCTTTTGGGCGACTTCAATGCAAAGACCACAGTTTGGGGAGACAAACTAGAAACATCAAAATTGAAAATTTAACATTCTAAAACACAAAAAAGTAATTTTAGTTTTTTTGCTAATTGCAATCTGTTTACGCGAGGGTCCCTTCGTTAGCCATTCGAAATCAAACCACTAGCGTATTCGTTTTAATGTGTACAATGTTTTATTATTAATCTAAAAATGTTTTAATGTTATGCCTCGTACACAGGCAAAGTCACTTTTTGTACAAATGTATGTCTTTATTTGTTTACAAAATATATAAACGTTCTTTTTTTGTATTTATATGTTACAATCGAATAAAATTATATTAATCTAGTAATGTGCTTATTTAATTTTAAATATCGTCGCCCCGTGCGCGCTTGCCGATGTGTTGATATGAAATCTCCTCGATTGTTCGCCAAGCACGGCTTTTATAGTTGCATGAGCTGGAGAAAGACGCTTTAGGGTGCGCACACAATATTTGGGTGGTGTCCGGTTAAGCGCACGCTTAAACATAATGGGCTACCCTGTGGAAGCCGTGGATGGTGCTGGTTCCCCTTGTGGTTCCTTATATTATTTGCTCTGTTGCATTTTCCTTCAGAACTACGACAGGTTCTCTTGATGGCTGTCCGTTTCCTGGAAAGAAAAAGTCGGAAGTATACTGCAGCGGAAAGTGCATTTTCTTAATTTTCTGTTTATTAATATTTTGATGATGCAGACATGAGCGTGTGTCATACTGCCGATAGGAGCCTGTTCTACGGGACTTGTAGAACCTGTTTGTAAAGCGTCCTTGAAAAAACTCTGATCTAGGGGTGATCAAAGTAAGCAATGAGCAAATCTTCTCATGAAGTGAGCAGCGCGATTGCATGTTATTTCTGCTGACCGATTGGGAATTATGATCTGGTGTGATCATCACAGCTTTTTGTGTACTTTGACTCGGGGTGGTCAAGTGTGCCTGTTTGTGTTTATTTTGACGAGGGGAGGTCAAGGCCACATTTCTTTTATTTAGTCGGTCATACCCATGAGTTGGGCTTATGTGCAAAAGAGAGTTATGCCTTTGTTTGCAAGTCAAGCATGTGTTTTGTGATGTACACCGTTTAAGGGTATGGTGCAACGCAAGTCAATTTACACAAATGTTATTTTTTATAAATTTGTACCGTTGGGGTATCGGCAGTTTCTTGAATTGCTTGCAATGCTTGGCACAATTTACACGATTAGTGGAGAAAGAATAGGCTTAGTTATGTTATCCGAAGTAGGGGATTTCGCGAGCTTACGTTTGACGCATTCTTTAATTTCGAATTGCCTGTAAAGGAATTCTTTCATTTGTTGCCATGTTGAGCACTGCTTTCGGGATGTGAGAGATTGCTCCCATAGCATTAAAGAATTTTCTGATAATGCGGATGAGCATCACCAGAATTGGGTCCCAGCTATCAGTGGGTGTGCCGAGAGTTTCGAGCATTGATAAAGAATTTGTGATTGTGGAATACAAATCAATTGAAAATTGTCGTTAGTTAAGGCGAATCGTTTAACTATATCTCCTGCTTGGCCTCTTGTCGTATACCGGAGATGGTATAACTTTTGAGCTGGAGATAACTGGGGGTGGTTTATATATACGGCTGTGAACATGTCTCGGAAAGACGGCCACTCATCGTATCCACCATAAAATTTTTCAGTGTCACAGGGCGGAAGTTTGCTTTAGTGTTTTCATAAGTGCGTAGGCTGTTTGACATATTTTAGCATAACATCACTCAGAACGTTTTGTCATTTAATCGTGAATTCTTTTATTTACAGGGAATTAAAAAATTCATCTCGGCCAAAAAAAGGAATTAACTCGTGAACATTTTCGTGCGATAATTTTCACAACTTTCGACGTGGATTATCACGACAAGAGTGCATCGATGAACTAAAATCTTTGTATGGCTATGAAGCACCATCCTATAGCACTGTGAAAAACTGGTACAACGAATTCCATCGTGGCCGACGCTCGCTCAAAGACGAATTACGTGAAGGTCGTCCAAAAACAACCGTTGTGCCAGAAAACATCGATGCCGTACGTGAACTGATAATGCAAGACCGTCATGTAACATACCTTCAGATAGAGGCATGCCTATGCATTTCTCCCACCAGCATACATTCGATATTGCATGAACGTTTATAAGATCGTCATAGGTAACGAATCATGGATCTATGCGTATGAGCCCGAAACAAAACAGCAATCGACCGTGCGGGTCTTCCAAGACGAGCCAAATCAAAAAAAAAAAAAAAATCATTTTCGTTGATAAATATTCGTATTTTCATTATTAGGCCAGAAATATATATAGCAGCCTACGTAGTGGCGGGTTGTGCCTTAAGTTGCATTGGAGATTTCTTTGGGGGTATCTTGGATGAGATACTTAGCCGTGGACTTTGCTCTTTCGGCATTTTGAAATATTAAGTAATTTAAATTTATTTTAATACTTTTAATTAAAATTTCTTGTTTTTAAACAAGTTAGCACTTAGCCTCGGGGAACTAGTGTTAAATGAAATTGGGTGTAGTCGAGAACTACTTCTATATAAGTGTTTACTACTGGGTTGGAATGCAGTTTGTGTTTATGTATGTTTGTGCGTATGCTTCCAATGTTATAGCCTATTCCCACCGGACGTTGAAAGCATTTTAGCTTAAATGCATTTAAGCATCGCATTTAAATGCGTTAATTCCCATGTGTTTGTTGTTGTATAAAAGTGTGTTAACTCAATTTTCAAAGTGAGTTAACTCATTTTCGGTAATTTAACAGAAAATGTTATGTTAACAGTCGATGCTGTCACTACTAATGTAATCATTTCGGAAGTTTCGGTATATTTCTTGCCAGAGTCGTGTATTTTCGGATTTAATGAGGGACGACACTTTTATTTTGCATGGTGAAATTTTTTTTGCAAAAATTACTTTTTTGCATGAGTTTTAACATAAATGCATATATTATGTAATTGGAGAAGATAATGCTTCTCCTCTTTCAAAAAAATAGAATAAGAACAAAATAAATAATTTAAGGAAACAAACAAGCAACAAGTGAGAATGGAAACATGCATAAGAGCATTTTCGTTTCTGCAGCTTTTGTCCATGCAGCAATAATCTGCACTTGCAAATCATAAGATTCCATAAATAACCAAATTGAATGAATGCGGTCTCTTGAATTTTGCAAACTGGAAATGTAAACAAAAATCAACTGTATGAGTTAACTCACTTTCGGTGGAAACGTTTGACATTTCATTCACTTAACAGAGGCCTTAAATGCATTTAAGTGCTCGGTGGAAATAGGCTATTATGCTTCAGTTGAAATGAGAGCGAGTTAGATCAATGCACTGAGCGGCTGCAGTATATGTGCGCTTGTGTGTTCGCTGTAATGCTTAAGCTGTGCTTGAGAAAGCACAGAAGAAAATAGAAAAACAGAGCACAAGAAGGAATTTGTGCGTTTACGCTACTCTTTAAATACCAGAAGAGAAAGATTATCGTCGAAATTTGGTATTTGTAAGTATGTACGTATTTTAATGAAGTGATCGCGGGAATGGATGCACAGTTTTTTTGGAACAATTGTTTTTGCTGAGAAATGACACAGGAGAGTGTCTATTTTGAAATCTGTGAACTTGGGAACACTATTATTGTAATAAATTCTCTTGGATATGTATGTATGTATGTACATATGTTTAATTTGCAAATACTTAAATTCGAAATTGAGGTCAACAACCTTCAAGATCGCGTTACTGAAATTATTGTTATTGGAAAAAACAAGTATAGGTATTTTGTAAATTTGCAGAATCGACATTTGTTGAGAAAACAAAAGTTATTTACATACATATGTACGTATACAAAGTATTGCAATGTAATATCGCGGGGAGATTTTTCTGGATTTCTGCTTTTGCATATATGGAAATGTATGCTTGCAGATTTGAATGTTTGTTGTTTTTGGGTTCAACAAGTACACGTATGTATACACACATGCTTAAAACAATCTTACTGCCCTTTTATTTGTCTCCAACGCTAAACTTCCTTCGGATGATATCCGGCAGTGGGCCTGGGAAGATAAATATATTTTTTGTTTTTAATAGTTTAACATTTTACATTAGTTTTAATTTCGCTCTTCAAGTTGTTTTTGAAATTTTTTCATATGCACATTCACTTGATTGATTGTATTATGTTTAATTTTTTATGTATTTTTCAACGTACATATATCCCTGTTGCACTTGCAGCATGTAAAATCAATTCTGTAGTTAAGCCTTTTTTTGTGTGTTCTGTTTACATTTGAAAACACTTTCCTTTTTAATTGTTTTCACATCGATTTAAATGAACTGTTTAATAAAGTGCCACTTCAAGGGTGGCTCGAAGGACCATGTTTACGCGAGGTACCTTCTTCGAAGGTGTTTTGAAATAAAAGTCACTCGCGTTTTCAATTTAAATTGTGTGCAATGTTTTATTATTAATCTAAAAATGTTTTAATGTTATGCCTCGTACACAGGCAAAGTCACTTTTTGTACATATTTATTTACATACATACACGTACATACATCTGCCTGTTGATGTGGAATATTGCAATATGTAATAAATTCAAACCATTTTGAAAGTTTTTTTTATTACGAACGAGTAGCCCAGACGTATTATATTCCAATTTTACTCCAATGTTCTATAACATTAACATTGATAAAATTTTTTTAATATTTCATGTTGAACCAAATTGTTTTTGAAATTGAACATGTAAATTTTTTTTTATTTTATTTATTTGGTATTAGTGCTTTTTGCCCATCAACTGTTGAATCTTCGCTGCAATATGACCGAAGTTGAGTAAGTTTCATATAGCGACATGTTTTTCTTTGGTTTTAGTGTACTAGACAGTGTATTCATTGTTAAATCTCTTCTACGCTCCTTTATATTTATATATTAATTGCAATTGTACTCAACAAGTCCAATTAGAAATTGGAAACGAAAAGTTCATGAATAACTATTATGGTGCGTGAAAAAAGCATCTGTTCAGAAAATAATCTTTTATTTTTTATACCCAGTTGTACAGTGTACTCTGGATATATTAATTCACGTAAGGGTTGATTAAATCAATATGCACTTCAGAGTCTGCAATCCATAAAATTTTGAATATACATAAGTGTTTGCCAGTGTGCAGTGTCAGCACCGTCAAACTCAAAAATATGCGTCTTTGGTGCAATCCAATTTTAATATATTTACAAAACGACTACTTGGATCTATCCATGATCTTCCGGCAAATGCTAATATATCACGCAATATTACGCGAACATTTCTTCAGTCTTACATATACATACATTCACACACTTCAAAGTTATGAGGTATGCACTGTGTGTAAATGAATAAAGATGGAGTAAATACTCGAGAACTCGGACATATTGATTTTATAGAGGCAATACTTATCTAGTCTACTAAATTATATTGATATTGACAATACCAAATTTGTACCGCAACCGATGAGTGTGTAAGTAACAAAAGAAGAGAGGACAGGCCCATTAAAATTTATACTGATCGGGGCAGAATGACAAATTCAATTGATTTAGCCATGTCCGCCTGTGTGTACATAAAAGTCCTTCAATTTTTGAGAATTGGTACATTTAATCGATCTCTTGTCGGAAGCGCGGTATACATCTTAAGGAGCTTGTATTTCATGTCAAAAACACACTTGGATATTATTTAGATAATTCAATTTTCAATGTTGGTGGAACCAGGACTCGAAGCCTGGCCTTCAGAATGGCAGTTCGCAATGCTACCAACTCGCCGCTCTCTATACACCAAGTATAAATGTCTGAACATCGGTGAGGAGATTTTTACTTTGGTTCCTACATGAGTATGCTTCGGTTTTGTGTCAGCCTGTAATCTTATTAGGACATCACCCAACTAAGCAGTGGAAAATTCCCAATTAATGGACCGAACATGCTAGGTGCATGCCCCAAAATCATGATCCTTGAAGCATTTGCTTTGGTTGGTTGGTTTCTCATTGGAGTAACTTCTTTCATGTCAGTCCGCTTTCTCAGTTTAGGTCACCTTCAAATTGATGTTTGTTGGCTATTCAGAGAGCACTTGGTCGTAAATGTCGTGACCTGCTTGAACCATATGAAAAAGAATCGTAACTTGCCACAGGTGAGTGGCAGTCAAAAACTTGCGTGTGAACACATGACATCAAAGAGCGTGATATTTGACACACAAAATGAAACCGCAGTTATGAAGCTTTGGTAAAAATCCATCAAAAAAAGAGTATGAAATTTGATATTATTTGGTTGTCATTGAAAATCAACGAAATCATATGATAATATTATATTATATAGCCGCGATGCAACAGATTTGTTCAGATATTTCGGGCCTAAAATCCGTCAAAAAAATATCTGCAAGCGCGAAATTTGAGGTTCTGCATACTTACATATATAGAAACAAAGATTGTCACCTAAAATCATCTAAATCGGAAAACTTCAGCCAAAAATTTTTACATTATAATTTATATTCAATCCGGCAAAGAAATACCATAAATATGCTATGGTCTTACCATTCTATACGACAACAAATTCGAGTTCTCAAATTTGAGGTTATGGTCCAAAAATATAAATTGCTCATAAAATGATGGAAAGGGATTTTTGAAATTAACCGCATTTGAATAAAAATTAAATTTATTACCATATGCAATACAATTTTCAAATGCCGACAGCTATTTGGCCACCTATTGAAATTTCTGAAACGTATTGTTCCTCATTACTTGTTGTAAAAGAGATTTTGGCCACAAAATGTGGTTCCATGGATCGTACTGTGATGGCTTGCCAGCTGAGCTATTAAAATATGTTGATAAAGAACTAACTAAGTGCAAAAATCTATTTCTTTGCGGACTATGATCAAACGAGAAAAAAGTAAAAGATCGAGACACACCACCTCTTCGTCGAGTTTAATAACGATTTTATGAGCTGCCTATACGCCTATAAGTCTGAACTTGAACGTATAGGTATACTCCCACAACACTGTTGACAGGTCTGTCTGTCGGTCTGTCCACACTTTATGCCCGAATAAGGTTTTTTGAAAGTTTTCTGCATCGGCGTATAAATTTCGACTGAAATATTGTCAAGTTGTGAAAAAATAGCACCGTAGAAAAAATAATTACATCAAGGAAGAAAGAAATTCAAGATACCTTCACAGAGCAAATGGGGTTGCTTGTGGATATCCTGATATCTCGCAGATTGTTCAAGGGCTTCGAAAAGTCAGCTGAAAAAATGCCGAAGTGGTGACGTGCGACTTGAAGGTTGATACTCAAAAATTTATTTAATTTATTCAGTCGGTACCCTATGCCACCAACGATCCAAAACAATTTAATACAGAGAGCATTAATTATTTCATCAGCCATTTTGACAGTCAATTAACTGAGAAAGTCTCTGCCAGTTCGAATAAATTCTAGCCGAAAGGCCCAATTTTCAACCGCGTTTTACAATAATTGGCGCTGAATATCATCTATAACTTGCCAAATATTATATTCCAAGGCAATCATCTCGGGCAAGTGACTTCCATAGAAATGATAATGCGTTCACCAAATGTTTCCTTTAATGAATTGTTGTATGGCACGTAACGTAGTCTTCTTGAAACCAAAAATGTCGTCCACATCAAAATCCTCCATTCACTGTAACATTATGGCCGGCTTCTTTTTTGAAAAAACAATCATAGAGTATACCAGACAGTTACTTTTTGAGGATGTAAAGCCATTTCTTGGCTTGTGGATTATCATCACTCCAAATGTCCCAATTTTGTTTATTAACAAAATTTTCTTTCCAATTCGTGGTATGCGTCTTGATATTTTCCAACAAATGGAGGAACCTGCAAATTATTCTAAGCCGCCTCATAATTTTTATGAAGGGCTTTTTTATTTCATGTCAGAAATACCCTCGAAGGGCTTGACATTCTCTGCGGAGGGGCGACCGCAATGAGAAACTATAATTTTGGAGTTGGTCGACCAGTACGCAATGCTAACCACTCTTCTATTGCGACCGCTCAAATATATATTAGTGTATATAATATGTATATAATAACATTTTTAATTAGATATTTAAATAGTTACCTGTTCACTAAAAAAATGGCCAAATAAAATAACGTCTTAAAACTCCTTTGTCAATAGCTAAGATATTTGGAGAACTATTATGAAAATAAATTCCCGGTGATTTTTAATTATAAAAAGCCAAAAGTATTGCCTTGTCCAGTCGATGAATCAAGTCAACAGATATTCTGCCGTGTTGCATATATGTACATGTAAAGGAAAAGCAGAGAACTTTTTGTAGCTTGTAAATTCTCGAAAATGTAGTTTTGTTTTAACAACAACATAAACAAAAACAGCTATGAATCATTTACCCCAACCTGGGAAAATGCTGCACAATTATAAAGTGGACAGTTTGGCTATTGTTTAGTGTAGTTGATATACATATGTATGAACGTACATACATACGTATGTAGTATAACAATATGCAGTCGCGAGCATGCACTGTGTACCTTTTGCCCTATGTAAAGTAAGTACATGTACATATATATACTACATGCTTATATGCTTGCCAACTTAAGTATTTAAATATGTTTAACCAAATGCCATATTTGGAATTGTCACGCAAAGAGTACACACACATTTACAACGAAGATATTTAAATATAATTATTAAAAAAATAAATAAATAAACGTATGAGTATTTATGTATATATGTTCACACATAGATAATATGCTTACCTTAAACTTTAAATTATTATCGGCTTTGCTATAATTCAAAAATCTGTTGAAAATATTTCTTCACACTATTTTCGCATTTATACTTGTTCTAAGCCGAAAATCGCATCTTTTTATTTGTATTTTTTTTATCTCAGCGTTAAGCTGCCACAATCAACTGCATTCCCACATATGCATCATATTCTTTTTTTCATAATTTATAACAATAATAATAACCGAAACAATTAAAATACTACACACACATTCACGAAATACGAAACCCGTGACACTCCCCGCAATGTATCGCTTTATCGTGACCAACGCACTTCCGAGATTTAGGCGAGATATCGATTTTGTACAATGTATGATGTTAGGAATTTGAAGTTTACTTCAAATTTATTGTTGCACATTCCAATTCATTTGTGAAATAAATGTTTTAATTCATCTTGCAATATTCTGCACTTTTGGCTAAAGATTTTTTTTTTTTGAGATTTTTATTTTCTTACGCACACACATTTGTATAACTACATTTACATTTATACACAATTGTATTTACTAAGGAAAATGATATAATTTGTTTATTTGTTAAATATTAAAATTTTTTAGCACATTTTATAAATGCAAATTCTTCTGCGTTTTTTCTTAATATTTACAATAAAGCAGTTTCCACTGATACGAATATATGTCAAATCGAGCAAAACGAAGATATTAGAAATCCTTTTCGGCTCACAGCGATACATTGTAAAGCTCAGGATGTGCGTAAGCTTTTAAGAGAGAGTATGAAACATTTGAATAATGAGCTTTTTCTTTCAAAAGTTTCAAATAAGTCATATTGCAATTTAAAATGTGTGTCCAATAATATTTAGAAGTTTACTCTACCATCGAAATCATCGTATTGGGTAAAAGCTTTGGGGAACACACGGACAATGTGGAAGAAGTTTTCTAGAGGATAGCTGGCGCTGGTTTCAAACTAAACACTAAAAAGTGCCCGTTCTTTAATAAGAAGATGAATTACTTAGTCCATAAGGAAACTACAAAGCGTGTCTGCACTGCTTAGGAAAATATAGGCACAGTAAAGGATTGGACAAGGCCCAATAATTTGCATGTCTTACTGATTTTTTTTGGGCTATGCACTTACTATTGTCGATGTCTTCCGAATTTCGGTAGAGCTGGTTATTGCCTCCATGAGCTTTCGACTGGAACAAGGAACAAGAAGAAGCCTTCCAAGCTTTTAAAGAACGGTTATGCGCTGCGCTTACGCTTATGAACAGAAGAAACATATGCCTACTATAGCCGGTCTTTTGGATAGGCGAAGCGGAACTACTGCGTAATTTGGAAAGAACTACTAGCATTGGTGGATTACAACAAACATTTCCACAAGTATATGTGCGGGTAACATTGCCTGCTGTCGCCTTGACCCGTCGACAATGTAGCTTGGAATGTTAAAATTGCTCAAAATCCAAACCTAAAGAATGAGAGGCAAGTGTCCTACGGTAATGTCAACAGAAATATTCGGAATTGGTACTTCTAATGAACTGGAGATGAGCAGACAGCCAATTAAGGAGAAAATGTTAGCAGAGCAATTGAAAAAGCATACTGGGCGCAATGAGTTTAAAGCAGATTTCTAGTTGCTTGCATAGAGTATCCGAAAATGAAGATGGCCCGTGCTCCCGCAAACTAACAGTAGTTCTGAAATTGAGAATTCCGGATAATCTTAAAGAATTCCATAATGGTCACTTCAAGGGCACCTGGCCGTAAACCTTGGAGAAGATCAAACAACGGTTCTATTGGGTTGGATTGCAAACTGCACGGAAAGTATTGCTGTTAAAGGGCCAAAGTTCAGAGGCCATGAACAACAATATAGCTCAGGTGCACCATTCGAACGAGTTGATATGGATGGAGCAAGCCTATTCCCTATGTACAGACAAGGAAACACGGCATTGTGATTATGGACTACTTTAGAAAATGGTTGGAGGTTTATACAATTCCAAACTCGGAGGCTAAAACTGAGATCGGGTTGCCAGATACTTGAGGAAGGTCATGGACAAATATTAGGATTATTGAGATATCCATATTCCTCTGTCGGTCCGCAGTGCACGGGTAAAACACCAGCAAAGATTCTTTTCGTTAGTGAACGACAAAATGAAGACCAGGTATGATAAGGCGAAGAACTCCGAAGTGTTTCGAGATGGGGACTTAGTGTTGTTATATAATCCACTGCCGAAAGAAAAAATTGCCCCCGAAACTTCAATACAATTGGGAAGGTCCATATAAGCTAACAAAACGCCTAAATCAAGACCGTTGGGAGACCAAGAAATACGAAAAAGCTGTCCACTTCGAAAAGCTTGCAGCTTTTGGAACAGTAAATGTGATCGGTATGATCGGACTTATGTGGAGGGCAATGTGACGAAAATTTTAAATACGAATGACAGATGAAAAAAAGTGGCCGATAATTAAAGCACATTCTACAGCCCGAGTATCGACTATTCAGTATATCGTAAGAACATACCAGAAATATCCAGAGCTGAGTAGGAGCAAGCAGTGAGGTATAATAGAGAGTGGCCAACACTGCATAGTTACAAAATAAACTCGTTGGTGAATAGGGTGAATAGAGTACAGCGGAATAAGCTATTTGTTTAAAAATAGTGTGTGGAAATGGGAAAGTTGTCGTGTATAGTAAAGTAAATTGTTATTTATTAAGTAATAAATCAAAGTTTCATTGGATTCTTTAAAATAAGAGATTGTACAACATTTGGTGACTTTTAACAATCCAGTGATCGAACTCGAAGGATTTGGAAAATTATCGAGGCATATTCATAAAAATCGTTACAGTACGTACTCTGATCTTCTGTAATTGCTTTATGAATAAAAATTTCCTTCATTGAATTTGCCTTGTAGTTGTCGGTGGTTATTATCGATTAAATTACTTACGACTCAATTTATTTTACTCATTTTTAAATTTTCAAATTTGCGATCACTATTGACGCATCTTCACAAAAAATTTATTTTTGCACTAGGATATTTTTTATGCTATAGAAATAAACATATATTTTTTAAATGGATACTAGTCTAGACAAAAGTTCAAATACTGATATTACTTTGGAAGATGGTGCCTGGATGGATTCATTTGATAAGTTATTGGAGCCAAGACCGTTAGTAAATCGAAATATCTACTCAATCATTATTATTTAAAAGTGTATTTGTAGGAAGTTACGCGATTTGAATATTTTGAAGAAGGAAGTACACGCTTCATTTAACCGCGATAGTAGTGTGGAGAATAGCATTAATAGCAAAGGAAGTGACTCAATTTATTTGAAGCCAATCTCTACGGATTTAAATGAAGATAAATGTCGAAAATCAAATTCCACACCTTTGATACATCGTGGGACAAAAGTTGATCCATTCAAATGTTCATTATCACCAATTGGAGCATGGCGCCTATTGTATTTCGGCAAAGGCAAAGATGCTAGTCATGAAGAAGTGATAGTTGACAATCAGAAAAAAAGAAATTTACTTGGTCCGTCAATGAATTCGGGAATTAGAACGATTGGTAATAAATAAATAATTTTACTCGATACAAGAAATATAACCTTATCCCTTTAGAATTTGATGAGTCGGCAAGAAAATCAGATTTTCAAAATTTACTTACCATCGATTCAAGTTCGCCAAGGTATAGGGTACCTAACATTAGCAATCGGCGCGTTCGACCGACCAATTCCAAGCATGTGTGCTTCGAGACTAGAATTCACAATACAGGGAGTACATTAACCAATCCGGCATACCGAGAAGATGATAACCGTATAGATGTTATACAAAAGCGTGTTCCCAGTCTTACTTTACAGCCAGGAAAGTGGCGGAAATCAATTTGCTTATGGCGTCGTAGACAAGGTATATTTAATATAAAAATTCCACATACATAAGCTTCAAGATATGCAGTACTTTTTACTTCAGTTACAAAACGTTCAGGTTCGTTGGCAAGAACGAAGTCTGAAAAACGTAACAGTTCTGTGGAGTTTATCGGATTTATTGACTGTGTTGTTGGTAAAAGAAAGTCTATATACTTAAAACCTGAATGTCTCTCTGTAAACTTACCACACACAAATGAAGACGATTGGGAACGTCGAGTTTTAAAACGCTGCAATCAATCGTTTCCATTACCCTTTGAAGAGCAGTATGCTACAGATAATTTAACGTATTGTGTGAAAATTGGTGAAGGAGCCTATGGTGAGGTTTTTTTGAAAGCAACGAATAAAAGAAAAACACCGGACGCAAGTAGTACTGTAATGAAAATAATACCGATTGAGGGTGATATTGAGGTCAATGGTGAAAAGCAAAAGACTTTTGAGGAAATATTAGCAGAAGTTGTAATTTCGATTGAACTGGCAAACCTACGAAAAATAGTTGACTCTGCAAATATAACAAGTGGATTTGTTAATGTAAAAAGGGTAAAATATTTTTTGCTTCCCCATTAAATTAAATAATTTTCAATGTTTTTGTTTAGGTTGCTTGCGTGAAAGGAAAATATCCTGAGCATTTACAAAAATTATGGGAACGTTTTGACAGAGAGAAAGGTTCAGAAAACGACCATCCGGATATTTTTGACGATACTCAAATCTATATTATTTTGGAGTTGGAGTTCTGCGGCAAAGATTTAGAAAGTTTCACATTTCTAAATGCTGAGCAGGCTTACTTTGCTCTTGTACAAGTATGTATATGCAATGTACATAGGATTCTCTAGTAAAATTAAAGCAGTACATATACACAATATACATATAAGTTATACATACACGGTGTGTCCCAAAAATAACCAAACTTTTTGGATATAAAGTAGTAAAATACACATATTATCTTTGAAAGTTATTATTTAATCAAAATAGGTTCCATTTGACTCAACACAACGTTTGGAACGATCAACCAGCGCATGCATAGATTTTTTTTATGTCATTTATAGAAATGTTCTTCAGTACCTCTGTTACGGCTGCTTCATTTTTTTCAATTTTTTTTTTAATTTTTTAAACTTCAATTTCAATTTTTTTACAAGTTTGACACAAAATTTTATATTTGCTCTTTGTTCCATTTTTTTTGGAACCATTAGCACACTTTTGGTTTTATTGAATTGGCTGTCACTTTTAAATCTGTCATCCGACTTACATGAAGTCAGGTGCGTTTGAAAGAGGATGAATGTATCTTTTTAATGTTGCAAATTATCAATACATGGCGCTGTATGTTGTATGATTTAAATATAAAGTTCGGTTATTTTTGGGACACACCGTGTATGTAAATAAATATTAAAAAGATAAGAAATATATACAAATATAAGTATGCTTTATATTGCTAATATTAATGAATATTTTTCTGTAACCGTAGTTTTCTATATTATTAATTGTATTTTATTCTTTAAACCTTTGATCACCAGGTTGTGCTAACAATAGCTGTAGCTGAAAATGCGTATCAGTTTGAACATCGTGATTTACATTGGGGAAATATATTAATTTTAAACACATCTGCGAAGGAGGTAAAGTTTACATTGGGAAATCAGACATATGCTGTGCCTACAAAAGGAATTAAAACTACACTCATTGATTATACTCTTTCGCGTATGACCTTTGATAACTGTTGTCACTACAACGATATCTCCTGTGATGAAGACCTTTTCAGTGCCACTGGTGACTATCAATTTGACATCTATCGTATGATGCGTCAAGCTTTAAGGTATATATAATACTACAGTGCAACCTTAATATAACGTAATCGTAACGTAATCTCCTATTATTGTCCATAAGAGTCTACTTAAAATATACCTTTACATTGCGAACCACCTCTTCATAACAAAAAGTATAAATACCTCTAATTAACGAATTTTGTCATCCCAAAGCTTTATGTAAGGTTCCCACCAATGTATAACTCCCTAATTTCATAGTGCATCATCTTGCTCGTAAAACAATCAATTTTTGTTTGAATGAAAGCAAAGTAAACTCTGCTGTCCGTCTTCTCTTCTTCTTTTCGCTGTCTGGTGCCAGTTGGAAATACCAAGTGAGGCTAGGTCACTCTCCACCTGATCCTTCCAATGTAGTTGAGGTCTTCCTCTTCCTCTGCTTCCACCAGCGGGCACTGCATCGAATACTTTCAAAGCTGAAGTGCTTTTATCCATTCCAACGATATGACCTTGCCAGCGTAGCCGCTGTCTCTTCATTCGCTGAACTATGTCAACAGCTCAACGTTCCATTGTCTACGGTATTCGCCGTTGTCAACACGCAAAGGACCATAAATCGTTCGCAAAAATTTTCTCTTGAAGACTCCTAGAGTCGACTCATCAGATGTAGACAGCGTCCACGTTTCTGCGCCAAATAGTAGGACCGGTATGATGAGCGACTTGTAGAGTTTGGTTTTCGTTCGCCGAGAGAGGACTTTACTTTTCAATTGCCTACTTAGTCCAAAGTACAATAGTACCTGTTGGCAAGAGTGATTCTGCGGTGGATTTCCAGGCTGACATTGTTATTGGTGTTAATGCTGGTCTATATATAGACGAAATTATCTACGACCTCGAAGTTATGACTGTAAACAGTGACGTGGGAGCCGAGTCGCTAATGCGATGACTGTTTGTTTGATGACAGGAGATATTTCGTCTTGCCCTCATTCACTACTAGACCCATTCACTTTGCTTCTTTATCAACTCTGGAGAAAGCAGACCTCACAGCGCGGTTGTTCAGGCCAATAATGTCGATATCATCGGCGTTCGCCAGCAGCTGTACACTCTTATAGAAGATTGTACCTTCTCTATTTAGCTCTGCAGCTCGTATTATTTTCTCCAGCATTAAATTAAAAAAGTCACACGATAAGGAATCACCCTGTCTGAAACCCCGTTTTTCCAAGATTTGGCGCATGGTGAATGTCTGGTCAATGGTTCACTTAGCAGGTCTAAAGCCGCACTGATAAGGTCCATTCAGTTTTCACACAATACGCTTGACCTTATATGCGATGTTAACAAGGCTTATTCCACGGTAATTGGCATAGACTGTGGGTTCGCCTTTTTTGTGGATTGAGCAGAACACACTTAGATTCCAATCGTCGGAACATACGCACGTCTAAAACACTAGATACAGGTCTTCCGTCAATCACAACATGATCGATTTGGTTGAGAGTTTTTCGATCTGGAAACAGCCAAGTAACTTGGTGAATATTTTTGTGCTGGAATCTAGTGCTACAGACAACCATATTTCGGACCCCAGCGAAGTCGATCAGCCTCAGCCCATTTGTGGATGTTTCGTCATGGAGGCTGAATTTTCTAAAAGTACCTTCTTTGCCCACCCTGGCGTTGAAGTCGCTAAGCACAATTTTGACGTCGTGGAGGGGGCAGCGCTCATAGGTGCGTTCGAGGCGCTCGTAAAAGGCATCCTTGGTCACATCGTCCTTCTCTTCCGTCGAGGCGTGGGCGCAAATTAGTGTTGTGTGAAAAATTTCGTTTTGATGCAGATTGTGGCGAGTCGCTCATCCACCGGAGTAAATACCAGTACTCGGCGACGGAGTCTCTCCCACCACGAATCCGACACCAAATTTATATGGACGCTGTAGTAAATTTCACAAGGACCTACCTTTTTCCGTCCTTGTCCCGTCCATCGCATCTCTTGGACAGCGGTGATGTCAGCCTTTAATTTTCGGAGGACATCAACCAGCTGGGCAGCGGCACCTTCCCAATTAAGGGACCGAACATGCCGGGGGGTCTCTCATCCGAGGCTGGAATTGGTTTTTCATTGGAATTAAGTTTTTCATGTGGTGGGTCCCAAACCCTATGCACAACCGCATGGGGTTCGCCTTCTCACTTTAGCTCGCCTCCAAACGGATGTTTGTTGGGGATACGTGGTCTAAGGCCGGAAGTCGTGAGCTGCTTGAACCATATGCAAAAGAATCGTTTCTGGCCACTCCCAAGTGAATGGCAGTCAAAAACTTTCCTCACTTGCATGAACTTCTGCACATGGCCCCATCCCCCACCGTCCGTCACTATTGTTAAATATTCTTGTTGAAATAGCTCAAAAACATAAAAAGTGTTCCTTATCGGTCGCAGAACACCCAAACATTAATTATGTCGGCGAAAAAATTAGTTATAGCAAGTACATTAGCTACAATTTTAAAATTTAAAGATAAGTATTCAGAAGTAAGTGGTGTTTGCCTATAAATAGTAGCAGATTAAAATCATCCGAGTTTAAAGACAGAAGAATGTGTGTTGAAGTGGTTAAAACGGTGCCGAGACAAAATGGTCACAATCCTTCAGCAATTTACAGTAAAAGTGGCACATGCAAAGTTCTGTGCTGGCAACGAGGCTTCAAAATTTCGAAATGAGAATGTTTTTCGAAAAATTTGTGTGAAAGTAAAGTGGTAGTGTTTGTCCAAAATGTAATGATTGGAAAGAAAAACTGGCAGAGCTTACCGCCGAATATGATCGCTAAGACATCTTTAACGCTGATGAAACTGGAAGGGGTGAAATTGATAAGCATAACTTAGCAATAAAAAATGCCTTTAATGCTTTAAATATAATAAATGAGTGACGTTATAATATGATGGGTATGTTATGTTGAGGTGAATTAAACTATATTTAACCTCTTTATAATGAATTATAGACCAACTTAACCTCAACATAACAACCCTCAGTTCGACGAATTACTTGATATAATGAATATTTATTTGTTTCCTTTCAATTTGTTAAATCGAGGTTGCACTGTATATATACAAATGTATTCTTTAATAATTTTTCTAGTAATACGTTTTTCTTTCATAGCAATAATTGGGAAACTTTTGAGCCACGCACGAATATATTTTGGATATCTTATATAATTTCAAAAATGATTGAGGGTGTTAAATATAAAAATACTCGCACCAAAACTCATACTACATATTATTCGAAGCTTAAGAATCTCTTCGAAATAATACTGGATTTAAAAAGCGCCATTGAATGCGCTAGGTATTTATTAGACCTAAAACCTTAGCTTATTTAATTGTATACCACCTGGTGCAAGCAAAGTCTGACTGATACTAACATAAATTCCTTCAAACACTAACTATATACATAATTATTTTCACCCACTTGGTCATTGTTTACTTCCCGATTCATTGACTAATTTCCTTTGAAAGCAGTGTGAAAACTGACTTCGTTATATTTCAAGTACTTTTATACCACACCTATTTTATTATTATTTTTTAATATTTTATTTGTCATTCTTTTAAAAGATGTTTCATATTTAAAAACCTGCCTCCGTTATATTTTAAGAATTGTCATATAAGAAATTGTTCAATGTTTTTTTTTTATCATTCTTTTAAACGATGTTATCTGTTTTAATTAACTAACTTTATTTTTTGTTTACCACGGAATTTTGTAACTATGTATTTTGTACATACATAGGTATACAATGAGACAATTTATGTATTTACTTGCAATCAAATCTTTTTAAAATCAAAAATGTCAATGTTTTATTATTACTACATGGACGGGTTCTATTTCTGTTGTTTATGTTAAGATTGGCGCTTGTAACCACAGAAACAATTTCCCTCCAAGCTCCTCCGACTTGTGGTGCGCACCTTATGCTTTTTTTAAGCCGCCTCCGAACGGATATTGAGTTTTTATGAGGAACGTTTTATTTCATGGTAGCTGAACGTAAAAAGTAATAAGCCGATTGGGAACGGCTTAAAACTGCAACACCCTTTGTTAGTGGGGGGGTTATTTATTACTTTTACATTAATAATATTATATGCTATATTCGGTAAGAATTAGCCAGTATCGAAATGTCAAGATCGGTGCAAACTTTACTAGCTTGTTGCCTTGTTTTCGTTGTTTTAGCGGTTACTTAACACCGCTTAGAGCAGACTTTATCAATCTAAGTCGCCGAGGTCATCTAAAGGGAGGTCCAGGAAACGTGCTGTTTTGACGGGATTGGACCAAAGGTAGAGCGAGTAAGATGAGTCGGTTTAAAGGGGCATGTGAAGAGGTGGGTAGTGTCTTGCGGAGGCTCCACATGCAGGGCATACGTTGGGTATGCTGGGGTCGAGTCTGGATAAGTAGGAGTTTAACCTGCCACAATATCCAGATCTACTCGTAAGTTGTGCCAGGGTCACGCGGGTCTCGTGACGGGAGTCTTTGAAGGTGTTGACTGACTCCTGGTGAATGGCGTTCAGTGTTTGTCGGTACGCCGTCCTGTCCAGCGGTTGTTGTACGTGTTGCTGGATGGTGCTCTTCAAGTCAAGTACTCCCTTTGAGATGTGCTTAGGTGGATGACTAGCTTCAATAAGGTGCCTACTGGGGTGCTCCCTGCGGAAGGAACTGCTTGCACAGCAAAGCATTATGGTCCTTAACTCATAACATAGATGCCGTCCTAAGGGAGGTGTTCTGGCAAGCCTGTAACTTCCTCAACTGCGTCTCGTTCGTCCCTGCGTCCAGATCGGTGCAGCATAGTTTCGGACCGACCGGCCAATTGCTTTGTAGCTTTCCAGCAAGGCTTCTTTATCCTTACCCCAGGTGCAACCGGCTAGCGCTTCGAGTATTTTGTTGCGGCCCTGGAGTTTCGCGGCAATTGCGGTCGTATGCGGAGTGAAGGAGGGCTTGCTATCGAATGTGACCCCTAATATCTTAGAATTGGTTACAGTCGGAATTTTTTGGTCATCGACTTTCACATCAAGTTCAAGCCTGTACTCCTTCGTGAAGAGGGTAGCCGAGGATTTTGGCGGTTGTATACACAAATGTCTTGCAGTGAAGAAGTGAGAAAGATCGGCGACGTAGCAGTTCACTTTCGAACATAGGTTATCAATATCCTGGCCAGACGCCAATATCGTGTAATCATCGGCATACGAGGTTAGGGAAACAAAACCGTGTCTCATCGATGGCGGATACTACCCTAGAACGTCAGGGCATAGCTTTCCAGACAGGCGATGTCGAGCTCGAAATATTTAATGTATACATTCCTCCCGTTACGAGTTGCCCAGTTGGATCTAGCCCTGATATAGGTGAGCTATTCAGAGTTGAAAACCGTTTGGTTCTGGGCAACTTTGACGCGCATCACGATCTTTGGAATTCTAGCCTGATCTGAAATGACCATAGAGGAATGGAGCTGGCAGAACAGATAGACGATTCGACATTTTGCACAATGTGCGAGTGCTGGTCTAAAAAACAGAATAGCCTGACGACGAATACTGGCACTAACATTGGACCACTTACCCATACACACCTCGATTGACAGACCTCCCGACTTTGTTTCCGCGGATCACCGGACATTCGTTAACTTCAAGAAAGCTAACTGGAACGGCTTCACGGAATTCACCGACGGAAGCGGCGGCTTTAGTATCAAGGCGCGACGTCCTCCATAACTCCGATGCCGGGAATCCCCTAATCAGGGATTTAAGCGCGGAGATTCGCACTGTAGTAAACCATAAGCGGTCCTGCGACCTCCCGGGGGCTACAGTCAAGTCACTGTCTAACCCGACGAGACGCGATGACCGAATGGAAATTTCATTGGGTGACCGCGCCTCGACGGACCCGAAGATATGCGCTAGCTATTTTAGCCGACTTTCTACATTGCATCGGTCATATTCCGAGGTGAAACATCGATGTTAAAAAAAATTAAACAGGGGGTTCCGCAGGGTGGTGTCCTCTCCCCGCTACTGTATAATTTTTATATATCGAAGCTGCCTCCTCCAGCAGAGGAAGTTTCCCTAACCTCGTATGCCGATGATTGCACGATATTGGCGTCTGGCCAGGATATTGATAACCTATGTTCGAAAGTGAACTGCTACCTCGCCGATCTTTCTCACTTCTTCACTGTAAGACATTTACGAATACAACCGACCAAATCCTCGGCTACCCTCTTCGCCAGTTGTACGAAGGTGTACAGGCTTGAATTAGATGTGAAGGTCGATGACTGACCGATTCCGACTATAAATAACCCAAAGATATTGGGAGTCACACTCGATAGCCTGCACTCCGAATACGACCGCGATTGTCGCAAAACTGCAGGGCCGCAACAAAATACTCAAAGCGCTAGCCGGCAGCAACTGGGGTAAAGGTAAAGAAACCTTGCTGGCAATTGGCCGGCCGGTCGTAAATCAAGCTGCGCCGATCTGGGCGCCGGGGACGAACGAGACGTAGTTGAGGAAGCTACAGGCTTGCCATAACAAATTTTATTTTTAAAACAAATTTCTTTTTTTATGTTACTGCTGATTTTAGTTAATACGAACAAAAGTAAAACATTTGCTTAAAATTTTATTAAGTCATATACATAAGTACATGTATGTATATACGTATAAACATTTGTTACGAAGAAAATGTCTTGTTTTAAAAAAATAAATGATAATCATATTTTCAAAAGTGTCATCGTCTTGTGTCTCTCTGTGTTTTTATGACATCACTCATTCGGTAACGCGTAATCTGCGATCACTTATTCTTGTTGCAACCATATGATCGTACGTATGTAAAGATCACCAATTATATAACCTCGGATAGATAAGAATATTATCGCAAACCTATGTGGAATATATACAACATTACTACTTGCTAAACAACATGAGGAAGTCGTTGTGGACATTAATAAACACATTGAAACCACGAACTGCAATACCATGGAGTCGCAACCACTTCACTTACTATCCAGATAAATCGCCTAAAGAGGTGAGATCAAATGTTAATGGTACTGAAAAAATGAATATGGTTCAAGCAATCAACAACGCTATGGACCTTGTACTTGCAAAAGATAAAACAGCTTTACTTTTCGGCGAAGACGTTGGTTTTGGAGGTGTTTTTCGTTGTTCAGTTAATTTGCGTGATAAATATGGAAAGGATCGCGTTTTTAATACACCACTTTGTGAACAAGGAATTGCTGGATTTGCCATTGGAGTTGCAAGCGTTGGTTCCACTGCCATTGCTGAAATACAATTTGCAGACTATATTTTTCCTGCATTTGATCAAATTGTAAATGAAGCCGCAAAGTATCGCTACCGTAGTGGCGGCATGTTCGATTGTGGTTCGTTGACATTTCGAGTGCCATGCGGTGCCGTAGGTCATGGAGCTCTTTACCATTCTCAAAGCCCAGAAGCCTATTTTGCACATACACCTGGCCTAAAAGTGGTGATACCAAGAGGACCCGTGAAAGCAAAAGGATTATTGCTTGCTTGTATACGCGATCGTAATCCGTGTATTGTATTTGAACCAAAAACACTTTACCGAGCCGCTGTTGAAGAAGTACCTACTGGTGATTATATTTCTGAACTTGGCAAAGCAGACGTTTTACGTAAAGGAAAAGATGTCACGCTGATTGCATGGGGCACTCAAGTACATGTACTACTAGAGGTACATAATATTACAAACCTTAAGTTGGTATATTATAAATTTCTTTATATTCAAGGTGGCAGAAATAGCACAAAAGGAATTTAAAATAGATTGCGAAGTAATTGATTTAGTCTCCATTTTACCTTGGGACCGCGATACTGTTTTTAATGTAAGTCCATATTATTATGAATTGTCAATACTATCAACAATATTTTTTTTTATTTTTTTAGTCCGCGAAGAAAACAGGTCGCGTAATCGTCTCCCACGAGGCTCCTTTGACTCAAGGTTTTGGTGCTGAGCTGGCAGCTTCTATACAAGAGAAATGCTTTTTACATTTAGAAGCACCTGTGAAACGAATTTGCGGTTGGGATACCCCATTCCCACATGTTTTCGAACCATTTTACTTGCCTGACAAATACCGTTGCTTAACCGCAATTAAAGATATGGTAAACTATTAAAAGACGTAAGACGTGAATTCAACTATATTTATTAATAACGCTTAAATTTTGGAAACGGATGCATTTATATTTTTTAACTATTATTTACGACTTGGTTTATAGAAATTCGTGCAATTAATACACATAATTAGTGTAAAAGTTAATTTAAAGAGTATCAAAAAATAAACCACAAATAATTATTATGGTAAGATTTTCAGTTTACAAAGACTTTTGAAAATAGATTAGGTGAACAAATAGATTTACAGATTTAGAGGATATATATATCGCTTTTTTAATAACAATAAACTTATCTTACTACTCAACAAATTATATATTACAGTGTATACCACACTTAAAGAGAAAATATAATATATACCGACTCATATTTAATGATTGAAAATTTAGAAAACATAACTTTTGATTCATTAGAAAAAAATGGGTTTACAATGTGTGTACAAACATTAAGTAATAAAGGCTTACTGAGTATCGGTAAAATTTAATTTATTCATGTTGTAAAAAACATATCTTACTATAATTAAGCAAAGTTAGTAGAAAAATATCGCGCTTTTCATAAAAGTATGCAATCCAATGAAGAAAAACTCTTATATTCTAACTTCAAAAACAAATTAAAAATTTTAGTGGTGCAACGAAGACAATCGATATGATAGAAGACTGAATGGTTGTGAGCCTCAACCTTCCTCCATGTGCAATAAATACCCTTGTTACTCTGATGAAGAACTTTGCATGACTATACGATATATTTTTAAAATCACATCCAAAACAATATCCTCAACAAACTCTATGTTGTTCATACATATAGTTAGTATCTACAAGATTTGGCTTCACATATTTTTTATGTAGACGTCATTTCCCGTTCAATATTTATTTATCACGTCTGTTTTTACTACAAATATAAATAATACAAATAGTTTTTATAAGAAATGCCTATATCAGAAAACTTTTTAAATAATTTATGATAATAAATATGTATGTAAACACATTTTTTATGATATTTAAAAATATGTCATGATTGTAAAACATTACTTTTTGGCAAGCGCCATGCCCAGCCCCAAAATACCACCCAAGACAAGCACAGCGCCACCGGCAACAGCCATGCCCTTCTTTAAATCTTTATCGTACCGCTTTTGAATGTATTCCTGTAAGCAAAAGGATGCATGTTATAAATTACTTTTAAAAGCTAGGACCTATAAATAATGTTTATTTTCTGTAAAAGATAAAAGTTAAAATTTTTTCCGTTAAATATAAATTGTTGAATTTAGATTTCGAAAATAACTTGTATTCGGTCCTCCGCAAGCGCCAACCCAACCTTAAATCTTTAAAGTGTATTTCGGACATGAAATAAAAGCTCCTCGTAAAAAACCATCAGCCGCTCGGAGGTGGCTTAGTATAAACTGTAGGTCCCTCCTTTTGTTAAAAAAACATCAAGTCGTTAAACCACAAATTCGAGGAGAAGCTCGTCCGAAAATCGCTTTAGCGGTTACAAAGCGCCAATTATATACTCTATTTATTAACTTCTTTTCATCGCGACAAACGTTTTCCCAAAAATATTGTGACTTTTAGGCATAAATTTCTAAGTTAACTAATGTGTTTTAGGTTCATATACATATATTACCTGTAATGATCGAACTTGTGGATTATCTTCAATCTCCAAGAAACCTTTACAGTAATTTAAGGCGACTGAGTAATTTTTCATGCGTGCTTCACCCAACGCTAGGTAATAGAGGTAATCTCGTCGTCCTTCCGGATGATGTTCTGCCAAATCTTCTAACAATTCAATGCCCTGTTATAATATTGCATTAAAATATAAATAAAATAATATTTCTTACACTAAAACGATTAGTCATTGCCTGATACAACTATAAAAAAAGCATTACATAGACGCACCTTAGCTATGTCCTGCTTGTGCGCGCATCTAACTAAACAATATGCGTAACCAAACTTGGCTTCCACACTTGCGTGTCCATCTAACTCCAATTCTCGAAGATATCTTTGCTCATTACGCTGAAAAAAATATTACAAAAAGTTAATTTCGTAATTTCATTGGTTGATGACACTACAAACATCAAAATCTTCTTGCGGAACCACTGTCTCCATCATCTCCTCCATTATTTTTACTTCCTCTTGTTCCAACTCCACTTTGGACTATATTGGGTTTTTAAAAGATTGAATTATTTGATGTGTCTGCCACGCCAATTTCTGAGAAATTTCAGCACCAATTAATATTTATCAAACTAATCAAAGTAAAATCTGGTAAAATGATGAACAAAGAGGAGAGAACTGTAAAAATTATCGACTAAATAATATCGAACGATACCACCCTAAGATATTTTGAATGAAATATCTAACTCAACAGCTTTTTATTACCACCCTAATGGTCAACTAATAATGTTTTTCTGGCAGAAAATTAATAGCATTCAAAACCCACTAAAATTTGTAATATTATTTATTTCAATTGACTAAGTATATCTGCTTTAATAGATGAATGTATGGAAATTATATATTTAGAAAAAATGTGAACGATTTTATTTGACAAGACACCCATTCAAATTTATGAGCTATTTTCAACTGATTTAACTCTTTCATAAACGTTTGACCAAAGCGAATTTATCAAGGTGGAGTTAATAGAGCTGCGAATTCAACTTTTTCTCATTTAATTAATTCGCTTCAGTGTAAACGCTGTCAAAATGTTTGTTTATGTTTTGTATTTTTGTTTATATTTTGCTTTTTATTTGTTTACATTTAATTTGAATTTCTAATTGAGAAATTTAAAATTTTCAAATTAGATTTGTTTGTTTTTTCAAATATAAAATATGGACCATTGCTGAGCTGAGTTGATACTGCAATTAATCAACGCACTTAGGCCAATAGCCCATTGCGATACAACTATGAGGCTCTTATCTACACCTTCTCAAATGTTCAAATGGCAGTATTGCATTTAGCCGAGAGTTTGTTCAGATTGCTTCTTTTTATAGCCACCTTTAGTGTGGTACTGCTACCCTGTAAAGATCTGATGGCTATTTAACTATCGGAATATTTTGTAACTGATAGTCCTGCTACCATATTTGAGCTGCACTCGGTGGCTTCCATGATTGCAAACAGTTCTGCAGTGGCCTGATAATTTCATGCTCATGTTATTGGGGGCCCGCTTTTTCAACGAGCTTTGAGCCGTCTATAAAGATGGGTACGGCTCATTTATCAAGGGCGTTTGTTTTTTCCCATTCGTTCCTGCTTGGGGTTCTGTTTGAGGAGATTGTCTAAGCAATCCGTTGTGCTTTGTTTGTACATATGTAGAACGGGGAGATCTATAATTTTTCCTAGCTCCTCAAGGTGAAGGATCTACATCTTTCTGGACTCGTGTTGGCAAAAGAAATTTGAAAGAGGGTTAGATATACATACATACACCATTTTTTACTAACTCTAAATAATGATTGTAATCAATTATATATGTATATAAAATAAAACTGCCAACACAGCGTTACAAAAATTAAAGTTGTAATGATGATGATAGTAATCTCTTAAGATTACAACAATTAGAGTACTTTAATAAATCGGCCAATGTATGATTCTAATGGTCACTGCTAACGAAATTCTCTTTTAAAGAAAGACTCCAAAAAAGAAAACTACTCTACTTTTACTGCCATTTAAATTAGCAAACTTTGTTTCTTAAGCTAACGACATCAATTTTAATTTTTGTTTTCCCTCTTTTCTGACTTTTGTTTTGAATTATTTATTCAATTTGACAAAAGCGAATTGTATGAACTTGCCATGATTTTGACAATTGTTACACAATTTGATTTCCTGCTCTCACCTTTATGAATTCGACTTGCGTTTGGCCTTCTCATAAAATTTTGTAGACAATCTAGACCAAACACCAATACATAAACTTATATTTTAATTTTTTTTTTTAACTATGAGTAATCTCTCTTGATCGGCGCAATCTCTGCATTCTATCATTCTTACCACGTCTCATGAAAGAATGAGCGAAAACAACGTAAGTAACATAAATTATTTTTAGCATTTAGCTTAGCAGTAAATTAAACAAATAACTATGACGATATAGTCTTTCTTATAATTCAAAAGTTAATTTATAAATAGTGCCTTATAAAAGATATAATTGTAAAAATTACATTACTCGAATGAAAGCTTATTAATACAAGTTCAAGGGTTCAAGTCACATAATTATAATACTTCAAGCCGGTCTTGCGTGAAAGACTGCAAGTGGGGCTTTGGTTAAGGGAAGAAACGTCGACATATGTAGGCTAAATTATGTTTTTTGGATATCTCTTAATTATATTAATGACTCTTGCTGACATCAGCAACATGACATAAACTGCATGTCAAAAAATATATATGTATGTCACGTCGTAAAAATTTCTAAAATCAAGCAACGATATTTTTCAAGACATAAGAATTAAAACAATATCAAAGACAATTTGATATGAAAACTTAGGTGCCGTCCGGCGTGTCAATTTGCACGAAATTTTTATTTCTTTCACGTAATTTACTGTCAAAAATTTTCAATATCGACGTTGACGTCAAAATAAAAAATGTCTGCGACTTCTCGTGAACTTTATCGTTTTAGACAAGCAATTACTTTCATTAATTAATTTCTACGTCTGACAACACCTGTACTCTTTAATCAATTGTCGAAGCTGTGACGTACCAAAACATAAATTGGTTGGATTTAATAAACAATTATTCGATTTTATGTGTACATACTTCGATAACAATTAAACTAATTGTAATTGTGTTATTAAGAAACTCGGATAAAGCCACGGTGCTATGAACGCAGTGTAAAGTTTCTCGCAACTGTACGATTGAAATATTTTTAGTGACTTTAATGCAACACTGTGCTATTAACTCGTTTGATGAAAACTGCTGGCTTTCTCGATTTACAATTTTAGACAAAATTTTCATTTTATTTATTTGCCGATGAAGATTTTAAATTAAAGTCATAAAATCTTGTAGACCTTTAAATCAGAAAACGGCATATCCACCTGAAATATGAATTAAAGAGTTGTAGGTACTCAAAGCGACCAAAAGATTGTGAATACGACCGCAATATTCCCGACCGGGAGGGAGCTCTACAAATGGAGCAACACATCAACCACAATCAATCGAAGTTGTTCATCTGTTCGTCCGTTGATCTTCGAGATGAATTGGAAGAGGTTTGTTTTCCTAAAATTTAGTATTAGATTATTGAAATTAGTGGCAATGTGTTAAAATTTGCATTTTTCATTGATAGCGGTTTGAACGCGCCTACTTTAGTTTACAACAGCAAATAAATGGACTCAATGATAAGGATATGCATGACATTTTGTCACAACTTGTATGCAAGGAAAAACAGCATGAAGATATATCCATCGGATTTCTATATACAATGTTAACTGACCCTGTCATAGCACCCAAAGCGTACAGAGATTTGACACTGGTCGCACGAGATGGTATGAATATGGTAGTTTCAAATCTTACTATGCTTGTAGCAGAAAAATATGGAAAATTAACTGATGTGGCTCGCCGCCAGCTTATATGGCTGCTAAGAGAACTGGTAAAACATCAAGTGCTTTTGGTAGAAAATATTGTGTGGAACTGTCTTAGGCAAGCCGGCGGTGGTGATGTGTCAATAAAAAATATATTCTTAGTTGAAGGATTGCTAGACATATTTATCGACTATCGTGCCTGGCTAGAGTCACAGGCTTTTCTAGTGCAAACTGTGGTATATAGCTATGTTCGACTTATAGAAGACCATGCAAGTCCTTCACTAGCTGTTCTACGACAAAAGGAAGTAAAGTTTATAATTACATTAATACGTGACCGGTTCTTGGACATAATACCTTTGGGAAGGGACTTTGTTAGGTACTTACCAATTTTTTTTTTATAATTTATTAAATGTTATATTAAAATTAAATGGGAATATATTTCAACCTTGCGATGTAAAACTATAATTTAATTACAGGCTATTACAAAATGTTGCACGAGTTCCCGAATTTGAACAATTATGGCGTGATATTCTACATAACCCAGAAAGTCTACACCCAACATTTACTGGAATCTGGCAACTTTTGCAAACGCGTACAAGCAGACGTTTTTTACAAAGTCGTTTAACGCCCGAAATTGAACGTAAATTAACGTTCCTGGCGTCGTCAGTTAAATTTGGCAATCAAAAACGGTACCAGGACTGGTTTCAGGATAAATATTTTGCCACACCAGAATCGCATAGTTTGCGCTCAGATTTGATAAGATTTATTATAAATGTCATACATCCGACGAATGATATGCTGTGCTCGGATATCATTCCTCGATGGGCCATCATTGGTTGGCTTATATCATCGTGTACAAACCCGATAGCTTTGGCTAATGCTAAACTTTCACTTTTCTATGATTGGCTTTTTTTCGATCCAATCAAAGATAATATAATGAATATTGAGCCGGGTATTTTAGTAATGTATCATTCAATTCGAAATCATCCTTTTGTAAGCTGCACTCTACTGGATTTCCTCTGTCGTATTATGAAAAATTTTGATATACGTCACGAGGACAAAATACGTATGGGCGTATACAATTCATTGAATAAAATTCTCGAAAAGCAGGTAAATATGCAAATAGTGTAAGATTCTATTCTTGATTTATAGTACTTCATACAGATCTTTTCAGAACCTTAAATTTATTTTCATACCTTATAAATTCAGGTTTTTATTGATTGCGTATTAAATGTTGATCCGTACATAATGCTTATGATATTTCACTTCCAGGTCATTCCAAATTTGCAGCCGCTATTCGAGTCCCCGAAATTAGATCGAGAACTGCGTAATTTAATTCGGGAAAATTTCCGTGAATTCGTGTCCCCGCCAACCCATCCAACAGCACCAGTAGTGCCGATTCCAGCGTTTAAAAAGGAAACGGAACCGCGCGTATCACATCGTGGTCAAGCTGTATACGGTGGACCATTAGTACAACAACATGACATGCAACTACAAAATAGCTTTCAATTAAATTCAAACGTAACTGACTTGACAGAAGTTCAAGGCGTTGATGTTGTTGGTGGCATAATTGCAGCTAGTAGTGTCAGTAGTATAAGTAGCTTGGATGAGGATAATAAATTATCCGTTATACCAACCGAAACTAATGATACCGAAACCGAAGCTGCCTTTAGTGAAGATGACGATGATGTTGCGAGAGACACCAAAAGCGAAGAGCTAACAGACGATGATGATGATTTGCCTTTATCAAAAGTGCGTTTAAAAGAGAAGCCAATACCAGAGAAAATAGATTTACCCGCCACAATTAGTGACTCATTCGAAACATTCGCTACAAAACGCAATTCCTTTACATGGGAAGCATTTTTGTTGGACTTTCGTACATTGCCCGCATCAGCATTGGATGAAGCACAACTCAATTACGTGATCTCGAATACGCATTTAATTTTACGTGAAACATTGCCGCAACAAAACATTTTCACCGACAGTAAAACTGATGAAAAAAATCTGGCAAAAAGTATAAGCTACCCACTATTTGGGCTATTTCGATTTCTCTATGAAAATGATGAGAAGAGCAAAAAACCGTTTCAAACTTTGCTCTCTGAAATATGCGAAAGAATACCAGAAATCGGTTATTTATTATTATACTTTATGAAAGTCCACGTCAAATTACAAACGCGTAAGAATAGCCAACAAGCGACACAATTTAAAACTCCAATTTATCGCCTGTTGTGTGAAGCTAGTGGCGAAAAAATGGACGAATGTCTGGCGCGAGATTTGGATATGCTTGAAAAAGAAAGTACGACAATTTTCCTTTGGTTGTTACCAGACATTTATCGCGAGTTCAAGAGTACAGCCATAAACAACAATGAATTGCTACGTATTACATTGAGGTGTATTGATGCGAAAAACCTGCGTGATTTGATATACTATGTGGCACAAGGGAAACTGACACTATTCAAGCAAGATGGGCTGATAGATTGCATGCGGGAAAGTTTAGTCTATGAAACATTTGAACAACTAAGTTTGTGGCAATTGGTACAAGCACATGATGTTCCGCTTAAATGTCTGCAGGTAATTTTGTTTCATAATAGAATTTTATCACCGTCATTTAGAAAATATGTTGCATTTAAACATTTCGGTAGTACGTTCTCAGGTTATATTAATTTGGATTAGATAATTGTTTAAAACTTCGGTCCACCCCTTCAACGGTTAATTGAAAAAGGCAATCTCGATCGAAGTTGCTTTACACATTTATTATACGATTTAGGAATTGTAATTGACATTGTTTATTTTTTAGGATATTTTACCTGAACTTGAATCGTCAAGTCATCCGGAAGCGCTTAGTTATATGCTTTTATGGCTCAAGAATGAGGAGCCTACAAATGAACTGATACGACTATTGCTCAGTAGAGAAACTAAATCTCGAGGTGATCCATTCGTTACCTCGGCTTTGCGGTAAGTAAAATATTGTACTCTATGTATGTGTAAAATATTGGGCGCAAAAATTGGGTGTTTTCTATATGTTGAGAAGTCATCTGAACTGAAGAGATGATACTGCGCGACAATGGAGTATTACTTTTAAAATCTTTAGCGGCTATAGTATATATGTATATGTATATTTTTTTTTTTAAATATTGACTACGAAAATATTTTATTTTCCGAATATTTTGAAATTCTAGGTTTTTTTTTTTAAATATTAAGGATTTCCGAATGATTGTCGCGAAAACGTTGGATTTTAGTCGTCTCTTACGACAGCCATGCCTTACCGCGGATAAATCCTTGACCCCTACCACGTAGGAGTGAATTTTTTAATATGGTCATTTAATCCATTATATGGTAAAAAGAAAATCATCCAAAACTATCACAATGGAATTTTTTCTTTTCTACAAATCATAATATTATATAAATTGAGGTAAGGGTGTTATACTTCCCATGGAGAGTCGTCTACTATAAACTTAACTTTTTCTGTTGCACGGGTTTAATTCCTTAAAAGTTTACAAATATATATTTTTTTTTATTTTATTGACCAGGTTCTGGTGCCAACGTGGTGAAGAAAAGTTGTCGGAAATCATAGCATCACTGCTCACTTCAAAATATCCAAGCTCGTCGCCGAACAAGCGGAAAAGACAAACTAAAGGCAGTTCTGCAATGAGCAGCTTACCGTCCGCTGATCAGGTATTATATTTGTACATGTATATTATTATTACAAATTCATATAAGAATTTACTCATGGCATTTTTTGTTACAGGTGTTGAGTCATTTAGAGCACTACCGACGTAGCTGCAGACATGGTACAGGGACTGGTCTTTACGTTTACGATACCATGCAACGTGCATTACAAGCAGCCTATGCACACAGTAATGAAAGCACAAAAGTGAGTTTTTTTTTTATCAAAACCTCATTACAATTTTTTTAATCTTCATAACCTATTTTAACCATTTTATGGTTTGTAACATTTAGAAGCAATATAGCGATTTATTTGCGCTGGCGGCAGAAGATGAAACTACAGCAGTGGGGAGACGAGGAGGTAGCGGCCGTGGTAGAAAACCTCCAACTAGTAAAAAAGATACAAACAACCATAGCGCGAGTAGTAAGAAAAACTCGGATCCCGTTAAAACCATTTATTCATCAGATGAAGAATCAAGTGAAGTGCGTGATCAAAAATTTGCAAAAAAAAAAGTCAAAAATTATAATTTTTAACTTATATTTTCAGGAGGATTGGCCCAAACAAAAAATTTCACAAGCAAAGAAACGAAAAAAAGCCATCAATGATTCTGACTGACAGTATCAACAACACGGTTTTTATTGTTATGATGTAGATTATAGGAATGAGAAAGATTTTTCTAATTAAATTGTTTAAATATAAACTAAAAAGTATAAACAAAAGAAAATTAAATTTATTACAGTGTTGAAATATTCACATTATATTTTTTATTTTTATTCAAAAATAAGTGAAAGTAAAAATATAAGAAAACAAGTGAAATAATAGATTTCTCATCTTTTTTAACCAAAGTAACACGACATACAAAATAATACACATAAGACGTAATTCAGTTTTACTTATTAATTCTACTCTTACAACATGTCGACAATGTTTGTAGCAAACATAAGCATTTTGTTAGTAGCCTTTTATGTGTACTCTAATTAGCTTTGACTTCATAGAAGTCAAATTATTTTTATATGCCTTTAGTAGGTAGCTATCAACTGTACGTAGTTTTTTCATAAAAAGGTAAGGTAGGTAAGTCAGTGATAATTAAAGCAAAAAAAAAAAAACTAAAATAAAGCTATATCAGTACAGTTAAAAACATATATATATATATTTTCTTATTTACAGTCAGTTTTCATTTTGTAAAAAATAAGGACAAATTCATTTATATAACTTCTTCATTTAAAGTTGGCAACATTCATCGGTAATTTAGTAACTTAATTTATTAATTACATTTTTGTTACTATCACGCAATCCATCCACTTTACATGGCGTATTTTTCTTACGTGAATATGAGCGCAGGCAACGCTGTTCCATAATAGCTGAAGGTGTTTGGTTAACTGTACAACGAAAAATAGGTTAATATAAAGTTAAATTTAACAAAAGATAAATCCTGTAGATATAGGCATTCTTCGAATAAATTTGGTTTTCACTCACCTCTTTCATTTTGCTCATATTGCTTGAGGAGCTTTTTAGCTTCTCGTAATTTACGCAGTAATATTTCATTCTTCCGTTTTTCAATGGTCAATTCTTGATTAAGTTGAGATTTGCTTTTTGACTCCATTGAGCTTAATATGCTGAAAATAAATTAATAGTAAGGTATTATGAAAAACACCATGCACATTTTTTTTTTTTACTTACGGGTGGTTGAAAATAGATGTAGATGAAGGCCGCTTCTCCGGATCTGGATGTGTCATTAGTTGAATGAGTTCATTGAATTCTGTGCTTAGTGTTGCTATATTTGGGACCTCGCCATTTCGAAGCTTCTGCCACTCTGGTCCATTTTTCGGCAATGGTCCTCCACCGGCAGCTTCAAAGAGGGTCATGCCTAGTGAGAATATATCTGCTTTGAAAAGATTACTAAAATCTTCTTGTAGTATTTCAAAAGGCAGATAACGACAATCGCCTTCTTCAACATGTGGCTCTTTTACAGATGTCACATGCCCTAGATCACCAATTTTATATGTTGTAATACATTCTGTGTTACTTAGTTCTTCGTATATACCGTCCATTCCATCTTCATAGAATTCTTTTGCCATTGTTAATGTGTTGGATTTATGTAATGAAGGCATTTTTGTAAGGAATATATTACCAGATTTTAAATCCATATGCACCAGATCATTAGAGTGTATATATCGCAAGCCTTCTGCCACATGTAGCAACAGAATTTTTAATTCAGATTCCACAAGACAACGTTTTTGTATAAGCGATTGTAGGCTACCACCATTACAATATTCATTCTGTATAAGCATATGGTTATCTTCTGCCCACGCTGAGTAATAACGCACTACATTGTCATGTTTACCCAACACAGCATGTGCCCAAACTTCATTTAAAGCTCGTTTTCTGCAAAAAAATAAAAATAAAATAAAAAAAATCGGAACCATCAGACGTGTTTATTTTAAAATATTTAAATGTGCTTACTCGAAAAAACTGCCGGCCACTGGCTTTATGCTCTTTTTGATGGCGTATACACAACCATCCAAACGGTTAAGACACTGATAAACTAAACCAAATTCCCCTATGCCTGAAAATATATAGAATTTAAATATTGAATTTCATGGGCGCGAAATGTTAGCTTACCTATTAGGGATATTTCCAAAAATTCCTTTTGATAACGACTAATATTCGTGTCTTGCAGGGCAAGTCTTTTTGGCGCTTGTACTACTTCAACATTCCCGTCTCCTTCGCCATCATCTTTTTCTTCTTCAGAGTTCAGAAATATTTGTAGAGATCTATTGCTTAAATTATCACGACCGAATTGTGTGCGGCAGCGTTTTTTGTTTCTTGCCAAAAAACCTATGAAGTGATTGTCCAATTATGAGTAATTCAAAAGTAACATTCACAAGCAATAACTTACTATCAGGAGTAAAAGGATTTACATTCCATTGTGGTTGAAAATTATCTTTAACGCGATTATGCAAAGGTAACGATCTTGGACGTTCTTCTATCTGACTTTTTCGAGCAACGTCTGCAGCTACTGCCGCAGAAAGATGATTTCTCGATTTTTGAAGTATTGTTTTTGGTGTAGCGGGGGTGTCGAATAGTCTTAAAGCTCTCACCTTGCGGTATGGGGGTGAAACAGCTGCTGCTGCATTCGATCGTGTATGTATTGGGCTAGAGCGTTTCCGCGGTTCTTCATCAATCGGTGGTGATGCAAACCGTAGTTTTCGTGGTTGTATGTGACAAACTGGTGACGGCGAACGCATTTCTACGCTGGAATTCAATTCAATCTGCTCCTGAGAACTGTCTGCGTCCTGTTTTCTTTCTGGTTGTAGCTTGCGAAATGCTTCCATTTCGTGCATTTGTCGGGTATATATCTAGCACTCCTTTGTACCGACTGTATTTCTTTAAAAAGTAGTAAACGAAAACAACAAACACTATATATTCAAACAATAAAAATATTTTCAAGATTCATCTAATCAAACTGAATTTCAACTTAAATTAATGACACGAAGTTAGATGCAATTAACAGTTACATTTTTTTGCCATAGGAATTTCAGAACAAATAACAGGGATGTTAGTCTTACCAATGAAGAGATGTATTTTTCATCTAAAGATTTAATAGGTTTGTTTATTGAGCTGCTCTAGGTTACGCCAGGTTACTCTATTTCAAAAAATTGTGTTTCATGAAAACTTTTTTGCTCTTATTTTCTCTACTTTTTGTTTCATGAGTCTGCTCTAAGCTGAAATAGAGCAACTCAGATCACGATTTTTTTGGCCCAATTTTAACACGGGATTTACCAGACAAGTCATTTTCACTGGTCGTGCAATTTCAATTCATAATTCCTATTACATACATATAACATTTGTTGCCAAAATGGTGTTGTGACTTTTGTAGCTACAAGTAGAGAATAGATTTTCTGAACTTATTGTTACATGGGGATGGGGCCATGTGTAGAAGTTCACGCAAGTGAGGAAAGTTTTGGACTGCCATTCACCTGGGAGTGGCCAGAAACGATTCTTGTGCATATGGTTCAAGCAGGTCACGACGTCCGGTCTTAGACCACGTATTCCCTGGGTAGCCAACGAACATCCCTTTGGAGGAGAGCTAAAGTGAGAAGGCGAATCCTATGCGGTTGTGCGTAGGGTTTGGAACCCACCACATGAAAAACAACCCAATGAAAAAGCAATTTAAGCCTCGGATGAGAGACCCCCCTTTTTGATGACGACCCCCGCAAATGTTTTAAGGATTACGATTTTAGGGCATGTACCTGGAATGTCCGGTCCCTTAATTGGGAAGGTGCCACTGCCCAGCTGGTTGATGTCCTCATAAAGTTAAAGGCTGACATCACTGCCGTCCAAGAATTGCGATGGACGGGACAAGGACGGAAGAAGGTGGGTCCTTGTGAAATTTACTACAGCGGCCATATAAAGGAGCGCAAATTTGGTGGGAGAGAGACTCCGTCGCCGAGTACTGGCATTCAATCCGGTGGATGAACGTCTAGCCACAATTCGCATCAAGACAAAATTTTCCAACACCACCCTAATTTGCGCCCACGCCCCGACGGAAGAGAAGGATGACTTGACCAAAGATGCCTTTAACGAGCGTCTCGAACACACTTATGAGCGCTGCCCCCGTCACGACGTCCAAATTGTGCTTGGTGACTTCAACGCTTTCTCCAGACTTGATAAAGAAGCGAAACGAATGGGTCTGGTAGTGAATGAGGGCAAGACGAAATATCTCCTGTCATCAAACAAACAGTCATCGCATTCGCGACTCGGCTCCCACGTCACTGTTGACAGTCATAACTTCGAGGTCGTAGATAATTTCGTCTATCTAGGAACCAGCATTAATACCAGCAACAATGTCAGCCTTGAAATCCAACGCAAAATCACTCTTGCCAACAGGTGCTACTTTGGGCTGAGTAGGCAATTGAATAGTAAAGTCTTCTCTCGACGAACGAAAGCCAAGCTCTACAAGTCGCGCATTATACCGGTCCTACTATATGGCGCAGAAGCGTGGACGATGTCAACATCTGATGACTCGGCTCTAGGAGTCGTCGAGAGGAAAGTTCTGCGAACGATTTATGGTCCTTTGCGCATTTGCAACGGCGAATACCGCAGACGATGGAACGATGAGCTGTAAGAGCTATACGACGATATTGACATAGTTCAGCGAATGAAGAGACAGCGGCTACGCTGGCTAGGCCATGTCGTCCGAATGGATGAAAACACTCCAGCTTTGAAAGTATTTGATGCAGTACCCGCTGGTGGAAGCAGAGGAAGACCTCCACTCCGTTGGAAAGATCAAGTGGAGAGTGACCTGGGTGCATTTGGTATTTCCAACTGGCGCCAGACAGCGAAAAGAAGAGAGGAATGGCGCGCTAAAATTGATTCGGCTATAATCGCGTAAGTGGTGTCAACGTCAATAAAGAAGAAGAAGAATAATGTTACTATACATATTAGGGCTCCAGATTTTGTTCGAACATTTTCGAGCTTGAACTCTAAATTCGAGCATTTTATCAAGCATATTTTATCCACAAAGCGTATACCGCAAGCAATACCTCTCCCCGCGCACAGCTCTTCCACAAGCCACAGTTATTATAAGTTCTCTGCTTGAGGGGCTGATTGATTTAATGTGGTTCTCCTTCGGCTGAATTTCTCCTAGGTGTTTGAGTCTTCTTCTTGCAACAGCTTCGCTTTCAAATACAAGGTGCACCGGTGTTTCTGGTACCAACTCACAGAATCGACATGTTTCATCGGAGCATATTCCGAGCCTGTACATGTGCTTACGCAATCTGCAATGCCCTGTAAGAAATCCTGTTATTATCCTTAAATTATTCTTACTAAGTACTATTATATTATTAAATCTTTTGGAATTGTAGCCGTTTATAAGTTTCTTCGATTGTCTCATTCCGTCGCTACAATACCAATAGCTGTTTCTTACTCTCATTTCCTCCCTTCTTATCTCTTCTCTAATTGAGTGGGGACCTAAGGGAAAAAATGGCTCAGGTCCTGTAGGAGAGATTGAGGAGGCAGTTTGTTTTGCTAGTCTATCTTCTAGTTCGTTTCCTTCAATACCTGTGAGTCCGGGAACCCAGACATATTTCCTAACCATATATGATTTAATTATACATGACGATATTGCTTTAAGTGTGGCCTGGCTATCACTGCAAATTACTACATGTTGGTTAACTAAATTTCTTTGGAGTATGATCTCTGCACATTATGTGATGGCAAACACCTCTGCTTGGAATATGCTAGGGTATTTCCCCATGGGAATTGATACCTTAGTCCTGGGTCCAGTGACTCCCTCACCTATTCCATCAGCAGTCTTTGAACCATCTGTGTACCACACAAGGGAATGTGGTTTTATTACTTCCTGTATCTGAGTTTGGTTCCAAGTTCTTTTTTCCCCTAGGGATGTTTTGAAATTTACATTGAAACTTGTTGTCTTTAATATTTCATCTCTATTGAAATTTGCTAAGGGTATTCTTTCTTTTATCTCTGCCCCTTTCTTTGCTGATATGATTTTTCCTTTCCCTGACCCCTCTTTCATCATTGTCAGTAGGGCCTTCTTATGTGAAAGCTCTATTTCTTTGTGGAGAGGAGTAAGATCAAGGAGAGCTTCTAGTGCTACTGTCGGACATGTTCTCATGCATCCAGTTATACCGACCCACGCTAGTCTTTGCAGTTTAGTTAGTGCGGCTTTAGCTGCTCTTCCTGACCAGGCAATCGCTCCATATGTTATTGTTGGTTTTACTATCATGGTATACATCCAGTGCAGTATTTTGGGGGTGCAGCCCCATGTTTTCCCTGCTAATCTTCTGCATACCATTATTGACCTTGTAGCTTTACTTATTACATACTCCATATGTCTTTTCCACGTTACTCTTGCATCAAAAATAACACCCAGATATTTGATTTCAGTGGTGGGCTCTATTACTACATTGTTTAATCTTATGTCTTTTAGGTTTAATTTTGTCCTTCTTGTAAAAGGCACGATTGCTGTTTTTGTAGGGTTAATGTTTAGCCCTGCTTCTAAGCCCCAGTTCTTTGTTAATGCGAGTGCTCTCTGTATAATGTCACAGAGTGTGCTCTCGAATTTTCCTACTGCTATTATTACAATGTCATCGGCATATCCTTGACATTTTATGCCATTGTCTGTTAGGAGCTCTAGCAGGTCATCTACTACTAAGCTCAATAGGAGTGGTGATAGTACTCCTCCTTGGGGGCACCCTTTTGTAGTCTTCATCTGAATTGTTTCGTTGTCTGCAACTGTCTCAGCTATCCTGTTGTTAAGCATGAAGTTGATCCAGTTTCGAATCGGTTCTTCTACTCTTTTCTTACGGAGTGCATTGTCGACTGCTCCATGAGAGGTATTGTCGGAAGCTCTTTCAATGTCCAAGAAAGCGCATATTGCGACTTCTTTGTTGTCAATTGCATCTTTTAGAGTTTCTGATAGTTGATATAAGGCTGTGTTGGTTGATCTTCCCTCTCTGTACGCATGCTGTGTTAAATGTAGAGGTGTATTCCTTAGATTATTTGTTCTTATGTAGTTATCGATAATCTTTTCCATGGCTTGTAAGTTAAAGGATGTTAAGCTTATTGGCCTGAAAGATTTATCTATTGTGTAACCTTTTTTCCCTGGTTTGGAAATAAATTTTACTAAGGCTCTTCTCCATGACATTGGTATGTATGCCAATGCAAGGTTTTCTCTCATGATATGTACCAGTGCGGATGTTATTTGTCCTCCGTTTGTAATAGTACTGGCCATATACCATCTACTCCTGGTGATTTGAATTTCTCAAAGGAGTTAATTGCCCACTCTTCCGAGCTATAGCTTATTATCTTTTGAGCTAAGTGCCAGGTATCTTTGTCTGGGTTTGGGTTTTCCTCATTGCTAGTTTTAATTTCTGTAGTTGAGTCTATAAAGTGTGTCTTAAGAAGGACCATCGTTCGTTCCTTTTCATTCTGGGTGTATTGATTATCTTCTAGCTTTAGTGCCATTTTACTTTCCACCGTATCTTTAGCCAATGCTTTGTGTAATCTGGCTGCTTCCGGTATAGAGGATATACTCTCGCAAAAGTTCGTAAAATTCGATCTTTTTGCTTCCCTTAGTTCTTTATTGTAGTTGGTAAGAGTACTTTTGTATTTATCCCAGCTACTACTTCTTTTTGCTTTATTAAATTATCTTCTTACTTCTCTTCTTAACGATGCTAAGTGTGCGTTCCACCACGGGGCGCCTGTTCTTGCTTTCGGCTTCGATATCCTACAGCTTGAGTTAAATGCTTCTATTACGCTATTATTTAAGTTTTCTACTTTCTGTTCTATCTCTTGGAAGTTCCTTGCTTTATTTGTTATTTCTTTCCTACTGATATTTAAGTCTAATAGTGTTTTGTACTTTGTCCAGACAGTTTTCCTGGAGTTTCTTATTATTTTGCTAGTCTCGACTGAATATCCAAGGGAGAATTGTATAATTCTGTAGTCTGAAATAGATGGCTCCGGCACAGCAAAGCATTATTCTCCTTAACTCGTAGCATAGATGCTTCGCTGTGCAAGTGATGCTCCGGCGACATCAGGAGGTTTCCTGTCGCAGTCCTAAGGGTGGTGCTCTGACAGGCCTGTAACTTCTTCAACTGCGTCTCGTTCGTCCCCGGCCAATTGCTTTGTAGGTTGCCAGCAAGGTTTCTTTACCTTTACCCCAGTTGCTGCCGGCTAGCGCTTTGAGTATTTTGTTGCGGCCGTGGAGTTTTGCGGCAATTGCGGTCGTATGCGCAGTGTGACTCCCAATATCTTTGGGTTGTTTATCCTGGCTAGACGCCAATATCGAGCAATCATCGGCATACGAGGTTAGGGAAACTCCCTCCGCTGAAGGAGGCAGCTTCGATATAAAAAAATTAAACAGTAGCGGGGAGAGGAACCCCCTGTTTAATTTTCCTTAATTTCGATGTTTCACCTCGGAATATAGCCGATGATTGTCGACCACTCAGGTAGCCCATGACCCACCTCTGCAACCCTGGCGGTAATGAGGATTCTTCAATGTCCGGGAGTAGCACTGAATGGCTCACTGTGTCAAAAGCTTTTGACAAATCCAATGCTACCAGGGCAGTTCTCGCGCAAGGTCGGTTTTGGTTTAGGCCATTGACTTTCTGAGTGTTCATGGCGTTTAGTGCCATGCTAACGTGCCTCTGGACGCAGATGGTGGATAAAAGTCGGGAGCAGCAAGGCCTCAAGTGTCTTCGCTACTGGGGAGAGGAGTGTTATCGGCCGATAAGACTCTCCTTTGTTGGCTGGTTTCCCCGGTTTAAGTAGCGGGACCACCCTACCAGTTTTCCACACATAAGGTATCATTAGCGTGGTCAAAGACAAGTTGAGGACCTTGGTGAGGAAGTCTGCTCCCGCTGGTTCAAGATGTTTTAGCATCAGCATGCTTATTCTGTCGGCTGAAATAGCTCGGGCATCTTTTTGAGTCCGACAAGGCGCGGTCACCGAATGAAATTTCCACTCGGTCATCGCGCCTCGTCGGGTTAGACAGCGAATTGACTGTAGCCCAGAGCTTGGTTGCCCCAGAGGAGAGTTTACAGGACCTTAAGTGCTCCTCCCACTTCTTCCGCTTATGGTTGTTTACTACGGTGCGAACCTCCGCATTTAAATCCCTGATTAGGGGATTCCTGGGATCGGAGTTACGAAGGATGTCGCGCCTTGATGCTAAAACCGCCGCTTCCGTCGGTAAATTGGGGCGGATTTCCGCAATTCGGCCTGCCGGGATGAAACGGGCGGCAGCGGTCACGATAATCCTGCGGAAAGAACGGTCACCAGAGGTGACGTCTGATGGAGCGGGGAGAACACTGAACCCGTTCTCGGTGAATTTCTTGAAGCCAATCCAGTTAGCTTTCTCATAGCTAACGAATGTCCGGTGATCTGCGGGAACAAAGTCAGGAGGTCTGTCAATCGAGATGTGTATGAGTAAGTGGTCCGATGCTAGTGTCAGTATAGGTCGCCAGACTATACTGTTTATCAGACCAGCACTCGCAATTGTTATATCAGGCGAGCTTTGCCAATTACCCACAACTCTGGTGGGGGTGTTATCGTTCATTGTGCAAAATGTCGAATCGTCTATCTGTTCCGCCAGCTCCATTCCTCTGCGGCCATTTGACAGGCTAGAATTCCAAAGATCGTGATGCACGTTAAAGTTGCCCAAAACCAAACGGTTTTCGACTCTGATAAGCGCACCTATATCAGGGCTATATCCAACTGGGCAACTCGTAACAGGAGGAATGAATATATTAAATATTTCGAGCTCGGCATCGCCTGACCGGATAGCTATGCCATGACATTCTAGGGTAGTATCCCTGCGGTCGATGTCGCCGTCGATGAGACGATACTGCACGGTGTTGTGTAAGATGAACGCTTACCCCCACCATTGTCTCGCTCGCGATCCTTGCGGATTATTTTGTATCCGGTCCGGCTCAGAAGATCCGAACGGGCGGTCAACTTCGTTTCCTGGATCGCAGCAATTGACAGATACTCCCGGCTCATTTAGTCGACTATCTCGTCGATCTTCCCCTGGAGTCCGTTGCAGTCGAATTGTAAAAGTCGTGTCTGTCTCGGGGGAACTTTCGTGATGCGGGGGGTGAGGGAATGATGCGTGGATGGAGTGTGTTGCTGCTGTGTTACCCGCTGAAATTGATTCCGAACGTTGGTGTTGGTTGGCGGTGTTGTTGTAGAGACAAGCGGGGGCAGACTCCTACATCACAGGGCAACGTACGCATCATTCTACTCACGGGTGGATGACTCGAACCATTGCACTGGTGGAGGAGTGGTGGAGTCTTTTATGGCACACGCAGTAGAAATAAGCCGTCGGATCAGGGTTGGTTTCGACGCCTGCCCTGATGAGAAGGATTTGGAGTAGCCCAGCTGCGAGGTGTTGCTCCGTTGGCGTTCTTAAATTAATTTTACCTGTTGACCTAAACGGGGTTAGAACACCGAAAGGGTGACAGCCCTTAGCCGGATAAAATCCGGGTCAACTACGGTGCGTAGAACCGGTTGTCTTGAGAGTTGTCATCATTCCCGTCCTTCTATATAGTGTGGAAGTTTATTTTATTTCTAAGAAAAATACATGGTTGAAAAACTAAGGACTGTTTCTGTATTTATATTTATATCATCATCAAACAGGCTTTGCGATATATTTGACATTTGTTTGAATTATTTATTGCTCATTGAATCAACAAAATGTTTTACTTATAACTAAGCTAAAAAACTATGTCGAGGTAATTTTTTATTCACGCTACAAAAGTTATAGCGTATCGTAATTGTCCTTTAATAGCCTTTTTCCAGCGGACGTTAAATGCAATTTAGCTTAAATGCGTTTAAACATCGCATTTAAATGCGTGAATTTCCATGTGTTTGTTGTTGTATAAAAGTGTGTTAACTCACTTTCGGTAATTTAACAGAAAATGTTATTTTAACAGTCGATGCTGTCACTACTAATGTAATCATTTTGGAAGTTTCGGTATATTTTTTGCCAAAGTCGTGCATTTAGGGATTTAATGAGGGGCGACACTTTTATTTTGCATGGTGAAATTTTTTCGGCAAAAATTACTTTTTTGCATTAGTTTTAACATAAATGCATATATTATGTAATTGGAGAAGATAATGCTTCTCCTCTTTCAAAAAAATCGAATAAGAAAGAAAAAAAGCAATTGCAGAATCGCAAACGATCCCCTCAACATAAAAATATACGTAGTTCTGGCAGCTATCAGCTGATTGAACAAAATAAATAGTTTAAGGAAACAAACAAGCAAAAGTGAAAATGGAAACATGAATAAAAGCACTTTCGTCAAAGATGACTAGATACGAAACTCTTTATTTCGTGAGAGCGCTCAAAAATGCTCATTTTTTATAACATTTCTGAACAGTGCCACTGTGATAGAAAAATGACTTATTTGGATTTTTAGGTATAATTTGGGTATTTTATTACAAACAACAACGTCTTTAAATACAATTTCACTAAAATATTTCATTGATAAACAGTCAAACATTTAATTATATTAAGTTTTAAGAATAAAATTACAACAATTTCTTTAATATTTACTGCTGAAGCAAATTTCTTTTGAAACAAAAACAATGGATTTTTTTATTGACATAGTGGTACTGGTGCATTTTGTTGAATGTTCCCCGATCTGACACTGCTGCCAACATTAGAATGTGAGATGGGGGAACGCTCAGAGTTGTATTTTGAGTGTTTTTGAGTGAGTTTCGTATCTAGTCATCTTTGCTTTCGTTTCAGCAGCGTTTGTCCATGAAGCAATAATCTGCACTTGCAAATCATAAGATTGCATAAATAGTCAAATAAAATGAATGAATGAATGCTGTCTATTGAATTCATAATTTCAATAGTTGTGACAAATTTTGCAAACAGCACATGTAAACAAAAATCAGCTGTTTGAGTTAACTCACTTTTGATGGAAACGTTTGAAATTTCATTCACGTAACAGAGGCCTGAAATGCATTTAAGTGCTCGGTGGTAATAGGCTATAAGTCCCACTTTTTCAAATGTAACATTTTAAGTGATTACAAAAATATTAGACCTATATAAGGGTTAATGCTTGAAACTCTTGCTGGAACGTAAAAATGATTTGTGGAGGGAAAATTTTTCAATAATAAAACGTGGCAGAATACTGCCAGTCTACATAACGCATAAGAAAAAATGAGAAAGATATATAGACTCGATACTGAACAAGCAGTCATTGTACTCTGCGACGTAGACAGTTTCACCACAGCTCAGTACAGGGAAAACTCACCTCCTGCATGCAGCGTTTCAGTTTGTCGAAATCATTTTTTTAAGTTAGGTTATAATCGTATGCATCAAATCATACAATTAATTATAAGCTAGTTTTTTAAGGAAAAAACTTAAATTTAGTGATTTTGCAGTGCGAATAAATTGAAATTCTCGCAGACGAACACTTGGCGGAAACGGTGAGGATAGAAATATTATGATTTAAAGATTTTATATAACGCTTGCGGGTGTCGGAATTTTGTGTGAAGTAGAAGCAAGTAGGTAGGCTGGCGAACTCTTAAGGATTTTTTTTTATTTAAGTTAGTAATCGTAAGGATCCATTAAACACATTTCGTTGAAATTGGCTACAGTAACTGAACTGATTATAGTAGTAACTAAACACATAACTATGAGTGCGTAAGCTTCTTGATATTATCATTTCATTTTTAAAAATCGCCTATGCATTCGCGATTTGTGCGAAAAGTCAAAAATTCCTCGTTTTATTTTATAGATACAAAATACTATGTATAACCACACGAATTAAACATCGCCACTTACAAATATGTATACACGGCATAGCTCGCGAGTCCGAGTCGGCCATTTACACAAGTGTGTATGGATGGATATACTCATGTATGTACATTTGAAGATATGAACTTTCAGCTATTTACAGCGTCTTTAATGAAATAATATACAATATTCCCTTGGAAAAAAAACATTAATTAAAAATAATATGTCTGCAAAGAAAAGGTAAAGCTTGAACATTTTGAAGAACCGGTAAACCTTTCAATCTATATTGAATTGACATGCATCCAATTCATTGTGGCGAATAATTGTATGTGTTGATGTTTGCATCAGGTTAATTTATGTGAGTGTGGACATTTACATATGTTTGTATGTATTTATTTGCCCCATTTTGTGACAAAGCCAAATCTTGTATAGGTGAATTTGTAGGTTATACATGGTTAATGTGACTGATTTAATACAAAAGGAATTTTTAAAAGAATATGTTGCTGCAAAATAATTAGAACAGAAGTATTATTTAACATTGTTATCACTATTCCAACTTTTTTACTTACATTTGCATGGTGAGCATTCCTGAGACTTCCATTTTGTTTTTGGATAGAAATGCCGCTAATGGTGAATAACTAGAGTTTAGGTGAATATCTAAAACCAGGTACGGCTGTCTTACGTATACTTGATGTTGCCAAATTAAAATTCCTTTGTACCTGGTTTATTGCTTTGAGTTTATGATAATTCTTATCTCTCGAGATGAAGTGAAATATTTGTATTCATTTTAAAACAAGCTATCCATAGATACCCACGGTGTGATTTTAGATCGTAGTATTTAAAATACAAGCAATTGTTCATTTGTTTTTAGTCTGAATGTTGTCATAATTGATACTTCTATATTTAACTAATATAATAGCGTAGTGAATGCCTAAACATATGTGCTAAATATAAAAATAATATTTGTGTCTTAATTTATTATTATTATTTTTGTTTTTTTTGTTTAGAAAGTTACGAATTAACGTCGTGGCTTTTAGTTCTTTAAACTAAAAACCCGCAGTGTGGATATTGCATACACAAGCCCCTTAAGAAGTCGGTGCGAGTTTCATCACTTAAGCTAGCTATACTTTGCTTAAATAAAATTAACGATAAACATATAGACAAACCTTACGCAACATAAGGATTTAAAAACTGATTAAGAGGAAACACTGACGCAGGAAGCGAAGACTTTGCAGGAGCAGAAGAAGTAGTAACAGCCTAAACACGATTTCAACAACTGCAACTGTAATATTTAAATTGTTTTTATTTAATTATACATTTTAATCGATTTTTTATTTATTTATTCCATCAAAAGAGTCCCCAGAAGATTATGGAGGAGGACGAGAGGGGAAAACTCTTTGTAGGTGGTTTGTCATGGGAAACGACCCAGGAAAATCTTTCGCGTTATTTCTGCCGTTTTGGTGAGATTATTGACTGTGTGGTAATGAAGAACAACGAGAGCGGTCGCTCGCGAGGCTTTGGATTTGTTACGTTTGCAGATCCTGCAAATGTAAACCATGTTTTACAGAGTGGTCCTCACACACTTGATGGACGCACTATCGATCCAAAACCTTGTAATCCTCGTACGCTTCAAAAGCCTAAAAAAGGAGGAGGATATAAAGTTTTCCTTGGTGGCTTACCGTCCAATGTTACTGAGACGGATTTACGTACGTTTTTTGGACGTTACGGCAAAGTAACTGAAGTGGTCATTATGTATGATCAAGAGAAGAAAAAATCTCGTGGTTTTGGTTTTCTGTCATTTGAGGAGGAATCATCCGTAGAGCATGTTACCAATGAGCGCTACATAAATCTCAACGGGAAACAGGTAAACATTGAAATTATGTTTTAAGAGTATATGTAGTATGTAAGTACATTAGCCAAAATAAGTTTGAATATATAATTTTACTTTTATTTACAGCTAGTAATATGTTGAACAAATCTTCTGTTGAAAAGAGGTTTCATTGGCAATTTATTCTCATTTCATTCATTTTTTTATATTTCGTAAAGTATGTCCCCGAAAAACCTGGTTGCGAGCATAAGAACTCTGTTATCTAGTTTATTAGATCGATTTATATTTTCTTTAGCCTAGAGGTAATACATTATATATTCAGAAATCCCGTTGTAGCAAATATCAAAATATGATTTTTTAGCCTCGAACTGCCTAGAGAGACACAATTATACATTATCCTTGAATAGTTAATGAAAATGTTTTTCTAGTAATATAACTTACATAAAGTAAATTAAAAAATCAAAAGTTTTTACTTGAAAACATCTGGTTTAGTATTATTTTAAAAAGTTTTCTTTTGATTTGTTGTTTGCAAAACAAATTCACTAAGTAATATTACGTAAATATATTGATTTTTTAACGAATATCCAATGTATAAAATTTATATTTAATTTATTATTTATTTATGTCAAAATACATAAATTTATTTAACACAGTAAATTTGTACAAACTGGAATATATATTCCTGACATAAATATAATGCTAATGTACAGTCGAATTTACACTATTTATGATTTTTTAGGTGGAAATTAAGAAAGCAGAACCTCGTGACGGATCCGGCGGCCAAAACGCTAGTAATAGTAATGTTAGTGGTGGGTATGGAAAACTTGGTAATGAATGCAACCACTGGGGTCCTCACCATGCACCTATGAATATGATGCAAGGTCAAAATGGCCAAATGGGTGGTCCTCCACTTAACATGCCTCTTGGGGCACCAAATATGATGCCCGGCTATCAAGGTTGGGGCACTTCACCACAACAACAAGGCTATGGTTATGGTAATAGCGGACCTGGATCTTATCAAGGATGGGGGGCACCACCAGGACCCCAAGGGCCACCACCACAATGGTCTAACTATGCAGCTGGCCCCCAGCAAACGCAAGGCTATGGTGGTTATGACATGTACAATTCAACTTCAACGGGAGGACCATCCGGACCTTCCGGTGGTGGCAGTTGGAACTCTTGGAATATACCACCAAATTCCGCTGGTCCAACAGGAGCCCCAGGTGCTGCTGCTGGTAGCGCTACTGATATGTATTCACGTGCTCAAACTTGGGGAGCTGGTGGGCCGTCAACTACTGGTCCTGTGGGTGGTATGCCTAGAACTGGCCCCGGAAATTCAGCATCCAAATCGGGCTCTGAGTACGACTATGGCGGTTACGGCTCTGGTTATGATTATGACTATAGCAACTATGGCAAACAAGATGGCGGTGCTTCGAACTATGGCGCTGGACCTCGTTCTGCGTATGGTAATGATAGTGCAACACAACCACCATACGCTGCCTCACAGGCAGTTTAAAGCGCATAGTCTAAGCACTCAACACTCGCCCGATTTCAGCAGCATTGCTTAAGCAGTGACAGTTGCCGTTACGGTCTTGTGTGTTGAAGCAAGATTAAATATAAGCTTAGCGTCTATTCATTCAGTTCAGTTGTTGAAATTAATTACTAACTATATTTATATATATATATATATATATAAACATACATATACTACATAAACAAAACATTACATATAAAGTTTATATACATAAATTACTTATATTGAGGAAAAAGGACAAAGAAAGCAAGTTATATGTGAAGGAAAATAACAATAATAATAAAGCAAATGCATTGGGCACATAACAAACATACATAAACACTGCTACCATCCATTACACACTGACACGGACTAAATAAATCGTAGCGTAAAATTACAAGCAAAAAGTATAAATTGATCACTAAAAAAACAATAGAAATTCATAAAGCTAGAATAAATTTATTGAAATAGATCAACTGGTATAGCTAATACTATGGATTTATGACTGTAGAAAAATGGGTATATGTTGTAGCGATTGATATTTTGAATTAATTATGAGTTATTTATTTTTGCATGAATTAATGAATGAATGCCCAATTTAAAGATAACTCGCTTTTAGGCACAATACAATAATTTAGATACATATTTTTCGGGAATACTTTTATACTTAACGTCGTTTTATAAGTTGTACCTAATCATTTAAATAAGCTATTAGTGTTTAAGGAGTTGTTTTATCTCACTCCCCAGTAATATTTACTTTTAGTTCCCTATATAAGGCGGTTTGTTATTAAACTGTAAATTCGTTGCACATTTGCGCTTTTGCCGCATTTAAGACACTACAGTCTAACCTAGCTGGCAGTTCCAGTTGATTTTCATTCTTGTAAATTTTCATAATCTCAAGAAAATAGTATTGTAAAATTTCATTAAACTAATGCAAAATTGGAATTTGGGTATAATAATCATATATACCCTCCAACATACATATTTATAATTACATTTATGGATTGATCTTTAGTTAAAACTAAAATTATAATAAAAGTAGAAAATTACAATAACATTTAAATAATATACAAACATATATCTATATATTGCTATATCAATTTTGAAGTAGGTAAATGAGGACAAATTGAATAGGTGTAATCGAAGTATAAGCAACAAAAAAAAAAAATTCACTTTATTACGATGAATAAAGAGAGACAACAAGAATTATGTGTAGTAATAGTGAATTAATGCGCCAATATACATAAATACATTTATATATACATTTGTATATGTATTTACCTACAAATATAGTTTACATACAATAATTTATCAAAATTTAATGAAATAAGTCAACTAAGAAAGGAAAATGAACAAAAAATTACATTGAAGTTAATAAGAGTAAATAAAGGGATGTTTTAATTTAGAAAAAAATATATATGTCAAATATATGATGCAATCTTTATATAGTTTATAACTATTACTACGATAATTACACAACATACAAATTAAAGACGGTGTCCGCGAAGTAATCCAAACTAATAAAAATAGTAGTGAACTTACTAGAAAAAATGTAAAAATTGTTTTTGTGAAAGTGTAATAGTACTTAAACAAGTACGAATTATTTAAAATAAACTGCATTTTCATTTCAGTATAAATCTAAAAAGATCAATTACTTAAAGTAAAATAATTAATTGTTAGGCGTCAAAGTTTCTTATGAAACCAACCTCGATACGGTTTTAATTTTTTTTTAGTCAATTGCCGTGCCTAATGAGAATTGTAATCGCCTTTTCTTTATTTCTTGTTATTTTTTGTCATCAACTTCAGAAAACATTGAACATGCATCGATATACATACATATATTAAAAGGATTAAACCATTTATCGATTCTAATTACTTTTAACGGCAACAGATATGGTGGTAGCTAGTGTTCGCAAATATTACTGATGCGAGCCTGAAAAATAAAATAAATAAACGCTAATAGAATATTATAACAAGAGAACCTGACGTAATTATTAAATTTAATTTAAAAAATATAATAATACATTACTGTAAACTCACACCTTAAAGTGCATACATAACTAAAAAAAAGAATACATTTAAATGGAGAATACAAAAAAGTAAGGAAAGTAAAAACACAATTTATTATCTACCACATACATTTAAATTTATGTAAATTTAATCGTAACATAATGATAACTAATATTACAAAGCAAAATAGATTACATATTTGATAGAACGAATGCTAAATTACAATTACAAATAAAGCAAGTCTAAATTTAATATACGCTAGTATAAAATTTTAACGTAAAAGTAATCTTAAAAACAAGGAGCAAAACAAGCAACCACTTGATGCAAAGATAAAAAGTAAATGTAACGTAAAGTAAAAGAGGATTAAAAAAAGCCCACAACACACTGACTGTTAATTGTAAAACAATTTCTTTAATGATTATGATTTACTATAAATTTTAAAGTTTAAATTTTAACTGAATGTATAAATATATACATATATTGATATATTTACATACATATATAATATTTAAATACATGCATACATACTTATTATCCAATATCGTAATTAAATGAAATACTGCTACTATTGACGCACGTAAAAATGTTGCGATGAAAATGAGGCGGGAATCATATATGTATGCGCATACATACATATATGAACTTTGGGGCATATGTTTGGTATGTTATATTTTGCTGCAATGTTGTTATTATTTGAAATTCAGTTAGCAATGTTGTCAGATATCAAAAAAATAAAATGAGAATATTTCTGAGTATGTTTTTGACTTTTAAATACAGGTCGTGAACACATTAAAAAATAAAATAAGCAAACCTACCATACAAATTGAAAGTTGCATTGAGTTAAGCATTGGAAACAAAGATATTTGAATTACTAGGTAAATGTGCTTCCTTTTCGTAGCAATCCAACTTTTTAAGAAAGAAATTATAACTTTTACTGGTGTTTTAGAGAATTCTGAAACCACAATGTATTAATTAGTCTTACCGTTTCCAAGAACCAATAAATGTGTAGAACTTCCGGAGTGTAAACACCGTTAATTAAACTTAAAAAAATAGTTTCCGAAACATATGCGAAGCATTCATCTACCTAAATTTGTTTTTTTTTTTATTATATTTTTTTGTTTGAAATTGGAACTAGCCGAAAACGCAAGGGGTTGGACTGGTCAATAATAAGCCAGGAAAATATTTATCAAATAAAATAAAATTCGACATAGCTGACTTTGTTTTTTTTTTCTAATGGTGTCCAAAGGGCTCTCTGGCTCTGCGGGAGTTTTTTTTTTAACTTGTTTCTTGCAAAAATCCAAAATAAAACCAATAAACTTGTGTTATTTTTTAGATTAAACTTCTAGCAATGGATCAATGAGAAAACGCATTGAGTATTACGCACACCGGAACAAATAATATATTTAATTCCCATTCAACTCTAAAAAATATTTTTCTGTCTGTCTCTATAACCAAGTAGGTTCTTTCAGTCGGACGTAGTCGGTTCATTTTGCGCCCAGCCCTTCCTATAAAAAAAGGTTTCTCTAAATGCTATCATCTCTCAGTATGGAATATCAGTGCGTCCGAGTGTATTTCTGACATGGAAATAGCTTCTTACAGAAATCCATTGGCTGCTTCGTATTTAAATGTTTGGTTCATATTCTCATATGAAAAAGCGAAACATTTTTATTTTATTGGGTACACGAACAATTCGAACCCCGATGTAAAGATAAAACGTTTTTCAATTGAAGATAAGTTGAGCGTGGTACTTTCACCACACTTTTTTATTTTGCATTCATTCATAGTTTTACACATGATTTTATTATTTATCTACTATTTAGTCTACAGTATGGTAGCAAACCGAAAATCGAAAAAAGATAAAACGAAACTTTAGAGCACATATTCTACTTGCGTTATAATACTACAGTTTAAAAAGTGCAATAGTCATGATAAAAATTTGTAGAATGAAGACCATCAATCGTTTATTTTTGGAAGTTTACGAACATTTTAGGTAAGCTCTAACGTAAAGCAATATCGAAAAACAAAAAGTTAAATAAAAAAAACTAATGTCAATATTTTGTTTGTAAAACAGTATCTGATAATTAACAGACAAAATGAGCTTATAAAAAGTTGTCCACTGTTGAGATATATTCATTTATTTTTGGTTGCGAAAAAATAAAACAACAAATGAAGAAAAGTTAATCGCGCTTATAAATAATTTTTTAAAATTTCTTTACTCTTTTTTTTCAAACATCAACAATGATACCGATTTTACAAGGGAAGCTTTCTACTATAACTCTTTACATGTATTTTTTATAAAAATTTAATAACATTTTATGTATGTGTGTATGTATGCATATATGTACATATATCATTGTAACAGTTTGCTTACCATAAATTTATCAAAAAAAAGTCGTTAGGAGAAACAATACAATACAATAACATTAATTAGTAATAAAGCAGTAATAATTTTTATATTCACTGGTAAAATATAAATTAAGATAGGAAGAGCTAGTTTAATTACAAAGTATATTCAAGAAAGTTAAAAAAAAAGTTTCTATACTATATTTGACAGTTTCTGATGTTTAATTACAATTTATCATACACACATAAATACATATAGCTTAATAATGAATTGACTGATTTACTATTAAAAAGTAATAAACATAAGTGTTGTAAAGAAAGCAGTGTGTACATAAATTCAGAAATACATATACATATACGCTACTACTACGATTAGAGTTGTATCCGTTAGTAGTTACAAGTATACATATATATAATACATACATATAACTAAATACATTAAAATTTTCTAAAACCCATACGAAAAACCTCAAAATACCATTTTTTTTGTACTTAAGCCCCATTGACTTACAGAACAACATTGTGGACTTACAACGGTTACTGCATACGTTAGAGGAAGTTGAAATGTTCACTTGAGTACATGCATACATAAATTTTCTGATGGATACAGTAGAAATATTTGTGAAAAAATTGTTTACAGGTGATTTGGTGATTTATATGATTTTTTATGTATGTATGTATGATCCGTTATTAGTGAGTAAGAGAAGGCTGTTTTATGGGAATACTATTTAGAAATAACAAAAATAGTATTTGTGTAGACTTCAAGATAGCATTACATATATACCAGTACGTAGCGCGCGTAAAGAATTAAGAAATCAAGTGAAGTGATCTACTCAAAAGTAAAAAATAATTAAACAAGCGAATTAAAAAGAAGCTCATTTTAAAATATATTACGTTAATAAGCAGTAGTCCAACAAAAGTGTTAGCAAATAGTAAACAGCAAATTCTAGTAAATGTAAATTAAAAAATAAGAAGAAGAAAAACAGAAGCTCCGCAAATGTGTAAGCCTGTTTTCTCATCACATAATTTTAGAAAATTAACGAAATATATAGCCAAGTGTTGAAGAGTCTCATGGCTCAAAGAATTCACAACGGATGGATGAATGGCTAAAGCTTACGCGTGCTCATCTCATCTATCCGTCTGTCGATATTAACGCCGACGTAGCGTGCTTCTGTTTTTTGTATGTGAATGTCGCCGTTAATATCGACTATTCGCCTGCAAAAGATTACATAGAAAATAAAAACCAAATATACACACATAGGTATGTATATATATTATAAATAGGGCGTTAAATTAAATTAAATGATATTTACATACAACATGCACAGAAAAAAGTAAAAAAATAGTTTCAAAATATTAATTTAATTTCCTTTCTTTTAAATAACTTCGACATATAAATAATTGTACTTTAATGAGCCCAGTAATTTCCGATATCCAATTTCCTTTTGTTTTTATATTGCTCCATACTTCATTATTCCCTTTCCACTAATTCATATTTATTGCGAATGAATGAAAATTGGATGTACGAGTATCTTATCTAGAATATTAATGCTTTCACTGTAGAAAAGAACCCTTAGGTTTGTTAAAACAAAAGTTTAATCAAATTCCGGATTTAATCGTAGAATATATAAAACTTTTAAGGAAACTTTTCAACGCTTCCATACAGATATGTATTGAAAAAGTAACCAATTTCTTTGTGGACAACAAATTTAAGTTATTCATCTTTAATATAAAAGGGTGAATCCAATGCCAGATAATAATATTTTTACAACTTTTTCTCAATTTTCTCGGATTCTTTTTAGGTATTCTTGTATATTAGCACCCCAATTTAAGGATTTTTTACCATGCCAGTATTAAAAGCTGTCAAATTCGGAAGAAAGTTACACATTTATACATGGCAAAAAGCCTAATTTGCATTTTATGAGTTTCAGGGAGGTTTTTATTTTAAGTTAGAATACTTGTCCTAAAAAAACACAGCTGCTTCAATTAACTGAAAATAAGTGAATTTGTTTTTCCTGCTAAAAAGAAGTTAGAAAAGTTTGGGGCACCTATTATATATACATACATAAAACCACATTTTAGGTTCAATAAAGTTTTTAAATCAATGAAATGACTTTTAGAAAATATAATTAAAAAACTCACACCAGACAATACTCTTTTTTGTCAGAAGTTAAGAATTCTTTGTGATGATACAGTTTCCAAAAAAGATCAAATTTAGAAGGGTTCCGGATCATTAATGTTTGTATTACATGCTCTTTCAATGAGTGTGGGAGCTGCGAAAAACTTAGTTTTCGGTTCTACGGTTTAGTTATTCCACATTCATTTCAATTATTGATCTTCGTTTTCCGCGAATAAAAGTTTTACGTTCGCTAATCAAATTCTTTTTTTTGTTTTTTTTTTATACTTTTTTAATAAATTCGTTTCCTTATCTATTATCAAGAGGTAGTACTAAAAAATATTAACATCAAGAGTATCGAAGTACGGTCATTGGAAGGGAGCGGAATTTGAAAACGCAACCAAAAAACTTGGGTTTTGAGAGAGGTATCCTCAAGAAAAAGTGTCACTGTATTTCTTAAAATTTTCGATTTGCAAATTAAGCGCCACTCGCAACGGGTATACTTAAATTGAAGAATATTATTTTTCCAACTATTATACAAAGTGCATATTTCAATTGAAACAACGTCACACAGTTTATAAGGCTGAAATACAAGTACACGAAAATTTATGTTATTTAAACCTTAAATATTTTCTCTTCGTAAATGAGTAGTGTTGAAAACATTGATTTAGGATTAAACATGGTTTATTAGAAGATAAGTTTTAAAATTTGAATTTAATATACATATTTCTTTGGACAGTTGCACACTTCCATGACTTAATAGTTAGCTCCTCAGAATAAAGAACAAATAAAGCACTCAATAATTTTAGAACAGAAGATACTGTAAATTCACTTTGGTATAACCTATGATAGATTATGTATGTATGTAATATGTATGTGTATATCAAGTAACTTAAGCAAACAGTTCTCTTTATTCATTTTTACAGATGATTCCAAAAACATTTCGGAAATGTACCGTATATTCAAGGGACCTTCTCATTCTACATGCATACATACATGTAAAAGCAATCACTTTTATTTGAAACTGGTTAATTACATATAATTTTATTAATTGTATTAATTACTTAATTATAATATGAACACAGTGCCTAAGTAATCAAAATATCTATCAAGGACATTGTTACTAAATATAATAATTGAATTGTAATAAAATTTTGACGTAATAGGACAAAAGGGTGTTAAAAAGTAAAAAGCAACAAGTGGTATGCAAAAAAAATATTATTTGAATTATAAATAAAATGGTAAAGCATGCTCTTTGATTTTTATATACATCTTATATACATAAATATAAATTCTGGTACTTGGAAATATATTGTTTAACAAACGACAAACGGTTGCATACTTGCATATTATACTTGGCTAAGATGATTGATTAGCATTAAAGGAGAGAAAAAAATTAAGAAGCAGAAAATTAATATCCACTGACATGTATGTATGTGTAATTTCACTAGTATATAGCTCTGTTAATTATGTTTAATAACAAATGCAAAAAGTAAATGTAAAAAATTTGGCGACATTAGAGTAAAATAAAAGGAAAATAGAAAAAAAGTAACCATAAACAGAGTATGCGCAGCTGATATGAATAGAAAAATCATAAGCACACGTTAAGTATATACATATATGTTAATGTATAGCTTAGTATTGGATTCAAAATAGAATTATCCGAATCCAATTTCAAAGCCTAAAATATAAACATACGTGTAAGTTCTAAGTATATAAACAGCAACAACATCTGCAGAGTTTATACATTTTGCATTAATGTTTCTTAAGATATGAACAATATATACATGTGTATATCGGTACATAGATACATACGTATGTATATATTTATACAAAATAGCAAAAATTAAATAAAAGCAAAATCAACTTGCATGCTATACAAATTAACTATATGTAGATACATATGTTTGTATGTATGTATTTATACATCTATAGTCATAAGTAGTAAGCGTCTTGTTACATCTACGAGTAAACCAATGTGTGAGACGATATTTGTTGTTGTTTTTCTTTTTTGTGTAAACGTTGAACCCTAAATGTTTGAAGGTAACTTTTCTATTAAGCACACATCCACATGTATGTATGTACAAATATATATAATATGATTTAAAATGACGTTTTCATTTTTATATATTCTGAAATAATAATTGTATTAGCGTACATGCATACACATTAATGTGGCAATATGAATTTTCTTCATTAAATAAATATATACAATACATTTTTAACGGTGAGTTTTCTAATTGAAATTAATAGGTCTGAGTTTACATGAGGATACTTTTGCCGCTTATTCTCGAAATTTTCTCGTTTGTGTCGCCCTTCACGTTCACACAGAGACACTTTCTTCAAGCAATTTTTTTGACATTTGTTTGGTGTTCATTTTACATGTGTGTGTAAAGGAAGACACAGCTTTTATTTATCTATATCTTTTATAAATTTTTACATTTTATTAAACATCAACTTTACCCTTTCCAAAGTGTAATCTAATTACATATCTCATGGTTTTCACTATCATCAAAATCAATATCAGCGGCTTCTTAATATTTCGCGACTCTCTAATATTTCTTGCATTAATTCAACTTTATCTGCAAACTCCATTATCTGAAATATTTATTAATAATTGGATACATATAAGCATAGGCATGCACATACATATATGTAAATATGTAGTAAAAACCCCAAAATTTCAGTTTCCAAATTTACGGCATTTATTTATTTGAAATTTAAGACAGCTACAATCAGTTCAAAGTGCGAAATAAAATAAAAGGGAATGTCAAAATCTACAGAGACGAACAGAAACACAAAACGTGTCGAACGAGCACAGCGACACGGTGCGCTGCCCTCTTCGTCGTCACCCTCTCCCTAACAAACGAGTGTTTCGTCGACAAAAAGTATCCCCGTGTAAACTCAGACTAGCTGCGCATAATATATGATCGATTAATTAACACACAACGCTGCAATTATACACAATTGACCTTTAAATATTTATCATAAAATTCCCAACCCTACATGGCTTTGACAAATTATTAATTGGCTAACAATATTTGTAATTACTATAATTAGAAGAAATTAATTGAAATTGTATGAAAATTGTGTTTACTTACATATACATATATACATACATAAATCACAATAATTCAATAACTACTTAAAATACAATACAACGGCCACTAAAGACGAGTAGTTAGCAGTGCGTACCGCTATGTTCTAGTCTTGCGCTGGCCAACATTCAAAATTATAAAAAATTTATTTAAAAACAAATGAGTTATTTTTCTAATTATCCTTACAAGTTTTTCTGACATGAAATGAAAATAAAAGCTGCACATAAAAAGCAATCAGCTAGTGGCTGTTACCCATTACTGTGTTGTTTTTAGTGAAAAAAGTAAAAAAAAATTTTCTTCCAAAAATCTGACAGATTACTTTGTGTAAATTGCACATAACTTGCAGCTAATTTTGCACGACGCCCCTGTAAGTCCGAGTTTACATGAGGATACTTTTTGTCGCTTTTTTTTAAATTTCCTCTTTTGTGTCGCCCTTCACGTTCACACAGAGGCACTTTCGTCAAGCAATTTTTTTGACATTTGTTTGGTGTTCATTTTTTTTCTCTACTCCGCTTTATTTTACACTCGCAATTTTTCGTTCGCATCGCGCTTTCTAATATGTCTAAAATAAAAACACTATGTTTGTGTAAAGGAAGACACAGCTTTTATTTATCTATTTCTTTTATATATTTTTACATTTTATTAAACATCAACTCTACCCTTTCCAAAGTGTAATCTATTTACATTTCTCATGCTTTTCACTATCATCAAAATCAATCTCAACGGCTTCTTCAATACTCTATAATATTTCTTGCATTAATTCAACTTTATCTGCAAACTCCATTATCTGAAATATTTATTAATAATCTGATACACATACACAAAGGCATATACCATATGTTTGCATAATATATATTACATATATGTAAAAATTGTAGTAAAAACCCCCAATTTCAATTTCCAAATTTATGGGCTTTATTCATTTGAAATTTTAGACAGCTACAATCAGTTCAAATTGAGAAACAAAATAAAAGGGAATGCCAAAATCTACAGAGACGAATAGAAAAACAAAACGAGTCGAACGAGCACAGCGACACTTTGCATTGTCGCCTTCGTCGTCGCCCCCTCTCCTACAAACGAGTGTTTCGGCGACAAAAAGTATCCCCGTGTAAACCCAGTCTAAACAAAGAAAATTACATGCCTGTATGTGTCAATTCTAGTAGGTCTGGGGAATACGGAAAAAAAGACAAAAAAATTGTTTTCTTGAAAAAATCACATAACTTGTAGGTAATTTCGCAAGACGCTTGTGTAATCGAAGAAAATTGTATGCCTGTGTGTTTCGCGATATTTTTTATATAGACGTCGTCTCATTCAATGGTATCATTTTCCCATAAATTATTTTTGGGAAATATTATGCACTTCCAAAATTTTTATTAAATCTTCCTACAATTATTGACTCTTAATCTAACTTTTGAAAAAGTCTGATAGCTAATATCGCGTCCAATTCCTATAAACAGTTCACAGTTTTTTTTAAGTATTTATATAACTTCACCACCTTTCGGATATCGAATTGTTCGCCAGTCAATAGCTGCGTTCGTTGAAAAATGAGTAACGAAATTGAGAGAGTAAGATGTAAGATGTCTTACTCTCCCAAAGAAAGAAATTTACATAGTTTTCCCCGAATGGGATTCAGTAAACATCAGGCAGCAAGTTGTACAACAGCTGTTTATTTTGGATTTGTTCATTTATTTTTTTGCTTTTAAGTATTTTCCTAAATATTTTAATAAAATTAGCAACTATATGACATTTTTAATTTAAAAATTGCATTCAAGATTTATAGCCTATTTCCACCAAGCACTTAACTGCATTTAAGGCCTCTGTTAAGTGAATGAAATGTCAAACGCTTCCACCGAAAGTGAGTTAACTCAAACAGCTGATTTTTGTTTACATTTGCAGCTTGCAAAATTTGTCACAAGTATTAAAATCATGAATTCAAGAGACCGCATTTATTTTATTTTGCTATTTATACAATATTATGATTTGCAAGTGCAGATTATTGCTGCACGGACAGACGCTGCTGAAAGGAAACTGCTTTTTTGCATGCTTACAACTGCAAGTGACTTCGATCCCTGATTGCGTTAACTCCACCGCCATTTCTTTGTATACATGAGAGTTTTTTCGGCAATCTTTCAATTCGTGAGCTCTTCCTTCCCAGCAATCCAGGAAACTTTACTCCTCTGTAAGGTTCCACTTGCGTCGTTTTGTTTCCATTCTCAGTTTACAATAGTTTATTTTTTTAAGTAAATATTTATTTTGTTTTTCTAGAAAACCACAATTCGAGGAGTAGCTCGGCCGAAAAATCGCTTAACCGGTTACAAAGCGCACATTATAGATACATAAATATTTGTATACATAATTATTTGTTTTGCGCAATCAGCTGTTAGTTGCCAGAGTCTCGTATATTTTTATGTTGAGGGGATCGTTTGAAATTCCACAATTGCTTTATGTTTGTTTTTTATTTCTTTTTAATTATTTTTATGAAGAGGAGAAGCATTATCTTCGCCAATTACTTAATATATGTTTTTATGTCAATATTAATGCAAAAAAGTAACTTTTGCAGAAAAAATTTCAGCATGCAAAATAAAAGTCTAGCCCCTCATTAAATCCGAAAATACACGACTCTGGCAAGAAATATACCGAAACGTCCGAAATGTTTACATTAGTAGTGAAAGCATCGACTGTTAACATAACATTTTCTGTTAAATTACCGAAAGTGAGTTAACTCACTTTGAAAACAACAAACACATGGGAATTTAAATGCATTTAAATGCGATGTTTAAATGCATTCAAGCTAAAATGCAGTTAACGTCCGGTGGAAATAGGCTATTATTGTATTTCAGCAATGCTTTATAGCCATTAAACGATAAAGTTACCAATTTGATTTTTCTAATAATCCTCTAAAAGGACGAGGATTTATGTTGAACTTGCTTTACAACAATTTGTAGATTAGGTTGTCAGGAAGGATGATTGAAATACGAAAATGAGTTTGGATTTATTTTGCTGTATAAGCTGACAATATTAATTGAATATTATATAGAGTTTCTTCGATTCTGTTAAAGAAAATTCAAGCAAGAGTTTTATTTTCCCTTTTATACGCACCCATATTTCATTTGTGCATCGTCACCCGTAATGGAAGGTAATAGCCTATTTCCACCAAGCACTTAACTGCATTTAAGGCCTCTGTTAAGTGAATGAAATGTCAAACGTTTCCACCGAAAGTGAGTTAACTCAAACAGCTGATTTTTGTTTACATTTGCAGTTTTGCAAAATTTGTTACAAGTATTAAAATCATGAATTCAAGAGACCGCATTTATTTTATATTGCTATTTATACAATATTATGATTTGCAAGTGCAGTGACTTCGATCCCCGATGCAGTTAACGTCCGGTGGAAATAGGCTATAAAGAATGAATGCATTATCGTCAGCAAGTTTGCTTCGAATTCGTTTTGCGGCTTTCTAATAAACGAGAACGGATGGACAAATCTTGATACAATTTTCAGAGGTTGTTCGTTGTGGATCTGGGAAAAAATAAAAAAACTTTATATTTTCCTGAGTAAAAGTCGGAAAATTGCAAAATGTGGCTTTTTTCCATACACATTTTTTTTTTTTAATTGCTTTTTCAAATCTATCAGTACAAATTCAGTAAAAATTGTTACTACCCATCTAGTCGCCGAACAGAACTAAAATCAGCAAAATTTTTTAAGCAAGGCAGTCTATGCAGAATTCTTTAATTGTGGCATCTGGTGATGGCGCAGCTTCCTGCTGTACGAACCATACTACCGTGAAGCTGAATGTCATCTAAATAAAATACTAAATGGATGGTCGAAACGTAATTTTATTACTATGTTATTGAAATTATAATTCGAAAAATTTTGTAGAATCTTTTCAGATTTAAGATTCTCACTGCGCCCATCCCAGTCGACTCGCGCCATTAGCTGTATTTTCCATGCAACATAGAGCTTATTCTCTGATATTACTTTCACCTTTTGCGAATAGGTTGTCTTTAAATACAAATTTTGAAAGGAACTATTAAAAATAAGTAGTAAATTATTCGACAATTTATTATTACTCCGGGATCATTATCCATTTTTCGCACTTCTATGGATGTATATACTTACATATGTACGTATTTTGAAAATGAGTAATTGTCTTGTACTTACCTGAAATTATATATCAATAATATTTGAATATTTAATACTCGGGCAATTTAACATCCACATTTGATTGTTTATTTATATCGAAGAAGTACGAAGAAAAGGATGAATATGGTGTTATACTCGAAAATAAGAGCATAAAATAAACTTATAATAACAAAATGAAAAAAAAATAATAATTTAAATAAAAAATTAAGTAAAATTTTCTAATTGCGATAGCCCCTCGGCAGGGAATGTCCACCCCTCCGAGTGTATTTCGGACATGAAATAAAGGTTCCTCGTAAAAAAAACATCAGCCGAATGGAGGCGGCTTAGTATAAACTGTAGGTCCCTCCATTTGTTGGAAAAACAACAAGATACAAAACCACAAATTGGAGGAGGAGCTCGGCCGAAAATCGCTTCAGCGGTTACAAAGCGCCAATTATATATATATATAATAACAGTTGAGGGACCACTTAAGCGATATGCAACATAATAAAAGTGTAATAATTGAGGTGACAATCACACGACCAATTACAGAGGTTGGCCTATGTACAAAGATTTAAAATCTAAACTTAGGGTATTCAAGCAAAAGGCAACCAACTGCCAGGCATTGTTCCTATTGCGAATCCTTATAATTTTTCCAATTCAAATCCTGGTCAAATGACCTACGCTAACGTATTAAAAGCAAGCTAACAGAATTCACACGCCATTCTGTCCAGTACTGAACCAGCGCATGACACAATTTATGGCAACAATGCAAGTCCATAGTGGCTGTACTAATAAGAAACCACTCACTACTTTCCTTATCTGCGATTCACCACGATTCTTCCACGATAACAGAAAGTCAATTTAGTAACTTTTTCATAACTCTGGGAGATAGATTTTTAGTTGGAGGTGATTATAATGCGAAGCATACATATTGGGGCATTAGAATAATAAGCTCAAAAGGTCGACAGTTATAGTGCCAAAAATAGATATGATTTTATCTCCACAAGACAACCAATTTACATGCCTACAGATCAAAGGAACGGAAAAAGAAAAGGCAACTTGTTTTGCAAAGCTACGGTATTCGAACCAAGTATACGATCCCATCACTTAATAGGAGAACTTCTAAGCATTGCTCTCGTTTTTCTTGCAAGTCCACAAATATAGAAAATGTCGCAGATAATTATGATAGCTAAACCAACAAGTAAATCATGAAATAAGAAAAGCTTTCGAATTCAGAGAGTACTGTTCTGTGGTCTTGATGTGGCTCAAGCATTTGACAAGATGTAGCATGATGGACTTATTCACAAAATAAAGCAATCATTACCTAACTTATCTATCCACTGAATCCAATCACGGCAAGTGTTTACCAGGGTAGGTCCAAATACCTCATTACAGTCACAAACCAAAAAAAAAACAAAAAAAAAAAAAAAAAAAAAAAAAAAAAAACTTATTGAGCGCCTAGCAAAAAGGCGAATACATTTTAATGCAAATAAGTGCAAGCGCATAAGCTGTGTTCGCTGAGAAATGTACGTAAATGTAACGAAACTGAGAGAGTAAGATGTCTTACTCTCCCAAAGAAAGAAATTTACTGAGTTTTCACCGAACAGGGTTTAGTAAAAATTAGCCAGCACGTTGTAGAACACCTGTTTATTTTGGCGGTGAAATTTTAATTCGTTCATTTATTTTTTCTGCTTTTAACCCTTTCTGTGTTTAATATCGTTTAAAATAATGTAAAAACAATAAATGTTAGAAAACGGGATTCACCAAGTAACTTATAGTTTTGAGAACACAAGCGCAACAAACGCTTAAGCATTCAGTTTATTGTGACGAAATTACACAGCAGTAAAAAAACTGACATCAGACAAGTAGTGTGCGATTTTTAGTGTACAAGAAAAGCCTAATTTTTGAAAAGTGCAAGTGAAAAATTTATAAAAATAGTCGTGCAGTTTTAAAACTAAAAGCTTAAAGAAAAATAGCACTTTAATAGATTGACGAAATTTTGCATAGTTAGCTCTTATATCTCGTTACCAGGTAGGTGTCAGACCTTGTAACCTTCCAAGTCCCTTAATTAGGAACATATTAGCACAAATATATAAAAAACAAAAATTTCTAAACAGCCGTCTAGGTATGTGCGGTCTCGAAAGGGTTAATTATTTTCGTAAGTAGTTTAATAAAATTGCCAATTACTTTATGTACTTCAACAAGATGAAATTCTACTTTATACCCTTCTGAGTGCATTTCTGACACGGAATAAAAACTCCTCAAAAAACCCATCAGCTGTGCGGAGAGCGATTAGTATAAATTCTCGGTCCCTCCATTGGTAAGGCCCGTTTTCACAATGTCCGATTAATTTAATTTTAACCGGAGGATAGCTAACCGTCAGATAGGCTGATGTGACACTTTCGTTTTCACCAAGTTCTGGTTACTTAACTTCTGGTTAGTTTGATCATTGTGAATATTTTAAGGTAAATTCACAAAAATGTTTCTTGTGAATAGACAAAAACTGCGTGACAGCTCATATATTTTTACATTTTTGCGTGCAATTTTTAAATTTATCCGTTGTATTTTTTAAATTATTCTAATATAATGGAAAATAAAAACAGAAATCGTCTTCCAAATTTTTCAAGCACTGAAGAAAGCGTTTTAATAACATTGGCGGAGCGCTACTCCAATGTAATTGAAAATAAAAAGACTGACGCAGTGGCCTGGGAGGAAAAACGAAAAGCCTGGGAAAACATTGATGATGAATTTGAGGTTCAAGTGGGAATTCGGAGAGGGCCCAAAAACTTAAGAGAAAAGTATGAAAATTTGAAGAGAAAAGCTAGGAAATCTTTGGCGAAAGAAAAAATCGAATTGTATAAAACAGGTGGCGGACTCTTTAAGCAGCGGCAAGATGCCAATACTGACAGGCTTGCTGCTTTAATGGGACAATCTGCAACCGGGTTGGAAAATGGTTTTGACAGCGATGGTAAGATATTTCGCATGAAATTCTATGCAGTGGGATTTTTAGCAATACATATATTATTTCAGTCATCAGCGTGCTCTCCCCCACATATGAAAAATCAGCGCACCCAGCGCACCAGTGTTTGGGTGTTTCTTTGCCGAGTGAAACAGGGGAGGAGTGTGTGGAAATTGTTGGGAGTCCAGAGGTTGTAATTTAATATAATTATATTTACATTCACTTTAATTAATCTATATAAAACATCTCCAGATTCCTACGCCAAAAGCAACATCCTAATGTCAAAAGCAACATTTCCGCTGGCCTAACAATATTTATTTACTCCAAGCTTACTATATTCACAAACCTTTCAGTGCAGCTTCTAATTTTATTTTCTATTTTTTCCAAAACGTATTTTGCACTATTTTTGGAAAGACGAAATTACGAATAAAAACTTCATCATATTTCTCAAAAAAATTTATTTGTGTACGGCACGTTCTTTCCCTATAAATACGCCTCTGCATCAACGCAGCCAGATAGGCAGTGCGTTCCAAATTTTCCATAATAAAATTTATTTTAAAACCACTGTCGGAATACTATTTCCTTTATTATTTTACAATTTGCAGATGTCAAATTATCTTCTGGTTAAGAGCTAATCGCCACTCGATGTTGGCGTTAAGTTAACCGCAACTTAATTGACAGATGCGCCTTAACCGGACATTGTGAAAACGAATTTTTTGCTACCTTCCGATTAAGTTCTGATTAAGTGCTTAACCGGACATTGTGAAAACGGGCCTAAGACAAACATCAAGACGCACACCACAAATTTTAGGAGGAGCTGGCCGAAAATCGTGTCAGCGGTTACAATGCGCCAATTATGTAATATATATTTCGATGGGATGGTCGAGTAAATTTTCTTTTCGCGAAGTGGATCAGTTACCAACAAACAAACTTTTTTTTTTAGAAAGTTGGTACAAAGGTAGCTCTTGGCATAGAGTAACGTTATGCCCAGGAAGTGGATGAGCAGTGAGTCGTCGAATCTCTTTCGTATGTATTGTGATGCGTATGTATGCGTAGGGCGATGTGTAGAAGTCCAAGTTTCTAAGTATGAAAAAGGCGAGTTTTTGCAAAATCTACTAAAGCGGCCATATTTTGTGTTGGAAAAGTGTAAGTTCAGGTAAGTATGGAATCCCGATAACCGATCTTAGACCAAGCGTTCTTTGGGTGGCTAACAAACATCCGTTTGGAGGCCACCTGAAATGAGAAAGCGAACCACCCGTGGTTGTATGGAGGATTGTGACTCATCACATAAAGGACATAACCCAATGAAAAAACACAAAAAGCTTCGGATGAGAGAAAGTGAGAGGAAAGTGTAGCTGCCCAGTTGGGTGATATCTTCGTACGACTTAATTCAGACATTACCGCTGCCTAAGAAGTTCGATAGACGAGACAAAGATGGGAACGAATAGGCCCTTCTGACATGAAATACAGTGGCCATATAAAGGAGCTCAAATATCAGCATCAATGGGAAATTCTTTACCGTATCGCTGATGTGCCCCCAAGCCCCGGCGGAAAAGAAAAACGATGTGACCAATATTCTTTCTAAGAACAGCTTGAAAGCATCTATGAATGCTGTTCTGCCATAGTTTTGAAGTAATGCTTGACGTTTTTAACTATAGGGAAGGGCGAAAAAAGTATATTGTACATTTTCGTATCAAAGATACGCAAACATCTCTGAACAGCAAAGGACAACCATATACAAATCCAAACAATATTCGAGTTGAAAAGCTATAACCACATAGGACAGACAGTCGGTTTTATACTCGTTTTGCATTTTTGCTTTCTGAGAGCAGTTATCAACCGCTCGATAAAGAGGAATAGTAGTATAGTTTGAAAGAGTTGGAAGGTGCCTACGCTAATTTCGGGGACGAAGAATTACTTTCCAGCAAATATTACGAGCAGCGCTTTTACACACCATCTGAATCCAGCAGCATATCAGCATGGCTTCCACAAAGAGCACAGTACGACAACAGCACTTAACACAATAAAAACTCATGAAGATTAAACAATGGGTTCCGCAGGGTGGTGTCCTCTCCCCATTACTGTTTAACTTCTTCCACCAAAAGCGGTTTCCTTGACCTCATATGCAGATGATTGCTTGATATTGGCTTCTGGCCCTTCCCGCTTCTTCACTGCACGACAACTAAAGATACAGCCGATCAAATACTCGGATACCCTTTTAACCAGTCTCGAACTTGATGTGTAGGTCGATGACATCAAAATTCCGACCACGAGACGCAGTTGAAGAACCTACAGGCCTGCCAAAATACCGCCTTAGGACACCGACAGGAAACCTTTTGATGTCGCCTGAGCATCATTTGAACAGCGAAGCATCTATACTACGAGTTAAGGAGCTCCCTGCGGTAGCATTCCAATTGGCATCTAATAAAGACTAAACCTCCACCCAGGCACATCAGAAAAGGAGTACTAGATTTAAAGGACACAATCCAGCAACACGTTCAACAACCGCTGGAAAACATGGCGTACAGACAGGCACTAAACGCCATTCACCAGAAGTCAGTCACCCTTAGTAGACGAAGAGCTCGAGCTGTCTCGAGAGATCCGCGTGATACTAGCACAACTTAGGTCTGGATATTGTAGCAGGTTAAATTTCTGCTTATCCAGACTGGATCCCAACATACCCAACGTATGTCCAGCATGTAACGAATCCCCGCATGACACCAACCACCTCTTTACGTGCCCCCGTAAAACCGACACATCTAATCTCCCTCTCCCTCTGGTCCGAACCCGTCGAAACAGCTCGTTTCCTGTACCTCCCGTTAGATGGCCTCGGTATCTTAGACTAAATGACTTGTTCCTAAGCGGGGTTAGAACAACCGCTATAATAACAACAACAGCGTGTAAGGCAATTAAGTACGTCAACACAAAGTCCAAATTCGTAAGAATATGTAATGCATACACTTGGGCCCCAGGTGTGTTACAGGCAATGAAAAAGCGTAATAGCTGGATCGCGCTGGCGATGCTATAACCATTGACAGCCTCATACCGTAGGACGTACCACCAAACTAGTGTGTTAGGTATTGATTGTAGACAGACCAAACTGTTACTGTTACAAAAGAGAACTTATTATTTCTGTTATTTTCCTGAGGTATCATCTTTACAAGCTAAGTAATGTGGAATCGGCTGAGTGCAAAGCATGCACAGAAGATGATGAAATGCTGAAGCACTACCTTTGCGAAAGTCCGACCTTCAGACTATATGGTTTGAGAAAATTATACAATTTATTAAAAAAAAAAAGTGGAAAAGCGGGGAAGCGGGGAAGCACAATGGTCCTACACAAAGGCTTAGGTGTAGCAGATCTAGGCAGGCCCTAAACCTGCCCTCCCAACAAACCATTAGGAACCTAAGACATGCATTCAATTGATAATTTTGAGAGTTAAGATCTGAGACACCGGCTCATGGACTGATGTCGTGCGAATTTGTAGCTAGAAGAAGAGTGAAAGAGTCATTCAGCCGAAGCAGCGTATTAATTCAATCAACCCCTAAAGCCTGTTGTGGTATCTAGGAGCCTTAGGGTTGAACGATGTAATGTGGCAAGACTCAGAAGATAGAATTTATCGATGGGTGCGGTGCACAACCTCTATGTGATTACAACTTCAGATTTCAGAATTTATTTACCATACAGTAGAGTCAGAAGTGAGATTTCCAAAGGATAAGCATTTTAAATGGTCAAGATTCAGGATTTGACGATACTGTCCAAAAAACGAAATGGCAAAGGGAAAATTATCTACCACCGGAAATAAAATCACGGCCATGAGAAGCAATGTAAGCCGAAGGCATTGACTTGAGCCAAATCGCGTCCGGAAATAAAGCGGAGCTGCAATAACACACTTCTCTGGCCTGCTGAATGGTAATGCAAATGAAACTCCAGGAAATGGCGAACCCAAATCCCCAATCGATGATGATAGAAAATACTTTCCATTACCCGACTACGAACAGATTCGAATAGCGATTGCCCGCTTAAAGAACAACAAAGCAAATGGAGCTGATAGCCTACCGACAGGGCTATTCAAACATGGCGGTGAAGAGCTGACAAGGTGCGAAAGCGAAAGCGGCTGATTATTGTTTTACGAGGATCTTTTATGCTCATTTGCACATTGGCAACGGCGAATACCGCAGACGATGGCACGATGAATTGTACGAGTTGCGAGTTGACATAGTTCAGCGAATGAAGAAACAGCGGGTACACTGGGTAGATTATGTAGTCCGAATGGATGAAAGTGCTCCAGCCTTGAAAATATTCGATGCACTCTATAGTTGATATACTGTGTGCTTACAAGAGATATAGCAAGTTGTGTATTTACAATAAAGAAGTGTAAAACAAATCTTGAAACTTTTATTTAACAATTCAAGAATCGAATTCTAAGGTTTAGAGAAAATCGTTCCGATATATTTAACCAGCTTATCAAGCTCATTCTTCTTCTTTATTGGCGCTGACACCGATTACGCGATTATAGCGGACTCAATTATAGCGCGCCATTCATCTCTTGTTTGTCGCCAGCTGGAAATACCAAGAGAAACCAGGTCGCTCTCAACCTGATCCCTCCAACGTAGTGGAGGTCCTTCTTCCTCTGCTTCCACCAGCGGGTACTGCATCGAATATTTTCAAAGCTGGAGCACTTTCATCCATGCGGACTACATAATCTACCCAGTGTACCCGCTGTTTCTGATATTGTTGTTGGTCAAGTTCTTTTAATATTTACAAATTTAAGAAATCAAATACATATTTGTGTTGATCAAACTTTCATGTTTAAAAGGGGACAAGGTTGCAAATCTTTCCTACCATCAATAAATCCGAATACGACCATAAATCCGATGGCGACCTGATGCTGCCACTAAAGTAAAAATATGAAAATATTCTGAAATTTTGGAAATGGCTAAAAATAAATTGACCAAACTTGAAATATATATTAGCTAGTTTACTGTTCACTTTTTTATGGGATTATTAGATTCTGGTTACTATATCTATCGGCTATGGTAATTGTATATAACAGCTTTTTTAACATACCTAAAAATTATTAACGAGTACTGGTAATGTTGGTGTAAATCTTTCTTAAATTATATTTTGGTTGATCTGGCATTTCCACTTCATACAAGTTTTGCATCGACATATATTTCTGCAAGCGGTTTTTTGCAGAGACTGTGTCCTGAAAATAATTTTTGTGAATTTTCTGAAAAAATAAGTGAAGTTGCAGTTCTTGTAGGAAATAAAACTTATTCTTAATAACTACAGTTCAAAGCAAGAAAAATGGTAAGTTACAATGAAAGTTTTTTTGTGGGAATAAATTATTTTAACACGCAATCGATTTTTCGTTCGCATCGTTTTCAATGGATTATTATACATTTTTTGAACATCAAGTCAAAGAAAATGTCACGATACCCCAGCGATAGAAAGGTGTATGTAGGTGATTTAGGCAATAGTGCCAGAAAGAATGATTTAGAGTACGCTTTTGGGGCCTATGGAACTTTACGAAGTGTTTGGATCGCCCGCAACCCGCCAGGCTTTGCATTTGTGGAATTCGAAAGCGCTCGCGACGCCGCAGATGCTGTGCGTGGTTTAGATGGGCGCACAGTTTGTGGTCGCCGTGCACGAGTAGAATTGTCGACAGGAAAGTTTGCTGGAGGAGGAAGTGGTCGTGGTGGTGACCGACGTGGAATGCGTGATCGCTCCCGTAGAAATAACTCTGACGACAACAAATGCTATGAATGTGGTGGCAGAGGACATTACGCCAGAGAATGCAGACGTCGGGATAGTCGACGAGGTAGCCGGCGTCGGTGAGTACACTCTTTTATGTTTTCTCATATGTATACGTGTTTTACGGTTTTCCCAGAAGTATTTTTGTAGTGTTTATACATTTTATTTACAAATAATTTTTTAGTTCGTTTATAAATCTGAAATAGTTATGTTAAGTCTTTTAAAGCTGTACACTTTGAACAGGTCTAAAGAAAAATCATAGATTAAAGTTTTTTTTTTGAAGGTAAGTCAGCATTAGCCATGTGGTTAGCAATACGTAGTACCATGCGGAGGATAATGGGTATGAATCCAGTTCAGCATCCTAAATTAAAGAATTTAAAAGAAAAATAAAATTTTTTCTAATGGTGGCTCGCTTTTGGAAGAGAAAGCTAATGTTGTTCAGAGTCGGCTTAGAATAAACTGTGGATTCCTTAATTTCTTGGAAAACATAATGACACACCTCACTAATTGGAGCACTGGCTCGACCTGAAAACGATTCACAGGTTATAAAGCACTCGTAGTTCAAGTGCAAAATATGGCAACGAGTACTAGCACACTTGTTCATTGCGCCTTGCCCGGTTATCTAAAGCTATACTTAAAACAAAATAACCCTGAGCCGGACCTATATCGACTTTGCCTTGCACAGTATTTTTAAGTGAATCAAACACTAATCCACAATGTCCGCCGTTGCCGTTTAAAAAAATAACCCTAGTACGTCTTTGCCTGGCATAGAATTTTCAATTGATATATATATTTGTGCGAAATGGAGTCCTTCAACCAAGCTCTGAAAGAATAACATTGAATATGGTCATTGCTCGTTAACAGCCCAATTAAATAAAAAAATTATCTTTATTTAGAAGTAACGATAAAGTTTTATAGTCCAGATTAAAGACAATTGTATCAATTGTATGTGGATTAGGGGCTCAAGAATTTACCCTCGGTAAGGCATGCCTGTCGTAAGAGGCGACTAAAATCCGATAGTTCCCGCGACAGCCGGGTCTTTATACCGGAACGGCCCGGACATTTTTATCCGGCCAAGGACTGTCACCCCCGCAACATTACCCAAAAACTACTTTGGGGAATATTTTTGCGGTTACAACAACAACAATTGTATGCTCTTTTTAATCATTGTAATTTATTGTACGGTTAATTGGACATAATTTTTGGCAAAGCAGGTTTATTTCATAAAAAAACTACGTATTTATTATACACAAAGCGTATAAATATTGAAATGCAGGATTTAATTTTTCAAATTAACTTTTCGAAAATACACTTTTCTCTATTTTTTGTCACTATAATGACCCGTTTTCTGCACTTTTGCCCCAATTTTATATATTTATAACTTTTGAAGTAGTGTGCAAACTGGCCCATGTATAAATTAAATTCGATTTACAATTTTTGACTAAAGAATTAATAATAAGAGTATGCACCGCAAGTACATATATAAAACAAAAAATATACATTTTTTACGCTTATCTAACGATTAAATTAATTTCTTTTGTGCACTACGGTACATCTGAACGTTTTTCATAACCAAATGTTTAATTTTTTCAATAAACATGATGAATTGGAATAAGTTCAAGTGTTTAAGGACATGCATTAAAAATATTTTAATTGGCTTTCTATAAGTTTAGCTTCTGAATAGGTCAATGCTCTAAGAAGAAATAAAAATTATTTCGAGTGATTTCATTTACGGTAAGTGTGCTAGTAACTGGACGGTACTAAGGATTTTTACAAAAAATGAGGATACTTTTTTTTTTTATATAAAAAATAAATGCACTCGAAGCAGGAAAAAATTTATATTCTTATAACAAGTTTCTTTTTTATGCAAATTCCTCACCGCCTTTGCTTGAAAGAATTTACTTGGTACTCCTGCGGAAAAGCTTGAACAAGTTATTACATTTATTTTTTTTTTTTTTTTGGTAGTGGGAGAGAACTTTAAAAATAAGAATTATAATTGTATAATTGGAAATGGGTTTGATAGCGGCTAGTTTTATTGATAATTAATTCGAAATACATATTTTGATAAAACAATATTTTTTTTTTTAATAAATTCCGGTTAATGGAATGCAAATTAAGTCATTGTACGGACTGTAACTGACAATATATCGGAATAATATTTTTTCCAGTGTCCAGACAATTTAAATTTTTATTAAAGTAAATAATAAATAAGCAAAATAATTCCTATTGCAAAAGACTGAAATCAAACTTTCAAAAACCGATGTGACTTAAAAATTAACAAAATTGTTGTTGTTCATCACAATAACCTACAAACATTCGACATTGACAATTTTTCTGATTATGATTTTTTAATGTATGGTAATTGGGTTTTATTAAAAAACGTAGCCAAAAAAAGGCATAACAAAACACCAACAACTTAAGTGAAAACTTCATTTTGAAATACCAAAAAATTGTATTAAAATTTTGTTTTAATACTCATTTGAATTTTTTTCTCGTAATAATTGTTTTCATGATTATAAAAAGTGAATGTGACAGTGATTTTAATAATTTGAATAAGCGAGCGTTGTGAATGATATGTACGAAAAGAAGAAGAATAGTGTTTGTCGAAAAAGCCGATAGGCATCGCTAAAATCGCAATGGCGAAACACACGTGTTGTCCACGAGTGTCGGGCATTCTTTCATTTCAATTTTTCGTCAGTGAAGTCCGGTGTAGATTTTCTTGTGCCAGCTGTAATATAATTAACGAAGAAACAAATTTTAATCAAAGGCATCGTATTATGTGCATGGAATAAATTGCTGCTAATAAAATGTTTGTTTTGTATGAAACGCCGGCAGGCTACGCCATATTTCAATTATTAGACGAAAAGAAGCTTGCAGAAGTAGACAATCTTTACTTGGAGTTTCAAACTCCCGAAAAAGCCAATAAGTTATTGAAGCTGAAACATTTTGAGAAATTCAATGATACTACGGAGGCATTGTCAGCGGCTACGGCTGCAGTTGAAGGTAAAATGTCCAAACCACTCAAGAAAACTTTGAAGAAGTTATTCAACAGTGAAGTGCAGTCTTCTTTATTGGTTGCTGATGCAAAGCTGGGTAATGCCATCAAAGACAAATTGGCTGTGCCATGCGTCTATAACACCGGTGTACAAGAATTAATGCGGTGCATTCGCCAACAGGCTGATAGTTTATTGAGTGGTCTGCCAAAGCGTGAAATGACGGCAATGGCTCTTGGTTTGGCTCATTCCCTATCTCGTTACAAATTAAAATTCTCACCAGATAAAATCGACACAATGATTGTGCAGGCACAATGTTTACTGGATGATTTGGATAAAGAATTGAATAATTATATGATGCGTGCTCGTGAATGGTATGGGTGGCACTTTCCGGAACTTGGCAAACTGATAACAGATAACATTGCTTTCGTAAAAACTATTAAGCTAGTAGGTACACGTGAAAATATGGCACAAACTGATCTTTCTGACATACTCCCAGAGGAAGTAGAAGAGAAAGTAAAAGAGGCGGCTGAAATATCTATGGGTACTGAAATATCTGAAGAAGATATCATGAATATCCAATGTCTCTGCGATGAAATTCTTTCTATTGACGAATACAGAACACATTTATACGATTACTTGAAAACTCGTATGATGGCGATGGCACCTAATTTAACCGTTCTTGTTGGGGAAACAGTTGGTGCTCGACTTATCGCACATGCTGGCTCTCTAATAAATCTAGCTAAACACCCGTCTTCAACAGTACAAATTCTGGGTGCCGAAAAAGCGTTATTCCGTGCGTTGAAAACAAAAAAAGACACACCCAAATATGGTTTAATTTTCCACGCGCAATTGGTTGGACAAGCCAGTTTAAAAAATAAAGGCAAAATGTCAAGATCGTTGGCAGCAAAGGCATCGTTAGCGACTCGTGTTGACGCCTTTGGAGAAGAAGCTAGTTGTGAGTTAGGTGCAACGCATAAAGTTAAATTAGAAGCACGTCTGCGGTTATTGGAGGAAGGAAACTTGCGAAAGCTTTCAGGAACGGGAAAAGCTAAAGCTAAATTCGAAAAATATCAATCGAAAAGGTAATATTCGGTTCTTTACTCTTTTTTGTAAATCAATTTGGCATTTTAATGATGATACCAAAAAGGTTTCGCATGTATCTGATCTAATGAAAATGACGATAAACCTTGGCTGTCTGATTGCAATCAAATTGATATACAAATAAAGACTTTTTAAATAATATACGTTTTTAATAAATATATTTATACATTTTTTTCAGTGAGGTGTTTACTTATCAGCCTGAAGCTGACAATACATTATCGGTAAAAAAGCGAAAACATTCAGAATCGTCGCCCGCTGAGGTTCAAGAAGAATCAGTATTGGAGGCCGAGGATACAAATAGAGATTTAGAAACAGCTAGTGGGGAAAAGAAGAAGAAAAAGAAAAAGAAGAATAAGAATCAAGATCAAGAACAATCAGAGGCCCCTCCTGCTAAGAAAAAGGCTAAGACTAAGGAGCAAGACTCAGATTAGCTTGCATAGTTCTTATTTTATAATTCTAGATTATACACGTAGATGTACATAATGTTTACTAATAGGCGTAAGTAATTACAAATAATTTTGGAATATAATTACATCGTATTGTAAAAACACAATAAAAAGATTATTTTTCAAGATAAGTTGCCAATTATTGTAATAATTACATGTTTAATTTTGTCCGAAATTTAGGTGTGAAGGTAGTAAGTGGGATGTTGTTGTAGCCACAAAAGTATTCCTCAAAGTAGTTTTTGGGTAGAGTTGCTGGAGTGACAGTCTTTAGTCTTTAGCCAGATAAAAATCCGGTATAAAAACCCAACTGCAGCGGGGATGGGATACTAACAATCGTTTTGTAGCAGGGGTTTTACATTTGCTCTAAAATTTGTTGAGAGTTTTAATAATATGAACTATATATTATTTAAGCTTGCTTGCATTTTAAAAAACACAATTATTACAAAAAATAACAGAAAATGTATGAGTCTAGTTAAGTTTTTATAGAAAAAATTTGATATTTTGGTATACTGGATATAGTGCAGATACTATAAGAATAAAGAGTTCACTTGCACCAGATATGATGTTATAATATAAAAATTTATGTAGCCCACATTGGTCAGGATATAAAATTACATTTTATAATGATTACGACGTAATTTATATTCAGAGTTGAGAGTAATAAAAATTTGAGCTCCTCCCTCAATTTGTGGTTTTACGTCTTGATGTTGTTTCCAACAAATAGAGGGACCTACAATTTGTACTAAGCCGCCTCCGAACGGCTGATGGTATTTTAGGGGAAACTTTATTTAAGTTAAATATATTTACATATATTTAAATAACTGCATAAATAGCCAATTGCCAATATTTTTTTGTTGGAAGCGTCCAAACGAGATAAAATGTTGTTATCCAAGAAAATCAATACGAAATTTACTTTACTGTTTATTTCGATTGTGTTATTCTTGAAACTGCAACGGAAGAGATCGAGACATAACCTTTATTAAGAATTATGGAAAGGAAATGTATTCTTGTAATGGGCGTTTTTTTTTTTTTTTTTTTTTTTTTTTTTTTTGAAGTAAATAAAAGAAAGAAAGTAAATATTAAATAAATAAGTAAATGAATGGCAATTCTACGTAAGTTTGGCTTTTAAAATAAGTGTATATGAGATTCTTCAAATTGTTTTTGTTTAACAAAGAGACAGTTCCTTAAACGACTAGCATTGGAAAACAGCCTATTTGATTGTTGAGATTTATAGAAGATATTCAAATAGATCGGCCACGGTTGCCGACTGGTTAGCATAGGACACAATTCGCCATTCGGAAGGTCAAATTATAGAAAATTAATTTAAATAAAACATTATGACTTAATTGCGTTCGCCCCTCGGCAGGGAATGTCAATCTCTCCGAGTGTATTTATGGCATGAAATAAATGCTCCCCATAAAAACCATTGGCGGTTCGGAGGCGGCCTAGTACTGTAGGATAAATCCTAGGTTTTTAATCTTATTAACATATCTATGTACATATATGGTATATATAGTTTACAAGAAGTGAAAGTTGTTAAATTTTCTGATACTAACCATGATACAAAAAAGGATTTTTTGACATATCTGAATTCCATTTTAACTTCCAAGATATTGATACTAAAAGTATTTTATATATTTTTTTACAAAAAAAATGCTAAAGCCGTATGAAAATAATTTTATTTTTATTAGAATTCAGAATATATTCAGTCTTTGAGCTTTTTGTAAGTACGTTTTATTTTTCTTTACTTTTTTGTTTACATTGAAAGCAAGGCGAATTTAACAAGGTGAGAGCAGGAGAACAAAAACAACAATTACCGTGTATTTTGTTTTTGTTTTCAGTGTAAGAATTGTCTAATTCATGACAAGTTCATACAATTCGCTTTTGTCAAATTTAATTAGTAATTCAAAACAAGTCAGAAAAGAAAAAAAAAACAAAAATTAAAATTGATGTCGTTAACTTAAAAATCAAAGTTTGCTAATTTAAATGGCAATACAAGTAGAGTATTTTTCTTTTGTGGAGTCTTTCTTTGGAAGGGAATTTTGTAAGCAGTGACCATTAGACTCATACATTGGCCGATATATTAAAGTACTATAATTGTTGTGATCTTAAGAGATTACTATTATCATCATTACATCTTTAGTTTTTGTAACGCTGCGTTGGCAGTTTTAGTTTATATACATACATATGTATTGAGTATAATCATTATATCTAGCCCCCTTTTCAAATTTCTTTGGCCAACACGAATCCAGAAAGACGTATGCCCTTCACATTGTGGAGCTAGGAAAAATTATTGGTCTCCCCGTTCTACACATGTACATATACAGCACAACGGATTGCTTAGACAATCTCTTCAAACAGGAATCCCAAACAGGAACGAATGGAAAAAACAAACGCCCTCGATCAAGGAGCCGTACCCATCTTTATAGATGGCTCAAGGCTCGTTGAAAAAGCGGGCCCCCAATAAACATGAGCATGAAATTATCAGACCACTGCAGCGTCTTCCAAGCAGAACTGTTGTGTTGCTCAAATCTACGGTAGCAGGACTATCACGAAATATTCCGATAGTTAAATAGCAATCAGATCTCTACAGGGTAACAGTAGCACATCAAAAGTGGCTATAGAAGCAATCTGAACAAACTCTTGGCTAAATGCAATACTGCCATGGTCTGGGTACCCAGATGCAGGAACATCCCAAGCTATTGCACGGCAGACGAATTACATATAAGAAAAGGAACCCTTCTATTCACAATAAACCATTGCCACGGCTAAGTATATTCTGTGTTTAACCTTTGCCAAATATGCAAACATCACATAGTTGAATGAGATCACGTTCAACGTGACCAGACAGCTATGGCCAAAATTGGACGCATATAAACATATAATCCTTCTAGACCGGTTATCCATTAGCATAATGACGGATGCAGTAACAGATAACCGTTCGATGAGGTAAAACAGGCTATTACTCCGCATAGAAAGAGTCCAATGAACACTACCACTTCTTTGACTGGCTCCCTGCGCTAGCTTCAGCAATAATTGGTGATCTCGTTGCTTTCAATGCACACACGAAATGGCTCGAACATTTGGGCAATGGTCCATATTTTTTATTTGAAAAAAAAAAACAAAAAAATCTAATTTGAAAATTTTAACTTTTTCAATTAGAAATTCAAATTAAATGTAAACAAATAAAAAGCAAAATATAAACAAAAATATAAAACATAAACAAACATTTTGGCAGCCTTTACACTGAGGCGAATTATTTAAATGAAAAAAGTTGAATTCGCTGCCCTAGTAACTCCACCTTGTTAAATTCGCCTTGATTGAAAGGTTTTGAATTTTTTTAAATATATTTTTTTTATTTTAGAAAGTTTTTAAAAAAGAGAAATTGGTAGAACAAAAATAAAGCAAAAGTCAAAAAATCTTTTTATGTCAGATGATTAATAAATATTTTTGAAAAAAATTTTGAGTGAAACTACCTTTTTTTTTTGTATCATGGTTTAAACTTAGACAACTAGAATCTGCCCAACTCGAGATAGCAGACAAGTCAGTATTGCATTTCGGCGTAACCATGAAGGTTTGGAATATACAGACACTAAAAATATCATTAAAGAATATTTTGAAAATGGTGTATTAACTTTCATCCGAAGTATGTAAGTACAGATGGAGAAGATATAGACCCATTAACTTTATACCGATATGATCGAAATGACTTGCTGAGTTGAATTAGCCATGTCCATCCGTCTGTTTAAACGCGTGTGAATATCATATAGATCCCCTTCAACCGATTTGTACTATGTATATATACATACATACATACAATATAATAAATTTGATCTATGAAAGGTATGGCCGAAGACAGAATTTATTTCTTGTTTTCAAATTGAATTCACAAACTGCCGCGATTGAGCTTACGCGTAGCTTTTGGTCGTTGAAAAGGCAAAATAAACTGGGGAAGTTGCGAGCACTTGAATACCAATATCGCAGGACAGCATACAGTTTCAAGAAGTCAAACCTTTTTTGGATTTATGTTATCCTGCAGGTATATTTATGTATTTCATAAAAACCTCGTGGCAGGTATAAACAATATGATCCAAATCGGTCTAGCTGTTTTCAATTTATGATTTATTTAAATTTAATTATATTTGAATGGTAGCTATCTTGAAAATTTGAGCCAAGTCGGTCGAGTGATTTCGGAGTTTATATTCTCTATAGATATATATACAACGTACTGTGTGTCGACTATTTGATCACACCTGGGTATCAGAAAAAGATTTTTGTTTGTAACTTTTTTATTTGTAATGACACTCCAATTTTATTTCATATACAAAACGATTTTAGTTTCAAGACATATGTTTACTTTCTGAGATTTGTTAAAAATATATCCGCTGTACATTGGATCAATTGGTCGCCGATTTTTTTTACTTGATATTTAATATGACCCTCTTTTGCTTTGATTACTGCCTCAATTCGTGTGGGCGTGGACCCGACCAATTTCCTGCAGAAATCTCTGCTAATATTTTACCAGTCATTTTGAGCCTTCTGCAATAAATCGTTAAGATTCTGACACTCATCTGGTAAATCAAAAATCGCCCGCTTGACCTGAACCCAGTCATTTTGGGTATAGGTTTTATAAATTTTTGCAAATTGGAGCTTCACTTCACAGTGCCATTTTGTCAATAATGGTTTTTATACTTTGACACGTCCGTGCAAACCATTTTTTCGTAATTTCTTGCTGATAGCTTCCTTTGCTACATTCATTCCATCACCATAGAAGAGATCACACCTGATTTGGTCCGCATTTTCATACACACCACACTTTATCTGCTTAACCATAGGTCTTTCCAGTGTGGTGTTCAAAATTGGCATTCATCCAGGCTTGTATTTGTTTTTTTTTTTTTGCATAAAGGGCTTATTGACTTTCTTATTTTTATACCACACCCACAGAAACACCAACGAGTCTGTGAACTTCTCTGTGTTTTTGTTTAAATCAATAAGGCTTTTGATTTTTTCAATTTTTGTTGCATTCGAGTTTTTCATCTATGGTGAAGCCAAATTTAAGAAAATAATAAAGAAAAATAGTAGAAATACTGACGTTTTTCTAAAAACGATTTCACCACTATCGATTATAATATTTTTTTTTTTTTTTTTTTGTTTTGAATAATGTTTTTTTTTTTTTTTTTTGAATAATGTTTTATTGAATCTTTCCTTTTTGGAAACTAACAATAATTTCGAAAATCTTAAAGCTAATTCTTATTCCTACAACAAGTTAATCATTACCACTGTATAGATTAACAAAGTAGGCAAAGTACAATAAATTACGAATATAACTTAGATTTATCAAAGAATGTTTTTATATAGATATCATTAGGTATACCAAACACTCATAACAAAAGATATATCATAAAAGATAATTTGAAGTAAATTATAATATCATGAAGGATATATGCGGAGCGCAACTCCGATGTAGAATAATTGGATGCGGCAGAGCCCTTAGTCACAGTTCAAACGTAAATCCTTTCTCTTTAATCGCTTAGGGTAGTTCTGGTGTAATAATTGTTTAGCTAGAAAGTTTGGGTGGTTAGATAACCTTAATGAGTAATTTTTAAGCAGTTTCTCTATTTCCTCGGTGACGGTTTTAATCCCGAGATCTTTGTGAATTGCGGAGTTTTTTACATACCAAGGGGCTTTGCATATTGATCTTAAGGTTTTAGACTGCAGTCTTTGAATTCTATCCAGGCTAGATTTAGATGCTGAGCCCCAAATTTGGATCCCGTACATCCAAGATGGCTTTATTAGCATATTAAAAAGTAAAACTTTGTTTTCTAGACTTAGTTTGGACTTAGAGCCTACAATCCAATGCAAGTTCGCAATTTTCAATTTGGTTTGAGTAATCTTTTTGTCTATGAGGTTTTTCCAGGTGAGTCTTTTATCCAATGTAACTCCCAGGTAGGTAACGAATTCTTTCTGATGTATTGTATTCCCTTTTATAGAGATTGAAGGACATGTGTCTTTTTTTAGGGTAAATGTTACTTGTATACACTTAGACTCATTGACTTTAATTCTCCAAGTTGTTAGCCACTCTTCTATTACTTTTAAATGTTCTTGTAATCTGTAACTGGCTGTCATGGGGTTTGAATGGACACTAAGTATTGCTGTATCATCCGCAAAAATTGATGTGATGAGGTTCCGGTTTGTGGGAAGATCGTTCGTATAAATTAAATATAAGACGGGCCCTAAAATACTTCCTTGTGGAACACCGGCAAATATTTCATAGGATTCGGTGGTGTAACTTTTTTGCCTAACACGAAATTTTCTGCCAATAAGAAAGCTTTCTAAGACATCATAAATTTTTACGGGAAGCGTAACTTTCAGCTTGTACAATATAATATACCATCTAACCAAACTTTATCAAATGCCTGAGCAACATCAAGGAACACTGCAGTACAATATTACTTGTTTTCAAACGCTGATCTTATGTGTGCTACGATTCTATGCACCTGCTCTATTGTGCTGTGTTTTTCTCTAAACCTGAATTGGTGGCATGGTATGGTCTGTTTCGATTCCAAAATCGGTAATATTTTTTTTAATAAAAGTTTTTCAAAGATTTTTGAGAATACCGTAATTAAGCTAATAGGCCTATAGGAGCCCACCAAAGATGGATCTTTACCTGGTTTAGGGATCATAATAATCTCCGAGAGCTTCCAGGATTTAGGAAAATAGTGTAGTCTCAATACACTATTAAATATACAAAGCATGTGTTTAATTGCCACATTTGGAAGCTCTTTTATCATATCACCCGTTATCCTGTCGTATCCAGGAGCCTTCTTTTTCTTTATGTCGTTAGTAATAACATCTTTAAGTGATTTAAAATTAAATTGAATAAAATTTTTATCTGGATCTGCACGAAATTCTGGAAGAGATTTGTATCCAATATTTGGTGTAAATACAGTGGAAAGAAGCATGGCAAATGAGATACCCTTTTCCTGGTCGCTTCGAGCCCACTCACCATTGTGAGTTCTCAATGGAGGGTCGAAAGTGGCGGGACTTTTGAAACTCGTTAACTTTTCGCCACAAAGAGTAGTTGGTATCAGATGTAGCTGACAGAGATTGTACGGACTTTTGAAATTCGTTTTCCTTTTTTTGTTTCAGGACATCCCGAAGCATTTTTATGCATATATTGAGCTCATTTTTTAAGGCCGGGGAACGAAACCTCTGCCAATCTCTCCTTAGTTGTCTTTTTTTGGTTACCAGACTTGTAATGTCTTTACCCTTAAGACCGTTGAAAATTTGTCTTCTATGAGTGTTAGATGGGCTGTGTGTTGAAATTTTCGCTGCCAAATGAAGTAATGTTGTAAAGCCATCAACTGTATTGTCGACATCTGCTATTGATTTTAAAGGAATGAGCGATTTTAGATGCGCGCTAATGAATTTTCTGTATTTAAGCCAATTTGTAAATTTATTGGTTAAGCCTAGCTGTAAGTCATTGAAAACTGGAATTATGTTAATGGAACATAGACAAGGCGAGTGATCAGATGATAAGTCGAAAAGGGGTTTTACGCTTACTTGTGCTCTACTGATACCACAAGTTACTCCAAAGTCAATCAATATAAGAGAAAAACTTGAACAGCAGAGCAATATTAAGTGACTAATATTTCTCTACTTCAGAAAGTCAACTTATTGATCACATTCCTTCGTCTACATTTGTAAATATTCTCTGGAAAGTAACGGCATATTTCCAACTATTCCACACTTACTAACTGACATTTCGTAGGGCTATTTAGTGAACTTATCTTTCTGAATCAAAAGTTTATTTTAACAAAGATAAAACAAAATATAATATTTGGAAATGGTATGTGATCAAATAGTTGATATACTGTATATACATGCATACATCCTCTTATATATAGATAAATAATCTATATTTAGTGAATATTTCGGTGTGCGTCAACAACTAAAACAAATACTAATATTTCGTTTATTACAATTCCAGAAGCAACTCACGCAGTCGTTCACGTAGTGCTTCACGCAATCATAGATCGCGCTCACGAAGTGCTGCTTCAGCAAGTCGCTCACGAAGTCGAAGCCGTTCAGGTTCGCAAAATAAAAGTTCTCGTAAGTCACGAGATGTCGTCTACAACAGTAAGTCAAGAGAGAATGGACGTAGCACAACAGAGAATGGCAGCTCATACCATCGATACAGTGAAGATGAACGTAATGGCGGCACCGGTGGTGGTTCATCATCTCCGAAACGTCGCTACGACGACTCCGCATCGCCATCCCCAAGACGTAACATTACGACGAAACGTAGCCGACGAGGCGACTCAACACCATCACGGTCTAGTTCGCGTAGAGATTAGCAAACGTCTGTTATGGCAGTGAAAACGACTAATAGACACTGAGCACAAGGGCTCATATGCGCAGTAGTGCAAGATTATAAAGTTTTACCCTCCTCTCATTAATTTCCCACAAATCGCTGTACTAAAAATCTTAAAAGTTGCAAACCGCAATTCCTGAAATTCATAAATTATGCCGTGTGTCGTATTTAAGTAGACAAGAGTTTAAACTTTTAAGTATACTTGTAAACTGAAAAGACTTCTGAGGTTGCACTAAATGAAAAAATTCATTCATTTTTATGGAGACATAAAATAATGCATTTTGTGTAATTTACCACAAATGAACAACAGTAACAAAGTCTGACAACATCTAAAAACAATGAAATAAGCAAAAAAGTTCACACAACATACACATGTGTTTGTATTTTTTTATTTTAATATTTTATAAGCTACTCATCTAAGCAGTAGAATTATTAAATAGGTTAAAAATAAATTTAAGCTCATTTCGATTGAATGCACATTAGGCCCGAAACGTAACCATTTGCTAAATACATACATACATAGTAGTTATACATTATAATATATTGCGCTACATAACGACGCAACTCATATTTATACAAAATTTATTTGTTCTGACTTGCTCTTTAACAAATGAGTACAGTAAATGCTGATTATATTAAAATTTTAGTTAAAGTCTGCTGTAATCGAATAGAGAAGTACGCATACATACAATTTGGATGAGTAAGCTATGATGAAGCCAAGAAAACACCATAGTGTTAACTTATGTTGGTCAAAATAAATTTTAGTTAAAGTCTGCTGTAATCGAATAGAGAAGTACGCATACATACAATTTGGATGAGTAAGCTATGATGAAGCCAAGAAAACACCATAGTGTTAACTTATGTTGGTCAAAATAATAAGATTACATACCATCTATTGTCATACACATCTAATACAAACTTATAACAAAGTACATAATATGTATGTAAATTTTAGGAACCATAATAACTAACTTGCATTACAATAAAAAGTCTCAACATAGTCAATTTAAACTCAAATTAAAGTCAGTCAAAATTTTCCGTATTAACTAGTAAATATTAGTTACATATATATACATATACAATATATTTTGTTTAGATGTGATTTTTTTTTTTTGCCATGCTGACACCCATTGTTTATCACCCATCCATTTATACTTATTGCAAATAATTTTCATCTGTGGCTAATTAGGCGTGTATGTATTTACTTTCTACATAACCAACAATCCTAATAAATAATGCATGTTAGCGACCATGAGGTATAAGAAATATGTATGTATTTTATGTTTAACTTACTTAGAACAACAAATAAAACTTTTTTGGGGTTCTGAAAATTGTGATTTTTAATTATGAGGAATTTTTACGAATATTTCCAGCTGCCCTTTCAGTTGCTTTCGATATTCGTCTGTGGCATCAGATTTTAGCGGAATGGATGAATTTTTTTTAATTGCATTTATATATAATATTTTATAAATATTTAATTGCACTCATTGTCGCTTGCTGAAAAATAGCTATTATAATCTAGCACTATTAAAAACGAAAACTACAGTTAAAGCCAGGGATGCTCGCATCTTAAAAGGCCGGCCATAAATTGTGCCGAAACTCAGGGGCTAGGGAAGCGCAGATGGAGAATTCACAAAGCTGTTAGAAAACCGTCCTGAGGAGAGTAACAGGAAACCTCCTGTTGTCCTGTTTTTATTAATTTTGTTCCCGTGCTCGGTATCGAACCACTGCCCACAGCTGATGTTGTTGTTGTTGTAACCGCAAAAATATTCCTCAATGTAATTTTTGGGGAACGTTGCGGGAGTGACAGTCCTTGGCCGGATAAAAAATCCGGGTCGTTCCGGTATAAAGACCCGACTGTCGCGGGAACTATTGGACTTTAGTCGCCTCTTACGACAGGTATGCCTTACCGCGGGTAAATTCTTGAACCCCTAACCCGCAGGGGGTTGAGCTTGAGCTGTTTGCAAGCCTTAGTAATACGGGCTCAGTAAAGGTCTATATACTGCAGGCAAGATTGGGCTGAAGGCAAGGTTATCAGTAGTTTTTAACATATTCATATCTATGTATTTATATAGATCTAAATGTGAAGCGGCTGGGTTCTTCAGTGATCTTTCCAACAAAGAATTCAGTGAATCTAAATCTGTCTTCATAACAGACATTGTGGGCATTAAAAGCGTTTCAGAAGTGTTTCGAGGAATGGAAAAAATGCTGGCATAAGTGTATTATATTTGAAGGGGATTACTTTAAACGGTACAAGATAGTTATTGATGAATAAATAAATACTATTTGAAAAAATTGAAAATAACGGATATTTTCTGATCACACCTCGTAGGTGTATTGACGGGGCATCTACCTCTGAGATATATGTATACCATATATATAATTGGCGCTTTGTAACCGCTGAAGCGATTTTAGGCCGAGCTCCTCCTCCAACTTGTGATTTTGTATCTTGTTGTTTTTCCAACAAATGGAGGGACCTACAGTTTATACTAAGCCGCCTCCATTCGGCTGATGTTTTTTTTACGAGGAACCTTTATTTCATGTCCGAAATACACTCGGAGGGGTGGACATTCCCTGCCGAGGGGCTATCGCAATTCGAAAATTTAACAGGGCTGGCGGCGAAACTAACCCCAGTCCGACGGATTATTTCTGCTGCTTGTGCCATAAAAGACTCCACCACTCCTCCACCTTGGTTAGGTGCAACCAGTGCAATGGTTGTAGTCATTTTAAGGTCCGCTCAGGCCTTAAGACCCACAGGGAGTGGACCACAAGTTATTTAACCCCATGCTCCCCCAGCCTCCACGGCAGGGCCTTCAGCACCTCTACCCACTCCCAACAACCCTCACCCCCACTCTCAACCGCACCCATCAGCAGCAGCTCCTAGTCCCCGCACAGTCTATTCCGTGAGTCAGGCCATAGTACGTCGGAACATGACCTCAGTCAGATGCAATTCCTGTTCCTGCTGGTGCCATTTACGGACGTGCTCTGGCCTGCGCGCCACCCGTGAGTGAAATGATGCGTACGTTGCTCCCGCCTGTTTTCACTACAACACCGCCAACCAACACCAACGTGCGGAACCGATTTCAGCGGATAATACAGCAGCAACACTTTCCATGCACGCATAACTCCCTCACCCCCCCATCACGAACATTCCCTCGAGACAGACACGACTATTACAATTTAACTGCAACGGACTCCAGGGAAAGATCGACGAGATAATCGACTTTATGAGCAGAGAGCAGCTGTGAATTGCTGCGATCCAGGAAACGAAGTTGACCGCCCGCTCGGATCGCGAGCGAGACCACGGTGGGGGCTTAGCATTCATCCTACACAATACCGCGCAGTATCGCCTTAACGACGGTGCCATCGACCGCAGGGATACAACCCAAGAATGTCAGGGCATAGCTATCCGTTCAGGCGATGCCGAGCTCGAAATATTTAATATATACATTCCTCCTGTTACGAGTTGCCCAGTTGGATATAGCCCTGATATAGGTGCGCTACTCAGAGGCGCAAACCGTTTGGTTTTGGGCGACTTTAACGCGCATTACGATCTTTGGCATTCTAGCCTGTCAAACGACCGTAGAGGAATGGAGCTGGCGGGACAGATAGACGATTCGACATTTTGCACTATGAATGATAATACCCCCACCAGAGTTGTGGGTAATTGCCAAAGCAAAACAGTATAGTCTGGCGACCTGTACTAATACTAGCATCGGAGCACTTACCTGTACAAATCTCGATTGACAGACCTCCCGACTTTGTTTCCGCGGATCACCGCACATTTGTTAACTTCAAAAAAGCTAACTTGACCGGCTTCACGGAATTCACCGAGAACGCCTTCAGTGCACTCCCCACTCCATCAGACGTCACTTCTGGTGAATGTTCCTTCCGCAGGATGGTCGTGACTGATGTCGCCCGCTTCATCCCGATGGGGCGAGTTGCGGAAATCCGCCACAATTTTCCGACGGATGCGGCGGTTTTAGCATCTAGGCGCGACACCCTTCGTAACTCCGATCCCGATCGTACTGTAGTTGCAAGGGGCAACCAAGCTCTGAGCTACAGTCAAGTCGTTGTCCAACCCGACGAGACGCGATGACCGAGTGGAAATTTCATTCGGTGACCACGCCTCGTCGGACCCGGAGAGATGCGCGACCTACTTCAACCGACTCTTTACACTTCATCCTCCGGTAGACAAAACGAAGACGTGTAACCCGCCGTATGCGCAAACTGCCAAACACCAGCGCGGCGCTTGATTTCTCCAGGGAAGAGGTTCAAGGGGTCATCGGGAAGGCAAAAAGCCTCCAAATCCGGCGGTCCCGACGGAATAAGCATGCTGATGCTAAAACATCTTGGACCAGCGGGAGCAGACTTTCTCACCAAGGTCCTCAACTTGTCTTTGCCCACCTGACGTGTGGAAAACGAGCAGGGTGATTCCGCTACCCAAGCCGAGAAAACCAGCCAACAAAGGAGGGCCTTATCGGCCGATTACTCTAATCTCCCCAGTAGCGAAGACACTTGAGGCCTTGCTGCTCTTGACTTTCACTCACCATCTGCATCCAGCAGCACATCAGCATGCCTTCCGAAAGTGTATAGTACCACAAAAGCACTAAACGCCATAAACACTCAGATAGTCAATGGCCTAAACCAAAACCGACCCTGCGAACTGCCCTGGTAGCACTGGATTTGTCAAAAGCTTTTGACACCGTTAACCATTCAGAGCTGCTCACGGACATTGAGGAATCCTCATTACCGCCGGGGTTGCAGAGGTGGGTTATGGGCTACCTGAGTGGTCGACAATCATCGGTCGAGGCGAAACATCGAAATTAAGGAAAATTAAACAGGGGGTTCCGTAGGGTGGTGTCCTCTCCCCACTACTGTTTAATTTTTACAATACATATCGAATGCCGATGATTGCACGATATTGGCGTCTGGCCAAGATATTGATGACCTATGTTCGAAAGTGAACTGCTACCTTGCCGATCATTCTCACTTCTTCACTGCGAGACTGTTAAAAATACAACCGACCGATCCCGACTATAAACAACCCAAAGATATTGGGAGTCACACTCGATAGCCTGCACTCCTTCATTCCGCATGCGACCGCAGTTGTCTCAAAACTCCAGGGCCGCAACAAAATACTCAAAGCGCTAGCCGGCAGCACCTGGGGTAAAGACAAAAAAACCTTGCTGGCAACGTACAAAGCAATTGGCCGTGCGGTCGTAAACTATGCTGCACTGATCTGGGCGCCGGGGACAAACGAGACGCAGATGAAGAAGTTACAGGCTGGTCACCGCCCTCAGGACCACGACAGGAAACCTCCTGATGTCGCCGGAGCATCACTTGCACAGCGAAGCATCTATGCTACGAATTAAGGAGCATAAGGCTTTGCTGTGCAAGCAGGCACCTTATTGAAGCAGAACCTCCACCTAGGATCATCAGAAAGGGAGTACTCGACATGAAGAGCACCATCCTGCAACACGTGCAACAACTGATGGACAGGACGGCGTACAGACAAGCACGGAACGCCATTTACCACCTTCAAAGACTCCCTTCCCGTGAATGGTGTACTCGGAATAAAACCACCACCTATTGCAGACAACGAGTTCGAGCTTCCTCGAGAGGCCCGCGTGACTCGGGCATAACTTAGGTCTGGATACTGTAGCAGGTTAAACTCCTACTTATCCAGATTCGACCCCAACATACCCAACGTATGTCCTGAATGTGGAGAGTCTCCACACGACACTAACCACCTCTCCACTTGCCCCCTCAAACCTACACATCTAACCCCCCTCTCCCTTTGATCCAATCCCGTCGAAACAGCTTGTTTCCTGGACCCCCCATTAGATGACTTCGGCGACTTAGATTGATTAAGCCTGTCCTAAGCAGGGCTAGTGAACCGCTACTACAACAACAACTAAAAGTAATATATTCAGCACCATAGAATCGGACGGGACGGCATTCTAACAGGCTCTAACACCATTCATCGCGAGTCCGTCAACACCTTCATAAGCTCTTTTCATGTGAATGGCGCACTCGGAATCCAACCATTACCCATAGTAGACCAAGAGTTCGAGATGTATCTCGAGTACCAAGGAATACTGGCATAATTAACATTTGGATACATTAGCAAACCCTCTCTTCCTCTGGTCGGAATCCGTCAGCCTATTTCTAGATCAACCGTTAAATGACATCGATGACTTCAATTGATTTTACCTGTTCCTAGACGGAGCTCATACATATATTTATTTCTGGCCAGACCGGTTCATTCGGTAGGGAATGTCAACATTTCCGTGTGTATTTCTGATATGTAAAAAATGGCTAATCGGTCCCACAAATCGGAGGAGGAGCTCGGCCGAAAATCATTTCAGCGGCTATAAAGCGTCATATATAGGTGAAAATAATTTATCGGACAGAATGATGTAATAAGAATATTTCTATTAGACATTTGTTTATTTTAAATAAAAAAGAATTATTATCTATTCGGAATATTAAAATTTTATTTTATATTTCAAACAATAGTATACGCAAATATTTTGTAAGAGGAAAAATAAGGAAGCGCATAATGAGTTTGAAACTCTTTAGCATATGCTTTTATTTTGAATTACTTAAATTCGTGAAAATCTACGTAAAAATTTCAATTATTTGAATTAGTAAATGTACTTTCGTATACATATACATATACATATATTTTGCATCTCAACATAATTAAATGGACAACAAGTAAAGAAGTTTACAACTTCCGTACAAAAATTTATACAAACTAAATAAAAGCGATCATTGTTCTTAAATACGTGCACATGTAGATATATACATCGTGTATAGTAGTATATAGACGCCAGTAACAAATCTCTTAAGTTTATATACATATAAAACAGCATATGTGGCAATAATCAAAAATATATGTTTGAGTAGTGTATACACTATGCGTATGTATGGTATTTAACAATACAATATCAATATCGATATTTCGACAAATTATCCACATAACTTTAAATTATAACATGCTCAATGTTGATCAGCAAACGGCTTTCATTTTCAAATTATATTTTTGCATCATGAAAGGGATTATACAATATTACCACATTGTTGTTCATTTTTTCTTTTTTTTTTTTGCTTTACATCGTTCTTAAGTACATTAAGTATTATTTGGCGTACGACACACGACAAACTGTGTACGCACTGAGGTATAATTTTCGAACATTATTACATACATACGTAGTTTTTTCCCACCCATAATTTAATGTTTTTTTCTTTTTTTAATTTAATTATATCCATGATCATCTTAATGCATTTTCATCTACGGCAAAATCATTTACAGATAATAATTACATAAGATATTTATATACTTTGACAAATGAAATTGTAATAAATATGTATAATAACACATATAAATACATACATACATCTTTAGCAGAACTTTATCGTGTTAGTTTTTATCAGAAAATTATAAAAAAGAAAGAACACGCATACGTTTGATAAATAAAATGCCCTATTTCTCGTCAGAAATGTAATAATGAATATATTAAGTAAAAATCGTTGGCAATATTAATTAAAAATATAATAATTATACTAGTATTCACTATTTGCTTCATGTATCTATGTATTTTTGTTAACACATAAGTTGCTCCTCATTTTAAGTATTATCTGAAAATGTTTTGCCATATTTTTTAGCTAACTTGTTTTTTCCCGCTTATTTTATAACATTCTACATAAATTTTAATGTTTTTTTAATATTATTAAGTGTTTAAAAACTTAATTTATGGTTTGTTTGAAAAAATATGTATGTACGCAATATTTGGTTAATGTGTGTATCTCTCGAATTTGTTTCACAATGTTATTACTATTTATTATTATTATTTTTAATTAATTGATTCAAATTTTTTTTACTTATATCGCTCTTGTATTTATTTTTACGTTTTGTTTTTAAAGAGCAAAAAAACTAGAGTGTGACGTAGGCAACGTGTTCAGTAAATCTAAACGAATCTGAACACCTAATAAATTTCAAAAGTTACATTTGCAGAGTAAATATAATTAAGTATTTAACGAGTATAGTATAAGTGTAGTTATGATCTTAGTTGACGTTACTTCTTAAAGCATTATAATTTTAACGCGCAAGTGTTATTTGCTTGTATTAAGTACATATTTGTATGTACGCATATACATATATTTATTGGGGAAGAGGTGTCTTTGAAATCCGAAAATTTTTTGTATATGTATCGAGTATGTTTGTTCAACATTGCTTAGCATAGACGTTTGCTAACGAAGTGATTGGGTAAAAATTGAAATTGAAATTCGCTTTAATTATTTAAAACTTAAAATAAAGCATATATATCTTTGTATTTCTTTTACTCTTATGCATATGTGAACTTTTGTGTTATAAGCGTTGGATTATGGTTGTTGTTATTTATTGTTAGCGGTATCACTTGGTTTAGGCAAAAGTGGTGTTGTAGCAACATTCTCGCGTTCGCCATTATGTTCAGATTGATCGTTAACTGGATCCGATGTAACCTGACTACTTAAGGAGCCAACATCCAAGACTTCACCACTACTACTGCTATGCAAATTATGCGCCGGCGGTGCATTACTATGACTTTGTAGTGATATGTCCTGTAAGAGTAAATACATTTGTTTGTAATATTGCTGTTTTTTTTTAATTTAATTCAATTTCTACTTACATTTAATGACGGTGAAGCCGTGTTACTACCAGTTATAACTGTCTTATGATTGGCATGTGCCCTTATTTCATCTTCGTTCACAGAGTGCAATAACTGAAAAAGAGATATGTATAAGTTTGCATTCTTGTTTATAACATGCAATGACAACATGAGAAACAATTTTCATAAACTAAATAAATTTGGAAAAAATAATTGAGTATAAGAAAAATATTATATTGTAGGTAATTTGGTAAAATTTTGGTCACGTGTGTGTGTGTAAAAAAAACTAGTTCTGAATGTGAGGTGTAATAGGTACTACACAATCATATTGTAGTTGTTATTAAAAATATGATATATTCGTCCTGCGTAGATGAAGAAGTTTACCGTACAAGCTCAATAAGTGTTCTCATATAATATCTCATATCGAATTTATCAGTGAATAATTAAAACGTTTTTGTCGTCTACAGATTGAACTTATTGAGATATTTACATATGTTAATTTCCTAGTTTTATCTCGAAAGAACTAAAAAAAAAGTTGTAGACCTGACGTGAATGACACGTTAAAAAAGCTCCAATGTGACTACACAGCTTTGTTGAGAGGCTTCTCGGTTCAGCGAACTTGGCGAAGTCTCAAAGCCATAGTGCTCTAAAAATACGCAAAAACCCATTAAAATAAGTTCTGATGACTAGACCTATATGATGGAACTACATCATGCTGTTTAAAGAAGCTACAGATTTATGTAAAGCGTGGCAACCAGTCAGTATAACCTTACTTAAAATTTCATATTACATATCTAATTCAAATTTTTTCGTTTCAAGAATAACGTCAAACATCTCCGAATTATTACAAAACTGCTCATAAAAATTCATCAGCTTTAGGTCCCCCTACCTGCAGGGAAAAAATATCAAGATGCATTTCACATATATGAAGAGAAGCTTGGCGGAAATCCACTACAAAGCGCCAATTATATATACATACAGTAAGAGAATGAGTTTTCACACTGAAAATAAACACACTTTTTCAACTTAAATTGCGCATATACTCCCTTCTATTTACTTTTTCAAATATTTGTTTATCAAATACAGTTGTTTACATTATTTGCAACGGATTCATAAAGAAAAAAAAAACATCAGTTGAGTGCAAAAGATGCGAAAAACATAACAAAAACAAAAAGGACTCCAATTTTCTTTATGAATCCGTTGTAAATAATGTAAATAACTGTTTTTATAACCGAATTTAAAAAGAAGTGAATAAAAATAAGTATGTATGCAATTTAAGTTCAAAAAGTGTGTTTTTTTTTGCAGAGTGAAAACTCATTCTTGACAAACTGTATTTGCATATGTATAATGCAATACCATTTATCATCACTGATATGCATTTACTGAGTTGAGATTGTAAGTTTTTCTTAGTATACTCGTATGTGCATAATTTTCATTAAGTTTTGGAACTTACCCTTTCGACTTCATCATCAGTAATTTCACTGTTCAATTCAATACCACTCTTACGGGTCTTTTCTAGAAGTGTTGCTTTCTTGGCAGTTAAGTAAAGACTACGCTTTATTGCGATGTACACCACATCACTGACTGCACGCACGGAATAGTCAGGTATAAATGTTTGACGTATCTTAGCATCCATATTCAAGGACTGAATAGAACCACGCATTTGTTGACTGGGTGAATCTATTTAGTAATCACAATAAAATTTTAAACTTTAGTACAAGAAACGAAATTATGATGGACTTTGATTGTTTTACTTACCAACAACGACATTTGGCTGCAAAGCTGCGGTGCCGAAATATGTAAATGCGCCGCTTTCGAAGAGTAAACTTTCTTTACCAACTGTCACTTCAACACGTCCCTCCAAAATAAGTACGAAGAAGTCCACAGCCTTTCCCTGTTGGTAAATGAATAGACGAGGATCATCCTTGCTCTTGCCTTTGCACTTAATGGCATGGATAATGTCCTGATTAAGTAGACGCCGTAGTATTGTTTCAGAAACGACTTCCTTTTTAAAGGCATCGACAGCTATAAAAAAGTGGAGAAATAAAAACTTATTTACATATTTAAAAAGTCAAGAAAAGTTAATTTGGAATCGGGACCATAGGATTTAAACTGCTAGGCAAAGTAATGTTAAAAGTTGGTGTAACCGAACATTAAAAGTCAGCTTTCTCAGTTATAAGAAAATTATTAAAGGAAAACACCTTTCAAGTCTCTATTGAATTTTTGTAGTAGGTCGCTTCATATTTAAAGATAATTTAACAAAAGTGTCGGAAATAATATGTTCTTACATTATGAGCCTATATTGTCACTTGAACTTTTGCACCCAAAAGTGGGCAAACTATGTCATCCATTTCGGTGACGTTATCTTGAATCATCGCTATTTTGCAATATCAATCTTCTATGTGACGAAGTACATATTAAGTTTCATCTAGATAACTTAATTTTCACTCCAATTATAAGCTAAACGGAAAGTCAGACATACAGTCATAACTGAATCAAATTTTCTATAAATGTATAAAACTGATATATTTATGTATATAGTATTAGCATCTAAACTTAAAGAATTTAGTTTATTTATTGAATGTTAGGTGTATATTATTTCAATATTTCGGTTAGACTTACTGTTGTATATAAAATAGTTTAAATCTCTTCTTATTTCAGCATACTTACATGTACTTAAATATTGGAAAGTTGCTAGTGTGAGTTGTGGTGAAATTCTTATTTTTTGATTTTCACGACGTTCGGCAAACGCAGAGAAATCTTGCTTTTTACTACGATTACGTCGCACCTTTGTTCGATTGTCAATGTACACATCGGTTTCATCAACGATCTCCGCTTGAATTAACTCTTCAATAACATCTTCAAGTGTTACTAGACCGATAGTTTCATAGAACGGATCACCGTCACCTTCGTTGTTTACGCGATGTACAAATGCAATATGACCAATAGTACCGTCTTTGAATTGATTAAACATAAGATCAAGTGTCATATCTTCGAAAACGAAATGTACTGGATTCTGATAGAATTCACAAAGGGTACGCAAGGGTGTGTTATCATCAGTATCAACAAAGGCCAAGTCTTTAATGTATAACAAAGTAACTATATTCTTCTTGTCCCCATCATAAACAGGTATACGTGAGTATCCAGACTTCATAATTTCGGAGACCGTGGAAAAATCTAAAAGCGCATCAAGTGATAGCATGAAAGCGTCATCGATGTGTGTCATTACGTCCGAAACAGTCTTTTTGCGCAATTCTAAAGCACCAGAAATAATATTGACCTCATTTTTATCGAGATCATTTGTTCCAGTTGTGACCTATGAGGGAAAATATTAATTTAAAAACTACAATTTTTTCACAATATAGTCTTTTTTGTTTCTTACGCACCTTCACCAATTCCTTGAGACGTTCTCGATTGTAAACATTACCGATTTCTTCACCTAAAGCCCAATCCAACATTTTCGAAATTGGATATGACATTGGGAATGTAAGTACCATAACAACTTTCGTAATGCCAATGGTTTTAGCACCAATTGCTAAGCCGTGACGAGAGCAAACAGCCTGATAATGACAAGAATTTTACAATTAAGCAAATGTTTAACAAAATTATGATACAATTAACTCACCTGTGGGGTAATTTCACCAAATATCACAATGGAAAGTGTAGAAACAATAACAGCAAAGAGACCGGATGTTAAAGCATCCAAGAGAATAGTAAATGTAGAGTTCACCAATACATTGCCCAAGAGGATACTACATAGAAGGAAGTTACCCTTTTCACGAACTGGCTGAATGATACGAGCATATTGGCGTTCGCGAGCTGAACCAGTGTTGCACAGAATCTGAAAAATCATTTTATACAGTTGTTAGTAAATATACGAACAAATTTTTCAAATAATAATAATATGCATATTTGTTTGTGTGTATATACCTTTAATTCAGTACGATCAAGTGACATCAGACCCAAATTAAGACCTGAAAACAACGAAGAGAAGCCTAAACAGACAAGGATGATGATAATTGATAGCCAGAGAGGAAGCAAATTTTCATATGTCTTCATTTGGAGATATGCATCACTTCCTTGATGTACCATCGGTTTAGTATCCGTTGCGCTTCCCTAGAAAGTAACGAAAAATTGTTTTAAATTATTTCTAAAATCCAATAATTTATCTTTTACCACTTACCACATCCATTTGTGGATCATTTTTGGCACACAAATAAAATGTTTCACTGCCATTAGTCATTGCCTTATCCAGTTTAGGTAGAGACATGCGATAGACAGCCGATTCGTTGGTCGCTGAACCCTCAATGGGCTTGTATAACAGAGTTGCAGGTATTTGACATTTTCCACCGAAGGTATTCGAAATTGCCGTAAATGTTATAACAGTATCTTGTGTTATGCCTTTGCCGAAAATTCGAATTGTAAATTCGCTATCTTTGAGAACGCTCGGTACACCGCCATCATGGTACTCAATCTCATTGTTACTGGACTCGACACGAAAACCAAAAATTTTCAAGTCTTCACCTGTAGTTGCCCGCTCAACACGATTTCTGCAAAAAAGGAAGTAAAATTATATGTTTAAATTAAAATTTAAATTTTACATATTTTATATTAGAAGCAGTATTCCATTTTCTATAAGGAGGAGAGAGGAAGGAAGATTTTTTTTATCGGAGAGTTGTAGTTCGACGATTGGAGGATGCTTACAACTACACTTTCACTTAAGACATTAGGCATCAATTATCAATTATATGAACATAAATATGTATATATGTATATATTGCACAATATGTAGATTTTCGGATTTTTATTTGTTTTTCCAATCAATGAAATGAAGTTTGTTTAACAATAATAATTATGTCAAATTTGACGAAAAAAATTTGCTATTCACTTAAGTATGTGTGAAACATATTAGTTGCCATATCTGGCAATTGACCTTCTTGATTTGTACCCATATATACGCATAAACCAACGTATTTTTCACACGCAGTTTTTTGCCTTTGACGAAATTAGAAATACATACTGGTACATAATATATCTGCAGACGAAATATTTTTAAAATAATTATTTGGACAGTGGCCAAGATTGAGAAAAAACAGATTATATATGTATGCACGCATATATGCAAATTTGTGCAGATGTACGTAAAATCCCTGCAGGGAAAAATACTGGTTGTTAACTAAAATCCAATTAGTTAGCAGTTTTGCACTAAATATTTCATTTTCCATCTATTTCCCATACAAGCAGCTGATATTTTTAAAACGGCAATGTCCTACGAACTGTCAATTGTCCAAGTAACCATCAGCTTTATACTAGTTGTATACTATTTCTTTAGCCATGTTAAATTTCTACTTCACAAAAAAAATATAGTTTGTCAGCAGAGAAGTTCAAACCGGGAACCTCACGCGCTACAGTGATAACCTCTAGCCACTAGGCTATAGTTATGATGTTGAGAGTGATGAAATCTACGCACTTCAATAGAGATTATTCGGGAAGGATACTCAGCCGTGGCGTGGTGGTGAAAATTTCTACTTCAACAAAAATAATCTAAAACAAAAAGAATCTAAAATGAACTTGCCTGCGGCAAGATAAATAGATAGATTTGTAAGGAGGATATGCACCGCGACCAGTGGTATATTGTGCCCTCCGATTTCTCCACATTATTCCAACCAGATCTAATGCCTTTATAAAACCTATTAGGCTAGTTGTTTTTGTCTTCTTCTTGCAACAGCTTCACATTCAAGCAGAATGTGCACCGGTGTTCCTGGTACCAGCTCACAGAAGCGACAAGTTTCATCGGAGCAGATTCTGAGCCTGTACATATGCTTACGCAATCTGCAATGTTCTTTAAGAAATCCTTTTAGTATTCTTAAGTTATTCTTACTAAATAATATTATGTTTTTAAACCTATTCGTATTGTAGCCGTTTATTAGTTTTCTTGATTATCTCATTCCGTAACTAGTATACCAGTGCGATCACCACTAGTCACTCATAAGACGTCACGTGCTAGATATAGCAACAAAACACGGTGGTGGAAATCATTATTATTTGTGTCTCTTGTAAACTTCTATACAAATAATCCTGGAATTTAACTTAAATTTTTGTATACTAGTCCACCTTCTCCCTGCAGGTATACTATTAGAGGAGTAAGCACACACATGTATGTAGCTACATATAAATATAGATATCTATGAATATACATATGAATTTGCGTGCAAATACTTCGAAACGCAAAGTTGACGCAAAACAAAAACGTATTTCGCAATTTATTTCGTTTATAACAATCTTTCTTACTTTTATTTAAATATTAGTACCTGTTGTTATGGGTGTTTTATGTAAAATTTTCGATATTGTAGAAAATTGAGAAACCGTAGAACTTTTTTATATTAAATAGAAGAAATAGTTGAAATATTCCATTTTTTTGTTGAAAATTTGTTGATTAGTTTTTTGTGTAAAATCTCTTGCATCGACATTAAAAATTTTAAATCTTTCTACCTCATAAATAAAACTTTCACATGGAGAACTCTTTTAAAAAATATTTCCATTACAAGCATTCTTTAAATATATTTAGCTTGATACGATTATTGTATAATTTATTTTTACAACTTTACAACTATTTAATAATGTCAAAGGTGGTATCCCTCAAAAAGATTTTCCATCGTAAGCCTTCGGGAACTATGAAGTTTAGTTCAGTTTGATACCCTCAGTATAATGTTTTATTGAGCTTATAAATTTATTTGTATTAAAATTGTCATTGTCAAACACGTGGAAACTCTCTTCAAAATTTCTTCATTTAAAACCCATATCCATTTTGTGGTTTCAAAAGTAAATCCATTCATCTGTAGAACTTTACTGTCAAACCAAAAAATGTTTAGTTTTAGTTTAAATTTCAGGCAGTTATGAAAATGGATCGCTTAACAACCGCACAGTGCGTTAAAATTGTTAAAATACTCAAGCAATTTAAAGAAATTTGGAGAGACTGAATCGGTTACAGATGATGTTAGAGAAAGTACCTATAGCCGAAGACACGGATATATCTTCCGCTGCAACAACAACATAATGAATGTATCTATTTACATCCATATTACACCTGCATCCATATAGAGTCCAGCACACACAACAACTGAAGCGACTTGACCATTCACAACGCCCTACATACGGCGATTGGGTGCTTGAAAAACAAGCAGTGGACAGCGATTTTTCGATTGACCGCCGAGTTCGTTTTTTGTGTGGCTACGTAAAATACGGTGTTTATGCGGATAAACCTTTAATTCTTGAACATTTGAAAACCAACATTCGTCAAGTTATAGTTGATATACCCGCCCAATATGTGCCGAAAAGTGAAAATTATCTCAAACGGATCAAAGTTTAGTGAGGGAGTTCTATAATGAAAAAAGAAGAAATTTCATTAAAAAAATTAGAAGAAACGAAGTCAGGCTGATGAGCCGAAGGTCCTTGGAACTCACATGGTTATGAGGATATGATGACATCAGACGCTTGTAATTCAGCGGGGAAAAGCTCGTACAGTCCTGGAGATTTATAAGATTGGAAATATTTTATTACCCATTCAATCCTTTTGTGGCAGACAATTTCGCTAGTGTTAAAAGTAGACCAGTTTGTCCTACGTTTGCTGTATTAAAGCGACTTCTTTGACAATGACTTAAAGCCAAATTAGCAGGTGCACATACATATATATATATCATATGTATGAATTACTTTTTTCAGGCACGTATACATACATTTTTTTGGGTATAAATACACATATTTATACATATTTACATACATATATAATTCTTTCTGCCAAGAATTCAATATATTGCAGACTGTCTGCAATTTTTATTCGTCTGTTTTAAGGAATTTAAAAAAAAGCGTGATGGTATGAAAATAAAATGAAAATAAAATAAAAATATTAAAACGAAATGAAAAAAAATGAAAAGAAAAGAAAATTAAAAAAAATTAAAATAAAACAAATATAACTAAACGAACTTACTGCACCACATCGCTTACACTTTATTGAATAATATGATGTCAACATTTATGCGGAGCTTTGTTATCACAATCTGATATTTTTATGTACATATTTATTTAATAAAGTATCATGAGCTTAATTTGTTCTAGTATAGAATGGTTAAAAAATAAATATAAAACCTACGCAAAAAGCCGGCAAAAAGATACTTGAGTTTTGATTCTTACGTTATAGATAAAGCAAGGAAACAATATGCGTACATACTTAAATATTTATACATACTAGAAATATACCATAATTTAAAAATTGACATATAAAAAAACAAAAATACATACACACACACTCTCAATTAGTAGGAAAAGCTGCAGGTAAACATGTACATATATATCTATGTATATGTGTGTGTGGGTTTTTATGATTGTGATAAGTAGTTGCTAGCTGAATCTAAAGATTTGCTAAAAAAGATACTCCTAAGAAGTTAAAAATTTTGAAGGGTCTATATTGTTTTCGTTTATATGTATTATATGTACACATAGGTATATACGTGAGAAAAAGTGTTAATACGTGCGTGCGTACAATATTCTATATATTAAGATTTGTGCAGATCTTGTTTGAACTAGTAAAAATGATTTGAAACTAAATACAAAATTACGCACCAGGCACAACCATCTGTTGCGGGGAGACTTTTATTTACTATGATTAGAATAAATAAAAGAGTTGTGACGATCAAGAATGAATTCGCTTTAAGAAAATATACTTTTTGTCTTTTTTTCGAAATAGGTGGAGCTCTCAATTACCCTAAAGTGCTTGCAAAGCCGACACAAATAATCTTCAGCCAATCGATTTTGAACGGTATATATTCCACAAGACACACCTTGACGAGTAGCTCTTTACTCACTTTGTTGGTCTATCGTAAGAAACAAGTTATTCTCGAAGCAAAAGAGACACTTTCAGTGGTCCTACAAAAGCTAAGTGTCAAATATACAGAACAAAGACAATGGGCTGAACTTCAAACCAGTAAAGACCATGGAACCCTACCCCACCAGAACTTACAAACCACTATCCCTTAAGTAACTGGGTTTACTAAAATGTTATAATAAGAAATATTGTTTTCGGCTTTCATTTTGGGGTTGGAAGGTCCATAATATTTATGGCGTTCTTCCAGTAGACAGTATAGCTTACTTATCTTAACTTCCACTAAACCTTACCGTTAAACTTCAAGCGGACATCAATACAAAAAGATTGAATGCAATTTATTACAAATCATAGTACCGGTCAAAACTTTTAAACAAATACTTACCAGGAAAGGTCAGAGAAACACACACAAAATCTTTCCCGCCAATTAGTCGTGATATAGGGACCTTAGCGCGGTATGACTAAGGGTCATATCTCATGCTATAGGATGGTGTGGCTAGCCCGTAACGCAACCTTTTCGTCACATAGCATATTTAGCATTGACATCATGTTTGAATGTATTTAAATCAAAAATAGGCAATCGGCCAATTTCTATTAAGGGTATCAATGCATTTAATAAACTAATATATTATAAGTGAGTATGTGCATTAGGGCAATCATTTGTACGAAATAAGTGAAGTAAAATCGAAATTTTCGAAAGAAGGTTTTTGAAATGGAAACACAATATATATGCTCGAAAACCCGTGGCCTAATGCAGAGATGTCTGGCGCACATTTACTGATACCACCACTTTTTTAATTAGAATTACCTTCAAAAGAAAGCTGATAAAATTTCATTAAACGTTACTTTTTCGCTGCACCAGGATGTTCATTGTCTGTCAAATCGAAATCTCCACTTTTAAATTGACGAAACCATGTCTCACATGTTCTAATCACTGGAGCATGTTCACCATAAGTTTCTACCAGCTACAGCTGCTTTTTTCTTTTGATGAAATAAGAAAAGCAACGAATGCCGCAAATGCGATTTACTTGGAACGAAACTCGACATATTCACTGAGGTAAACAAATATGGCGCTATTATTTTGGCGGAATGTGACATACGTATTTTTGTAGGTTAATGTCAATAGAAAAAAATTACATACATGCCAAATCATAGAAATTTATACATATTGCTAGCGACATCTACTAGCAAACTTCAACTAACACCCCTGGTAAATGCTCACCGCAAGAACTTTTGATCTATCTTCGACCAACAAAAGTGGTATTGAAACGCTGGAAGCATTGTGTGGCTTTTGACGAAAATTACGTTTATTAGCGGCCGCAATAGCCGAGAGGTTAGCATTGCATACTGCCATTCTGAAGACCAGGGTTCAAGTCCTAGTTCGACCAACATCCAAAATTATAGAAAACTAATTTTTCTAATTGCGGCCGCCCCTTTTGCAGAGAATGCTCTCCGAGTGAAATAAAGCTCTTCATAAAAATCCATCGGCCGTTCGGAGGCGCCTCAGAAAAAAACTGTAGATCACTTCATTTGTTGAAAAACATTAATTCCTTACTAAAGTAAATCGCCGCGTAACCGGTTTTTTTTTAATAGACTCCTAATGGCTAAGGGATTTTATAGTTTATTTTTTTCACTCTTGAGGATATTGACATTTTAGATTTTAGCCCAATCTCGATTTGAATTCACGACCGGCTCGTACAAGATGGAAAAATATGATGTAACAAGAAATTTACAGGTCCCTAATGAAAAAAATTTGAAAATGTGTTGTAGCATTGCTTATTTTTAAATAAATAAAATATGTCATTTATTTTACACGCGATCAGAAGAACGTTAGTAAGTTATCGATTAAAACAAAATAAACAACTGCAGTTCCAATCGGTTAAATTGAATCGAGTTGAAAGAGCTTATAGTCAAAGAACTGAAATTTAATGATATTATTTTGTAAAATTTCCAAGGGAAATTCTCGCTAAACGTCAAATTATTGGGAAACCTGAGTTAAACTTCAAAATTCAGTGACACTACAAAATCACGTCTCATAGTTCATATTTATTGTAAAGTAAAAGGAAATGTAAGCCAATTAAAAAAAAAGCCAGCATACCGTTCCTTTGAAGTGATCGCGTGCAAAAGAAAGGGCCTAATAGATCTTAATAAATGTTCGACGATTTTCATTCTTATTTTAATCAAAAAAATTAGTACGTCTGAATGATAATCCGAATAAATAAAGGCTCCCCCTAATGTGGGTACTGGCATCGGTAATGACTACTTATACAATTGTAATTGTATGTGTAGACGACACCGCTTTCATTTTAAATTAGATTTTAGAAACATAAATATTAAAAATTGAATACCATTGCAATGTCTATCTGTATGTATGTAGTTTCCTATGTATAATATACATATGAATAAATATGAATATCTTAAAATGTTTCTTAAAATTGATTTTGGCCACTTTTTTTCTTAACAAACATTTTCCAAATGTGCGAAAGATTGGGGCCATTGCTTATTAAAAATAGAATTTTTATGTGCGTCATGTTGGTTTTTCACTGAGTTTTGCATGTATATACTTACATATGTATGCATATATATGTAAATATATATAAACATGTATAAATCTGCAAGCCTACTAATAAGCGATGCTCACAAAAACTCAATTGATTAGTTGGTATAGTGGTAAATATGTTTGTATATGTCAATCTGATGTATTAATCAATCTGATTAATAATAATACCATCACTATTAATACTATTATAATAATAATAAATATTAATACTATTATAATAACAATAAATACTAATACTATTATAATAATAATATTAATACTATTATAATAATAATACTAATACTATTATAATAATAATACTAATACTATTATAATAATAATATTAATACTATAAGAAGAATACTGAACCAAAATATTGCTATTGCATAATTATAATAACAATAACAATTTTTTTTTTAATAATAAAAAAATAATAATAATGATTACAATGATTACAATATATAAAATTAGAGTTAATAAAAAATAATAACTGTAAAAATAAAAAATATATTATATATACAAAATAAGTAGAATAATAAAAACAATAGCATTCTTATTATAATAAATAAAGTAATAATGAGAGTAATAACAGAAAACTGTCGCCCACAATGTGTGTACATATGTATGTATGTAATACTGAATAAATCTGTTTATAGTCGGCTTAACCATTACACACTGGGCCTTTGAACACAAAATTTTTAAATTTAGTAAATAATTGTTTTTTATTAAACACAATACAATCTTTTATTATTTAAAATATAAAATATATAATAATAGTTGTTTGCACCAAACTTTTTTAGATCCAAATATAATATTAACAAAAAAAAAATTAGGAAATAATTGAGGAAGGTTAGTTTTTTACGGCCATTTAAAAAGCGATTTTTTATTATTATTATTTTTTAATACTAATTAATTTATAAAAAAAATAATTGTTTTAATTCATGCATTTACTCTGGAGTGCACATTCTAAATAATAACTATACTTGCTACGAAATTCTTTCTTTTTTTGAATTTCAAAAATACACTGTTCCTCTCTTAGCGTTAAATGTAAATTCAGTCTTTCTGCAAACAAATAGCATTTTTATGTATTCAGTCGACTCGTGCTTCAGGACAGTGACTGGGAATGGAAGTAACTGCATACACACGAAGACATACAGACAGTGTCTATAAAATACCAGTATATCTACTTGTGTATCCAAATATAGGTACATAACGTATATCTTTGATAACTATGAATCATGCGGTTTAATATAAGAAAAAGAAAAGTTTTTAACCGAAAGTTTTGTGTAGACTTTTGGACTTCATTAGATGAGTACTTTATGTTAATAGGATGAGACTTTTTTTCTGCAAAACGTTTGGAATATCACCAGGAACTATCTAAAATATTACCTATCTAAAAAACATATATCTATATATATAAAATTTAATTTAGACCGATTGATGATGCATCAATTGCGTTTACATACAGATGAGTATATCGTTATCATACTATTGTAATTTTGTTTTTTTTTTTCAGTACGAAAGGTGGCCCAAAAACTCTTAAAATATAAAGGTTTTAAGAGAAATAAAGAAATTTAAATATTTATTTTTCTGTTTCAAAATAATATACATTTACATATAATAATATATTCATTGTATTAATTTTTCTAAATTATTTTTGGCAACCAATAATAGCTGTTTATTTAAAAATATTCCATAATAACCAATTTCAATATTAATTGCTCTTATTTTTATTTAAATTTTACTTTTTTAAATTTTAAGTTTACTCTCAATTTATTAAATTTACCGGTGATCACTATATCGAGGGTTTGCTATAGCAATATAATAATATGTTGATAAGTAAAAACGTCTTTGCGGTTTCTGTCATTAAATGGTGTTGATACTGATATTTCGATCAATACTAGTCTAATTGTGTCAAACCAGCACGTATTGAACTGCTGACACTTCAAGCAATAATTCTCGTAAAGACATTTCTGTAAATCGTGATTTGTGAGAAGTTATTTAATGATTCCTTAATATAAAAAGGTTTTTTGCTTTATAGTAGTTTCTTCGATTCCGTTACAGAAATTTTGATGCCAAAGATGCACCTCGTTCGGGTTGGCCAATCACTCAAAAAGCCTATGAAATTGCGCAACTGAGTGAACAAGACCGACATGCAAGCTAACAATAGATAACGGAGACCTTAGACACCACTCACTGTTTGGAATCATACAGCCTGGAACGTTCACGATCTGACTACCATTTGCTTCCGCCTCTACAAAGCTCTCTTGATGCTGAATTGGCCGAACTAAGAGCCGCTGAAAATCATTTCATCGCCGATAAGCCACAAAAGTTCTACATTGACAGAATTATGAAGCTTCCCGTAAAATGGCAAAGGTCATAGCAATAATGTTCAATATTTACTTTATTAAAATTAATATTCAATAAAAAAAATAAAACTTCATTCAAAAATATGCAAAACTAATGGAGACTTTTTAAATTATCCAATATTTTGATTACTTACAAAACTTATTGTCTTGCTGCTTATCACGTACACTCATTTGACGAAAAAAAGTACGCTAGCAGTGCAAAAAACAGGCACCGATGCCCATCTCTGACATACATACAAATTAACGAAATTATCCAATATTTTGATTACTTACAAAACTTATTGTCTTGCTGCTTATCACGCACACTCATTTGACGAAAAAAAGTACGCTAGCAGTGCAAAAAACAGGCACCGATGCCCATCTCTGACATACATACATATGTAGTACATAGTAGAGGCATACATCGATTCCGTTTCATTATCAGTCAAATTGTGCAGTCGCATACATTCATATGTACCATACATTTACATATACTCATTGTGAGAACTTATAAACACTGCGATGACGTTATACACAAATGATACAAAAATGTGGTGCGTTTGCCTGCTAATTAAATTAGGTAATCGCAAAAAATTCTAGGACAGGCAAAGAAGAATTAGTCGAATTAATTTTTTTTGACGCCTCAAGAATCTGAATTTGGACGAAAAATTTGTGTGAGATATGTAACAGTTATGCTTTTAAAGCCGATAAAATTGGCATACCTCTTACACAGGTTGGCTAGGTATAAATGCATGTCAATATTTGACTAAAGAAAACATTATGATGCCATACTAAAAAGTAATCGCCGGCTTTTGATTTTTCAATAAATTTCTTCTTCTTATTTTATAATTAAAGATCTCCTTGTTTAATAAATCTGGGGTTACTGTTTCTTTCGTTCCGGCCGCAGTACCCGTGTGAACGTGCAGAACAACGTTGTTGTGGTTTTCTCCAAACAACCTGCAGCCTCAGTATATAATGCATTAACATATATATGGTACATATATTAATATAGGCCACTTGGTACATTCCCTATCAATAAAAATAATGTGTTCATGTATCTAGATCATAAATATAGTTTTAGTACTATATTTATATTAAAAGATTGTTATCTGGTCGTGGAAAAAAAGAATGTGAAGTGCATACATCTAATAATAAATACGATTTTTTTCGGATAGATGCGGTGGAAAAAAGTAGTGCTCATGTGAAACTAAGCAGAAGTTACCAAAAATCGAACTAACTCGAACCATAAATACGAATTTTTCGAATAGGTTGGTTCTTGAGTTACTTACCGGAAGAAAAAGTAGTATCCATGGCAATCCAAGCAAAAAGCTACCATCACATGAAATTTCAAGGAAATAAAATCGTAAATGCAATCAACTTCCCTGAACTTCCACAAGGAGTTTAAGATCAAAATTAGACAAACCGGTCCAAACACTATCATTTAGCGAACAGTAATTCTTTTTATACCATTGGACTAAAATATATAGCCCCCTTACACCAGTTTTTTCAGATAAGAAATATACAAATAAACATTGACAACGAAATCGGAAAACTTCATATAGCCCCTCTAATCAATTATTCAGATATGAGATTTAATATTTGATGCCAAAATCAAATGCCATAAATTTGATATGGTCAAGAAAGGTATAAAAACTTTGGCATGCCAGCTCTTTTTTCTTGTCTAATATACATATATTACTTAAATAAAAAACTAAATTTTCTAATTCGTGTCGCTTTGTGACAGAGTATGTCAACCCTTCCGAATGTATTTCTGACACGAAATGTAAAAGCTACTGCTAAAAATCCATTAGCCATTCGGAGGCGGCTTAGAATAAACTGTAGGTTTTCAGTCGTCTCAGAACGGCAGAAGAATTTTAATGACAAGCTTTTTATTTTATGTATATCAGAAACACTCTGCTATTAACCCACTACTAAGCATTCGACTACAGCGTCCGTCACTTTACATCTACACACCTCTTTTATATACATACATACATACATACGTAGCAAAAGTTTTGGTGACGTAAAAATATAAGTACGCAAATATTAATACCAAAATGTTTGACGCCTTTGATTACTATCGAGTTAAAATTGTAAATATCAAATATCTACTCATAACAATTTTATCGTTTGTCCTCAATCTGCATAATAGTATGCATACGTGCAAATTAATGTAAAATTAAAACACATACATACGAATATATATATTCTCTTCGTATTTAATTCGCAATATTAGAGCAAGTTTCCGTTTTATCTTCTACTATCACAACAAGTACAATGTGTTTTTTCTCTGAATTGTAGAGTTATTTATTCCAATCAATCAGTAAAGTAAACAATATACGCAAGCCCATGACAGCAATAGTGTTGACAACCCTAAAGTGTAAAATTTGAACGCCAAACAATCAAAAATGATTATCGGTGACAATTGATTTTATCCAATATGAGCTTCATCAAATCTGAGTTTGTGTTGTGTATGTAAATAAATATAATTTCTATGCGAGTGCTATACAAATTAAGTCCGAAATCTTAACAAATTGAGATGAGCTGCGCATATATATTTATGTATGTTTGTATGGCTATGTCGGTACATTCATTTCTAAATAAATGAAAATAGAAGTGGGGAAATGGTAATTTGGTAAATTTTTTACAAATGCGGTTATCAATATGATAGGTCATCCACTTGCATAGCCAAAGAAAATCAACAATATGCTGACAGGTTTTTATAACAGTGTACGCACCAACAAAGCAATTGAACTTTGATAGCTCGAATCAGATTTGCGTTTTGTTCGAATTTCTCAATTTCGATAGGATTCCGGAACATTTTTTTCATTTAGTAATTAATTAAATACCATCAAGCATAAGCCAACTCTTCTTTCTTGTTCTAATTTCGATCGCATCTCCCAATGTCAAGTCCGCTGAGTGTATTTCTGGCATTAAAAAAGCTGCTCATAAAAATTCAACGACAGCTTAAAATAAACTGTAGGGAAAAGAATTGAAGAAGAGCTCGGCTGAAAAATCTCCTCAACAATGAAAATAATGTAACGTGTAATACATACATACATAAACACGTTTAATATCTAAAATCAATGTTATTAAATTTTTTATCATTTTAAAAACGACTGTACCAAATTTCTAATTCTAATTTTATTTTTAAATTGTGTATTTCTTCATTATACGATTGTCCGACTGGAACGATACATTTTTTCTAAAGAGTGCCAGTAACATCCAAAAGTTATGGAAAATTAATTTAAATAAAAAATTAAGTTAAATTTTATAATCGCGGTCGCCCCTCGGCAGGGATTGTCCACCCCTCCGAGTGTATTTCGGACATGAAATAAAAGCCTCCTCGTAAAAAAAACCATCAGCCCTTCGGAGGCGGCTTAGTATAATACTGTAGGTTCCTCCATTTGTTGGAAAAACATCAAGACGCAAAACCACAAATCGGAGGAGGAGCTCGGCCGAAAATCGCTTCAGCGGTTACAAAGTGCCAATTATATATATATATAATACATATTAATATTAGGTCAACTAAAAAGTTCGTTCGTTACGTGTCGCATCATGTCATACTATACGGCGTGTTTTTTCGCGCTAAAAGTTTGTCTTTGACAGTTTATCGATTGATTGACTCAGTACGTTGTGAGCGCTCGCCAAAGATGGACAACAGCAAAGAGTAAATTCGCTAAATTTTACAATTTTTCTTCGATCAAGGCAAAAAAGCAGCCAAAGCGGCTGAATAAATTAATTTAGTAGTGTAGCACAAAAGTGGTTTGCTAGGTTCCGTTCCGGTAATTTCGATGTCAAAGATGCACCATTGCGATAAAATCATGGAAATAGTGGAAACAGACTGTCACGTGAGTACTTATTTAATTGCTGAGAAACTAAAGATAAGCCAGAAAACCGTTTGGAACCATTTGCATAACCTTGGATTCAAAAAGAAGCTCGACGTTTGGGTGCCATACGAACTAACGCAAAAAAACATGATGGACCGAATTTCCATCTGCAAATCGCTGCTGAATCACAACAAAATCGACCCATTTCTGAAGCGTTTGGTGACTGGCGATGAAAATTGGATCACTTACGACAACGTCAAGCGAAATCGGCCGTGGTCGAAACGCGGTGAGCAGGTGGAAACGGTGGCCAAGCCAGGATTGACGGCCAGGAAGGTTTTGCTGTGTCTTTAGTGGGATTGGCAAGAAATCATCTACTACGAGCTGCTCCCCTATGGCCAAACGCTTAATTCGGCCCTCTACTGCCAACAACTGGACCGCTTGAAGGCAGCACTCATCCAGAAGAGGCCATCTTTAATCAACAGAGGCCGAATTGTGTTCTATCAGGATAACGTCAGGCCACACACGTCTTTGGTGATGCGCCAGAAGCTCCAGGAGCTCAGATGGGAGGTCCTAATGCACCCACCTTATAGTTCGGCCCTAGCACCAAGTGATTACCATCTTTTCCTGTCCATGGCGAAAGCGTTTAATGGTGAGAAGTTGGCCTCAAGAGAGGCCTGTGAAAATTGGCTCTCCGAGTTCTTCGCCAATAGGGACGCAGCCTTATACGAGAGGGGTATAATGAAATTGGCATCTCGTTGGCAACAAAGATTACGAACAAAACGGAGCACTACTAAATCGGATAAAGGTACACAATTTTTTCATATTTTGAAAAATCAATAAAAAAAAACCGAACGAACTTTTGACCTAATATTAGTTTTGTTTTTACTAACGAAACAACATTTTTGCATATACATGTATACATACATACATATGTACATATATTCTTGTATATCTGTTGAGCTTTGTTTATTAGTCAAATTACAATATACAGATACGTACATACTATATACTATTTATTTATTGCGGACATGGAATAAGCACTGGCTTACACGTATGTTCCTTCTTATTGATTCAAACACTGCACATGTAAAATGAAACAAATTTCATAAATATAAGAGGAGATTAACAAAAGTTCGGTCAGTTGGTGACTTTTTTTTTTTTGTTAAATCTAAAAATACCAAATCCTTTGCAATTACTTTATTAGTTCTTCCTTTTAAGTTTTAGAACTATCGGTGTTGAGGACATGAGCAAGGACCTCATCGAGTTTTAAACTTAATATATATATTTAGAAAAACCAAAAAAATGCAATACTGAAATATACATATACTGAATTATTTACTCACCATGAATGTGCTAATAATTAAAATACTTACTAGCAACCCTAATTCCGTTACTACAGAAAGGGGAAATCAAAACAAAATGCATATAAATATCTATGTATTAGTAATTTTAAGTTATTAGTTAAAATATTTTCGCTCGCTAGAACCGCCGGTTGTTGTACAAATAAATTATAAATAAATTATAAATAAATCAGAAAAAACCGAAATTGTGAAAATTCAAATTCAAATAATAAATAAATTATATTGTGTGAAACCCACTTAAAGAGAAAAAAACATAGCGTTTTTTTAATTAATACGGAAATTATATATATAATAAATACAGCAAATAGCTGATATATATACATGGTGCCGAAACCCGCTTATCGGAGCGAACCGTAAAAAGAAAAAAATAATAAAGATATTTTATTTTAAAAAAAAACTAAATTAAATAAATTTTAATGAAATTTTAACGCGATCAAATTAAAAAATACGTAAAGCGAGCGAAAAGTCGGGTTGTCAGAACACGGGCGTTGGAAAAAACAACATACATACAGAATTAAATAAGATTTGAAAAAAAATATATACAAAAATTAACAAACAGTGCACATACATATTTATATAAAAAAAAGGTGTAAAAAAAAAAAAAAGGTGTAAAAAAAAAAAAAAAAAAAAAAAAATTAAAATTTTTTTTTATATTAAAACAAAAAAAGCAAAAACGAGCACAACACATACATATATACATCAGCAGTCCACGCAACAATCAATACCACACCACCACAGGAACACCAGCACTACGAAGAAGACAACACCCCCCGTCCCGTCAATAAGTTTGGTTTGTACAATACTAATCCGGATGTCAAAGTAAGTCCCCCAATCTTACTCATATTTGTTTAGCGGATTTTGCTCGTGCTGTGTATGAAACTCTTTTACCATACACATAAATATTCTCAAAAATTAACTTATAATTCCCAAGGAAAGTTCGAGCAAAATCTCAAAATCCGCTAAACAAAAAATTAATCACAATATATAATAATATATAGCGGGTCCCCAAATTCGGTAAATGAAAATCCCCTACTTTTCATTTACCGAATATAACAGCGCAAACTCGCGCTTTCCCCATCACAAGTATATATTTTATACAAAAAACCGCTTATTATATATCCCCTTACGTATATAAACTCCCCTTTTTATATACGACAACTGGTCCAAAAACACATTCGAAAAGGACCAGTTCGGACCAGTTGCCCCTCCCATATATCCTCCCGAGTATATACATACTCTCAGTATATACACACCAACTGGACCGAAAACCCATTCCCACGGGCCCATAACCGGACCAGTGTAAGCACATTACACTGCCCATAGTCACCACCGCATAGCAAGTCACCGCTACTCAACTGTGGTACATGTGTATACATACACATATATACATAAAGTGTTTTTTTCAATTCCGGCAATTTCCCCTTCTTCGCTATTTACAATAGCAAACGGACAAAGGCACGTATGTATATAAGTATACATACGTACATACTCGTGTAAGCTCATCAAAGCACCCAGCATACAAACGGGGTATAACAAAAACCCAGTATACATTTATACATTGCTGTGCTCAGACGCGCTGAGACAGTACAATACATACATAAAAGCTAACCCCCTAAATAAATTAATTATAAATAATATATATATACTTAAATATATATATATATATAAATATAAATAAATATTTTATATTAAAATTAATTTAAATAAATATCTCACAATGGAGGATAAAATGGAGAAGCCCCAGTCACTCCACCCCCTTACAGGACCCCGAACACGCTCGAAATCCCAGGCAGAAGAAGAGGAATTCTCCCAACTCCACAAAAAATTTCTATATGAGCTCTCCAGGATGGAAAAATTCTGCGGGAAATGGTGGGACACCAGTGAAGAGACGCACTCCGAAGCAGCCCTCAAAATTTTCAAGGACCATCTGGAAAGGCACATGGAACTTGTGGAGGCAGCCAACCAGAACCTACAGATGAGCAACGTTGACGATGAAAGGACACGCTCAGCATGCGCAGAGGCCTACGAGACGACAAATGACAACGCAATGCTCACGAAAATCAGGATAAGTGAGTTACTTGGCCAAATCCAACAAAGTATGGATTCCTCCCGGCCCATTACCCCCATCACAAAGATGCCCCCCCCCAACACAATCTGACTCACTCAGCTTTCTCAAGGTACCTGCGTGTGACACAGAAATCTTCTATGGAGGATACGAAGATTGGCCCTCATTTAGGGACATGTTCACAGCAGTGTACATCAACCACCCCCAATTATCCGAAGTGCAGAAACTCTACCACTTGAGGCAGAAAACAAGAGGTAAAGCTGCACTCCTCATTAAAAATTACCCTCTCAGTGGTCACAATTTCTCATTAGCATGGGATGCACTCAAGGCACGCTACGAAAACAGAAGAATAGTAGTGGATGGCCAAATCAAGACGCTATTCAACATCCAACCCGCCCACACAGAGAATGGAGAACGGATTCAACAGATCCAGACGACAATAAATAATTGTCTTTCTACCCTACAGGCAAATGGAGTGTCAACAGACAGCTGGGACCCAATGCTTGTCTACCTCTGCTCGTCAAAACTGCCGGACGAGACACTAGCTCTCTGGGAGCAATCACTCAACTCAAGGAAGGAGTTACCTCGATGGTCAGAAATGGACCAATTTCTGACAGCTCGGTACGAGGTCGTGGAGCGACTCAGCACCTACAGACCCAATAAGCCGAAGATGAATCAACCCAGCTACCCCCAACGGACACCAGCGGTCCCTCCCCCAACTTTTAATTATAGGAACAAAACCCAAGCGTTCCATACTCAAAACAAAAGGCAAGTTTCATGTAAACTATGCCAATCAAACCACTCGATGACAACGTGCGTCAAATTTCGAGAACTGTCCGTCTCAGACCGGAACAAGTTTATTAAAGAAAACAACTACTGCAAAAATTGCCTGGCGTACTCGCATTTGGAGAAAGATTGCAAAAGCAACTTTACGTGCGTGTATTGTCAAAGACGTCACCACTCCCTCCTCCATTATACTGCGAGCAACCCCACGCCTTACCCCCCAAAACCTCAAAGAAACTTCACTACCTCTCAAGTGACAGTCGAGGAAGAACAGCCCTGCACCTCTAAGCAGGCATCCAAAAACTCAAAGGCAAATGAAAGCGGTAGAACAAAAACTCTATCTCACTATTCGAGTAACAAAGAGAGGACATTGCTTCCCACAGCAAATATTCCCATTCTCCACAAAGGAGAGTTAACTCACATCAGAGCTCTCATTGACCAAGGCTCTCAAAAAACTTTTGTAACATCCCGTATACAAAAGTTACTAGGTCTCCCCACCACAAAAGCCAACTACCAAATTCTTGGCATGGGCGGTAACACAGTCCAAAACTCGAATAGATTATGCTCTATTACAATATGCTCAGCTAATCAAACAGTAAAAATCGCGGCTCAAGCGATAATACTGCCTCAATTGACGCACACTCTCCCATCCTTCAAAATAAAAGAAGTAGATTTAACAGAATATCTCTCACTACCATTGGCAGACCCCAACTGCTTTACACCAGCTAGAATAGATATGGTTATTGGTAGCGATATTATCCCAAAAATACTCACCCCAGGCCTCAAAATTAATGTAGGCGGCAGCTTAATAGCCCAAAACACAATATTTGGGTGGATATTAAGTGGACCAGTCGTGGAAGAAATCTCCTCATTCTCTACTCAGGTGATTGAAACCCCTTCAGAATCACTAGGAGATTTACTCAGGAAATTCTGGGAACAAGAAGAGGTACCACCGGCCCCCACATACACAGACGATGATGCATATTGTGAAGATCTTTACAAGAAAACCACTCATCGACGAGAAGACGGCCGATACGTAGTAAAGCTGCCATTCAAATCAGCATTCCCGGACTCCATTGCACTCGGGCACTCCAGACCCGCAGCACAGCAGCAATACCTCAGCGTGGAACGAACCAACGAAAAGAAAGATGAGCTTCGGAACACTTATTCAGAAGTCTTAGAGGAATACCTAACGCTAGACCACATGGAACCCACCCATTCACGAGAAATCATACGCGATGGTAAATATCTCTCCTTTTACCTACCCCATCACGCGGTGATTAAACCTGGAAGCAAAACTACTAAAGTCCGTGTAGTTTTCAATGCCTCAAAAACCTCTCATTCCGGTCTCTCACTCAATGACGTATTACATACTGGCCCCGTTCTCCAAAATGACTTAATGCTCATTATTCTAAAATGGAGATTATATAAGTATGTATTTAACGGCGACATTGAAAAAATGTACCGCCAAATATACGTCTATAAGGAAGACCAAGACTTCCAACGCGTTCTATTCCGCAGAACCCCCCATAGTCCGATAGAAGACTTTAAACTAAAAACGGTGACATTCGGTGTCAACTGCGCTCCATACTTGGCAATAAGGACACTCCACCAATTAGCCGAGGACTCAAAGGAGACATACTCCCATGTCTCAAAAATATTAAAAGGAGAAACATACGTAGATGACATCCTCTCAGGCGGACATAATCTCGACTCAGCCGGCGAATCGATACATCAAGTTATCGAAGTACTCAAGTCAGCCGGATTCCCGTTAAAAAAGATCACAGCAAACCACAAGTCACTGCTGAAAGACATCCCCCCGTCTGATCTTTTAGATGAAGAATTTCTCGAATTCCAAGAGGCAAGTTCTACAAAAACCCTCGGAATAAAATGGAATGCTCTCACTGATACATTCTCGTACTCAGTTGACCCCCCCTTATCCTCAGACACTGCCACGAAACGACAGATCCTCTCATCTGTCGCGAAACTTTTCGACCCGGCAGGATGGCTATCGCCCATAATGATAGCAGCGAAAACTCTTCTTCAGCAACTATGGATGGAAGGAACAGAATGGGACGAAACCGTGAAGCCGATCTCACTCCACAAATGGAACTCCTTCAGGAGAAATCTCGCCGCAATCGAAGAAATAAGGATACCGCGATGGGTGCAATTCAGCCCAAACAGTTCCATTCAGCTACACGGATTCTCAGATGCTTCCGAGAAGGCATTCTGCGCTTGCGTATACTTACGAGTCCAGCAAGGTGAATCTGCTTCATCCCACTTACTCGCAGCCAAGAGTAAAGTAGCCCCCTTACAAACCGTCTCTCTCCCTAGGCTGGAACTTTGCGGCGCAGTTTTACTCGCAAAATTAGTAAAGCAGATCCGATCTTCCCTAAATCTGCCATCTCATGAACTAATTTTGTGGACAGACTCCTCCATTGTATTGGCATGGCTGGAAAAACCCCCATGGACGTGGAAAACATACGTAGCGAACAGGACATCTCAGATCCTCGAACTCGTGAATAATGCTACGTGGCGACATGTCTCCAGCGCTGACAACCCAGCTGATCTAGGCACGCGTGGAGCTAAACCCCAAGAGCTCGTCAACTGTTCACTCTGGTGGAAAGGCCCCGAGTGGTTAACTAGGCCATCCCCTCTTTGGCCGAAAAGTTCCCCAACTCATTCGTCCTCTCCCGAACAACGACAAATTGAAGCATTCCACGCTTTAGAATCCCCTGATTTTCTAGACCGTTTCTCCTCATTTTCCACCGCTCTCAGAGTAACAGCTTACATATTTCGTTTCGCGCAAAAGGCTAGAAAACTGCCAATTCCGCCCTCTACCACTCTTACTCAAAGCGACATAAAGTTCGCAAAAACTCGTCTCATAGCTGTCACCCAGCGAAAATACTTCGGAAAAACCATCACAGCACTGGAGTCGAAATTTCCGATAGAAAAAAGAGATCCCCTCCGTACTCTCAACCCCTTCTTGGATAAATCCGGACTGCTGCGTGCAAATGGGCGTCTCACTCATGCCGCCCTCAGCTACGATGAGCGCCATCCAATTATCATCCCCGATAATTCGCGATATTGCTCCCTCCTCCTCGAATTCCTCCACTCAACTCTACTGCACGCGGAAAAGCAGCTGATGATTCGCGTGGTCCAACAGGAATACCATATTCCCCGAATCCGCCAGAAGGTAAAATCTTGCATTTTTCGGTGCAAGACATGCACGATATATAAGCAGAAGATGAGCACGCAACTGATGGCAGCGTTACCCCCGGAACGGTCCACATATACACTCCCATTCCATACTACCGGTGTAGATTTTGCCGGCCCATTCCTCGTCAAAACCTCGACTCTCCGCCGAGCATCCCATTCCAAAGCATACGTGTGTGTATTCGTCTGCTTCTCGACAAAGGCTATTCATCTCGAAGTGTGCTCCGACTTGACCACCGAATCTTTCAAAGCCGCGTTTGCACGTTTCGTCGGACGCAGAGGCATCCCACATAAAGTTATGTCCGACAACGGCAAGACGTTTGTAGGAGCACAACGTAGTTTCTCACGTGAATTATCCTCCTTCCTTGCAGAAGCCTCCGAGGATATAGCAAAAAAATACGCCATTCACGGATTCACATGGCAATTCATCCCGCCATACGCCCCTCACATGGGCGGACTTTGGGAGGCTGCAGTGAAAAGTTTCAAAACTCACTTTACGAAGGTAGCCGGCAGCCAAAAATTTACGTTCGAGGAGTTCACTACGCTCCTTATTCGTATCGAAGCGGTACTCAACTCCAGACCACTCTCTCCTATGTCTCAAGATCCCGAAGACTTGAAGGTATTAACCCCAGGCCACTTCTTACGAGGCGCGCCCTTACTCTCGATCCCTGAGCCAAACTCAGAAAATCTCTCGCTCATTAATAAATGGCAAAAATTAAGAGTACTACATCATCAGTTCAGCAAGCGCTGGAAAACTGAATATCTCCACCATCTTCAAAAACGCTATAAGTGGAAAGGATCCCAGCGAAATATGAAGGAAGGTGATCTCGTCGTCATCAAAGACGACCTCCTACCCCCAAACGAATGGCGACTAGGTCGCATAACCAAACTGCATCCCGGACCCGACCAAAACGTTCGCGTGGTAGACATCCGCATTCAAGGCGGAACGGTCACCCGCAACATAACGAAACTCTGCCTTCTGCCACCCGCTTAGCTTATACATCCCCCTCTCTCTCTCTCTCTCTCTCTCTCTCTCTCTCTCTTTCTCTCTCTCTTTCTCTCTCTCTCTCTCTCTCTCTCTCTCTCTCGAAAAGCTAAACTCCACTCTCAATCATCTCATATTAAAATTGCTTTTCGAACCATATCATTTCAGATCACAGAACTTCGGCAAATGTCGGCTGTGCTGCCGCACCCACTCATTGCGCCACTGCCGCGCTTTTCTCGCCATGACGCCAGACGAGAGGTATGAGTCTGCGAAGGTGCACAAATACTGCATAAACTGCTTAGCGACCTCTCACACCACAGGGGCATGCGATTCTCGAGACAGCTGCCATCGCTGTGGACTTGCACACCACACTCTGCTGCACAGCCCCGCACGCACGTCATCGGTACGAGTCACGCCCAGCAGCTCGAAGAGAGCCTCCAAACCACCACCAGGTAAACCTGTGGCCAGTGGGCGAGTATCCAAAACAGCAGGACATCGGAAGGTTGACGCCCCAAAATCCCGAAGGCATTCCACCTCGGCCCTCCAACGCCGACTCACTGGCCTAGTGAGCGAAGCTAAAAAGGCACTACAACAGCTCGAAGACCTGGTTCAGGTCACGTCGCCGCAGGCCCGCCGGCATGTTGAGGACATGAGCAAGGACCTCATCGAGTTTTAAACTTAATATATATATTTAGAAAAACCAAAAAAATGCAATACTGAAATATACATATACTGAATTATTTACTCACCATGAATGTGCTAATAATTAAAATACTTACTAGCAACCCTAATTCCGTTACTACAGAAAGGGGAAATCAAAACAAAATGCATATAAATATCTATGTATTAGTAATTTTAAGTTATTAGTTAAAATATTTTCGCTCGCTAGAACCGCCGGTTGTTGTACAAATAAATTATAAATAAATTATAAATAAATCAGAAAAAACCGAAATTGTGAAAATTCAAATTCAAATAATAAATAAATTATATTGTGTGAAACCCACTTAAAGAGAAAAAAACATAGCGTTTTTTTAATTAATACGGAAATTATATATATAATAAATACAGCAAATAGCTGATATATATACAATCGGCTAAAATGAAGACGAGAAAACACATGATAGCTGAGGATAGGTCAGACGAAATTCCACTACCCACACAAACAGAAATTCGCTATGTGATTCCCTTCGGCTTTTGGAGTAATTTACAGCCAATACAAATATTAAGTGAATGTCAAATTGCATATAGAACGATTGTCTTTAAAGACTATTTCTAAGTGGTTCCGAAGATTCCAGACCGGACATTTTTTCGTAGAGAACGAGCCCCGAGAAGGTCGCCCAAAATCTTCCACTGATGACGTCGCTGTAGCTCTGGTGAAGTCCAAAATTGACGAAGACCTTCGATTGACACAAGAAATGATTGCTAATGAATTCGGGTTGAATGCCATGGTTTTTCGCGAATAGTATGTAATCATCTGGGATATACGAAGAAATCTGAGGCCCAAAAAGAGGCTCGAATGCATTTTGCACAATTTTTCCTAAACAAATTCGAAAATGGTCAGTCTAGCAACTTTAGTAAAGTCGTTACTGATAACGAATCTTGGTTCTATAAGTAGGACACAGAAACCAAACAGCAGTTCATGGTATGGAGCCCAACAGGAGCAAACCCACCCGTAAAATGTAAGCAACAAAAATCAGCAGCAGAAGCAATGATGTCAGTTTACTTCACCCGATCTAAAATCGTAGCTGCTATTCCAGTGGGAGAGTGTCAGACGGTAACTGCAAAATGGCACACTGAAGTGTGGAAAACAGGAAGAAAGAGGACTTGCGACGATACTTTTACATCATGACATCGTGCCATACCACACTGCTGAAACAACGAGTAATTTTATTGCGATCTCTGGGATCAAAGAAATACGTCCAGCACCACATTCCCTGGAAATAGCACCTTGTGATTTCTGGTAATTTATAAAAATTAAAAAAAAAAAATTAAAAGGAAAGGTCTTTGATAGCAACGAGGACATAGTTAATGCGGTTAATGCTGAACTTGATAAGCTTAAAAAGCAAGATTTTAAAGAATGTTTTCAGAAATGGATCTATAGGCTTAAGAAATGCATTGAAATCAAAGGCTTTGCTGGTCAACTTACCGAACTTTTGTTAACCCCCTCGTATACATATATTTTCATACACATGCCTTTTCCGAAAATTGCAATTATACACACCAAGCACAGCGAATGTATTACACAATTGGAGAATTTTGATTAAGCTCAATTTCAAATTATTTTAAATTTAAAAAGTACCAGTACGTTTTTTGAGCATACTATGTATATAATTATAATGTACCATACGTGTATATAAATCGAGTCTTTGCGATTTAAGAAAGTTTGCTAATTTTTGAAGATAAAATCGATGATGTTCGTAGGGTGAAAAACTAACTAAAATATGGTGCAAACAAATTAGTAGAATTTTCGGCAGCGCATGCAAACTGTCTCCGCCGATGATGTCACATAAATACACAAGTTGGATTTTACGAACAAACGATACAAAAAGGTTTCGGTTAAAAATTAGCGCAGCGTGAAACTGGCGGCATTGACCAGATAAACATATATATGTTTGTGACAATATTTGAGTATTAGTAAAAAATTATTCAGGGTATATATTGTATTATACACTTGTACATAGGGAGTTTAAAGTAAGAGCTTACATCGTTTTACCTGTAATTACTTGTATATAATATATAATTTCAATTTCATAGCAAGATTTTATTTTTGAATAAAATCTTTTTAATAAAAATTAAACCTTCCCCAAATAATAATAAATTATTCAACCATAATAATAAGTTCTTAAACTAATGTAAATATAATCGAGTAATTTTGAATTGGCACCAAACAAATAATGAAAACTCGATGTGACACAAGGTACGGTACGCGTGAACTGTCAAAAGCGGTATTTAATAAAACAAAGTTGCCTAAAAAACGCTGTTTATAATAAAATCAACGTTATTGGAAGTTAAGGACTACGGACACTGAAATAGCGGAGTGGCTAGTATTGCGTACTAACCTTCGGAAGTCCAACATCCAAAATCAATAAAAATTAATATTTTTAGTAACGGTCGCCCGGCAGAGAATGTCCAACCCTCAGAGTGTAGTTCTGACATGAAATATTGGGTGTATGCATTATTTCGTGCGGTTTTCTACTAGTATTATTTCGCGTCGTGTTCATCTGTGGCTACGTGTAGGTATATTCATTTCAAAGGTACTGTCATCTCGCGTCGTTTTCAGTAGATGTCATTTGTTTTAGCATGAACAACAATTTGTTTCATTCATTTGAAAATGTCGAAATTTGTACTAGATAAAGTGTTTCTGCGGGGAGATCTTCTTTATTACTTTAACATGAAGAAAAGTGCTACCGAAAGCCACCGTATTTTACTGGACGTTTATGGTGACCATGCTTTAGCCGAACGAACGTGCCAAACGTGGTTTGCACGGTTTAAAAGTGGCAATTTCGACATAGACGACGGACAGGCAAAAAAATCTTAAGACGAAAAATTGAAGACATTGCTCGACGCAGATGCATGCCAGACGCTAGAAGAACTTGCAAAAGTATTAGGAGTTGAACAAGAAAATTTTTTCACAATAAAGTGTTAATTTTCGAAAAAAAACCGCACGATCGGCATTCCGGAGAGGGCTTATATTAAACTATAGATGTCTCCATTTGTTGGGAAAACATCAAGTCACAGTTCACAAATTCAAGGAGAAAGACGCCTGAAATCAGTGGTCACAAGGCGCCAATATATAATGTAGAAGCGCATTTTATTCAGGAACTAGACAAAATCGATATTAACGATTATAAATCAAAACTGACACTGTCCGCTTTTAGTGAAAAATTAGATACCTCATATTCAAAGTGTAGTCTACTTGTGCAAGGAACAAAGAATGGGTACCAAGTTGTTTTATTTTATAATAAAATACCTCAATAAACACCCAAGTTATCCTTTACACTCACGAACAAATACGAGTAAGCCAACTCCGGTTCGTCATTTTGAGCAAATAGATAAATATTGTTATTAGAACGAAAGTGTAACAATACTTTATAACAAAAAAAAATATGTATTGTATATAAATATGTATGCATACATTTAAATATATAAACACGTATGAATGTGGTATATAAGTAATTATTGGAGCAAATAAAGCATGCGCCATAAAGACCATCTATATATAATATATTGCAAAATATGTACGAGTATATTATCGTATCTAGCGTGTCTTTTCACGTTACAAATTTTGAATGCGACAAATACAAGTATGCCGCAGTTATCAACGCATGATAAGAAGACAGATTGAGAAAGTTAAAAGATAATACATAAGTACACATATAATCATATTTACTTTAGCATAAATACATAACAGTTTTTATATACATACAATACGAAGGTACATGTCACTAAAGACAAAATAAAATACATTATAACGGCAGAAGGCTATTTAATGAAATATTTGTAGGTATTTAAAACGGTCAATATTGTTAAAAAACGCGAGCGCTAAACCATATACATATTTACTAATGTATGTTCGAGTATGTGTGTGCAAATACTGGAAAAGTTTATCGATATTATAAATAAATTAATACTGTTTACTTACAAGCATGCACTGCTAACATATTTTTTTCAAGAATTGTTACCGTAATAATCAGAGCAAATGATAAAAAATAAACTCGATCGGAATATTGTAAAAAATTGATAATGCTTATTTCATCAGATCTTTTGCGATCCAAGTCGTTGATAAAAAACAAATATCTTCTTTTTTTTATCTAGATTCATCTTTTAAAAAAAAAATGGATTCGCCTCAAGAGTATATACACAAATATTAACGTTAATATGTATTAATAAGTGTATAACCTATACACATTTGTGAACAATTTTGGAATTAATGTGTAATTAGGTTAAGTGATACTTCAGTAGCATTTACAAGTATATTCAATTCACTCGCTTCTATTTATTCGAAGATGATAGCTTTTACGATTAAAATAGAATAGATACATCGTCGAATGCTTTGCTGAAATCAGTCGCTGCAGCTTTTAGCAGTGTTTTGATCTCCATATGCCTTACTTGGTGAACCGAAGGACTAAATAACAGATATGGACCTTGAGTTGATATGATGGTTGATGAAATTAGTATGTCTTAACAATGGCCACTCCTCCGATTTTTTTCACCAGACATGATAATCTCTCCATCATGTAACTCCTTTAACTTACATGCTGCAGAACTAACTACTATCTTCTAGGAGAGCATAAAAAACTCGGACATGTCGCTGAAATTGACATCAACTTATTGGATAAGACGAAATATTTTCTGCCATCAAATAGTTAGTGCATTCTGGTCTTGGCTCCCACACCACTGCTTAGTCATTGGTTTGAAGTTGTAGATAATTTCGTCTATCTTTGTATCATGAGCAACACGAACAATAATTTCAGCATTGAAATCCAACGCTTCCTTCTCGACGAACAAAAATTAAATTGTACAAGTCGTTCATCATTGTCGTTCTGTTATATGATGCGGAAGTTCGAACGATGACGACAGAAAAATTCTGCATTTGATTTATGTTCCTTTGGTGGTTTAGAAAATAAAACTATAAGGTGATAAAGAAAATACCAGTGATTTCTTCGGAACAAAAAAACTCTAATAGCTTATTTCCACAGAGCACTTAAATTTATTTAAGGCTTCTGTTAAATGAATGAAATGTTAAACGTTTCCACCGAAAGTGAGTTAACTCACACAGCTGATTTTTGTTTACATTTATAGTTTGCAAAATTTGTCACAAGTATTGAAATCATAAATTGCTATTTATGCAATATTAGGATTTGCAAGTGCAGATTATTGATTCACGGACAAACGCTACTGAATTGAAAGTGCTTTTATGCATGTTTCCATTTTCACTTTTGCTTGTTTGTTTCTTTAAATTATTTATTTTGCGCAATCAGCTGATAGCTGCCACAGCCACGCATATTTTTATGTTTTCACATGAGAATTCACGCAGTTAAATGCGATGTTTAAACACACTTAAGCTAAACTGCATTTAACGTACGGTGGAATTAGGCTCACATATAATATGTTCTCACACGACAATTTTGCACTACGAAAGCAGATACATACGAGAAATAGTTAAGCATGTGCAAATTATATTTAACATCCTTATACAATAATCTTACCGGCGAATTGTGGCTTCATGAGTTAGGTATTATATATACGATATCACACCGTTTTGCTTACAAGAAAAATGAAATCGTCACGTTTTGGCGCCATGTTGCGAAATCAAACTGTTAACGTTGAAACCGCACAAAACTCCTAGTTAACGTCTTAAAATGGCTGCTTGCAATGCTTTAACAGCACACTTTACTTTTAACCTTTAACATTATCTGTTAACGATTTAACATTAGCGACAGCTTTTCGTAGAAAGGAAAAGAAATTTATTTTGATAACTGCTTTAACGTTAATACATATTTTCAAATGTTTCTGAAAGTTTTAGATAAAATAGTCTTAGATAGATTTTAAATCGAGGAAAAATGTAAGGAAAACAAAATTAGTGAGTAAGTAGTGTTATAGCCTATTTCCACCGGACGTTGGCTGCATTTTAGCTTGAATGCATTTAAACATCGCATTTAAATGCGAAATTCCCATGTGTTTGTTGTTGTATAAAAGTGTGTTAACTCAATTTTCAAAGCGAGTTAACTCACTTTCGGTAATTTAACAGAAAATGTTATGTTAACAGTCGATGCTGTCACTACTCATGTAAACATTTCGGACGTTTCGGTATATTTCTTGCCAGAGTCGTGTATTTTCGGATTTAATGAGGGGCCAGACTTTTATCTTGCCTGCTGAAATTTTTTCTGCAAAAGTTACATTTTTTACATTAATATTGACATAAAAACATATATTAAGTAATCGGCGAAGATAATCCTTCTCCTCTTTAAAAAATAAAATAAAATAAAAATAAAAAACAAACAAAAAGTAATTGTGGAATAGAAAACGATCCCCTCAACATAAAAATATACGCGACTCTGGCAACTATCAGCTGATTGCGCAAAACAAATTATTATGTATGTATACATAATTGGTGCAAAATAAATATTTATGTATCTATAATGTGCGCTTTGTAACCGGTTAAGCGATTTTTCGGCCGAGCTACTCCTCGAATTGTGGTTTTCTAGAAAAACAAAATAAATATTTACTTAAAAAATAACCTATGGTAAACTGAAAATGGAAACTAAACGACGCAAGTGGAACCTTACGGAGGAGCAAAGTTTCCTGGATTGCTGGGAAGGAAGAGCTCAGGAATTGAGAGGTAGCCGAAAAAACTCTCATGTATACAAAGAAATGGCGGTGGAGTTAACGCAATCGGGGATCGAAGTCACTGGCAGTTGTAAGCCCGCAAAAAAGCAGTTTCCTTTCAGCAGCGTCTGTCCGTGCAGCAATAATCTGAACTTACAAATCATAATATTGTATAAATAGCAAAATAAAATAAATGCGGTCTCTTGAATTCATGATTTTAATACTTGTGACAAATTTTGCAAACTGCAAATGTAAAAAAAATCAACTGTTTGAGTTAACTCACTTTCGGTGGAAACGTTTGACATTTCATTCACTTAACAGAGGCCTTAAATGCAGTTAAGTGCTTGGTGGAAATAGGCTATTAATTCTTATTTGTAGTTGGGCATTCGAACGCGTTCACAGTGAAAAAAGCCTATGCCAAAATATTATTTTATTTTGACCAAAGCCGAAACTTTAGCTCTTAGGTAGAAGCAGCAGAAAAATGAAGGAAACTGTTTTTTTTCTGGACATTGATAAAACGAAAGTGCATTGGGTAAAACAACGATTTTATATTTGGTATTTGCCACAGTGTTCTTTTAATGACACTTCCGACTCAATCAGCGGCTGCCTTTCAGAAAGAACTAGCAAAAAATAATCCCATTCTATATATATATATATATATATATATATATAAATAGTTATTCAAATTTGTTAACATGCATTCATTTATTAATTAACTCAGCTTTCATATTAAAATCATCGAGATATTTGCAAACATTTTTCAATATCGATCAAGATGTTTAAGTGTATTACTAATAATTTCAAAAGTCACTCATAAACTGAAGAAAACCGCATGAAAATCAGTTCGGTTGTTACAGAGTTTATCGCGAACAGACAGACAGATAAGCAGACGAGCATAGAGGAGGACTTTGTCTTATAATAAATATTTAGTGATAAATTGAAAAAAATATTTCGAATTTATACATTTTACACTTATGATGTTGTACGTTACAAACTTCAAAAAAGTAAAGAAAACACCGCTAACTATTAATCAACAACTTTTTTTTTTATTTAATTTGTAATAAAAACATCTGTTCATTACAAGATTTTTGTGCGAATGGTACAAATACCTTCTATTCACCGAAAACAATATCGCGTGCGATATCACATGTAATATTAATGCCAAAAAAATATTTACCATTTTGACATTTCTGTGGAAAAATTTTTTTACCCAAAAACATATTTGAACAAATCGTATATAAATGAATTGAAATATCGCAAAAACTGTGGGACTAGTTTGCGACAAAGATACAGGCAGACAGTGATGACTAAATCAACCCAAGCTCCTATTCTAAGCTGATCAGTACAAATTTTTGTCTCTTTTACTTCTGGTACTTATGTACAAACCTCGGAGCATAGCATACCATGTTGATGGGAAGTATACAAAAATATAGACCTAAAACGCAATTTACGACTATATCGCAAATACCAAATGTCTCCTACATACATACAAGTACATATGTACTATGTACATACATATTTGTGTAAATAAAAATAAATAAGTGTAGATACAAATTTATATTTACGAAATAAGTGCAGACTTTATGCCGGCAAAACATTTTTTTTTATTTCTACTAAAACGATAACCAAAACAAATATCCTATTTCTTATTCATTATTACAATTAATTCGCTGTGTTCACTCGTACTTTTCAAATTAAGTGAAGCAAAATAGTAAAATCGTGAAAAGCCTGCAAAAATATATAAAATAATCACAATGGCGGAGACACATTTTTGATTCTGTCTCTCAATATTTATGAAAATTTTTGATGTTTATATTCATTGAAAAAGAAAACGCTGGCAAATATATTTTTCAGTTGGTGAAATGTATGTACGTGTATGTACATATGTAGAAAGGCCACAACTCAGAAATATTAAATTTTTTATATTAAGTACATTGAGAGGATAGAGTATATGGTAAAACCTATGTATCAGTTGAAATTTGCCGGTTTTTTCGATAAAGAAAACAGTTAATTTTCAGAGGAATCTCAAAATTTTTTTATTCAAAGTATTGACCATTGCTTTCTACACATTTTGCCCATCTCTCAGGCAAATTATGGATACCGTTCCAAAAAAACTTTTTCTCTTTCGAGGCAAACCATTCGACGAGCCGTTTTTCGACTTCTTCAAAATTAGCGAAGCACTGCTCTGCAAGGGAGTGTCCCATCAATGCGAAAAGGTGATAGTCGGACGGGGCGATGTCTGTAGAGTACGGCGGGTGCGATAATATTTCCCAATTAAGTGTTTTTAATGTGTCTTTCACCAGTTTAGCGGTATGAGACGGCGCGTTGTCATGTTGCAAGATAACTTTGCCATGTCTTCGGGACCATTCCGACCGTTTTTCGATCAACGCATGATTCAAATTGATCATTTGTTGTCGTTCAGCTGGTGGGGCACCCATTTTCCATACTTCTGGATCTTTTCCATGGCTTTTAAACGTTGGCAAATTGCTCCTCGAGTCACATGTAGTGTTTCTGCCAATTTTTGTTGTGATTGGGTGGAATCAACATGCAATTCCTCGTCTTCAAACTTTTTCGCTGCACCAGGATGTTCATTGTCTGTCAAATCGAAATCTCCACTTTTAAATTGACGAAACCATGTCTCACATGTTCTAATCACTGGAGCATGCTCACCATAAGTTTCTACAAGCTACAGCTGCTTTTTTCTTTTGATGAAATAAGAAAAGCAACGAACGCCGCAAATGCGATTTACTTGGAACGAAACTCGACATAATCACTGAGGTAAACAAATATGACGCTATTATTTTGGCGGAATGTGACTTGCGTATTTTTGTAGGTTAATGTCAATAGAAAAAAATTACATACATGCCAAATCATAGAAATTTATACATATTGCTAACGACATCTACTAGTAAAACCGGCAACCTTCAACAAACACACCTGGTATATGCATTTACTTTGCCGAATCAGACGAGTTATTTGGAGTAAGAAGTCCCTCAAATTAATATTAAAATCTTAAAATAAAAAAATTAAAATAAAAAAATGAAGTTAAGACCTTTTTATATTTAAACCACGATATGTAACTACATACGCCTGCATGCATACGATTGCGATATTGGTTTTGATAGACGAATTTTGCCGACATTGCACAATTTGGCATTCTTTGAATCATATTTATGTATGTATGTACAATACTTATATACAAATTTATGAGAAATTAAAAATCTAAAGAGTAAAAGTACACATTCATAGCAGCTTGTCATCACCGGATGTGTGAACATATTTACAGATCTCTTTTCTTTTTAATTGCTGCACAAATAAAACCAATGAGATAAGTTCAACGTATATATTGTACATACATATACATACATATATAGAAATATTTATGTATATGTAAATATGTAAGAATAATAATAAAATAATAAACATATCTAGAGAGTAATAAGTAATGAGACTTAAAATATCGCAGGTTACGCCAAAAACCAAAGTTTTCGAACACATTTAATTAAATACAAATGAATATTTAAATATTTAATATTTTAATTTTTTATATTAATTAATCAAAAAAATTATTGAAATAATTATTTTTAGTATAATTTCTTTCAAAACTGTTATCAAATTTCGAATAGCAACATTTTCAAGAAGAGGAACAAAAATAATCAGTTTTGTAATTAATTAAATTAATTAGAATGTTTAATTAAAATTTATTGCTACATCATTGAACTCTTAGTCCGCAGACAGCGTGTGCCAAGATTACAACATACCTCTGATGGGAATATTTATTTAAAAGGCGCCACGACAACAGAAATATTTCTAAAATGGTAATTATTTTAGCGCCAATAGCCAGTGCTTGGTAGTGCATACTAACATTCGGATAGGCAGTTTTCGAGCCCTAGTCACTAACTTTCAAAATAATATTACATTAATTTTTATAATTGCGGTCACCCCTCGGCAGAGGATGTCATGCTCCCCGATTGTACTTCTGACATGAAATAAAAACTCCTCATAAAAATCGATTGGCCGTTCGGAAGCGGCTTAGAATAAACTGTAGGTCTTTCCATTTGTTAAAAAACATCAAGACGCATACCACAAATTGGAGGAGGAGCTCGGTCGAAAATCGCTTCAGCGGTTACGAAGTGTCAATTATATATAACGGGTTTATTTTGATATTCAAAGAAATTTTTCACTTAAAAGATCGATGGTTTCGTTGCTGCCACACACATCGCGCCGTCTTGCTGGAAGTAAACGCTGTCCAGATCAATACCATCCAATTCCAGCCATAAAATTTCATTAATCATCTCTCGACTATAAACTGCCCAACCAGTTACATGTTGAGGATGGAGAGGTTTTTAACAATAAATCTTTGAGTTTTCCGAGCCCTAGATGCGACAGTTTTACTTGTTGACGTAGCCATCGAGGTGAAAATGGGAGTTCGTTACATGCGATGGAAGTTACTCTTTGTTGCTGCTAGGGACAGGCAAAATCATGTCATCAAAGTCATCTAAAGGATTTCCCAGGGCCAGAAAGAGAGTGGTGTTAGATAAGTAGACCTTATGGTGCCAGTATGACTCAGGCAACCAAACTCGAGCTTTTGTTATTGTGTGTAACCGAAAAATATTGTCCACATTTGTTTTACCGGGATAAGGCATGCCAGTCGTGAGACGCGACTAAAACCTAATAGCTACGGCAACAATCCTCTCTCTATTTGCGGATTGGTCTGTATATGACTGTTAATTTATTTTTTATATTTAACACGTTCACGCCAGCTCTGCAATTCATGTTTCGCACCCATAGGCGGTTGCGCTGAAAGCTTTTTGTTCTATCAGACAGGGCCGAACTAATGTTTCAACGAAAGATTATCGCACGGGAAAACGGTCTAATAAAACATAAATAATATTGTTTATGTTATATCATTGAAATATTTACTCATGTTTTTGTTATAAGTACTATTGAATTAGTTATGTTTGGTGAGGCACACTGATTGGTAGTACAATCATATGCGAGCCACCGGTGGTACGCGCCGCCCGATCAGGCAGACATGTGCGAGCCACCGGTGATACACGCCGGCGTGAACGTGTTAAGCCAGTTAGTTCTTGATGTAGTAAGTCGAAAAGCATGCTCACTTTCAATTGCTTGTTCGTTCAACTTAATGATTGTTGAGGAATGATCAGAAGATAAACCAGCACAGGTTTCAGCAAATACTAAACTCCTATCTACGTTTTAAGTGATTGCAAAGTCAATCAGGTCAGGTAATTTCCTTGAGTCCGTAGGCCAGTAAGTTGGTTGTCTTGGGGAGATAAAATCGTTACTAATTTTTGTACTTATGATCGTATTATATAATTGACAACCTTTCGGGTTAATTAGCCTCCATCCCCAATGAGTATGCTTCGCATTGTAATCACCTCCAGCTGGGAACCTATCTCCTAGAGTCATAAAAAAGTCGCTAAATTGTTTTTCTGTTATCACGAAACGTGGCGGACAGTAAATCCCAGCTAAAGTAAGGCCAACACCCCTATTTTTAAGGGTGATCGAAGTTGACTACAACCTTGATTTTAACTCTCTTTCAGTAAATGGCGTCATTGGAATCCACCTACGGACTGAATCTACTTCGAATTCGGAATCCTAACAATAAGTAATAAAATCTTAAACTTAATTAAAACATACAGCCAATTAGTAGGAATGGGCTGCTGGCCTGACGTTGCTCTTTAGAAGGCTGCTCTGTCTCTTCTCCGCAGGAGGGTTTGACTTGTTGCATGGACCAAGGTGTTAGCCAAAGGGTTCGGATGGTTACGCAGTTTTGTTAAGTATTTTTTTGCTGCTATTTCAATTTCTTCCTTGATGGTAGGTATATTTAGATCTCTATGAATATTTTCATTACGCATGTACCATGGTGCGCCCGTCATTACTCTTAACGTTTTCGATTGGAATCTTTGACTTACATCTATATTTGTCGTGCAAGCTGTGCCTCATAACTGGATTCCATACATCCATATCGGTTTTATTGTTTCATTATATAAGAGGACTTTGTTACTAAGGCTGAGTCCAGACTTCTTGTTTAAAAGCCAATGTAAACTGGCAGATTTGAGTTTAATCTGCAGCTTAAAAAAAATCAAGGTAGGTGGTTCCGTTTTTAATTGGTGTCTGCAACAAAACATTATGCTTCTTAACTGAAGAGAGCATGGATGTCTAGCTATGTAAGCGATATACAAACAACATCATGAATCTTCATGCATCTGTGTCCCGCTAGTCCCAAGGAGACACCCTCTGAAGCTGGAGGAAACTTCGGAATATATATATTAAACAAAATCTGTAAAAGGACACAACCCTTTGTTCAATTTTTTTAAGTTCGAGGCTGTGAACTCGGAATTTTGCCGCTAATTTTTAACCACTTAGGTAACTAATTCTGGAAACGAAGAGTTCTCAATATATCGATTGTAGCACTGCGCGATTCACTTAGGCTCCAGGACAGTTCCAACCAATTTATGTTAACCAAAAAAATTTGAGTCCGCAACAACTGAGTGGTTAGCATATGTACTATCATTTGGGTGGCCAATGTTCGAGCCCTTATCCGACCAAAATCCCGATTGTATATTTCAATACCGTCCGTGGTAGTTCCGAAGCGCACCGCAATCGGAAAGAATCACCTAAGAAAAGTTACAAAGTACTAATGATATACAAATACAATGTACTATTACCATTTTTTCTTGGTCGAATTAATGTACATTCTTCATCAGAATCTTCTAAAATTAAAAATAAAAAATGACTTTTTACGATATTAAATAATTTGAAACATGAAATTTCTCTTTGAAAAACATGGTAGTTATCCACATACTATGTACATACATATGTACCTATATATGTACCATATATATATATATATATAATTGGCACTTTGTAACCGCTGAAGCGATTTTTGGCCGAGCTCCTCCTCCAAGTTGTGGTTTTGCGTCTTGATGTTTTTCCAACTATGTATATATAAATTTTATTTTGCTACTTTAATCTCCTAATCAATATTTTTAGCATTTATTAGCTTCACTTGTATGTGTGTATGTATGTTTGTAGCCGACTCCTTTGGACTCGATTTTTGATACATTTTTCTCACTCAGCCTGTGTAAGAGCAAGAGTAAAGCAACCGTGCAGTCGGCGTATGCGTGCCATATTTATTTACTTTCTCGAGCACTCGAGTTAGCTATATCTTTATATACGAGTATAAAAGATGATATATGTATGTGTGTATCTATACCGCCTATAGACTCTGAAACCACTGAGCCGATTTTGTTCAGATTTTCTGGCTAGCTTCATTGAAACCCCGATCGTTCGTGTTAGAAAAATATAATTCAGAAAAGTTTTATTTATTGCCCGATTTACTTGAAATTTGGTACACAGATGCCACATTGGCTAAGTTAAGATGAGGACCGTCTTTTCTTCAATGAAGTGCACCTGGGGCCAATCTATACCAAAAAATCGAATTACTTAAAATTTGGTACTTAGTAGCTTTTAGCTTAGTTTACCACGCACATAACTGGGAAGGTTCGAATTTGTTGAATTTAGGAGCAAATGCCAGAAATGGATGATAAGCAATTTCGTGTTGCTTGAAATTTAGTGCGTCGGTAGGTTTTTCTCTAGATTAGCATACAAAATATTTTCTTTCCGGAAAGATGCCACAGATCGACAAAAATTAAAATGATAATAGTATAATGCGGCTGAAGGTTGTTTTGAATTTGAGGATTCTATTGCATCCAAAGGGGTTGCAAGTTATTCTTATACGTAGGTATAACGTTAATGAAAGTAAGCGCAGATCAGAATAGTGGAGTGGGGGCTTTCTTCCAGACATTTAAATTCCCAATTTCAAATAAGACTTTGAGTGGCGAAAAATCGACCAATATCTGACAATATCTAACACGCACCTTCATTCAACCGCAGTGACATTCAAGCACAAAAGATTTTACGAACTTTTACACAAATAAATACTTAGCTTTAATATAATACGAAATTTATATTTTTCGCTAATTGAATTTTAATTAGGACTTTTCTTTATTCTTTACCTATTATTTCTATCGCAATATCCACTATAGCAAATTAATAAAATTCAAAACGGCGTGTTGGGTCGTTGGCCAGGTTGCAGGCCTTTGGATTCACCAACCGTGCGATTGGTGCCGCATATTGAACTGTAGATCGTCCTCGAACGCCAATCTTTCGTTATCCGTTAACAATTATTATCGGGAAAGAAACTACCATAAAAATATAAATACTAAAAAGTCGCTGTAGCACATCAAAACTAAGAAGATAGAAAAAAATAATGTTTAAAATATGCTTAAAACAATAATGAACGAAAATTGTAGTGTTATTGTAAAGAAAAGTCAAAGGTGTTCGATATACGAAAAATAATGCACAAAGAGCTCCACTCTTTTCTCACAATAATTCTAATATTTTTCGTTCATTATTTTTTAAGCTTATTTTACAAATTATTTTTAACTTTTTAGTACGTTGTTTGGTATTTTATCGAAATTATGTGTAGAATGTTTCTCTAACGAATTTTATTTGTCAGTGAACTGAAAATTTTCTTATCGAAAAAATAAATATTGGTGGGATTTTTTATTTGTCAAAACTATGAATATGAGCCGGAAATAACTCCTTGCTCTGTCAGGTCAGCTGTATTATCCTGCCTGTGACAGAACTATGCCACTGAGATACTTAAAACAATCACCTCCGAATAGTACACAACCATTTTTGTTTTTTTTTTTTGGAAGGAGTCATCGGAGATTTTTTGAAAGCCATTCTCTTCAATATTATTTTATTAATTTTTCGTTAAAAGACGCAAAATAATAAAGTTCACCATCATAATTGTATATGAACATAGATATCTACCATACATGTATATTTATAGAGCTTGAATTTTCAGAAGTCGAAGAGCTTCGGTAATTATTATACTTATACAAATGTGTATGTACATATGTATGTACGTATGAATGCATGAACGAAATGTTTAAAGTCGATAAGGCACAATATGTTAAAGAACAACAAACAATTCTTATACTTTTTATGTATTAATGTATGTACATATGTGTGAATGCACATATAAAGTATAATCATTCCAAAATTGCGAATACATGAAAGCAAAGCAAAGTTTACACATATATATATAATTGGCGCTTTGTAACCGCTGAAGCGATTTTCGGCCGAGCTCCTCCTCCAATTTGTGGTTTTGCGTCTTGATGTTTTTCCAACAAATGGAGGGACCTACAGTTTATACTAAGCCGCCTCCGAACGGCTGGTTTTTTTTTTACGAGGAGCTTTTTATTTCATGTCCAAAATACACTCGGAGGGGTGGACATTCCCTGCCGAGGGGCGACCACAATTAGAAAATTTAACTTAAGTTTGGGATATGAACCCGAGCCTTCCGAATGTCAGTACGCAATGCTAACCACTCGGCTATCGCGGCCGCCAAACAAAATATGTACGGGTATGTAGGTATTTTCGATTTCTTTACTTTATTAGCACACCATTTCTTTTAGACTATGTTTTGGTTAAGTAAAAAACAAACGCAAAGTTGTCTTTATTATATTTCGGCGTCGACGCAGAAAGCCGGCTGAAACCAGTTTAAGCTTTTTGCAACTTGTATACTAGTGTTCACTTGGAGCCGAGATATATACATGTGGGTTAAATATATAATTGAATTATTAAATCAAATAATTGATATGTATGCGTACAACGCAGTTAAATACTAATTCAATTGTTTTAATAATTCTTTTGAATTCAAGCATGTATGTAGATACTTCATGTTTATTGTTTATTTGACTTTGCAAAACCAAAGTATACTCGAGTTTGTAAAGATATCCATGTATGTGAGTTTATGAATATGTACATATTCGAAATTTTTGCGAATTTTATCACGAGGTTAAAAGCTTATGGTAAAGTGGGGAGTTTTGTTAGGACTAAAAATATATTTATATTGCAAATAAAACTTAGGTATCTTGATGCATATATTTATGTGTGTATGTACATATACATATATATAAAACTTAAGATAAATAATTTTAAACCGTCTAATTCGGGTACACTGCCCGTTCAGAAGCGTCTTAAAACTGCCACCAACATGTACAATTAAACAATTTCAGTAAAGATTAAGAATTACGGATTTTCAAAAAACTTTTTCTGTTCGAATTGAGAAACAATCTTGCATTTCATATAAAATTTGCTAATCATCAAAAATTTCTGCATTAAGGATTACCAAATAATTTTTTTCTCAGATTGAAAATTCTTTTAATTTATAATTTGCTAATTATCAGCTGAAGGTCTTTTTACATTTAATCGAAAAAATGTATGTAAATACTTATCTACATATAAAAATACTGAACATTACACCCTGTCTGAGTAAACAATAATGAAATATGATAAAAAGCAAAACACAAAAACTTTGAGTCATACTTGTATGTATTGTGTTTAATAAATTTCCTATCTCGTATATATAATACATATTTTATGCGGTTAAAATGTTAGCAGGTCTTAACTTAAACAGTAACATATACATACATATATTTATATATATCTGAATTTTTGTTTATTTTAACTATATACTAATTCATTAATCTATCCTAGTACCTGCTATTCTACATTTGTGTCTGTTTCGTTCCCACAGCAAAAATATTGAAGAAATATCTTAAAAATATATATAAGTGGTTGAAGTTATAAACTGAAGAGCGGTCCTTTGATTAACAAATTTACCAAATTCAAGTACTTATCTGACCACCTCGAATACTTAAATAAAACTTTTCCTTCATCGAATTTAGACTCTAAAACTTTTAAATTCTAAGGAGTATGTGAATTCCTATTATCACAAATGAAAATCATCGACTAAATAATATTTAACTTCGAACTCAACTTTATAAAAGACATAAGAAACATTGGCTTCAAAACTTTTACCTAATACAGTACTCTTTTTCATGAATTCGGGAATTTGCTTGTCTTTGAACTTTATACTGCCTAGTTGGGACAAAACTTCAAACTATTAGTAGAAACCCGAAATTATACTGCTACTAATTTTGTACTATGGTGTAAATCACGTTTTCCTTGAATTAAGAATTAGTGGCTGACTATTCCTTCCGCTTTATTAACCAGAAAGAAATTGTTGAGTTAATTCCTAAAATAGGCACAATATTTGTTTCTAATAGTCAACTTGTTTTCTTTTTTGGACGCTCATTTAAATTATTATTTACGAACATTTGTATGTGCCGCAATCATAATAGTTCTGATCAAAATATAGAGAAGTTTTAAAATTGAATTCTAGAACTTGTACTATATATGCACATATACTTATACTTACTTCGGATTCACGGACACGGTCCCAATCCAATCAAATGTTGTATTGCCTTTGTTTTTTTTAGGAACATTTTCAATATCTTTAGGCACTAGAACACCATCCGATGATTCATTTACTCCATTTAATAATTCACTTTTATTCTTAATCTCTGCACCGCTACTAACACAAATGCATTCTAAGAAAACAATTAGAAACACCACAACTATGGGAAGGTTTCTATATTTTGAATTTTCATGTGGGATAGTTGGAGTTCTATAATTGCATTGTGATTGGAGCATTGATTTTCCACTTTTTTCAAATAGCGGCATTGAGGTTCCATGTAATAGCTGAGGAGCCATCAATGTACTTTTTGAGGAAGATAAACAACGATGCCGAGTTGTATATGTGCAATTTGACGTGTTCTTTTTCAATAAGTGTTTATTTCTAGTCCGTATTTGGCTTTTGTATGATTGTTTTACTTGTAATTGCATTCTGAACTTTTTTATTTAATAATTTATAAACTTTACGAAAATCGGTTCACTACTTTATAAAAATAATGAAAAACAAAATAACACCAATTGATGCACAACACTTAACGAACAATTTCCAACTGTCAAATTCCATGTCTTTCCATTGCTTTTATCCCTGTCTTCATACTACAGAGTTATATTTGGCATGGCTAGAAATGTATGTTTGCCCTTTCTGAGACTTTTATGATAACTAGTGCTACCATATTGTTGAATTGTAGTAAACTAACCCTGACAATTTCTGAGTTCGATCACTGGATTCTATTACAGAGATTGTCGGTTATAAGGTAGGATTTTCCATTAAGAATAGCCTGCTAACCCAGTAGATGCCACTTTTGAAGGTGCAATTTTTAGGTATTTGACAAGTTAAAACTACAAATCAAGTTGGCTGATTAGGCCCATTTCCTCCTCGGTGGCAAACAGCAATAAGCAAAACTGGCGCATCTGGGGCTCGGAACACCCAATATTTATTGTTGAAAAGCCTCTCCATCCTCAACGTGTAACTTTTCGGTACGGTTTATGGTCCGATTGGGTCATTATACCTTATTTTTTCGAAAATGAATAGATTGCGCTTTCGAGAGATGATTAATGATTTTTTATGACCGGAACTGGAGGAACAACTTTCGAAAGTGTAATCTATTTACAAACCCTTACATATGTCATCCCTTACACTATCGTCAGAGACAAGCCCAACGCAACTTTATCTACAAACTCCATTATCCAAAATATTAATAATTTAATACATACTTATATATACGCATGCAATTTTCCGGCTCCGCCTAGCACACTATTTTTAAGTAAAACTCTTTTATTTTCACACAATCCTTTAAACGAAATTCTGTTGTTGTAGCGGCTATAAGCGAAATTCTCATTTTGTTTGCTTGGATATTATTGTTAATTTTTAGATTATTTTACGGGGTGGCAACGCCTGCCTAGCCATTTGTTACTTCATTTTTTTTCTCAATATCGCTTTATTTTACTCTAGCAATTTTTCGTTCGCTTCGTGCTTTTTAATATATCTAAAATAAAAACACTATGTGTGTGTAAAGGAACAGCTTTCAAAAGTGTAATCTATTTACAAACCCTTACATATGTCATCCCTTACACTATCGTCAGAGACAAGCCCAACGGTATCTTTAATACATTCTTATATTTCTTGAATCAATTCAACTTTATCTACAAACTCTATTATCCAAAATATTAATAATTTAATACATACTTATAATTCGCATGCATGCACATATAAATATTGTAGTAAAAATCCAAATTTCAATTTTCCGGCTCCGCCTTGCACAGTATTTTTAAGTAAAACTCTTTTATTTTCACACAATCCTTTAAACGAAATTCTGTTGTTGTAGCGGCTATAAGCGAAATTCTCATTTTGTTTGCTTGGATATTATTGTTAATTTTTAGATTATTTTACGGAGTGGCAACGCCTGCCTAGCCAAGGGTTGTTAGTATGTTTATAAAAGTGTAACTTCAAATGTTTATAACTCTTAAACTATAAATTTGTGCGCGATAAAACTTATATTTTTGGTAATTGTAGACCTCCTAATACCAACATTTCATAAAAAAAACCACAGGCTCCATACTAAAGTCAACCCGGATATTTATCTGGGCAACGTTTACTTTCAACAAGACGGTGCTACCATATGTGGCACACAAGGAACGAAACCTTCAATATTTTAAGATAAAAGTTTCTTTGAATATCAAAATAACACCCTCCACTTTGTTATAAGCACACAGTTTACTAACTTTGTTTTAAGGATACAAATTACTAACCCTCACGAAAACACTAAGTTTACTTACTTCACAGTATAACAATGTTCTCAAAAATGAGTGATTTATGCATCTAAACTTTTAAATAGCGAAGGCAGCTTCGCGCTAATGTACCCGTTCTTTGATTGCATATAGCCGGATTCGAAATGTTTCCTATAACGAAACGTTGATGGTTTCAGCAAATGATAACTTTGGATTACCGTATGTCATTTGATTTGTTTAGGTACCGGGCATTCTGCTCTAAAGTACCATGTCCTCAATATCTGATTCAAACTCTTGCAAAAGAAAGATTTGTCTAAGGTCCCGAATCGCCGTTTGAAAACTTGGGAAGCAGCCATTCTGATGAACATTACCCAACATTACCTTAAGAAACCAACGTTGAGCTGAAGGCTTCGTAGGTGCCTTTCAGCGTCGTTCCTTTTTCTTGATGTTCAAGTTGCTTTACCACTGCTTATCTTATCAATCTTTCAGGACTACAGTGGCAAAATTATGGGCATTGTCACTTCTAAAAATTATATCTGATTTAGCTGTTTCACGAATTTTGCACGCTAAATCTTGGAAAGACGAAAATCCTCTGCCTTATTCTTTGTTGGCTGACCCAATTATCGCTAAATTTTTTGAACCAATTTTAAAAATGTTTCATAATGTCATCGCAATCATTTTTTTAAATAAAAATCGCTAAATTTATCCTTTTCAGTGTAAACACAACGTTTTACTCTACACAGCAACTAATTATACAATTATTTTGTAAACGTATATTTGCTTCGCCTATATGTATAGCCATCGATTGTTAGCATCTACCTTTAATAAGTTAAGTACGAAAGGTTCTTGATAATGGACTTTTGATTCACGCTCTAAAACATGGTTCAATTATCGGTCTCTTCCTCTCCTTTGGTAGATCATTTATACGGCAGCGCGAATATTTTCTACCGTTGCCACGTAACACTAAACAGTTGTATATGCCTGAGCTTACACGGGGATACTTTTTGTCGCTTATTATTGTAATTTCCTTTATGGAGTCGCCTTTCACGTTCACAGAGAGGTACTTTCTTCAAGCTATTTTTTGACAGTTGTTTCTTCATTTTTTTCTCTATATCGCTTTATTTTACTCTAGCAATTTTTCGTTAGCTTCGTGCTTTTTAATATATCTAAAATAAAAACACTATGTGTGTGTAAAGGAACAGCTTTCGAAAGTGTAATCTATTTACAAACCCTTACATATTTCATCCCTTACACTATCGTCAGAGACAAGTCCAACGGTATCTTTAATACATTCTGATATTTCTTGAATCAATTCAACTTTATCTACAAACTCTATTATCCAAAATATTAATAATTTAATACATACTTATATATAGGCATGCATGCACATATAAATATTGTAGTAAGAATCCAAATTTCAATTTCCAAATTCATGGCATTTATTCGTTTGAAATTTTAGGCTGCAATCAGTTCAAAGATAAAGACAAAATAAAAAGGAATGTCAAAATTTACAGAGACGAATGGACACACAAAACGTCTCAAACGAGCACAGCGACACGGTGCGCTTCCCCTATGTCGTCGCCTCCTACCCAACAAACAAGTGCTTCGTTGACAAAAAGTATCCCAGTGTAAACTCAGATTATGTGAGATTTGTATGTGATTTCATCGACTATGTATCGATAAAAATCTCCTTTGTACTTGTCTGTGCTGTTTATTTTAGTCGTAAAATTTATCTTTGTTGAAATTACAAATAGAAAATTCTAAAAAATATTAAAAATTATGTTGCCTAGGGATATACGGGTAAGTAAATGTAGGAGTGGAACGGGATTTAATACAGAAGTGTTCTAAAGATTGGAACTTGTGTTTAAAAAAGATTCACTGCAAAAAAAGAAGTGTTATAGACATTTTAAGTGGCTCAGGAAATGTGTAATACACATATGTACATACATACATACATACATACATACATATATACATTTTTATACGCCTCAATTTTAATTAACAATAAACAAATAAGAAAAAAGTAAGATAGGGTAATTATACAGGAGAGCGGCTTGTGCTAAAACTGTCCAAAAATGATGGGGATTTTGGCTAAATAGATGTATTTGATGATTATCTTCTCATTGAAAGTGGGTGAAAGCTGAATTTTGCAATAGTTTTATTATTATTACCATTAAAGTTGCACTAAAATCACTAACAAACACATTACATACAAATGCAAGGTTATAGCGATGTTACCATACTGTGAAAGTAATTAATAAAAGAGCAATAAATAAGACGCAGCGTTGTGGGTCCGGCATAGTTTTTTCGATTTATTGCATCGAACAAGAACTAAAATAATAAAATTTACGTATTTTTAATAGAACGGCTTCGAAAATAAATAACATTCACGTATATATACAAAAACGTGGTCGAATATACATAACATTCACATATTTTTACAAAAAATAAATTATTATTTCACTAAACATTTTTTGGTTCGTACAATTTCGCCGCGAAATGTTCAGTGAAATAATAATTTATTTTTTGTAAAAATATGTGAATGTTATGTATATTCGACCACGTTTTTGTATATATACGTGAATGTTATTTATTTTCGAAGCCGTTCTATTAAAAATACGTGAATTTTATGTATTTTCGTTCTTGTTTCTGTAAAAATATGTTAATGTTATCACATTGCTCTTTTTTTACATTTCTTTCACAGTATGGCAGCATCACTTTAACCGTGTATTTGTATGTAATGTGTTTGTTAGTAATTTTAGTGCAACTTTAAATGTTAATAATAATAAAACTATTGCAAAATTCAGCTTTCCCCCACTTTCAATGAGAAGATAATCATCAAATACATCTATTTAGCCAAAATCTTATCATTTTTGGATAGTTTTAGCAAAAGCCGCTCTCCTGTATAATGACCGGCGAATTTAACGAGAAAGTCTTGAGAATTGTAATTTGAGCGAATTTCACGATTTTCGGCTAGATACTTCGGAGAAAAAATGACTATTCAAAAAAGAAAACAAAGTTGGCAGGGAACTACTTATGAAAAATTTGGCAAATCCATGTATGGCCTCATATGAGGATTTATATTATTTTTCTCTACATATCAAAGTGATTTTTCAGAAAAGGATTAAGATCAAGGCCTGACACGGAATGTTGTTTCAAGGCTATTTGTGACGATCTCGGAAAAGAAAATCATAGTATGGCTTAACAGCTTCAGCCACTAAATGCATCTGTTTTATTAGCTTTAAATTAAGGACTTATTCGAGTCCAACTGTAAAACGCTGACGGAAGACATTTGTAAACGGTAGTGAATGTAGCAAATTGTACTGGACTTGGCATTGGTTTGGCAATTATGCATTAAATAAGGCTTTAAATTGTTTTGGTATCTAACGGATCTATTCCAACTAAAGGAATGACAAATGACTGCTCATTACTTTCACTTACCTCTTGAAATATACCACCAGTTTTGAGGACTTTGTTGCTGTTCTGTAGATTTGTTGCAATTGCATTCGTAGTGAATGAGAGTTTGCAGGCTGTCGAATGTGACTCCCATTAAGTTTGAGTTTTTTTTAGTCGCAATTTTTAAGCTATTGTGTTCGAGACGGTACTCCTTCGTCCTGCTGGTAAAGAGGGTAGCTGAGAATTTCGAAAGTTTTATTTGTAGTTCTCTTACAGTGAAGAAGTAGGAAAATTCATCGAGATTGCAGTTCGCTTTCGAACATAGCTCATCAACATCCTGGGCAGCCGCCAATATCGAACAATCATTGGCAAAAGTGATCTTTGAAACTCACTTCTGTTGGAGGAGGGAGCTTCGAGACATGTACCTTTAACAACAGTGCGGGGAAATTCATCGTTCAAGGCAAATTCACAGAAGGTGATACCAGGATTACAAAAACAATTCACTTGCGTTTTATTTGTGTAATCGTGCAAATGTTAAAGCCTAATGCCTCCATTTGTATTTCATTTGTGTAATCGTACGCTGGAAACGCAAAAATGTGTTGCCAAAATATTTGATTTTTTTCCGTAGTTATCGCTTCTTCTCTGTTCTTTTTAATACGCTTTTATTAGCTTCACTTGTATGTCAGTCAGTTTGTAACTTTTTAGCAGTGACGCGATCCCAATATGAAATATTTGTAATGCGAATCGTTGCATACATCGTGGCGTTAACAAAATAAATCGGAGAACGTATAATAATCCATACTAATAATTATTATACGTTCTCTGATTAATTCAGAGAAAACAAAATCAAAATAGAGTTAATTAGAAAAATATATAAAATAAATATAGTTTAAAAAAAACTAAAAAAAAACACGCCTTTAAAGAATATTAAACTAAAAACCAACTATGAACATTTCATAAAAAAACCCAGGCTCCAAACTAAAGTCAACCCATAATTTCTTTAATATTGACTGCTGAAGCAAAAGCAATGGATTTTCTTATGGACATAGTGGTACTGGTACATTTTTTTCAATGTTCCCCGATCTGACACTGCTGCCATCATTAGAATGTGAAATAGGGAAACGCTCTCAGCTGCAATTTGAGTGATTTTGAGAAAGGTTTTCTATCATTTGAGCCAACATATGTCAGGAATGCATGATGTCATATCCCGTCAGCTCGTAGAACGATTTTCACCATCACTTTCTTAAGCCGAAATGACAAATCTAATGTTTACATACGTATACGTGTACGTCATTCTCTCTTCGTTTCCTTGTGCATTTTCGTCCTTCTTGTCGGAGCGACAGCATTAATACCAAAAGAAAACAATATTGACTTAAAAAAACGCAGCAGTGACGTACAAGCCAACACACAGATGAGCGACAGCATTGATGCCGCAGTAAATCAGCTTTGACGAAAATTTTCAATATATATATACATACATACGAACATTATTTATAGCCTATTTCCACCGAGCACTTAATGCATTTAAGACCTCTGTTAAGTGAATGAAATATCAAACGTTTCCACCGAAAGTGAGTTAACTCAAACAGCTGATTTTGGTTAAAATTCCAGTTTGCAAAATTTGTAACAACTATTGAAATCATGAATTCAAGAGACCTCATTCATTTTATTTGGCTATTTATGGAATCTTATGGTTTGCAAGTGCATATTATTGCTGCATGGACAAACGCTGCTGAAACGAAAATGCTTTAATGGATGTTTCCATTCTCACTTTTGCTTGTTTGTTTCCTTAAACTATTTATTTTTGTTCAATCAGCTGATAACTGCCAGAGCCACGCATATTTTTATGTTGAGGGGATCGTTTGCGATTCCGCAATTGCTTTGTTTTTTCTTATTCTATTTTTTTGAAAGAGGAGAAGCATTATCTTCTCCAGTTACATAATATATGCATTTATGTTAAAACTAATGCAAAAAAGTAATTTTTGCAGAAAAAAATAACCCAATCCAAATTAAAAGTCTCGTCCCTCATTAAATCCGAAAATACACGACTCTGGTCAGAAATATACCGAAACTTCAGAAATGTTTACATTAGTAGTGACAGCATCGATTGTTAACATAACATTTTCTGTTAAATTACCGAAAGTGAGTTAACTCACTTTTCAAAAAAAAAAAAATGCATTTAACAACCGGTGGAAATAGGCTATTAGATTCAGTCTTTATTCCAATATTTTACATAGATTATGCAGGAGTCTACGAACGCCTACGTTATAATCGTGACTGCTTTGAAGTTTAAAGAAATCTAAGTAAATTAAAAAATAAATGTTCGAATCAGAATGTTATTAATATCTAAATGCAGTCGTACCTCGCAAAGTTTTTTTTTGTAATTTTTAGATCTGCTACTGCTGCATGGTGTAAAGCGTTCATTCCAGTCAAACCACACCCATTAGTTGAATTTTCCGTACAATATGGGGTGCCCTTAAATAAAAAAAAGTGAAAGGTAATGAAAAATGAATTATTCGACAATATATTGTTACCACAGCTTATCCATATTTTCCACTTCTTTCTGCTATGGAGAAAACGATAAAAAAAGCGTTCTACTCGAAAATAGGAACATAAAATAAAACGGATTATCTGTTAGCTGCGTTCTTTTTCAATTTGTATGTACTCAGAAGAGTAATGGCCTATTTCCACAGGACGTTAAATGCATTTAAACATCGCATTTAAATGCTAAATTGCCATGTGTTTGTTGTTGTATAAAAGTGTGTTAACTCACTTTTCAAAGTGAGTTAACTCACTTTCGGTAATTTAACAGAAAATGTTATGTTAACAGTCGATGCTGTCACTACTAATGTAAACATTTCGGAAGTTTCGGTATATTTATTGCCAGAGTCGTGTATTTTCGGATTTAATGAGGGGCCAAACTTTTATTTTGCATGGTAAAATTTTTTCTGCAAAAGTTACTTTTTTGCATTAATATTTACATAAAAACATATATTAAGTAATTGGCGGAGAGAATGCTTCTCCTCTTTAAAAAAAAAAATAATAAAAAAAATGGAAAACAAACAAAAAGCAATTGTGGAATTTCAAACGATCCCCTCAATATAAAAATATGCGTGGCTCTGGCAGCTATCAGCTGATTGAGCAAAATAAATAATTTAAAGAAACAAACAAGCAAAAGTGAAAATGGAAACATGCGGTCTCTTGAATTCATGATTTTAATACTTGTGACAAATTTTGCAAACTGCAAATGTAAACAAAAACCAGCTGTTTTGAGTTAACTCACTTTCGGTGGAAATGTTTGACATTTCATTCAGTTAACAGAGGCCTTAAATGCATTTAAGTTCTTGGTGGAAATAGGCTATAAGATAAACAAAAAACCTGCTTATGTGTTAGTGCTGCCAGAAATCGTGTGAGTGTGTTTGTGAACCCATCGGCCCGCTCTTGCAGGATAGTCATCTTTGACAGTTGTTTAACATCTTACAAGCCGGAAGGTGTGTTTGAGCGAATTGTAAATTGTAAAAAGTAAAAGTAATAATCGTCATCAATTTGATAGAAACGTCGAACATCAATACAGGTGTATATTATCTTATTTTGCAACTTTTAATAATTTCTCGTAATTTTAATTGTATACGCGGCATATCTATATACATATGTACATATATACATACATCATAAATACATTTACGGCCGAATGAATGTATTTATGAGGATTCACAAAATGCACTAGACTTTTTGGAAATGAAAAATATTTAAATAAACACTAAGGTTAAAATTTAGAAAAAAATCGATTCCATTATTCTACAAACACACCGTTGTATTACAGTGGCCACACCCACCGACTAAACGGTCGTAACGGTTAGATCATCCAATCAAATCAAGGCAAATTCACACACGGTGGTAGCAAGAATTAAAAGAAAAAGTCTATGTGTTTTGTTTGTGTAATCATAAAATCGAAATGTCAAAGACGAAATTCACCCAATGTATTTTGTTTTGTGCACTTTGGTGAAATGGAAGGAAGAACAAGCAATCATATGATGTGACATATATACACACTTCTATAAATTCGCCTTGAATCAAAGCTAATTCGCGTAAGAGTTTTGTTTCGCCTTACCTCAGAGTTGCGTTTTGATATACATACATACACGTACACATGCTCGAAGTATGGATTTATAGCGCACACGCATAGAAACTGTTCAGCCAAGGTGAAGCGAGGTGATGTAAAATGTTGCCGGTAATTCAACTTATAATAATAATAATTTTTTTTTTTATATTGGTAAATTAAATTTTTTTTTTAATATTTTAAGAAGTTATTAAACAACAGAAATGAAAGATAGCGGGTAAGTTTTGGAATTTCCTTGTGGCATACCCTCGGTTTGCTTCGGTTCGTAGTCAGAGTTTCATATGTAAAACATGGCGAAGCAGGTTTTATGTGAATCACTCTTAAGCGCGGTATGTACGTGTAAAAGAAATTTCGTCAACGTTGTTGTTGCTGTAGTGGCTATCAACATCTCTCAGCAACGTTGACGACAGAATTTTTTTGGCCTTTTTGTGCTAAGTGAAGTTAATATTTTTGACCATTTCCAGCTATATACAGCTTCAACAAATATAATTAATTCTTTCCCCTAATCTTAACATTTTGTGACGAAAAACGATACGTTTCATTATTGACTAAGTGGTACTAAGGATTCCTAACGACCAGCTGTTCAAAGTTTCTTCATTTGGCCTTGTTACCAGCCCAGAAAATATTATCGAGGAACGCATTTATCTGTAATTTGTGAGAGTTTCGTATTATGTTATCTTTGCTTTCAATGAATGTTAGCTTGATAAGTTCATACGTTCCACTAATAGCCTATTTCCACCGATCACTTAAATGCATTTAAGGCCTCTGTTAAGTGAATGAAATGTCAAACGTTTCTATAAAAAGTGAGTTAAGTCAAACGACTGATTTTGGTTTACATTTGAAGTTTGCAAAATTTGTCACAAGTATTGAAATCATGAATTCAAGATACCGCATTCATTTTTTTTTTTGCTATTTATGCAATATTATGATTTGCAAGTGCAGATTATTGCTGCACGAAAAACGCTGTTGAAACGAAAGTGCTTTTATGCATGATTTCATTTTCACTTTTGCTTGTTTGTTTCCTCAAATTATTTATTTTGCGCATTAGCTGAAAGCTGCCACAGACACGCATATTTTTATGTTGATCGCTTGCAATTCCACAATTACTTTTTGTTTCTTTTTTATTGCTTTTATTTGAAAGAGGAGAAAAACTTTTTTTTGTGAAGATTCAATTTACAAAGAATTTCAAAAAATTATAGACCGTTCAGCTAAAATGATTTGAAATACTTTGAAATTTAGGAATGAAAAGGAAATTTGCAGAAGAAAGCCCGCTCAGTCTTCACGAAGTGTATCTCGATTGGCAGCCCCTAGTCAAAATAACCCTATGCTAATAGCAGAGGTACTAAAGACAGAATTAAGAAAAGTAAGAAGTGGAGAAACTATTAGAAGAATGTTAAGAAAAACTAGTTTGTATGGTAAGAGTCCACGAGAGAATACGATCCCCAAAATACTTTAAATACCATTAAACGGCGGATCAAGTATAATGATTTGTGGTTACCCTTCAAATTTCGGTGTAGGCCCAATATATCGCGTAACTAGCATAATGGATATTCAAAAATATGTCGAAATATTGGATACAATAATGTTGCTTTAAGCCAGAGAAGAGATGCCAATAAAGTGGGTCTACCAGCAAGATAATAATATAAGATATTGTTTTCTGGCAAATACGGTAGAGGTAATCGATTGGCCTCGATTGGCAAACTCTTGTAGGACCCAGGGAGTGAGCTAGTGACAGATGCCCAGATTGTACTCGATTTATGGAGGGAGCACATCTCCAGCCTGTTGAATGGCAGTGAAGAGGAAACACGCGGTGACGGTGTTTCGGTGAACCCGAGACTCTAATTAATGACGATGGAAAAGTTGTTCCGTTACCCGACTATGAAGAAGTCCGAATAGCAATCGTCCGCCTAAAAAACAACAAAGCGGCAGGGACCGATGGGTTACCGTATTATTATGCATCAACTTCTTTGCAAATTATGGTCGGATGAAAGCATGCCCGACAATTGGATCCTAAGTGTGCTCTGCCCAATCCACCAAAAAGGCGATTCCACAGTTTGCGCCAATTACCGCGGAATAAGCCTTGTTAATATCGCATATAAAGAGCTATCAAGCGTTTTATGTAAAATACTAAAGCCCACCGTCAACAAACTGATTGGACCTTATCAGTGTGGCTTTAGACCTGGTAAGTCAACCATTGACCAGATATTCACCATACGCCAAATCTTGGTAAAGATCCGTGAAAAGAGAATCTTTTTGTCGATTTTAAAGCGGCCTTCGACAGCACGAAAGGAAGCTGTCTCTATGCCGCTATGTCTGAATTTGGTATCCCCGCAAAACTTATATGGCTGTGTAAACTGACCTTAAGCAGCACTAAAAGTCCGTCAGGATCGGGAAGGACCTCTCCGATCCGTTCGATATCAAACGAGGTTTCAGACAAGGTGACTCTTTATCGTGTGACTTTTTTAACTTGTTGTTGGAGAAAACAATACGAGCTGCAGAGCTGAATAGAGAAGGTACGATCTTTTACATGAGTGTACAGCTGCTGGCGTCGACCTCAACAACCGCGCCGTGAGTTCTGCTTTTTCCAGACTTGATAAAGAAGCGAAGCGTATGAGTCTGATAGTGAATGAGGGCAAGACGAAATATCTCCTGTCATCAAACGAACAGTCATGGCATTCGCGACTCGGCTCCCACGTCACTGTTGATAGGCACAACTTCGAGGTCGTAGATAATTTCGTCTATCAGAGGACCAGCATTAACACCAACAACAATGTCAGCCTGGAAATCCAACGCAGAATCACTCTTGCCAACAGGTGCTACTTTGGACTGAGTAGGCAATTGAAAAGTAAAGTCCTCTCTCGGCGAACAAAAACCAAACTTTACACGTCGCTCATCATACCGATCCTACTATATCCCGCAGTAGCGTGGACGACGTCAACATCTGATGAGACGGCTCTAGGAGTCTTCGAGAGAAAAGTTTTGCGAACGATTTATGGTCCTTTGCGCATTGGCAACGGCGACGATGATGTTGACATAGTTCAACGAATGAAGAGACGGCTACGCTGGCTAGGCCATGTCGTCCGAATGGATGAAAGCACTCCAGCTTTGAAAGTATTCGATGCAGTACCCGCTGGTGGTAGCAAAGGAAGAGGAAGACCTCCACTCCGTGGGAAGGATCAAGTGAAGAGTGACCTGGGTTCAGTTGGCATTTTCAACTGGCAGGCAGCGAAAAGAAGAGATGAATGGCGGTCTTATATTGATTCGACTATAATCGCATAAGCGGTGCCAACGCCAATAAAGAAGAAGAAGAATCGATTGGCCTCAACCATATTGGGAACTTGTGGCGAGAATTGAATAAGTAGATTAGCATGCAAAGTCGACCAACAACAACGATTTTTGGCGTGTGGCTTTTCGTAAAATTTTTGTAGCAGTTTCGGCACAAATTGTTTTGCATCCCGAACCGCTCTCACACTCGAATATTGTAACGAAACACGCACACCGTAGTATTTTCACTTTAGAGTAGTGCTATCACCAACTAGTACGTGCAATACATACATGCAGGCCTATTCTGTGCAATTGATAAATTCACCATCTTCCTTATTTATCAAGATTAACAATTTATCAAGATTTCTCTATTCTGTCTCGTAAATAAAATGCTCTTTTCTTGATAAATTTTCAAGATGTCAAATGCTCTTGACAGTGTTTTTTTTTACAAATAAAACATCTTTTTACTGTTTGTGAATAACATATTGTTAGAAAGGAAGATACATACAAGGTTTTTACTTATATTGTTGTTGTTGGACGAAGAGGAAATTGCGAAAATAGGGATGGCTCGCGTCACTTCAAAAAAGGGAAGGAACAATTGCCCGCACGCATATTGCCATTGTTGTTCCATCATCAAATAATATTGAACGTCTTATTTTATATTTAAATAGAAAGGGGTTCTATATGTCGAAGCAGTAAGTTTTGTTGTATGTACGTATGAGCCAATGCAATTTATAAATATTTTGTTTCTCAGGTGTTTATATTTCACTTTTCTTAACGCAAAATTCCCGGTGGCAACACATGACTGGAATTTGGGTAACTTGCGACCTACAGTAAAATCTTACTCGTCAGCACACTGATATGTCTGTACAACAGCGGAGAAAATCGTGCCTTATAGGCGATCAAGGCTAACCTCTAGAGCCGTGGCTTCTAACACCAGTTGAAGAACCTAAATTCTCTAAAGAGCTAAGGTACAGCAAACTACATGGTTCTACCAAAAATCACCCTTTAGATGTTCGCTGAAGCACCGAGTTGTGCACAACACACACAACAGTATTTACATACAGTGGTAGACATTCATATAAGCGCATATTGAAATTTTTCGAAAAAGCATATTGAAATGTCAATTACTGTAATGCTACATTGTACAGTAATGATAGTAAGTCGGCATGTAACGGTACATGTTTAAGTAGGCAAAACATGCCTAAAGGAAGAACGCGTGTCAGTTATATTAAATGAAAATTCGTACTCTAATTGTGCGATTGCAAGAAGAATAGAGAGGTCAGAAAACGTCATCCGTAATTTTGTTAAAAAAGACAATAATTATGGAATAAAGTTGGCGACAAAAGGTGTAAGTTTTTGTTACACTTCAAAAATGGAAAATACGCGATGAAGCAACACAAAATAAACTGAACTGCCGTGAAAGTAGAGGTCAACGTAACGTCTCAATAAATTGCTTCTACAAACATTAAATAAACGAAATTGAAGAGCAAGCCACGTTTAACAGCACAGCACAAGCAAAAACGGTTAAGATTTGGTAAAAAATACATGTTCTGGACAAAGGAGTGGCAGAAAGTTATTTTTTCGGACGAGAAAAACTCATTTTAGACGGGCTAGATTGCTACAGTTGGTACTGGGACGATTTAACAAAATGTGAAGGTGCGATTGTCATGGTTTGGGGAGCATTTTGCTACGATTCCAAGCTTATTCTGGTATTCTGGAACTTGCCGCATGAACTCCACAGCATACATAAAACCTCCAACAAAAGCTCATACCATTTGTAAAGCAAGCGAAAGTAATCTAATACGTATTTCAATCGGACAATGCCTCTTTACATGCTTTTAGGCAAGCAAAGCCAAGTTCGGAGAACCAGGAAGTGTCTTTACTTGATTGGCCGGAATGCAGTCCGGATTGTAACCTGTAACCCCATAGAAAATCTGTGGGGAGTAATGGCAGAAAAAGTTTTCAGTAATGGGCGTCAATACAGAAGCATCACTGAGTAAAAACCTCAATTCAGCAATGTTGACTTGATTTGAGAAGAGATTTGCTTAACAATCTTATTGAGTCTATGCCAAATCAGGGTGGCCATACCAAGTACTAAGTTTTAGTTAAAGTTTTGAGTTTTATTTTATTTTTGATATGAAGTGGAGTGCACTTAAACGTATGTCTACTTAAAAATGCCGATTTCTTACTAAGTTTTTACTAAATACTGTTGATTTGATAAAACTTTAAGTTAAAAATATGTAAAACAATAAAATGAATAACTTCCCATCTTTAAATGCAACAATTAAAGCTTTTATTTATTAAATACTCAACAAACTTGTGTGCGTTAATACAAGTGTCTACCACTGTACATACAGTGATGAACTAAAGTTTTGGCACAGCAAGAAAGTTCAACTTTAACACCTTTTTTTGACCTATTATGAAAATATTTTTAATTCCGAAAAAAATGGTAGTCAGAGGGACACATTTTCAACTATTTTCACTTCAATTCATTTTATTATCTTTTATGTTAAATTAATACTAATTATAAATGAAGAAAAGTACTAAATTTTCACCAAACAAAAGTATTGGCATACTTCATAAAAACACAAAAAAATTATAATAAAATTGTAAAATATTATCGAAATTAATATTTTGTAGCCAAGCCTTTATGTTTGATGACAGCTTCCAAATGCTTTTGCATCGATGAGACCAATTTTTGTGTGGTTTCTGCCCCAATATTCTGCCATTCCTCCACCAGTGCCAGCTTCAACTCTTATTTTGTTGATACAGCGAACTTTCTAACGCGCCTATCCAGCTTTTCTCACAAGTGTTCAATTGGGTTTAGATCAGGCGATTGAGGCGGATGAGGCAGTGTATGTTTAATATGGTGTGTAAGCCACATACGCACATAATGAGCGGTATGCTTCGGATCATTGTCGTGCTGAAATGTAAATGACTGTGGTAATTTAAGTTTTTCGGGACTTTTTTCGACGTTCCTCTTAAGAATTTCCATATAGTACTTTTTGTCCGTATTGCAGTTCGCTCACACCAGCAGCGGACATGCAGCCCCATACAATGACTCCTCCACTACCATGTTTTATAGTCGCAGAAATGTTCTCTTTTTGAAGTTCAGTGTTAGGTTTTCTCTACACAGTTTGACGGCCATCAGATTGAAAGATATTGAATTATCTTTCATCCGAGAAGAGTACATTGTCCCAAAAGTCCTTAGCATAGGCTAAACGTTTCTTTTGGATCACTTTTGAAATTAGGGGTTTGCTACACGAGAATGAAAGTTAGATTCATGCAATGCTCTTTGGACCGTTATCGGATGAATATCTTTTCCCAACCCCTCCCTACTTCCGCTGCGATTTGTGGGTTTCTTTTTATTTTTTTTTACCTTTCTTACTATTTGGCAGTGTTCGCGGTCATTTTAAGCCTTAGGCCTGCCTGTACGTGTTGCGTTTCGCAAAGATGAAACCCTCTCAAATCGTTTTACAATGCTTCTTATGGTGTAGCGGCTTCTGTCCATCATTTCACAAATTTCTGCATATGATTTGCCCTGCTTATGCAAATATAAAATTATTTTCCGCTGAGATACGTTAGTTTCACTTTTTTGTCACTTATTTTTCTGAAAATTACGCAATTTTCGGAATTAAAAATATTTTCATAAGTGATCAAAGAAAGGTGTTAAAGTTGAACTATCTCGCTGTGCCAATACTTTAGTTCTTCTTTTCTTTACTAATGTTTCCACCAAAAAAACAGAAGCAATGAACTCAATTAATGATTTGTTGTTAACTCTGAGTTTTAGGCAACGGGCAAGTCGCCAGGTAATACTTGTATCAAAACAATTATGTCCGGTGATGAAAGAAATTCCGGCACATTTAAGAAATTCTTGCAGCGCGTTCGCAATTAATTCCCACCAAACATCACGAATATGAAGTTATTTGCTTTTTATATTGGATGGCATGACACTGCATTCATTTGTTGTTGTTGCTATTAGTTGTGTTCTTTGACTAGATGGGCAGTAACAATTTACACTGAATTTTACTGAATCGTGTTCGTTGATCTGAAAACTCATTAAAATTAGTAACGAGAGAGCGCAATTTTGACGTTTACTTTCGACAGAATGCAGCAAATTCGTGCTGGGAATATTTCAGCCAGTAAAAACTAACAAGTATGAGAAACAGCTGATTTGTGATCATATGATTGAATTTTTGCCAACAAAGCAAAAATGATTTACAATTAAAATAATATTTACACTTTAATATGAATGATATACTAACAAAACAAGTGACCAAATATAATTTTGCTAAAGTAAGTTTAATGGTATCACCGATTCAATTAAGTAGTTAAGGTACTAATTAAATGAGAATGCGGTGACAGTGGAGTGGAATCATCGTCTGCATACCACCGAGCTCTCGTTGATGAATTAGAAGTTAGGAATGTTGAAGGCATAGAATCAAAATATATTATTATTTTTTGAACAACTCAAAGCTATTTTGGATTCATTAAATTTACTAAAAAGGACTGTCGACCAAATGAGCTGCAAAACGTTGCGAAGCAAGATTGTTGCAATTGTTGTCGCAGTGACGATAATGCATTCTTAGGCTTCCGGGAGCGACGACGATGCACAAAATAGAACATTAGTCACGTTTAAAATGGAAATGTAAAACTCTTGCTTAGATTTTATTTAAACAGAGCCGAATAAACTATAATAATAATGGCCGGCTTACAAGGAAAAAGAATTTCAAACTTATTTCCGTATTTCAGTCATCCTTCCTGAAAATCTAAAGTCTAAGCAACAAATTGTTGTAAATCAAGTTCTATATAAATCTTTGACCTTTTAAAAGACTACTAGAAAAAACATATTGGTATCTTTTTCGTTGGAAGCCTATAAAGCATGTAGAATTTCATCATTGTTGAAATACAATTAATAAATTAAAAATGCTTTACAATTGCCAATTTTATTAAAATATTTAAAAGCAGAAAAAATCAACTGTATAAATGAAAGGATTCAAATTTAACCGCCGAAATAAACAGCTGTTATGCAACCTGCTGGCCAATTATTATTAGATCCTGTTCGGTAGAAACTCAGTAAATTTCTTTCTCTGGTAGAGTAAAACATTTTACTCTCTCAATTTCTTGACTGGCTAATTTTTACTGACATTTCTCAACGAACACAGCTATTGTCATGTTGTTATGCTCTTCATAGCATATATTCAAACGTCAGAATTTTACCAGCCCTAGGGGCTCGTTTTTTGCTGATCTGTAATCTTTCTGATATCTGCCATAATTTAATTCTTCGAAGAGCCAGTACTATTTTTGACTATTTGAAAATTTTCTTCAGTAACAGGTCTCTCTTCCTTGTTGAAACAGCCGATCCCCTTTTTACAGGCGGTTCCGCGGTATTTAGATAGTCAGGTCACCTTCTCCCAAAATTGGTTGAACTCCTCCTTCTTCACTTCACATTATTCGCTGTTTTTGACCTAAAGAAACCATTAATACGATTATTGTGAAAATAAACCATTAATACGATTATTTGTGAAAATAAACCATTAATACGATTATTTGTGTTATAATTATTAAATACTTAATTTTTTTTTTATAAAAACTCCCACACAACTTTTATGTGAAAAAACTTTTGATTTTTTTTTGCATTGGTGATGCTAACTTTTTCCATTGGTAATTTTTACCCCACTTTCGAAGTTTGTTTAGAATACGAGGAAAGGGAAAAGAGAAAAAATTCGCAATTTTTTTTTTTTTTTTTTGTATGAAAGGAGAAGAGGGAAATCTCCCGGGGAATTTTCATTTAGAATAGGGCTGATAGAATAACTTAATTGCCAACTCCTTTTTCTTCCTCCACTACTTAAGCACTTAAGTGATTTTATTTTGACAAATATTAATTGAAGCTTTATATAGATGGGTGGACGATTGTAAGTTGGCCAGACTTAAATTTCTGCGCCTTCGGCTAGCGCAACAAAATTCACTTTTAAGAGGATTGTCACGATGGTTAGGGTCCTGACAGACTACAGTATTTGTGGTACAGTAATGTTAAATAACTGTCATCTTTTTTGATAATTGAAGTTTAATTTGGAATAAATTAAAAAAAAAACGGATAATGTGATGTGTTTAGGGTGCTCACTCATTCATTCAAAAGTTATTTTTATTTTATTATTTTTTTCATTATCTTTTATGTTCTTATTCTTCTAATCAGTCGTTTGAAATTCATAATTTATAATAATCAAAAAGTGAAAATTTTGTATGTACACTCCCGTTCACTGGTTCAACGCATTATTATTTTTTGCATTCAACATGATGTAACTTGCTAGATTTGTTAGAAAAATATTCCATTTTTTTTTAATAATAAAAGTTTCAACATTAACTGATAATATTGTATGCTGGGTTTTGTATTCGGTAATCGGTATTCATAGCTTTTGGAGTTTGACATAACCTCAATAAAACTACAAGTGCTTTTAGTAGGTCAATAGAATAGACGCATTTATCAGTACGGCGAAGTATGTAACAGTTTTTAATTTTTTTTTCGAGATAATTTACTGAATTATTAAATTTTTTAATAACAGATTGTGAAAAATAGGGAAAAAAGATTCTTTCTGCTTAGGAACGTAAAAAAATTGATTTCTACCATTCAGAAGGACTATCCAATAGATAAATTAAATCGCAGCTCCAGAACTCTGGATCGCTATTTGAAAGATGCAAAATCATATGAAACTCGTTATAAAGGAATAAAACAAACTTTAAATCCCCGACTACTAATTCGGCTGCAAAGGAAAGAAAATTAGCTGGTATAAAATCGAGCCTTTCAACTGTTAAATTTCTAATGCAGAACCCTTGAAACGATTGAAAACTAAGAAAAAATTATGACTGGATACAAAACGTAAACAGTCACACCTACAATTTGGAAGAGATTACATGGACTATTCAAAGTGTGACATGTTGTAACAATTGGCGAGTGGTCGCCTTTTCTGATGATTCCGGTGGTTCCCGGTATTATTTTCATGATTTAAATAAGGAAGAAATTCTTTTGAGCCGTCATCATAGCCGATCGGATGGTGTCATGGTATGGGGTGCAATCACTTTTTACGGCACTGCCGACCTCATTTTTGTTGACCAAACTATGAATGGAATTCGCTACAAACCGCTGCTAGAATCCGTTTTTCATAATATTAAAGACCTTGTGGACCATTGCCAAGGATTTTTCAGCAGGACAATGTCGCCGGGGTCCTAAGGTTGTTTATAATGAACCAAAACGTGTATGTAATGTCTTGGCCGCCTTATTCTCCAAACTTCAACATTATCGAAATTGTATGGTGCTGGATGTCACGCAAAGTTTATGAAAGAGGAAAGCAATACCACGATAAGCCATCCTTAATTGCTGCAATTAAGTCGACATAGCTAGAAATATCACTTCAATATCTTTACACCTTGTACTCTTCTTTAAAAGCTCGAGTTGTTGAAGTCGACAACAAATAACGGTGGCAGTTCTGATTACTTAAATGTATTCTCTTATTATTTCCGACAATAATTAATTAAAAAATATTGAAGTAACTACGTTTTTATTTTTGAAAATACGTTTTTTTAATATCTTCGTCTATTTCATTGACCAAAAAAAATCAACTATGTTTTAAAGTATTAAAAAGTATTTAGTACGCAACATATTCGGAGACTAGTTTTTAAAATCTTTTGTCAGAAAGCCAAGTTTTAATACTTTGTAAGAAAAGTAAGAAGAGTAAGTGTCTAGTTTATTGAACGGGAGTGTATTATTTTATTCTAATTAATTATTTTATTTCTCATTCCAATATTTTGCAATTATTTCTCCAATCACGCATTCACCATACGCACTCGTATTTTTACAACAGAATCACAAGACGAAATTACGAATTTCAATACAGATTTAAATACAACAAAAAATTTAACACAATACATTCCATAACACATAATTTAATACAACTCGAAGATAATTTTAGACCAAATTCCAAATCAATTAAATCCGTTTTATAATGAATGTCCTTTTTTCTTGTTGAAGGACAAATTGTTTGTTGAATTTCATAATGTTTTAATTGCTCTGCTACGAGAAACTATTTGGAAAGTTATTAATTTTATTAATGCACCCTTATTTTTTAATAAACACGAAAGAATTAAAAAAGTTAGGAGATTTTCTCTTGGAGAAGAAAAGAGATTGAAACATCTCATTTTACAATACTCAACTTCGTGATCATTCACCTTCAGAAATTAATTAAATGTTAACGAATTAATTAGATTTTAACAAAAGATATAAATTTCCAATATTTTTATGAAGAACACCAAAGAGACGAAATAATAGTAACTTAATTAATATACCGGTCTAAATTTTAATATTTGGTGCGATGTTACAAACAAACTTTATACACCATATATACCTAATTCTATGAGAAAATTTACTTTTAAAAAAAGTGATTATTTATCACATACAAATCGACGTCTCATTCATTCCAAATATTTTTGACCTAATGTAAGGAAATTAATAATTGGATATCATCATCTTGGTTGTCAAAATCCGAAAGTTACTAAGTGGACGATTTGAACATATGTATAGGTACATACCTCTTTCAGTCTTCAAAAGAATTTAATAACCTAACAAAGTTGTCACGAAATACACACTTTTCACTATCATCCACAGCCAAATGGAATGATTGAAAGATTTCATAGAGTTTTGAAAACTGCAATTACAGCATCAAATTATTAAATTTGTTGGTTTGAAATTTTACCGCAGATTTTTTTAGATCTATGAACAGTAATTAATTGTTTCCAATAATATTTTTAATATCGAAACTAAAAATAAAAATGAAATTCTTTTTATATTAAGGAAACATTTCTTATTAGTTCCATCATAGTGGTAGACATTCGTATGAGCGCATACTGAAAATTTTCGAAAAAGCATATTTAAAGCACATTATTTCGAAAAACAGATTTCGATATGTCTTACTGTAATGCTACATGCCACACCAATGATAGTAAGTCGGCATGTAACGGTACATGTTTAAACAAGCAAATCTATACAGAAGAAACATCGCAGTAGTAACGCGCACATTCGTATAAGCTCATGTTGGAAAAATTCATATTTTTTAAAAAGAGGAGCCAGGGGCGAAATTTTGTTTGTTTTTTATTAGAAGAAATATAATAAATAAAAGGTGAAGTGCGTTTTTAGTGTAGAATTTTATTTATTAAATTATTAAAGGAAGAATCGTACTGAAATGTGCGATTGCAAGAAGAATAGGGAGGTCAGAAAACGTAATCTGTAATTTTGTTAAAAGAGGCAATAATTATGGATTTAAGACGGCGACACTCCCTCAAAAAGGAAAAATACGCGATGAAGCAACACAAAATAAACTAAAATGCAGCCAAATTAAAACGAAATTATAGGTGAACGTAACGCCCCAACAAATTGCCAGGGTGCTCAACGTTTCTCCGAACGTTAAATGAATGAAATTGAAGAGCAAGCCACGTTTAAGAGCACAGGCAAAGCAAGAACGGTTAAGATTTGGTAAAAAATACATGCTCTGGACAAAGAAGTGGCAGAAAGTTATTTTTTCGGACGAGAAAAAATTCAATTTAGACGGGCCAGATTGCTACAGTTGGTACTGGGACGATTTAACGAAATGTGGAGGTGGGATTGTCATGGTTTGGGAAGCATTTTGCTACGATTCCTAGCTTATTCTGGTATTCTGGAACTTGCCGCATGAACTCCACAGCATACATAGACCTACTCCAACAAAACATCATACCATTTGTAAAGCAAGCGACAGAAATCGAATATGTATTTCAATAGGACTCGATACATGCTTCTAGGCAAACAAAGGCATGGTCGGAGAGCCAGGAAGTGCTTTTACTTGATTGGCCGCAATGCAGCCCGGATTGTAACCCCATAGAAAATCTGTGGGAAGTAATGGCAGGAAAAGTTTACAGTAATGGGCGTCAATACAGAAGCGTTAATGAGCTAAAAACCTCAATTCAGCAATGTTGGCTTGATTTGAGCATTTTTGCTGTTATTAAAAACCGGGGTGGTCATACCAAGTACTAAGATTTAGTTAAAGTTTTGAGCTCTATTTTATTTATGATACGAAGTGGAGTGCGCATGAGCGAATGTCTTCTTACTAAGTTTTTCCTAAATACTGTTGAATTGATAAAACTTTAAGTTAAAAATATATAAAACAATAAAATAATTTCCTATCTCTAAATGCAACAATTAAAGTTTTTATTTATTAAAAACACAAAAAATTTGAGTGCGCTTATACGAATATCTACCACTGTAGTTATTCATTAGACTAATCTTCAACCACCATTTAAAGTTGTCTCCAAACCAAACAAAACTTTTGAAATACAATACACATTAAAAACATGCAAAGAAGAAGAAAATTACATTTAATATTAATTAATATTATATTTTCGCGTTTCATTGGAGTGGGAGTAAATGTAGCAAAATATTTTACAATTCTTAACCTGTTTAAAATTCCTTTTTAGGGTAGTTTTTCTTTATACATTAAAACTTTTAAATTTTATTACAATTTCAAATTATGAATTTCAAGTGACTGAAATAAAGAATGTAAAAAAAATTCTTTTTAATTTTAATATTATACTACATATTATACACATATACTAAAATGTTTTCATAAAGCATTTGTTGCCCGTCTTTATTTTATTTCATATAATCCATCAAACGTAAGACAGAATTTATGAGAAATTTCAGTGTAATGAAAATACAAAAGCTATTAAAAAAATTGTATAGAAAAATTTTCTGAATCATGAAGAAACGTAGCTTTAGACAAACTACGCCGAATAGTAGTTCCAATCTTTACAATCTTATTTGTTTATTGTTGCATTTCATTTAATTCGGACTTTCGTAGTTATAGAATGCAAACCACCACCATTTAACATATTCAATGAAAAATGCATCTTATCATATTAGTATTTAATTATATAATCAGAAGTGCGATATATAATATTATAAGAAACTACTCAATTGAGTAAGCAATTAAAATATATTATTTAAATATCTAAATATCCCAGTATATAATATACTTCATCTTATATTATATTATATAGAAACATTTTATTATTAAACATAAGCTGATATGTACTACATATAGTGTTGTAGTGTTCTATTTCAATGTTATAAATAGTGAAATAAATAGTGGAAAGTGCTAAACTTAGTTCGACTTTTAGTAACATTTATTGTTTCAAATCAACTGTAGTAAATATGCCGTAATTCAGAGTGGAATATTGCTTCGAAAATTAGTTTAGCATGCAAAAGTGTACGGAAGTTCTTAGGAAACATCCTGAAAGACAATAAACCAATTATTATATTTATGTAATCATAATATCGATTTGGCGGATGCATTAGTAGTAAGTTAGCACTGGGCAGAATTATAGAAAATTATTATTAATTATTCAAAATTAATTTTTATACCTTTCATAAAATGATATAATAATTTTGGTGCGAAATATGTAAGTACCTAAATGAGAATAGATAGACGCATACAAATTTATACCAATATGATCAGAATGACGAGTTGAGTTGATTTAGCCCGTCTCGCCGTCTGGTTGTAGGCAAACTAGTCACTCAGTTTTGAAGATATTTTAAGTAAACTTGGTGCACAGATCCACTGGTACATGCAAACCAACATTTGTCGGATCGGACTAATATGACACATATGTATATGACCGAATTTTCAGTTTTGAGATTTTTGGTTGTTAATCCTTCAAAACAAGAGTCTTAAGAGCGTGAAATTAGGTTTTCTACACACATACATAAATATATATATATATATATATATATATATATAATTGGCGCTTTGTAACCGCTAAAGCGATTTTCGGCCGAGCTCCTCGTCCAATTTGTGGTTTTGCGTCTTGGTGTTTTTCAAAGAAATGGAGGGACCTACTATACTAACCCGTCTCCGAGCGGCTCAGAGGGGTGGACATTCCCTGCCGAGGGGCGACCGCAATTAGAAAATTTAAATTAATTTTTTATTTAAATTAATTTTCCATAACTTTAGGATGTTGCTGGCCCGAGCTTTCCGAATGTCAGTACGCAAAGCTAACCACTCGGCTATCGCGGCCGCCATATTACTAAAAATATAAATATAGCTTAACTTAGTCACCGGATCATGGAAATCGGAGGACTACATTTTTCGTTCTAAAAGAATGAAATTTAGCTAGTTAGTTCTGTACACCGGCTTCTTTAAAAATGAGACTCTATTCAAAACTATTTCCTAAACCTATTTCGAATTTTTGACACTTTTGAAATAACTTTGAAGATGTCAAAGTTCAAATAAGCCGTAGTTCAAAATGGTTGTTGTTTTATCCTATGCAATGTAGTTTTTTTTGTTTAGCGCCACATCATCATTTATTTCAAAAAGTCGTTGGAGTTCTCAGTTAATCATAAAAGTAGGAATACTTATTTACATTTATCGTTCATGTCATGATACGAAAAACAAGGTAGTTTCACTGAACTTTTTTTTTAATATTAACCATCGGACAAAAAGATTGACTTTTGCTCTATTTTTGTGCCACCAATTTTAGTTTTTAAAAAATTGATTTTTAACTTTCTACAATTAAAAAAATGTATTACAAAAAATGCAAACCCTTTCAATGTAAGCAAAAAAGTGAAGAAAGACAAAACTTAATCACAAAAAACTCAAAGGCTTTGCATTAGAGGCCAAGATTTTGTTCGAACATTTTCGAGCTGCTCGAGCATTTGAGCAACGAGTACTCGCACGCTCGTTCATTGCGCATTTTCGAGCATTATCAAGGCGAATTTATAGAAGGTGAAGTTGTCTCATCATATGATTGTTTGTTCTTCCTTCCATTTAAAAAAATTACACAAACAAAATACATGAGAAATAGGTTTTGGCATTTCGGACATTCCTTTACACAAACAAAATACATTGAACGATTTTCGTTTTTGGCTTTTCGAAACTATAATTACACAACAAAATACATAGGCTTTTTGTTTTTTTTTATTCTTGCTTCTACCGTGTGGGGCCATGTGCGGAAGTTCACGCAAGTGAGGAAAGCTTTTGACTGCCATTCACCTGGGAGTGGCCAGAAACGATGCTTTTGCATATGGTTCAAGCAGCTCACGACTTCCGGTCTTAGACCACTATCTCGTATAGCCAACGAACATCCGTTTGAAGGCGAGCTAAAGTGAGAAGGCCAATCCCATGCGGTTGTGCGTAGGGTTTGGAACCCACCACATGAAAAAACAACCCAATGAAAAACCAATTTAAGCCTCGGATGAGAGACCCCCTTTTGATGACGACCCTCGAAAATGTTTTAAGGATTACGATTTTAGGGCATGCACCCGGAATGTCCGCTCCCTTAATTGAGAAGGTGCCGCTGCCCAGCTGGTTGATGTCCTCATAAAGTTAAAGGCTGACATCACTGCCGTCCAAGAATTACGATGGACGGGACAAGGACGGAAGAAGGTGGGTCCTTGTGAAATTTACTACAGCGGCCATATAAAGGAGCGCAAATTTGGTGTCGGATTCGTGGCGGGAGAGAGACTCCGTCGCCGAGTACTGACATTCACTCCGGTGGATGAATGTCTAGCCACAATCCGCATCAAGACAAATTTTTTCAATACCACTCCCCGACGGAAGAGAAGGATGACTTGACCAAAGATGCCTTTTACGAGCGCCTCGAACACACTTATGAGCGCTGCCCCTGCCACGACGTCAAAATTGTGCTTTGCGACTTCAAGGCTAGGGTGGGCAAAGAAGGTATCTTTGGTACGACTGTTGGAAAATTCAGCCTCCACGACGAAACATCACCAAATGGGCCGAGGCTGATCGACTTCGCCGGGGCCCGAAATATGGTTGTCTGTAGCAATAGGTTCCAGCACAAAAAAAAATCAGCAAGCTACTTGGCTGTCTCCAGATCGGAAAACTTCCAACCAGATCGATCATGTTATGATAGACGGAAGACATGTTTCCAGTGTTTTAGATGTGCGTACGTTCCGAGTCGCAGCGAAGGTTCGACGTTGAAAAGCTGCAATCACAGCAGACTGCCGAGCGGTTTTCTACTCGACTTGCACACCTGCTCTCTGACAGCACTCATCAGCAACCCGGTATAAGGGAATTGTGGGACGGCACTGCAAACTCCCTGCGCACAGCTGCAAACGAAACCATTAGATTTCGGAAAGGTCGCAAAAACAGCTGGTATGATGAGGACTGCCGTGTCGCAGAGGAGAGAAAACAGACTGCCTACCTCGCAACCTTGCGATCGACCACAACACGTGCGGGGTGGGATAGATACCGAGATCTGAAGAGGGAAGCAAGACGCGTCTGCAGATAAAAAAGAACTTGGTCGAGGAGGTTGAGAAGCTGCCCGAAAATTCTACGAAAAGATACGGCGACTTACAGAAGGTTTCAAGGCCGGAGCAAACTCTTGTAGGACCCAGGGAGGTGAGCTAGTGGCAGATGCCCAGAGTATACTCGATTTATGGAGGGAGCACTTCTCCAGCCTGCTGAATGGCAGTGAAGAGGAAACACGCGGAGACGGTGAACCCGAAACTCCAATTGAGGACGATGGAAAAGTTGTTCCGTTACCCTACTATCAAGAAGTTAGAATAGCAATCGTCCGCTTAAAAAACAACAAAGCGGCAGGGACCCATGGATTACCGGCCGAGCTATTCAAATACGGCGGTGAAGAACTGATCAGGTGCATGCATCAGTTACTTTGCAAAATATGGTCGGATGAAAGCATGCCCGATGATTGGAACCTAAGTGTACTCAGCCCAATCCACGAAAAAGGCGATCCCACTGTCTGCGCCAATTATCGTGGAATAAGCCTTCTTAATATCGCATATAAAGTCCTATCGAGCGTTTTGTGTGAAAGACTAAAGCCCACCGTCAACAAATTGATTGGACCTTATCAGTGCGTATTTAGACCTGGTAAGTTAACTATTGAACAGATATTTATCATGCGCCAAATCTTGGAAAAGACCCGTGAAAAGAGAATCGACATCCACCACCTTCGTCGATTTTAAAGCCGCTTTCGACCACGAATAGGAGCTGCCTTTACGCCGTCTTAATTTGGTATCCCCGCAAAACTTATACGGCTATGCAAACTGACGTTAAGCAACACTAAAAGCTCCGTCAGGATCGGGAAGGACCTCTCCGAGCCGTTCGATACCAAACGAGGTTTCAGACAAGGTGACTCTTTATCGTGTAACTTTTTTAACTAATTGCTGGAGAAAATAATACGAGCTGCAGAGCTGAATAGAGAAGGTACAATCCCTTACAAGAGTGTACAGCTGCTGGCGTCGACCTCAACAATCGCGCCGTGAGTGCCGCTTTCTCCAGACTTGATAAAGAAGCGAAACGAATGGGTCTGGTAGTGAATGAGGGCAAGACGAAATATCTCCTGTCATTAAACAAACAGGCATGACATTCGCGACTCGGCTCCCACATCACTGTTGACAGTCATAACTTCGATGTCGTAGATAATTTCGTCTATCTAGGGACCAACATTAACACCAACAACAATGTCAGCATTTCCATCCAACGCAGAATCACTCTTGCCAACAGGTGCTACTTTGAACTGAGTAGGCAATTGAAAAGTAAAGTCCTCTCTCTTCGCGAACGAAAACCAAACTTTACAAGTCGCTCATCATACCGGTCCTACTATATCGCGCAGAAGCGTGGACGATGTCAACATCTGACGGCTCTAGGAGTCTTCGAGAGAAAAGTTTTGCGAACGATTTATGGTCCTTTGCGCATTGACAACTGCGAATACTGCAGACGATGGAACGATGAGCTGTACGAGCTATAGGATGACATTGACATAGTTCAGCGAATGAAGAGACAGCGGCCTGGCCTCACTTGGTATTTCCAACTATCGCCAGACGGCGAAAAGAAGAGAGGAATGGTGCGCTATAATTGACTCGGCTATAACCGCGTAAGCGGTGCCAAGGCCAATAAAGAAGAAGAAGAAGAAGAAGAAGAAACGAATGTTCGTAATGTCAAAACCTATTTCTCATGTATTTAGTTTGTGTAATTTTTTTAAATGGAAGGAAGACAACTTCACCTTCTATAAATTCGCCTTGATTTCAAACAATAATTTGAGCAGTTGAGTATCGAGTTGCTCCCAGTGCTCGATACCCGGGTATCTAGAGCTCTACTTTGCATTCTATTTTCTGAAATCTAATGGAAATAATTATTTTCAGGCGGCTTAGCATTTTTTTTATAAAAAAATATATGAAATATTTTTAAAGTGGCAACATCTTGAAGTTAAGATGAAAATAAGATGTAATGTCAAAAAATTTTTTGTGTCAATTTTATATAGAGTGAAACTACCTTCATTTTTTGTATCATAGTTCATGCTCTGCAATTTACGAACTCAATTGTTGTCTAGTATTTTCGTACGTGTAAATTTTTTTCCTATTACACCTAATTTTGTTTTTATGCGGAAATTGGTTCCAGGAATACCCGTGTAAAAAAAAACGTGTAAAAAAAGACATCGATCTGCAAAATAGGTGATTGGTTCCTTACCTATAAAATCTATTGAAATGAGTGAAAGACTATGATATTTTAAGAACAAATTTTCAGGTTTCTTTCATTAAATCACATACATACATATGTGTACAATGTTTGATACTGTTTCCGTCTACGGGAATAAGTTTTTGTACATTGTCCTCAAGTCATATTATGAGTGCTTTTCCCATTTTTTCTTTAGTAGCATCTCTACTGTATGATGAAGATTTACCAGGTGTGTTAGTTGAAATTTGCCGGTTTTTTCGATAAAGAAAACACTTAATTTTCAGAGGAATCTCAAAATTTTTTTATTCAAACTATTGACCATTGGTTTCTACACATTTCGCCCATCTCTCAGGCAAATTATGGATACCATTCCAAAAAAACTTTCTCTTTCGAGTGAAACCATTCGACGAGCCATTTTTCGACTTCTTCAAAATTAGCGAAACACTGCTCTGCAAGGGAGTGTCCCATCGATGCGAAAAGGTGATAGTCGGACGGGGTGAGGTCTTGAGAGTACGGCGGGTGCGATAATATTTCCCAATTAAGTGTTTTTAATGTGTCTTTCACCAGTTTAGCGGTATGAGACGGCGCGTTGTCATGTTGCAAGATAACTTTGCCATGTCTTCGGGCCCATTCCGACCGTTTTTCGATCAACGCATGATTCAAATTGATCATTTGTTGTCGGTAGCGATCCGAGTTCACCGTTTCACCAGGTTCTAACAACTCGTAGTACACAACACCACACTGGTCCCACCAAACACATAGCATTGTCTTACGGCCAAAGCGAGTTGGCCTTGCATATTGCTAGCGACATCTACTAGTAAAACCGGCACACTTCAACAAACACACCTGGTAATAGATAAAAAATTCCTACATACGCACTAAGAGGGAATTCCCCTATATTTGTACTTTAAACACAGAAACTAAATTTTACCAAAAAAAAAATTTAAGCCCAAAATGTTTTTAATCGTGCTAACTGGAATAAAATCGTGTACAAAATTTAAATTTTGTTTATTTTCGAACCGCGTTAAAACAAAACCCTGTAAAAGAAGACTCTGAAACATGTAACATGTGTTATAGTAGTCTCCTAGTAGGAAACTTGTAAGTAGGCTAAATACCTAGGATTCATTAGCTTCAAAATTTAATTAACCACTGATATAAGAAAACCGGCTTGTATGCATATAGCCTAAAGTTGTGTTTTGGTTTAACACTTCTATCTTCAGCCTCACACTTTTTAAATCCAGTTGTTGCAACGTAACTATAATGAAAAATAAACACCATGAGAAGCAGATATCTAGTTTATGAGGATATCACTGAGGCTTAAGCTTTAACGTATTACTATGAAGAACATCCTGTGTTCGGCACTAGGCCCTTTGTCTCTGTTCCATTTGCGGAAAAGAAAAGTATTCAATATTTTTATATAGAGGGATATGCTGATACCCTGCAATCATGATTCAATAATTAAAGGTTGGATAAGTAGACAGTTTTCTCGCATATAATACATGAATAATTATAAATTGTTTCAGATGATTTTAGTGTATTTTTTCGTAGGTGATCTAGTGCAAACTTTTGGATTTCAGATAAGCATATATACATATATGCTAACGGATGCACTTATATTTGTACATATGTACGTAGATATGTACAAATAGGTAATAAGGGTATAAACTTTACTTCTTTAGAGTATAAACAAACGATAAATATGTCCTTCAATCGGGTGTTAGTCCAGTTCATTAATTTTTTCTTGGTGGATATAGCAAAAAATTATTGCTCAAAGTCGGACCTATTCAGAGAGATAAAATAAGGAGTCGTGTAATAAGTAGAAAATCTCCCATATCTATGGGTATTAAATTACTTTTAGTTTTAAACAATCCGTAAGATGTACATATTTTGAAATGTTTTTAAAAATTTTTTACCACCTTTTAACTGGGCTTTTGCGAAAAGCTTTCAGACTTCTCTTAGATATCCAACAATGCGTATAGCTAGCTTTGATTTAAAAAATCCTTTTTGATATTTGTTTAAAATCTCTGATATGCCTGATATAATCTCTGATATAATTTAACTGCCTTTTACTAATCGGAAAATGGTTTATCCCTTTTTCTACTACTTCCCAAAATGCAACCGTTTGTAAGGGAGTGTCAAAACTCCCTTGTCATTACTTATCCAACCTTTAATTATTTAATCATACCCTGCAATGAAAATTGAATCAAATCGAAATATAAATTAACTTTCAAATAGATCGTCATTTTTCTGAAAAAGAATTTGAAGTAAATCGAGTCATAAATACCATTTTTTAATACATCGGTTTTAGATCCTCTTCTCGAATAAAGTGTTCATGTTAATCTAAACCATTCTTGAATGGACACACAAAAATTTCATCAGTAGTCGTTCCTCGGTAGGGCATGCCAAGCTTTCTGAGTATAGTTCTAACATGAAATAGGTGCTCCTCATAACAATCCATGAGCTGTCTCTCTGTTTGTTGGTAAAATTTGTGTACACCACAAATTGGAGATGGAGTTCTTCCGAAAATCTTTTCAGCGGTTACAAAGCGGCAATTATATGTACTATATAAGCAGGTACATTCTCTCACGGAAGAGCCAGTCATCAAGCATTTCCACATCGATATTTCTACAAAATGTGGCTTCTTTCAAGAACAATCAAAGCTGTCCCGAGCGGGCAAACTGCCAAAAACTAACCGTTGATCCAACAGTATATGCAGGCATTGAAGCATCTCGGCACGATGTCAATAATTCACTTCAATTGGTCGGCCAGACGTTTTAGACAACTGCGGAATGCGTGTTGATATAATTTTCATTTCATTATCATTTCAATAAACATCTACTAGGATAAAGTGACAATCTCTACAGTTATGACTAACAGGACTATCAGATGGATCAAAAAAACAGTCCTCTCGACGAATTTGGCTTCATTCCAAGGCATGGGAGGTTGTGAAAGCTTGACGGTTATGCGTTATAATCGACGCAGTGCGTAATCGTTTAACGTTTCTTAGATTAACAAAATATGTGTGATAAAAACGTTTAAAATTATAGAAATTTAATTTTTCTAATTGCGGTCGCTTCTCGGATGATGTGTATTATATACATATCCTGCTAATGCCAAATCCTTAAACGGTTACAGGTCTTCGCCCTTAAATTTTTTATATATACATGTACAGTGGATCACAGCCAAAGTGATTCAGCTATGCGAGAAATAGTATGAGTTTTATTTAAAAATTAAATACATTTTCCAAAAAACATATTTTAAATGCCAAATAAATACCGCTTTAATCGCGAGCAAACTCGGTGTAATATGAGATAATTTTGACATTATAGTATTGACATTGGTTGAGTGTAGATCAAAATGAGTCGTGTATGGGTAACTCATAGTTATTAACTTATATACAAATGGTAACATATAAAGGATTTTCCAATAAGAGATCTTATTTTGAATAGCCTACTATTCCGGTAGACACTTTTGAAGCTTTAGATTTTTGCTATTTGACAAGTAAATGTAAACTGCGCCAGTAATGAAAATGGAATGATACACGCTTTAACAACGCGTTGCATTTATTAAAATTCTCTATAAAAAATGGTGTAATTCTGGCAGAGACGATTCGTGAAACTAAAACATTTTTATGTCGTCGTGAAGCAGCTTGTCGGGTCGCAATACAGAAATTGCTGGGAAAATTGAGCTGTTGAGACAAGCTAGTGTGAAATGAAGATTAAAACACGTGCACTTAACTGAAAATATTGCTTTTGTAGCCCAAAGTGAAAAAACCCCAAGTTTTATCCATTCTCGCCGTTCTTTGGACTTGGGCCTTCCACAATCGTCATTACGCCGTATTTTACATAAAGATTTGGGTCTTAAGGTTTATAAAGTTCAGTTAACACAAGAACTCAAGCCGGCCAATCATCAAGAATACTGTGTCTTTGCTGATTGGGTCCTTTGAAATGCCTGAAAATGATCCGGAATTTCATTAAAAAATAATCTTTACAGTGAAATAATCATCCGATCATTTATATCAATGTAATTTTTCTTTGAATATCAAAATAACACCACTTATTGGAAACCCCGTTATATAGTATACATACACAAATAGTTCCGAGTTTGTGTGAAAATTTATAAAAAAAAAGTAAACATTTAGTGGCGGCTGTCATTCCAAGTGAGGTGCCTGCTACTATGGGGAAGTTCGTAGCTTCCAATCCCGACCAGACCAACATCCAAAGCTATAGAATATTTTTTTTACTGCACAGTGCATATTTTTAAAATAATAGAATGCCAAAAGTTTCTGTAATTAATATTAGAAAAATATTTTTCTGTTACGAATGTACGTAATTACTTTTTACGAAAATATTTCTGCAGAAGTCTCTTTGATAGCAGTCTTCCAGATATTTTGTAACAAAATTGGTAAGTTTCTGAAGCTATATTTGCATCTCGAAATTTTTTATAAACGAAAATATGCAAGCACTAAAATTAAAATGATTTCAGTAAGTTTTACATTTCCAAAAGCTTAAACTATGCATGTACTTATTGCAGAACCTGAAATCCTTTTTATTCATTTCAGTATTTGTCCGAATTTCTTTTACACGAATCAAACATGGTAGTTTTTAGAAATACACTTTTTGATGTTTGGCTAAACCATAGAATAGATGGGAAGAATTATTTTGCAATAAATTAAAAACATTATGTTGCCAATTTATGCTAAGATTTCAAGACGGTTACGTTGCTATCGAATAAATAGCTAATTTCATGACCTAAATTCTGACTACTTATTTAAAAAACTAAAACTTGACATCTTTCATGACTCAAACTGAACCACACTCTATTCAAAATATGCCAAGGATGGGAAGACCCAAAAGAACTTTTGCGAATCATCTATTCGCCACGTCAGATATTACAAGCATAAATACACAAGTTTTGAAAATAGTGTAAACCATAATATCTTGTACTTGATGTAGATTTCAAATAAATTTTCCATATTTTTACCACAATACACAGAGATAAGATAGGTACAGTTCTATCCGAATATGGATGGTACAATATGCCTATGAGTGTGCATAACATTTTGATTCATGAAAAATATATAATTGCCTCTACTATTATATTGGTCAACTTTCGGAAGAACCTGAATTCTAAAATGTTTTATGCGTATATTTTCTTACTTTATTAATTTAAACTTCTTTAAAAATATATCGATTCATGTTGTTGTTGTAGCGGCAAAAATATTCCCCAAAGTAGTTTTTAGGGAATGTTGCGCGAGTGACAGTTCTTGGCTGGATAAAGCCCCGACTGTTGCGAGAACTTTTAGATTTTAGTCGCCTCTTACAACAGGGATGCCTTACCGCGGGAAAATTATTCAACCACTAACCTGCGGAGATAAATATATCAATTCATATTGAATGATTATTTTTATTTATGGAAAATTAAATTAAATTGAAAAATCAAAGATTTATAAAATTACACCTTATATAGAAAAACATCAGAAAGAACCAATTTTCATTGTCAAATGCAATAATAACCTTTGCATTATTCATATGAATTTTCACTTCGTTCTTATTTTTCATATAATTATATGACTTTTGGCATCCTGAAAACGATAAGAGTCAAACTGAGCTCAGCAAGAAATGTTACTCCGTCCGAGCATATTTCTGACATAAAGTATAAAGCTCTTCATCAAAGCTGCTTGTAGCTCCCTCCATTTGTCGAAGCGACTTTAAGCGTCAATTACATATAAGTACTATGATGGAAAACATATATTTTCTTAGTTTAAAATCTTAAAATTAACAAAATATTTTAATTGCAATTGAAAAATATTTACAATTCTGAATCAAATTACTTTTTAACTTAATTTTAACGTTTAATTTTCTGTGGAAAAAACTTAGAAGATTCATTGTATTAACTATTGAAATAAATAAAAGAATATCTATTTATACGCATATATACATATATATATATATATATATATATATATTTAATTTCAGAATAAAATGGAGAGGAAGGTGGATGAGAAATTGGACAGTTTGGAAAAGTATGTGCCATTCATAAACTACCTGCTTGAGTTAGACGAAAATAAATACCAGAAATTTAAAGATATAAGACATTGGATTTTGTCTAGAAAAAGGTTAGTAATATTGGAATCAAAATAATGTTTATTTCTAATGAAATTTAATTTTTATAGGTACCCAATGAATGTGCTGCAAAAAATTGAACAATCAATTATAACACAATATAGAAATTTGTTTTTTGATGATGGGGTGAGTCAACACATATGTACATATATATACATATTTATTTTAATTGTACATATTTATTTTATTTATTTACGATACTTCATTTCATATTATATTATATTATATTATTCTCTGAGGAGACCATTGTAGGCGAGTCGGGAGTAGTTTGTACTACTATTAGAAGTTGTTGGTTGGAGCCAAGTTCAGATAATAAAATTATATAGAAAAGTTGGGGTCCGGTACCAATATCCACAACAGCGTTGTTGACTACCTGGTTTTCTAAAAGGGGTTAGGTGGTGAACGAATTTTCCGCCCCACAATCGTGTCCGCTGTCGAATTGTGGAAATCTGCTTTAATTTTTTCCCTAAAGCGGGGGTTTTAGCATCTAGGAACGACTCGATGCGCCAGTCTGGAGACCCTTTATCAGCATAAACGGAACAAGTGGGAGGAGCACTTAAACTCTGGCAATATTTTCTCTGGGACAACAAAGCTTTGGTCCACTGTCAAATCACGCGACGAGACGCGATGAGTGGGTGAAAATTTTTTTCGATGACCAGGCCTGGTCGGATCTGGTGACGAGTTTAAGCTATTTTAGTCCGCTTTCCACACTATTCTCTTCGGTCGACAAAATCAAGCGACAAATAACCCGCCGTCTGCGCAAACTTCTAAACACCAGCGCGACGCCTAATTGCCCCAGGTAAGATGTTCAGGGTAAAAGCCTTCAAATCCATCGACCCATATGGAAGAAGCATGCTGATGCTAGAAAATCTGGGTCTAACGGGAGCAGACATTTTCACCATTTTGACCACTTTAATAATACCCAATAGAGTGGTCCCAGAAAATCAGTGAACAATTGAGAGCCTTATCGGCCGATATCTTTTCTGGAATTGGAGCCACGTTGCTCCCGTCCCTCGCGTATCATCTAAGCCCAGCAGCATATCAGCGCATAAGCTTGGCTTCCGTAAATTGCACACTATCACAACCGCACTCAGCGCCATAAATACTCAAATAGTTCATTACCTCAACCAAAAGCAGCCCTTTAGGCGGACTGTCAAAAGACATTGAGGATTCCTTTATAGCGCCAGGGATGACAGCCGGTTCTACGCACCGGAGGGCTGTCACCCTTTCGGCGATCTAACCCCGTTTAGGTCAACAGGTAAAATTAAATTAAGTACGCCAACGGAGCAACACTTCGCAGCTGGGCTGCTCCAAAACCTTCTCATCAGGGCTGGCGTCGAATCCAACCAATTCCAACGGATTATTTCTGCTGCGTGTGCCGTAAAAGACTCCACCACTCCTCCACCTCGGTTAGGTGCAACCAGTGCAATGGCTGGAATCATCTTAAGGTCTGATCAGCCCTTAAGACCCACAGAGAATGGACCACAAGTTATGTGGCCCCATGATGCCACCGCCCAAGTGCACCCCCAGCCTCCACGGCAGTGCCTTCAGCAACCTTACCCTCTTTGGGTAACCCACAGACCTCTACGGTCTCCCGGAGCTCCCCGCGGCGTGACTCCCACCAACCCTCACCCCCATCCTTACCCACAACCAGCTCCTCCTCCTTCCATGTGAGGGCTACCCAGCAGCTCCTAGTCCCCCGCACAGTCTGTTCCGTGTGTCAGACCGTAGTACGTCGTACATGACCTCAGTCAGATGCAATTTTTGTTCCGGCTGGTGTGATTTTCGAACGTGCTCCGGCATGCGCACCACCCGTGAGTGGAATGCTGCGTACGTTGCCCCATGCTTTAGGAGTCTGCCCCCGCTTGTCTCTACAACAACACTGCCAACCAACACCAACGTGCGGAACAACAACAACAACAACCAACGTGCGAAACCAATTTCAGCGGGTAACACAGCAGCAAGACACTCCATCCACACGGCTCTCCCTCACCCCCCGCATCACGAACGTTCCCCCGAGACAGACACGACTTACAACTTAACTGAAACGGACCTCAAGGGAAGATCGACGAGATAGTCGACTTTTTGAGCCGGGAGCACCTGTCAATTGCTGTGATCCAGGAAACGAAGCTAACCGCCCGCTCGGATCTTCTAAGCCAGGCCGGATACAACATAATCCACAAGGATCGCGAGCGAGACCATGGTGGGGGCCTAACGTTCATCCTATCGACGGCGATATCGACCGCAAGGATACTACCATAGAATATCAGGGTATAGCTATCCGGTCGGGCGATGCCGAGCTCGAAATATTTATTATATAAATTCCTCCTGTTACGAGTTGCCCAGTTGGATATAGCCCTGATATAGGTGCGCTACTCAGAGGCGAAAACCGTTTGGTTCACGATCTTTGGAATTCTAGCCTGTCAAATGACCGTAGAGGAATGGAGCTGGCGGAACAGATAGAAGATTCGACATTTTGCACAATAAATAATAACACCCCTACCAGAGTTGTGGGTAATTGCCAAAGCTCGTCTGATATAACAATTGCGAGTGCTGGTCTGAAAAACAGTATAGTCTGGGGACCTATACTGACACTAGCATCGGACCACTTACCATACATATCTCGATTGAGAGACCTCCTGACTTTGTTTCCGCGGATCACCGGACATTTGTTAACCGAGAACGCCTTCAGGGCTCTCCCCACTCCATCAGACGTCATTTCTGGTGAACGTTCCTTCTGCAGGAAGAGGTTCAGAAGGTCATCGGGAAGGCGAAAGCCTCCAAATCCATCGAGCCTGACGGAATAAGCATGCTGATGCTAAAACATCTTGGATCAGCGGGAGCAGACTTCCTCACCAAGGTCCTCAACTTGTTTTTGACCACCCAAATGATACCTGATGTGTAGAAAACGGGCAGGGGGATCCCGCTACTTAAGCCGGGGAAACCAATCAATAAAGGAGAGTCTTATCGGCCGATAACTCTCCTCTCCCCAGTAGCGAAGACCCTTGAGGCCTTGCTGCTTCCGGAAAGTGCACAGTACCACAAAAGCAATAAACGCCATAAACACTCAGATAGTCAATGGCCTAAATCAAAACCGACCTTGCGCGAGCAATGTCCTGGTAGCACTGGATTTGTCTAAAGCTTTTGACACCGTAAACCATTCAGTGCTGCTCACGGACATTGAGGAATCCTCCACCTAGGCACATCAGAAAGAGAGTACTAGATATGAAGGACACCATCCAGCAACACGTGCAACAACAGCTGGACAGGACGGCGTACAGACAAGCACTGAACGCCATTCACCAGGAGTCAGTCAACATCTTCAAAGACTCGCTTCCCGTGAATGGCGTGCTCGGAGTTAAACCAGCACCTATTGCCTCGAGAGACCCGCGTGACCCTGGCACAACTTAGGTCTGGATATTGTAGCAGGTTAAACTTCTACTTATCCGCACGACACTAACCACCTCTTCACATGTCCCCTTAAACCGACTCATCTAACCCCCCTCCTTCTTTGGTCCAATCCCGTCGAAAGAGCCCGTTTCCTGGACCTCCCTTTAGATGACCTCGGCGACTTAGACTGATTAAGCCTGTCCTAGGTCCTGGGTTAAGGAATTGCTACAACAACAACAACAACAACGGAATGGACTATGAACTACCTGAGTGGTCGAGTCATCGGCACAGTTTCGAGGTCAAACTTATACACTCAGAAAAATAAAACAAGCGGTTAAATTTTGACATTTCGAAGCTCTCTCTGCTACCAGAGGACGTTTCTTTGATCTCATATGTCGATGACTGCTCCGTATTGGCGTCTGGCCAATAACTTGTGTTCGAAGGTAGACTGCTATCTCGCTCGACAACCAACGAAATTCCTGGCTACTCTTTCCCCTACTGGACGGTGTGACCGACCCGAACTAAATGTGAAAGTCGTTGACTTAAAAATTCCGACAATAAATACCCCAAATGTTTGACTATTTTAATACATACAATTTTTTGTAAATACCAAAAAAAGAGTGCATGAGCGTGTTCCATAATCTCTACATACATATGTATATATACTATATATTGCTAATGTTAATTTTATATGGTATGTGTGCAAATTATTTTCCAGAAAGTGCCCAAACATATAATGGATATTTTTAATACATATGCACATGCAAAATGTTACAGAGTAAATTTATGTTCCGATGATGAAGATAATGTTGAAACTTTTTCAAATGATGATGATGTTGTTATCATTTCAACAACACCCCCACCAAGCCCACAAGAAATTGTACAACCATTATCAGAGACACCTATAGAGAAATTTAAAAGTAAAGATCAGGAAGCAGGCAAAGCAACAGTACAACACCGCGTAACAATAGATGAAACAATTTGTATAGACTCTGATGATGATTCTGTTGAATTATGTGATATTGTGGAAATTTCGGATGAGAAAGAGGAGAAACTTTTTAAGCGGAGAGAAGATTTTAAGCATGAAATTAAAGAGAAAGATGAAGAAATCGTATCCGACGTAATAGTAAACCAACAAGAGAAGTTTAATCCGAGTTGTAAGGTGACTGCAGGAAAAGATAATGCTACGCAAGAGGGAGAAAATGCTGAAACAAATCAGTCGGAAAAAAATTTGGAAAATATGGATATTGACACGCTGAGGGGCATTTATGATGAATTAACAAAAGAAAACGGAATTGACGTCGAGCAATTGTTGGAAAATCTAGATGTTACTTCTTTGAATTCTGGAAAAATCATTCCAAATAATGTGCTTCATGAAAGCAATTTTTCTTCACCAAGTAGAAGTATTTACGTTCCAACAACTCCTGTCGCTGATGTAAACACCCCTGCACCACAATCATGCCTGTATGGCATGCAACCTGTACCTCCTTTGTTGCCTGTACCTGTTGCACCTACTGCACCTCCTGTATTGCCTTTAATTCCACCACAAGCAGTTAAATTAAATCTGAAAGATCCGCGTATAGTCAAGTTATTAGAAAAGAATAAAACATTGCAAATGATTTCCTCCGGAGCAAATAAAGCCAGCGCCGGCAACAGTGGACATTTTGCAAACCATGAACCAAAAACTTATGGTGAATATAAGCGTTTAAAAGAAGAAAAAGCGAGAAAAGTAAGAGAAGCGAAGCGTGCAGAAGAATTAAAGAGAATAGAGGTTGCGAAGCGTACAGAAGAATTAAAGAGTATGGAGGCTGCGAAGCAAGCGGATGAAATGAAGAGATTAGAGGAAGAAAGAAGAGTGCAAGAATTGCAGAGAATAGAAGAAGCGCAGAAGGAAGAAGAAAGAAAAGTAGCATTGGAAGCAAAAGAAGCACTAAATAGAAATGAGGTAGCCAAAGCAACAAAAGAACTAAAATTAATAAAAGAAAATGAGAAAGCAAAAAAAGCGCATATAATTGAACAGGTAAAAAGAGTAAATGAGTTGAAGAAAATGGAGGAAATCAGTAGAGTAGAATCATTAAATATAGTTGAGAAAATAAATAAAACAGAAGATGCGACAAAACGAAATAAAGAACTGGATTCGAATGATGCTCGGAATACTACAAAATTATCTAATTTGAATTCGAAAACAGCGCCAAACCAAAGTACCGAAAATTTCAGTAGCAATTTAGTGTTGCAACAAGATATGCGAACGGAAAATACACAACATAAAGGAGAAACCAGAGATTTGAGGAGCATTATTTTGAATACTATTCTACCATATGGTGATAAAATACTAGATGTTCTAAGAAAAGAGCCTACGATGGAAGGCTTAAATGACACTGTAGCGGAGCTAAGTGAGAAAGAACAATCCGGAAAACAAGTTGAACCTATTTTTATAAATCAAAATAAAAAACTATTTCACAGACATACGAGTTCTGAAAGTCCTGAAACCGTAAATAATGTACGACTTCCAAATCAGGAGGAGAAAGGCGAGCAAAACCCCAGTAAATCAAAAAAGAAACGACGTAAAGAAAAGGAGCCAAAAATTAAAACCTCTTACAAACGAATACGCACAATATCGTCTTCTTCAACATCTAGTTCTGCTTCATCGTCTTCGTCGTCAGATCTAACAACATCGACATCACACAGTCGTCTTCAATCTTCCAAAAGTCTGTCAGCAGATCCAACAAAACATAATTCAAGTGAGAATCACTTATTGACGGCTGAGCCAATGGTAAAATTACGACGACTTTCTCCAGAGACTATTTTGAAATATACGAACATTCGGTCAGAAGCTAATACCTCTAAAACTATAAATATTCATTTAGTAGAAGACACCAAGCGAACCAAGAAAACGATGCATCGTATAGTTGAACCAAAACCGGCAAAAGTCCATCTTAAATATAAAAATGTTGATATTTTAATGACAAGTGAAAATACAACTTTTTGTGTACTGTGCAAATCGAAGCCGTCCGATTTGACAAATCATTATAGGAAAGTACACAAAACTGAGTCATATGTGGCGCGGCTGAGTATCTCATATTTAAATGACCTGGAATTAAATGTAACATTTGCAAATAAGGTGACGAAAGGAGCTGGCAACATTAAAAAATATGCAATTAAATGCGTTTTTTGTCGGGATGACATTGAAGAAAAGTTTATAAATTTCTACAAACATTTCTCTACTCATACAGGGGAATATGCCTTTCAATGCGGGTTTTGCAAGTTGGAAAAACCTTATGAGTTTGACATTCAGTCACACAAATGCCACTCAAAGACCTGCCGAAATGCTCCAATTCGAACGCTTTACCAGTATCCACCAAATGTTCTGGTCATATATGTGTACTGTTGCAAAATATGCAATTTTGTGCAACTAAACGAAGCGAATACCTTTAAACATTTACGGGATCATCATGATAAAAGACAAGATGATTCTAGTTATATAAAAAAATACATATTGGCAGCCATAAACGATGAGGAAACATGTGAGAAAGCTCCTGAATTAGATACAAATTTTGAGTTACTAATGAAAGATGAAGATATACTAGTGAGAAATGAAGCGATAGTTGAAGATATGCACGATAATGATCACGTAAAGAACGAATCTGATGCACATACCAAAACAATACAATGTAGTAGACAACAACAATTCGAAGACAATTTTATATCAACAATTATGGAAGTGCCAATCACCAGCTATGCTTCTTATCTAAAAGAAAATATGCTCACTTCAATGCCGGCACAGAAAAATGACAAGTATACTGCGATTCAAGTCGAAACCGAGAATCAGGGCACAAAGCCATTACAAAAAGATACTCCTGGGAATAAGAAATTGACACAAAATTCTTTTAAATCTTCTTATCGACATTATCCGACCGGATTTTCTTATCATGGTTTATACAAATGCATGGCCAATGATTGTCTATACTCAACTGATGCAGAAAATGAAATCTTACAGCATTTGAATGAACACTGTAATAGTGAATGCCCACCGGAAGGCTATCTGGTATGTGCATACTGCCAATTAGATGCTGAGATATGTAACACACCTGAGATGTTGATAGAGCATATCTGTAAAAATCACAAACAATTACAGTTTCAATGCTCAATCTGCTGTTATCGGGGGGTTTCACCAAGTCATGTCTTTGAACATTTAAAGACTGCTCACCCGGAACAAGAGCGAGAACTTGTTTATCAATGTGAAATAGATTGCATATTAGATACAAAAATGCCAGAAGATGTATACAAGTTGTTGGAGACAAATTTAGCACCTTTAATTTGTCCACTTAAAGGTAAAAAGTATATAATGCGCTTAACACATTAGTTTAACTATTAATTTTTCCTTTTTTTGTTATAGATTGTTCCAAGAGCTTCCTGAGTAGAACCTGGATGAAAAATCATTTGATGCACGCACACTCTTTGCCCCTAAATAGTGATTATATTGCAGCCCTTGCGAAATATTCATGCATTTATTGTACAAGTGATTTCCATGACATTGAAGTTGCCAAAAAACATTTGATTTTGTGTCATCCTGATCAGCAACTTTACATTTGCGAGAGAAATCTTCTTCCTGAAAAAGAGGTAAAGTTATTTGTACATATTTTTGTTTATATTCCGATTTCAGAAAATGGAAGAATATACAGTGGTTGAATGGTTAGCACTGTGTGCTTTTAAGCAGGGAGGCGTGAGCTTAAATCGTGACCAAAAATTACTTATTTTGTATCCTTTCAATTATTGAAGTTATTCTAAGCAAATATTTTTAAAAGGAGTTGTACAATGGATATAATACTTTGCCATCTGCTGTATCAACTAAATCAGTATAAGTCAATTAAGACTAAAAATTAGTAAAAATTTGGTTGGCTGATCTTTAGAAATTTATAAAGTTAATATTATCAGTTATTAAAAGACATTAATTTCATTAAGTAATAATTAGGCATTTAGTGGATTCAATGTCACCAAATATAATATCAAAAAGTTCTTAATTAAAAAAAAATATATATATTATTTGAATTAATTCTACCTTAACTCTCTTTATAACAAAAGGTCGTTATTTTCATATTTTATATAATTATAACTTGTGCTTTAAAACTACTGAACCCTTGCCGAAATTCTTCATTTTGTGTTATGCGTTTTAGTGTTTTATCAAGATCTAAGCGGCGATTAGAAGCTCTGGACAAAACATGTATTATTATTTCGTGATAATAATTAATACCTTATTCAACTTTATTTTTCTTTAGGAGGATTTGGTGCAGAACTTAACAGTAAAATCAGTGTCGCTTCCAACTGTACCATTTGAAAAAATCGTGCAAGTGAAAGTAAAGGAAGAATTTACCCCTATTGATAAAAATTTTGAATGTCAGAATACAATCGATGCTCCAGAAAGTTTAATCGCGGACAGCACAACGGAAGCCACAAATCAAACGGAGAGTGAAGTCAAACCAAATGTGGAGCAATTATTGGAAATAGCTGAGGAAAACGTTAAATATAGCGTACTGAAATTAATTGGTGGTACAGGCGTTACACCTAATTTACTCTACCATTGTCCGCACACTATATGTGGTGGTTTCTTTTCATCTTACGATTTGTGGTATCGTCATATGACTTTTCGACATTGTTGTATCATCAGTGTTTGTCCACATTGTCCCAATAACAAGAAGGAAGATTTGCCTTTGGTCGATTTCAAAGAGCACTTCCAACAACATTGCTGCCATTTATATGGTTGTTTTCATTGTGGCGAAACATTCTCTTCTGAACAGAACTGCAGAGATCATTTAACGCTTAAACATGTGGCATTAAATCCAGGCGGTTTGGCGATACATATCGAAAAGGTGCCACTTTTCTTCAATCAGCCATTTAATGTACTGAAACTGAAACATGAGCATGAAGGCGAAGATAGATATGGATTTTTGTTAGCTTTACAAGAAGTTGTACAAAATCGGTGTAAATATGTCGAAAAGCAATATTATGAATCTTTGAAAGCACGATGGACAGTACCATTTACAGCTTTGTGGTTGGAAAGATTTCCTAGTTTCAAAATTAACGACAGCGTAAAGAGAAAATGTCTTTGCCAAAACTGTCCCTTCGAAACATTTGATAACGAATTGTTTTATGCACATTTGAGAGCAAATCACCGCGTCAACGGCAATAAATTTCTTTGTTCAAAGTGTGATTTCCGTGTAATGAGTGAAAGCTGGGAACCCATTATAGATCATATCAAAATGCATGTATTAGATATATATATATGTACCGTATGCTCATATCATCATTATGATCGTCGACAATTTTTTGATCATTTGGAGCTGAATCATCGATGTAGAGATGTACCTGTTGTGACCATTTTACGTTCGGCGAAATGTATACAAATATCTATTGCTATTGTGTTTGCGCAATTGAGGAAAACATTTTCAACTTCTAGATATTGCTTCTTCTGCAATGAGCATAGTAATCAGTGGCAAACTTATGTGTCACATCTGAAAAATGTTCATCATGTAACACTGCAATACTTTTGCGAAATATGCCATGAGTCATTAAAACTCACTGAATGCGATGAACATTTCACTAAAAAGCATCCAACAGCCACTTTAAGAATACGGGGACAAATTGCAACCAACAATCAAATATCTGTAGATACAATAATGCCCTTAAAACTTTCGCTTGAGCTAACTGATATGGATCGAATTGCAGGTCAAAAACAAAGCGTTATCGACGCCTATAAAACTAAAGTAAAACAAGAACTCTGTGATGGTTATTCTGATAGTGATGTTGAAATGATTAATGAAGATGATATTGTCATTGCCAATGACACGAAACAGCAAGAATCACAAAACCGTAATCCACTAACAATGGTGAATGTTCAAAATTTACAGGGGCCGAATACCAATGTCAATAGCGTTCAAACGCAAAGCCCGATCTTATATACACAATTAATACCTCAACAAGTGACGCCTCCGAGGATCATCCACCAATCGACTGTCCCCAATTATACAGCGCCGCGCTTAGCTATACAGAGTTACAATCCAAACTTCAGTGGTGATTGCAATTTCAGACCAGTTAAAATTCTGATTAGAACCAATATAGGTATGTATGGAGATTTTCACTAAATTTTATAACTTTTAGTTTCATGAACACTAAGTACATTTACGAATGACGGAAGTAAAAACAAAATACATACATATATACATTTAAAATTATAATTCTTCATTTACACAATTTTAGTAAGTGTATAAGAAAAACTTTCAGATTCAAGTTTTTTCACTATCTCACTTCCTTCGATATCGTGTAATATGTTATTGTACATATCCGTTGCTTAGTCACATTTGGATGCAAAAGCGCTTACATATAAAAAATGTTCAGAAAGAATAATTATGAAGAACGAATTAATCTGCAGTAATGAAGAAGCAATCATTTAACAGAGAAAGATAAAGGATTACTTCCATACATCATAATTACTAGATTCAATAAAATACAAATTTTAATTATGGTAAATTGAAATCAGAAATAAATCGCCTGCAGTAGACACATTCAGGTTATATACTTTTATAATTTTTTTCTTTTAAAAAAGTTTGCAATGCGAAACTATTGAAAATAAAACAAGAATGAAGAAGTGACCATGCCTATGTTTTATACCTTTCGTGACCATATCAAATTTTTTGAATTTGGTTGAAGACTAAATGTTAATTCTCACATCTGAACAAGTTCTCCAATTTCGCTGATTTTCGGTGTCAAAGTTTATTCACATTTACGTGCGGGGACTACCAAATTTCACGCTTTTAGATACGGTTTTGACCTCATATCTGTACAAATCGGTTGTAGGGGGGCTATATGATGTAGTGTTTCGATTTCGATGATTTTTGGTATCAATGTTTGTTTGTATATACTTGTATAGAATATCAAATTTCACGCCCTTAGTGGTCGAAATTTTGACCAAAGTCTCATATCTTAACAAATCGCGGTATGGGAGCTATATGCTTAGAATACCAGACTTCACGCACCTAGATGCTTTTTTTGACGGAATAACGACCAAAAATTTCCAATTTGAAAAATCGGTCGTATATACATACATACATGCTTTTTTTAAGTTAAAAAATATATTATTTCAAAATAGTAATATTCGTTATTTTTTTTTTTTTAATAGTGTTAAGTTATCGATTAGACATGAACCAATTGTTAAAGATCGCTTAGGACATCACCTTTCCATTCTTTTTAAAATTTGTCCTTTTTTATTTCCAGGTACTTCTCCTATCAATAGAAATGACGCTTTCATAAATATACAAAAATGAAAAAATGAACTGTTTATGTCAGAAAACCACAACAATTGTGATATAAAGTGAAGTGAGCACATATAACAGTCTCAATTTTCACTGCAGAGTTTTATCCAATCATGGGAGAAATAAATCAATTTAGAAGGTTGCTTCTTTTAGTTCTATTATGTAAGCTGATTGGCAGTAACAATTGTTACCGAACCGTGTTCGGTGAGGCAAAAGTTTGCACCGAGGGAGCGCTACTTAGACATTTCGGTACTGGCTGATTCTTACTGTCATTGCACACCGTAGAGAGCTATTATTAACTGTCGTTAATGCCAAATTTATATATTTTACGCTAATTAAGTAACTTAGAGTGCCTTAATAACTCAATATTTTGTCTATTACTTTGGCTCACCATTGTGAAATTATCATTATCTGTATTTCAGGAATGAGATTGTTAGAAAAAGAAAGTACATAATTGAGCTAATGGTGTTTTCGCTTCTCGAAATTAGTAGCAGAGCAGTTGCAGTTTCGTATTTTAATCTCGGAATTTTTTTCCGAGCTGTTTGTTTGTTTTTCAACACTGCCCGCCACTCTGGTAAGCGGACAACATTTGATACCTTTGTGAAAGCACAACAGAAATGGTTACTCAGCGGTCGTTGTTTCGAGATGTAAACATTTAACTTCCTGTCTTCGTCCAGAAATGAAAGCACTATTCGCTTTGATTTGATAATATCAATAAATATAATTAATTAGATAATAAGTATTATAATTTTACATTAATACACGGTGTGCCCCAAAAATAACCGAACTTTATATTTAAATCATGCAACATACAGCGCCATCTATTGATTTGCAATATTAAAAAGATACATTCATCCTCTTTCAAACGCACCTGACTTCATGTAAGTCGGATGACAGATGTAAAAGTGACAGCCATTTCAATAAAACCAAAAGTGTGCTAATGGTTCCAAAAAAAAAAAAACGAGCAAATATGAAAAAAATGAAGCAGCCGTAACCGAGGTACTGAAGAACATTTCTATAAATGACATAAAAAAATCTATGCATGCGCTGGTTGATCGTTCCAAACGTTGTGTTGAGTCAAATGGAACCTATTTTGAATAAATAATAACTTTCAAAGATAATATAATGTGTATTTTACTATTTTATATCCAAAAAGTTCGGTTATTTTTGGGACACACCGTGTATGTAGGTGTACATGGTTATCTTTTAATTTGTCATAAAATTTTATCAACATTTTATTTCACATTTGTATATACATACATATAACATGAAGAAATTTCATTGAATTTTTTTTTAACTTGAAATAAGGTATTTCGATTTATCGTTGTTGGTAAAAATCGAGAAATTTTTTTGTAAAACATAATAGTAAGCAATTAGGATAAGATTATGTGTTTAACATAACATACATACGTACAATAGAAATAAATTTTTTTAGACAATAAAGAACCAAATATTTATTTTAAAATGGAGAAATATTTAATGTTTAGTTTCAGTACCTTTAGTATATAAAATAGTCGCTTTTTAACTGCTGAAAATGATTTTTGGTCCAGCTGTTGTGCTGAGTGTGTTATTATTACCATTTCAAATATTTACCTATTTGGCTTGGCAAATGGGCATCTTTACTTTTTGTGTAATTTTAAAGGCAAGTAAAAGTTATAAATATTTTTATTACTGTTGTTGTTACTCCATCTTACCTCACTTTCTCCGATATATGGATATATTGGGTTGCCCCAAACGAAACCGACGATTTTCATACAGACGGCGTTCACAATTTCTTTGATCAGCTTGTGGCTGTGTTTGTTGAGAAATGTCAGTAAAACCCAGCAGGTAACGAAATTGAGAGAATAAGATGTTTTGCTCTCCGAAAGAAAGAAGTTTACTGAGTTTTCAACGAACAAGATCCAGTAAAAATTAGCCTGCAAGTTGTACAACAGCAATTCTTTTTGGCGGTTAATTTTGAACTCGTTCATTTATACAATTTATTATTTCTGGTTTTAAGTATTTTCCTTAGTGTTTTAATTAATTGTATTCAAAATTTATTCTATTTCTATAGTGTTGAAATTCTATATGCTTTAGAGCCGTCCAACGATAAAGATATCAATATGTTTTTCTAATAGTCCTCTACAAGAACGAGGATTGATGTAGAACTTGCTTTGCAACAATTTGTCGATTAGATTTTCAGTAAGGATAACTAAAATACGGAAATAAGTTTGAAATTCTTTTTCCGTGTAAGCCGGTCCTATTAACTCAACATTATTATAGAGTTTATTCGATTTTTTTTAAATAAAATCCAAACAAGAGCTTTATGTTTCCTTCTAAATGCTACTAAAATTTCATTTTGTGCATCATCGTCCCTTCCGGAAGATTAATAATGCATTATCCTCATTGTGGCCGTAGCAGCAACTTTACTTCGAATTTGTTATGCGGCTCCTTTGGACGCCACTGCTTTCTGGTGAATTATAGAAATCCAAAATAAACCGTTGTACTAGAAATAATAATATATTCTAGTTCTATTCATTCCTAACTGCTAATTTCTCAACGGAAACTGGGTGGTGTCCGGGCGATGATTCCACTCCACTGCTATCACATTTTCGTTTAACGAGTGCCTTTACTATTGTTGGAATCATTGATATTGTTCAGTTAAATTAGACAATATTACATTTAACCACTTATTTTGTTGGCATATAATTCATATTAAAGAATTAAAATTATTTTTATTTTAAATCAATTTTGTTTTGTTGACAAAAATTCAATCATATGATCACAAATCAGCTGTTTCATACTTGCTCCCTTGCAAGAAGGCTTCCGATCATTTGAGCCAACATATGTCAGGAATGCAGGATGTCATATCCCGTCAGCTCGTAGAACGATTTTCCTATCACTTTCTTAAGGCCGAAATGACAAATTTGATGTTTACATTTATATACGTGTACGTCATTCTTTCTTCGTTTCCTTGTGCATTTTCGTCATTCTTGTCGGACAAACAGAACACAGTAGAGCGACAGCATTGATGCCGAAGGAAATCAGCTTTGACAAATATTTTGTCTGCATATTTTACATACATACAAACATTATTAAGATTCAGTCTTTATTACAATATTTTTCACAGATCATTTACATGGTTTATATAGCATACAAAAGAAATAATAATACAGCAATATTTTCAAAAATCTGCAAAATATTGTCAGCAAACCCGTAAATCCAAAAGTCTTTAATAGTGCCATGCGTTGGTGATTCAGCCCCTCAGCTCTACGAACGCCTACGTCATAATCGCGACTCCTTTGAAGTTTAAAGAAATCTAAGTAAATTAAAAAATTAATGTTCGAATCAGAATGTTATTAATATCTAAATGCAGTTGTACCTCGCAAAGTTTTGTTGTTATTTTTAGATCTGCTACTACTGCAACGTGAGAATGGACGCTTCCAGTCAATCTGCTCCATTAGCTGAATTTTCCGTACAAAATGAGGTTTGAATAAATGTGAAAAGTAATGAAAAATGATTTAGTTAATTATTATATTACTAATACCACAGGTTGTACAGGATCCTTATCTATATTTTCCACTGCGGAGAAAATGATAAAAATGACGTTCTACTCAAAAATAAGAACATAAAATAAAACGGATTATCCGTTCAACTGCATTCTCCTTCAATTTGTATGTACGCAGAAGAGAAAGATAAACAAAAAAATTTGCTTATGTGTTAGTGATGCCCGAAATCGTGTGAGTGTATTGGTGAACCCATCAGCCCGTTCTTGCAGGTAGTTTTTACTGGATCAAATTTTTCCAGCACGAATTTGCAACTTTCTCTCCAACTAAACGTTACCACTTTTTATTGAGTTTTTGGCTCAGTGAACACGATCCAGTAAAGTTTGGAAAAAATTGTCACTGCTGATCTAGTCGGCGAACAGAACTATTGTATTTTTTCTTTCACAGTTATAAGCTGCCACTTTTAGCTTGCTTTAGGAAAAATTACGTGTAATTTTGTTTATATTTGTTTGTTTGGCGTCAATTTTAATACGCCCATAAAAGAACATTTTCGACATATTTTACTTTATTATTTTTATTATTTATTTAAAGGAAAAAATGCAGTGCAGTATTTGGGTACCACATTAATTGAAAGAAATTCATTTAACAAGCCGCTTCAACGCGTCTTTGAAGTAAATCATAACTGGAGATGAAAAATGGATTGTTTACAATAACGTCAATCAAAAACGATCATTGTCCAAACATGATGAAGCGCCGCAAACCACTTCAAAGGCTGATATTCAACAAAAGAATATTATGCTGTCAGTTTGGGGGATTGGTAGGGTGTGGTATATTTTGAGATGCTTCCAAGGAACCAAACGTTTAATTCGGATGTCTACTGTGAACAACTGGATAAATTGGATACATCCATCAACGAGAAGTGCCCAGAATTGGCAATCGTAAATGTGTCATATTCCACCAGGACAATGCTAGACCGCGCACTCTCGCCAAAAACTGAGAGCTGGGAACTGCTGATGCATCCATCATATAGCACTGACCATGCTCCGTCAGACACCATGCTCCGTAAATACACTCCCAGAAGCTATTTTATTAAACTTTTTTGTATTTATGGCAACGCAACATCGACGTTTACAGAAACTGAATCCAAAGAAATCTCCAGGTCACGACCTTATTACACCAAAAATGCTAATAGAGCTACCAAGAGTTGCACAAGCATTGCTCTATGAACTCTTTAATGCCATTTTAAAACTAAATTACTTTCCAAACGCGTGGAAAAAGTCGCACATATTAATGATAGCCAAACCAGGTAAAAACTATACGCAGGCGTCTTCTTATAGACCAATAAGCCTACTACCCAGTCTTTCCAAATTATTTGAAAAAATTCTGCTATCAAAAATATCACCTTTTCTCCACCGTAACAATGTGATACCAGTTTACCAATTCGGCTTTCGTCGAAAAGCATAGTACTATTGAACAAGTTAACCGAATAACTAATGAAATCAGGAAAGCATTCGAGTTCAAGGAGTATTGCTGTGCAATCCTTCTTGCTGTAGCATAAGCCTTCAACAAAGTCTGTCGTAAAGGTTTACTGTACAAAATACATAAAGCTCTGCCTGTTTATATGATACTTAAGTCATATCTGACTAACATCAGGCATCTACCTTTGCGGATGACACAGCTGTTTCATGCCGGGGTAAATGCCCTAAAAGAGCAGCAAAAGGGATTAGTGATCATTTACTACTCATCGAAGAATTGCTAGAAAACTGGAGAATTAAAGTTAATGAACAAAAGTGTAAACACGTTACATTTACTTTAAGACCGCAATCATGTCCTGCAATTCGCTTAAATGGTATAAACATTCCCCAAGTAAATGATGTTAAATATCTCGGTATACACTTAGATCTCGGTATACACTTGGAAGAGACACATAGAGGCAAAAATTCTACACATGAAATTAAAAGTAGCTAGTTTAAATTGGCTTTTAAATAAAAACTCCGGTCTAAAACTAGACTACAAAGTCCTTATTTACAACGCAGTATTAAAACCAATTTGGATGTATAGTATTCAACTGTGGGGTACGACCTGTGCAACTAACTTTGAGAAAATACAGAGGTTCCAGGCCAAAATTTTAATAGCACTAACGGGCGCACCATGGTACGTTCGTAACGTAACTATTCATAAAGACCTTGGTATTTTACTGGTTAAGCCTGAAATTGAAAGAAGCAAGACGAAGTACTTCACAAAGATGAGAAATGATCCAAATCCGCTAGCTAAAGCTTTATGCAACCCATCAAGAAATTTCCGCCTGCAGTGAAGAGATGTTCCCGCCTTCTAAGGAGAGCGCCGTAGTTTGTATACTTACTGTTAGGCTTATATTAAAGCAGATCAAGTAAATGAATTGTGTATAAAAAAATCGACGTTTTGTTTCAAAATATGTATGTATGTATGACAACTTTTCCGTGAAGAGCTTATGCCGGACTATGCTCTGTTTGATATTTTTGCACATATGAGGGGAAAGATGATAATCAAATCCTTGTTTCGTCAATCAAACTGAATGAATGATAAAGAGCATTATAACGAAAGAAATTAAAAGCGACAAAAATTTGAAACCAGGATACACATCAAAGTATTGTGAAAACCGCCCGATTCGGCATTACCCTCCATTTTTTCTTAATATAGTTGGAGATACTACAGTGAAAATAATTCTTGCTTTGGTGTGTAATATAACAGTTTCATCAGCTTCTTCCACAAAGGACATAAGAACATAACAAAAATTTTGAAATTCAACAGCCTAGACTTTAGCGCCATGTGTACAAGATCATGTAAGCCATTCACCGGGTAGTAGCCAGAAACGATTCTTTTACGACTTCCGGTCTTATACACCTGTGGCTGTGTGTAAAAATATGTATATATACAGCTGCGGTCATAATCTTAGTAGCGCAGACAAGCACTAAATTCAGTTGAAAAAAAAATTATGTAGTTGCTTACCAAAACCAGTTTAATTTTTATTTTTTAGTAGTTAAAAGACTATTAAAGCTAATTAAAAAAAAAACTGGAGCCACTTGGTTATAAAAAACAAAAAGAATAATACTTTTTACGAAAATCTAAGCTTTTAAGCGGTCAAAATCATAGTAGTGTTACACGTTCTAGGGTATATTTTAAAGCATTTTTTATTTAGGTTGAATTAAATGTTGTTTTTTTACATTGGCTATCAATTAACTACTTATTATACATTAATTTAATATTTAGTTGTATAACCATTATTATTAATTATGGCGGCACAGCGACGTTGCATTGAGTTCACCAGATTTGGCACCTTTCGACTGGAATTGGGTTCCAAGCAGTCTTTACGGATTCCCATAACTGCAAATTATTTGTAGGATAACAGTCAGACACCGATTTCTTTACATCACCCCACAAATTTTCTATCGGGTTAACGTCAGGAGACTGCGGAGGCCATTCCATAACATTTACTCGGTTTTCTCCATACCACTTCTTTGCAAGCTTACTAGTATGCTTCGGATCGTTGTCCTGTTGAAAGGTCCAAATCAGTGGCATTTCTTCGCTAGCATATGGGAGCATGACCTCCTGCATGATTTGGGCGTATTGGGCAGCATTCATGGTCTCCGTGATCTAATGAATGGGTCCAACTCCATACCACGAAAAGCATGCCCAAACCATGAGCTGGATCCACCATGTTTTAACGTTTTAGTGGTATATTTTGGATTAAAAGCGCTGTTGGGTGGACGTCTTACAAACTGCCTTGAACCTTTTCCACCATAGCGAACAATTTTTGACTCGTCAGACCATAAAATGTTACGCCATTTGGTCAAAGGCCAAGTAAAATGGTCTTTGGCGAAACGTAATCGTTTGACCACATGCTGTTTAGTTAGGAAAGGCACTTTTCTGGGGCTCCGAGCTGACAGATCGTTTTCCCGTAAGCGTCGGCGGAGAGTTTCAACGCTGGCTTCCACATTTACAGATTTTTTTATTTCTGTGGCAGTCACAAACGGATATTGCTTTGAATATTTTACAGCAGACTTAACCAATTGAGTGGGCATTACACGTTTCCGCCAGCGTCTGAAATACAAATTTATGATGACTTATATTTAATTAGCACAATCGCTACTAAGATTTTGACCGCAACTGTATATATATAATTGGCACTTTGTAACCGCTGAAGCGATTTTCGGCCGAGCTCCTCCTCCAATTTGTGGTTTTTGCGTCTTGATGTTTTTCCAACCAGCCGAGGGGCGACCGCAATTAGAAAATTTAACTTAATTTTTTATTTAAATTAATTTTCCAAAACTTTTGGATGTTGGTGCCTTCTGAATGTCAGTAAGCAATGCTAACCACTCACGTGCACACACTTTTTAAAATATGTATATGTGTTCATGTAAGCCGAGTTTCTTGTGCTTGGAATACTCTTCTAAGAATTTCCACATATCAAGATTTTACTCCTGGCGCATGGCGTATTTTATACATATTTTTTAGTTCCTCTATTGAGTGGTTACTCTTTTACGTCTTTTCATAACTTTTGACTGAGAAGATATTGGATTTTTTTTCCATGACGAGTTTATAGAATTTGTTTGCTTGTTCTTCCTTCCATGTGCGAATACCTGAGGTTTTGGTTTTTGCATTGTTGACATTAGCTTGTGTCAATTTGGATAGATTTTTAGAAGCATTTCTTGATCAAAATTGAAAAAAAATTTTAATTAACGAATTTTTCCCAAAATAATTTAGGCATTTTTCTATGTGTGGTATATAGATATTTACTCATTTTTAGATTAACAATACATTCAGGTTAATTTAGTTTAAGAGTATTCTTAAGTAATTAAATATTAATAAAATAAACTCAGCTATTTTATGTGATAAAAATCAATTGCATTCAATTGAATTATTACTAGTAGATATAGTAACTTAACATACATTTTCTCAATAAAAAAATTCATTACTAAACTAATAAAATAAATACTTATGTTAAAATTTTATTTTAACCTAATAAAATATTCACATCTATTGCAATTTTGAACGTTTCGCCTCCATCGAACTAATTCCTTTGGATATAATATCGGATATTTTCCGTTTTCCATGTTGCTGCACTCTGGTGACCGTTGTTCCTCCCCCGCTTAAATGTTAGTGAAATAGAAAAAAGAGATTCTTAATATATTTTGTTTAAAATATTAATATTTTTTTTAATTCAAGGCCAGCTTATATGTGATTGAAATCGTTCTCATGTAACTATTTAAAATTGGCACTTTTTAACGACTGAAGCGATTTTCGGCCGAGCTCCTCCTCCAATTTGTGGTTTTGCGATGTGTTTCCAACAAATGGAGAGACCTACAGGTTATACTAAACCGCCTCCGAACGGCTGATGATTTTTTTACGAGGAGCCCTTATTTCATGTCCCAAATGCACACCCGAGCCTTCCGATTGTCAGTACGCAATGCTAACCACTCGGCTACCGCGGCCTCATGTGACTACTATTCGATATTATATGAAAAATAGATATACTCTGCTTTGCAATGGCACACACTCCAGAGAACTTAGAGCAACGAGAAGGTTCAATTGCGCACCAGCGTGGAAACTGTCAAATTAGCCAGAACGCTATGAGCGTTTTTTTCACCACTGTCACAGAAATTAACAGAGTTTTCTATTAGCGTATAACATTGGTGAGCATAGTTGTAAGAAATATGCTCTGAATTGTAATTCTCCGTCTCGAAATAACATTATTGATATCAAAATATGCGAAAATATTACTTTCAATCTGTGTATGCAATAACATATTTTTAGAACAAGAATGAAAGAATCAAGTTTTATTAATATGATCTGTTTCCTGTATCATTTTATAGAAAATAATATTAATAATTTAATTTATTTTTTTACGAGGAGCCCTTATTTCATGTCCCAAATACACACCCGAGCCTTCCGATTGTCAGTACGCAATGCTAACCACTCGGCTACCGCGGCCTCATGTGACTACTATTCGATATTATATGAAAAATAGATATACTCTGCTTTGCAATGGCACACACTCCAGAGAACTTAGAGCAACGAGAAGGTTCAATTGCGCACCAGCGTGGAAACTGTCAAATTAGCCAGAACGCTATGAGCGTTTTTTTCACCACTGTCACAGAAATTAACAGAGTTTTCTATTAGCGTATAACATTGGTGAGCATAGTTGTAAGAAATATGCTCTGAATTGTAATTCTCCGTCTCGAAATAACATTATTGATATCAAAATATGCGAAAATATTACTTTCAATCTGTGTATGCAATAACATATTTTTAGTACAAGAATAAAAGAATCAAGTTTTATTAATATGATCTGTTTCCTGTATCATTTTATAGAAAATAATAATAATTCCAACTGATTATTTATATGTAAAAATACACTATCCCTTAAACGCTTCTCACATCCAAAAGCTTGAAATTCTAATAAAATACAACAATGTCATTTTCATTCATAAATTTATCGCACACATGCCCCTCCATAACCATTCCTACAAGCTCTTGATATATTCAAAAAATCAAAAAACCGCATGCCTTCAACCCGTAAAATTCATACGGCATCCACAAATTATTCAAATTACTGTAAAATACCACAAAAACATTTTCATTCATAAATTTATCGCGCACATGCCTCTGCATAATCGTGCCTACAAGCTGTAGAAAATTTCAAAAAATTAAAAAACAAAAATAGTCGTAATACACGAAGCAACAACAAAATACATTTGCCTGCCGCTTTCCCTTTAATCTACAAAAACTCATGATGAAATAATATACAGGTGAAGTAAGTAGAGTAGAAAGAGACTTTGATACTGCCTTAGCTCAAAGTTGTATTTTCGAAATTGAAGAGAAAGTGGAGGAAAGAAACAAAAATCGGGAATTTCAGGGGGATTTATATAAATATTGAAAATAATAAATTATTTTTTCAAAAATCTATATGTATGTATTCAAACTATTTACATATATAATTGGCGCTTTATAACTGCTGATGTGTTTTTCAGCCGAGCTCCTCCTACTATTTATGGCCTGCGTCTTGAAGTTTTCCCATCAAATGTAGAGACCTAGACTAAGCTTCTAAGCTACCCCGAAAACATCTGACAAATTTGTATGAGAAGCTTTTATTTCTTGTCAGAAACACATTTGAAGGGCGTGACATTTCCAGCCGAATGACGGCCCCAATTAGAAAAGGTTAAGTTAATTTTTTTATTTGGATTTTCTATAATTTTGGATGTTAGTCGGGCCAGAACTAAAACCCAATGCCAGTCTGGATTGCCCTGAGTCCGAGATCGATCATGGAAGGTCGCGGTTATACTACATAGAAAATGAGAAGGAAATTACTTATTTATTTAAAGTAATTAGTTATTGATGCAGAAATAAGACTTGGAGGAATAAAAGCTGGTGGAATGAGTATTAAAATCTTTGTCAAACATTGGTATTGCACTAATACAATAAAAAGGGTATAAATGATCTTAAAGGTATGATAAGCCTCTAATCAATTCAGTTTAAAATAATCTTCAAACATCGATTTACGACTATGCGGTAAATAACAATTAACTTCCATCCACTGGATCTAAACTACAAAATTATTACATGAAACTAAAAAAAATCGCTGATCACCGATAGGTCAATAACAAAATTTCCCTTACATTAAAATCGCGACACTGGCCAATTACTAAATGCTAATAAATCGGTTTATTGCAAGTTTGTGTTTAACAAAATGTATGTTATATTCAATTCTTACCGCGTTATATTGTATTTTCTCTACTATAATTTTTGAAACAAAAAGTTGAACAAAATCTTATTTATAACGGAATGTCGTTAAAACAAACATTGAAATACCTCCAATAATGCCTACTCTTCTCAGTGCTCAAAAACTTTTTTTTTTTTTTTTTTTTTTTTTTTTTTTTTATACATTAATATTTATTTATTGGATCTGCTTCGACTTCGGAAGCCTAACAATAAGTAATAAAATCTTAAACTAAATTAAAACATAAAGCCCATTAGTAGGAATGGGCTGCTGGCTTGACGTTGCTCTTTAGAAGGCTGCTTTGTCTCTTCTCCGCAGGCGGGTTTGACTTGTTGCATGGGCCAAGGTGTTAGCCAAAGGGTTCGGATGGTTACGCAGTTTTGTTAAGTATTTTTTTGCTGCGATTTCAATTTCTTCCTTGATGGTAGGTATATTTAGATCTCTATGAATATTTTCATTACGCATGTACCATGGTGCGCCCGTTATTACTCTTAGCGTTTTCGATTGGAATCTTTGAATTATATCTATATTCGTCGCGCAAGCTGTGCCCCATAACTGGATCCCATACATCCATATCGGTTTTATTATTGCATTATATAAGAGGACTTTGTTGCTAAGGCTTAGTCCAGACTTCTTGTTTAAAAGCCAATGTAAACTAGCAGATTTGAGTTTAAGCTGCAGCTTTTTAGCTGCAATGTGTCGTCTCCAGGTTAAGCGCCTGTCCAAGTGGATTCCGAGGTATGTAATTTCGTCAGCTTGCGGTATTGATACATTGTTGAGCTTAACAGTAGGACACGTTTTTGGTCTTAATGTAAAGGTTATGTGTTTGCACTTGTTTTCATTAACTTTTATGCGCCATTTCGCCAGCCATTCTTCAATTTGTTTAAGATGTTGCTGTAACACTTTTGTGGCTGTAATGGGGCATTTATGTCGACTTAGTATAGCAGTATCATCCGCAAATGTTGAAGTAATTACTTCGTCACTTGTAGGGATATCTGCGGTAAACAGAATGTACAATACTGGCCCAAGAACACTGCCCTGCGGAACACCTGCCGTAGTCGGATACTCTTCTGTTATGTAATCATTTACTTTTACTGTGAAACGCCTATTGGTTAAGTAGGATTCAAGGATATTGTGGAACGTGTTAGGTAATGATTTTTTAATTTTGTGAATGAGGCCATCATACCACACTTTGTCAAATGCTTGCGCCACATCAAGAAAAACAGCCGAGCAATACTCTCGCATTTCGAAAGCTTTCCTTATTTCGTTTGTTATACGATTTACTTGTTCAATTGTGCCGTGTTTTTCCCGAAATCCAAATTGATGTGTAGGAATGATATCATTTTGATGGAGAAAAGGAGTAATTTTTGATAGCAGCACTTTTTCGAAAAGTTTTGATAGGCAAGGCAACAGGCTGATTGGTCTATATGATGACGGCAGGGTTGCGTCTTTACCTGGTTTAACTACCATAATTATCTGCGACTTTTTCCAGAGTTGTGGATAATATCCTAGCATCAAAATGGCATTGAAAAGCTTTGCAAGAAAAACGAGAGCAATGCTTGGCAATTCTTTTAGCATTTTTGGTGAGATATGATCGTCTCCTGGAGATTTTTTTGGATTTAAGGCGGCAATAGTGTTTTTTAGTTCAGACACAGATGCTCCGCAAGTAACAGTGTATCTAGGAGCAGTATGGGTCGGTGACAAAGGTGCACTATATGTAGCAGTATTTGGTTGAAATACTGTGCTGAGGTGCTCTGCGAAACTAGACGCCTTCTCTTCATCCGTTCTTGCCCATGAACCATTACGCATTCTCAAAGGTACTTCAGTGCTTACTGGCGGCTTAAGGTTTTTGCTAGCTTTCCATAGAGATTTTTTAGTAGAAACGTTGGGAGACAAAGACGTTATAAGATGTTTGATATTTCTTTCTTCCTCGTATCTTAATGCCTTTTTGAGTTTGTTTTCTGCCACCTTAAGGCGAATTTTTGCATCGGGAGATCGGCAGGCTTGCCATTCGCGACGCAAACGTCGCTTATTTCGGACCAGTAATTCTATTCCACTATTAGTTATCAATGCCTTTACTTTTGTATTCTGCTCTGGTGTGGCTATAGTTGCTGCTGTTGCTAGTATACTGTTAAATACAAGTAACTCATTTTCAACGTCAGTTCCTCCCTCTATTTGCGGATTGGTCTGTATATGACTGCTAATGTATTTTTTATATTTAAGCCAGTTAGTTCTTGATGTAGTAAGTCGAAAAGCATGCTCACTTTCAATTGGTTGTTCGTTCAATTTAATGATTATTGAGGAATGATCAGAAGATAAGTCAGCACAGGTTTCAGCAAGTACTAAACTCCTATCTACGTTTTTAGTGACTGCAAAGTCAATCAGGTCAGGTAATTTCCTTGAGTCCGTAGGCCAGTAAGTTGGTTGTCTTGGGGAGATAAAATCGTAACTATTTTTTGAACTTATGATCGTGTTATATAACTGACGACCTTTCGGGTTAATTAGCCTCGATCCCCAATGAGTATGCTTCGCATTGTAATCACCTCCAGCTAGGAACCTATCACCTAGAGTCATAAAAAAGTCGCTAAATTGTTTTTCTGTTATTACGAAACGTGGCGGACAGTAAATTGCAGCTAAAGTAAGGTCAACCCCCCTATTTTTAAGGGTGATCGAGGTTGACTGCAACCAATTCGTTGAAAAAGAATTAAGAAAGTTATGCTTTAAACGGTTCCTTATGAGTATAGCTGTGCCACCATGTGCTTTGCCATCTGGGTGATTAGTGTTGTACAGCTTAAACCCAGGGATGTAAAAATTATACTTCTGGGTGAGATGTGTTTCAGATATAAGCATAACATCAATTTCGTGGGTCTGTAAAAATAATTTGAGTGCTAATTTATGCTGGTTTACACCATTAGCATTCCATAAGCAAATCCTGAGTTCCCTCATTTTTTGGTCAACAGGGTTTGGAGCATTTGGTTTTGCGCCTTTATTAGGTCTTGAACCATACTTTGCATGGTTGACATAAATTGTGTCATGCACTGGGTTAGATTAAGAATCATGGTCTCAACTCCAGTACTGGATGGGGTGACTGGTGGGGCCTGTACATTGGCTTTTACTACGTTGGCATAGGACATTTGACCAATATTTGAGCTGGGTATGTTGGAAAGGCTCGGAATGGAAGTAGTATATGGGAGCTGGTTCCGTTTGGCTTGTATACCCTGAGAAAGTTTAGATTTTAAATCTTTGTAAACCGGACAACCTCTATAATTAGCGGTGTGATTGCCACCGCAGTTGCTACACTTTTTTTGTGTTACATCCGTTTTATTCAAGGGGCATTTGGTAGAATGGTGAAGATCACCACATGCTACGCAAACGGTACGTAAAGTACAATAGGATTTTGTGTGACCAAATTCCTGACAGTTTGTGCATTGCACGGGACCATTACGCTTAAGCGCTTCTTCCACCGTGATTCTTCGGTGCAAAAGGTATTTTAAACCGTAAATTGGATGCGTTTCGTTTTTCTTAAGTTGAGCTAAGCTTGGCGATAAGAACACTTTAAACATAGGCTGCGGCACTTTATTTCTGTTAATTATGTTAACAACCGCCCTAATTTCAAACCCTTGCTCCTCTAGAGCTTCTTTTATGTCACATGAGTCAACAGTCGCTTCAATTCCCTTAATTACAACAATCAGGCCTTTCGCACTCTTCAACTGGTAAGAGTAATAATTCTTGTTGTTTGCAGAGAGAAACACAACGACTTCACGAAAGTCTTTTTCACTGTGTACTTGTATTTTTGTCTCGTCTATGTTACCTTTTTTAAGAGGTACAATATGAAAATTGTTGGTACCTATTATCTTAGCTATGTTCGTAACTAGCAAATTGGAGCTGCGCTCCCGCAAGTAGATTGGTGGAGGTTTAGTACTGGCGACTGTGGAAATACCCTTCGGGTCTGTTATATGCTCTTCCTCATTTAACGGGGCAAATCTGTTCCCTTTTAGAGCATTACCATCAGCATCGATAGTGGAGCCAACGGTATTAAACTTCTTGGCATTAATCACTTTTTTGGGAGGACTAGATTTCCTCTTTTTATTTACCACATTTATGTACCGATCAATGCCTGTCTGCACTGCCGACCCTTTTTTCATTTTGGCTGTCTCACCTTGCTCAGTATTAGTCGCCCGCACTGGAGTTGCTGCTGCTGCTGCGCTGCTTGACTGCATAGCTGTTTGTTTTTCTGTTGGGAAGAGAGTTTTTTCACTCTTTGATTTCTCTGTTGCTAAGGTCTGCGTTGGCGCCTTTAGAGTTGAACTGCTTGCCTTTGCACTGCTGTTAGGTGGTGATTTGCTCGCAACAACAGTGAAATAAGCATTTCGCTCTGTCGTCGCAACTGAATGCCGACGCTCTTTGTGATTTGAGCGTTGATCGCTCATTACATCGCCGGTACACTTGTTGCTTATCGTTTTCGTTTCTCTGTTTATTATTATTTTTTTTTTTTTTTTTATTTTGTTTTTTTTTTATTATATTTATTATTTTATTTGCTTATTGCCAACTTAAGTGGCTATCCACCCACTACAGTCGGTGTATAAGTTTAAACGAATTAATATGTACGTTTTCTAAGACTTTAAATGAAGTTACGGAGCCGATCAAAAAAACACGTCCGTACACTTGTGCATTTACTTTGCGCAACCAAAAACTTTAAATTCTCCCTTTTTTGTAAGATTTTTATTTAAATATGAGAATAATTATATAAAAGCAAGATCTCTTGCTAAGGCAGCGTGTGGGAAATGACAATTGCCTACTTACCTCCTACTACCTGTATATTATTTCATAATGGGCATCTACAAGCATTGATTCAAATTCTAACTGACAAAAATTAAAATATTCAAATTTGTCTACTAAAATGAAAAAAATCGGCATGCTGTTGCTAAATTTGCTGTCCGCCTATTAGCTCATATTGGCCTGTAAGAATTTCCTTGCCTTCCCGCAAGCGCCTTGTCCTCAAGCTGAGTTGTGGCGAGGTTGATGAAATTCTTAAATTCTAAAATTCTAGAATATTTTATATTTGTTCGGGAAAGATAATTGGCAAGCGAAGAATGGCAACATTTCCATAGGCAATTCCAGTTCAAGCCAGAAAATTTATTATATTTCGTATTTTGGTGTAAGAATTCAGGTACAGTGAGTTCTGTGTACCACCAAAATACTTCTATCACAAACTAACTATCCCATAAACAGTGAGTTTTATAAAGCTTATTCCAAAATAGCCGAATGGATGGCATTGTGAACTGGCAGGGTTCGAGTCCTGTTTCGACTAACACCCTTATAAAAATGCATGGTCCGACTTAGAATAAACTGTAGGTACTTCCATTTGTTGGAAAATCAAGACGCATACCATAAAGTTGAACAGATCAGACGAAAATCGCTTCTGAAAAATCTTTAACTGTATTAAATTATTATCTTCATAGTTAAAATACAAATTAAATTTATATTCGTTTGGTAATTGTGAAGAAAGGGGTTCAATCTATCGATAGTTATTTGCTGTTGTCGTAGAAGAATTCAGGTACAGTGAACTATGTACATTGCGAATATTCCTATAATATTTTAATCATACAATGTACATCCAACCATATTATTTTTGCATTCGTAATTTCTCAACGATTTTATGTTTCTATTACATGTTAGACTATATCGAAGTATTAAACATAAATTTAATTTAAAAAATTATTTTTAAAAATAATGAGGTACTCTTAGGCTGGATCCATAAACTACGTAGCTCGGCCAAGAAGAGGGATTGGGTATAATATATTAGAAATGTAGTTATTGTAACATATTAATTAACCACTTAAAATATAATATTTTTAATAAATACATACATACATATGTAGTGGAAAATGAAAAGAAATCTGAAAGAAAGCTGCGTTCCGTCCGGCAGGGATGGAGGGGTCCCAGAAAAGGCCGCGCGGGCTACATGAAGGAAGGGAGGGGTCCAGTAAGGCTTAATATATGGCCACGCACATTATAGAAAATCCTTTATTAAACAATCGTTTGATAACTTTATAGAACCCAATTCGCATTATCGTGAGTGCGTTTTACAATTGTCGATTGAAAATAACGGGCGCACCATGGTACATGCGTAATGAAAATATTCATAGAGATCTAAATATACCTACCATCAGGGAAGAAATTGAAATCGCAGCAGAAAAATACTTAACAAAACAGCGTAACCATCCGAACCCTTTGGCTAACACCTTGGCCCATGCAACAAGTCAAACCCGCCTGCGGAGAAGAGACAAAGCAGCCTTCTAAAGAGCAACGTCAAGCCAGCAGCCCATTCCTACTGATGGGCTTTATGTTTTAATTTAGTTTAAGATTTTATTACTTATTGTTAGGCTTCCGAAGTGGAAGTAGATTCAATAAATAAATATTAATGTTTAAAAAAAAAAAAAAGGTTGAAAATAAAAGTATGTTCAATTTAAAATTTTTGTATTTTGGTTTGTAGAATAGACGCGCGAGAGGAGATGTGCGGTGCTCGCTTTTTTTCTAATTTCAAATTGCGGCCATTATAATAGTATTGTCATGGCAATGCGTAGTATTTTTTTATGGATGCGTACGCTTTTATTTGTAAACAAACGTGTAAATTTAAATTCATGTGCGTATACATATATACCTATATGCATGTAAAGGTATGTACATATATTTGCGTGCGTGAATGAATTTTGATTTGCTTAATTTTCTGATATTTGCCTCTAAAACTGTAAATAAATACGGAGAATGTTTATTAATTATTATTATTTTAGGTTCTCTGATGAATATTTAATAGAATTTAATCAAATATGCAGATATCACTTATTACTTTTAATTCACCATAATCATTACTAATCGTTAAAAAATATGTATAAGTAAAATATAAAAATTGGTATAGTTCGAAATTGTTTAATGAAAGTATTAAAATTATTGAAGCCAATATAAGTATAAATAAATTCAGATAACAACCATTTGGTAACATTTATCTTGCTAGGTTTTATCATATTTTACACCGATTTTCTCAGTTTTCATTCAACTTTACTCATTCTGCTATTTTGAGAACGATTTCTGCCTGCTCACGTTAATTTGTGGTGAAATACGCTCATAGATTTCTGGGTGAAAAACACGCTAATGTATTTCTGGTAGACGAAAAAGTAAGAACGAATTGGTAATCGGCACGCGCTGGTCCTTCTCCTTGATAAACATTCTTTGCACACTCATTGAATGTATGAAAAATGAAACATTGGATATTTTTTCAACCTAATTTTGTTTACTCAATACATCGGTAGCGCAAAATATAATTGTTCATGTGCGAAGCAATCCATATCTAAATGTATACCACTTCCCGTAAAAAAAATTCGAGCAAAAATAATTATTCATATGATTTTTTCGGTATTGTATCTACCGAATTTCCAGTAAATCGAATACAATTAAAAATAATAAATACAATTTTTCCAAATAGGCCAGTCCCGGAGAGAAGAGTAGTCTTCCTGTTAATGCAAGCAAAAAGCTTCCTACGTACCGTATTTCAGGTATATATATATAATTGGAGCTTTTTAACAGCTGAAGCTATTTTCGACTGAGCTCTTCCTTCAATTTGTGTACAGTTTATACTAAGCCGCCGGTGATCTTTTATGGGGAAATCGAATCGTAAATACAAATTTTTGGAGTAGTTCGGTCCCTGGTCAACTTTTCTTTTTATATAAACCTTTCCAGGAACCAAAGAAACAATCTGACCTAAGAAAAAATCTAGCATAAGGCATTTATATACACAGAAAAAGCGCCCACTAAAATTCACGAGACAAGCAGTTGGTTTGTGAAATCGTCCATGCAAAGGGGAGCTCGGCTATTCAAACTTAGTCCCATAGAAGTAAGAACATGGTCGAAAGCCTTTTAAAATTGTCCAAATCAAAAACATATCCACGCTTTTATAATTTCAAACTTTACAAAGGCTTTGCTCTTAATGACTGACGGATTAACTCACAGCCTAAACCACTGATCGTACAGACCTGAAACTAAGAGGGAGTGTTCTAAAAAATAGGCATTCGATAAGAAAAGATTCTCCTGGGCCGATATATTCGAAGAAATCTTTTTTTTTAAATCGTTCTATTTTGCGTGATAGTTAGATAGAAAGGTTATATTTTATAAGTATTCAAGCATTTCAACATAATAATTGATACCTTATAATAAAATATATAAAGTAAAAATCGAACCATTGGGATCATTTGGAAATTCCATGCGGACGTAGTTGCTGGCTAAATTTCGTTAGTAACTAAAAGCAATTAAAAACGAACTTGATTATTACAAACTAATCGACTAAAGTAAAAAATGTAATGTTTTAATGATTATTTTATTGCAGTGCTACGAGAATTGAAGGAGATATAGTGCAAACTCAGTGGTGCTCATAAGCCGCTCATAAGTGAATAAATAAATCCGACCTCTCAAACTAACTAGAAATAAACGCATAGTAATAAGGGAGATGTAGAAAATTGGGTCTAAAAAGATAAGGGACTTAACTTTACTGGGATCTTATTTCCTATTTAATTTTAAAACCCTAGTATATTTATAAATGATCTTTAGCTTCTTACCCTTTGGTATTTGCACCAATAACAAACTTCTTTTGATTTATGCAACTCTCAAGAATGAATTTGTTATCATTCACCGCCGCTGATGAGGACGATGATGTTGCAGATTGCTTTGAAGAAGTGGGTTGTATTTTGAGTGTGCCAGAAGCCGATGGTGCTTTATGTACTTGGATTCCAGAGGCAGATTGTGTTGTAGAAATGATGGTGGGTAATCTCTTCTCCATAGATAATACAGACTTTCTTGCATCACTTTGCAATGATTGTGATGGTTTGGTTGTTACAGTTGTTTTTGGTGCTCCATTAAGATTTTTGACTGTTGCAAGCGATGTGGTTAGAGATGTCGGTGCTGGAGATTTTAATTGTTGCATTGTCATATTCTCAGGTTGTTTTCTGTGAAGAATATTCTTATTTTTTGTGTTAACTGAAGAAGTTAATAATTTAGGTGCAATGTCGGCGGCGCTTTTTTGATACACATTTTGTGTAGATACAGATGGGGTTGACTTCAAAATCGACTCAGGGGTTGCGCGCTTGGTTTTTGTCATTGTAACTGCTGACTTTGAAGTGGGATGAGGTACAGTTTTTTTACTACTATCGAAAAATGTACTTGCTGAAAAGGGTTTCGAAGATGCAGTCAATTCTGTGATAATAGTATTATTACTATTTGTGGTGGCTTTATTATTGGCGGGAGATTTTATTTGAGTTTTTGTTTGATTAAAAGCAGTTTTTTTAGTGTTACTGCTGGTGTTGACGTTCGTAACAGCAGTTAGTGAAATACTTGGTGATATATCGCCAAATTGCTTTGTGACATTCAATGAGCCCGGTGGACTGGTTGTTGGTATAATTTGCATTTCAGAATTGGTTTTAATGGTGTCAGTTGATATTTTAGCAACTGTATTTTTATTTGTAAATATGCCGCTACTGCTTGGTGCATTAATATTGTTTTTATATGATTGAAAACTCGCCATGCTACTTTGTAGCGCATCTTTAGGGGACTTTTGATTTGGTGTTAAGCGACCCTCGACGGAATTCGTTGTATTCGATAGCGGTACTTCGCTTGGGAAACTTCGTTTAGTGGCGGTAGCTTGTGGCAGCGGTGAATTTCGTGCGTTACTTGTGTTTGCTGCCGAAAAATTATTTTTGTTCATACTCGTCGTTTCGTTTCTAGTGCTTGCATTTAATGGCAAAGATATGTCTGGAGACGATTTTGCTGATGTTTTATCTGCTTGTGATTTTGATGTGGGGTGTTCCATAGCTTTCGGCGATGGACTGTGACTGCTTAACGACGTGAGCGTATTTTTATCGAAACTCAGATTGGTGGGCGAAGGAAAAAGTGGATTCCGAAATTGATTTACAGCGGCGTTGGTAGCACTTTTAGATTTATTGCCATTCCCAGAAAAGTCATGCCTATAATTAACAAGACTCTTCAAACTATTCTCATACATTTGATAATCATAATTAGACTGCAAGCTGCTGGCTGTTGCTGGAGATGTTGACACAAAAGGAGGAGAGTTATGTTGTCTTTGTGGCAAGGTTGTTGCATTTACATTATGTGCCATATGATTGTTAACATTTCCCAATCCGAACATACTCAGATCGCCGAGCGCACTTAGCGGATTCGTCTGTAATGGATTGCTATGTATGGGCAAGTCCGGCATGAGCGGATTGCTGGGCATGGATTTCGGTGGATTTTGACCAAATGGCGGACCAAATGATGCAGCGCCTAGGGATGTGCTGATATCTGGATAGGCAAATGCACCCTCCGCAATTCTCTTCCGCATTTCTAAATATTGCGGATTGGTAGCATAATTTCCCAAATGGGAAAGATAGGGCAAGTATGTAGAGAGCGCTGCTGATGAATAATTCCCGTAATTGAAAAGCGCTGACATTTGCTGAAATATTAAACAGAAAAGAGAATAATGTAGTACTTTTAGGCAAAAACTTAATAAAATGGCTAACTGAGTACCAAACACACAAGTGATACAACTCAAAAATCTTTTATATAATATTAGTATTAACATAAAAAAGTTTAAAGATAGTTAGTGTTGTAATACTTACATTAAAAGCAGGTAAAGAACTCATGTACGACGGAAATTTAGGTGTTGCAAGGTTACTCTGCAGGCTGTGAAAAAAACTTCGTATGAAAACTATTTACTTTAACAAATATTTTATAAGCACAAAAGTTCTATAAATATAAAAATTTTATAGAACTTGTTTACGAAGTGATAGCTATACATTTTATTTATTTTTAACACGATTAAAAAATAATACTATAGGCAATATTCAATATATCTATTATAACTTTAAAAGGAAAGTTAGATTGTGAAAATACACATGACCAATATAAATAATATTTTCATTACTCACTCATCCGGATTGGGTAGCTCACGAGTTTCTACAAAGAATAACGTTTACAATTAAATTTTTTTATATGAACGATGAATCGAACGTGTTGGACATACCGGAATTTAACTGCTGATCCCGTTCATATGCTGCCCAAGCATCTTGTTTTTCTTGCTCACTTAATTCCTGTTCTACTTTATTTTCAAGTAAACTATCATGCTCATGGTATTTATACACGAGATTGGGATAATTTAATAGCAAACTCGCTAATATAGTATCCTGTGGACAATCCGGCATTGGTCTGTTTTCATAATCTGGCATAGTTAAACTACAAAAAAAAATAAATAAAGAAATAAATATTTTATAAATGTGCCAACTCTACTTAAGTAATAAAAATACATTTCACCTGTATAATTCAGTTAACTCCGCCATGCTATAATGCCGATCAATTTGTTGTTCATCAACCACTCTGAAACTCATAGCTTGCTTAGTCACTGAACGTGAGTATACTTTTTCTTCCATTGTTCCCTAGAATTCAAAGCTTAGCGTTATATATATAAAATATATAATATTAACAATCTTTCTATTATAGAGCGATTATGAGAGGATATTGGAAAAGTCTTTCGTTAGTGTGTGCTGGTAGTTAAAAATATAGTCATTTGCCGGAATATAATATTTGTGACACATAAAATAATATTTATACGCTAATATATTCCTTATCAATATAGGAAACAACAAATTTGTTGTTGCAATTACAATTAAAAAATTTTTTTTCGATTTTATGTTAGAGATTGGAACAATTTTTTTCGAACGTTCAAAATATGGATTCGTAAGTTACCCCAAAATATTCTAATCCGTTTAATTAAAATGCTCGATTTATTTAAAATGTCTAAATTTTCTTCAATTCCTTCTACTTTTAATAATAATATTATTAATACAATACAAATTTTTTTAACTAAAAGGTTCTATTGTCTATTGGCCGATGTGGAAATGTTTGTAAATCTACAAGTGGCCTTTTTATTTTCGATAAATTTCACAAATTAAATTTCATAAATAAAATTACTTATAATAAATTCTGATCTTAAAATTTCGGCTGCCAACGGATCTAATATATATATAAAACTATTTGAATCAAAATTAATTTTTCTAATTGTGGTCGGCCCTCGGCAATGACTGTCAAGCCCTCCGAGTGTATTTCAGAAATAAAAAGCTTTCCATTTGTTGGAAAATGACGCAAGATATACATATGTATGTATGTACAGTGATGAACTAAAGTATTGGCATAGCAAGATAGTTCAACTTTAACACCTTTTTTTTGTCCTATTATGAAAATATTTTTAATTCCGAAAAAAATGATAGACAGAGGGACACATTTTCAACTTTTTTCACTTCAATTCATTTTATTATCTTTTATGTTAAATTAATACTAATTATAAATGAAGAAAAGTACTAATTTTCACCAAACAAAAGTATTGGCACACTTCATAAAAACACAAACAAATTATAATAAAATTGTAAATTATTAACGAAATTAATATTTTGTAGCCAAGCCTTTATGTTTGATGACAGCTTCTAAATGCTTTTGCATCGAAGAGACCAATTTTTGTGTGGTTTCTGCCCCAATATTCTGCCATTCCTCCACCAGTGCCAGCTTCAACTCTTTTTTTGTTGATACAACGCGCTTTTTAACGGGCGTAACGAGCTCTTCTCACAAATGTTCAATTGGATTTAGATCAGGCGATTGGGGCGGATGCGGCAGTGTATGTTTAATGTGGCGTGCAAACCGCATACGCACATCATGAGCGGTATGCTTCGGATCATTGTCGTGCTGAAATGTAAATGACTGTGGCAATTTAGGTTTTTCGGCACTTTTTTTGACATTCTTCTCAAGAATTTCCATATAGTTTTTTTTGTCCGTATTGCCGCCAATGAATTCCAGCTCGCCCACATCTGCAGCGGACGTGCAGCCCCATACAATGACTCCTCCACTCATCCGAGAAGAGTACATTGTCCCAAAAGTCAATTGGTATGCTTAGGTACTCGTTAGCATAGGCTAAACGTTTATTTTGGATCACTTTTGAAATTAGGAGTTTGCGTCTAGCTACACGAGAATGAAAGTTAGCTTCATGCAATGCTCTCCGGACCATTACCGGATGAATATCCTTTCCCCAACTCTTCCTTAACTTCCGCTGCGATTTGTGTGGAAGATAACCTTGGGTTTCTTTTTATCTTTTTACCTTTCTTACTATTTGGCAGCGTTCGCGGTCATTTAAAGCCTTAGGCCTGCCAGTACATGTTGCGTTTTGTAAAGATGAAACCCCCTCAAATCGTTTTACAATGCTTCTTATGGTGTAGCGGCTTCTGTCCATCATTTCACCAATTTCTACATATGATTTGCCCTGCTTATGCTAGTTTCACTTTTTTGCCACTCATTTTTCAGAAACTTCGAAATTCCAATTGCCGATATTTCAGCTCTAATTATTGGTCTAATTACTAAGAAAAATTTGAAATTTTAGTAGATATCAAAAATAAAGAAATAACTAATTTAACAGACAAAATTTAAATTTCTGGTTTTTGCGAATTCGAATTCCTATTGTCGAAAATAAACTTACAAATATTTTAAATGAATTTCTTTCACAGAATTGAACCAAAAGGAATTCTTCCATTTTTTAAACCTCGTTGTCTTGATCATAATAAATTAGAAATAGTAAAAATTGAGTTCGAGTTTCTAGTTTAAACCGTATACTTAAAAAATAAAACAATATTATTTAAAAATTGAACTAGTTCGTGCATATTATCAAACACCAATGGCATAAGGAGATATAAATAAAACAGCCATACCGTTTGGACTTAGAAACAGTGATCAAGCATTTCAACGATTTGTTAACGAAGTAAATTTTCTTAGGTATGAAATTTCAAATGAAGGTGTTGGCAGCAGAGTTAAGTCCTCTGCATGAAATGTTAACGTTGACAGCTTTTGAAAATGTTAAAAAACTTTTCAACATTATTAACACATTTTCATAAAAAACGGTCAGTTGAATTAGATGCAATCGGAGTTGTTTTATAATAAAAAAGTAGAAACATTGGCATATTTTTCGAAAAAGTGAAGTACAACTGAAATTAATTATTCAACATTCAATTAAACACTCGAGGGTAGAGTTTGTACTAGTTACACTGATCATAAGTCACTTACACATGTTCCAAATTCTAAAGCAGATAGATCTCCTCGTCAAATTAGACATTTAGAATAAATTGCACAATTCACTAGTGATTTTATATACAAAATAAATAAATTTTCCAATGTTTATGAAGAACAACAACAAAACAAAATATACAAAATCTTTGTACACCATATGTACCTAAAAAAAAGATTAATTATCGCAAGCACGTTTTCGTACAAATCGACACCTCGTTCAGTCATTACTAGCCGAAAGCCTATCCACTTTAAGGCGTTTCAGCATTTTCTGTAGCAACTACATTTATTCAAAATTAATTTCCTAATTTCGATATTCCACTCAATATAACGATAGATTAAGGAACATAATTTACTTAAAAATGATCTCCGTATTATCCAAAGTTAAATGAATGATTGAAAGAATTCATAGAACTTTGAAAACTGCAATTTTAGCATCATACAATTCAATTCAAGTCAGAAATTTTTTTCTTCGGCTGAAATAGTTTACGTTTCCAATAGAATTTGTAAGGAAATTGAAAATACAAATGAAATTATTTCTCATCATAACAAAGAAAATAGTTTCATTCACAAAAATTTAAGTAGTTGTGAATATTTTTTTGGTAAAAGTTATTCTAAAATCTAATTTTCAGCCACCTTATAAAGGACCATTTAAAAATATCTCCAAACACAACAAAACTTTTTAAATACGATATGGAAAATGTAGGAAAATACTTTACAATTCTTAACCTGTTTGAAATTCTTTTTAAGTTTACCATACGATACAAATTTTCACGTTTTTATTATTAGTAAATTTGAATTTCAAACGATTTAAATTAAAATATAAATATTTAAAACATTGAATTTTAATTTTAAAATATTTAATAATAGTTATGTATTTTTTTTAATTTTTAATTTTCCTACAAACTCTCAGTCACTTGCCTTTTGTTTAATTTCTAATGATTTTTCTTAACTTTATTTTGCTATTACATATAATATAGAGCCGATATTACGTTTTTAAAGCACACTTACCATCGCAAGTAATCTATAAATGTAGCAATTTTTCTTTTGGCCCAAACGAAATACACGAAAGATATTTTGTTGATCATTGGATGGATTCCATGATGTATCGAGTATTATGACCCTATTGGCGCCAGTTAAATTAATGCCCTGACCGCCTGCTCTGGAGGATATCAGGAAGACACGAGCACGTTTATTTGATATCGAATTGAATTGTTCTATCATTTCATGACGTATCAGTTTCGGCGTCTTTCCATCTAAACGATAGTAATCTTTTCCGAGTATCCAAGTATTTTTGACTTGATAGCCCTGTGACATTTCTATAAATAAATTCAGTATTAGTACAAGATATTAATTGTTTTTTGTAAAATATGAGCATTCCCAAACACCGATTATAGAGAAAACATTTCAATTTTAGTCATCTTAACTCTCTTGAACGTGAAAAAATTTACAACAGATTTTATTCTGCTTAAGTTACATACTTAATTCTTTTAGAGTATCTGGATCCTTGTCGTTCATCTTTTTAAAAAAGTATTCCACAACATTTAATACAGCAACAAAAGCGGAGAAGATTAAACTGCGAATTAGTTATAACAATATAATTCGTTTTTCCAAAGTGTTAGATGAATGACTAACCATTTTTCCCCCTTTTCTTCACACATTCGTAAAATCTCAAACATTGTGCGCAGCTTATTGCTAGGCAAAATGGTTTCCAAATCTTTTTCTGTAAGTAAGCTTCGCCACCAGTCGTTGGTAACCGATATCACACCGGTTTGGCTGTCGTAGACATCATCGGGTTGATCGTCATCTGAATTAACAGCTTGATTTTTACATGCTTTTGGATCTTTTCTGTGCTTTTGCTTTTGAACGAAAAAATAAATATGAACTATTGTTGTCGTTTATTTTCATTGATTTTCTTACAGCCATTGCGTTTTTCCAAGCGTCTTCCAGTACTTTGGGATGAGTCCAAATCTGAAAATTCATTAAGTAATAAGAGAAACGATTCACCTACGTGTAAACATGATCGATAGAAACATTTTTAAAATAAAATAGCTCTCAAGCATAACAAGCCAAATAGTGGCGAACCGTTTATGGCTAATATTATTTAGGTAACTGGTAACTCACCTTTCGTAAGCAAGTATAATCTGTAATTAAGCCTTTGCCTCTATCCTCTTTCTTCGATATTATAGCCAATATATGTTCATAAAGAATAGCCTGCAGAGGACATTATAGATAATTTCAGTAATAAAAAATTATTATTTTTTATTAAATATTTAAATTGACTCGTTTAATTCATACCTGAACCTTTGTCATTGGAACAAATAGTACATATTCATATTTTTGCGGCAAAAATGTTTTCAGCAACTCGGCTTCTTTCCTCTTGGGAATAATAATATAAATATAATAATAAAATAAATATAATAATAATATAAATATAAATATAAATATAAATATAACAATAATATAATGATATAATAATAACAATTAACAATTATAAATAATCACTTTAAAATGTTTTTTTATATAAATTTTTAATTTTTATTTCTTTCTAATAGAGCATTTTTTCATATCACCTGGACGAACTTGGAAAGCTTCTTATGAAGCACAAATGATCGTTGCTTCATTACTTGTATATCTCTTTTACTGGAATCCTTGTGTTGCCCATTTTTAATAGGATTCGCATACAGATTAGCAAATTCCTTTTCCGTTCCCAGAAATAGTGGTTTTATGAAATTAACCATACTATAATCTATTCATCAAAAAATAAATAATAATTTATAATTAGTTATTCTTTTATCATACAATAGAAGCACTCAATTTTATATTTAAGCATTCGTAACTTAATATGTTAAACAAGGCTAGACCATGTCGACCTTATGGGCGAAAGCACTCCAGTCTTCAGCAGAATGATATAGCACTGAGACGGATTAATGCCGGCGTTGATTTATAAGCACGTGTCTCACTATATAAATTTATATAAAATCCCTTCGTGTAATAAGAATTTTTGCAAGAAAATAATGTATGCTACTTGTCCAGATTTAAATCGATCGTTTGAATAAACGAAAGACATCTCTAGAGTGGTTTAGAAAACTTCTCCAGGCTGGTTGCAAAAAAGAGAATCGGCGACCACGATAACCCGCAGGCTATGGCAAAATTTGAAACCTATTGTGCAAAGCCAGCAACTTGAGCAATTCCAATATGACGCCAAGGAAGTGACAGGTAGTTTACAAACTATCTATCTATATCTGCTCAATTCAAACGAAGAAAAACCTTACATCCAAGATTCAACTCAATTAATTTGATATTTTTAATAAATTATTATTTCATTTTAGAATATTACACCATGTCGATAATTAGCAAGGTCATTAATAACTTCAACGCGGAAGTGAATTGTAAATATATTTACTCTTTAATTGCATAACTACATATTCCTAATAGTAATTTTCTCTCTCATAAGCTTTATGGGTTAAAATTAATCAAATAAAATATAATAGAAATACTTACAATGATGGAAATTATGGTTTTATACTTATATATATAATTGGCGCTTTATAACCGCTGAAGCGATTTCGGCCGAGCTTCTCCTCTAGTTTGTGGTATGCGTGTCGATGTTTTCCACCAAATGGAGGAACCTACAGTTTATACTAACATTGACATTCCCTTCCTAGGGGCGACCGGAATAAGAAAATTTAACTTAATTTTTTATTTGAATACACTCGCGGCCGCCGGGTTTTGTACTTAGATACTCTATTTGCCACAAAATTCACTATTTTTCCCCCACTACGTAGCATTAGTACTACGACATACTTACATTCTTTTAAGTTGTTTTGTATGGGCGTGCCAGTTAAAACAATACGTTTTTGTGTTTTAATTTGTGACACTGCCAGACTGATAGCAGATTTACTGTTTTTAATGATATGACCTTCATCGCACACCACTAAGTCGGCACCTGCATTTGGTAAATAATTAATTAACAAATTCTGTTTTATATATGGTACTTAAAATACCTGGACTTAATAAGTATTTATCAACATCATTTCGAATATTTTCCAATCGTGACTGAGCGATGCTACGGTTTTTATACGAATGATAAAAAACCAATGTTCTAAATGCCTCATAACCAATTAACAAAATTCCCGCGGCACTAGGTGATGCCATTGACCAATCTTTAAGTATTTGTATTTTATCGTTGATATCACTAGAACAAATCCCAAAATTAGTTTGTACATCGATAATTTAAATTTTTATTTATCTTACGACGTATCATGAAATGTATAATATTTGGGCTTTAGTGGTCCCAACCAGCGATCAATTTCATCGGCCCAATTCATGACCGTACTTTTGGGACATAACACAAGCACTTTCGATGTCTTCAATTCTTTGTATGAAATAACCGTATGGAGCAATGCTATAAGCTATAAGGTTTATACATTCATAATTAAATATTTAAAGTATTTATGTAATATAAATTACGTTATTATTATCAATATATACTAATATAAAACAAGAAAATAGTAGCTGTGTTCGTTGAGAAAAATCAGTAAAAACCAACAAATAACGAAATTGAGAGAGTAAGATGTTTTACTCTACGAAAGAAAGAAGTTTGCTGAGTTTTCAATGAACAGGATCCAATAAAAATTAGCCAGCAAGTTGTACAACAGTTCATTTATACAGTTTATTATTTCTAGTTTTAAGTAATTTCCTAAGTGTTTTAATAAAATTGGCAATTATGTGACATTTTTAAGTTATTAATTGTATTAAAAATGTATTCTATCTCTACAGTTTTGAAATTATATAGCCATCCAACGATAAAGATATCAACATGTTTTTTCTAATGGTCCTCTAAAGGAACGAGAATTGATGTAGAACCTGCTTTGCAACAATTTATCGCTTAGATTTTCAGTAAAGAGGACTGAAATACGAAAATATGTTTGAAATTCTTTTTTCCTGTAAGCCGGTATTATTAACTCAACATTATTATAGAGTTTATTCGATTGTTTTTTTTAATAAAAACCAAACAAGAGCTTTATTTTTCCTTCTAAATGCTACTAATATTTCATTTTATGCATCTTCGTCCCTTCCGGAAGATTAATAATGCATTATCCTCATTGTGACCGTAGCAGCAGCTTTACTTCGAATTTGTTATGCGGCTCCCTTGGGCTTCACTGCTTTCTGGTGAATTATAGAAATCCAAAATCAACAGTTGTACTAGAAATAATAATACAGTAGAATTCGTTCACTATACACAATGAACTTTGGTTTTCATATAAAATTCTTCGTAAATGAAATCGGATATGATGACTTCGGTTACAGTGACATGTCGCTTATTATGACTCATTTTCAATATATTATGTCCGATTATAATGCCAGACATGATTCGCTACATCTGCATTGTTGGCTGATTCCCGACGACGTTCGGAGCATGTGACTCGCTTTTGTTTTGAATCTCAGTGAGCAATTGACACTTGAGGGTTGCTTTGAATGATACTCCGTGAAAAAAATGTCTTCACAATGCCGTAAAGCATTTATGATTGAGGAGAAAGCTGCAATAATATGCAGATTAGAAATTGTAGAACCAAACTCTCGCGAAGAAATTCGGCGTGGGTCATTCGACAACCTCAATGATTTTAAAAACATGAACTGGATTAAGCAATCGTTTAATTCAAATGTTTTGAAGCCGAAACCGAAATTAATACCGGAATTTGAAATTTAAAGGGAAGAATCGTAGTGGAGGCAATTAGCCGAAAGATAGAATAACTGCCATGGTAGCAGCAAATATGAGAGGTACAGAGAAAAAGAAATTGCTAGTTATTGGAAAGTCATTAAAACCAAGATGTTTTAGCAGCGTCAAATCGTTACCAGTCGCTTATGCTAACAATCGTAGGGCTTGGATGACGTTAGAACTAATTGAAAGAAGGATTCGAGAATGGGATCGTGATTTGGTGAAGAAAAGATGATTTTATTGCTGGTTGATAATCGCCCTTGCGCAGCCAAAAGTTACTGATTTAAAGTCTATAACACTTGCTTTCGTTCCGCCGAATACAACATCAGTACTACAACCGATGGATCAGGGAATAATAAGGTCACTCAAAAATAATATTATAAAAAACCGTGTACTCAAAATTAATTGGCTTGATGCTAATAAAAACAACGCTTCTACAAAAATAACGGTACTAGATGCAATTCTAATGATTGATGATGCCTGGAATAAAATGTCACAAAGTACTATTCACAACTGTTTTAAACTTGCAGGATTTATTGAAAACCATGACGAGTTCACTGTTCAAATAGCAGAACATGATCACGAAACTTAAATTCAGATTCTTTATCAGAGCCGGAAATGTGGGCAGATTATGTTGAAAGGCAATATTGAAAATAATTCCACCATGGCGATTAGAGACTTTTGTTACAATAAGATGAAAAAACAAAACCAGATAAAAATTACAGAATTCTTAATTAATTAAAATATATATGTAGACACATATTACTGCAATTATTACTTTGATTTTATGTATGTACATACATGACAAGTTTCTCTAGTAAATTACATTAGTATATATAAACTAAAAATGGTTTTTTTAAATAAAAGCTTGGTATGATCTCCGCTTATTATGACGTGTTTGTCAATTCCCTTCGATGTCATAATAACGAATTCTACTGTATATTACAATTCTATGCCTTCCTTACATCTAATTTCTCAACGGAAGCGGGGTGGTGTGCGGGCGATGATTTCACTCCACTGCCATCACATTTTCGTTTAACAAGTGCCGTTACTATTGTTGGAATCATTGATATTGTTAAGTTAAATTAGACAATATTACATTTAGCCATTTATTTTGTTGGCATATAATTCATATTAAAGAATTAAAATTATTTTAATTTTAAATCAATTTTGTTTTCTTGACAAAAATCATATGATCACAAATCCGTTGTTTCATACTTGCTAGTTTTTACTGGATCAAATTTTCCCAGCACGAATTTGCAACTTTCTCTCCAACTAAACGTCAAAATATCCCTCTCTCGTTACAAATTTTTATTGGGTTTTTGGCTCAACGAGCACGATTCAGTAAAGTTTGCTAAAAATTGTTACTGCCCATCTAGTCAACGAACAGAACTATTTTAATCGACCAAGCAATTGTACATATATATTTTCAATTTCCTGTCTGCAAACCAGCACAAAGCAATAATTTAATATGCATGAACAATTTTTAAAATACCTTAGATTACCTGCAAAGTTTTACCCAGGCCCATGCAATGCGCTAAAATACAACCCGAACCCGAACTCTTTTTGAGCGCCTCAACACCGCCATAACATGAGTCGTACATAAATTTCACGCCGTCACGTTGATGTTGTTTCAAATGTTTTGCTATATCCGGATGAACTTTTATAAAGGTTTTAGTTTCTTCATTGTAATCTAAGATTAAATGATTATCGTCCTGTACATCGGGTCGCTCTTTTAGTAACTTTGTTAGTACTTTATGTTTTTTCTCTAAACGTCGTATACGTTCAGTTTCATTGCGCTGAGCTTCACGTGTTACAGTTGCCAGTTGTTCAGGTCTAAGCATTGGCTTAATGCGTGATTTACTTTCTTCTACTGCTTCCACATCTGAGGATTCGCTTTCCGAACTAAGGCTTATTGAATCACAGAGTCTATTCATCTTCTTTCTTTTTTCAACAACAGATAACATTTTTTCTAAGGATTTTGGTTTAATTTGCTTTTGTGTTACAATATCCATATCAAGCACTTCACAATCGGAATTCTCAGATGAATTGGCTTTATTTTTATCTAGTGATGTATTTTTGGCATCAGAGGCCTCCTGTTCTTTTATAGAGGCATCATTATTCGCTTCATCATATTTTTCAGTCTCTTCCTCACTTTCATCGACATTAAATTTCTTAAGAAATCTTTCAAGTAATGGCGATTCGCTTCCTTCATTGCTAGAGAAAATCTCCTCTATGTTATCACTAGCGCCTGAATCGGACATTTCGCTATCCGTGTCACTTAGCAATTGTTTCTTCACATTTTCATTGCAGCGTTCCAAAAATTGTTTCTCTGTAATGATCTCTTCCTCACTCTTAAAGGGAAAAGAGAAAGTAATTATTAATTATTAATTAAAATAATTTTTTCTAAATAAATTAATAATTTTTGTTGCCGACTATAAGTACAACTGAATAGTGTAGTTAGTACGTTAATATCAGGTGATACCATAGCAAAACTTTGCATTGACAAATGAAGTTGTACGGCACAGCAGTGAAGACAGAGAAATATACAAAATTTCCAATAAAAATTGTGTTTTCCTAATAATTTAAAAAACCTGCTATCGCAAACAATAATTCTTTAAAAAAACATTTGTATCGAACATGGTTCAATGTACCATATGATGGATGGTTCTATTTTACATTGTCGGAGTCGATAGTCGCATAGCTGACGTAAGCTGGAACTCTAATCTGTGTGAACACACTGCATCAACAAGACTTGCACGACCTATCTCAGCATCATCTGATGTACCGAACCCGCTGCGCCGGTAATCAATATCGCAACTGCTAATCGCTAATCCACATGGTAACACATGTTTACAAAATCACATTTAGTTATACCGGCGCAGATCACTCAAGGCCTACCAGGAACAATTCCAATTTCAAAGCTTTCGCATACATACGCTGGTACAGCATCTTTAGCAAATACAATTAAAACACCGCCTGGTGTTAAGTCAATGCAAAATGAAACCGGGCTGAACACATGGTCAGCAGCAAGTCAACTTGAGAGACTGGAAGAGACAGTATCTCGTAAATAAATATCAAATCCTATCCTAATGTTCGGAATCTTCCGGTTAAACAACTTTAGTTTACTACGCAACTCGCAGCCACGCGAGTTTGGCAGAGATCCTGAGGAGTAGCTGGGTACTCAGACGCTGAAAACCTCATCCGTTTGCAAGGCTCGTGATATAGTGAAAAATAAGTTAATTTTGTCTTCTATGGTTTCGGATATGATTCAAAAGCTAAAAATGTGCTTTGGTAGACGCCGAAGATAAATTAGAATCACTAATTGATTGTGCCTTATGCGCGAAGAACATCTGCACATTTTAGATGTATACACATTTTCAAAATACTTTACTCGTCAAGGAATCGGTCGACAAGCTTCCTAGCAATCATAAATTTAATTGGGCTATGTTTCCAAAAGATAATGCAATTCCTGCTGGAGCCGCTAGCACGGTCGCATCCCTTACGCGGACCAAAGTTCAGTCAGTGAACAGACACAGTTATACGTCGCAGTATGAGGAACATTATGTTGATAGATCTTCTTTCAAAACCAACTGCGCACTTTTCCGATCATTGTATATCGCAGGATAGCATTTTTAAAAAGCTGCATTAAACTAATGTCGCTTCGAATTCAAAACAACAGGCTAATGCCTTGTCCCAGTCAGACGTTCAAGTACCTAAATACCCATAGCAACAGCATTTCCAATAATCAACCATACTTTAGGATTGTTCGCATTTTCATTCATGGTAATGAAAAAAGATAAAATTGTTTGCATTTTTAGATGAAAGTTCAGCAGTAATATTGATTAAGAAACATTTTTCGATGAGCTTGACCTTGCTCTACTCGCACCGAAAAAGAATCAGTAAGAGCGACAATTCAAATCTCTAACGCAGCTTTTAATCGCGTATACAAACTGAATGGGGTGGATACTGTCAACGCTCTAGACTTACCTGAACAATCGATCGGCGCAAAAGCAATTGCCGAAAAATATACATACATGAACGGTCAGATAAAAGAGATTTTTAAATTAGAGTTACCTAGCGCATCGCAGTAAAGGCTGTTGACGTAATGAATTCTAGCTGCAGCAAGGTAGAAATTAGTCTACCATGGCGAAATCCGAATATATCTTTACCACAGAGTTTCTCAACCGAGTTTAACCGATCCATATGCCCAAAAAAAAAAGTGTGTCCGAAAACCAATTTTAAGAGAAGAAATTCAGAAACAATTAAACAACCTGGTACCAAAATGTTATCCTAAAGAACTAACAGCATCTGAAGTTCATATGGTTAGGGAAAAGGTATGGTACCTGCCCATATTCGTAGTAACAAACCCAAAAAAATCGGAAATGATACGTTTAGTTTGGGACGCTGCAGCCAAGGCCAACGGTGTGCCATTGAACAACTTTCTGCTTAGCGGAGTGGGAAAACTAGCCATATGCGGTGGCATCGCCGATATGTTTCATCACATCATAGATTAAAATTTCCAATAACTGAACGTCATGCGAGCATTAACGTTTGGTACAAACTGTGCTCCCTTCATCCCACATTTCTTACGTGATAAAAACGCAAGTCATTTCAAAGTAGATTTTCCCAGAGCGTTAGAAGCGATCCAAAAAATACCATTATATTGATGATTATATAGACAACGAAAATGATGAACAAGTTGACTTAAAATTAACTCTTCAAGTTAAACAAATTCATGCATCGGCTGGATTTAATATACATAGTTGCACGTCTGACTTCATGTTTGTTTTATTATACGAAGATGTGGCTGAAGCACAAGTCTCTAAAAAATGGGGATCTACACAAAAAAATTAGGAATGTTTTGGGATCCAAAAAATGATATTTGAATATAATTGCATATTTATGCGATTGCGCCGAGCCGTCGTAAACGATCCTATTGTACCGACAAAAAGAGAGGTACTTCAAGTCCTCGTGTCTATTTTGACCCGCTTAGTCTTATTAATTGCTTCACAATAGGACTTAAAATCCATCAAAATCCAAATATCTTGTATTTGGATATTTGAAACCGGATGAGATGAATTTCTAAAAACAAAGTTATATAAAAAATGGTGTCATTGGAAACCAACTATCGAAGTTATAAACACAGTGAAAATTTCTCGCTGCTGTTCACATGCATATCCCACTGTTTGATATTTATGTATTGAGCATACCAACGATATCTCCGTTGCCCTCGTTGCCACTGTCAATACCAAGATTGGAGCTTCTGAAAGCGCTTACCGGAGTAATGCTAACAGTCGCGTGCTTAGTCTTCATCGTTTACCTATAACTAAACTGTATTGGTGGACTGACGCGAAGAACTTTAAGCCATATGTTTTGCACCGAGTAGGAGTAATTTTGGAGTTTACAAATGCATCTCAATGGAAATGGATATCTTCGAAAGAAAACCCAGCAGACTTATATAAATATATATATAATTGGCGCTTTGTAACCGCTGATGCAATTTTCGGCCGAGCTCCTACTCCAATTTATGGTTTTTCGTCTTGATGTGTTTCCAACAAATGGAGGGACCTGCAGTTTATTCTAAGCCGCCTCTGAACGGCTCATGGTTTTTTATGAGGAGCCTTTATTTCATGTCGGAAATACACTCGGAGGGGTTGACATTCCCTGCCGAGGGGCGACTGCAATTAGAAAGTTTAAATTAATTTTCTATAACTTTTGGACGTTGGTCGCCCCGGGATTTGAACCCGGGCCTTCCGAATGGCAGTATGCAATGCTAACCACTCGGCTACCGCGGGTGGCGACCCAGCAGACTAAGCAACTAATACCGAGTAATTAAAAGTAAAAGCCGGGTGGAGCACCTTAACAGTCGCAAAGACGTTATTGTGTTGCCAAGTTCACAGCAGTTTAATTGTGCTCTCGGTTCAAAAGAAATTTCATCATCATATACACGAAGCTATCAATAATACAATACGTGCGAATATTATATACCCCGGTTGCGAGTTTTAAAAAAAAAAACCGTCAGAAGAAGACGCGAACGGTGGAGTGTTTTATTCGCCTGCCTCACACTACGCGCTATTCACATCGATATTGCGCACAGCATGGATACATGCTCATATGTTATGTCCATCAGAATTTGTATAGCTCGTCGTGGTTACCCACGGAAATATTTACTGATAATGCGACAAATTTCAAAGGAGCGGAAAAAATCGTATTTACGGTGATGAAAAAGATGGATTTTCAAAGTTCACATCAAACTTTGATTACATCAAATGGATATTTATTCGGCCAGCCTCACATGGGCGATGCTCGTGAGATCTGTCAAATCTGCTTTGTTTAAAATTATGCCGTCTGCAAGTTTTAAGGATAAAAGTCTCAAAAGCAGCTTACATATGTGAAGTAGAATCTTCTATTTGGTTCTCCTGATGGATTCAAACCCATATATGCTGCAGGCTTAGATTTACGCAAACGTTGACCGACAACTTCTGGCGATGTTGCCGCCGATAAGTACAACTGAATAGTTTAGTTACTATGTTAATATCTTACTTGTGTTAAAACGCTGCTATGCTCTAATATTAAGAAATCTCATTGCATGTTTTGTACTGCTAGCTTATGTATATGTTTAAAAATATATTTATAATACATTTATTCAGATATACACACTTTACATATATACATACGTGCATATATATATCAAGATCAGACGATACCATGGAAAAACTTTGCATTGACAATTAAAGTTGTACAATGGTGTTTTCTTAATAATTTAAAATACCTGCTATCGCAAACAACAATAGTATCACTAACTAATGGTAAAAGTTGACTGCATATTAGAAAATTCAAATACACCTTGTTCCTTTAGCCAATCGTAAATAATTTGAAACTCGCTTTAATTTTTAGTGTATTGCAAAACGGACACATCGGTAAAATAAATAATAATGTGTATACATACTTCACTTATGGTCATGTCTGAAAATGTTTCTTGTTGAATTTCTTCATCAGTATAAATCTCTGCTACGTCCTTGCTTTTGCTAATGGAGGACTTTGTTTTAACTTTTTCATTTAAATCAGCTGATTTCGGTGCTCCAACATTTGTTCGCTTTATCAACCCGTTCAAATTTATCAATCTAAATAAAAAAAAATGAAATTTAAGTAATTAATTGTGCAATACCATTTATAAACTATTCTCACCTCTCAATCTCTTTGTCATCATTCTGAGAATTTTTAGTACAGCTCATAGATTTGCCAGCAGAATTTTCTTTGTCACTTTCATTTGGAGAGGTTTCATTCCTAGGCGAATCGTTATCAGCACTTCCCTTCTTACGTTGCCAAGTACCATTTTCACCACTTTCTGTGCTGTCATTATCATCTTTCTTCTTTCCATTTCTTATATTAGAGAAAGACTCGCTACAAAACGTTTCTGTTTCGAATATTTCCGATTGTGTATACTCTACCAGAGGTACCCCATCATCATATTCCGCTGCTATGCTTTCCTTCTTATTACCGTAAAATATTTCTGTTGCCGCATCTACCTTCGATCTCTTTGTGAAACTTTTTGTTCGAGCTCTATAACCTTGATATTTTGTTATTAACTCTGAATGGCCGTCATCACTGTAACTACTTGAGTCAGTAGGATCTAATAAAATATTCTTATTATTTTGATTGAGTTTTCGTAATTTATGTCTTGACAGCCTAGTATCAGTTTGAATAGATTTTTCTTCGCTTGGCAATGCAGAAGACGCTTTAACTATTTTTTTAAATATTTCAAATTTTTCTTGAAGATATTTTTGTAGTTTACTTTCGATTGTAGTTGTTGAGGAAGTAAATGTTTCGCAATCATTTTGTAAAGATTTTGCAAATATCTTAAGTGCCTCCAAATGATGAATTACTGTCAGTTTTTCATTACAATTTATATCAAAGGCTTCGTCGAATGTTGAATGTTCCAAGGGCTCTGAACAATTTTCTAACGGTGAAGGTACAGACAAAATATTCATTGTTTTGAAATCGCTATTATCTTTTCCGCCAACTCCCATTTCTTGCAATACATTCAAATTTTTTGGTTCATCAGTTTCAATTATACAGTCAACTGCATTTGAATTTTTTGTAATCTTTTCATCTTGTAGGAACTCCTCAGTGGTGTCAAGTTCTTCACTATTTTGAGTTTCTTCAGAATTTTCTAGGTCCATTTTGCAAAGCTCTTTACAAAATACGGTAAATTTTTCAGTTTTAGGAACATCGGAATTCAGTGAAGTGTGCTCTGAAATTGATAGTTCATTTTCGCATCTGGCTTTTCCCAACGTTGGTTGGCAATTTTTCTCATTTGTAGCATCCATTAAAATATTTTCTAATTCGTCTTCAATATTATGTTCAGAAATTTTAACAGTTTTATCATTTAACAAGCTTTGTGAAGTATTTATATGAGACGAATCAATTGAACTTTTAGGTCCAGAATCTGTTTCTCCGCTGTCTTTTAATTTCTCTAAAAAATTATCATCAATAGCATGCTCTAAGGGTTCCGATATAATTTCATGTGTTGAAGATATAGATGATGTATTCATGGTTGTACTTTCAATGCCATTCAGCACCAATATAGGTGAGGAATTTGTTGATTTCTTCTCATCTCCAGAGCAACTACGAGATAAGTTTTTCAAACTCTTATCAAAAACGGCTTTTCCAGATGTATTCTCATCAGCAAATATATCAATTATGTTAATTGAGTTGCGATGAGATGGTCTTTCATGTTCGCTTCCTATACTAAACGCGTCTATACTTTCTAAAGTTTTATCTACAAAGTCGGTAACTAAATTGCCGACTTTGGAGCTATTAGTTTTACTTAAAATATGTGTGAGAAGCAGCTTACGTAAACCGTCACCATCAGTAATTCGCTCTTGAAAAGTGTAATTATGGTCGTTCATTATGCAAGAAATGTCGGCTTCATCGTTTCTAGGGTTGCGGTTATATTCCTTATTAATGGAGTGGGACGAGTCCTGCGTCCTCTCCTGTTTTACCTCAGTGTTATTTATCGACCTACTCCCATTTTTATCCATTATTTCATTTTCACATTCCATTTGTACCTGTGGTGAGCCATAGTTGAAGTTAACATCGCTTTTGGCTTCATGTTCAATATAATAATCACCCATATCTTCTTCAAATATTTGTTCGGACTCACAAGTAAATTCCATCTTTACAGTTGTTTGTGCTGTAGACTTTTCAAATGCTAAGTCAGGTGATTGGTCTTTCAATGGTTCTAGTTTATTTATGGGAACTGATCCTGATTTAGCTTTAAAAGCTATAGTTTTGTTTAATGTGTTTATCTCACCAGTGACAGCATCTGCAGCGTTTAATGCCTGCAACGTTGTTTCCACATTGAGGCCAATTGCATTTTCAATTATACTATCTAATTTATCGCAGTTGTCAGATTCTTCCTCGCGTTCATTTTGAACAAAGTGATGTGCCACATCTTCCTCTCTATTCCCTTCTTTAATCACTTGTTTTATCAAGCAATTGCTGTTAGTATCATTTAGTTGATTATTCACACTAGTCCTTGATGGATCATCATAATTGTGACTCCTTTTGTCATCATCATGACCACAAATATCTCCTACGTGATCAATGCTTAGACAGTTTCTTAAATTCTCCTCAACTTCGTCTTGACTTAGAAAATTATCTTCATCAAAATTCAGTAGGGTACTTAAAGTGTCAGACACTTCTTGGTCGATATCTCTTGACATGATGCTTTTTTTATTTATATTTATTGGCTGAAAGTCACAGAGGAAGAATCAGTTAAATTAGACTACTTTATAAATGAATTGTAACGCATACCAATTGAACACCTTGAGTTACATATTTTTCTGCTGCTGAATATATATTATTCAAAATCAGAAAAAATGACTTCTAATCACAAATTAAATATCTTTCACCATTGACAAACAAATGTTTTCATTAGTTACTGATTACTGAAAATTTTCATTCATAGGGAATCTATTTGAAATGAAACACAGGGTTACTTACGGTTTAGTTATTTATCCCATGTCAGCAATACACCGAGGGGCGATCGTAATACAAAATTTTGTTTGGATGACGGTCGAACCAGAACTTGAGCCCTAGCCTTAGGAATGGCAGTAGGCAATGCCAACAACTAGGCTAGCAAATTCAATTAAGCATTCTAATTTGCAGAAAAGATCTTTTATCGTGACACTACCCTTACCCTGGTGGTAATGACATTTTTTAGTGAATAGTTTTGCTAATTGCAGATTCTTATTTGACATTCATCCTTTCTTCCTGTTGATTTACTTATATATAATATATATTAATTTCAATAATTTTCGCCCTTCAACTCAATTATTTTTCCCGATTTAAAGGAAAGTCGTATACCAACCAAACTTCTTTGCAAAGTGGTTTTTACGAACTATGTAGAAATATAAAATTCCGGCCCAGGGTTACAATCCAAAACGCGGCCAAAGGCCGCCAATTTACCAAAGAGTTTCACTTAAGAATACTGTGCATGGCAAAGCCAAAGCCGGTGTTGGTCCGGCTAAAGGTTATTTTTTTAAAGCACGGTTGAAGACCGCTTAATTATAATCGTTCTACCTACTAGTAATAACAACTTTGATAGATTACTTTAAAAAAATATTAACACAAATGTAAATGATCGCTGGCTTACAAGTATACTTTCCACTTCCAACATTAATGCATTTCAAATCGGTATGATATTTTAGATTTTTGTTATTTTTTTTTATTAAAGTGCATTTTTTTGGTTTTTTTATATTTGAAGCATTGAAGGAGACAGATTAATATTAAGCTTGAGTATTTATTTTATTAAATATTTCTCTATTTTAGGGAAAATATGCTAAAAAAGCCACAAATTTCCCCTTTTTCAAAAGCTTTTGTAGATTTTCCTAGAAGACCCGGGAGGGGTATAGATATACAAATCAAAAGTTTAATTCATTGACTTTCGAATAGGGTAGGTGGGAAGCGCCCCGGCCCCTCCTTTCGCTCCCTACACCCCTTCAAATTGGGATACTTAAGTATAGATTCCCCTTACATTTATGTTTTCATCGATCTTATGAAATAGGCCATAAGAATTTACCGAAAATTTAGAAACTCAGTGTTACCCTATGATTGAAATTGCAACATATATTATTCTTTTCAAAACTGTACAAACAATTATATCTATTGTCAAACAAGAATAACACCGCTTTCATAATTATGTCTATTTCAGAGCGGCGTAGTGGTAAAATATATAAGAAAATAAAAACGAATGAAGTAATAAAAATACCTAAAAGTATATTCGATAAAACATTGGAGGTGATGAACGATGCACAACATATAGCATGGAAGGATAGAAATAATTCTTGTTCCAAAGCTATACATCGTAGTAGCCCTGAAAATGATATAAACAGCATGCGCTCGAGTGATCTAAGTACAAAAATTTCTTTAGCCAGGAATTTTCTATTGAAAAGAGATATTAGAAACGTGGGAAAAATATTGACTGTGGCTAATCCTAGCGGTGGACGTTTGGAGAATAGATGGTACCCACTTTGCATAAAGGTAGTAAACTCATCTATGTACTTGTAGTGTAATAAACTCATCTATGTACTTATTATTAAGTAATTAGATATTAAAAGGATATTCCAGTAAATAGAATAATTGGTGCTGCTTAATTTAGATTCTCATAAAAACCCGCCATTTGAAATATTTTTTTTTTAGGGTGTCGTTATATAGCTTGTGAGATAGTTTAGTTCCATTTCCCAGTGAAATGCATACATATAGAATGTTATGTACACAACTTATAATCTTTTTAATGGTCTCGCCCAAATTTATTTTTATAATAATAAATATTAACATATTGTATATTGTTTCAGTATGGAGTTCTATCCTTGGCACATTGCAATCGCAACTTATTAAATTTGTATTTGCAATCGTTAGTCTCGTCGGAAAGTAACCAAGGAACTATGGAAAAGTATACAAAATATTCGAGTAGGGAAATTAACCAAAATTAATGTTATCTGAAGAAATAAAAGAAATTGAATGCAAGTGAAATAAATTTGCGTTTTATTATTATATTTTTGCATACCATTATTACATATTTTATTGAATTCAAAGAGAAGATTAAATTTTAAACACAAAACTATGCTTCAATAAGAGCTTTACTTTTTTATTGAAACTAAAAAATATGATCTTATTACTAAAGAACAATACAATTAAAATCCATAGCAAATTGTATTTGCAATCCAATATTCCGTTTTTTATTGAAGCTTATATGGAGTGCTAAATTTCAAAACGGAAAACAAATTTCAAAGGTTTAACCAATATCAGTGTTTAAAAATCCAAGATATTTGAATTCTTTTTAAATTCTTAATCTAAGGATATCGTTCCATTTCACAAAAAATTGAGAATTTCATCTCATGATAAAATTCAAGTTAATAATGTATATTTGAAATTCCGAGGTTTAAACTAAACTATTGGCATCGTGTATATTTAGAGGCACAAATTCTCACATCGCAGCTCTCACCTGCCTTTATGCCAATAAATATACTTGAAAAGATATACATACAGTAAAATACATATTTTAACCTTACAGGATCTTATTACGATTTTCACGGGAGTTCAATCGGACTTCCCCAGGTTTTAAGGATATCTTTATATCAATTATAATGACGGGAATTTATATTACTTCCATTATCGATGAAAAACAAAGCTGCAGTATTATATTTCCGCTAACTTTCAGGATATCGTACAGCATCTAATAAACATCTTCTTCCATGGAAAAATCAGATGTCTCGCCTGCATAAATTGAACTGAAATAAACAAAATCTGTTAAATATTTGACGAAATATTAGGTACATTCAAGAATTAACTTACTTTACAGCACGACATGTAAAGAAGACGATACGTTTCAATTTTTTATTATAAAAAAAGTAATTAAACGACCATAAACAGCCAGGCTCTCCAAAAGGATCTGAACTTAAATCAGGATTGTAACTATAAATGTCACAATCAGATAAATTAATTTCATCATCAACTGCAGTCCATAAAGGTTGACGTAAAACTTGATACTGGTCTCCAGCTAGAGCTGATAAGTTTGAATGAACCGAATTCATAACCCATTGCAGCGATGGCTCCTTACTAAATTCATGAGACTGTAAAAAGTTGAAAATAATTATTTAAACGTGCTCCAGAAAATAAATAACAAATATATTTGGATATCTTAAACATATATGTGAAACTAAAAGAATCGTCTAATAATATGTACATAAACAAAAATAGAATATTAAAAGGAAAATACAATACCTTGGCATCAGAAAAGTCGTAGTCTGGCTCAAACGAAGCGTTTAATGTTGCAATTAAGTAAAAGAGAGTCTTGCGAGAAATGGTATCGCATAAGATAATACCTTCATCGCCAGATTGGCTATTATTGCGATGGAAGTTTGGGGAAAGATCAGCTAAAGTTTGGGGTGGTGAAAGAGCCTGTAAATCATGGGGACCAACACCGTGTGTCTCAGCGGTGAATCTTTTATATAGAGCTTTATCGGCTGCCACCATTTTACACGAATAGCTCTCAATGCGACCAAAAATGGTACTCCCGCCAGTCTGTATAGACAGTGCGTTATTAATCGCTTCAAATCGTGAGCTCTCCAATAACTTCATGATGTTAGAGTATAATTATTTGACTCTCCCAACTGTTGATAAATTTAGTGATGATCACTTGATTTAGTTAGATTAATTGTTATATTGCTTTAGATCCTGAAGGCTTCAAGTATTTATTTACCGTTTTGAAATCTTTTACATTAACGATGCATATAACTTATAGGCCTAATTTATTCGGACGACTCACGCAAGTAATTTGCAATGGTCAATCTAGACATGAACTCTTATTCTCGTCGGTTGGCAGGCAATTCGGATTCTAAATGTGTTTCTAAGTTGTTGTTTTTGGAATACTATCATTGCCGTTATGAAATCCTCGCATATGTTTATGTTCTTAAACATCGTAGATGGATGAACAATTAGTCTTTTCTTAACAATAACGCGTTTTACCTTTGTATTATACAATTTAATTTGATCACACTGCTTAGTAAACATTACACCTTGGCCAACGAAATGTCTTTATTCTATTTATATAGCAATCCACTAGTGTATTCTATGCTGGTCCGTTATATAACTTTTCTTGTTTCAGTTAGACTAGCGACACTATGGAACTTCAATTGTTCAGAACGAAAAATCAACAAAGATTCAAGCAATGGGTCTAATATTCAAAATGGCGTACTTAAGTATGTTTGTACATACACTATAAACACTTTTTGTTGTTACGTTCAGTATACCAAATTTTTCCAATAGGTAGTTCTCAACCTATTAAAAATGTGCGTTCTTTCCTTCGACCCGTTTCCACTTATTCTATAAATGTTCAAAGTCACCTGAATCACTCATTTTTGCATTTAATATTGACACCAGCATTACAGGAACGAATATATATAATCACACAATAAAAATTTCATATGGGTTTTTTACTTCTAGCAAATTTTCCAACAGATTTTCACAGCGATTAATTTTGCATTTATAATTTGTCTTATTAACATTGAAACACAATTGGAAATTATTTAGGTATACAATTTATGAAATGGGATCAGGTTAATCGTTCTTTTTACCGATTACTTTACTTTTCTAGTTATGTAAAGTTTTTGTATATACACTACAACCGGAGCTTACCCTTACGGTACGTTCGCATTTCCTTTATTTATTTTATATCATTATCATATTTATAATGGATCATGATACAAAAAAAAGAAAACTAGTTTCACGCAATATATAATCTTTTAATGGACCAGGCTTGGGGGAAAATGAGTTATAGGGGGTGGTACACGCTTTCAAACCAAACCTTTTTGAGATATTCAAAGTTGAAATAGCCAAAAAAAAATTGAATTTTTACCCTTTTATTTTGTACATGAAGCAATTACTTCGAAATTTTGTTTGCCACATCTACAAAACAAATTCTAAAATAAAACAACTAAACTAAAATTTCTTCCCTTTATACAGAAGTATATTTACAGTTTAAGAAGGGATCATTCCTGTTTTTTAATAATTTCCGCAAGGATTATAATTATTATTAATATCACAGTATTTTTAAGTGAAACACCTTTATAGGTTGGCACGTGCTAAGTAAAAGTTTGTGACGAATGTGTAAATACTTTAACAACAAATTATGTATAATTTAGCAACATTTATGTGCAAAAAAACAGAAATATACATAAATTAGGTGGTGCTATTGATACCTGCGAATTTCATTAGGATTGGTCAATTAGTTTGGCTGAAACAAGCATTGGTCCATTAAAGGAAAGCGCAGTCGAAACAAATTTTGAGTGAAACTACTGTTTTTTGTATCATGTTATGGATTGTAGGAAAATTTTCGACCAGAGCTGTAGGAAATCGAGAAAGAATATTGAATCATAATTTCGACGGCTGGGATATAGAATGGGTTGACTTTAGTTTGGAGCCTATGTTTTTTTTATGAAATGTTCAAAGTTAGTAGCAGGAGATCTACAATTACCAAAAATCGCTCCCAAATTTATAGTTGAAAAGTTATAAACATTCTGCGTGCTTCTGTTTTACGTATAAACATACTAACAACCCTTGGCTAGGCAGGCTTTGCCACTCCGTAAAATAATCTAAAAGTAACAATATTATCCAAGCAAAATAAAATGAGAATTTCGCATAAAAGGTTGTGTGAAAATAAAAGAGTTTCACTTAAGAATACTGTGCAAGGCGAAGCCGGTGTTGGTCCGGCCCAGGGTTACAATCTAGAGAGCGGGCGAAAGCCGCCAAACTTACAAAGGTGTTTCCTCTTGGGGTGGTTGGAGTTGGTCAAACACATAAAAATGTATGCCGTTGTTAAAGTTCCAATTTCGACCAATCAAATTCCTGAATAAAAGCTAATATATGGTAAGCACACAAAACACTTAAATATCACTTATAATAATGTCCAACAACATTTACAGCGATTTTATTTAGAGACGATTAGCTGATCTCTAGAAAAAGATACACTTAACAAATATTTCTTGTGGTAGTTTTGCGATTGATTTTCTTAAGAAAATATCTTTGAAATAAAAAATATGTTTATAATAATAAATCAATTGTCAAAAATAAGGTGAAAATTAAATACATACCAATCGGTAAGCATGCCGTGCCCCTTTACGTACATTCATACATATATATATCGCACATCATATTTATATATTGTAACGATTTTCACTAAATACTCTTCGATGATTTCTCAAAGGCAAAGCGAAGCAGGTGTTGGTTCGGCCTAGGGTTATTTTATTAAATGCGGCCGAAGGCCTCTAAAGGTGTTTCACTTAGAAATACTGCGCAAGGCGAAGCCAGTGCTAATCCGGCCCGGGAAGAAGAAAGCGAACCGGTATTTCTTTTCGAAAAAACTGACCAAGCAGTATGGCTTATTAAACCCTTATATAAGCCATAAGACGAAGAGATGGTATCCCTTATCAATCCAAAAACTTTCCTTTATCTATACTAATATTATAAATGCGAAAGTCGTTTCGTTTGCTGCGCTTTCACGCAAAAACTACTTTACCGATCATCATGAAACTTTGTACACATACTCTTGGAGGTATCAGAATGAACATAGGCTACTTTTTATTTAATAAAAAAAATTATTTTTTAAATAAAATAAAGAAACTTTTCTGTCCAATAGCCACAATATAACATATACATACGCATGCATAAAGTAACGCCCCATATGCACAGAGAGAGAGAGAGAGTGGGACTATACATAGGTATAGGCACATATGTAGCTGCATTGAGAGTAGTGTTGTATGTGTGTATGGGAGTATACAGTATACAGCATACATATCTACATGTATGGTGGCCATAAAATGTGAGCATACATACGTACATGTATGGCGGTGGCCTGGTCATCTATTTGCTGAGCGCCTATTACATTTTCGTTTAAGGTGATATTTAAAACGTCCTATTGCTCGGTAACCGGATGTGTTAGAAGAGTGAGGTTTTTTGCATCGTCGTCAGGGACACCGGGGGTCTCTCGTACACTATACTTTAATAAACTATACTTTCAGCTATCCAATTTACTATACTATGGAGACTAAACACTATATAACCTTCAGCTATTTTGAATTTTTCTTCATTGTTATTTCTTCTGTTATTCAGATGGGAACACCAGCAGATGAAATTCAAGCATGCTTAAAATCATCGAGCTTATGGTCGAGAGTTGAAAAGCTGAGCCTAAAAACAAATATGAGAGTGCATCTCCGTAATGACTTGGATTCAGGACTTTATGCTGAAATGTTATTGAAAATTGGTGATGGTCGTTTAGATGTTGATGCTGGAGGTTGCGTATCACTTTCAAGAGAATTTTGTAATTTAGTAGAAAATGATGTGGATCTCACTGCTCATGTTTTTCCCGAATTGCAACAGAATTTGGGTTGTGATCAGTGGCTGTGCGCAAGAGCAATATAGCACCAAAAAATGAAGTTGTTAATAGAATCAACAATGACATTTTAAAAGAGGTGGAAGGGGAAATGGTGGAATATTTATCAATGGATACAATTATGGATACAGAATTAAATACCTCATTTCCTGTAGAGTTTTTAAATTCACTTGAATTGTCGGGTGTACCATCACATAAGCTTCAGTTGAAACTAAATGTACCAGTAATGCTTATGTGAAATTTAAATGCTCCTCTGCTATGTAATGGAACACGACTTCGGATAACGAAATTGGGACAGAATATACTTGGTGCTACTATTTTAATAGGTGTCGGTAAAGGAAAAAGTGTAATCATACCTCGGATTCCAATTATTCCCACTGACCTTCTATTCCAATTTAAAAGAGTTCAGTTTCCCGTCAAACTTAGCTTTGCCGTAACTATAAACAAAGCACAAGGACAGACATTACAGGTAGCACGAGTGCATTTAGAAAAGTCATGCTTTTCTCATGGTCAACTATATGTAGCCTGTTCGCGTGTGTCTAATGCCCGGAACTTACAAATATTTATACCCAACGGAAAAACGTACAATATAGTTTATAGAAATATCCTTGACTAATAATCTGCATTTTCTATTTTCAATTGTTACCATTCCGAATTATTTATTTTCTTTATAGTGACATATGTATTTTAATATTTGTTGTATTGATTCAATAAAGTATACTTTGAAATTTGAAACTTCATTGCATGTAGTAATTTTTTCAAATAGATAATCTCAGACAAGCAATAAAATATATTCTTTATATTGATCCGTTTGTACTATAATGATCTCTTATTGGATGGATTTAATGCGAGCGAAGCCGCGGGTAAAAGCTAGTATTATATAAACCGTTGAGTTTGAGTTTTTTACTCACTCTTTCGTATGGACTAATTCCATATGAATAGGTACATTACGACTGTCTCTTTCGTATCCATTTTAAATAAGGCATGCATAAGCATTTAAATAAAGGATTTGTATAAGGGATTTTTTAAGTATTCATAAAATTACTGAAATGGCACTGAAAAAATAATCTTGAAATGCTTTATATAAACGCTCAAATAAAGTATTATATAAGGAACAATGTAAGAACTGATAAAAACGATTATATATATATGTATATAATTGGCGCCATGTAACCGCTTAAGCGATTTTCGGCCAAGCTAATCCTCCAATTTGTGGTTTTGCGTCTTGATGTTTTTCCAACAAAAGGAGGGACCTACAGTTTATACTAAGCTGCCTCCGAACGGCTGATGGTTTTTTTACAAGGAGCCTTTATTTCATGTCCGAAATACACTCGGTGGACATTCCCTGCCGAGAGGCGCCCGCAAATAGAAAATTTAACTTAATTTTTTATTTAGATTAATTTTCCATAACTTTTTGGATGTTGCTGGCACCGGGATTTGAACCAGAGCCTTCCGAATGTCAGTACGCAATGCTAACCACTCGGCTATAGCGGCCACCTATTTATAAAAACTATTAAAGAACAACACAAAAAAAATGTTTTATTTTTAATTAAATAGTTAATATAAATTATCTTTTTCAGCCTTTATTTGAAATATCAATTAAAAATATATTTACATTAATAATAATAATTCACATTAGGTACATCAGTTTTGAAAACAAAGGAACTCAAAAAAGTAACAAAAAATACTATAAAATTCAGTTTAAAATAGATTTAAATTAACACTATTAAACCATTTCAGGTACATCCAGTTTTTAAAATGATATAATATAAAAAACGCACACACATACTATATATATATTTATATACATTTATATATTATTGTTTATATTTTTATTTTTTTTTTTAATTTCTTTTGATGATATCTGTTATTGCTAAGTTCAACACTTTTCCTCATCGAGACATTATTTTTATGAAAGATATTGTTTAAGCTGATGGAACATTTCTTACCGCATAAAACTTTGTTTATGAGTTTAAGCTCTCTTTTCTCTTCTTCCATCAAAATTAAATAGGAATATTTGGTCATCCGTCATAATTTTTCGGGAAACCTCAAACACTGCGCATTTTGGGCATTTTTCTAAAAATATGCCTTTTCAACCCTTAAAGCATTTCTAATACTTGTATTAGACATTTTATATATAATTTACTTGTTTTATATGTTTTTAAATTAATAATTTCTTTGTTACTTTTTTTTAACAATTTTTTATTTTCTTTACTTTGCCGCTGCCTGTTTGCGTTGGATGGTATTTCAATGGCGAATATTTCCTTATATACATAGGTATGTACATACACGAACTCTATGAAAAAAATAAATAGAGTGATGTATTTTTCACAATTAGAATTTATCTATTTTGTTCTTCTCATATCCATTTGAATATGTATACGTAAAATTCAAAAATTTTGAGAATGTGTTAGAGTATCCCTTATACTTATCAAAAATATATCGCATCGTGAATACGTTATTTATTCATTCCTTTGTTACGGTGTGACAGCACAGTTTTTTCTGACGGATATGTATACTTCATTCTACTTACTAAATTTTCCAAACGTGTGAACGCATTTTTTATGTGTAAAAATGATGATCTGCGAAACAACTGTAACTTCTACCATTTTTCTTTGTTGTATAAAAAAATATTCAAATCATATAAACAAACCAGGCCTTCAGCTCACTAAAAACTTATAACAAGAATTAATAGTATGGCCGCAAAAAACAATTATATAGCAAAGAACGCCCGTCAAAAAACACAACCGCCGTGTCGCAGTGGAAAAAAGGCGGCTGCATAGATACCGAGAGCTGAAGAGAGAAGCAAGACGCATGTTCAGATACAAAAAAAAAAAAACGAAAGAGGGCGAGATGCGCGAGTACGAAGAGCTTGAGAAGCTGGCCGACAAAGGTATGCGCGAATATTCTATGAAAAGATACGACTGCTTAAAGAAGGTTTCAAGACCGGAACAGACTCTTGTAGGACACAAAAAGATGATCTAGTGACCGATGCCCAGAGTATATTGAATTTATAGAGGTAACACTTCTCCATCCTGCTGAATTTCAGAGAAAATGGAACACCCGGAGATGTTGAACCCGAAACTCAAATCGATGACGAAAGAAAAGACCTTCCATTACCCGACTATTACGACGTTCGAATAGTGATTGCTCGCCTAAAAAACAACAAAGCGGCTGAAGCTGCCGCCAGAGCTATTCAAACATGGCGGTGATGAGCTGACAAGGTACATGCATCAGTTACTTTGTAGAATATGGTCGGACCAAAGCATGCCCGACGATTGGAATTTAAGTGTGCTGTGCCCAATCCATAGAAAAGGGGATGAGCTGGGGTATGCTCAGTGTACCCAGGATGTACATAATAATAACTTGCTATTTCTCTGTTACAACAAATTATATTAATTAATTCATATATATATATATATATATATATATTGTACCATATATTCTACTAGATTATAATTCGTAAGTACAACGGACGCGAGTCTTCCTTTCAGAAAGGTGGAATCCATTTTCCGAATGTATTCTAATCTTTCGTAAAGGTTGCAGAGGTGAAACTCCCTTCACTAACTGTTGTTCGACTAGGTGAAAACCCGTCGACTACTTTGACGGTGATATTCACGGGCAAGTATGCCTAACGACCATCTACTGGCCAATTAAAATTTTAAATTATGATCTTACTTTTTATACTTTTCTGCACGCAGGCAGAATGCTATTTTATATTAACAACTGTTGTGTGTATATGTACACATATTCATGTTTGAACATGTTTGACCTTGAGCAGGCTAAGCGAATATGCACAAAGTAAAACTCATAAAGGTAGACGTATATATGTATGTACGTACATACATATAGATAGTTTCATGATAAATGCTTGCTTATAAAATGCGTACTACTCCTATGCTTATACCTATATACATACATACATACTGTATGTGCATATCAGTTTGTCAAGAATGAGTTTTCACACTGCAAAAAGACACACTTTTTTAAATTAAATACAATTATTTACAATATTTACAATGGATTCATAAAGAAAAAAATCAATTGAGTGCAAAAGACGCGAAAAACACAAAAAAAACAAAAACTACTCCAATTTGTGAGTGTCAAACAACTCTTCACAAATAATGAAATGTATTTGTGTAGTAATTTTATTAATCTAAAATCTGACCATATGGAATATTTAGTACTTACTATGGCTGCCTCTAGCATTTACCATGAATTGCAGCCGTTTCTTCGTGGAATATATCAACTTTTTCATGTCGTACACGTTGAGTATATTTGCCATTCTTCTCATATAGCACTTTTGAGTTGTGTGAGGTTTTATGGTTGCATCTTAGCCACTTTTTTTCAAAAAAGCCCACGAATTCTAAGTAGGATTTAAGTCGGGACTTTGGGCGATATGCGCATCATATTCGCCTTGTGCTTTGGGTCGTTATCTTGATAAATTTTGAAATGCGGTTTCATATTCCTAATAAATCCAAATTTATTTGCACTGCTTAGCAAATGACTTCTTAAAATATTCAGATATTGTTTTGCATCCATTATATTCTTTATGAAAGCCTATTCGCCAACTCCTGTGGCGGAAATACACCCCTAAACTATAACAGACACTTTTCCAAATTTGACAGTTGGTAAGATGTTCCAGTTTTCTGGTGATGTAAGTGCCTTTAGCTATACTCTAGTAATATAGCATAATTTTCTTCTCATCACAGAATATCACGTCATTCCAATCGTCAATAGGTTCAGCAACCAACTTAGTCGCGAAGAATAAACGCCTTTCTATATTTTGCTGAAAAAACAGCGTTTTTTTACGCGTAGATCTTAATGCGTATTTGTTTTTCAGTATAGCCTGACGTACTGTTTCGTGGGAAACAACAACAGCATTCTCTTCCTTAAGTTCCTCTGCAAGCTGCCTTGTCGAAATTCGCGGATTTTGGTTAAATTTTCTCACTATAACACGCCCTAAACTCTGTGTTACTTCAGGTTTGGGGCCGCCACCATACCTTGGTTCTAATCTGCCTTCACACTGCACTCGTTTTAGAATGTTATAAATGGTTCTCTTCGTGACTGAAAACATTTCCGCGAGTTATTTAATGCTTTTACCTAATTCGCGATTGTAATAAATCAATTAAACCACATAAAACGATAACCTTTTTCCAGACATTTCTTTTCAAACAAAATATTTTTATTTTTGATATGTACATACGAAAAATTATTCATAAATTGACAGATACATTCATAGACAACAAAATTGTAGCCATCTACGACGCATTGATAACGGTAAAAGTATCGTTAACTATTTCATTCATATTAAATGCAAATTTGGAGAGTTGTTTGACACTCACAAATTGGAGTAGTTTGTGTTATGTCTTTCGCATGTTTTGCACTCAACTCATTTTTTTCTTTATGAATCCGTTGTAAATAATGTAAACAACTGTACTTTATAACCAAATATTTTAAAAAGTAAATAGAAGGGAGTAAATGTGCAATTGAAGTTGAAAAAGTGTGTTTATTTTCAGTGTGAAAACTCATTCTTGACAGACATTCTAATTACGTAGATAAGTATGTACCTTTACAAGTATTCTACTGCTTATATCCATATGTATGTATGTATGTTCGTAAAAAACAAAATATGCACATATATATTTATGTTAAATTCGATTTATATATGTATGGTAAATTTAATTTATGTATACATGAATGTATGTTTTGTTGCACTGGCTCCAAACATCTAGGCCTTACACTCTATCTTCACCTGTCATAATGAGACTTATCGTCACCATGTTCGTACGCGTAATACGTATGCGGTAGTGCTGTCCGTCTACATCGCGGCGGTATGAGCGCCTACTTCTGCGTTGTTGTGGTTGTTCTAAATGCTCCTTTATGTCCTTCACTATCGCCTCCGGCAAGGGTTCAACGCCAGTTTGGTTGTCCCAAGTGTTTGTTGTTGTTGCCGGCGGATTATAGAGTCCCTGTGCGATGGTGCCGGTTATGTTGACATCTTCGTCGACCGTATTACTGCCGGCTGTCAAGCTTAATGGATCGCTTTTGTATTCTCCCTCGCGATATAGTTTCATTGGGGGTTGATGGGCTGCTTCGATTGCTGCATCGTTGTCAAAGATTCGTGGCTGCAGGTCAATATGTCGCGTGAAATCGACGTAGCCATTGCTTCTCACTTCCTTCCTTCTTTGGTACATCGTATATTCGCTCCGCCGATTCATTTGGACTTTGTTGACGGAAGACATTGATATAGGGTTGTTTGCCCTATCTACTTCGTCGCCGTCTTTTCCACACCGTCTGTATGCTGTTCGGTGGTCTGCATATTTGTGCTGTGACATCAGCGGAAGATCTGTCGGTTGTCGGCGTTCTGCTTTCATCAGCGTGCCTTGGTTCTGGCCTGCGCATAGGTGTTGGTAGCGCACTTCTTCCTCTTGATACGCGTAGGGTCCTACAACTGGTTCTGACCTCCTCAAATCTCCTCCTCCTTCGGTGTTATGAGAATACCTGTAGGGCCCGGCCCGTTTTTCTTCTCGTTTGGGCACAAACGGTCTTACTGTTGTGTCCAACATCCTCGGCCCGTCTCGTCTATCTTCTATAAGCAGATATTGATTGCGGTCTCCTCGTTGTCGCGGTACAAACGTTCTAGCTTCCACTCGTTCCACAAACCCTTTCGGATGCTTACCATCGTCGCACCGGAATCCCCTATTTCGAATGCGGTCCATGATACTAGCGAACGAAGGCGTTGTAAAAGTAGGTGCTGCCTCGTCTTCGAGGAACGCATGTCGTGCACCTTCGTCGTGCCCTCTAGGTAAGGGCGATTCTTCGTCTTTCCTTGGTATTGTCGGCCCCAATGCTACAGTTGGGCGGGCATGTCGAAGGGTCATCTCTATGAAGCGATCTTTCAGGTCTTCTCTTCCACTCCGTGCCTGTATGAAGCTCGCAAAACGGTTTCGCAGCTCCTCCACTGTACCAGACTCGTTGAATCCGAATTCTATGGCATATTTCAGGAGATCCTCTTGGTTGAGGTAATAAACCCAAGTCATTTTGATCATTTCTTCTTCCTGTCTCAAATTACTCCTCACTTGTCTTCTCTCTTTATTATTTTAGTGTCCCTGCTCGGGCCCCAGTTGGAACGAAGTTTCTCGGCTGGGGTATGCTCAGTGTACCCAGCGTGGCCAAAATAGTAATGCGCTATTTCTCTGTTACAACAAATTTATTATTTAATCAATTCACATATGTACATACATACATTTATTCTTCTAGTTTCTACTTCGTAAGGACAATGGATGCTAGTCCTTCTTTCGGTAAGATGGAATCCCTTTCCCGAATATATTCTACTTCTACTTTCTACTTAACGTTCGTAAAGATCGCGGAGGTGAAACTCCCTCCATTGGTCTTCCGTTCGGTAAGGTGGAATCCATTTTCCGAATATACTCTAATCTTTCGTAAAGGTTGCAGAGGTGAAAGTCCCTTCACTAACCGTCCTTCGACTAGGTGAAAACCCCGTCGAATATATAATAAGTACTCGTGAGGTGAAAACCCTCAGGTGTGCTACCTTTGTCGGTGATATTCACGGACAAGTATGCCTAACGACCATCTACTGGCTAATTAAATTTTTAAATTATGATTATACTTTTTATACTTTTCTGCACGCAGGCAAAATTCTATATAAGAACAACTATTATATCTAAACAGTTTTCTTAATGCTTTGTGTGTTTATGTACACTCAATCAAACTCATAAAGATAAATATATAATACATGTATAATTTCATGTTAAATACTTGCTTATCAAATTCGGACCACTCCAATGCTTATGCGTACATATGTACATAACTACTGCTTATGTACATATATATATGTAAATTTCAATTTACGTACATATGTATGTGTTGCAATTTTGTTTGGTCTGAAATTTAATATTCAAGAAAACTTTATCAACGAAACAAATTGAATATATACGTAACTTTAAATTAAAATTATAATTCACTCTATTTAAACTAATTATTCACAATTTAATAACTTACAAGTATTTTGTTTTCCCGGTGACAACGAACAGTAAAATCTGAGAATTGTTTGCGGAAAGGCCATCGAAATTGGAATAAACTCATTTTATACATCACCGAACTTACTAGCTAAGTTTTTTTTCCAATATACATACATGTGTACACGCATGTGTTTATAAGTATATATTCCAAATATTCCACTCATACTTCCAATTAGCAGACATACAGGACTGCATTTGTTCGTAACTAAATTTTATTACATCGTGTTTACATGTATGAGTTTAAATAGAAATTTATAAAATCTGAAAATATTGAATAACAATTAGTAATTTAAATTTTAGTATTTGGTTAAGAACACAGGGCACGAAATACTTATCTAATTAACTATTGAGTACTCCGTTTACGTTAAATTAAAGGCGGACGAACCGATCTCATTATTAGCTTTAGGTATACTAAAATTACATTAAACTTAATGCAAGCTACAAAGTGAACATATTTTGTATTTTCGTATGAATATAAAGTGGACTGTAAAAAAGGATTAACGGTTCCAACATTCCAATATGTATGCATATTTACAATTGTACATACGTAAAACTATATATGGTATGTACATACATATTTACCTGTATATAATTGCGTACGTACATACGTACATCTGTTATGCTTGTATATAAATGTACATAAATATTATATCGCTTCGCTCAAAAGAGAATAACAATATTTCATATAAAGGGTGTATCGTCTAATTTAACTATTTCAAATAAAGGTTTTATAGTTCCTCAGTATTGTTAGTAAATGTGAAATTGAATGATGTGTTTCAACGGTATGTAAAATCAATTTACATATATATTTATGTACATATGTATGTTAAATTCAATTTATGTATATATGTATGTATGTTTTGCTGTACTGGCTCCTAACATCTAGGCCTTTGGGGTCCTTACGCCCTTTGGTCACCTGCCACAATGAGACTTATCGTCACCATGTTCGTACGCGTAACGCGTAACTCGTCTACCTCGCGCCGGTAACGGTTCAACATCAGTTTGGTTGTCCCAAGTGTTTGTTGTTGTTGCCGGACTCCATAATCCCTGTGCGATGGTGCTGGCTATGTTGACATCTTCGTCGACCGTATTCGCACCGCCGCTTCATTTGGCCTTTGTTGCCGGAAGACATCGATATAGGGTTGCTTGCCCTATCTACTTCGTCGCCGTCTTTTCCACACCGGCTGCATGCTGTTCGGGTGGTCTGTCATTGGTCGCTATAGTCGGCGTTCTGCCGTCATCAGCCTTACCAGACTCGTGGAATCCGAATTCGGTGGCATATTTCAAGAGGCCCTCTTGGTTGAGGTAATATACCCAAGTCATTTTGACGATTTCTGCTTCTTGTCTCAAATTACTCCTCACATGTCTTCTCTCTTTATTATTTTAGTGTCCCTGCTCGGACGCCAGTTGGAACGACATTTCTTGGCTGGGGTATACCCAGTGTTCCCAGGGTTGCCCAAATAATAACTCGCTATTTTTGTGTTGCAACAAATTTATTATTTAATTAATTACCGTATGTACATACATATATTCTACTAAATTCTACTTCGTAAGGACACCGAATGCTAGTCCTCCTTTCGGTAAGGTAGAATCCCTTTTCCGAATATATTCTACTTCTACTTTCTACTTTACGTTCGTAAAGATCGCGGAGGTGAAACTGGTCTTCCGTTCGGTAAGGTGGAATTCATTGTTGTTGGTGTTCCAATATAGTTGGAGTTAGTACTTCAAAGTTATGACTGTCAATAGTGACGTGGGAGCCAAGTCGGGAAAGCGATGACTGTTTGTTTTCACTCATTAAAGTTACAAATGGCAACCGGCTTGGTGAACTTACTTATTGAATGATATAAAAGTAATTGTTGAAATTTTTCTATACAAAGTTTGTTTTATTTGAATAGTAATTTTAGGGTCATAAAAGCTCATACGGCGACCATAAACTTACCACCGCTTACGCGATTATAGCATTGCGCCATTCATTTCTCTTTTTCGAGGGTACTACATCAAAAACTTTCAAAGCTGGAGCATTCTTATCCATCCGGACCACCTGACCTAGCCAGCGCAGGCACTGTTTCTTGTTTCGCTGGTAACATTATCTCTTTGAGGGCTTTGCATCCCAAAATCATCTAATTTTTTTCCAACCATTGTGAAAACCTTGTTTTCAATTAGAATTAGCGTTTGGTTGTAAATATGTTCATTGAAAGTCATATCTGTATGTACTTGCTGAAGTCGATGTAAAATATCTTTAGCTTTTACCCGCTAGATGGCGTTAACGTAGCGCTCAGCAAATAGATGACCAGGCCACCACCATACATGTACGTATGTATGCTCACATTTTATGGCCACCATACATGTAGATATGTATGCCGTATACTGTATACTCCCATACACACATACCACACTACTCTCAATGCAGCTACATATGTGCCTATACCTATGTATAGTCCCACTCTCTCTCTTGTATGCTTACATTTTATGGCCACCATACATGTAGATATGTATGCTGTATACTGTATACTCCCATACACACATACAATACTACTCTCAATGCAGCTACATATGTGCCTATACCTATGTATAGTCCCACTCTCTCTCTCTCTCACTGTGCACATGGGGCGTTACTTTATGCATGCGTATGTATATGCTCTATTGTGGCTATTGGACAGAAAAGTTTCTTTATTTTATTTAAAAAATAATTTTTTTTATTAAATAAAAAGTAGCCTATGTTCATTCTGATACCTCCAAGAGTATGTGTACAAAGTTTCATGATGATCGGTTAAGTAGTTTTTGCGTGAAAGCGCAGCAAACGAAACGACTTTCGCTTTTATAATATTAGTATAGATTTAGTACTTACTATGGCTGCCTCTAGCATTTACCATGAATTGCAGCCGTTTCTTCGTGGAATATATCAACTTTTTCATGTCGTACACGTTGAGTATATTTGCCATTCTTCTCATATAGCACTTTTGAGTTGTGTGAGGTTTTATGGTTGCATCTTAGCCACTTTTTTTTCAAAAAAGCCCACGAATTCTAAGTAGGATTTAAGTCGGGACTTTGGGCCATATGCGCATCATATTCGCCTTGTGCTTTGGGTCGTTATCTTGATAAATTTTGAAATGCGGTTTCATATTCCTAATAAATCCAAATTTATTTGCACTGCTTAGCAAATGACTTCTTAAAATATTCAGATATTGTTTTGCATCCATTATATTCTTTATGAAAGCCTATTCGCCAACTCCTGTGGCGGAAATACACCCCTAAACTATAACAGACACTTTTCCAAATTTGACAGTTGGTAAGATGTTCCAGTTTTCTGGTGATGTAAGTGCCTTTAGCTATACTCTAGTAATATAGCATAATTTTCTTCTCATCACAGAATATCACGTCATTCCAATCGTCAATAGGTTCAGCAACCAACTTAGTCGCGAAGAATATACGCCTTTCTATATTTTGCTGAAAAAACAGCGTTTTTTTACGCGTAGATCTTAATGCGTATTTGTTTTTCAGTATAGCCTGACGTACTGTTTCGTGGGAAACAACAACAGCATTCTCTTCCTTAAGTTCCTCTGCAAGCTGCCTTGTCGAAATTCGCGGATTTTGGTTAAATTTTCTCACTATAACACGCCCTAAACGCTGTGTTACTTCAGGTTTGGGGCCGCCACCATACCTTGGTTCTAATCTGCCTTCACACTGCACTCGTTTTAGAATGTTATAAATGGTTCTCTTCGTGACTGAAAACATTTCCGCGAGTTATTTAATGCTTTTACCTAATTCGCGATTGTAATAAATCAATTAAACCACATAAAACGATAACCTTTTTCCAGACATTTCTTTTCAAACAAAATATTTTTATTTTTGATATGTACATACGAAAAATTATTCATAAATTGACAGATACATTCATAGACAACAAAATTGTAGCCATCTACGACGCATTGATAACGGTAAAAGTATCGTTAACTATTTCATTCATATTAAATGCAAATGTGAAAAGAGTTGTTTGACACTCACAAATTGGAGTAGTTTGTGTTATGTCTTTCGCATGTTTTGCACTCAACTCATTTTTTTCTTTATGAATCCGTTGTAAATAATGTAAACAACTGTACTTTATAACCAAATATTTTAAAAAGTAAATAGAAGGGAGTAAATGTGCAATTGAAGTTGAAAAAGTGTGTTTATTTTCAGTGTGAAAACTCATTCTTGACAGACATTCTAATTACGTAGATAAGTATGTACCTTTACAAGTATTCTACTGCTTTTATCCATATGTATGTATGTATGTTCGTAAAAAACAAAATATGCACATATATATTTATGTTAAATTCGATTTATATATGTATGGTAAATTTAATTTATGTATACATGAATGTATGTTTTGTTGCACTGGCTCCAAACATCTAGGCCTTACACTCTATCTTCACCTGTCATAATGAGACTTATCGTCACCATGTTCGTACGCGTAATACGTATGCGGTAGTGCTGTCCGTCTACATCGCGGCGGTATGAGCGCCTACTTCTGCGTTGTTGTGGTTGTTCTAAATGCTCCTTTATGTCCTTCACTATCGCCTCCGGCAAGGGTTCAACGCCAGTTTGGTTGTCCCAAGTGTTTGTTGTTGTTGCCGGCGGATTATAGAGTCCCTGTGCGATGGTGCCGGTTATGTTGACATCTTCGTCGACCGTATTACTGCCGGCTGTCAAGCTTAATGGATCGCTTTTGTATTCCCCCTCGCGATATAGTTTCATTGGGGGTTGATGGGCTGCTTCGATTGCTGCATCGTTGTCAAAGATTCGTGGCTGCAGGTCAATATGTCGCGTGTAGACGTAGCCATTGCTTCTCACTTCCTTCCTTCTTTGGTACATCGTATATTCGCTCCGCCGATTCATTTGGACTTTGTTGACGGAAGACATTGATATAGGGTTGCTTGCCCTATCTACTTCGTCGCCGTCTTTTCCACACCGTCTGTATGCTGTTCGGTGGTCTGCATATTTGTGCTGTGACATCAGCGGAAGGTCTGTCGGTTGTCGGCGTTCTGCTTTCATCAGCGTGCCTTGGTTCTGGCCTGCGCATAGGTGTTGGTAGCGCACTTCTTCCTCTTGATACGCGTAGGGTCCTACAACTGGTTCTGACCTCCTCAAATCTCCTCCTCCTTCGGTGTTATGAGAATACCTGTAGGGCCCGGCCCGTTTTTCTTCTCGTTTGGGCACAAACGGTCTTACTGTTGTGTCCAACATCCTCGGCCCGTCTCGTCTATCTTCTATAAGCAGATATTGATTGCGGTCTCCTCGTTGTCGCGGTACAAACGTTCTAGCTTCCACTCGTTCCACAAACCCTTTCGGATGCTTACCATCGTCGCACCGGAATCCCCTATTTCGAATGCGGTCCATGATACTAGCGAACGAAGGCGTTGTAAAAGTAGGTGCTGCCTCGTCTTCGAGGAACGCATGTCGTGCACCTTCGTTGTGCCCTCTAGGTAAGGGCGATTCTTCGTCTTTCCTTGGTATTGTCGGCCCCAATGCTACAGTTGGGCGGGCATGTCGAAGGGTCATCTCTATGAAGCGATCTTTCAGGTCTTCTCTTCCACTCCGTGCCTGTATGAAGCTCGCAAAACGGTTTCGCAGCTCCTCCACTGTACCAGACTCGTTGAATCCGAATTCTATGGCATATTTCAGGAGATCCTCTTGGTTGAGGTAATAAACCCAAGTCATTTTGATCATTTCTTCTTCCTGTCTCAAATTACTCCTCACTTGTCTTCTCTCTTTATTATTTTAGTGTCCCTGCTCGGGCCCCAGTTGGAACGAAGTTTCTCGGCTGGGGTATGCTCAGTGTACCCAGCGTGGCCAAAATAGTAATGCGCTATTTCTCTGTTACAACAAATTTATTATTTAATCAATTCACATATGTACATACATACATTTATTCTTCTAGTTTCTACTTCGTAAGGACAATGGATGCTAGTCCTTCTTTCCGTAAGATGGAATCCCTTTCCCGAATATATTCTACTTCTACTTTCTACTTAACGTTCGTAAAGATCGCGGAGGTGAAACTCCCTCCATTGGTCTTCCGTTCGGTAAGGTGGAATCCATTTTCCGAATATACTCTAATCTTTCGTAAAGGTTGCAGAGGTGAAAGTCCCTTCACTAACCGTCCTTCGACTAGGTGAAAACCCCGTCGAATATATAATAAGTACTCGTGAGGTGAAAACCCTCAGGTGTGCTACCTTTGTCGGTGATATTCACGGACAAGTATGCCTAACGACCATCTACTGGCTAATTAAATTTTTAAATTATGATTATACTTTTTATACTTTTCTGCACGCAGGCAAAATTCTATATAAGAACAACTATTATATCTAAACAGTTTTCTTAATGCTTTGTGTGTTTATGTACACTCAGTCAAACTCATAAAGATAAATATATAATACATGTATAATTTCATGTTAAATACTTGCTTATCAAATTCGGACCACTCCAATGCTTATGCGTACATATGTACATAACTACTGCTTATGTACATATATATATGTAAATTTCAATTTACGTACATATGTATGTGTTGCAATTTTGTTTGGTCTGAAATTTAATATTCAAGAAAACTTTATCAACGAAACAAATTGAATATATACGTAACTTTAAATTAAAATTATAATTCACTCTATTTAAACTAATTATTCACAATTTAATAACTTACAAGTATTTTGTTTTCCCGGTGACAACGAACAGTAAAATCTGAGAATTGTTTGCGGAAAGGCCATCGAAATTGGAATAAACTCATTTTATACATCACCGAACTTACTAGCTAAGTTTTTTTTCCAATATACATACATGTGTACACGCATGTGTTTATAAGTATATATTCCAAATATTCCACTCATACTTCCAATTAGCAGACATACAGGACTGCATTTGTTCGTAACTAAATTTTATTACATCGTGTTTACATGTATGAGTTTAAATAGAAATTTATAAAATCTGAAAATATTGAATAACAATTAGTAATTTAAATTTTAGTATTTGGTTAAGAACACAGGGCACGAAATACTTATCTAATTAACTATTGAGTACTCCGTTTACGTTAAATTAAAGGCGGACGAACCGATCTCATTATTAGCTTTAGGTATACTAAAATTACATTAAACTTAATGCAAGCTACAAAGTGAACATATTTTGTATTTTCGTATGAATATAAAGTGGACTGTAAAAAAGGATTAACGGTTCCAACATTCCAATATGTATGCATATTTACAATTGTACATACGTAAAACTATATATGGTATGTACATACATATTTACCTGTATATAATTGCGTACGTACATACGTACATCTGTTATGCTTGTATATAAATGTACATAAATATTATATCGCTTCGCTCAAAAGAGAATAACAATATTTCATATAAAGGGTGTATCGTCTAATTTAACTATTTCAAATAAAGGTTTTATAGTTCCTCAGTATTGTTAGTAAATGTGAAATTGAATGATGTGTTTCAACGGTATGTAAAATCAATTTACATATATATTTATGTACATATGTATGTTAAATTCAATTTATGTATATATGTATGTATGTTTTGCTGTACTGGCTCCTAACATCTAGGCCTTTGGGGTCCTTACGCCCTTTGGTCACCTGCCACAATGAGACTTATCGTCACCATGTTCGTACGCGTAACGCGTAACTCGTCTACCTCGCGCCGGTAACGGTTCAACATCAGTTTGGTTGTCCCAAGTGTTTGTTGTTGTTGCCGGACTCCATAATCCCTGTGCGATGGTGCTGGCTATGTTGACATCTTCGTCGACCGTATTCGCACCGCCGCTTCATTTGGCCTTTGTTGCCGGAAGACATCGATATAGGGTTGCTTGCCCTATCTACTTCGTCGCCGTCTTTTCCACACCGGCTGCATGCTGTTCGGGTGGTCTGTCATTGGTCGCTATAGTCGGCGTTCTGCCGTCATCAGCCTTACCAGACTCGTGGAATCCGAATTCGGTGGCATATTTCAAGAGGCCCTCTTGGTTGAGGTAATATACCCAAGTCATTTTGACGATTTCTGCTTCTTGTCTCAAATTACTCCTCACATGTCTTCTCTCTTTATTATTTTAGTGTCCCTGCTCGGACGCCAGTTGGAACGACATTTCTTGGCTGGGGTATACCCAGTGTTCCCAGGGTTGCCCAAATAATAACTCGCTATTTTTGTGTTGCAACAAATTTATTATTTAATTAATTACCGTATGTACATACATATATTCTACTAAATTCTACTTCGTAAGGACACCGAATGCTAGTCCTCCTTTCGGTAAGGTAGAATCCCTTTTCCGAATATATTCTACTTCTACTTTCTACTTTACGTTCGTAAAGATCGCGGAGGTGAAACTGGTCTTCCGTTCGGTAAGGTGGAATTCATTGTTGTTGGTGTTCCAATATAGTTGGAGTTAGTACTTCAAAGTTATGACTGTCAATAGTGACGTGGGAGCCAAGTCGGGAAAGCGATGACTGTTTGTTTTCACTCATTAAAGTTACAAATGGCAACCGGCTTGGTGAACTTACTTATTGAATGATATAAAAGTAATTGTTGAAATTTTTCTATACAAAGTTTGTTTTATTTGAATAGTAATTTTAGGGTCATAAAAGCTCATACGGCGACCATAAACTTACCACCGCTTACGCGATTATAGCATTGCGCCATTCATTTCTCTTTTTCGAGGGTACTACATCAAAAACTTTCAAAGCTGGAGCATTCTTATCCATCCGGACCACCTGACCTAGCCAGCGCAGGCACTGTTTCTTGTTTCGCTGGTAACATACAGGTCATCATTCCATCGGCTGCGGTATTGGCCGTTCCCAACTCGTAGAGGACCTGAAATCTTACGCAAAATTGAGAGAGGGCTTTACTTTTCAATTGCTTATTCAGTCGAAACTATCACCTGTTGGCAAGAGTGATTCTGCGTTTGATTTCCAGGCTGACATTGTTGTTGGTGTTAATACTGGAGAAAGCAGAACTAACGGCGCGGTTGTTGAGGCCAATAATGTCAATATCATCGGCGTAAACCAGCAGTTGTACACTCTAATAGAATATTACACCTTCTCTATTCAGATCTGCAGCTTGTATTGTTTTCTCCAGCAATAAATTAAAGAAGTCACACGATAGGGAAACACTCTGCCTGAAACTTCATTTGGTATCGTAAAACTCGGAGAGGTCCTTTCCGATCCTGATGGAGCTTTTAATGCTGCTTAAGTTCAGTTTACATAGCCGCATAAGTTTTGCAGGGATACCAAATTCAGACAAATTCGTGCTGTCGAAGGCTGCTTTAAAATCGACGAAGAGTTGGTGTGTGTCGATCCTCTTTTCCCTGGTCTTTTCCAATATTTGGCACATGGTGAATATCTGGTCAATGGTTGACTTACCACGTCAAAAGCCACACTGATAAGGTCCAATCAGTTTGATGACGGTGGGCTTTACTCTTTCACACAAAACGCTGGAGAGAACCTTATATGCGATATTAAGAAGGCTTATCCCCCGGTAATTGGCGCAGACTTTGAGGTCGCCTTTTTAATGGATTGGGCAGAGCACACTTAAATTTCAATCGTCGGGCATGCTTTCGTCCTACCATATTCTGCAAAGTAACTGATGCATGCACCTTGGCAGCTCTTCACCGTTTGAATAGCTCTGACGGGGAGGCCATCAGTTCCAGCCGCTTTGTTGTTTTTTAAGCGGACGATTGCTATTCGAACTTATCTTTATTTAAGATACGACATCTTTTCATAGAATTTCCACTGAAACTTCCTCTCTTTTAGCCGCGACCCAAGGCTCCAAACAGGTTGGTTACTGCATCTTGAACAAGAGTTGCTCACGTTTCCAGAGTGCGCGACTTGGACGCAAGAGTAGGAATTAAGTATAGCCTCGCGACTGTAACAGTATACACAGAAGCTTGATTATACCACATTACACATGCATGAAAATACGCAGTGCTAATCTTCTTGGTGTATCCATCATAAACATCCACGCGTACGATACTCCCGTAATTTGAAATGATTCTTCGAGCCGGATCTAAAAACCTAAGATAAATAATTAAGCAATACGTACGTTATATACAGAGAAATTTGTCATATGATATATGGCTTCTCAAGTAAAATCACACATCTCACCAAAGCAGCGGGAAACAAAGTCCTGGGCAGACCAAGTATCTAGCGAGGAAATCTCGTATGCATTTTCTATCCACGGGAACAATTGCAGTCAGGACTCGCATCCCAAGTATTAGCACGACCAAAATGTAGATTCCAGAGTATAATTGAAGTCTTTCCGACAGACTTCACCAGTAGGAGCGGATAGTCTTTCTGTGCAACGCGGTATACTACCTGATCTGCACATTGTTACCCGTAGCACCCACGGCGGTTGTGAAAGTATAGTCATGAGATCTCTTCCATTGAATACGCACCCTCACTCACAATTGTACCCCGACGACACTAATAGCTACCGACACTTGCGCTAGATAATATCGCCAGAGGTGTAGGTATGTCGGGTTGTTTATTGCACTTTCACGTGATAAATACATTACGATCCGTCTGTCCCAAAATCAGGAATCGTAAACGCATATTTGCATAAAGATTGGCTTATCCCCACCGCGATCGATCAAGTCTGCCAAGTGAAGATTGGTATTCTACACATTGAGGCTGAAAATTGTCACCAAAAATTATCGAAATCGGAAAACTGTATCATACTGCTCACATTTAATCGATTTATTCAGATTTGTGGTTTTGGGTAGAAAATCCATCTAAAGAGCATTTGATAGGCAGAAATGCTACATGAGTAGAAATCTAAAGAATATTTTTTCAGTGGTATAAAGCCGTTGTATTCACGACGTGAAAGGTGTATTTCACTTGAGGGAGACTAAACGTATTTAGAAAAATAAAAAACATATAACTATACTTTGTTTCATTAGGCCACGAACTTATCAGTCGCCCCTCGTACATATATACAAATAAATATTGATACCAAAAATTATAGAAATCGGAAAACCTTATCATATAGCCCTCTGCAACCAATTTTATACATATGAGTATAAATATTTAATCCTAAAATGAAATTCCATATATGGTGGAGCTATTAGGGCCATGATATTTTGGCAAAAAAATTACTTTCACAAGATTATTTTATTTGTTATTTCAACCACAAGTATGTATTTTTATAGATGTACAAACGCACATAGTCAAGCATGTTTATCTACAGGTTAATTAGGTTGAAAAGTTCAAAAATAAATTTGTTTATTGAAGAATTTTCAATTTTAAGAGTTAGAGACTCAATCAAAACAAATCTTTAATTTTAAGTTCTCAAGTACTTCCGAGCACGTGTACATATGTATGGTATATAATATTGTGTATCTGTAAATGTGTGACTTCAGGGAATGAAATTTTCTAAAGCATTTAAAAATAAAAGAAAAACTGCAAGTATTTACTTCAGCATGTTTATTATATATCTATATGTGTGTACATGCATGCATACATACATATTTAAATATATGCATGCAATTGAGACTGCAGTAATCCTTCATTGCACAAGTGTGCATTTGTGTTGTTATTGTATGTGGATGTATAATTCTGTAAACAGTTTGTTAATATTATAAATACATTCTGAGAAAACATACACACTTACATACTAAGGTGTATCGATTTGTCTTAAATCGTTCTGAGAAAGTCACAAAAATGTATATGTATCAATATGTATATTTAAATTTGAAATTAAAAAATCGAGAACACTTTTTATCTGTTTATGCGACTGTTGATCAGTACGACCAACACACTTAGACCTGGAGGCATCCTTGTCAGATGCGCGAACCATTTCGTGTGCCATATAAACGTTGCGATATTGTCTATACCAGCTAGGCAATTAAAGGATATACCGTTTAGTGTTTAGGGCTGGACAGTAAATCATTCGAGTAGTATCCCATTCTCCTACCGTGAATAGCCATTATAAAGTGTCCACTTAAATTTAAAATAACAGGTTTTATATTGATGGTGGATTCGATTCTTTGAGATTTTATCGTCCAAAACATGCCATAGCTGTCTTGGTCAAATATTGTTTCAGAATGACCTTCCAATGTGCATGATATGTTCGACACCCTCTAGGTCTATGTCCGTTGTATTTAGTTGGGTTAAAAAGGTCACCTCTGGAAAAATTCGAATCCTCATCGCACATTAACGCTCTTGGTTTGGGAGAGGTTATGGCACCAAGCTTCAAGCTTCCAGCTTCACCTTACCAGATCGAGAAATTTTCTTTTGAATGAAAATCTCAACATACAATAAATTGAAATATGTATAAAGATAAATTATTTTCAAATTAATTAATGAGAATAAAGTTCCTAAAATATTCTCTCTATGAATCCATAATTGAAAGTTATTTCTTACTAAATCGTATGCGGTTGCAGTAGGAAAGCTTGTTGGGTCTGGGGGCTCATGAATATAGGTCCCAATCTGGTCAACAACTAAAAAATCTATATTGGGAATACATTTGATTTCAAAGAAGACATGAAAAAATCTCTTAATAAAAATAAATCAATCATTTGTAATCGGTCCTCTAGTGTTTTGCGTTGTATTAATTAACGATATACACCTTCTTATCTATTTTTATACCTGCATTTATTTAACTTTTTCTGGTAGATTCATAAGATTACTATTATTATGGTTTTCTGTTTAATAACTCATTAGCAAATTTGTGGTGTTTTTTCGATCATATTTTTGTTACATTACAAAAATACAGGCACTTTTCTTGGACTTGTACAGCTTTGAAAATAATGCTGGTTCAGATAAACACAATAATTTTTCTGAACTCTGCGGTTAACTTAACCAAGTTCAGTATTTGAAAATAATTGTTCCAATCTCTTTTCTTAACTAAGAGAAAATCTCTCACAAAGAACTTTCTTAATTGTTTCGTATTTATTCGAGAACGGAGGTGGATTAATAACATCGATAATTTTGAAAATAGTTTCTCGTTAAAGAGCAATTAAAAAATTTTGAAATTTAATGTTATCATTATAAATGTTGTTAATTTCAAATTGTCCGTCAACAAGTAAAAACCATGCTTCAGTACATTTATTCCAAAACAGAGGTGATTTAATTGATTTGGAATTCGATCTAAAATTATCTTCAAGATGTTTTCGGACAAAAAACTTTATTAACACATTTTGACAAAAACGATCAATTATCAATTGCAGTAGATGCTTCAAATGTTGCTATTGGAGCTGTTTTACAACAAAAGAGTAATAACACATTAGAACCATTAGCATATTTTTCGCGAAAATTAATTCCAACTGAAATTAATTATTCAACATTCGATAGAGAACTTTTGGCAATATATAATTCAATTAAACACTTTAAACATTTTCTCGAAGGTAGAGTTTTCACTGTTTACACTGATCATAAGCCACTTACACATGTTCTAAATTCTAAAGCAGATAGATTAGTACACCTATATTGCCCAATTTACTAATGATATTAGATATATTTGTGGTAAAGATAATAAAATTGCTGGTAGTCTTTCTCGTTCGAACAACTCGACGTCTCATTCAATCTAAATATTTTTGGCCTAATATACGTAAAGAAATCATCTTGCATTAACTGTCAAAAATCTAAGAATCGATACATATTAACAATCATTAACAGACATACTCGATGGCCGGAAGCATATCCACTTAAAGACATTTCAGCGGTTTCTGTTGCAACTACATTTATTCAAAATTATGTTCCTCGTTTCGGTATTCCACTCAATATAACGATAGATCAAGGAACACAATTTACTTCAAAATTATTTAATGAATTAACAAAGTTATTAGGTTCTCACAAAATACACACTTCTCCATATCATCCACAGTCAAATGGAATTATCGAAAGATTTCATAGAACTTTGAAAACTGCAATTACAGCATCAAATGATTCAGTTCATTGGTCTGAAATTTTACCGTGGATTCTTTTATGCTTACGAACGGCAATTAAAGAAAATTTAAAATGTTCTTCAGCTGAATTAATTTATGGCCAAACACCGGATGAACTTATTGTTTTCAATAATAATTATGATAGCGGTATCGAAAATACAAATTAAATTCTTTCTAAATTAAGAAAACATTTGTGACTTGTTCGATCGAAAGTAATACATCATAATAAAGAAAATAGTTTCATTCCTAAAAATTTAAGTACTTGTGAATACGTATTTGTTAAAGTTATTCATAAGTCTAATCTTAAACCCCCTTATGAAGGACCATTTAAAGTTATATCCAAAAATAACAAAACTTTTGAAATACAACTACACTGACAAACACCAAACAAAAAAAGTTACATTTAACCTTAATTAATATTAATAAATATGCGTTTCACTGGAGGGGGAGTAAATATAGGAATTTACTTCAACATTTGTAACTTACTATTTTCAATTTTTCAATTTTTATGTTACTGAATTTTTAATTCCAAATAATTTCATTTTCTGAATTATTATAATTTTCATTTTCAAACAAACAAGAATTGTTAAATTAAATTTGTTAAAAAATAAAAGTTTATCTGCATTTACATGTATATAGATTCATCTTATCTATAAACGCCATCTATTGGGAAAATAAATGGATTTCTTTTTACTACACCTAATGTACATATTGTATGTTTAAGAGTCTTGTGATTTACTTTTGAGAATAACAATACCTCACAATTTAAGCCTTCGAGAATTCTAACTTGCATTTACAAATAAGCTTTAATGATATAATAATTCTCCAAAATTATAAAATGAAAATTTTAATGGATTTTCATTGAATAATCGGATTCGAACATAAATTTCAATAGGATTGCAGAACATGCTTATGAAATTCCGATTTACGAAATGCAAAGGTGTATTTTACGAATCCATTCTATTCATCGTACCACATTTATATGCATATATACATATAGGTATAATTGGCGCTTTGTAACCGCTGAAGCGGTTTTTCGGCCGAGCTCCTCCTCCAATTTGTTTTGCGTTTTGATGTTTTTCCAACAAATTTAGGGACCTACAGTTTATATTAAGCTGCCTCCGAACGGCTAATGTTTTTTTATGAGGAGCTTTATTTCATGACAGAAATGCACTCGGAGTGATTCACTGCCGAGGGGCGACCGCAATTATATAATTTAGCTTAGTTTTTTATTCATATTAATTTTTTATAATTTTTTGGATGTTAGTACGACTCCAGGATTTGAACCCTCGCCTTCCGAATGGCAGGACGCGATACTAACCACTCGGCTACCGCGGCCACGCATTGTAACACGTTTAGATTATAATATAAACTCTTTGTACAGGGTCTTCCGATAAGAGGTGTTATTTTGGGATCATCAGACATTGTTTATGTCCTGATATCATACTTTCTACATGTACATATTTTTTCATAATATTATTATCTATTAAACTAGGTATGTATGTTTGTAAAATATGTTAGCATTTCGCATAGCAAACCTATAAAATAGTCATCAATTTCCTTTCACAGACTTTCTGTATATTTGATTCTCTCGGAAAATCTTTACATTAATAAAATTTTTATTTAATATATCGTTTATTCTATTTACAGTTATTCTAGTATTGAAAAAAAGATAAAAATAAAAATACGTAGATATATAACATAGTCTACAGCAGAAAATACGTGCGTGTACTCCACTGAAATTACAAATATCATCACTCTTGATCTGGAATCAATTCGGAAGCCCAAACATCTTGTGGCCATCCAGTACGTCCTTTGTTCGATCGTTGAATGTTCTGTAAATGAAGAAAAGTTAAAAATTTGAAATTTGTTTGTAAGTAAGTAAGTAAGTTTCTAAATACATATATAAAGGAAAGTGACTTAGTTACTACGCATATAACCCAAGAACGCCGGAACCGATTTCGCCGTTCATAAAATGCCCGAAAAATCATCGAAAAAAATGTAGGCAAAATTTTGGTGTGGAATAATATTTTCAAATGGTAAGTTGCCAACGAAGATGTTTATTTTATGATGGTTTCTACAAAGTATGTATCGATATTTCCTTAATTGCCTTTGTGTAGAAACGTCCGAGAAGTGGTTCAAAGACGGATTTATTCGATAAAATCGTATTTATGGTTCGATTTACTTGAAATTGGTTATATACGTGTAGGTAGCTTTCGCCTTCGAAATTAAAATTTGTTTAAAATATCAAATAAAATTTTTCATAACTCAATTTGCCTAAATATTTTGTTGCGTAGTAACGTGACCTTATCAATCCACAAAAAATATATAATATATATTTTAATGGGTTAGGCGACCTTTTGTTTATTTTAAATGGAAATTGTTTGCCCGCTTGAGGTCAATATAAATAAAAAACACAATATTAATATTGTTTTCTTCCGATATTTTTCGGCTTCACGTCAGTAACCGTCTTCAGGGAAACTAATGAACTGCATAAACAAAAACAATAAACTATATTATTTAATAAATTTTACATAAACATACTCGTACAAGCTTGGCCAAAAGTATTAGGCACCCCACTAATTACTGAATTTTTTGTTTTAACAAGTGAAGTAATGAAGTTTTATTAGTAAAACAGTGAAAATACAATGAATTAGTAACATTAATATTTAGTAGGTCCACCCTTCGATTTAATATCGGCAGCAATTCTCTTAGGCATGCTGCGTGCAAGCTTTGCACATTGGTCCGTACTTATAACGTACTACTCGTTCATCATTCTTTAAGGCAGTTTTTAATGTATAACAAAACAAAAACAAGCGACATGTACTCAGTTTTGCACCATTTAAGAAAAAATACAAAATAAATTCATTATTAATATTTGGTCCCGAGACCCTTATTTTGTATGACATTTTTCATACGTTTTGGCATATTTTCAACTAATTTTTCGAATATTCCTTTCGGAATATTATTCCACTCTTGTTCAACATGCCCCAAAGATCCTCCAAGTTAGATGGGGCTGATTGATATATTCGAGCCGTCGCTTTACGATTGACCATAGGTTTTCAATCGGATTGAGGTCGGTACTTTGCGCTGGCCACTCCATCATCTTAAAATTTGGTTTTCGAGCCATTCTTTAACAATTCGCAGTGTGCTTGGGATCCCCATCTTGCTGAAAAGTGATTTCCTGCTCTGGGTACTCACACTGGTCAAGAAAATTGGGAAGATGGGTTTGCAAAATGCTCAAATAGTATTCCTTTCGCATAATCCCGTCAAATTTGTGCAACGGTCCAACGTGCGAATACGTGAAACACCCCCTGCCATTATGTTGCCGCCTCCATGTTTCACGGTATGCTTCACATGATGCCTTTGAAGCTTGTCACCAGGTCTCCGCCAATAGTACTGCTTTCCATCCGAGTGAAAACGATTAAACTTAGATTCTTCCGACCAGATAATACGTTTCCAGTCTTCTATTGTCCAGTTCTTGTGTTCCTTGGCAAATTTTAGCCAAGCCTTAAAATTTTTCTCGGATAAAGCTGGTTTATTTTTTTCCCTGCTGCGACGTACCCAATCCTACCAAGCGCTCTTCTAGCTGTCCATCGACTCACGCCTTTATTTATTTCTGTAGAAGCTTTTTTTGGCGTTAAAAGTCTATTTTTTCTCATTTTAGACACCATAAGTCGAGCGTCAGAGACTGTTAGAAGGCAACGGTGCCCATTCAACTTCTTTTCAGCACAAACTTTTTGTCTTTTCTGCACCTTGACAACCACTGATTGACTAATTTGCAGCTTCCCAGCAATAATGCGGGTCGAACACCCACTTTTAGTCAGGGAGATGATACTATTTTCTTTATCAGAAGACAGCTTCTTCATTTTTAAGTGAATAGTTAGAGACTAAGTTCCAAATTCAACAAATCAACTATAAACTAGTGGAAGAGAGTGATTTTCTGAATTCTGACAACGAATAATAAATGCAAAAGGCACTTAACGGTAAATCTGCAGGTCTATTGCCGATAAGAAAGTAAGAAGAGCAAAAATATGAGCGAATAACGGATGGTGCAAAACTGAGTACAAGCCGCTTGTTTTGATTTTGAAATCATAACTATTCCATTTCTTGCCTTCTATTTTGCTATATACGCTTAATTGTAAAAAATAAACATGGTGTTCAATAAAAAAAGTTTTTGTCATTTACTTTATTCGTTTAATATTTATGTGAGCTCAAACATGAAAACATTGATCGTGGAATCACTTTTGCTCCCCACTGTATATATATTAAAAAAAACAAGTGGTGAAAAAACAAAAAAAATCTATTTGGAAAAAAATATATAAATAAATAATATAAATAATATTAAATTTACATATCCATATACATATTGCTAAAAAAAAAAAAACAAAACCTAAAAAAAACAAAATAGAATTACAAAAAAAAGTGACAACAAAGTGTCAAGAGTGTATACATACATACATACATAAAAAAATATAGAATTCCAAAAAGAAGGTGTTAAACATACAAAAAAAAGCTAATAGCCTTTTCATCAACTCTACAATATCACGACTACAAAGGTAAAAAAAGGAAGATACTAGAACAACAGGAACTTGCCACAAGTCACCACAACAACACAGCAAAACATACATACAAACAAAAAGGGAAGTAATACGCCAAGTAGTAAGTAGGCACTCTTAATTTCCAAAATATATATTTTTTCCAATATATACTAGACATTAATAGAAATCTGCAATCAGGGACAATGTTTTTCTTAAAAGGGGAATTTTCTTCCCGCCAAAATTAACTAAAATCCGTAATTCTTTTCTATTTGCGGTTTTTTAAAGTCCGTAATTTTCCTGGATTTTTTTACATTTTTTAAATACCGTAGAAGAAGGGGTAAGCGCCCTTTTTCTCGACCGTTAAATTCATAGTCGCGAAAATACAGCATCCAAACTGTATAAGTTTCGCTTATGTACAAACATGCATACCCATATGTACTTATAAAAATATAATTGCAGTTTTCTTGCCTATTTATGGTACCTTGCAATCTTTTTATGCATAAACACCAAATTCTAATCGTCTGCATTGTCAGCTGTTCTCCATGGTTCAATGACCCATAAAATACAGCTTAAAGAAACAATAGTAGAAAATTAATAAAGTTGGGAGATATTCACCACTTTGCTAAAAGAGCGCAGCTTTAAAGAGCTAACATTACTGCAAGTGATGAACTCGCTGCATTTTTCCAATTTCCACTTTGTGCGATATTCGCTCTCCACACTACAAGAGAAGCATATATTGTGTGTGTGTGTTTATCCTCTAAACATTGGGCGCACACGCGCAGCTAATTACTCTTTGATCTGCTCGTATTGCTTTTCAATATATTATTGTTTTATTCGCTCTCTTCGTTGCGCGAACAGTTTTTTTTTTTGTATAATGTTTTATTGAATCTTTCCTTTTTGGAAACTAATAATAATTTCGAAAATCTTAAAGCTAATTCTTATTCCTGGAACAAGTTAATCCGTACCACTGTATAGGTTAACAAAGTAAGCAAAGTACAATAAATTACGAATATAACTTCAGATTTATTGTTATAGCAAAACACCTTAATATAATATAAACTTATAAAATCCATATTAATGCAGACTTGCTGAGTCTACATTTTCAGTACTTGTCAAAATCTTTACCTTTATATTTTAATACAGGAATCATGTTACATTATATTTTTACCAGACTTTTACTACGTTTGCATTTCCGGCACATGCCAATGTTTTAATCCTTTCCAAATATTTATTCTTTCGATTTTAATACATAATTCTTTGGAATTATTTCATAACATATTTTTACCAGACTTTCACCACGTTTGCATTTCCGGCACAAGCGAATATTTCAATTCATAACTTCACACGACCAAATATGCAAAGTAGGCATTTTAATAGCATAAGTAATTAGTGATTTTGTAATTTATAGTCAGTCTTTAATTTTATTCTGTATAGAACAGTTTAATAAATAAAGGGATTGGAAAATAAAAAGTTGTTTTTTTCATTTTCCTTAAAATCCCATATTAAAAGTGGCGCAGGATACCGTTGTCCTACCCGTCGTTAAGAAACGAAGTGTAGTGTACGTGAATTTTAATTCTTAAAACGGTATTACGTGAAATTTTGGACAAAGATAGTCCTAAATAAAAATCAAAAATTTAGTGCAAAAATAAAGAAATTTTTGTTACGAAATTTTCTAAAAAAAAAAGGACAAAAGATAGTCGTAACTTCAAATAAATCAAAAATTTAGTGCAAAAATAAAGAAATTTTTGTTACGAAATTTTCTAAAAAAAAAAAGGACAAAAGATAGTCTTAACTTCAAATAAATCAAAAATTTAGTGCAAAAATAAAGAAATTTTTGTTACGAAATTTTCTAAAAAAAAAGGACAAAAGATAGTCCTAACTTTAAATAAATCAAAAATTTAGTGCAAAAATAAAGAAATTTTTGTTACGAAATTTTCTAAAAAAAAGGACAAAAGATAGTCCTAACTTTAAAATCAAAAATTTAGTACAAAAATAAAGAAATTTTTGTTGCGAAATTTTCTTTAAAAAAAAAAAAAGATTAGGACAAAAGATAGCCCTAACTTTAAAATTTAGTGCAAAAATAAGGAAATTTTTGTTGCGAACAAAACTTTTGGAAAAAAAGGACAAAAATAGTCCTAACTCTAAACAAAATGAAAGCCTAGTGAAAAAAAAGGCAAAACCACATCATAAGCAGTCGGACAACACAAGCAACGTTCAGCAGTAATCACAATACCCCACGGCAATAAGGTAGAAATAAGTTAAATTAAATTCTTAGATATAAATTAACACGTAATACACATAAAATGGCTCAAGTTAATTTCGATCCCCTAAAATATTTATCAACCTTACCCACATATGATGGCGACCTTAGAGACCTACAGACTTTTATTAACTTAATTGATAGAGTGCATCCAATACTACAAACGTTCGACGAACTATCTCAAACAATTTTTTCTGACCTAATTAAGAGTAAACTGAAAGGAAAAGCTAGGGAAATAATAGAAATTAATTGCCAAGCAGTTTCATGGCAAAGGATAAAAGCAGTCCTTCAAAATAATTTCGGAGACAGACTAAGTTGCGATGATCTGTTCGATCTACTCAGGGCAACTACCTTTAAAACTACCAGTCTAGACTTCTTCGACGAAATAAAAAACAAACTTCGACGACTTAACAACAAAACAGTATTCCTCGTTGGACAAGAGGCAGCGAGTACTGTCGCTCAAAATAATTGCCGCACAGCCCTTAATGTATTCAAATCAAAAATTCAAGAGCCAATGAAGACAATCCTGGCTTGTAGAAACCCCGACACTTTAGAAGGAGCCATGAATATCCTTTTTGAAACAGGATATGCTCACCTTAGAGTGGACAATCAGCAATATTTTCCTCAAAACAGATCTGAACAAAGATACTCAAAACCTAACCCTCAAAATAAACAAAGTGTAAATCAATAAAATAGGCAATCTAGGGATAACCAACAGCCAATCTACAAAATCCTGAGAATTTTAACCGGCAGAATTACCGTAATAACAACTCTGAAAATTATAACCGGCAAAATTACCGTAATAACAACTCTGAAAATTCCAACAGACAGAATTATCGCAATAACAATTCCGAAAATTTTAATCGGCAAAATTATAGAAATAATAACCCCCAAAATTATCCCAATACTACGAAACAAACCCAGCGCAAAAGGAATTCTCCCAACTAAATCTTCGCTATCCATCTCCAGAACCCATGGATATACCATAAACAAATATGAATTAGCTGGAAATTTAATGTATAATCCTTCGCCACAACTTACAAATGTACTATTGAGAGTCCTACCAAAGAAATAAAATCTCGGACGTAGACAGACATGAAAATTTTCACTATGCAGCCTCAGAGAGCTTCCATATATAAAAAAAAACAAAATTAGGACATATAAAATTAAAAATAGATACAGGTGCAACCAACTCAATTTTAAATCCGGGTATATGTCACCCCAAGTGGATTAAGAAGATTAATCCTACTTATATAAACACTTTACAACACAAAATATGTATAAATCAAAAAGCAAGCATTAAAGCTTTTGAAGAATTTGGTACGGAACTCGACGTTATCGATTTTTACATAGTCAAATTCCTTGACCTCTATGACGGCTTAATAGGTAACGATCTATTAAGGCCTTTAAAAGCTAAAATCAATTATATGGACAATACTATAAAATTTGGAAAAAATACCTTAACTCTCTTTGTCAAAAGCAAAGATGCCGACAAAATAGAGAAAAATGCAACTTTATGTAAAAACATTCATAAGGATATGGAATTAGACTTAGTTCCTAAGTCAGAAAATGCGTTCACGCAGAAGGTGGACCATACAAATTTTAATATTATAGAAGAAAAGGAATACAAACCTCTAAAGGAACAAATTAGGATCCAACACCTTAACTCCGAAGAAAAAATCAAACCTACCTACCTACCTACCAATCATAAACAAATATTCTGATATTTTTTACCAAGAAAACACCGAATTGAGCTTTACTTCTGCGATCAAACATGAAATAAGGACTACTGATAATGAGCCGATTTTTACCAAATCATATAGATACCCGTATATTCACAAAAACGAAGTAGAAAAGCAAATCCAGGAAATGCTCGATAATAAGACATAGTAATTCGTCATACTCAGCACCCATATGGATAGTAGCGAAGAAGGATGATGCCAGTGGGAAAACTAAATGGAGACTCGTAATCGACTACCGTAAACTTAATGAAGTAACAATAGACGATAAATACCCAATTCCTAATATTGACGAAATACTAGATAAATTAGGCCGATGTCAATATTTCACTACCCTTGACCTAGCAAAAGGATTTCACTAAATAGAAATAGAAGAAAAAGACATCACAAGACAGCCTTCAGTGTTGAAGGAGGACACTACGAGTTTTTGCGAATGCCGTTTGGTCTGAAGACAGCACCAGCGACATTCCAAAGGCTCATGAATAACATTCTTAAAGATTATATTAATAAAATCTGCCTTGTATATTTAGATATCATTATTTTCTCAACTTCTCTACAGCAACATTTGGATTCCATAAAACTAATCTTTAACCGCTTAAAAGAAGCTAATCTTAAAGTTCAGTTGGACAAGTCAGAATTTCTAAAAAAGGAAACTGAATTCCTTGGCCACATAGTAACACCCGATGGCATAAGGGCAAACCCCAAAAAAATAGAGTGTGTAAAAAATTTCCCAATCCCTAAGACCCCCAAACAAATAAAACAATTTCTCGGCTTAACCGGGTATTACAGAAAATTCATAAAGGATTATTCTTCAATCGCTAAACCCATGACCAAATATTTGAAAAAAGACGCAAAAATTAACATCTCAGACCCAAATTATCAAGAAAGTTTTAATACACTTAAAACATTATTAATTCACGACCCAATTCTAGCGTATCCCGACTTCACAAAGAAATTTACTCTCACAACAGACGCTAGTAACTGTGCATTAGGAGCAGTCCTTTCGCAGAACAACCATCCCATTTGTTACGCGAGCCGAACTCTTAACGAACATGAAATTAATTATAGCACTATAGAAAAAGAGCTCTTAGCAATTATTTGGGCAACTAAATATTTTAGGCCATATCTTTTTGGACGCAAATTTCTGATCGAAACTGATCATAAACCCTTAACATGGCTTTTTTCCATCAAAGAACCCAACTCAAAACTCGTCAGATGGCGATTGAAATTATCTGAATTCGACTACGAGATAAAATACAAAAAGGGAACTAAAAATAGCAACGCAGATGCGCTATCTCGTATCGAACATGAACCAATGAACGTAAATGCATTAGAATCCGACATTTCAACAATCAAGGATACTTCCTCTCCACTAAATCTTTTCAAAAATCAAATAATTATCAAAAAAAATTCATCAGGATCCATGAGATCACAAAATAAATCCGTTTTTAAAAATACGAGAAAAATCATACAAATCAAGCACTTAGATAGGGATACCACCATTATACTACTTAAAAACCATTTTAATCCTACACAACTGAATGCAGTCTTCATAGATGACGCATTTTACGATGTTTTTAAGACTACTTAGGAAGAAATATTTTCTAATAATGAAAAGTTCAAAATAATAAGATGTTTTACTATATTAGAAGATATAGAAGACGAAAATAAGTTAAGTGAAATCATCGAGAAGGAGCACTTAGACAAAAACCATAGAGGTATACAAGCTGTTTTTGAGGAAATAAAGACAAAAATCTACAATCCTAATCTAAAACTTAGGATAACACAATTAATAAACAACTGCGAAATCTGTAACATAGAAAAATATGATAGAAATCCTCCTAAAATACCCTACAAAATCACTGAAACACCTTCAAAACCTCGCGAAATCGTTCACATTGATGTTTTTTATACATTAGAAAAACAAATTTTTATGACAATGATTGACAAGTTTACAAAATTTGCTGTAGTTTATGGAATTAATGGAAGAAATTGGGTAGAGTTCAAAACTAAACTATTACTTTACCTAAACACTTACGGTAAAATCAAAAAAATTATTGTTGATAATGAACTCGGCTTTAAAGCCATACCAATGCAACAATTCTTAAAGGACGAAAATATTACAATACACTACACATCTAACAGTAACCACACTCCAAACGCAGATATTGAAAGATTGCATAATACCATCAATGAACACATTAGACTTTTGAGACACAATGAAAGAAGCCGCCATGAGACAGTAGAAGAAAAAATTTTAAGGATAATAGGTTTTTATAATAACACTATACACAGTACCACAAAAACTAAACCAATCGACTTTATAAATGGAAAAATCCTCGAAGACAAATATGAAGAAATCCATGATTTAATTTTGAAGAAAAAAGAAAACTACATAAATAAATTAAACAAGGATAGAAAAGATGTTGATATTCAAGAAGGTACCAACTTTATAAAAGAAATTAGAGGTGGTAAGAACCATAGAAAATACAGAAAAATAGATTCTAGTATAATTGATGACGAACATTTACAGGACACTAAGAATGGATTAAAATATTATAAAGCACATATAAAACCAAATAAGAAGTATCAGGATAAAAATAACCCTAGAATAAAAGCTAGACATTGAAACCCCAGATACTACTATATAACACACACTCTTTTAGATGACACTTTGGATTTTGACGATCACATTTTTAACGACCATCTCTGCACAATCTATCGACATTCAGGATTTAACAAACAATAATGGATATATACCGATCAAAACAGGACAACAAAAAGTAATTGATCGATACAACAAAATATTTCACATTGTTAACGTAACTGCATACACGGACACACTAAATTTAATCTATGAAAACTTGCAAACACTTGACGCTAGCACGGTCGAAACTAAGACATTATTAGACACCATAAATAAAAATTTTGCATTACTAAGAGGAAAAGTAGATGGCTTAAATCCACACTTTAGACAAAGAAGAGGACTGATAAACGTATTGGGAAAAGGGCTAAAGTTTATCACAGGAACTATGGATGATGGCGAACTTGAAATAAGCAACTCACTGAAATCACTATATCAAAACGAAGAATCCTTGACAAACCAAATTAACAATCTCACCTTTGTCAACCATTATATATCCACACAAATAAGAAACATTACTGAACACATAAACCAAAAACAAATCATAATAGGAAATTACTTAAACGAATTTAAGCATTATATACAAAATAAAATAGCAACAATAGAAGACGAAATAAAGTTTATGGAACACATTTACCAAATAAACAATGACATTTCACTCTTACGAGATCATGTGGACGATATTGGACAAATAATATTCTCTAGCAAACTGGGAATAATTCCCACGGACATTTTAACGAACACGGAGCTTGACTTGGTAGATGACTTTGACAGTTACACGAGTATTAAAATAGCTGTTGCCTTACATGACAACAATATTATTATAATCCTTCAGATCTCTCAATTTTCAAAAGAAATTTTATCGAAAATTATATTTGAGCCAATTCCTAATATAAACAACAAAACAATTATATTGAATAACTATGAAATGTTAATAGATTCAAAAAATAACATTTTTGATGTAGATATTAAAGATAACCTTAAGAAAAATTTAATTCAAATATCTAACAAATGTATTTCAAGCATATTAAACTATGAAGAAGCATACTGCGATATGCAAATTTTACACGAATCAAGTGTAATTGAAATCCTTCCTGGTATACTAATATTTAAAAATTTCTATTTCAAAGTAGAACATAATTGTAACAAAATTGATATCAAAATAAGCGGAAATTTTGTAGTAAAATTTTAAAATTGTGAAATTAACGCAAACAACAAAACCTTTAGCAATGTCAAACTAAAATTCTACGACCAATTTATTCTACCTAATATTATACAATAACAAAAATCAAAGAAAAATCGAATAATTTTCCTAATTTGAAGTTAGAATCATTATATTTAGAACAAATTGAACATAAGAAATATATTCAACAAATACAGTATCAAACCAAAAAAATCAAATTTTATCAATGTAAGCATAAACATAGTAATTGTCATTACCATTATAATATTAGTAATATTTACTATATATAAGACAAATAAAAAACTGTCCATTCTGCATATTTCGTCGGAGCCTCAATCTAACGGTGGGGGTGTTATAGCAAAACACCTTAATATAATATAAACTTATAAGATCCATATTAATGCAGACTTGCTGAGTCTACATTTTCAGTACTTGTCAAAATCTTTACCTTTATATTTTAATGCAGGAATCATGTTACATTATATTTTTACCAGACTTTTACTACGTTTGCATTTCCGGCACATGCCAATGTTTTAATCCTTTCCAAATATTTATTCTTTCGATTTTAATACATAATTCTTTGGAATTATTTCATAACATATTTTTACCAGACTTTCACCACGTTTGCATTTCCGGCACAAGCGAATATTTCAATTCATAACTTCACACGACCAAATATGCAAAGTAGGCATTTTAATAGCATAAGTAATTAGTGATTTTGTAATTTATAGTCAGTCTTTAATTTTATTCTGTATAGAACAGTTTAATAAATAAAGGGATTGGAAAATAAAAAGTTGTTTTTTTATTTTCCTTAAAATCCCATATTAAAAGTATTTATCAAAGAATGTCTATATAAACACATTCTTTGATAAATCTATCAATCTTCTATCATTAGGTATACCAAACACTCATAACAAAAGATATATCATAAAGGATAATATGAAGTAAATTATAATATCATGAAGGATATAAGCGGAGCGCAACTCCGACTCTCTTTAATCGCTTAGGGTAGTTCTGCTGTAATAATTTTTTAGCTAGAAAGTTTGGGTGGTTGATAACCTTAATGAGTAATTTTTAACCAGTTTCTCTCTGCGCGAGCAGTTGAGGTCAAAATATTTGTTGACGTATATCTGTTTACGATTGTCATATGCATACGTACATATTTACATGTTCATGCTAAATTTTTGACAACAAGATACAAGATCGTTTAAATAACCCAATATTGAATTTTTCTGTCCGCTATTTTTAAACGAAATATATCATTTCGACATAATAATTATATAATTAATAATTAAATAATTTTAATTATTTTACAAATTAAATATAAATTACTTATTACATATTTATTACATTTACTTTTATTACATACGTATATAACCCAAGTTTATAAAAGTGAAAGTGATTGTGATTTTTTTTTTAATTCCTGTTCGGAATAATTTTTTCCTGTGATTTAATTTTACAAATACATTAACAGCCTTAATATGTATTGCGAACGAAAGGTCTGACGAACGAATCGTCTCCGGACGATTTCGTACAGCATTGACATTCCCTATATTGTTCGTCAACCCTTACGTTGCCTACGTAACAATGAAATGTGAGAAGGAATCATTTGTCAAATAACATGTTGCCATATGTCATTTGTATAATAATTAAAATAAAAACACCGTTTTTTTCTAATTTCTATCTATTTAAAGTTACATTTTAAAAGTCTGGCAGTGCTCATTCCTTCTTTATATTCTCGTTCGTTGACATTTGTATTTGTTTATTTACAATACGGTGATTGTAAATTTTCAAAAAATATATATACAAAATAAAATGTAATGAAAAAGCACAACTACCATTCAAACAAATTTTATGATTTATTAATAGTTTTATTTGTTTTTTAAAATTTCAATTAAATTCTCAATTGCAGCAACCTGTCTTGATGAAATTGCAGTAATTTCGCGTAAACTTGCGATGCTTGGATGCTTGTACTTTTCTTAACGCTGAAATAAGTTTAATATGTTATTTCAAATCAAGCAATGAGTGAATTAGTTAATAATACCTTTTTTTTAGATGGCTGGTCCATTTTGAATTTAACACAACGATACCAAATTAGCTTTCGTTTGAATTTGACATATCTCTTCGTTGTTTTGCATACTATTCGTAATAGAGAATGTACGTTTCAATAATATTTCACATAAGAATCAGCTGTTATCGTTTGGCTTTGTGTTCGAAATACGTAATACAAATATGCGAACGATTCGTGTCTGACACGAAACGAACGTTCGCTTCGCAATACATAATAAGGCTGTAAATTAACTTAACGACAAGTTGTTATTTTAACAAAAACAAAAAACACAAACACAGCCACAAATTTTTTTTAAATTTTTCTGTGGCATAAAGTGCATATTTTTTCTACAATAAAGCACGAAGTGCGAACATTCGGTATTCGTATAAGCTCTATTCGAGTTTCACGGTTTCATCTTGCGACTATTACATACATTTTTCTATTTAAATGCCAATTGGTCATAGTCCTACCAAAGGTACTAAGGAACTCAAAATGTCCGATTCCGAAACAAGAAAGGGAACTTCACTCGAAGCCCTAAGCACTAAAAGAGAATCGTCACAAACGCGCAAATCTAACCAGATCGACCCTTCCGCGCAACTTTTAATTTTATTAAGTGACAATGTGATTAGATACTGTTCTCGATTCAGTGATTCCCCTATTCAGGATCACACGGAGACGTATCTAAAAATTAAAGACAAATCACTAGATGAGTGTTGGGCAGAATTCAAAACGGTCTGTAAAGAGGTTTGTTCAAAGCCCGACGAATGTCTGCCCGAAAACTTCAAAATTTCAGCAGACAATAAATACTTCACGTATCATGACATTCGAGCAGCTACTCAGCCGAGTCCCCCTTCCCGTGTGGAACGAATTCCTCTTCAAATATATGCCTTAAACTCCCAGCCTGCGACACAGAGACATTTTATGAGGGTTATGAAGAATGGCTAGCTTTTCGTGGTATGTTCTCAGCTGTCTACATAAACCACCCTAAGCTCTCCCGTGCGCAAAAATTATATCATCTCCGCCACAAAACTGAAGGCAAAGCTGGCTCAATCGTCAAACAATGTCCATTGTGCGATGATAATTTCGAGCTAGCATGGGAGGCATTACGTGCAAAATACGAAAACAAACGTTTTCTAGTGGACAACCAAGTAAAAGTCCTACTCTCGCTGTCCAACGTACAGACCGAAAATAGCGAGCAATTACAAAGACTACAAACGACAATAAATGTCTGTCTGTCTGTCTGCTTTACATTCCCAAGGCGTATGGTTGGGATCGAATATTAGTCTACATATGCTCCTCGAAACTGCCTGTAACCACATTATCCTTGTGGGAATAATCTCTTGCATCTCGAAAACAGCTGCTAGCATGGTCGCAAATGAATGATTTCCTCACTTCTAGATATAAAGTGGTGGAGCGTCTTAATCGGCTTCATCCAAGCCAAAACAAAACAAAACCAGTCGCCACTCAAAACACTGCTCATAACAGTGCGACAGGCGCATACAAGCTCCAATCCAAGCGAGCAACCGTGCTTCTCTAAGCGGAACACGATAGCCAACTGCCATTGTCGCAGTGGATCACCAAGGAGAATTGTTTCAACTCAGAGCCTTAATTGACCAAGGCTCACAAAGAACTGTCATTTCCTCGAAAGTTCAGAAAAGGTTGCGACTTCCAGTCGGATATTCTAAGTTCGAAATTTCCGGAATGGGTGGACACATCGTCCAAAACTCATCCAACTCGTCCTTGACTCTGGTATCATCCAAAACCAAGCAACGGATCAATGCCCAAGCCATCGTGCTACAAAAGCTAACCAGGCATTTGCCAACCTTTACCTTAAGTCGTAATACCTGGCAACAGTTCAAAATCCTTGAACTTGCTGACCCAAATTGCCATATACCAGCTCAAACCGACATGGTAATCGGCAGTGACATAATTCCACAAATTCTCGTGGAAGGTGTACAAACAATTTGCGACACAATACTTGCGCAAAACACAATATTTGGTTGGATCCTTAGCGGTCCAGTAACCGAAAAAGTGGTGTCATTCTCGACACAAGTAGAAGATATTTCAACTGATACACTTGGTGGTCAACTGAGAAAATTCTGGGAAGAGGAAGAAATTCCTCCAATTCCACAAATTTCAAATGAGGATCAAGCTTGCGAAAACATATACAAGCAAACCACGACTCGTGCCTCAAACGGTCGGTACATTGTGAGCCTTCCATTCAAGGAAGATTTCCCCGCAAAACTCTCTTTAGGCCATTTCCGGTCTGCAGCGCTTCAACAATGAAGCGCACGCTTAAGAAAAAAGGAGAGTTAAACATAATGTACAGCAATGTGTTGCAAGAATATCTTGACCTCGACCACATGGAGTTCACCTACCCGGGTTGCCCCTCCAGTGGCAACTATCACTCATTCTACTTGCCACATCATGCCGTTGTAAAACCGGATAAAGTGAACATTAAAGTTCGAGTGGTATTTAACGCCTCGAGAAAATCGAGCTCAGGCAACTCACTCAACGATGTTTTGTATACTGGTCCTACTCTCCAACCAGACCTCATGCTGCTCATTCTCCAACGGCACATGTATAAGTTTGTATTCAACGGAGATATCGAAAAAATGTATCGTTAGATATTAATTCACGACGATGATAAATAGTTTCAGTGAATCATATTTCGTAAATCGGCTGAATCTCCTGTGACCGATTACTGCCTGAAAACTGTTACATTTGGGGTCAATTGAGCACCATACCTTGCCATCCGTACGTTGCATCAACTTGCAACGGATACCGAGGCAATATATCCACTGGCTGCACCAATAATACGAGACCAAACATATGTCGATGACATTCTTTCCGGTAGTCATGACAAAGACAGTGCTTCTGAATCACTTCGTGGTTTCGTACTTAAAAAATTAACGGCAAATAACGCCACTATACTGCAACAATATCCCAAAGAGGATCTGCTCGATTCAAACTTTCTGAAATTCGAGAGTGCTTCTAAAACCAAAACTCTGGGTATCCAATGGAAATCTCTAACAGACAAGTTTACGCATACGATTCTGCCATCTACTTCAGCAATTGGGGCCACTAAGCGACAAATTTTCTCGTCGGTTGCAAAACTTTTTGACCCGGCAGGATGGCTGTCGCCAGTTATGATTCAAGCAAAAATTCTTTTACAAGAACTCTGGTTAGACGGTACTGATTGGGATGAATGTGCTAAGGCCACAGCTTTGTGAAAATGGCACACCTTTGCAGAAAATCTGCCTGCCATTTGCGCAATTGAAATACCATGCTGGGTTAATTTCGCTCCGGGGCAGGACACCCAAATCCACGGGTTTTGCGATGCTTCGGAGAAAGCATATTGTGCAACAATTTACATCCGTACACATGCTAATAATGAAATTACGTCCACCCTGCTGGTTGCAAAAGAAAAGGTAGCACCGTTGAAAACAGTAAGCTTACCACGCTTAGAGTTGTGTGGCGCTTTGCTATTAGCAAAACTGGTTGCAACCATTCAAAAACAACTCAGTTTACAATCGTGCAACATATTTCTATGGTCAGGTTCCGAGATCGTATTGGCATGGCTCGAGAAGCCACCATGCACATGGAAGACCTATGTACATGGCGTCATGTTGCAAGCGGAGATAATCCCGCAGATCTTGGTACACACGGCTGCAAGCCGCAGGACTTAACTGCCAATTCACTTTGGTGGCATGGACAGAAATGGCTCTTCTGCCACAGATTCCTGGCCAAATTCAAAGGCCCACAGCGCTTCTCCGCCAGAAAGGCGTAAGGTAGAAGCATATCACGCGCTTGAAGATGAGCTCAACTATCTAGATCGGGTTTCCTCATACTCTCGAGCGATTCGCCTGACTGCATACATGTTCCGTTTCGTGGACAACGTTCGAAATAGGTCCAAGGGGCAACCATTACTCATGTTGCCACACCCGACACATAGTGAATGCCAAGCCGCAAAGAAGCGCATCATCGACATTTCCCAAAAGCGCTATTTTCCTAGCTAAAACAGCTATCAACAAAAAGAGTACACTACTCGTTCTGAATCCATTTTTGGATAAAGATGGACTTCTTCCTGTGAATGGTAGATTGGCACATTCCACGCTGAGTTACAATGAAAGACACCCAATCATTATCCCAACTAAATCGAGGTTCTGCCAACTATATTTGAAGTTTATGCACGAACTGCTTCGTCAGGCAGATATACGTTTGATGATTCAAATGCTCAGACAAGAGTTCTTCATTCCGAAGCTCAAGCCTCTGAATAAAAAGTGCATTTTTCACTGTAAGGCATGTACGCTTTACAAGCAAAAGACACGCACGCAAATCATGGCCGCTCTACGCCCTGAGCGTTGCACATTCACACTCCCATTTTCTACAACGGGAGTAGAGTTTGCAGGGCCATTTCAAATAAAAACTTCAGCCTTGAGGTCGAACACCCAATTCAAAGGCTATGTTGCAGTCTTCGTCTGCTTTGCAACGAAGGCCGTGCATCTTGAGCTATGTTCAGATCTGACAACTGAGGCATTTCGAGCAGCGTTTGCACGTTTCGTCGGCCGACGAGGATATCCATCCAAAATTATGAGCGACAACGGCAAAACGTTTATTGGCACCCATCGCGCTTTACAACGCGACTTCGTTAAATTCCTTAACGAATGCTCTGCCGACATAGTCAAAAAATAAGCCCCTCAAGGTATAAATTGGCACTACATTCCTCCCAGCGCACCCCACATGGGTGGCTCATAGGAATCAGCAGTTAAAAACTTTAAAATTCATCTCAAAAAGACGGCTGCATCTCATAAGTTTACGTTTGAGGAATTTACAACACTATTAGTGCGAATTGAGGCAGTTCTTAACTCGAGACCTCTGTCAGCTATTTCGCAAGACACCGCTGACCTCACTGCACTTACTCCTGGTCATTTTATCCGAGGTGCACCGCTTATGGCCGTCCCCGAGCCAAACGCAATAGACCTTTCATTGACCAATCGATGGGAGAAGATTAAAGTCCTTCACCACGAACTCAGTCGACGCTGAAAGGAGGAATATCTCAAAAATCTTCAGAAGAGATACAAGTGGAAGAATCCACAGCGAGATTCTCAACCAGGCGACTTGGTAGTAGTCAAAGAAGACCCACTACCACCCACCGAGTGACGACTCGGTCGAATTGAAGATGTACGCCGTGGACCGGATAACTACATTCGACTTTTGGATGTACGTACCCAAAACGGTGTTATTACGCGCCCACTTGTTAAGTTGTGCTTCTTTCCTAGTGAGAACCCTTAGCTCACAGGATAGCATAACAACAAATAAAATAAAACTTCCATTTGTTTCAGGGCAAAACTAAATATCCATCCAGTTTCTCCTAATACTGTCCGAACTATTTTTTGACCTTTTCGTTCCAGAAAATGGCGACAACAACGGCAGAGACAGAAAACTGTTTCCAGTGTAGACTCTGCCACAAATACCACCCTCTACGCATGTGTGGCGCATTCAGAGCGATGAAGCCGCCGGCGAATGTGATTCGTCTAACTGCTGTAAACGCTGCCATAAAGCGCATCACACCCTGATGCACCAAGGCCCATCCGTACAACGTAAGCCGGCCACCAACGCAGCACGCCGACCAGTGGCAAAGAGATAACTAAGCGCCACCGTCTTCCATTAAACGCGGAAAACAACGTGCGCCTTCCAACAAGAAAAGGCGCAGCAACCCAAGGCACCGTGAAGCGGCAGCGACTCCAGTTCCGGCACCAGCGGGGCGACCGCGAAGAAAGAAGACGCGCACCATATCGCGCACTGCTGCGGGCTTACAAACGCCCGCCTTCCGCAACCGTTAGGCAACGCATCCCTGCAGGGCGGGGAGTATGTTTAAGCGCCCGCTTAAACCACCATAAATTTTCATGTAACTGCCGTGCGCGTGGATTTACCCGTCTGTTCCCACTATTTCCGTGTGCCCCTCACGCACCAATTCCCATATCCTTTTTGGACTGAATTTCGTTAGCCGATCAACAGCCTAGCGGCGGCCGTTCGAGCTAACGAAAAATCAATCTTGATAAGTTAATTGAAGTTAACATATTAAAAAAAATTTAATAGAAAGTTAATTAAATAAAAATCACTGTGATGGAATAAAAGAAAAAGTGTGTCTTTTTATTAAAACTTTTGGGCCCGCTCGATAGCCGGCAACCCCTTACTTCTCTCAAGTCCTTAACGATTTAAACACACAGCAATATTTTGAGCTCGAATGCATTCTTAATTTCATTAGTAACTCGGTTGGCCTGTTCTACAGTACCATTTTTTTCACAAAAGTCACATTGGTTTGTTTGCTACGATAGAGGGAAGGCGAAATATATGATATCAGAATTCTTTCGAATAATTTAGAAAGACCTTCGTGTGCCCTTTACCTCTACAAACAGTATGAATAGGTATACACGTATAATAGGTGTATTCACATCGGGTTCGTTAAAGAACCAGTCAGGTAAGCTTGATAGTTTTTTCGGTATTTGGTGTCATTCAAACCAGCTGATTTTTTTAAGGTTTATTTGCTTTGTTGAGAAATTCAATTAAAATTTAAAAAAATTTTTGATTTTGCACTTTCTCAAGGAATTGAATTCAATCAACTGTTTTAGAAACACAAAACACTACTGAAATAGAGCAAAAAGAAACTGCGCTCTCCCCTTCCCCAAAAAAAACTTCAGCAGAAGACAGTTGCGTTACCTTAACGACTTTAAGTGGGTTTTTCAAATGGTTAATTCCCTATACCTTTGTAAAAGCATGGACTAAAAAAAAATAACATTCAAAATCGTTAATTTTTCTTCTAAGCTATCATAGTTTTAACAATATAACCATTTCTATTTTCACAATCGTTGCTCTGTTTAACAAAAGCTGCTTCATTTTTTTATGAAATTGTGCTGATCACAGAGCAACACTATGTTAAATTAATTTTAGATTTATGAAATTAGCTTTGTTCAAGGGAACTTTTGTACAAGTGTTTGAATGTAAAACTTTTATTCCAAAACCCATTAAGTGCTTGAAAACAATTAGACATTTTCAATGAAATAATGTATTCATATCAATTTTATGTGGATATGTAAAAAATATTCAATATGATCAACACACAAATACGTATGTATGTATATGTATATTTCTGAAAATAATACAAATACATTTGCATAAGAGAACTAAGCTACACAAATAAATATACATACATACATAAAAAGTGATAACAATAATTTTTTTTATTGTATTTGACTATAATTTTGTGAGAGTGCTCAATTATGTTAACCGCAGCCATAACAAAAATCCAACACTTATCTTCAAAAGCAAAGAAGAGAAATGCGCATATACCACTATACAAGCACTTCTATGACATGTCTATACACATCTAAGTGTGTATGTATACAAAAGTTGACGGGGAAACAAAACGCAGATGCACTTGTTAAGTACCCACCCCCTGCCTTTACTCTCATCAATGCCCTCCCACGGAAAGTCCACGAATGCGGAACAGCATCTGCCGACAACAGTCAGACGAGTGGCTTATCTGCGTCTGCTTTTAGCTTAATGAAACAGCAATTAATGTACCGGCCGTTCGCCAAATTTATTGACAAAACATGTAAGTGTAAACATTGACTATTTAACGCCCTCTAAAACAGGGTCAAACACACGTACTCGTATGTAGATCTAATAATGCTCACAATCAACATGAAACTCTTCATCGAATGCTTGCCGCTCCCGTGAGTAATCGGAAAAATTAGATTGGTATAATAGTGCAATAAGAAACATTTAAAATGATTTCTAAAACTTTCAAGACACCAGATTTAAATAGCCTACACCATTTCCTACCACGCTTTGTTGTCCTTTCATTCCATCGCTATCGGTTGAGAATTCGGGTACCATATTTAATTTCTATTAATGAATAGGAATTAGCTCCTCGTACTCACATATTTTGACCTCTTTCAAAAACGTATCGCTCATTGGACCTTCTTTGTCTAAGCTGGCGTTGAAATCTCCAACCACGATTTTTACATCGTGGCGGGCTCGGTGCCCGTAGGTGCCTGATAGGCCCTCATATAAGGTATCAGTGCGATTATCAGAAATTTTTAATTTTGAATTGGCCAGTGTACGATACTTTTACCATTTGCATACACAATAAAGTGTTAAGTCTTGAAATCGGCCTGAAGATTATTGAATTGTGTGATTTTTTCAAAAGTTGGAGATCTCCCTCGTCTTCCTCAAAGTTTTGTGGAGGAAATATGACCCATAATATAAGTGCATACATATGTAATTGTTTTAAGAGAACCTATGAAAGGGATTGCTCTCATCTTCCTAGATGTTGAAACCAATTGGTTTATGTTATAAAACACACCTCTGCGAGGCAGTCAAAGTAGAAATTACCAAGTAGTACTCTACCGACTCATCCCAGTCTATGTCTCGGCAGTTGCGCCAGAAATCATAATAGAAGTAATCCATCCGCCTTATGGCGTTGCAGCTCGCATGCAATTTTTCATACAGGTATGTCGAAAAAAGGTTGAGGAGAATTTCAAGCGGTCGCGTAGGAGTTGATGGCATCGCTCCTGCAATGAGCACAGATGCTGTCCGCTGAACTTTGTCTAGCATTTACCTGCAAGTAGATTTGTTTAGTGCTGGCCACCAGGCAGTGACTCAATCAATTCGATATTTGATGAATTCATATCTAGACCGTAAACTCTGCACCAGTTGCTTACTATATTAAGGACATTTCAAAGTAGAGCACTTACAATTTGGAAGTGTTTTCCAATCGCTTTGAGAACGAAGGCGTCAGAGATCATATGTACACAAATAATTAAATGCAATGTATGACCAGATACGCACACACTGCAACTATTCCTATAGATAAGAAGTTTTCTTCGATATAAATTAAGAGCGAGCCAAGGCGAATTTATAGAGGGTGTAGTTGTCACATCATATGATTGCTCATTCTTCCTTCTATTTTCCCATATTACACAAACAACATTTCGAACGTTCGATTACACTAACAAAATACATTGGGTGAATTTCGTCTTTAACATTTCGATTCTATGATTGCTACTCCCGTAGTGACCCTTCAGTGGTAAATATATGTATGTATGTACATACTACATGATAATATGATATATGCACATGCTAAAAAATATTATACTATAATATGCCTAACCGTTAAGCCTTCTAGAGTTCAGGTTTTTGTTGCAGCAACTGTTTCGCTTCTTTAAATAAGTATAACCATATCTGGCCTTCAGCTCAACAAAAATTACAAAAGATTTGTTTGTAAGTACAATAGTATCAAAAAGTGTTTGTGTATACAAATTGTGTATATCTTACCTTCAAGTCATGCTTCAAATATGATTTCTTGTCATTGGTACTTTTTCTTTGCAGTGGCCTTAAATCGGCGCTGAAACCTGATTTCGGATCCTGATCTCCATCTAGCACTTCGACAAGATATTTAATGTACAAAATAGCCAATTTCAATGTTTTGATCTAAAGATTTAAAAGAAAAACATTTGTATTAATAAAAGATATGTAGTAATAAATAATGTGAAAATATACGTATATGTACATACAGTGAGTTCAAAAATGTTCACGTATACCTAATAAAAAATACCGGATTACAGCTGCTCTTTAGAAAAATAAACATCCTAATAAAAGTAAAGTATATTTAATGAAAAACTTTTTAGCATAAACAATTATTTCATTTGAAAAACTCTTGGAGCTATAGTAGATATAATATAAAATAAATTCATGTGAACAATATTTGAACTTAGAGGCGATTGAAGTTCAATAACTAATAATTTTCGGCGCCTCCTTTAGCTTTTAAGACTGCTTTCATGTGGTCAGGCATAGATTTAATTAGATTACCTAAAATATCTGGATAAAAGCTGTTCCAAACTTGTTCAACTTGAGTCCAGAGTTCCTCTATGGTTTTCGGTGTTTCACTTTGAGCAGTTTTTTTACAATCGCCTATGGGATTAATAATGGGTGTCTGAACTGGCCACTCCACCACCCGAATTCCGTTATTTGCTAACCAAAGATTTTGTAAAGCGGGCGGTATGTTTAGGATCACTATTTTGCATGTATAACAAATCAACGGATTAGCATCCAAAAATATCAAAGTTAGGAATAAGTGAATCCTCTAGAATGCTAAAACAGCCTGTAGCCCGCATTATTCCGTTGATTCGACGCAGTTTTTCCACCTTTCTGCCACAAAAATAACCCCACAACATAAGTGAAACACCTCCGAATTTAAGTGTGCACAGCATAGTCTTTTCCGAGGAACCGCATTGCTTGTCATAACACGTCCAAATGAGTCCATTTGAATTAATACGATTAATTTTCGTTTCGTCAGACCATATTACTAGTTTGAATATCCAGTTTTTTTGATTTGTTCTTTTGCAAATTTCAACCTAGCCGCTTTGTTTTTCGCTGACATGTACGATTTTTTAATCATTGATTTCGCACGCATATTGGAATTTTTCAGCGAAATTCTAATTATATTGTTACATTCTCTAATCCCCAAAGACGAAAATAAAACTCTGTTAGCCTCAACTGCAGTTTTACTTGCATCAGTTATGATAAGACCCCGTAAAGTCCTTTCTGCCCCAGGAGTGAGTTTTTTAGGCCTACTCAACTTTTTGGGTGGTGTGTTAATCTTATCTTGTTGTTTTTTTTATTTTGCTAATGACCAACTAAAATTTTATACAGTCGGTACAATCGGTCTAACTGAAAGCACCTCATGCAAGTCCGAACAAACATCTTTTCGCAAAATGAGGTTAAGTTTCTTAGCCATGTCTGAAAATTGAATAAAATTGATAAATTACCAATTTTTCGTTGTTTAATTCTTGTTGCAAACCTTGGTAAACGTAAAATACTTCGCTCAATACAAATGTTAAAAAATGCTGACAATTTTTTTTGGTAAATACGGAATTTTTTACATATTACGTCACAACCGTTCAGACCAAAGATGACTAGATACGAAACTTACTCAAAATCACTCAAATTGCAGCTGAGAGCGTTCCCCCATCTCACATTCTAATGTTGGCAGGAGTGTCAGATCGGGGAACATTCAGCAGCTGATGTGCAAAACACACCAGAACCACTTTGTCAATAAAAAAATCCATTGCTTTTGTTTCTAAAGAAATTTGCTTCAGCAGTAAATATTAAAGAAATTATTGTAATTTTATTCTTAAAACTTAATATAATTAAATATTTCACTGTTTTTCAAAAAAATATTTTAGTGAAATTGTATTTAAATACGTCGTTGTTTGTAATAAAATACCCAAATTATACCTAATAATCCAAAGAAGTCACTTTTCTATCACAGTGGCACTGTTCCGAAATGTTATAAAAAATGCGGATTTTTGAGCGCTCTCACGAAATAAAGAGTTTCGCATCTAGTCATCATTGGTTCAGACAGCTTTCACGTGCTCTTATGGACTGGAACAAAATTTATTCAAATTTAAATAATCATGGAAATCAACAAAAGTAGGGTTTGAAAACTAGAATATCGATGCCATATAACCATGATTCAGTAATTAAAGGTTGGATAAGTAGTGACAAGGGAGTTTTGACACTCCCTTACAAATGGTTGCATTTTGGAAGGTAGTAGAAAAGGGGAGAAAATATGTTCCATTTAAAAACAAACAGGGAAAATGTAGCAAAAAAGGAGTTAAAAAGTAATAGAAATAGTAGGTAATTTACATGGTATTTATTATATTTCAATGATTTTAAACACGAATGAAATACCTTTGAAATTAAAATAATATATGTAAATTTTCCAATTATATGCAACACTGATATGTAAATTTGTAATAAAATAAAATTAATTTTAATATTTTAAATTAGAACAATTTTCATATATGAATATAAAAAAATGGTTGATGTCCTAATAAAACTAAAGGCTGACATCACCGTCGTCCAAGAAGTGCGACGGACGGGACAAGGACGGAAGAAGGTGGGTCCTTGTGAAATTTACTACAGCGGCCATATAAAGGAGCGCAATTTTTTCAACACAACGCTGAATTGCGTCCACGCCACCACGGAAAAGAATGACGATGTGACAAAGGATATCTTTAATTAGCGCCTGCTGCGTACTCACCGCTACGTTGTGCTTAGCGACTTCAACGTCAAGGTGGGCAAAGGGGATATCTTTGGCACAACTGTCGGAAATTTCAGCCTCAACAACGAAACATCCCCAAGCGTGTTGAAGCTGATCGACTTCGCCGGAGCCCGAAATATGGTTGTCTTTAGTACTCGATTCCAGCCCAAGAAGATTCTTCTAGCTACTTATTTGTCTCCAGATCGAAAAACCCTAACCCAGATTGATCATATTGTGATAGACGGAAAACATGTCTCCAGTGTTCTCGACTGCGTACACTCCGAGGATCCAACATCGACTCGGACCACTATCTTGTAGCAGCAAATAACGCCCCACAACAAACACAAAAAAAGTTCGAAACCTAAAAGCTGTAATCACATTAGATAGCCGAACGGTTTGCTATTCGGTTGCACTCCTGCTCTCTGAAAGCACTGATCAACACCTCGGTATAAGAAAACTGTTGGACGGAATTTCAAGCTCGCTACGTACAGCTGCAAACGAAACTATTGGTTACCGAAAAGGTCGCAAAAACAGCTGCTACGATGTGGACTACCGTGTAGTAATGAAGAGAGAACAGATTGCCTACCTTACAGCCTTGCGATCGGCCGTTACAATCACGAGACGGAATATATACCGAGAACTGAAGAGGGAAGCAAGACGAATTTGCCGACAAAAAAAGAAAGAAGCCGTGATATGTGAGTATGAAGAGCTTGAGAAGTTGGCCGACAGGTTTATTGCTCGAAAATTATATGAAAAGAACGGCGACTTACGGAAGCTTTCAAGACTGGAGCAAAATCTTGTAAGACACACAGAGGTGATCTATTGACGGATGCCCAGATTATACTGAATTTATGAATTTATGGAGGGAATTCTTCTCCAGCCAGCTGAATGATAGAGAAAATGAAACACCCGGACTCCGAACTCGAAACCCCAAGCGATGACAATGGAAAAGACATTACACTACCTGTTATGTTGAGGTTCGAATAGTGGCTGGAGCTGACGGCCTACCGGCAGAGCTTTCAAGCATGGCGGTGAAGATCTGAAAAAATCGATTTATCTGCAAAAGTCGTTTTAAATCACAATTACCAACTTTAACGTATGTACGATTCGCAGATTTCGCAATAAGAAAAAATAAATAATATAATAGTTGTCAAAATATTGCATCAACCAATCAGAAAAGAGTATGTGATGTATACCAAATGTTTTCAAAAACACAATTTAGTATGTAGCTACTTTTTGAAAAATTTGTTCTAAAAAAACGCTTTTTTTTTACAAAGAAGCATTATTGTTTTTCAGTAAGGGAGCATTTTTGTCAAGACGGAGCGAGACAACTGTTTACTTATCCAACCTTTAATTATTGAATCATGCAATATAACAACAGAAAATATTTCATGAAGTGTTGTAATATTTGTGTGAAATTCGATGATAAAAGTAAAATGTTCATTACGTATACCATATATATATCATGATAAAGTATTACACAGGTGAAGTAAGTAAGCAATTGTCCCTTTCCCACACGCTGCCTTAGCAAGAGAAATCTTAGAAAAAAGGGAGAATTTAAAGTTGTTGATCACTGAGAAGAGTAAGCATTATTGGAGGTATTTCATTGTTTGTTTTAACGACATTCCGTTGTAAATAAGTGTTGTTCAAACTTTTTGTTTAAAAAAAATTATAGCAGGAACAATAAACGCGTTAAGAATTGAAACACAAACTTACAATAAATGGATTTATGCATTTTATAATTGGCCAGTATCGCGTTTTTAACGAAAGGGAAAATTTGTTATTGACCTATCGGTGATCAGCGATTTTGTTTAGTTTCATAAAATAATTTTGTAGTTAATTTGATATTGCTTTGGATCCAGTGGTTGGAAGTTAATTGTTATTTACCGCATAGTCGCAAATCGATGTTTGAAGATTATTTTAAACTGAATTGATTAGAGGTATTATCATCCCTTTAAGATCATCTAGACCCCTTTTATTGTGTTCGTGCAAAACCAATGTTTCAGCTAAGATTTTAATACTCATTCCACCAGCTTTTATCTTCCAAGTCTTATTTCTGTATCAAGAACTAATTACTTTAAATAAATAAGTAATTTCCTTCTACACTTTCTATGTAATCTATAGCAGCTGGTGGGTAAATCTGTAGCTGTTTAGTGTAAGAGGCAAGTATAACCGCGACCTTCCATGAGCGATCTCGGATTCAGGGCAGACCACTGGGTGTGTCATTGGGTTTTAGTTCTGGCCCGACCAACATCCGAAATTATAGAAAATCCATATGAAAAAATTTACTTAATCTTTTCTAATTGTGGTCGCCATTCGGCTGGGAATGTCACGCCCTTCAATTGTGTTTCTGACATGAAATAAAAGCTTCTCATACAAATTTGTTAGATGTTTTCGAGGTAGCTTAGAATTAAGTCTAGGTCTCTACATTTGTTGGGAAAAAATCAAGACGCAGGTCATAAATAGTAGGAGGAGCTCGGCTGAAAAACACATCAGCAGTTATAAAGCGCCAATTATATATGTAAATAATGTTTGAAAACATATATATTTTTCGAAAAATAATTTATTATTTTCAATATTTATATAAATGCCCCTGAAATCCCCAATATTTGTTTCTTTCCTCCCCTTTCTCTTCAAATTCGAAAATACAACTTTGAGCTAAGGCAGTGTCAAAGTCTATTTCTACTCTATTTACTTCATTTGTATATTATTTCATCATGTACACATATGTGTATACATTCTCTTTTTTTAATGTTTTCTATTTTTTTTAGCTATCTAATTGATCCCATCACATAAAAATGGGGCGTTTAAAAATTTATTTAAGTTAATCAGAAGTAAATATAGATAAAAATTTAAAATAAACAAAAAAAAGAAATACAGCAATTGGCATACATACTCGTATGTATGTACGTCGTTGGCTATGCTAGGCTACATGATGGAAGAGTGGGTCCCGGAGGATTATAATATAATATGAACTTTTCTATAGCCGCGAAAACGACTGAACCGATTTTGTAAGAAATTCCTTCAGGAAGGTTTATCTATAAACTCTGCCATTTTATAGTTATTGTTAAAAAGTTAAGTAACGAAATCTGAAATTTTCGTAGTCTTCAATCTATTGTATGTCAATGATCCGATTTGGTTCATATGGGGAAAAGAAATATTCCGACAGTAAAATTACAATACTATCAGGTCACGCTGTGGTCGATATTTTATACTTTTCTTACTTTCAATTTGAACTGGTAACTTATATTGTACATTACTCCCCATTTGTTTACACTGAAAAAGGGGTATAAATGAATCCAAAGAAAATTAAGAATACTCTAAGGCCTATATCCAGTTCTTAAGTAATGAGCAAACTCCATATAAAAAAACCCTTAAGTTCACGGTTAAGAAATTTTTTTCTGTCATGTGAACTTTGAATGGTATGCTGCTCTTAGTTAGGGAATCGATAACCACATTCCTTTTTTCGATAAATGTTTCCCTTTTCATAAAAAAACTAATGTGGAAACCCGTGTGAACTTGGTGAAATATATATGTCAACAATTGTTGACAATAAGTAACGTTTTTTCAGAAATGGAGTTTCCCGAGTTTACGAAGCAAAATTTAAAATGACAAAAGCTCGCTCCTAAATTTTCTGCGGAGCGCAAATTTGAGACTTGAAGGATATCTTCATAGTAATATAAATAACTATATAAATAATATTTAAGCACCTCTTTGTATACATCTTGCAGATATTTTTTACACTTTCCTCCACAAACTGAATTTACTTTGTTATTTTCCACCAGCTGATTACTGGATATAGGCTTTTAGGAAGAAAATATATTTGAAAAGAGTTGCCAACTAAATTTAAAAAATAAATTTAATTTTTCTAATATGAGTACAAAAAGTATGATAGAGTTGAGACTGGAAAATATTTTCTTAAAATAGGTTGCCAACAGACTAAAATTTTCATAAAATAAATATATTATTTATTGCATTTTAGAAATGAATTTGAACATTTTTTGAGTAGAGTCTCCAGAATTAAGACAATACCTATATGTAGATAGCTGGCGACTTCTTCAATTTAATGCTGCAGAAAATAATATGGGCGCAAACGAATGGGTCTGGTAGTGAATGGGTCAAGATGAAATAGCTCCAGTTACCAAACAATCAGCGTGGCTTTTACGTCGCTGTTGGCAAACCTCGAAGTCGTAGATAATTTCATTTATCTAACGACCGTCATTAACACCAATAATAATGTAAGTCTTGACATCCAAGGCAGAATCAGATTAGGCAATTGAAAGGTGGGCAATATCGTCATCCGATCGATTTATGGTCCTTTGTGCTTTGGCAAACGATTGATTGTACGAGATATACCTACATATACATTGAAATGGCTCAGCGAATAAAGAGACATCTGCTACGCTGGATGAGCCATGTCGTCTGAATAGATGAATGCTTTTCAGGTATGAAAATATTCGAAGTAGTACCCGGAAACGTTGAAAAGATTAATTGGAAGCGAAGTAGTTTCTATTGGTATTTCAAAATGGTGTCCTTTTGTTGATTCGGGTAAAAGCACTTTAAAGAGGATCTGCAATCGTTCCAAATTGTTAATTCACAGAAATTGACAAGACAAGCAATCGATCCAAATTGCTAATTCATTTAAATTGAAAAGACAAGCACCGGATTTAATAGTTAGAGATAAAAGTTTCAATGGGAATGAAAGCATCACGTGGTTTTTCCAACAGTTAACGTCATATTTAACTTTCCATAACGCTTTTTGTGTGGTATATGTTTTCAATTAATAAGGGGTTTCCAATAGAGGTGATATGATTTCTAATTGCCGTTTTTTCATTGTATTCTCTAATGTTTACAATTTCTTCATGGCAAGATATACAACGTTTGCAAGCAAAAACAACAACAACAACTTTAAAACGATAACGATTTTTTTTAAGAAAATCATCTTCTTCGATGAAGCTCACTTTCATCTGAGTAGTGAGGTAAATAAACAAAACTGTCGATATTGGTGCGAAGAAAATCCGCAAATTATTCATGAACAACCATTACATTCACCTAAATTGACAGTTTGGTGAGATTTTTAGTGTGGTCGAATCTACGGTCCGTATTTCTTTCGAAATGAAGCTGGTAGCACCTTTACTGTCAATCGAGAGCGGTATAGATCGGTGATAACCAACTTTTTATGGACACAATTGGAAGAAGTTTATCTTAACAACATCTGGTTCCAACAACACCAACAACACCACGTAGCCCCTGCAACAACCGAATTATTGCGAGAAAGGTTTGGAGATTCGATTATTTCGAGAAATTCTGACATTGGATGGCCTCCAAGAAGTTGTGATTTAACACCATTAGACTACTTCTTGTGAAGTTATTTGAAGTCATTGGTCTTTGGCAATTAACTAACCAGACTTTAATACTCTATTAAATGTGCTTCTCATGACATACGACCTGATTTAGTGGAAGAAGTGCTAAAAAAATTGGGTTCATCGAATTCATTCCTGCACACTAAATAAAAAACATTGGAATTTCTTTAACAATTAGTGTGTATTTTTATTTAAAGAAATCGTGTCACTTTTATTGGAAACTCCTATATTTTCGAAATATAAATTTCAGTTAAAATTTAAAATAATGATAAATATGGAACTTTATAGTTGCCTTTGTACTTATACTTGCGTACCTATCATGGAGTATGTAGAGCACTTTTTTTGCTCTTACAAGACACAAAGCCTCGTAGATATGTATGTTTATATATGGTATATACACTCACATTTTGTACATTTATAGATATCTTGTATGTATATATTGTACATTTAAGTATATACAATAATTACCTTGGATAATTTGGTATCTGATGGAACGTTGGGAATTTTTTCTCGTAAGCATGTAAAAGCATTGTTTATACTTTGTGTTCTTCTTCGTTCCTTTTTGTTGGCCGTATTTCTTTTCTTAATTATGCGCACGGCAGGCACAGCGACTGTTTTTGTTGAAGTGGGTGTAAGTAAAATCTCATGAAAATCTTTTCCCGAATCTTGAAAGAGAAATTGAATACGGAAACATACATACATAAATAAATGTAGGGATGTGACGAAAAAGAGTTTACATAAAAATATTTACAATAAAAACGCTTTGGTCCATAAAGTAGTGAAATCTTGGCGCTGGTTACAATAGGTTTAGCATTTCAACATCCTCTAAAAATATATTTTTGGATTCCTTACCAATATCAATGTTTCGAAATTATTGTTCAAATAACGTAAGGCTACTTTTGTACACGACTTTTGTAACCATACTCGTATAACGTAATGTAACTCGGGAAATATTTATTGTTATTGCTTCCATAGCCAAAATACATTACAAACTTTCAATCACAATACTTTCACGAAAATAATTGTTTAATGAATTCAAGTCTGATCAGATTCCTCAACAACTTCCCTATCGCTCATTAAAAACCGAAAGCGTTTTTATTATTTATTTATTATTTTTTAAAACTTTAATTGAGCAGATTATTTGAATTAAAAGCAATTATTTTTGAATATTTCGACCAATTTTAAAAGCAAAGTCGAGGTTTATAGAATAGAACAAGATTGAAGTCATACGTGTACATTTAATGACGAAGTTGGTTCAATTTTAGGGGTTGCCGAAAATTTTAAAATAAAATTGCGTAATTTTATCTAAGAAACAGCGTAACATTTCGACTATAAAATTCTAAAGTCTTGCATGTAATTTTTTAAAATTAATAACAATTACCATTAAACGTCGAACTTCTCAAAGAATTTTAAATAATGAAAATTAATGTTATATTACTTTTAACAAAAATTTCTACGTGTAAAATTTTCTAAAATTCTAAGGAAAAAAAACATTATTTTTAAAAACTTTATATAGAAACCGATTTTCGTATATTTTCCAAGTCTGCTAAAAAACTTTTGGGAAAGGATGATTCCTAGATTGTGAACGAATCGTGTTTAAAAATTTGAAGCGGTGAAAAAGTGTGCAGAGGGTTATTGAGGAGAAAAATTTGAAAAAAAAACTCGTGTGAGTGATTTATATTAACATTTTCTGCAAAATTAAAATAAACATGCTATACTGTAGCATGTTCGCTGACCGCCCCATTTTATGAACAAATGATAGAGTTTTTAGGGCTGAAAACTTGAAGTTTTGGAACTAAGAAAACTTGAATTCATCGGCTAGCTAACAATATAACATATCGTCAAGAATGAATTATTGACCAAAGTTGTACAATTTATGTTTTCTTCTGTATTATGAAATTTTTCCCATATTTACATATGTACATATACATTTATTAAAGAAAAAATTATTCATTTTTATTATATAAATATCAAGTCCCGCCCAATGTTTGTTTATATAACGAAGTTGTTTCGATGGCGTCAACGGTTGTCGTAACCTTGTATTATATAAATCTTGCAGCAAAGTAGTATTTTGGAAAACGGCCTTTTGCAATAAAATAAGAAAAAAAAATCATTAATAGAACTATTAGATTATTAATCATAAATTTTTCCTGGGACTTTTCGACATGAGATATTAATCATTATTAACCAACAGCGCCATTGACTTTTACTATGCAAAACAATGTTTTTTTTCCATCGATCAGCCAATTTCCATAAAAGGCTGACATCCAGGTTAGATCATGCGGTATTAATTTCAGCTCATCTGTATGGTCGTATTGACGATTATTTGCATAATCTCTTTATACAATGTACCTCTAATGTTCTCTATTAGATTTAAGTCCGAAAAGCATGCCGACCAGTCCATGGGAGCAATCCGTCTAAAATCGTCTCGTTTCATTGCTTACATGAATGCCAGCATTATGCTATTGGAAAATTAGTGGCACCTCAACAAATGGAAGGATACAGTTTTCCAACATTTGAATGTAGTTTTTGTTATTCATTTAAGAGGACGTGGCCACATCATTATAGAACCTCTTCCAGAATTGCTTTTAGAAAAGCAAAGAAGCGTCGCTCACTCAAATAAAACTGGAAACCATCAACATTATATTTTTTTGTCCGAGTAGATAACCTTTGCAAATGATAGAGTCAAACAGAAGAACTTTAGCTCAAGATCAATAATTCACTCTTTCCCAATATGTGTATTTGTGTTCTTATGCAAATCGCAGACGCACTTGCTTGTGCCGTGGCAAGATTTGAGGACCTTTCATCAATTTTGATAACTTCAAACGATTGCAGCGGCACAGGTGTACAACAAGTTGTGGTTTTTGCACCTTTATTCTCAGTTGCGCCAAGTTAACGTAAGGCCTGGTAGAGTGCGAGCTTGATCTGATGGTTTTGGTCAGAAAGCAGCCATTTTCTTCAGACTGGACTTAAACATTATAGATCATTGAGTTCTCTAAGAAATTTTGCACTTGAGCCATCGCTAGTTCAGATTCGAAATATGCCAATATTTTGCCTTGTGAAGAATTCACAAGAAGAATTAACATTTCATTGTTAAATTATAAGAAGTGCAGCATATAAATACCATTTAAGAAAAAAATTAAGATTCTATCACGGATCGTAAGCTTTGATGCCAATAATAGTGTGCCAGAAGCAGAGAGATACATAGTGAATATGATGACAAAAAAGCAATGCAGAGCCCTTTTTTTATTAATTTCAAATTATGTATATCGTAAAATTATTAAATTGTCTTATGATTCCGAAACGTACTTTATTAGCTCAGCCACAACAATAGTTGGCTTAGTCCGTACCCGATCAAATAAAGAAATAGCGTTATTCGATTAAAATTAAAAAAAATAGCTATATAACTGTGAGATACGAGCATTTCCGAAAAGTTAGTGTACTGAATTTTTATAGGTTTCAAAAAAATAAGAGATAAATTAGAATTAGTATTATTAGTAGTATTTTTCGACATAATCGCCATTACTTTGTCTGCAGTTGATGAGCGGGGTATCAATTTTTTTATGTCTTCCTCTCAGTATTTTCCCGTCAATCCCTTCGTCCACTTCTATACTTCAACCTTAACATCCTCGTCGGTTGGAAACTGTGTATATACAGCTTCGGGGAGGTAAAGAGATAGTAAACTGAAGGTGCTAGATCAGGAAAATGCTCGTGATGGTTCAGAACATCCTATTTAAATTAGGCGAGTAGTTCCTTATTGGCATTGGTTGTGTGTGGTCTGACATTGTCGTGCAGCAGGTAGACTCCTTTTGTCAGCTTTATCACCATATGCAGATTTCAATTCATTATAAATTTCAAACGCGAATTGGATGGCGGCGTGTCTTTCACAATCGGAGGGGAACTGGATTAAAAATTGTTCACGAAACACTTGCCGCGTAGACAGTTCTCAACCAGGGGGCAAGTCTGGCTACACTGCTTTGTTGCCAACTGTGCACTTACTCTCTGGATATGCCTCTTATTAAGTCCATCAAACTGGAGGTAACAGCCATAAGATATATGATAATTAAATTTAATTACTCCAAAAGTTTGTAACTATAGCTACTGAATTATTCTGGTTTTTGTAAATTATTTACCGCATCTAATGTCAAGGTTGGAAATAGCCAAAAACTTGATAATTCAATGCATATTAATGAAATTCAGGTAATTCAGATATTATGATGTATATCAAGATAAAATATAAACTCTTAGACAACATTTTTTTAAAGGCTTAGTTTTTCACCGTAGAGAATTCGTATTATTAAAACCCAAATACACAAATCTCAATCAATCAAAAATCAATTTGAAACTAACTAAAATAATTTCTTACCATCAAATTTTGGTGATGAACCGGAACAATACTGTGGTGACCGATATAATGAATTGGGAGGCGGATTTACTCCACCAGTGCAACTTCTTGATATATAACAGCTGGGATTGTTGCTTGAATCCGAACAATATGACGTACTCCATTGTTCTAAAATCATAAATATTGACATTATTTGCATACATGCATAAGTATATTCGTAAAGAAATGGGTTTATATTATATAATATACATATTATATATAAATACATATGTATATATATATATATTTCGCACTGAGGAAACTGACTTTTACTGCAATTCGAGTCTTGGCAATCTGTATTGTCACTGATTGTCCTTATAAGTGTTAAGGTGTTTCATAACAAAACGCTCTTGTCATATTTTATATTATACATTGTACATATAATATAATATAATTGGCACTTTGTAACCGCTGAAGCGATTTTCGGCCGAGCTCCTCCTCCAATTTGTGATTTTGCGTCTTGATGTTTTTTCCAACAAATGGAGGTACCTACAGTTTATACTAAACCGCCTCCGAACGGCTGATTGTTTTTTATGAGGAGCTTTATTTCATGCCAGAAATACACTCGGAGAGGTTGACATTCCCTGCCGAGGGGCGACCGCAATTAGAAAATTTAACTTAATTTTTTATTTAAATTAATTTTACATAACTTTTGGATGTTGGTGGCACCGTCATTTGAACCCGAGCCTTCCGAATGTCAGTACGCAATGCTAACCACTCGGCTACCGCGGCCACCGAGGGGTATATAGTCCTCTAAAATAATCGTATTACTCACTGAATAATATTTATGTAGGATTTGAGCGGACGATTAACTTTTTTTCAACTAAAGACTCAATCTTGCATAGTAATTATTATGTAAAAATTTTTACTATCTATTCAGCACCTTTAATTAATTCAAACCCAGTAAAAATGACAGTTTTTGTAAATATGTTTAGTTTTTTTTTTCTTAAAAGCCACATTTGTAAAATAAGCCGTACTTCCCTGGTAATCTGACCTAATTTTTTAATGACTAGACAACAAAGGACCACTCCGGGGTTAAAACAAATATAACTGGAGTTCGTTTTGCATTTATTGGACTCGTTCGTCTTCGCACTGGTCTTCAAGGTAGAGGAGTGGGTGTGAGGACCTTTCTAGAGAGCAAATCGATGTCCGACACATCTATATAAGATTATACTCTGAAAAGCCAGGGAGTTGAGCTACTTTAAAACCAAAAATTTATAGTTCTTTCTACACAGCCAATGTTATTTTAAATTTTTTTGATCATGTTTTAGTGAAGTATTTTTTTAAAAGATATTCATATAACTAGGATATCTTTTCTCCGTTAAATATAATTGTGGGCCCAAGCTGCAAGCATGACATTTTTCTTTGCAATGCATTTTTCTAATTGTTCATTTGTTGGAAAATCATCATGACGCATACCGCAAATTGTAGGAGTGCTCGGCTTCAGCGAAATCACCAATTATATTATATTAGGGAAAGTAAAAAGTTCGTTCGGTTTTTTTTATGCAAAATATAGCGAATTTTCTCTTTGCTGGTGTCCAGCGCTCACAACGTAAAACGAAAAACTGTCAAAGACAAACTTTTAGCGCGAATAAACATGTTTTCAGCGCCGTATAGTATGACATGATGCACTACATAACACTAGTACTATGGACAATAACGCCATCTCTTAGATAAAAACCGAACGAAATTTTTACTTTACCTAATATATCTTGGGTAAGAGACTTAGGGACACGTTTTTTCGCCCCCAGTGTAAACACCATTTTTGATAAAAATTTTGTTAAAATGATAATGTGCGGATGCTAAGTTCATAATTTGGTTGGTTGAAAGATAAATGTTGAGGATCTGACCGCACCGAAGAAATTGGAAGGCTTGTTATACCCAGTTCACTCGATTATATACTCTCATTGCTTGGGAGCATCGTGAAAGATGTGACGACTTATTCGAGTCCAAGGGGTATGTTCTGCATTTAACCGATTCCACTTTAATCAGTGACTAAAAGTATTGAAAATTATTTTTCACCGGATAATCATATTACTATAACAGTTTTTAAAGTTCCCATGGTTAAATTTAAAAAGCTGTAGAATAAATGAGCGGATTCAGAATAAACATTCTAAAAAACAAAATAGCTTCCAGTAAAAAAGTGGGATTGTCTTCAATTGATGCCCGGAACCATGTTATAAGTTGCTGGTATTCTAAAGTCAACTATTCAAGGCCGTGTTATGGGAAGCTTTACGTAGTCTACAGAAGTTTCCGTCCGAAAAACCAGTAATAGGGCGTAGAGGAGCAAGCATAAGCTGAATGAATTTTGAATACATATGTGCAAATGTGGTTTTCCATGCGATGGCAGAATGATATTCTGTCAGTTTAGAACTCTATATTAAAATTGGGACCGAAGTGATTTTAAACGTTCTGATCGAAATTAAGAGATGTGACATTTTATTTTAAGATCCCGACAGGTATATGCCAAAGCTCGTATATATGGTATTTTTAGCATGTTAAAGACACCTAGTGGCTATATATGTACTTGTACGTACTAAAAGAATCTGAAAAGAAACAAAACCAACCAGGCTTAACGAAGGAAAAGTTTCTCAAAGAACAGGGAAATGACGAACTCACAAGCCGTCTGTTCAGCAACTTAAACAATATAAATTACGACAATTTCTGTCTTGGTTCAATGTACCTACCGTTTTGAAAATTTTTTTCCAGCTCAGAAACTTCTACAAAGTAGTTCATATGCACTATTTTCTTAATCTTAATTTTTTCCTATGCAGTCATATATTTGCAATTTTAGATTATAAAATTAGTTTTTGTTATTTTTAAAATAAAACTTTCATAAAAAATTAGAAAGCTCGTTTATCAGAATTCCAGCGTCGCACAATGGAGTAAAAGTGCTCAAAACACGCGTGCTGCCATTTTTTTTGATTTTGTTTAAAATTGTTCAAATAATTGAACACTATACAAACTCTTTACACTTACTCTCTTTAAGAAAATTTGAAAGTATTTGTCAAACAATTTATAATAAAAAAGTTTAAAATTAGGCATCAATTAAGCAATTTTCAAACACAAAAAATTAAATTCGATGTTCGATTTTATCACGGTAAAGCTTTCTGATTACGTAATATTTGTAAGCTGGAAAAAAATAGCAAAAAATACCAATTCTGCTTGTTACTTTAATTTTTTCTCTAATGCGCGTGTTTTATGCAATTTTTTCCCATTGTGCGTCGGCTCAGTAAAAAAAATCTTCGCCACTAAAAAAATTGGAGATTTTGAAAAAAATATTGACCTCGATTTTATTATTTTTAGTAAGATATACTAGCTCGATATTCGTTCATTGCTCAATTGCTCAAATGTTTGCCTGATACTTTACAATTTTCAATTTTGCTTGTGAAATTTTAATGAGTTTTATAATTTGCGTAACTAAATTCAAAACTATTGAAACACGTTCTGAGAAAAAATTCAAAATGCTCGAAAAAAATCGAATTGATCGTTGTTCAAATGCTCGAGTTGCTCGAAATTATTTAAACAAAATTTTGACCTCTAGTATAGGTACGTATATAGACTTAGGTATATACGAGTATGTACATATTTAAAGGTATTTTACACTTTTCCTTTAAAAACTTTTTGTTCATTGAAACTCATCTAATAATTAGCGCATTATCGTCACCAGTGCAAAATATGTTTGTATATATGTATGTAAATTTGCTTAAGTTGAATTTTGAGTTTGTCAATAAAAATGCACAAACAAAAAAATTTAACAGAATGGTCTGCGCACATATATTTAAGTTACATTGGATTTTAAATTTGTTTATTTATTTATATATTTATTTTTCTTATTGTATACGGATGTAGACATACACATGTACACACATACATATGTAGTTACATTTATTAACATTTCAGTTCACTAATTATATTATTTTCAAAGTTTAATGTCTAAGGGCAGCACTATTTCCATAATAATTTTTCAGAAACATTTCGAGAATCACATACGCTCAATAATCGGAACATCGTTTAGCCGCAAATCATTGAAATATACATTTTCATTAGTATAACAATTCGGAGAACTTCGACAAATCTGTGTCTCGTAACGCGCCATTATTTTTAATTATTATTATTTTTTTAAATAGAATTTTTGACAAAGAAAACTTCCGTGTTTATTTCAAAATTTCATTTTTACACCTATTTCCCGACCTTCGTACTGAAACACACATGAATGAAGAAACATAGAGCAGTTCACGTTAAATTCTTAATCGTGAGCTTTGCAATTGCGTATGCGCCTGCTGGATTCAACCAATCACCGCTACGGTTGAATCTGATTGGTTGCTTTACAAAGTAACATAATCCCCACTGTATAATGACTTCTCTGTGTATGAGCGTGTTGTCACTTATACTTGAAACACTCGCGACGTGTCCGTAGCCCGAGTCTGATGAAACTTATGGGAGTGCCATGTAAATGAAAATTCACTAATGTGTACGTAGGCCGTAGACGTACCCTGAGTGATCTGAAAAGTTTAAATTTTTTCCGTAGAAACCGTTTCTCTCTCTGTTCTGCTAAGTGTGTTTATGACAGAGATGCTTACCAAACGAAATGAAATCGTTAACGTCGTTATATGTAATCAAAAGAAAACTGCTAATTTCTGTGTTGTAGTGCATCCTACGATAATTAACCACGGCTACGGACACGTTCGTGAGTGTTTTCGGTATTAGAGTAAGTGTGCAATATTTGATAAATTATTTAAGTGTGCCAAAAATCATGGAACCAAGGTGCCTATGCCCAACTGGTTGTTGTCCTGGTTAAATTAAAGGCTGACATCACCGCCGATTCGAGATTGAAAAATAAAAAGACAAAAATGAGCTAGAAATTAAAAAAAGTTAATTGAAGAATATGTTGGAACTAAGGAAAATTGGAATTGATAAACAAACAGAAGAAAGAGCAAAACTTGAAAATATGCGAATAGAGAGTGAAGAAAGAATGAAATAATTTGAAATTCAATAAACAATAAAACATGGAATTTACATATTTCTAAAATTGCATAAATAAATGTTTATTTAAAAACATCTATAGAAATTTGATATAAAATTCAGTTGTCACAGACAGCTTGAACTTCTAGCGAGTAAATATGCTTACGCGAAAGATATGATTCTGCATCCTGGTAAGGTTTTTCGGCACGTTTTATCTCCGTACCGTCAACGTAACCAATATATACATATATATATATATATATAATTGGCGCTTTGTAATAGCTGAAGCCATTTTCGGCCGATCTCCTCCTCCAATTTGTGGTTTCGCGTCTTAATGTTTTTCCAACAAATGGAGGGACCTACAGTTTATACTAGCCTCATCCGAACAGCTGATGATTTTCTTACGAGGAGTCTTTATTTCATGTCCGAAATACACTCGGAGGAGTGGACATTCCCTGCCGAGGGGCGACCGCAATTAGAAAATTGAACTTAATTTTTTATTTAAATTAATTTTCCATAACTTTTGGATGTTGGTGGCACCGGGATTAGAACCCGAGCCTTCCGAATGTCAGTACACAATGCTAACCCCTCGGCTACCGCATTGTAACCAATACAGTGGGAGCGTTTCTGCGAATTGAGCTCAGCGCACTCATTAATAGTCCTCTGAAAGGACGCTTAGATTTTCAGGAAGAAAACATGTACATACATATGTAAATATGTTTAGAAGTCAACTTCCGTATAAGCCGGCAATATTAACTGAACATTATATAATTTCTTTGATTCTTTTTTCATAAAATCGAAGCATATTCAGCAATAGCCTTTTTTTTCCTGTTAAATGCAACTAACATTTCATTTTGTGCTTTCTAGTAAATTAAAGGAGATCAGCTAACATTGTACTAAAAATAAGAATATTTTAAGCCTGAAGGCTTCTTCTTCTTAACTACCCATTCCTCCATGAAAACTGCCAATCCACTGCCACCAAGTTATTGTTCGACAAGTATCTTTACTATTTAACTATTATCTTTCAGTTAAATTTAATACAATTACATTTGGGCACTTCTTCATTCATACTAAAGTATTACTATAATTTTAATTTTAAGTATGTAAGTAAGTTGCTGCCTTTTTATGGTGAACGGATATCTTCCTACGCGGTTTGCAGTGAATGGCACTCCTAGTCTTCTTGACCACTTTATAACTTCTGACTTGACCACTATCTTAAAATTTGACCAATTAACTTTTGTATCTGACCATCTCATCTTCTGCTGTTTTGACATAAATATCGATCGTTGTGATATAAATAAGACCATCTCATTTAGAGGTTTCCGCTTTGTCAACACTAATTTACTTATTTCAGAATTGTACGATGTAGTCTGGAGTGAGTGTTGGATATATCCATCTACCGATGAAAACTGGATCTCTTAATGGGAGTTTTAAAACTTTCGAGAGCCATGTACCCATTCGTACAACCACTGATAAATCTCGGTTCTGTCCATGGTTCACCACAAAATCTCTGAAGGCAATTAAGTTACGAATTAAACTGCATTCCATATGGAAAAAGACAATTGGAGCGCTTTTAAACCGGCTCGTAACAGAGCGACACGCATCATCAGAGGTGAAAAACGAGCTTACTTTAACAAGAAACTAAATTCTGGTCTCTCAACAAAAGTCTTATGGTGTAACATTAAACGACTTCGTGTCCATTGTAAGAAAAATATCGATCGAATGTCCTTTAGAAGCAGATGTAGTCAATAATGCCATCCTTCTAAACTATGTACCTCACAGTGACACTATTAGCTTTATGTGAATGTGTGCAATGTGTATATTTAAAATTTCATCAGATGCATGGAATTAATTTTATTAAAATTATACTACTTTGTATTCTTGGGACAACTAACACACGTTATTAATCATTGTATTACCACTTCTTGTTCTCCTAGGTAATGGAAAATTGGAACTACCTGCCGCTAAAAAGAAACCATCCTTGTAATCCGTCTGATTTTTTACCCATAAGCATTCTTCCTGTACTGTCTAAAGTTTTTGAGATGCTTATGGCTAAACAACAAAGGAATTCGTAAATAAGAACAACTTAATATCACATCTGTAGTACTGAGGTACTAAATGTTCTAAAGCATTTCACACGGTCAACCATTAGTTATTATGTTGTAAGTTGAAAGCGTACCATGGATTTAGTTCTAGTACTTTAAAGCTTATGAAAAGCGATCTTGTCGGAATTTTCGAAAATGCTGTAAAAATTGGAGACGACACAACTCAAGCCAATTATTTTAGGGGTGCCTCAAGGCTCCATCCTTGATCCGGTGTTTTTCAGCATATTTGTTAATGACATTTTTAGTGTGTGCAAATATTCTAACCTGCTTGGTTATACTGATGACATTCAGTTATATTTATTTGGACCTTTTGATTAAGCAAAAGAACTATGAAAAACATTAATACTGACTTGTCTGATATTTAGAACTGGGTGGCTTTCATCAGCCTAAATTTAAATCATAACAAGAGCTGTGTGTTGCCAATCAGCATTAGAAAACTGACAAATTTGGATAGATAATTGTCCCTTAAAATTAGTCAATAAGATTAAAAACTTAGGATATATTGTTAACTCTAGTCTTACATGCACGGATCATGTAAATTCAATTGTTCGTAATGTCTATGTCAGTTTGAGAAATCTTAGGCAGTCGGCCATCTATACACCAACTACTACCAGACGTCGAATTGCTAAGTAAATTATTCTTCCAGTTATCATGTACTCTGAAGTTGTATACAGCAAACATGACAGTGCGACTAGTGTTTGGTATTTGCAAATATGAGCATATCTCGTCTTGGAAAAATCTGCTTTTGGGATGTACGATTGCGGATTATCATAAAGTCAGAAATCGTATTTTTTTTTACAAACTCATTATGACTCAATCTCCTAGCTATCAAATTTTTTACACGCTAGAGAGGTATTATAATAACTCTTTATAAATCAAATCAATCAAAGAGGCTGTTCTTTGTCAATGCTAGCCGTTTATGGAACTCTCTTCCAGCAAATTTAAGGAGGAAATTTAACAAAGGCAATTTCAAGAATCACAGATGTATGCATTTTAATGGCCAAATTTAACTTAGACCGAACATTTATTAATTGTTTCAATTTCTTACATATTCTGTTCATTATATTATAATTATTTTTGTTATTGTAATTAAAAGCAGCTAGTTTAAAATGGCTTTTAAATAAAAACTCCGGTCTAAAACTAGACTACAAAGTCCTTGTTATGAGTGGGAAGTGTCGGTCGGTAGAGGTTCTAGTGATTACCAGGCATGGTGGTGTTAGCCCGCGTTAGCTCGCCGGATGGGGGGTTCCTTTCACTAGCCTCACCTACCCCACTATGAACAAAAATTTCATGCCTGGGTTCAGACATACAAAAGAGGAGTTTGGATAGGAGGGGATAAAGGAAGTATGAAATTAAGATAGGGAGGAAAGAAGGGCCTGTCCGGTCAAGTGGAGTCATCCCACCCCTCCTGCGTGTTTGACGAACGCAGCCATGGGTGCCGCGCTGACTCCTGATATTATTGCGGCACCCCCTAGTCCTGACCAATTATGTCTGTATGTCTATATGTCCATTGGTCTCGTCCGTCTAGTAAGGGTACCCGCTCTCATGTCTCCTCTTGCACCACAATGTAACGCCTCTCACCAAAATAGGGAGTAATTAACCCTCCATATTGAAGTCCCTCAAAATTACTCAAATATAAAATTTCATATCATATTTCAGTTTATTACCTACCAGCGAAAATACAAGCTTAGTTGAATTTACATTAATAAATAAAAAAATAAAGAAAAATAATAATAATAATAAATAAAAAAATATTAATTAAAAGCTTTCATTTATCCTAATCTTTGTTTCACCTCTTCTACCCTAATGCCCGTTCTCGCGCATGAATATATATATTTATGTCTGTGCGTACACAATTACGCATATATGTATGTATTAATTATATTTCGACTGTATATATATATATAAACGTGTATTTGTAGTACTGAGTATTTTTACTCACCTTGTTGTCCCGCGTTGATGGTACCAACAATTCGCGATGACACTGGAAGGCTGAAAACAAGAGTATGCATACATATGTTCCCTACATACGCGTATTTACACATATATATATATATATATATATATATATATATATGTATATCTATATATATATATATCTGCATATATTAATCCTAACTAGAATTGTTTATGTTAAGGATTAAGCATTATTTCGAACCGAATTACACAAAAATGTTACGAAATATTGATATTAAGTAAGGCAAAAAAAAATTTAAAACGATGAAGATGAAAAATATATATATATATCTTATGTTCGCGAATGCCGGGTAAGAAGAATAGAAAAAAAATGAAACTTACGAGATGTGGTTTGTGAATTTATCAAAATTAAATCTAAGTTTCACCAAAGCAAAAAAATGTTTAACTTAATCTATTCTTACAAGAAAACTAACATCCCTGGTAACAGGTAAGTTTCCCTAACCTGGATTATAGATAAATTTGCTTAGCGAAGGAAAAAAAGAAGAAAAAAAATGCAAAGTACTAAAGTAAAATAAATAAAGTAAATAAAATGAATATGCATAAAGTAAATATGTAGAAGGATCAAACAAAACTAATGTTATCCACAATTGCTGGTACTCCGGGTAATTCTGTGCTTATTGTTGTTGCACTTTTACAGCAGCGATGGTAGTTTCCAAAGTTGAGCGCTTAGTTATATTCGGGCATTGGCCTATTTCCAATGGCCTACTTTCCTGTGCTGATCGTTGTTGCGCTTTTACAGCAGAGATGGTAGTTTCCAAAGTTGAGCGCTTAGTTATATTCGGGCATTGGCCTATTTCCAATGGCCTACTTTTCTGTGCTGATCATTGTTGCGTTTTTACAGCAGCGATATATTATGCTGTTATTTATCTTATTATTTAATATTTATTTTAATATTATTTACTATGCTATAGTTATTTATTGTTGAAACTTACCTCGATATCCTCAATTTTGTTTTATTCTTATTATTTTATTATGTATTGATTTTTTTTGTTTTTTTGTTTAGTGATTTATATATATATATATACATATATTATATCGTGACACTTTTTTTTCTTTTATTAAACACCTTTTTTTTTTTTTTTTTTTTTTTTTTGTATACACGGCTGGCACTCTGAACTTTTCTCGAACTTCTTAGTTTGAGTAACGTTTTCTTCAAGCCGTTCAGCTAGCCGACCAGAGAAATGTTAGTTTATAAATATCCCCTCGAAGTAATATCTGCTCTCACTAACTTCCACAAAATTTGCAGTTTTATAAACCTAGCACTGCTTTATCGAGCCACGGGGCCCTTAAAGGTAGGCAACATTACATCGCCGTCCCAGTGTGGTAGACACACGCATTCACATAGATACAGTCATATAAGTGCTAAGAGAAAGGCTGTCGTTACATCCTTATTTACAACGCAGTATTAAAACCAATTTGGATGTATGGTATTCAACTGTGGGATACGACCTGCGCAACTAACATTGATAAAATACAGAGGTTCCAGTCCAAACTCCGGTCTAAAACTAGACTACAAAGTCCTTATTTACAACGCAGTATTAAAACCAATTTGGATGTATGGTATTCAACTGTGGGGTACGACCTGCGCAACTAACATTGATAAAATACAGAGGTTCCAGTCCAAAATTTTAAGAGCAGTAACGGGCGCACCATGGTACGTTCGTAACGTAAATATTCACAAAGACCTTGGTATTTTACTGGTTAAGCCTGAAATTGAAAGAAGCAGGACGAAGTACTTCACAAAGCTGAGAAATCATCCAAACCCGCTAGCTAATGCTTTATGCAACCCAACAAGAAATTCCCGCCTGCAGCGAAGAGATGTTCCCGCCTTCTAAGGAGAGCGCCGTAGTTTGAAAAGGGCTCAGAGTTACATAACTCGAGCTATCATGTTTGTAATTTAGTTCTTAAGATTTGTACACTAACTGTTATATTAAAGCAGATCCAGTAAATAAATAAATTGTGAAAAAAAATAAAAAAAAATTTCTGTTAAAGTAAAAAGATATATGGAAATCTTATTACACTAATGCTTGATCATTATTAAATAAATAAATAAATAAGTGCCCAAATGTAGTTTTGTTAATGTAAATTTAATGATATCAACGATTTAATTAAATGGTTAAGGTACTCGTTAAACAATTTGCATTGCGGAGTTGGAAATATTAAATATTGTCGACGGTTTAAGAGTGATCGTGCAGCTTGCGTTCGATATGATAAATATGATTTGCCAACCAACCATCGTGTTGTCGACTTTGAGAGTGGAACATGCAATGCAGTGAAGATACCGATGACGCCTAAAAACAAAAAACAAACTCATGCAAAAACGCATAATTGAAAAGGAGAATCAGCCGTTAGCTATTAACCCTCAAGCAGTCGCGCGGTCATTTGTAACGGAAAAGATCTATGGGATATATTAGAGAAATAAAACACTAATAATCTAATGCTTAGCCTCTAAAAAGTCGAAAACAAGTAACTTATGTATATATATAATTGGCGATTTGTAACCGCTGAAGCGATTTTAGGCCGAGCTCCTCCTCCAATTTGTGGTTTTGCATCTTGTTGTTTTTCCAACAAATGGAGGGACCTACAGTTTATACTAAACCGCCTCCGAACGGCTGATGGTTTTTTATGAGGAGCCTTTATATCATGTCCGAAATATACTCGGAGGGGTTGACATTCCCTGCCGAGGGACGACCGCAATTAAAAAATTTAACTTAATTTTTAATTTAAATAAATTTTCCATAACTTTTTAAATGTTAGTCTGACACCAGGATATGAACCCGAGCCTTCCGAATAGCAGTACGCAATGCTAACCACTCGGCTACCGCGGCCGCCGTAACTCACATTCAGAAAAAAGGCAATTATAAAATCAAATAACATAATTCAAAAATATAATTAGAAACGCAAACATATTTCGCGCGGTCGATTCGACCGAGACAAGGAAAATTAGACTAGGACTCATGGAACCATTATAACTAAAAATCAATACGAAAAAATTAATTGGAAAAATCCGACCAAGTTTAGCGACTACAAAACTGCTGACTTTAGTCTTCGACCGGCGTACTTTAGGGACGCACTCATACAGTGACGCACAATTAAGCCTCAATTAAATCCTGCGAAGATTGTAAACATAATTTTCTGTGTCCGTATTGGCTTTCAATGACTACCGCCATCGACTCCGATCCCTGGGCAGACCAACGAAAAAACTATAGATATATATTGGGTCTATGCATTTATTCGTGTGGTTTTCTAAGAGAGGGCTCTACTAGTATTATTTCGCGTCGTGTTCATCTGTGGCTATATTGATTTCAAAGGTACTGTCATTTCAGGTCGTTTTCAGTAGATGTCATTTGTTTTAGCGTGAACAACAATTTGTTTCATTCATTTGAAAATGTCGAAATTTGTACCAGATAAAGTGTTTTTGCGGGGAGTTCTTCTTTGTTACTTTAACATGAAGAAAAGTGCTACCGAAAGCCATCGTATTTTACTGGACGTTTATGGTGACCATGCTTTAGCCGAACGAACGTGCCAAAAGTGGTTTGCACGGTTTAAAAGTGGCAATTTCGACTGAGACGACGGACAGCCAAAAAAATTTCAAGACGTAGAATTGGAGACATTGCTCGACGCAGATACATGCCAGATGCAAGATAAACTTGCAAAAGTATTAGGAGTTGATCAAGCAACTGTTCAGATCATTAAAATCATTAGGATTCATCCAGAAGCTTGGAAATTGGGTGCCTTATGAATCAAAGCCAAGAGACGTCGAACGTCGATTCTGCATGTCGGAAATGTTGCTTCAACGCCACCAAAAGAAATCATTTTTGTATCGGATTGTCACTGGCGATGAAAAATGGATTCATTATGATAATCCAAAGCGCAAGAGATCGTATATGAAGCCCGGCCAACCATCGACATCCACGGCAAAGCCGAATATCCATGGTGCCAAGATTATTATGTAATTGGTGGGACCACAAGGGTGTACTCTATTATGAGCTATTGAAATCGGGTCAAACGATCAATGGGGACCTCTACCGAAAACAATTGATTCATTTGAAAAAGGCCATCGCGGAATCAATCAATAATTTTTCCTCATGACAGCGCTCGGCCACATGTTGCAAGGTCAGTTAAAAACTATTTGGAAAACTGTGGGTGGGAAGTTCTACCTCACCCGCCTTATAGCCCAGACTTAGCACCTTCCGATTACCACTTGTTCAGATCAATGCAGAATGCCCTCACCGGAGTACGCTTCACTTCAGAACAGGGTATCAAAAATTGGCTCGATTTTTTCTTGACCTCCAAGCTGGAGAAGTTTTTTCGGGATGGGATCCACAAACAGCCAGAAAGATGGGCAAACATCGTAGCTTCCGATGGGCAATACTTTGAACATTAAATGTATAACAATTTTTTCACAAAAAAGTCTTAATTTTCGAAAAAAACCGCACGAATTAATGCATACAATGCAATATAATATTATATTGTGAAATTTTAAATTTACACATTTTTTTTATTTCCGAAATTGAATACAAAATTAAGAGAATAAAAGAATAAAGAAAATAACAAATAATTAGATCATTAATATCCGTTCGGACACAGTTTACTTGAGCCAACATTTGAAAAATATTGTTCGGAAGCGTCTCAAAGCTAAAAAACTATGCTGAAAAGCAAGTGCTCTCAAGATAGCCGGCTCTACGCACCGTAATTTATCTGGACAAGGGCTGTCACCCTTTCGGCGATCTAACCCCGTTGAGGTTAACAGGTAAAATTAATTTAAGTTCGCCAACGGAGCAACACCTTGCAGCTGGGCTTCTACAAATTCTTCTCATCTGGCGTCGAAACCAACCCTGGTTCGACGGATTATTTCTGCTGCGTGTGCCATAAAAGACTCCACCACTCCTCCACCAGTGCAATGGTTGGAATCATCTTAAGGTCTGATCAGGCCTTAAGACCCACAGGAAGGGGACCACAAGTTATGTGGACCCTTGATGCCACGCTCAAGTGCGCCCCCAGCGCAAAGGTCGATGACGTAAAAATTCCAACTATAAACAACCCTAAGATATTGAGAGTCACACTCGATAACCTGCACTCCTTCACTTCCACATACGACCGCAATTGCCGGAAAACTCCAGAGCCGCAACAAAATACTCAAAGCACTACCCGGCAGCACCTGGGGTAAAGACAAAGAAACTTTGATGGCAACTTACATAGCAATTGGCCGGCCGGTCGTAAACTATACTGCACCGACCTGTTCGCCGGGGACGAACGAGACGCAGATGAAAACGCTACAGGCTTGCCAAAACACCGCCCTCAGGACCGCTACAGGAAACCTCCTGATGTCGCCGGAGAATCACTTGCACAGAGAAGCATCTATGCTAGGAGTTAAGGAGCATAATGCTTTGCTGTGCAAGCAGTTCCTATTGGGATGCTACCGTAGGGAACACCCCAATAGGCACCTTATTGAAGCTGAACCTCCACTTAAGCACATCAGAAAGGGAGTACTTGACATGAAGGACACCATCCGGCGTACAGACAAGCACTAAACGCCACTCACCAGGAGTCAATCAACACCTTCAAAGACTCCCTTCCCGTGAATGGCGTGCTCGGAGTAAAAGCACCATATATTAGAGAAATAAAACACTAATTAACTAGTACTTGACATGAAGGACACCTTCCGGCGTACAGACAAGCACTAAACGCCATTCACCAGGAGTCAGTCAACACCTTCAAAGACTCCCTTCCCGTGAATGGCGCGCTTGGAGTAAAAGCACTATATATGTTCCCTACATACGCGTATTTACACATATATATATATATATATATATATATATATATATGTATATCTATATATATATATATCTGCATATATTAATCCTAACTAGAATTGTTTATGTTAAGGATTAAGCATTATTTCGAACCGAATTACACAAAAATGTTACGAAATATTGATATTAAGTAAGGCAAAAAAAAATTTAAAACGATGAAGATGAAAAATATATATATATATCTTATGTTCGCGAATGCCGGGTAAGAAGAATAGAAAAAAAATGAAACTTACGAGATGTGGTTTGTGAATTTATCAAAATTAAATCTAAGTTTCACCAAAGCAAAAAAATGTTTAACTTAATCTATTCTTACAAGAAAACTAACATCCCTGGTAACAGGTAAGTTTCCCTAACCTGGATTATAGATAAATTTGCTTAGCGAAGGAAAAAAAGAAGAAAAAAAATGCAAAGTACTAAAGTAAAATAAATAAAGTAAATAAAATGAATATGCATAAAGTAAATATGTAGAAGGATCAAACAAAACTAATGTTATCCACAATTGCTGGTACTCCGGGTAATTCTGTGCTTATTGTTGTTGCACTTTTACAGCAGCGATGGTAGTTTCCAAAGTTGAGCGCTTAGTTATATTCGGGCATTGGCCTATTTCCAATGGCCTACTTTCCTGTGCTGATCGTTGTTGCGCTTTTACAGCAGAGATGGTAGTTTCCAAAGTTGAGCGCTTAGTTATATTCGGGCATTGGCCTATTTCCAATGGCCTACTTTTCTGTGCTGATCATTGTTGCGTTTTTACAGCAGCGATATATTTTGCTGTTATTTATCTTATTATTTAATATTTATTTTAATATTATTTACTATGCTATAGTTATTTATTGTTGAAACTTACCTCGATATCCTCAATTTTGTTTTATTCTTATTATTTTATTATGTATTGATTTTTTTTGTTTTTTTGTTTAGTGATTTATATATATATATATACATATATTATATCGTGACACTTTTTTTTCTTTTATTAAACACCTTTTTTTTTTTTTTTTTTTTTTTGTATACACGGCTGGCACTCTGAACTTTTCTCGAACTTCTTAGTTTGAGTAACGTTTTCTTCAAGCCGTTCAGCTAGCCGACCAGAGAAATGTTAGTTTATAAATATCCCCTCGAAGTAATATCTGCTCTCACTAACTTCCACAAAATTTGCAGTTTTATAAACCTAGCACTGCTTTATCGAGCCACGGGGCCCTTAAAGGTAGGCAACATTACATCGCCGTCCCAGTGTGGTAGACACACGCATTCACATAGATACAGTCATATAAGTGCTAAGAGAAAGGCTGTCGTTACATCCTTATTTACAACGCAGTATTAAAACCAATTTGGATGTATGGTATTCAACTGTGGGATACGACCTGCGCAACTAACATTGATAAAATACAGAGGTTCCAGTCCAAACTCCGGTCTAAAACTAGACTACAAAGTCCTTATTTACAACGCAGTATTAAAACCAATTTGGATGTATGGTATTCAACTGTGGGGTACGACCTGCGCAACTAACATTGATAAAATACAGAGGTTCCAGTCCAAAATTTTAAGAGCAGTAACGGGCGCACCATGGTACGTTCGTAACGTAAATATTCACAAAGACCTTGGTATTTTACTGGTTAAGCCTGAAATTGAAAGAAGCAGGACGAAGCTGAGAAATCATCCAAACCCGCTAGCTAATGCTTTATGCAACCCAACAAGAAATTCCCGCCTGCAGCGAAGAGATGTTCCCGCCTTCTAAGGAGAGCGCCGTAGTTTGAAAAGGGCTCAGAGTTACATAACTCGAGCTATCATGTTTGTAATTTAGTTCTTAAGATTTGTACACTAACTGTTATATTAAAGCAGATCCAGTAAATAAATAAATTGTGAAAAAAAATAAAAAAAAATTTTTGTTAAAGTAAAAAGATATATGGAAATCTTATTACACTAATGCTTGATCATTATTAAATAAATAAATAAATAAGTGCCCAAATGTAGTTTTGTTAATGTAAATTTAATGATATCAACGATTTAATTAAATGGTTAAGGTACTCGTTAAACAATTTGCATTGCGGAGTTGGAAATATTAAATATTGTCGACGGTTTAAGAGTGATCGTGCAGCTTGCGTTCGATATGATAAATATGATTTGCCAACCAACCGTCGTGTTGTCGACTTTGAGAGTGGAACATGCAATGCAGTGAAGATACCGATGACGCCTAAAAACAAAAAACAAACTCATGCAAAAACGCATAATTGAAAAGGAGAATCAGCCGTTAGCTATTAACCCTCAAGCAGTCGCGCGGTCATTTGTAACGGAAAAGATCTATGGGATATATTAGAGAAATAAAACACTAATAATCTAATGCTTAGCCTCTAAAAAGTCGAAAACAAGTAACTTATGTATATATATAATTGGCGATTTGTAACCGCTGAAGCGATTTTAGGCCGAGCTCCTCCTCCAATTTGTGGTTTTGCATCTTGTTGTTTTTCCAACAAATGGAGGGACCTACAGTTTATACTAAACCGCCTCCGAACGGCTGATGGTTTTTTATGAGGAGCCTTTATATCATGTCCGAAATATACTCGGAGGGGTTGACATTCCCTGCCGAGGGACGACCGCAATTAAAAAATTTAACTTAATTTTTAATTTAAATAAATTTTCCATAACTTTTTAAATGTTAGTCTGACACCAGGATATGAACCCGAGCCTTCCGAATAGCAGTACGCAATGCTAACCACTCGGCTACCGCGGCCGCCGTAACTCACATTCAGAAAAAAGGCAATTATAAAATCAAATAACATAATTCAAAAATATAATTAGAAACGCAAACATATTTCGCGCGGTCGATTCGACCGAGACAAGGAAAATTAGACTAGGACTCATGGAACCATTATAACTAAAAATCAATACGAAAAAATTAATTGGAAAAATCCGACCAAGTTTAGCGACTACAAAACTGCTGACTTTAGTCTTCGACCGGCGTACTTTAGAGACGCACTCATACAGTGACGCACAATTAAGCCTCAATTAAATCCTGCGAAGATTGTAAACATAATTTTCTGTGTCCGTATTGGCTTTCAATGACTACCGCCATCGACTCCGATCCCTGGGCAGACCAACGAAAAAACTATAGATATATATTGGGTCTATGCATTTATTCGTGTGGTTTTCTAAGAGAGGGCTCTACTAGTATTATTTCGCGTCGTGTTCATCTGTGGCTATATTGATTTCAAAGGTACTGTCATTTCAGGTCGTTTTCAGTAGATGTCATTTGTTTTAGCGTGAACAACAATTTGTTTCATTCATTTGAAAATGTCGAAATTTGTACCAGATAAAGTGTTTTTGCGGGGAGTTCTTCTTTGTTACTTTAACATGAAGAAAAGTGCTACCGAAAGCCATCGTATTTTACTGGACGTTTATGGTGACCATGCTTTAGCCGAACGAACGTGCCAAAAGTGGTTTGCACGGTTTAAAAGTGGCAATTTCGACTGAGACGACGGACAGCCAAAAAAATTTCAAGACGTAGAATTGGAGACATTGCTCGACGCAGATACATGCCAGATGCAAGATAAACTTGCAAAAGTATTAGGAGTTGATCAAGCAACTGTTCAGATCATTAAAATCATTAGGATTCATCCAGAAGCTTGGAAATTGGGTGCCTTATGAATCAAAGCCAAGAGACGTCGAACGTCGATTCTGCATGTCGGAAATGTTGCTTCAACGCCACCAAAAGAAATCATTTTTGTATCGGATTGTCACTGGCGATGAAAAATGGATTCACTATGATAATCCAAAGCGCAAGAGATCGTATATGAAGCCCGGCCAACCATCGACATCCACGGCAAAGCCGAATATCCATGGTGCCAAGATTATTATGTAATTGGTGGGACCACAAGGGTGTACTCTATTATGAGCTATTGAAATCGGGTCAAACGATCAATGGGGACCTCTACCGAAAACAATTGATTCATTTGAAAAAGGCCATCGCGGAAAAACGACCAGACTCAATCAATAATTTTTCCTCATGACAGCGCTCGGCCACATGTTGCAAGGTCAGTTAAAAACTATTTGGAAAACTGTGGGTGGGAAGTTCTACCTCACCCGCCTTATAGCCCAGACTTAGCACCTTCCGATTACCACTTGTTCAGATCAATGCAGAATGCCCTCACCGGAGTACGCTTCACTTCAGAACAGGGTATCAAAAATTGGCTCGATTTTTTCTTGACCTCTAAGCTGGAGAAGTTTTTTCGGGATGGGATCCACAAACAGCCAGAAAGATGGGCAAACATCGTAGCTTCCGATGGGCAATACTTTGAACATTAAATGTATAACAATTTTTTCACAAAAAAGTCTTAATTTTCGAAAAAAAACCGCACGAATTAATGCATACAATGCAATATAATATTATATTGTGAAATTTTAAATTTACACATTTTTTTTATTTCCGAAATTGAATACAAAATTAAGAGAATAAAAGAATAAAGAAAATAACAAATAATTAGATCATTAATATCCGTTCGGACACAGTTTACTTGAGCCAACATTTGAAAAATATTGTTCGGAAGCGTCTTAAAGCTAAAAAACTATGCTGAAAAGCAAGTGCTCTCAAGATAGCCGGCTCTACGCACCGTAATTTATCTGGACAAGGGCTGTCACCCTTTCGGCGATCTAACCCCGTTGAGGTTAACAGGTAAAATTAATTTAAGTTCGCCAACGGAGCAACACCTTGCAGCTGGGCTTCTACAAATTCTTCTCATCTGGCGTCGAAACCAACCCTGGTTCGACGGATTATTTCTGCTGCGTGTGCCATAAAAGACTCCACCACTCCTCCACCAGTGCAATGGTTGGAATCATCTTAAGGTCTGATCAGGCCTTAAGACCCACAGGAAGGGGACCACAAGTTATGTGGACCCTTGATGCCACGCTCAAGTGCGCCCCCAGCGCAAAGGTCGATGACGTAAAAATTCCAACTATAAACAACCCTAAGATATTGGGAGTCACACTCGATAACCTGCACTCCTTCACTTCCACATACGACCGCAATTGCCGGAAAACTCCAGAGCCGCAACAAAATACTCAAAGCACTACCCGGCAGCACCTGGGGTAAAGACAAAGAAACTTTGATGGCAACTTACATAGCAATTGGCCGGCCGGTCGTAAACTATACTGCACCGACCTGTTCGCCGGGGACGAACGAGACGCAGATGAAAACGCTACAGGCTTGCCAAAACACCGCCCTCAGGACCGCTACAGGAAACCTCCTGATGTCGCCGGAGAATCACTTGCACAGAGAAGCATCTATGCTAGGAGTTAAGGAGCATAATGCTTTGCTGTGCAAGCAGTTCCTATTGGGATGCTACCGTAGGGAACACCCCAATAGGCACCTTATTGAAGCTGAACCTCCACTTAAGCACATCAGAAAGGGAGTACTTGACATGAAGGACACCATCCGGCGTACAGACAAGCACTAAACGCCACTCACCAGGAGTCAATCAACACCTTCAAAGACTCCCTTCCCGTGAATGGCGTGCTCGGAGTAAAAGCACCATATATTAGAGAAATAAAACACTAATTAACTAGTACTTGACATGAAGGACACCTTCCGGCGTACAGAAAAGCACTAAACGCCATTCACCAGGAGTCAGTCAACACCTTCAAAGACTCCCTTCCCGTGAATGGCGTGCTTGGAGTAAAAGCACTATATATGTTCCCTACATACGCGTATTTACACATATATAAATATATATATATATATATATATATATGTATATCTATATATATATATATCTGCATATATTAATCCTAACTAGAATTGTTTATGTTAAGGATTAAGCATTATTTCGAACCGAATTACACAAAAATGTTACGAAATATTGATATTAAGTAAGGCAAAAAAAAATTTAAAACGATGAAGATGAAAAATATATATATATATCTTATGTTCGCGAATGCCGGGTAAGAAGAATAGAAAAAAAATGAAACTTACGAGATGTGGTTTGTGAATTTATCAAAATTAAATCTAAGTTTCACCAAAGCAAAAAAATGTTTAACTTAATCTATTCTTACAAGAAAACTAACATCCCTGGTAACAGGTAAGTTTCCCTAACCTGGATTATAGATAAATTTGCTTAGCGAAGGAAAAAAAGAAGAAAAAAAATGCAAAGTACTAAAGTAAAATAAATAAAGTAAATAAAATGAATATGCATAAAGTAAATATGTAGAAGGATCAAACAAAACTAATGTTATCCACAATTGCTGGTACTCCGGGTAATTCTGTGCTTATTGTTGTTGCACTTTTACAGCAGCGATGGTAGTTTCCAAAGTTGAGCGCTTAGTTATATTCGGGCATTGGCCTATTTCCAATGGCCTACTTTCCTGTGCTGATCGTTGTTGCGCTTTTACAGCAGAGATGGTAGTTTCCAAAGTTGAGCGCTTAGTTATATTCGGGCATTGGCCTATTTCCAATGGCCTACTTTTCTGTGCTGATCATTGTTGCGTTTTTACAGCAGCGATATATTATGCTGTTATTTATCTTATTATTTAATATTTATTTTAATATTATTTACTATGCTATAGTTATTTATTGTTGAAATTTACCTCGATATCCTCAATTTTGTTTTATTCTTATTATTTTATTATGTATTGATTTTTTTTGTTTTTTTGTTTAGTGATTTATATATATATATATACATATATTATATCGTGACACTTTTTTTTCTTTTATTAAACACCTTTTTTTTTTTTTTTTTTTTTTTTTTTTGTATACACGGCTGGCACTCTGAACTTTTCTCGAACTTCTTAGTTTGAGTAACGTTTTCTTCAAGCCGTTCAGCTAGCCGACCAGAGAAATGTTAGTTTATAAATATCCCCTCGAAGTAATATCTGCTCTCACTAACTTCCACAAAATTTGCAGTTTTATAAACCTAGCACTGCTTTATCGAGCCACGGGGCCCTTAAAGGTAGGCAACATTACATCGCCGTCCCAGTGTGGTAGACACACGCATTCACATAGATACAGTCATATAAGTGCTAAGAGAAAGGCTGTCGTTACATCCTTATTTACAACGCAGTATTAAAACCAATTTGGATGTATGGTATTCAACTGTGGGATACGACCTGCGCAACTAACATTGATAAAATACAGAGGTTCCAGTCCAAACTCCGGTCTAAAACTAGACTACAAAGTCCTTATTTACAACGCAGTATTAAAACCAATTTGGATGTATGGTATTCAACTGTGGGGTACGACCTGCGCAACTAACATTGATAAAATACAGAGGTTCCAGTCCAAAATTTTAAGAGCAGTAACGGGCGCACCATGGTACGTTCGTAACGTAAATATTCACAAAGACCTTGGTATTTTACTGGTTAAGCCTGAAATTGAAAGAAGCAGGACGAAGCTGAGAAATCATCCAAACCCGCTAGCTAATGCTTTATGCAACCCAACAAGAAATTCCCGCCTGCAGCGAAGAGATGTTCCCGCCTTCTAAGGAGAGCGCCGTAGTTTGAAAAGGGCTCAGAGTTACATAACTCGAGCTATCATGTTTGTAATTTAGTTCTTAAGATTTGTACACTAACTGTTATATTAAAGCAGATCCAGTAAATAAATAAATTGTGAAAAAAAATAAAAAAAAATTTTTGTTAAAGTAAAAAGATATATGGAAATCTTATTACACTAATGCTTGATCATTATTAAATAAATAAATAAATAAGTGCCCAAATGTAGTTTTGTTAATGTAAATTTAATGATATCAACGATTTAATTAAATGGTTAAGGTACTCGTTAAACAATTTGCATTGCGGAGTTGGAAATATTAAATATTGTCGACGGTTTAAGAGTGATCGTGCAGCTTGCGTTCGATGTGATAAATATGATTTGCCAACCAACCGTCGTGTTGTCGACTTTGAGAGTGGAACATGCAATGCAGTGAAGATACCGATGACGCCTAAAAACAAAAAACAAACTCATGCAAAAACGCATAATTGAAAAGGAGAATCAGCCGTTAGCTATTAACCCTCAAGCAGTCGCGCGGTCATTTGTAACGGAAAAGATCTATGGGATATATTAGAGAAATAAAACACTAATAATCTAATGCTTAGCCTCTAAAAAGTCGAAAACAAGTAACTTATGTATATATATAATTGGCGATTTGTAACCGCTGAAGCGATTTTAGGCCGAGCTCCTCCTCCAATTTGTGGTTTTGCATCTTGTTGTTTTTCCAACAAATGGAGGGACCTACAGTTTATACTAAACCGCCTCCGAACGGCTGATGGTTTTTTATGAGGAGCCTTTATATCATGTCCGAAATATACTCGGAGGGGTTGACATTCCCTGCCGAGGGACGACCGCAATTAAAAAATTTAACTTAATTTTTAATTTAAATAAATTTTCCATAACTTTTTAAATGTTAGTCTGACACCAGGATATGAACCCGAGCCTTCCGAATAGCAGTACGCAATGCTAACCACTCGGCTACCGCGGCCGCCGTAACTCACATTCAGAAAAAAGGCAATTATAAAATCAAATAACATAATTCAAAAATATAATTAGAAACGCAAACATATTTCGCGCGGTCGATTCGACCGAGACAAGGAAAATTAGACTAGGACTCATGGAACCATTATAACTAAAAATCAATACGAAAAAATTAATTGGAAAAATCCGACCAAGTTTAGCGACTACAAAACTGCTGACTTTAGTCTTCGACCGGCGTACTTTAGAGACGCACTCATACAGTGACGCACAATTAAGCCTCAATTAAATCCTGCGAAGATTGTAAACATAATTTTCTGTGTCCGTATTGGCTTTCAATGACTACCGCCATCGACTCCGATCCCTGGGCAGACCAACGAAAAAACTATAGATATATATTGGGTCTATGCATTTATTCGTGTGGTTTTCTAAGAGAGGGCTCTACTAGTATTATTTCGCGTCGTGTTCATCTGTGGCTATATTGATTTCAAAGGTACTGTCATTTCAGGTCGTTTTCAGTAGATGTCATTTGTTTTAGCGTGAACAACAATTTGTTTCATTCATTTGAAAATGTCGAAATTTGTACCAGATAAAGTGTTTTTGCGGGGAGTTCTTCTTTGTTACTTTAACATTAACAAAATTAAGAGAATAAAAGAATAAAGAAAATAACAAATAATTAGATCATTAATATCCGTTCGGACACAGTTTACTTGAGCCAACATTTGAAAAATATTGTTCGGAAGCGTCTTAAAGCTAAAAAACTATGCTGAAAAGCAAGTGCTCTCAAGATAGCCGGCTCTACGCACCGTAATTTATCTGGACAAGGGCTGTCACCCTTTCGGCGATCTAACCCCGTTGAGGTTAACAGGTAAAATTAATTTAAGTTCGCCAACGGAGCAACACCTTGCAGCTGGGCTTCTACAAATTCTTCTCATCTGGCGTCGAAACCAACCCTGGTTCGACGGATTATTTCTGCTGCGTGTGCCATAAAAGACTCCACCACTCCTCCACCAGTGCAATGGTTGGAATCATCTTAAGGTCTGATCAGGCCTTAAGACCCACAGGAAGGGGACCACAAGTTATGTGGACCCTTGATGCCACGCTCAAGTGCGCCCCCAGCGCAAAGGTCGATGACGTAAAAATTCCAACTATAAACAACCCTAAGATATTGGGAGTCACACTCGATAACCTGCACTCCTTCACTTCCACATACGACCGCAATTGCCGGAAAACTCCAGAGCCGCAACAAAATACTCAAAGCACTACCCGGCAGCACCTGGGGTAAAGACAAAGAAACTTTGATGGCAACTTACATAGCAATTGGCCGGCCGGTCGTAAACTATACTGCACCGACCTGTTCGCCGGGGACGAACGAGACGCAGATGAAAACGCTACAGGCTTGCCAAAACACCGCCCTCAGGACCGCTACAGGAAACCTCCTGATGTCGCCGGAGAATCACTTGCACAGAGAAGCATCTATGCTAGGAGTTAAGGAGCATAATGCTTTGCTGTGCAAGCAGTTCCTATTGGGATGCTACCGTAGGGAACACCCCAATAGGCACCTTATTGAAGCTGAACCTCCACTTAAGCACATCAGAAAGGGAGTACTTGACATGAAGGACACCATCCGGCGTACAGACAAGCACTAAACGCCACTCACCAGGAGTCAATCAACACCTTCAAAGACTCCCTTCCCGTGAATGGCGTGCTCGGAGTAAAAGCACCATATATTAGAGAAATAAAACACTAATTAACTAGTACTTGACATGAAGGACACCTTCCGGCGTACAGACAAGCACTAAACGCCATTCACCAGGAGTCAGTCAACACCTTCAAAGACTCCCTTCCCGTGAATGGCGTGCTCGGAGTAAAAGCACCATATGTTAGAGAAATAAAACACTAATTAACTAATAATCGTTCATTTTGTTGTATTTAGATATATTTATTATATCGTGTTTAGCATCAAAAAAGTCGAAAACAAGTAACTTAATTCAGAAAAAAGGCAATTATAAAATTAAATAACATATACGTAACTCAGTAATATAATTAGGAACGCAAACATATTTCGCGCGGTCGATTCGACGCCACGCGACCGCTTGAAAGTTAATGTAGAACGTTTAAACGAGACAAGGGAAATTAGACTAGGACTTAATGGCACCATTTTAACTACAAATCAATACGAAAAAATTAATTGGAAAAGTCCAAGTTTAGCAACTAGAAAACTGCTGGCCTTGGTCAGCATTCTTGGATGGCCGCAGAATTAAGCCCCAATTAAATCCTGCGAAGATTGTAGACATAATTTTCTGTGTCCGTACTGGCTTTCAGTCTAGTGAAAAGGAGGTCAATGACTGCCGCTATCGACTCCGATCCCTGGGCAGACTAACGAAAAAACTATAGATACATATACTATATTATTATATTGTGAAATTTTTAATTTGCACAAATTTTTTATTTCCGAAATTAAATACAGAATTAAGATAATAAAAAAATAAAGAAAATAACAAATAGTTATAATAAATTTGTCCTATTAAATGAAATAATAAAATGATAATAGAAAAATATACAAATTTCAACGTCTTAAAGCTAAAAAAAACTATGCTGAAAAGCAATTAAATTTTTTTATTGACATTTTACTTTTGTCGATGTTATTTAATTTTTTTGTATATTACTTAATTTTAATTTGTTTTTTTAATCTTTTGCGTTATTTTAGTTATAAGGTTTTAGTGAGCTGAAGGCCTATTTGTTTGTATGAATTGAATAGTTTTGTTATACAACAAAGAAAAATGTTAGAAGGGACAGTTGTTTCGGAGATCAAAACTTCTCCTAATCAGATTTCTTCTAGGAAGGATCGACCCAACGGATCCTGACTTAACATGCCGAATTGTTGTATTATTCAATTCAACATTTATTAAGTACGCTAATTTAGCCATTATTTTCTTACTAGCTTAGTAAGTTTGCTTAGTAGTCCTATATACTTTCAGGCGTTAATTTACTGAAAAATGTATAAGCAGGATTAAGTGTCGAGTTCAACTTATATACGAGTATTTGCGGCCTGTACTATTAATTTTTAGTGAGCTGAGGCCTATTTGTTGGTATGAATTGAATGTTTTTGTTATACCTAGAACAAAGAAAAACGGTAGAAGTGACAGCTGTAATTTATTTTATTTTATTATTTTAAATTATGTATGTATATTATTTTATTGTAAAGTATATTATTTGAACTTATTTAATTTTTTCATTTTACATTATAAATAATTAATTAATTTATTTCTTTTTTTAAATTTTTATTTTGTTTTTTTTTTTTCGAGGGATTTTAAAAAAAAATAAAGGACTAGGACGATTAAGGATAAAAAACATATTTGGGGTTTTCTCAAAGCGTAAACTTGTGGAGTCGCTTAATCTGGAAGAACAGAAGAAGAGCTTTCGTTGGCCATGTATAAAACCGATACGAGGACCGAAATTGAAAAGCCGGAGACCCTCAGCCAAAGCACCATTCTAACGGAAAATTAACATGACAAAATTAATTGGAAAAATCCAAGTTAAGCTACCAGAAACTGCTAGCCTTAGTCTTCGACCGGCGTTCTTTAGGGACGCAACCATACAGCGGACATGAATTGTCAGCAAAAACTATAGATACATATATATACGTATACCATATATTGTATTTTAAAATTTTTAATTTGCACAACTTTTTTAATCTTCAAAATTGAATACAGAATTAAGAGAATAAAATAAAACAAAAAAAAATTATTATAATAAATTTCTCCTATTAAATTACTTAATAAAATGATAATAGAGAAAAATAAAAATTAAAAAAAAGAGATCGTTAATATCCGTTCGGAGATAGACTTGAACCGACACTCGAAAAATATTGTTGGCTATTTGCTGCTGCTGGCTTGGAGGCGTCTTAAAGATAAAGAACTCTGCTGAAAAGCAAGTACTCTAAAGCGCTAGCGTAGTTTACGTCCCCTTTTGTAGGTTTTAATTATGATCGTATTTTTTTATCAAAGACACACACTCCCAATATCAAATTACAAAACTTATCTTTTTTATTTTTTAGTTCTCATTTAGTTTCATATTTCAACGCAAACGTCAAGCTGTAGAGCGGTATTTTTACTCTACTGACAGTTTTTTGTGTTTAATTTTACTTTTGAGTGAGTAATTATGATGTGCTATATTTGTGCGCACTTAAAAATTATAAATTATTATAAGTGTCAGAGTTCAGTGTGTTAAAACTTCCTCATACAGTGTCTTTTAAACTGTTTTATGTTATAATCTTTGGGTTTGTCAAACTGTCAGCAGTCTTCATTGCAATTTCGACGAAATTTCAAGCCGAAACTTGGCAAAAAACACCACGTGTTTAATATTGAGAATCTATGCAATCAAATGTATAGATGTGATCGCTTGAACAGAATCGGTGGGGGAGTTCTACTTGCGGTTCATTCAATTTGAATGTATCCGTGTTCGTACTGGTAAGAACTTTGTTATATAGTATATGTTGATAATGCCTCAAAATTTTCTGTGACTCGGTGCAGGAGGATAGTTATGGAATTAATATTGTGTCATCTCCATCTGTTTCTTATTCCCGTTTCAACGAAAGATAATTTAAAAAAGTTAAATTAAATGCTATCCAAATTAATTTGGCCAGACTATAATATTAATATTGAAAAAAGTCTTCTTCATTTTGGTTATGAAATTTTAAAATGATCGGAAAATTTTGGTGCTTTAACCAAATGCCCCAATTCGTGGTTCACGAAGGAATTAAATCTTTTAAAATCCGAAAGTCTCGCGCTTTTAAACAGTATGAAAAACTTGCGTCGCAAGTACTTTGAACTTTACAAAAAATGTTACAACGCTTACTTAATTGAGGTTAAAAAGAACATTGTACGTAAACGTAAAGTCTCTTTGTTTCCGTCGGCCATGACATGTCAAACTACTACAACAGGCGACTTTCATAGTATCTCGAATATGTTTATACAATTTTTCAAATCTAATTACTCAATTAATTCACCTAGAAGATCTTTGTCTATCAGCAGCATTTTTATCCACAAACTTCAATTATAACACCAGTTATTTCCCCCGAGTATGTGTTATGACAGTTGAAAGCTTTAAAGAGTTTCCTCAAATATTGTACTTAAATATTGCACCGAAAACTTGTACCAGCCTATAACGAACCTCTTTACTGCATCCCAAAAGATATTTTTCCCTTGTTATGGAAAAGATCCTACATAATTCCTTTGCATAAGAATGGTAGTAGATCTTCGATTGAAAATTATAAGGGGATCGAAAAGATATCTGCTATACCAAATTAATTTGGCGAAGCAGTAATTACTATCCAATTAACTTTTTCCACATTTAAATTAATTTTCAATTCCCAGCATAAGTTTTGCAAAGGGAAATACCGTTACCTGTTTGCTTGAATTTGTTACTCATGTTTCAAACGGATTTAGGGAAAACAAGAACAACGATGTTACATATACCGGCTTTAGTGTAGCGTTCGATAGAGTAAAGACGATTTACTTATTAGGAGTTCAGCTTAATCTTCTCCAATGGATATCGTTTTATCTTTGTAACATAAAGCAAGGAGTATTATTTAAAGATACCTTTTCCGACATAATTGATGTAACCTCAGGCGTTCCGCAAGATTTTTTTATTAATGATTTGTCCTGAGCTTTTTAAATCATTACCCCTAAATTAGCGAAAGTATTACAATATATATACAAATATGTATGTAATGTTGTTTACTTGGGTGTAATAAGTGTGCCCAATAATTGAGTATGGTGAGTGATACTAATTATAATGCCTATTCTGATAAAATTGAGTCCGTTAAGGTAGATCAAGGGAAATTAGACTAGGACTCAACGGCACCATTTTAACGAAAAATCAATACGACAAAATTGATTGGAAAAGTCCAAGCTTAGCGACTAGAAAACTGATGACCTTATTCTTCGACCGCACTCATACAGTGGACAAGCATCGCCAGCATTCTTGGACGGCTGCCCGGTTAAGCCTCAATTGAATCCTGTAAAGAGGAGGTCAGGTTAGCAATCACCGACAAGTTCGCAGAGGGCAAGCGATTAAAGAGAAAACAGAAGAATAATTAATATGAAATTTCAATGGCGGCTGCTATGGACTCTGATCCCTAGGTAGACCAACGAAAAAACTATAGATATACTTTATTATACTGTGAAATTATTAATTTGCCCAATTTTTTTTATTTCCGAAATTGAATACAGCATTAAGAGAATAAAATAAAAGAATAAAGAGAAAAAACAAATAATTATAATAAATTTTTCTTATTTATGATAATAGAAAAAAATAAAAATTTCAACAAAGAGATCAATAATATCCATTTGGATACTTTTTACATGATTTTTATTTTTAAACTATGATCGCGCTTTTTATACTTTTCTGCACGCAGGCGGAAAGCAATTTTATAATAACAACTATCATAACTAAACAGCTTTTTAATGCTATGTATACATCATGATTCACTCCCTTACCAATGGTTGCATTTTCTAAAGTTGTAGAAAGGGGAAGAAAATATATTCCATTAGAAAAAAAAACAGGGAAAAGGTAACAAAAAAGGAGTTAAAAAGTAAGAGAAATAGCATATCTATATTTCCTAAATTATACACAACAATGATATGAAAATCTATACTGTAAGAATGAATGGATGTGCAAAATAATAAAAATATAAATAGTAAAATTACTTTTAATTGTTAAATTAGAAAAATGTGCACATATAGTAAAAAAAATTATTTCAGTAATTTAAGCCACTTCCCAGCTGGTTCGTGTCCTAAATATATTAAAGGCTGACGTCACCGTCGGTCAAGAAGGTGGGTCCTTGTGAAATATACTACAACTCCGTTGCATCGAAACGAAATTTTTCAACACAACACTGACTTGCGTATACGCCACGACGTAAAAGAAATACGATGTGACAAAGGATGCCTTCAATAAGCGCCTGTAGCGTACGCGCCGCTACACTGCTTGGCGGCTTCAACGTCAGGGTGGGCAAGAACGATATCTTTGGTACAACTGTCGGAAAATTCAGTCGATTACAACACAAGAAAATTCATGGTACTTATTTGTCTCTAGATCGAAAAACCCAAACCAGATCGATCATTTTGGAATAGACGGATTCTCAGATTCCACAGTAAGAAAAATTAATTAATTAAATGTTGTCAAAATATTGAATCAACCAATCAGAAAAGAATAAGTTACTTTTTAAAAATTTGTTCTAAAAAATGCTTTTTTTACAAAGAGCGCGAAAACTTTTTACTTTTCTAACATTCAATTATTGAATCATGTACATACATCTGTACAGCCTTGGCCAAAAGTATTTGGCACCCCTCTAATTACTGAATTTTTTGTTTTAACAAGTGAAGTAAAGCAGTTTTATAAGTAAAACAGTGAAAATACAATGAATTAGTGATAATAACATTAACATTTACTAGGTCCACCCTTCGATTTAATAACGGCAGCAATTCTCTTAGGCGTGCTGCGTACAATCTTTGTACATTCGTCCGCCCTTATATCGTACCAATCGTTAATTAAGGAATTCCTTAAGGCAGTTTTTGATGTTATACTGTGTTCCTTAATCTTGCGTTTTAAAATAGCCCAAATATCCTATAAAATATCCTATTCTTTTCTGAGAGCCGCGGCGTCTTTGGGGCTTTACATCCTTTTAAACCTGCTTCGAGAAGTCTTCTTCTAGCTGTTCGAGCACTAACTGGTTTACTAAATTTATCCGAAAGGGCAGCTACGAGGCAGAAGAAGATTTTTTGCGATCCTTGAGAGATAATTATTCGGTCTGTTATTCACCGTTTATAACTTTATATATTTTGTTGGCTACTAAACTGTTTACTTAAAGAAAGTTAACCGCTCGGTTACGCGCTTATGTTAACTATTAAGGCGAGACGACAACATTTAAATAAAGTTTAGGTCGTTGGCCTAAACATGCCGGCCCCCTTTCGATACGTGAACCTTCCGGGACGTTCAACCACCAGGTTCCATAGTGTGTAGAATAATACGTGTAAATAAGACTCAAAACTAGAGTTTTCGCCTTTATTCTGTACTGAGATTCGACCATGCTGTCTAGAATCTGAGATGAAAAATTAAAATCTGTGTGGTTTAAAAAATTTCAATGAACTTTATTCAATGATTACATTTAAAAATTAAGAAGAAGTTAATGTAAAAGCGCCTGTGGTATCCGAGTGGTTAGCATTGCGTACTGCCTTTCGGAATTCCCGGGTTCAAATTCTGTTTCGACGAACATCCAAAAGTTATAGAAAATTAATTTAAATAAAAACTTCAGTTGGTTTTCACCATGGAGTGAAACATCATGGTTGAATTGGATAGTAAGACATGATAACCTGCTATTGTATGGAAGGATAATTGGATGACGTTCACCGTCACCTCCTGTTCTCAATACTGCTTCTTTATCAATAAATGGATTAAGAGGCAGTATTCCGCTTTTGACATTGATCGGTTCTCCAATTTGCAATTTCCACACCATAAATTTGCAATTTCCACACCATAATGTAGCTCGTTGCCTTAAATTGCTGAAATTAAGGAAGATTTCGGCTGAACGGAAGCTTTGGTTTTGGAATGGGTTCTTAAAAAAATCTTAAGATATAAGATATTACCCTCCAAGCCCTTGAAAAATTTGGAAAAGCGATCAAGAATATCGCCTATGTTTCCATTAAGTGCTGTAGTGAGAACGATTTCTCGTTCCTCTGCGATGTTTTTGGTAAAATCTTTCTCTTGCTTTCTGGCAGCCAGGCAGGTAGCTGATCAATTCTTGCGCGGGGATTCCTCTACTGGCTAAATCGGTGAGGTTTGTGGCCTATTTCACTCATTTATTTCAACAAAATTTTTCCTGAGGTTCCCAGTCGGAACCTTCTAACCAGATGTTTTGAATCAATATCTTTGCGACAATATCAATTTGAGCTAACCATCCGATCGATCTTTTTGTAGAGCTTTCGTGGTTTTCAATTGGCTCAGCTGTAAAATAAAATTGATTGAGCGTTCCACCTAATGCCGAGCTCTTTCTAACTGCTGGTGTCTTCAAACACTCAAAAGTTCATTCAGCAGATCTAGTTTTCTAATACCGTCCAATATTTTACCGCAGTTGGAAGTCCATTTCTGCAAAGGAAAAAGGACTGAATTTAGCAAAGTGATACTTTCATCTCTACCTTTAATAGCAGTATGAATTGTATATCCTCCAGCCAAGACGTCATCGAAATACATATGATTGCGTAATATGTTTGACGCGGCTGAGCTAAGAGCGGTCAGAATCATCCACTAGCTGCAATAATGTCCTTATCGCTAGGTCAGGAGCATAGTTTATGCAGAAGGTCACGGTCTTAAGTTCATAAAGACTAATGGGCTCATTCGGGCTGGATCGAAAAACTTTTCGCTGATGCTTTGTTTGGTCAGCGTTTACCAGGACTCGACGATACATCTTCTCAATGTCGCTATTGAAAAGAAGTCTCCATCTGAGAATTATCATAGTCAAATCCAATTGAATTATTGACCCTGAGTAAATAATGTCATTAAGACTAATACCATTTGTCGTTTGTGATGACGCAGTAAAAACTACCCGTAGCTTGGTAGTTGAGCTTTCCTCTTTTATCATGGCATGGTGAGGTAGATAATAAATGCCAACTGAGTCTGATGACTGAGGTTCAGATATTTCATTCACGAGGCCCATTGTCTCGCATTCGCGATTTTTAGAAAGACGTTTACCATCGGTATGCAATTGGGAATAAGCTTTCCTTTAAGATACCATTCTCGTTCCTCTTATCTTCCAGAAACTTCTTAGCTGCTTGTCTAACTTCGTTGAAATCAGCGCTGCCAGTTAATATCTATCCAAACACTGAGTATTTAAAATATGTTTCTTAATGCCACTAAGGATGACATGCGGATATGTATCCACCTAGAATTAAGTCGACCACTTTGGCTTTATCCCAACATCGCCTTTAAATCTTCTTGAATACGAAGCGAGTGTATGCAATGGTGGTGGTACTCCTGAAATCAATATCAAATTCTATTACAGAATCTGTTAAATGATTAAAGGTCTCCATGAACATGCAAATAAGCAATTTAAAGCAAAGACACACGTGCAGAGGTGAAAGTTGGGTTATGCGAACCCGAAGAAAAAGTACTAGTGAAATAATACAAAATGCAAGCACGCAACAAATGAAAAATAGTTTAGCAGAATAAGCGTTATGGAGCTAGTCCAATACTGCTAATAATTACCGAAATACAAACTTTTTTGCAAGTTGTTTCACTAAAATATGTAAAATAAAGTTACTGCTTATTATACGTGTGTGTGTATCTGTGTGTTCACATACAACCGAATTGCTTATTGCACTCACTAAATTTTTTGTTTGTTGGTTTCACAAAATTACCCGTGATAACACCAAAGAATTATTTCGTGCATCGAAATTTTTGTACCCACCTATCTTAATCGTATTTTTTTTCATTAAATAAAGGTTAAAAAGATGTGTTGTTGTTATTGTTACTACTCCTTGTGGTAATATTTTTCTACTCAGACTCGGTGGATAGCTGACCTTATTGACGGTGGTGCAATATTTGTTGTTGGTGTAAACGATTTTGGTGTTTTCGGTAGAAATGTTTGTTGTTGCAGGTAAAAATATTTTATGATTATTCGGCTCGAAGGACCAAATGCTCATCCAAGGGGCTAATGTCGCGAATGTTGCACGCTCACACCGAATAGGAGTTTTTGAAAAATAATAAGGAAACCTGTGAATTAGTAATAAATCAAATTTCTTTATTTATAATAAAGCTGTTTATATTTATATAAATATATGTATGTATGTACGTAACAAAATGTGATACAAATTCTTAAGTAAGATGGTGGCCGGCAAGTCTTCTTCTCTCGAAAGTTGAAAAATTATGTTATACACCGTTTATAACTTTATATATTTTGTTGGCTACCGAACTGTTTACTTAAGGGGGTCTCCTCATCAGTAGCTTACAAAAAAAGAGGTTTTTCAGGATTTTTTTTGAACATGAAAACAACAAGAGAAACAAATGATCTTTTGTATATTTTTGAACATATATTTATTCAACAAAAAAAAGTTTATTGTATGTCAAAATAATTAAAAATGGCTGATTTATGAAAAATCTTGCGCAGCAGCTCGCGATTAACAACTCAAACTCCGTGCATGATTCAGCCCGTAATTTTTATCTGAAACAAAAAATGGAAATACTTCCTTGTTCAGAAGGCTTTTTTGCAGATCATAGACTATTATGGTGATTGAAAGTTGAAATTTTAACATTTTTGTCATTTTTTTAAAAAAGTACTCGATTTTTAGTGCTTTTTCTAAGAATAATTGAGTTGATAACATTGTAAAATAAAAATTTTTTAATAAATATTTTTAGTTCAATCTATGGACAATAAAATTATCTAAAAAACGGTGTCTTACTTGTATACATAGCTTTAATGGTTCATTTTTAATCGTGCACGGAATTTTAAAAAATACGGTTTTCGGGAAATAGGCTTTAAAGTTTTTAGTTTAGCTCGCGCTTGCCCCACGCGAGACTCTACTCAGATTTGTAAATCCTAAACGAGTTTGAGTTGGACTCTCAAAATTTGCAAGAATATTCTTTAATAATAATTCTAACGATTGAAGCAAAAAAAAAAAATCGATTTTTTGAAACTGACTGATGAGGAGACCCCCTTAACGGCTCGGTAACGCACTTAAGTTAATTATTAGGTCGTTGGGCTAAAATATTTTGTTTTTAAGTCAGAGATTTCATTGGAAATTTTTTTCGTAAAAAAATAAAAAATAAAGGATTGATACGATTAACGCGTTAAGGATCAAAAAAAAAATATTTGGGGTTTTATCAAAGCATACCCTCAGACAACATTAAATCAACAGCGTAGAGTATATAAATATATACCTATATATTATATTGTATATCTAGAGTGAATAACAAGGCTTTGTTATATATCTTTGATGATAAAGTAATTTTTTTGATGAAAAAATGTCAAATAATCAGCAATATCGAACAGTTACCATAAAGAACTTAATGCTTTCATTGGGCTGGCATAAAACAGTTGCGAAAACTGAAATTGCAAAGCCGGCGGCCGTTAAATAAAGCCGACGGCTTTAGCGTAAGCGTGAAGCTGGCGTTCGATATGCAAAAACGATAAATGGAAAGAAGAATCAGTCATTAGCTATTAATGTAAAACGATTAAACGAGACAAGGAAAATTAGACCAAGACTCAAAGAGGCCACTATAATGAAAAATCAAAATGACAAAATTAATTGGAAAAGTCCATGTTTGGCGAGTAGAAAACTGATGAGGACAATCGATTGAAGAGAATACAGAAAAATAATTAATATGAAATTTCAATAGCGGCTGTTATGGACTCCGATCCCTGGACAGACCAACGAAAAACCTATAGATTTATTTTATTGTATTGTGAAATTATCAATTTGCACAAATTTTAAATTAATTAAGGTAATGAAGATCGAATAAAAAAAATATAATTATACTATTTTTTCCTATTTAAATTATTTTATTTCATTGTATGGTATTTTATTTTAACTTATTTTAGTTTTTTATTTTATATTTCTTAAATTTATTCTATATTAACCATTTATTTCTTTTTTACTTTTTTACCGAGATTTCTCTGGAATTTTTTTTTCGAAAATAAAATAAAAAAATGAAGAAAAATTAGGAGATGTGGTGATCTCCGAAACAGCTGTCACTTCTACAATTTTTCTTTGTTGTATAACAACAATGTTCAATACACACAAACAATTAGGCCTTTCGCTCACTAAAAAAACGTCCTTTAGAAGAAAAATTAATAGCACAGTCAAAATTATCGCCTGAAAGTAAGTATACAGGATTACTAAGCAAACTCACTAACGATATTAAGAAAATAGCGGCTAAACTAGCGCACTTAATAGCTGTTGGTTGATAATGAATTGAATAATACAACACCAGATTGCATGGCTGATGTTGGCGCGGTAGTAGAGCACTCGCCTGTTAAGTCAGGAAAAGAAAAAAGTCACACGGTGCCATGTGGGGTGAATACGGTGCTTGCGGAACAATATTTACGTTGTTTTTGGTCAAATAATCGCGTACAAGACGAGACGTATGAGCAACAATTTTGGAACAAGTCGAGCAGACACACGTCTCTTGCACAAAACATCGTGAATAATGCTATGAGCGGATCCATTTGATATGTTGAGCTCACTAGCTATCTCTCTTTCAGTCACACGACGATTTTCCAACACAATTTTCTTTACTTTTTCGACGTTTTCTTCGTTTATTGACGTTGCTGGACGACGATCATGGGGCAAGTTTCCAGCGATGTACGGCCGTCCTTGAACGACTTATACCAATCAAAAATACGTGCACGTGATAGGCAAGACTCCCCATATGCCTTCTGCAACATTTTCATTGCGTCCGTCGCACTTATTCCATTGGAATAACAAAATTTCAAACAAACTCTTTGCTCAACGTTAATTTCCATAGTAAAATTCGAAAAACACACTCGAGGTTGACTTGTTTATAGTGCCGTAAAAAAAACTATGTGACAGATCGCGCTCAAATTTGACATGTAAACATATAACAGTCGTGCCAACCTATGGCAAAAAGTAAGGCCATATGTCTTGTCCTTGTCGAGTTATGGATAAAGTCTCGTTTATATTTGAGCAGAAGGTATGGCAAAAATATTCAATTCATACAAACAAACAACACTATAAAAAAATAAAGCATTAATACGATTAACGCATTAAGGATAAAAAACATACTTAAGTTTTTTTCCATTTTTCTCTCATAACCTTAAGTACTCGGCTTAAGCCATAGCATTTTTCCAAAGAAATAGTTTCGAAGCAGATATGTAATAAATTGCGCCAGCTCATAAGCTATAAAAGAACACCTTAAGTGAATAACAAGGCCTTGTTACAAGATTTTGATTATAAAGTAATTATTTTGCTAAAAATGGCAAATAATGTAACCAACCAACTCGGACCTCATCCAGATCGGCTCTTTGCTCGCAGCAGTTCAGCCTGTAAATGACGAACTTGATCTGGAAGAACAAAAGAAGAACTCTATGCTTTCTTTGAGTTTGTATAAAACAGATACGAGGACTGAAATCGCATAGCCGGAGGCCGTTGGACAAAGCCGACGGCTTAAGCGTAAGCGTTAATCTGTCATTGGATATAATAAATATAATTTGCCCACCAACCATCATGTTGTCGCTAAAGGTCCGAGGGGAACAAGCAATGCAGTGAAGATTCCGATGATGTTTTAAAATCAAAACAATCCATGGAAAGCTCATAATTGGAAAGTAGCATCAGCCATTAGCTATTAATGTAGAATGACTAAGCGAGACAAGGAACTAAAACCCAATGGCACCACTGTAGCGAGAAAATAATATGACAAAATTAATTGGGAAAGTTCAAGTTTAGCGGACAAGCATCAACATCATTCTTAGATGGCTGCTCGGTTTTCTGTGTTCGTACTGGCTTTCAGCGTAGTGAAAAAAAGGTTAGGTTAATATTCACCGACAAGTGCGCAGATGAGGACAAACGATTGAGGAGAATACAGAAGAATAATTAATATTAAATTTCATTGGCGGGCGCTATACGTGTACGTATGGACTCCGATCCCTGGGCAGACCAATGAAAGAAATAGATAAGATATACAATATTTTATCGTATTGTGAAATTATTAATTTACACAAATTTTTTAATCTTCGAAATACTGTTGGCTATTAGCCGCTGCTGGTTCGGAGGCGTCTTAAGGGGTAAAGCAACTCTGGGATTTTGGAAAACGCAATTTTTTGCACTTTTTTTTCTCACAATTGCAAATGATTTTAAAGTGAAAAAAATATTTCAAATTCCTGAACTTTTTATTTTGCTGCAGCAAGTATCAAAATCACATTTTTCAAACTGGGAGGACACATTATACCCTTTTGCATCGATTTATCTGAAATTTTAATGGTAGCTTCACAAATACTTTTTTTTTTTTGGAAATACGTAGCCGTTTTTCGATTAAATGTAAACTTTTCTTCTTTAGTCAGAAATTAATATTTAAAAAAAAATTGTGCCGCTTTCACAAAAATTAGTTAAAAAATAAATCCGGGTCGAATTGCAACACGAATAGATCGTAATAAATAATACAACTCTGTATTGAATTTAAATTTATCCTTTTTATACTTTGAGTTATATGAACACTGAATATGTTAGTCTTAGAATAAACTTCTTTATATCAAAACGAGTTTTTTGTAATATGGTGAAGGCCTGGACATTTTTATTTTTATATATGTAATTATTTTCTGATATTTCACTTTTAATTTAATTTTATTTTATTTTTATATATATATTTTTTTTTTCGCTTTATATAAGCGTAAGCGTGAAGCTGGCGTTTGATATGATTAATATGATTTGCCAACCGCGCGTCGTTTTGTCGCTAAGGGTTCAAGTGGAACATGTAAAGCAGTGAATATACCGAAGATGCCCAAAAAAAAACAGAAAAAAAACAACCCACGGAAAGGCAGAAATGGAATGGAGAATCAGTCAATAACTGTTAATGTGGACTAAAGGAGATAAGGGAAATTAGAGTAGGACCTAATGGCACCGTTCTAACGAAAAATTAATATGACAAAATTAATTGAAAAATACCAAGTTTAGCGACCAGAAAACTGCTGGCCTTAGCCTTCGACCGGCATACTTAGGGACGCACTCATACAGCGGGCAAGTATTGCCAACATTTCGTGGAAAGATTGCAGACAAAATTTTCTGTGTCCGTATTGGCTTCCAGTGTAGCGAAAAGGAGGTCAGACCAGAAGAAATGAAATATGATATGGACTCCGATACCTGGACACACCTGCGAAAAAACCATAGATATATTATTAATTTGCAAAAATTTTTATTTTCGAAATTTTATACAGAATTAAGATAATTAAATAAAAGTATAAAAAAAAAGTAATTATGTTAAATTTTCTTTATTTAAATGACTTAATAAAATGATAATAGAAAAAAATAAAAATTTTAACAAAAAGATCATTAATATCCATTTGGAGACAGTATACTTGGCCAAAACTCGAAAAATATTGTTAGCTATTTGCAGCTGCTGGTTCGGAGATTTCTCAAAGCTAAATAACTCTGAGGAGAAAAGTACTTTCAAACACTAGCATGGCACTATTGCCGTTGCTTGTGTCTCATTTTAATTTTCATTTCAGTTTTCAAATTACAAAAATTATCTTTTTTGTTTAAATTAATTAATTAATTTTTTTTCATTTCATTTTAATTTATTTTACTTATCCGCCGTATTTAATTTTTTTAATCCACAAAAAGGGCGATCCCAAAGTCTGCGCCAATTACCCTGGCATAAGCCTCCTTAACATCGCATATAAGGTCCTATCAAGCGTATTGCGTGAAAGACTAAAGCCCACTCTCAAAAAACTGATTGGACCTTATCAGTGTGGCTTCAGACCTGGTAAGTCAACCATTGACCAGATATTCACCATGCGCTATATTTTGGAAAAGACCCGATCGACACACACTGACCTTAAGCAGCACTAAAATCACCATCAGGATCGGGAAGGACCTCTCCGAGCCGTTCGATACCAAACGAGGTTTCAGACAAGGTGACTTTATTTCATCTCATTTTTTTTATTGATTTTTTCCTTTTTCCAATTTCAATTTTCTTTATATTATGTCATGTAATTATTTTCTTGTAATTTTTGCGTTTTTTATTTTAATTTATTTTATTTTATATTATATTATTTTATTACATGGTATTTTATTTTAACTTATTTTGTTTTAAATTTATTTTGTTTAAAATTTTTTAATTACTTTTCAATTACCTTATTTTATTTTATTTTATTTTTCTGCTATTTTAACTTATATTATTTTACCTATTTACTAATTTTTATTTTATCTAGTGAATGAAAGTAGTTTTTTCTGCTTTATTTATTTTATTTTAATTTATTTGTCATTTTATTTTATTTTGTTTCATTTGTCTTATTTAAATTTACTTTTATTGTTTTGATGTATTATTTTTATTGAATTTAGTAATTTTATGTATTTTATCTTACTTCAGTTTTTTTTTATTTTATTTTATTTAATTTTATTATTAATTTGATATTTTATTTTATTTTCAATCTTACATTTTATTTATTTTTTATTATATTTTATATTCTTTTTTATGGCATGGTATTTTATTTTAACCTATTTTATTTTTTTAGTTATTTTCTTGTTATAAGTTTTTTAGGGAGCTGAAAACTTATTTGCTTGTGTGAATTGAATACTTTTTTGTTATACAACAAAGAAAAATGGTAGAAGTGACAGCTGTTACGGAGATGCTCTACCATTCCGCCAACATCAGCCATATAATCTGTTTTTGCATTATTCAATTCATTATCACCCAACAACTATTAAGTGCGCTAGTTTAGCCGCTATTTTCTTAATAGCTTGGTTAGAGAGTTTGCTTAGTGAGCCTGTACGAGTATACTTTCAGGCGTTAATTTTGACTGAACAATTTATATTCCTAATTGTTTTTTTTTTGCGGCCTGTATTATTAATTTTTCTTATAAGTTTTTTAGTGAGCGGAAGACCTAATTGTTTATATGAATTAAATATTTTTGTTATATATCAAAGAAATATGGTATAAGTGACAGATGTTTCGGAGATCACCACGTCTCCTCATCAAGTTTCTTCTGACGGGGATTTCATTTTAATTTTTTATTTTGTTTTATATGACTTTTATATTATTTTATTTTGTTTCTGTTTTTATTTTATTTTTTAATATTTTATTTTATTGTATGGTATTTTACTTTATCTACTTTTGATCGTTTTATTTTATATTATGTTGTTTAATTTTTGTAATTTAATTTATTTTTTTTCATTGCTTTGATTTAATTTTTTTAATTTAATTTATTTAACTTTACTTTATTATATTTTTATTTTTTTACATATATTTGTGTTTTAAATATATTTACTGAATTCAATAATTTTATTTGTTTTTATTACATATTTTTGTTTATGAACGATAAACACATCCCTGCATAGTCCTCGCAGCGAATAAGAGGACAATGCAAAAATACATAATAGCGCCAACATAAGTAGAATTTGTTGTTGTTTATTTTTTTTCATTGCTTTGATTTAATTTTTTTAATTTAATTTATTTAACTTTACTTTATTATATTTTTATTTTTTTTAAAATATTTGTGTTTTAAATATATTTACTGAATTCAATAATTTTATTTGTTTTTATTACATATTTTTGTTTATGAACGATAAACACATCTCTGCATAGTCCTCACAGCGAATAAGAGGACAATGCAAAAATACATAATAGCGCCAACATAAGTAGAATTTGTTCAGTTTTTGAAACACAACAAAGCAGTGAAAGGAGTGAAAATCCACAAAACACACACAACAACAACCACATCGTTGGAAAATTAAAACATAAACCCACAGGTCACATATAAATATTAAACACACTAACCCTACCCATTAAATCTATACTAATATTATAAATGCGAAAGTCGTTTCGTTTGCTGCGCTTTCACGCAAAAACTACTTTACCGATCATCATGAAACTTTGTACACATACTCTTGGAGGTATCAGAATGAACATAGGCTACTTTTTATTTAATAAAAAAAATTATTTTTTAAATAAAATAAAGAAACTTTTCTGTCCAATAACCACAATATAGCATATACATACGCATGCATAAAGTAACGCCCCATATGCACAGAGAGAGAGAGAGAGTGGGACTATACATAGGTATAGGCACATATGTAGCTGCATTGAGAGTAGTGTTGTATGTGTGTATGGGAGTATACAGTATACAGCATACATATCTACATGTATGGTGGCCATAAAATGTGAGCATACATACGTACATGTATGGCGGTGGCCTGGTCATCTATTTGCTGAGCGCCTATTACATTTTCGTTTAAGGTGATATTTAAAACGTCCTATTGCTCGGTAACCGGATGTGTTAGAAGAGTGAGGTTTTTTGCATCGTCGTCAGGGACACCGGGGGTCTCTCGTACACTATACTTTAATAAACTATACTTTCAGCTATCCAATTTACTATACTATGGAGACTAAACACTATATAACCTTCAACTATTTTGAATTTTTCTTCATTGTTATTTCTTCTGTTATTCAGAGGGGAACACCAGCAGATGAAATTCAAGCATGCTTAAAATCATCGAGCTTATGGTCGAGAGTTGAAAAGCTGAGCCTAAAAACAAATATGAGAGTGCATCTTCATAATGACTTGGATTCAGGACTTTATGCTGAAATGTTATTGAAAATTGGTGATGGTCGTTTAGATGTTGATGCTGGAGGTTGCGTATCACTTTCAAGAGAATTTTGTAATTTAGTAGAAAATGATGTAGATCTCATTGCTCATGTTTTTCCCGAATTGCAACAGAATTTGGGTTGTGATCAGTGGCTGTGCGCAAGAGCAATATAGCACCAAAAAATGAAGTTGTTAATAGAATCAACAATGACATTTTAAAAGAGGTGGAAGGGGAAATGGTGGAATATTTATCAATGGATACAATTATGGATACAGAATTAAATACCTCATTTCCTGTAGAGTTTTTAAATTCACTTGAATTGTCGGGTGTACCATCACATAAGCTTCAGTTGAAACTAAATGTACCAGTAATGCTTATGTGAAATTTAAATGCTCCTCTGCTATGTAATGGAACACGACTTCGGATAACGAAATTGGGACAGAATATACTTGGTGCTACTATTTTAACAGGTGTCGGTAAAGGAAAAAGTGTAATCATACCTCGGATTCCAATTATTCCCACTGACCTTCTATTCCAATTTAAAAGAGTTCAGTTTCCCGTCAAACTTAGCTTTGCCGTAACTATAAACAAAGCACAAGGACAGACATTACAGGTAGCACGAGTGCATTTAGAAAAGTCATGCTTTTCTCATGGTCAACTATATGTAGCCTGTTCGCGTGTGTCTAATGCCCGGAACTTACAAATATTTATACCCAACGGAAAAACGTACAATATAGTTTATAGAAATATCCTTGACTAATAATCTGCATCTTCTATTTTCAATTGTTACCATTCCGAATTATTTATTTTCTTTATAGTGACATATATATTTTAATATTTGTTGTATTGATTCAATAAAGTATACTTTGAAATTTGAAACTTCATTGCATGTAGTAATTTTTTCAAATAGATAATCTCAGACAAGCAATAAAATATATTCTTTATATTGATCCGTTTGTACTATAATGATCTCTTATTGGATGGATTTAATGCGAGCGAAGCCGCGGGTAAAAGCTAGTATATAATATTTTACAAAACAAGTAACTTAAATTGTTTATACACATACTGACACCCACATACATATGTACATATTTATAAATAAAGTCCAATTTATAACATGTGAATTTAAAATTTCTTTTTTTTCTTTTTATTCGACACGCTCGCGATACTTTTGTCGATCCAACTCGACAATTTTAATTAAATTTTATGCATTTTATTTCAGTTTATTTTAGTATACTTTTTTTTATTTATTATTTTTTTATTTTATATTATTTTATTTAATAGTGTGATATTTTATTTAAACTTATTTTATTTTCTTTTTTTATATTATTTTATTTTACTTAATTTTGTTTTCTTTTATTTTCCTTTATTTTATTTTTAGTTATATTAGTTTTCTTATATACTTATTTTTATCTTCTTTTATTTTTCTATTCTATTCCATTTTATTTTGTTTTATTTTATTTTAGTTTATTTTGTTCCACTCAATTTTATTTTATTTTTTATTTCTTACAAATACTTGTGCTTTAAATAATATATTTACTAAATTCAATTACTTTATGTATATTTTATTTCATTTAATTTTTTAATGTTACTATAGTTTATTCAACTTGCTTAATTTTATTTTGTTCTATTTTATTTTTTTAATTCATTTTACAGATTTTCATATATATATATATTTTTTTTTATTTTATATTTAATTCTTAATATTTATTATAATTTATTTTGTTTTACTTATTTAATTTAAATTTCTTTTATTTTTTTTTCTTTTAATTTATTTTGTTCAACTTTATTTTTTTTATACAAATATGGATGTATATAAATTATTTTTTTTTTCTAACTCCTAATTCATATAGTGTATTTCGCGAGAGTCAACAAATATAGAATTTGTTTTAAATAAAAGATATTTTATTTTGTTGAGTACTGACCATTGTCAGAGTATCAGACTATTTTATTTCATATTTTTTGGTACTATTTATACTACAATTTTATCTCTTAAGCGAATTACATTTCTTACATTTTTGTTACTTTGAGATAAGGATGTTTTAGGTTATGTTTACTTAATACAATAATATCTTTACCTATCGATAAATATGTTTTGATCACTTTATTATTTGTTTTTTGTAATGATTAAATTGTTTTGAAAAATAATTGTTTTGTTACGATAAGGAATGCGTTCCTTAACTCGCTCGAGAACTAAAGCGTACGACCACGGTGTGCAAAAATTCATAACAGAAAGTGACAGCATAATGAGATACTGTGCAAGATTGGAATTCACCTATTGAGGACCATACCGAATCGTATCACGAAGTCAAATACAAAAGTCTAAATAACTATTTTGTACGACTAGGTACAAGCTGCATTTTATAACGTTTTTTCAAAAACGGATGACAAGTTCAAAGAGTTAGCTCATCTATGTACATCAACGAAATCACATAAACTAAGATTTCAGACCAACCAAAAATGCTTAGAATAATCGATGCTCCGAGTCTATTATCCCGTGTGGAACCCACTTTAGAGCAATCAGTTGCTTCCAATGTTTTCCTACAAGCGCCCCGATATGAAAACAAACGCATTTTAGTAGATAATCAGGTTAAAATTTTATTGAACTTGGCTGTTATTCAATCCGAGAATAGCGAACAAATACAAATGCTTCAAACAACTATTAACAACTGTCTGGCTGTCTTACATTCTCAAGACGTTTCAACAGAGAGTAAGGTCCTATTCTGTTATATATTTGTTCAACAGAATTACCAGAGTTAGTGTTGTTTTTTTGTGCGCAATCGCTCTCATTAAGACGAAACGTTCCCCAATACTCTCAATTAAAAGACTTTCTAATTTCTCGTTACGAGGTCGTAGAAAGATTAAATAGGCTTCATCTAAGCCTAAACCCAGTTCTCCATATGTTGTCCTTTAATTAGGACACAAAATTTTATGGTAAAACCAAAGAAGGCATATTCTTACCAGGCGTGCAACTCCACCCACCCGATAAAATTCTGACAAAAAAAACCTCCGTGTATAAACTGCCTTGCTGACAATCATAACGTCAAAGACTTTAAGAGCAAGTTTTCATGTGCGAAATGCCAACAAAAGCACCATACTCTATTGTACATATGTAGATGTTAACCACATACTCAACGTACCAGTAGCCGACCCCATGAAGTTAAAGTACAACACGCAACGGAAAAGTCGACAAATGCCGCTTGACGGCCACAAACCAGCTCCAACCCCAACGAGCAACCGTGATGCTCAAAGCAAGCACACATACAATCTTTACATTCCAACAACGATAGGAAGGTTCTTCTTCCAACAGCCATGGTGGCAGTTGAACATGGAGGAGAATGATTTCAATTACGGGCCTTGATTGACCAAGGTTCCCAGAGGACTTTTATTTCCTCAAAATTCCAGAGAAAATTGAAACTACGGTTCGAACACTCGAAGCTCGAAATTTCAGGCATGGGAGACCGTGTGGTCCAAAATTCCTCTAAACTTTGTTCTTTGAAGCTGGTTTCTCCCAGTTACCTCAGTTAACAAAGCTTCTTCCGACCTTTACGATGAGTTGCGAAAACTGGCATGAACTGAGTAATTTCTAGCTAGCTGACCCAAATTGTCACACTCCACATGGTTATTCCATCTTATTCCACAAATTGTAGTGGAAGGGCTGCAACAAGTTTGCGACCATCTTCTTGCGCAATAAACCATATTTGGATGGATACTTAGTGGTACGGTGACCGATACGCAGTCCGCAGCCGAAGTTGAAGATATAATTGTGCTTCCCCCGACATCCACGGCTTATTCGACGCTGAAACTTAATCTCATCGAGCTTCAGTTGGTGGACGGCGAGCAAATTGGAGATCGCGCCTCATCGCAATTCCTTCGTCACCTGCGCAGCTTATGCCCTGATGTGCCAGATAACGTGCTAACACGAAGATCGCGCAGCAATAGTCGGCAAAATACATCATTTCATCACAGAAGAGGTTCTTCACGTAGCCGTACACGACTGTCAGGGAATGGAGTACGTCGGTATCATAAAAAGTTTGGAAGCAATGCACAACGTTGTGTGCCAGGTTATAAGTTTTCAGAAAACGAACGGGGGGTCAATAGTGGCGTTAAATGATTCTCCCACAACACTATCATGCCGCCTATTTTAGAACACAATTCTTGTGGACACAGGTGCTGATATTTCAGTCCTTCCACGCTTTCGTATTAAGACGAATTTAACTCCGGTTGGCTATCAGCTGTACTCAGCGTCAGGGTCAATCATAGAAACATATGGTTATCACGTGCTCACGATCAATTTCGGTTTGCTTCGCGATTTCACTTAGCGATTTATTATCGCCGATGTCTCAAAGCCCATTATCGGGGCGGACTTCATTAGTCACTTCGGTTTAGTAGTCGCTTTAAAACATAGTAGAATCGGTGACGAAAGTTCAGGGATTACTTGTATCGGCCAATTGAGACAAGCTCCTCCAACTTTTTCAATAAAAGCTACTAACGGCCGCCGATATCATGTAAAGCGCGACGACTTGCTCCTCATAAACTTCAAATAGCTAAAGAAAAATTCGCGAAAATGGTAAAAATCGGCATCGCACGTCCGTCAGACAGCCCTTGGTCTTCACCACTACACTTAGCACCCAAAAAGTCTGGAGAATCACGACCTTGCGGTGACTATCGTCGTCTTAATGACAGAACAATTCCTGATCTATATCCCGTGCGATATCTTGAAGATTTTGCAGCTAACTTTTGCGGAAAATCAATTACGAGCGTTCAACTAAAATCCGGTCGCGAGCGAGGACATTAAAAAAACCTCTATAATCACGCCATTCGGGTTATTGAGTTTCCTTTCATGTCCTTCGGCTTGAGAAACGCCGCCCAAACATTTCAACGCTTCATTGACGAAGTCACTCGCGACCTGCCTCTCGTTTTTGCGTACATCGACGACCTTCTAATTGCTTCAGATAACGATCGCCAGCATCTTGAGCATCTTAAAACGCTTTTTCAACGACTGCAGGATTTTGGCTTGGTAATCAATACGGCCAAATCATGTTTTGGTGTATCTGAGGTTGAATTCCTTGGCCATCAAATCAACAACACAACAAATACGTTGGACAAATGAACTTCGAAACGCTTTCGATCAGTCAAAAGAAGCTTTATCGAATTGCGCAGAATTAGCTAACCCTGACGTTGGCGCAGAATTAGCCATATTTGCAGACGCATCCAAATTTGCATTCGGTACGGTACTGCAACAGCGAGTAAATAGTTTTTAGCAGCCCCTTGCGTTTTTCAGCCGAATGCCTCCAGCATCCATCAGTAAACTCTCCACGTATGATCGCGAACTTCATGCGTTATACGAGGCCGTTAAATACTTCCGATATATGTTTGAGAGTCGGCACATAACTATCTACACTGACCACAACCCGTTTCAGTGCGTTTTTAAGCAGCGAGAAGAGCGTACTTCACCTTGGCAATTCCGAAGGATACAATGGATAAGCCAGTTCACAACAGACATTAAACACGTAAATGGAGAAGACAACGTCGTAGCAGACACGCTCTCACGCGTCGATACCATTTCAACACCTGTTTCAACGCAACAACTAGCCGCCGCGCATGAGAGTGACACAGAACTACAAAAACTCATTTCCACCCCTAGCACCACGCTTCATCTACAGAAACTTACGTTTCCAGAACATACCGTTAGCATGTACTGCGACACTTCATCGGGTACAGTGCGTCCATTCGTTCCCGTCTCGCTGAGAAAAGCGGTATTCGATTCTCTGCACTCTCTATCTCATCCGTTCAAAAGACTGTATGAAATCTAAAACAACCCCTGAGTCTAAAAAATGTAGCAATCGCGGTGAAAATCACACCGCCAATTACAGGGATTGTCCAATATATATTTCTCTAAAGGCAAGGGCAGTAAAAAGGCTTCTAGCAACTTTCCTGCCTCTCAGCCTCACGTCCATCCCGTCCGTTCCGTCTGTTAACTCACTTGAAAATACGCTAAACTGCTTTATACGCATGATGCAAGAACATATGACATCAATGCCAAGTATGATGCAAGATTTAATTCGAAATCAAAATCTCCTCCTTCAAGCGATATTGTCTAAGCCATGAACGACATTAAGATATGTTATTGGAATGCCAACGGATTGGTCCAACACAAAAGTGAACTTCAACTCTTCTTAGAAAATCAAGCAATAGATATAATGCTAATCTCCGAAACTCATTTGACCAAATTTAACAACTTCAATATTGATACATTTCTGTTTTATGACACCAAACACCCTGAAGGGAAAGCGCGCAGTGGAACTGGAATACTTATCAGGCAAAAAATTAAACATTATATAATGGAAGAGTACTGTAAAGACTACCTTCACGCTACCTCAGTTCATATATATGATAATTCTGAATTCATATCAGAAACTCAATTTACCGATTTCTTCTCTAAACTTGGTAAACAGTTTCTAGTAGCAGGTGATTACAACTCAAAACATTCCTTCTGGGGATCTAGGTTAATATCTCCAAAGGGTAGAAATTTATATAAAGCCATTCAAAATAACGGTTTCGACGTTATATCTACCGGTCAGCCAACATACTGGCCAACTGATCTCAGCAATACCCCAGATTTGATTGACTTTGGAGTAACTTGTGGTATCAGTAGAGCACAAGTAAGCGTAAACCCCATTTTCGACTTATCATCTGATCACTCGCCTTGTCTATGTTCCATTAACATAATTCCAGTTTTCAATGACTTACAGCTACGCTTAACCAATAAATTTACAAATTGGCTTAAATACAGAAAATTCATTAGCGCGCATCTAAAATCGCTCATTCCTCTAAAATCAATAGCAGATGTCGACAATGCAGTTGATGGCTTTACAACATTACTTCATTTGGCAGCGAAAATTTCAACGCACGGCCCATCTAACACTCATAGAAGACAAATTTTCAACGGTCTTAAGGGTAAAGGCATTACAAGTCTGGTAACCAAAAAAAGACAACTAAGGAGAGATTGGCAGAGGTTTCGTTCCCCGGCCTTAAAAAATGAGCTCAATATATGCATAAAAATGCTTCGGGATGTCCTGAGCTGAAAGTTACGCTTCCCGTAGAAATTTATGATGTCTTAGAAAGCTTTCTTATTGGCAGAAAATTTCGTGTTAGGCAAAAAAGTTACACCACCGAATCCTATGAAATATTTGCTGGTGTTCCACAAGGAAGTGTTTTAGGGCCCGTCTTATATTTAATTTATACGAACGATGTTCCCACAAACCGAAACCTCATCACATCAACTTTTGCGGATGATACAGCAATACTTAGTGTCCATTCAAACCCCATGACAGCCAGCTACAGATTACAAGAACATTTAAAAGTAATAGAAGAGTGGCTAACAACTTGCAGAATTAAAGTCAATGAGTCTAAGTGTATACAAGTAACATTTACCCTAAAAAAAGACACATGTCCTTCAATCTCTATAAATGGGAATACAATACCTCAGAAAGAATTTGTTACCTACCTGGGAGTTACATTGGATAAAAGACTCACCTGGAAAAACCACATAGACAAAAGGATTACTCAAACCAAATTGAAAATTGCGAACTTGCATTGGATTATAGGCTCTAAGTCCAAACTAAGTCTAGAAAACAAAGTTTTACTTTTTAATATGCTAATAAAGCCATCTTGGACGTACGGGATCCAAATTTGGGGCTCAGCATCTAAATCTAGCCTGGATAGAATTCAAAGACTGCAGTCTAAAACCTTAAGATCAATATGCAAAGCCCCTTGGTATGTAAAAAACTCCGCAATTCACAAAGATCTCGGGATTAAAACCGTCACCGAGGAAATAGAGAAACTGCTTAAAAATTACTCATTAAGGTTATCTAACCACCCAAACTTTCTAGCTAAAAAATTATTACAGCAGAACTACCCTAAGCGATTAAAGAGAAAGGATTTACGTTTGAACTGTGACTAAGGGCTCTGCCGCATCCAATTATTCTACATCGGAGTTGCGCTCCGCATATATCCTTCATGATATTATAATTTACTTCAAATTATCCTTTATGATATATCTTTTGTTGTGAGTGTTTGGTATACCTAATGATATCTATATAAACACATTCCTTGATAAATCTAAGTTATATTCGTAATTTATTGTACTTTGCTTACTTTGTTGATCTATACAGTGGTAATGATTAACTTGTTCTAGGAATAAGAATTAGCTTTAAGATTTTCGAAATTATTGTTAGTTTCCAAAAAGGAAAGATTCAATAAAACATTATACAAAAAAAAAAAAAAAATCCGGGAATACGATGCTCACAAAAATTAGTGACGAGCAGATATGTACACGTATGGCCACAGATCAATAAAGATTGTCGTATTCGAGAAGTAGAGTACAGCGCCATGTCGTTACATCTACTGCCAGATTTCAGCTGCCAACGCAGCGTTTCGAGCACATTCATTTGGACCTAATATCATTAGCTCCAGTGAAAGGATACCATCAATGTCTTACTATAATAGACCGTTTCACGCGTTTTCCTAAGGTAATCCCACTTGAAAATGGCAATACAGAAATAATCGCGCGTGCAATATTTTATCACTGGATCGCCAGATATGGGGTGCCACTCCGAATAACATCCGATCGTGGTAGACAATTTGAATCCGCTCTGTTTCGCGAACTTGCACATTTATTTGGGATTCGTCACCTGAAGGCTACACCCTATCATCCCCAAGCCAACGGACTTGTAGAACGATTTCATCGACAATTAAAATCAGCCTTACTATGTCACAAAGACTATTGGTATGACGCGCTTCCAATAGTTCTCATGGGTTTACGAGCATCGTGGAAAATTGACATTTCAACAACACCGGCTGAATTGGTTTATGGTGAACCGATTCGGATTCCTGGCGAATTTTTGAATGCTGCTAACAACCAGTCAACATATTGTTCGCTTCGTAATTTACAACACGATTTACATAACGTAACTCCAGCCGAAATGTCGCGCCACGGTAAAAAGACAGTATTTCGTTTCAGAGAACTAGAGACGTGTTCCCATGTTCTGGTGTGGCGAGGACAAATTGGACCATCTTTCAATGTCCCATACCAAGGACCATATCGCGTCTTATCGCGACACGACAAACATATCTACATCGAAATACAAGGACAACGTACTTCCGCCTTAGTAGACCGTCTCAAACCTGTCTTCGAAGCATTGATTGATGAACAAATCACCACTACAATTAATACTAGGAAAACAACAATTATTTTATTATAATTATATAAGCTAAGTTAAGCTCATCATTGTAAAAATTTTAAATTTGATTTGATTTTCAAACTAAAAACAACACAGCAAGGGGAGCTATGTGGCATCTCCGCTACTTCACAGAACCAATGGTATTTCTTTCACCGGCTGGAAATTAACCTCTAAGCCTCTCAGTGGAAATAGAGTAGTATTGTTGTAATGCCTTTTATAATTTTATACTTCAATGTGCGGTCTGTGGGAGTCCGCAGTAAAAGTTTTAAAATTCATTTAAAAAAACCGCTGCATCCCAGAAATTTAATTCTCGGCCACTATCGGCATTATCACAAGACCCAGCGGATTTCACAGCACTAACTCCATCGCTCCGCTATTAGCTATTCCTGAGCCAAATTCAGAAACTCTCTCGTTAATAAACCGTTGGGTGAAAGTCAAGGCCTTTCACAATCAATTCAGTCGCCGCTGGAAAGAGGAGTGTCTCAAAGATCTCCAAAAGAGGTACAAGTGGAAATCTCAGTGTCGTAGACCTCCGCGCGCAAAACGGGATTATCACGCGGCCCTTAGTAAAACTGTGCTTCACTCCAAATGAGAAACCTTCGCTCGAAGTACAGCAATAAAGAGAAATTCCCCTCTTAATCCTACACCGCTACCACGCTTTGCCCACCCTAACAAGTACGTATAATGCGCCCTCCTCAGCGCATCGCGGTGGCCAATTCATCAATTGTCTGGCGCTTACCCACGTCAGCTACTACACAACGCCAGCCGCAAAGAAGAAGAAGCGGCAACAACAGCGCGCAAAACAGCAGCGCTTCACCGGACTGGAGACAACAGTGTTTTAACCGGCCAAGGGCTGTCACCCTTTCGGCGACCTAACCCCGTTTAGGTCAACAGGTAAAATTAGTCTAAGTTCGCCAACGGAGCAACACCTCGCAGCTGGGTTGCTTCAAATCCTTCTTATCAGGGCTGGCGTCGAAACCAACCCTGGTCCGATGGATTATTTCTGCTGCGTGTGCACCAAAAGACTCCACCACTCCTCCACCTCGGTTAGGTGCAACCAGTACAATGGCTGGAGTCATCTTAAGGTCTGCTCAGGCCTTAAGACACATAGGGAGTGGACCACACGTTATGTGGCCCCATGCTGCCAACGCCCAACTGTGCCCCCAGCCTCCACGGCAGTGCCTTCAGCACCCTTACCCACTTTGGCTAACCCACAGACCTCCACGGTCTTCCGGAGCTCCCGCAGCATGACTGCCACCCCCTTCCCCTCCCACAACCAGCTCCTCCTCCTCCTCCCGTGTGAGGGCTACCCAGCAGGTCCTAGTCCCCCGCACAGTCTGTTCCGTGTGTCAGACCATAGTACGTCGGAACGTGACCTCAGTCAAATGCAATTCTTGCTCCGGCTGGTGTCACTTTTGGACGTGCTCTGGCCTATGCACCACCACTGATGCGTACGTTGCCCCATGCTGTAGGAGTCTGCCCCCGCCTGTCAACACAACAACACCGCCAACCAACACCAACGTGCAGAATCAACCTCAGAGGGTATTAGAGCAGCAACACACCTCATCCACGCACCACTCCCTCACCCCCCGCATCACGAACGTTCCCCCGAGACGGACACGACTCCTATAATTCAACTGCAACGGACTCCAGGGGAAGATCGACGAGATAGTCGACTATATGAGCCGGGAGCATCTCTCATTTGCTGCAATCGAGGAAACTAAGTTGACCGCCCGCTCGGATCTTCTGAGCCGGGCCAGATACAACATACTAATCCGCAAGGATCGCGAGAGAGACCATGGAGGGGGTTTGGCGTTCATCTTACACAACACCGTGCAGTATCGTCTCATCGACGGCGACATCGACGGCAGGGATACTCCCCTAGAATATCAGGGCATAGCTATCCGGTCAGGCGATGCCGAGCTCGAAATATTTAATATATACATTCCTCCCATTACGAGTTGCCCAGTTAGATACAGCCCTGATATAGGTGCACTACTCAGATGCGGAAACCGTTTGGTTTTGGGCGACTTTATCGCGCACCACGATCTTTGGCATTCTAGCCTGTCAAATGACCGTAGAGGAGTGGAGTTGGCGGAACAGATAGACGATTCGACATTCTGCACAATGAACGACAACACCCACAACTCTGGTTGTGTAATTGCCAAAGCTCGCCCTGATAAACAGTATAGTCTGGCGACCTATACAGACACTAGCATCGGACCACTTACACATACACATCTCGATTAACAGACCTCCCGATTTTGTTTCCGCGGATAACCGGACGTTCGTTAACTTTAAAAAAGCTAACTGGACCGGCTTCACAGAATTCACCGAGAACGCCTTCAGTGCTCTCTCCACTCCAACAGACGTCAATTCTGGTGAGCGATCATTCCGCAGGATTGTTCATCCCGGCAGGCCGAATTGCGGAAATCAGCCCTAATTTCCCGACCGAAGCGGCGGCTTTAGCAGCGAGGCGCGACATCCTCCGTAACTCTGATCCCGGGAATGCCCTAATCAGGGATTTGAACGAGGAGATTCGGACCGTAGTAAACAATCACAAGCGGAAAAAGTGGGAGGAGCACTTAAGGTCCTGTAACCTCTCCTCTGGGGCAACCAAGCTCTGGGCTACAGTCAAGTCGCTGTCAAACCCGGCGATACGCGATGATCGAGTGGAAATTTCATTCGGTGACCGAGCCTCGTCGGACCCGAAGAGATGCGCGAGCTATTTTAGCCGACTTTTTACATTGCATCCTTCGGTAGACAAAGCGAAACGACGTGCAACCCGCCCTATGCGCAAACTGCCAAACACAAGCGCGGCGCTTGATTTCTCCAGAGAGGAGGTTCAGGGGGTTATCGGGAAGGCGAAAGCCTCCAAATCCATCGGCCCTGACGGAATAAGCATGCTGATACTAAAACATCTTGGACCAGCGGGAGCAGATTATCTCACCAAGGTCCTCAATTTGTCTTTGACCACCCTAATTATACCGGATGTGTGGAAAAATGGTAGGGTGGTCCCGCTACTTAAACCGGGGAAACCAGCCAACAAAGGAGAGTCCTATCGGCCGATAACTCTCCTCTCCCCAGTAGCAAAGACACTTGAGGCCTTGATGCTCCCGACATTTACTCACCATATGCGTCCAGCACCACATCAGCACGGCTTCCGAAAAGTGCACAGTACCACAACAGCACTTAACGCCATAAACACCCAGGTGGTCAATGGCCTGAACCAAAACCGACCCGTCCTGGTAGCGCTGGATTCGTGCTACTCAGCGACATTGAGGAATCCTCATCACTGCGGGTTAGGGGTTCAAACCCCTGCGGGTTAGGGGTTCAAGAATTTACCCTCGGTAAGGCATACCTGTCGTAAGAGGCGACTAAAATCCAATAGTTCCCGCGACAGTCGGGTCTTTATACCGGAACGACCCGGATTTTTTATCCGGCCAAGGACTGTCATTCCCGCAACATTCCCCAAAAATTACTTTGAGGAATATTTTTGCGGCTACAACAACAACAACAACTGCCGGGGTTGCAGAGGTGGGTCATGGGCTACCTGAGTGGTCGACAATCATCGGTCACCAGAGCTTGACATCATCTGCGTACTTGCGTGTTTTAAAATGAAGGACCACATTTGGAATAATATGGTAATAAATGGGGAAATTTCATCCAAAAATATTAGATCCAAAGTCTTCCGAAATTTATTTGAAAAAGATTTAGATAAGAAAGCTCATTATAATTATTTTTTCGCAAGACCATTCGGTTACTCACCGGATTACAATTAATATTGAAATGTTGCGAAACTTCTGTTGAGAGCTTGGGAGCGCTCATGTTGCAGCCGAAAACGGCTTCGGACGTTCACACTTCTTTTTGTTTTCCACGGATATTGTTTCTTTGAACCGTTTAATCACGTCATGCACAGTCAAGCGGGGTCTGCTCACAATTTCTGCGATTTCCCCGAATGGTTTTTCCCATTTCATAGTGACTGATAATTAACTTCCTTACTTCAATTGAGCTTTGTACACACTGCTACTCATGTTTGTAATTTTCACTATTTAAAAAAAAAAAGACTGAACGTACGTCTGATTATATCTTATGTATTTTTGTACGAGAACAAACTAATAGCCTATTTCCACCGGACGTTCACTGCAGTTTAGCTTGAATGCATTTAAACATCGCATTTAAATGCGAAATTCCCATGTGTTTGTTGTTGTGTAAACGTGTGTTAACTCAATTTTCAAAGTGAGTTAACTCACTTTCGGTAATTTAACAGAAAATGTTATGTTAACAGTCGATGCTCTCACTACTAATGTAAACATTTCGGACGTTTCGGTATACTTGTTGCCAGAGTCGTGTATTTTCGGATTTAATGAGGGGACATACTTTCATTTTGCATGCTGAATTTTTTTCTGCAAAAGTTACTTTTTGCATTAATATTGACATAAAAAAATATATTAAGTAATTGGCGAAGAGAATGCTTCTCCTCTTTAAAAAATAAAATAAAATAAAAATAAAAAACAAACAAAAAGCAATTGTGGAATAGAAAACGATCCCCTCAACATAAAAATATACGCGACTCTGGTAACTATCAGCGCATGCGCAAAACAAATAATTATGTATGTATATATAATTGGCGCAAAACAAATGTTTATGTATATATAATGTGCGCTTTGTAACCGGTTAAGGGATTTTTCGGCCGAGCAAACTGCAAAAGTAAAAAAAATAAAATAAAATTCACGTATTTTCTAATAAAACGGCTTCGAACATACATAACATTCACGTATATATACAAAAACGAGGTCGAATATACATAACATTCACATATTTTTACAAAAAATAAATTATTATTTCACTAAACATTTTTTGGGTCGTACAATTTCGCGGCGAATGTTATGTATTTTCGAAGCCATTCTATTCAAAATACGTGAATATTATTTATTTTAGTTCTTGTTCGATGCAATAAATCGAAGAAACTATGCTGGACCCATAAACGCTGCGTCTTATATATTGCTCTTATATTAATTACTTTCACAGTATGGTAACATCGCTATAACCTCGCATTTGTATGTAATGTGTTCGTTAGTGATTTTAGTGCAACTTTAAATGTTAATAATAATAAAACTATTGCAAAATTCAGCTTTCCCCCACTTTTAATGAGAAGATAATCATCAAATACATCTATTTAGCCAAAATCCCTATCACTTTTGGACAGTTTTAGCAAAAGCAGCTCTCCTGAATAATTACCAAAAAAAAAATTAGCTTGAAGTTGCATGTTAATAAAAATGGAATGTATGTCCGAGTTCTTTATCGAGCCAATGTATATTCAATATTCATACTTGCCAATTATATAAAAAAAATTATTGCGGTTAGCTTTTTACGTACTCTTTCAATAAATTCACAAGGCAATTTTGAAACTACTTAAATTTATAAGATATATTGAGTGCCTTTTGTGTCAATAAAATGTAGGAAATGGTCAAAAACATACACACTGAAAATTAAATATTTCCATTTATTTAATATCAGCTAAGTGTACAAATTGATTACCAACACATGTGGCTATACAAAAATAAAAAATGTAAATTGATAAATCTGCCAAGACATTTTGTAGATTTGAGACAATATCCAATGCATGCACAATTTCCTGAGATCTAACCCCAAAAATAACCAACATATTAATTAAAGGGCTACGCTGATTTCGCTGACGGAAAATTGTGAGATCTGATATAATCACCAAGGCAACTGGTATAACCGCGAAGAATTTCGTGCCTTCATTTGTATTTAGCAACACAGATGCTACATATGCGACTGTTACAGCCAATATAACATGCAATTTGAATTTTATAAACGAATTTTCCTTTTCGCGAGTATCCTGCCGGTTTACACTACTTTCAAACCCTTTTAACAAGTTTTCATCAAACTGTTGAAAAGGCAGGTGTTCTGGAATATTAGGTTCAACTTCTGGATCCGAATATTCAATATCTTGTTGAAGTTTATGATCTAATTGTAAGAAATTTTAGGTTGTTAACAAAACAAAACAAAAGCACAGTCTTACTAGTACACTCCTTTAAAATTTCAGTATCACCCTCTCCACTTTGTCGCATATTCAATTTTTCTAGCCTATTCTTAGCATTCTCGAGGATCTTCCGTCTTCGCGCTTCTCTTCTTAGTTTAAGCTTTTGCTGCGATTCATCGGAGCCATGCGTTTCTTGAACCTCCATATTTTCTGCCAAAATTAAATGATTGAAAAATATACAATACTAAGCTATACTGCAGTGCAACACAGCAGTGAAACACAGTGTGTCAAATATTAAATAAAATATGTGCTATAAAATGACTTGACAGAAGGGTCACACGGGCTAAATTGAAATTTATCGGTAATAAAGCGACGCGAATTCAAATCAGGTACAATTTTTTAATCTGGTATTTCTTTAGTTTTTACTTCAATAAAACACTTAACTGTGAACAAATTTTTTGCTCTATATCAGTAGTGTGGTAAATTTTGTTCCAAAACAAAGAGAAAGTAAAAAATTAGAAACTGACAAAAATTTATTTGATTTCACAATATGGCAAATAAAATTTTTAGTCAACAGAGCTGATTTGAATGTAACCAAGGTAGAACGTTAATCTGTTAGTTTTCTAAGAACAAAATACACGTAAAAAACTATTAAATTACGACTTACAAATTAACAAAGAAGGTCTGAATGCACCGAATAATAAACTAATTCAATTAGCTTTCCGTGCAATACATTGGCATGTATTTTCAAATAAAGTTAAAGAAGTTTAAAAATCAAAATTTAGACGAATATGAATTCGATCACTTTATTGGTACATAAAACAAATCATCAAATTTGTTGTGCAATTTCTTAATTGTAAAGAACTTAATCTTGAACTTAATTCGGGGTGTAGTCTATCTTCTGGGTAAGCAATTACATTCGCGAGGCTATACTCAATTCCTACTCTTGCGTCCACATCGCGCACCCTGGAAACGTGAACAACCCTTGTGCAAGATGGAGTAGCCAACCGGTGTGGAGTCTTGGGTCACGGCTAAAAGAGAGGAAGCTTCAGTGGATCCACTCCGACTTATTCGGTTTAAGGATCCGCTGAAGTCTAACTGCACCCGAGGTGCAGCTGCGAGCGGGTGTCGGTCTTGAAGCAAGCGGATCGCTATATAAATGTGTAAAAATTTGAAACTTACCCGGCAAGCAGAAACCAGCTCCAATGAAAAAATTTATAACGCCTCGGAGGAGATATCCTTTTTCTGATGATGATCACGGTTTGAGGGCATGCACCTGGAATGTCCGGTGCCTTAATTCGTTGATGTCCTCTAAGTCATGTGGTCCACATGGATAAGAATACTCCAGCTTTGAAAGTTTCCGATGGTTTAGACGGACCTGCCTGAACTTGATATCTCCAATTGACATTACCGCCGTCTAATAAGTGCGATGGACGAGACAAGGACGGAAACGAGTAGGTCGTTGTGACATTTACTACGGCGGCCCTATAAAGGAGCGGAAATTTGTGGTCGGATTTGTGATGGGAGAGAGACTCCGTCGAGTATTAGCATTCAATACGGTTGATGAACGTCTCGCCACAATCCGCATCAAAGCGAAATTTTTCAACATATCGTTGATTTGCGCCCACGCCCCGACGGAAGAGGAGGAAGATTTGGCCAAAGATGCCTTTTATGAGCGCCTAGAGCGTACTTATGAGCACTGCCCCCACCACGATGTGAAAATCAAGCTGGACGATTTTTATGCTAGTGGAAAAAAAGAAGGTATCTTTGGTACAACTGCCGGAAAATTCAGCCTCCACAACGAAACTCCCACTAACGAAGGGGGCCTGAAATATGGCTGTCAGTAGTTTTAGATTCCAGCACAAAGAAATATATCAAGCAACTTGGATGTCCCCTGATCGATCATGTTGTGATACCCGACTATGACGAGGTTCGAATAGCGATTACCCGCTTAAAGTACAACAAAACGGCCGGAGCTGAAGGCCTACCGGCAGAGCTATTCACACATGGTGGTGAAGAGCTGACAAGGTGCATACATCAGCTACTTTGCAGAATTTGGTCGGATAAAAGCATGCTCGACGATTGGAATTTATATAAGTGTGCTCTGCCCAATCCATAAAAACAATAATTGTGGGGTCCAATTTGCGCCAAATACCGTAGGATAAAACTCCTTAATTTCGCATATAAGGTCCTGTCGAGCGTATTGTTTGAAAGACTGAAGCCCACCGTCAACAAACTGATTGGACTTTATCAGTGTGGCTTTAGACCTGGTAAATCAACCATTGACCATATGTTCACCAAGCGGCAAATCTTGGAAAAGACACGTGAAAAGGGGATCGAGACCCACCACCTTTTCGTCTATTTTAAAGCCGCCTTCGACAGCACTAATAGGAGCTGCCTTTACGACGCTATGTCTGAATTTGGTATCCTCGCAAAACCTTAAGCAACACTAAAAGCACCGTCAGAATCGGGAAGGACCTCTCCGAGCCGTTCGATACCACACGAGATTTCAGACAGGGGATTCCTTATCGTGTGACTTTTTTAAGTTATTGCTGGAGAAGGTACATCTTCTATATGATTGTACTGCTGCTGTTGACAGTCATAACTTTGAAGTCGTAGATAACTTCGTCTATCTTGGAACCAGTACTAACACCAACAACAATGTCAGTCTGGAAATTCAACGCAGAACCACTCTTACCAACAGATGATACTGTAGACTGAGTAGGCAATTGAAAAGTAAAGTCCTCTCTCGGCGAACGAAAACCAAACTCTACAAGTCGCTTATCGTTCCCGTCCTGCTATATGGTGCGGAGGCATGGACGATGACAACATCTGACAAGTCGGCGCTAGGAGTTTTCGAGAGAAAGGTTTTGTTTAAGATTAATGGTCTTCTACAAGTTGGAAACGGCGAATACCGCAGCCGCTGGAATGATGGGCTGTATGAGATATACGTCGACATTGAGATAGTTCTGCGAATCAAGAAACAGCGGCTACGCTGGCTAGGTCATGTGGTTCGGATGGATAAGAATACTCCAGCTTTGAAAGTACCCGCCAGTGAAAGCAGAGGAAGGGGAAGGCCTCCACTCCGTTGGAGTGACCAGGTTGAGAAAGACCTGTCTGAACTTGGTATCTCCGATTGGCGCCAAATGGCGGCTATAATCGCATAAGCGGTGTCTACGCCAGTCAAGAAGAAGAGGAAATAACTTTATCAATGCTTATTTATTACTCAATAAATAACAATTCGCTTTACTATACATGGAGACTTATTTTACAACTCTAGCATTGTACTATTTTCACTTTTCACCGATTTTGTCCCCAATGTGTTCACTTTGTAAGTGACTAATAGCTGTGCTGTCCGCTCTCTTTTATACCTTATCGATTGCCCATGCTCAGCTCTGGAAATCTCGATGTTCTATACTCGTTCTCTAGAACTCTTTGTAGTTATCGGTGTCTCTTTATCATGTGATATTCGGATTTTGGCTATTTCGCCATGCTGTCCTTCACCTAAAGTGTGCCCGTGCAGACAACGGCTTAGATTGGATACATTACCTCGTTAAGTCATTTGATTAACTCATATGAAGCTTCCCAATTGCATTGAGATTTCGATGGCAGCCCTTTCTTCTATAGTTTGTTAAATAGCAAAACTAAATCTCCATCTTGAAAATCTTCAGAGTTTGCGCCTTCACGCTGCGACCGTTTGCCGGCAACCAACCCAATAGAACTGTTGGTTGATCTTTTCCAGGGTTTTCATAATTCCCAGATGCCACCAACCAGGACCATTGTGAAATTTGTTGAGAACGTCCGGAAATTTCAACTTCGAAAATAATATTAGACTTCATTTTCACATATTCTATGGAAATAGTCAGATATAAACTTTAAACTGTTGTATTTCGCCCAATACGCCTTGGCAATTGAACTTCCTTCTGACAATTGCTGCTTACTTGACGGTCTGTCTATCTCCAATCCGGGAATAGATGTTCCAAGTTCGGATCTTCCGGTTGACAATCCCGTAGGTGATTTGCCTCCCACTCTTCTTTTGATGTAATTGTTATTAGAACAACATCTATTGTCTTCTTTATTCATATTTCTTTAGCTTCGGGTTTTGAGCATTGTCGATTTGACATGGCACCCATGCATAGCACAGGCGCAGTTCATAACCGTTCATCCAGAGCTTAGAATACCTCTTCTTTTTCCTTGCTCTATTTTTCTTAGTGACCTCATGAAGCCTATTAACAATGCGAGTGAAATTCGTAACTCATGCAAGTTCTTGGGTGTTGGCCACTTCTTAAATTACAAGAATTTTTAGGACTTAGCTTGAGATCGCCGCCAGCTGCCCTTTAGAAAACTTCCCAAATTGTCCAAAGGTTCTTTAAAGCTTTTACCTAGTACGATGATGTCATCTATATACACCAAACATGTTTTCCAATATAGTCCCTTAAGCACATGATTCATTTATCTTTCAAAAGTGGCAGGAGCGTTGCATAATCTAATGGGAATCGCGGGGAATTACCTAAAACCGTTTCTAACACTGAACACTATCTTCTCTTTATCTTCCTCACTAACTTCCACTTGCAAATAACAGCTCTGAAGTGCGAGTCAACGAGTCCATCGTATCATCGATCCTTGGCAACGGATAGCTGCCTTTCTTCGTAACATCGCTTATCCTCAAAAAGTGCACACAAAACTCCAACTTATCATATTTCTTTTTCACAAGTACTAGGGAAGAACTGCATGGTCTTCCCGATGACTTTAGAATACAGTATTAATGGAATGTTTTACCACGTTCGTCCTGACTGGTTTGTTGGCTGGCCTTATGCAAGTATTTGTTTCCAGCTCTTCCGCCCATCTATTTATGGCTTTCTCCATGTCCTTCTCGCCAAAGCAACAGACTTCAGGTATTTTTCTGTAGCTGATGATGGCGTTCACCTTTAAACATTGTCACAACCAAGTTCCTTTTTGAAGTTTTATTGGTGGTTTTATTGGTCTTTCGCGTTATGCCACTGTGATGACATCTCAGACATACGAGCATCCTATGCATGGGAAATGCTCTGAATCCTCCACAGAAACAACAATCTATTTCTTCTCTGCATCCTTCGTGCATGTCTTTTGATCCTCGCCTCGAAATTCGTGTTGGCTTAAGTTAAAGCCTTCTTTTTGGAGAAGAAGTATCGTCTGCCACTACTTGTAACGATTTTGCTAAATAACCCTCGATGACTACCAAAATCATTATTGTTCGACCACTTTATTGTTAAATAATAATCTATAACAAAATAAAATAACAATCCTAAGCCAATCCATTCTACATCTAAATTGCATTAGTCAAACTTCAACTTCTCCAAGCTTCGCGTAGCTATCCGGGTCTATATCATCGCCTAACTCGCTTCCCTCAAGAATTTTTAATAAGAATAGCTACTTTTCTACGCCGACACGGCCGGATTCCAATTCGAATACCGTCCCCATTAGCATCCAGTTGCGAAGAATCGCAAGGCGGTAGGAACATTAAAAGTTATATTATTACCTGTTTCTCTGTAGATATTGCTGTTATTTTTGTACCTTTCAGTTGGCTATCTAGATGAGAAACGGTTTCTTCAAATAAATCGGGCGTTAATTTATATAGTTTCCGAAATTTAGTTGCTTTCAATTGGAAAGAATCTTCCACTTTCCGAAACAAAGTTCTATCAAATGATGAAGAGTAAGATAACTTATCATCTTGGGATAAAACGATTGCCAAATACTCAAATGTAATTTTTTTATTACTTTCTTTTTTTATATAGCTTACGTAATTTGCAGATCTAATTTACTTTCCTTTGTCCTTAATAAAATAACAACTTCAAAATATTCGTTGCTTAGTTAGCGATATGTTGAGTAGTTTACGACAACAGCAATATCGTTAAAAAAGTGCACCTTATATTAAAATCGTAAAATTATCCCTAAGTCAACTTAATGATCCGAAAATCGTTATAATGCAATAGAGAATCCCCCCACTGGTATACATAAATTGAAGTTAATTATCGAGAAAGCTGATTGGACGTGTTTTCAAGCTCTGGAAAATGAATATCTAACACATTATCGTCAGTCTTCCAATATAACTCAAAAGGCCCTTGTACCATATTGGTCTAATTTTCTTTGCAGCTTTTGTGGCGTGATTATAAAAAACATCGGTCTTCTTCAATCTTTTAGAATACAAAACAGGTAACGCTTACTTTAGAAAAAGCTAATGGACACAAAGAGACAAAGTTTAGAAAAATTAACTAGTTCCAAAACCCAAGAAAAATCTGGTCGAATATAAAGAAACCTTCGGGAAAACACTCCCAGATACCACAAAAAGGTCCCATACATATATTGTTCTGATGAGATTGCTAATCATTTTGGGAGTTTTTTATCAAATTATTCAAAAGATTGCGACTTCCATCAAGATTTCGTATTTAAAGAAAACAAAGAGTTTTATCTGAAATTTACAAAAAAGATCCAGGTTCGCAGAGAGCGTAAAAGATTTAATATCCCATTTAGATCTTCAGTGTCAGAAAAACTTATGCTTCCAAAAAACAGCATTGCGGCATTGTACAACATAATAACTTGAATAAATATATTTTAAAAAAACTAAAAAAACACGCTTTCAAAGAATGTTGTACTAAAAAGTTGAAAATAATTTTGAAAATAAACTTAAGACAAAAGTATATAAAAAATACTTGTATAATTAAGAGAAAATCGTGGGGCGCTTTGTACCATAATCTCCATAAATCGAGCGCCCAACGCTTTTCTCTTAATTATACAAGTATTTTTTATATACTATTGTCTTAAGTTTATTTTCAAAATTATTTTCAACTTTTTAGTACAATATTCTTTAAAAGCGTGTTTTTTTTTAGTTTTTTTTTTTTAAACTATATTTATTTTATATATTTTTCTAATTAACTCTATTTTGATTTTTTATTCTCTGAATTAATCAGAGAACATATAATAATTATTAGTATGGATTATTATACGTTCTCTGATTAATTTTGTTAACGCCACGATGTATGCAACGATTCGCATTTCAAATATTTCATATTGGGATCGCGTCACCGCTAAAAAGTTACAAACTGACTGACATACTGACTGACATACAAGTGAAGCTAATAAAAGCGTATTAAAAAAAATGCATCAGTTATTCCCATTGCGTAATCGACTAAATGTACCACTACCATGTAGAGTTTTAGATCGATATCCCTATTGCCATGCTTGGGTAAAATATTAGAAAAAACTGCCGCCAGTTGTTGTTGTTGTTGTAGAGGCTGCGTTAACCACGCTAAGGGCAGGTTAATTAATCAAAGTCACGAGGTCATCTAAAGGGAGATCCCAGAAACTTGCTGTTTCGACGGGATCGGACCAGAGGGAGAGGGGCGTTAGAGGTGTTGCCTTTAGGGGTATGTAAAGAGATGGTCAGTGTAGTGCGGAGGCTCTCCATATGCAGGGCATACGTTGGGTATGTTGGGGTCGAGTCTGAGTCTGAGTTTAACCTGCTACAGTATCCAGTCCTAAGTTATGCCAGTGTCACGCGGGTCTCTCGAGGCATTCGAGTACGCCATTTACAGGAAGAGAGTCTTTGAAGGTGTTGACTGACTCCTGGTGAATGGCGTTCTGTGCTTGTCTGTACGCCGTCCTGACCAGCGGTTTTTGTACATTTTGCTGGATGGTGTCCTTCATATCTAGTACTGCCTTTCTGATGTGCCTGGGGGAGGTTCGGCTTCAATGAGGTTCCCAATAGGAATTCTTGCACAGCAAAGCATTATGCTACGAGATAAGGAGATGCTTCACTCTGCAAGTGATGCTCCGGCGACAACAGGAGGTTTCCTGTTGCGGTCCTGAAGGCAGTGTTATGGCAAGTCTGTAACTTCTTCTTCTGCGCCTCGTTCGTCCTCGACGCCCAGATCGGTGCAGCATAATTAACGACCGGCCGACCAATTGCCAACAAAGTTTCTTTGTCTTTACCCCAGGTGCTGCCGGCTAGCGCTTTGAGTATTTTTTTGCGGCTCTTGAGTGACTCGCAATACCTTTGAGTTATTTATGGTCGGAATCGTCGGCATGGTCAGCGACCTTCACATCTAATTCGACCCTGTATTCGTTCGTCCAGCCGGTGAAAACGGTAGCAGAGTATTTAGTCAGTTGAATGTTAGGCTGTCTTGCAGTGAAGAAATGGGACAGGTCGGCGATATAGCCATTCACTTTCGAACAAAGGTCATGAATATCCTGGCTAGACGCCAATATCGTGCAATCATCGGCGTATGATGTTAAAGAAACTTGTTTATTTTCCTTAAATTCGATATTTCACATCGAAATACTACCGATGATTGATGACCACTCAGGCAGCCCATGATCCACCGCTGCAACCCTGGCTTCTGATAACCTAATCGATTCCCATCAAGTAGCACGGCTGCTCTTTTAATCTTTGAAAGTGTTGTCCCCTTAGCTCTCGATACTAAAAACCACATATCTGCCCTTGGCATTGATTTCGAAAAAGCCTATGATAGAATAGGACCGCATATCATTTTTCGCCAACTTGCAATATGGAAAGCCTGAAAACGCTATAACTTAGTTAAGGCATTGTCCTTAATTCTAAACTCACCTACAAAGATAATTGTTTGTATCTAAGAAAAGCTGTTGTTAAAAAGTTAGACATTATTAAATATTTGTCATCGAAAGACTGTCATATTCACCCCACAACGCTTGGCAATGCAACCAAAGATTTTTATTATTCAAAATTGGCTATGGACTCCCGATCTACGGACAGCGTTCAAAAAGTCGCATTCCCACATGGCAGCCAGAAGATGCATACGGGCGTTTCCGACCTCACCAGTCGTATCGATCCTAACAGAAGTTACGCTAAAGCTAATCCAAAGCCCCTACAATGCACAAATTCAGTGTTACTAAACGCGGTCAACACAGCAGTCAGAAAGAACAAATCTCGTTCTCGACCATCAAAGATCGACAGAAGTACAAATGCCGCAATTGATCTAGAAATCTCCATTAAAGTGGAGAAGTTCAATCAAGTACACCTCAAGCCATGGTTTCAACCAAAGAAGTTGATAATTTTTAAAATGCATTCAAAATAAAAAAGACAATATTCCCTCAGAAATTTACCGCCCGAGTTAATATCAGGGCACCCAAGCCCAACTTTTCTAAATTTTGGTAAAATTTTTAGGTAAATAATTGTATTTTGGGGAAAAAAGGTTAAATGCAAATCAAATGATTTCAACTCATCCCACGTTTATACTACCGAGTTAACGCTCCTACATACACGGTGTGTCCCAAAAATAACCCAAATTTTTTGATATAAAATAGTAAAATACACATTATATTATCTTTGAAAGTTATTATTTATTCAAAATAGGTTCCATTTGACTCAACACAACGTTTGGAACGATCAACCAGCGCATGCATAGATTTTTTTATGTCATTTATAGAAATGTTCTTCAGTACCTCGGTTACGGCTGCTTCATTTTTTTTAATTTTTTTTTAATTTTTTAAACTTCAATTTCAATTTTTTTTCTAGTGTGACACAAAATTTTATATTTGCTCTTTGTTCCATTTTTTTTGGAACCATTAGCACACTTTTGGTTTTATTGAAATGGCTGTCACTTTTACATCTGTCATCCGACTTACATGAAGTCAGGTGCGTTTGAAAGAGGATGAATGTATCTTTTTAATGTTGCAAATTTTCAATAGATGGCGCTGAATGTTGTATGATTTAAATATAAAGTTCGATTATTTTTGGGACACACCGTGTATGTAGGGAAAATGTGTATATTCTACGTGAGTAGACGCCTTAACTCGTGGTGAAAAAGTGTGTATGCTTGCGAGTTTAATCCAATGATGACTAGAGCGCTCAAAAATCCGCATTTTTTATAACATTTCGGAACAGTGCCACTGTGATAGAAAAGTGACTTCTTTGGATTATTAGGTATAATTTGGGTATTTTATTACAAACAACGACGTATTTAAATACAATTTCACTAAAATATTTTTTTGAAAAACAGTGAAATATTTAATTATATTAAGTTTTAAGAATAAAATTACAATAATTTCTTTAATATTTACTGCTGAAACAAATTTCTTTAGAAACAAAAGCAATGGATTTTTTTATTGACAAAGTGGTACTGGTGTGTTTTGCACATCAGCTGCTGAATGTTCCCCGATCTGACACTCCTGCCAACATTAGAATGTGAGATGGGGGAACGCTCTCAGCTGCAATTTGAGTGATTTTGAGTAAGTTTCGTATCTAGTCATCTTTGGTTTAATCTACCCGAGTAGAAATTAAGCATAAACGTAGGATGTATATTTAAAAATTTAAAATAAAGAATCGGAACAACAAGTCTTGGGAATATTATTTAACACTTCAATGATCGATCTCGAAAGATTCGGGAAATCATCGATGTTAATTTGCGAAAATCGTTACAATATATTAAATAGGAAAATTTTTATTTTTCCTGAAAAAAGAACCTATTGCGCTCTCTGTCTTCTAAAATTCTGCTATAATCAGAATACTACCCTGTTTTATTTCATTTTAGAAATGTTTTGGATTAGTAGTAGAATAAGCCAAATGACTTTTAAGTTTTACAATTTTGCTAACTAGAAATTTAGAAATTTGCGAACAGTTTGCATTTAAGGAATTTAAATTAAAATGCCTTCTTATAAAGGTAATATTGATTTATTTCTATCAATTCATTCATAATTTTATAATTAATTTAATTAGTTAAAGTAAAATGGGGACGGGAACTCTTTCCTGATATTGAAGTGAACACCGATGAGGAACCATTATTATTTAAAGCTCAGTTGTTTGCGTTAACAGGAGTACATCCTGATCGCCAAAAAGTAATGTGTAAAGGTGGGATTCTGAAGGATGTTGAATGGAATCTTCAATTAAAGGATGTAAGCAGATTCTATCTAACTTTTTAATTAAAACATTAACTTTTTAATATAATTTTAAAAGGGGGCGACGGTTTTACTGTTAGGCACAAAAGAACAAGTTCCAGAAGAACCAGTAACTCCAGTAAAATTTATAGAAGATATGAATGAGGCGGAAATGGCAACCGCTGTAAGTATATGCATACAAATGTATATTATATGACAGAATTATTCGATATTCGGTAGAGCATATTGAGAATTTCAGAACGACGAATATGATTTTTAATTTCTTGATGTTTATTTTAAACAGATGGATCTACCTGCTGGTCTTACGAATTTAGGAAATACATGTTATATGAATGCAACTGTGCAATGTCTGCATGCTGTACCCGAGCTGCGTGAGGCTCTTGATAAATACAGAGTTGGCGGTGATGACGCCGGCTCGATGTCTTCTGCTATGACTTCAGCTATGAAATTTTTATTCAAACAAATGGAACGTGGGAGTACAGTGACACCTATAATTTTATTGCAAACGTTGCATCGTGCATCACCTCAATTTTCTCAAGTAGGCGAGAATGGGACCTATCGCCAGCAAGATGCTAACGAATGTTGGTCTGAATTGCTTAAAATGTTGCAGCAAAAAGTTCCAGCTTTCAATGATAAAGCAAATGAAGGAAATAATGTAAAAAAATATAAGTAATACGCATAACTTAAGAAACTTGAAAGAATTTTTGCTGAAGAAACCTTTTTTTTAGTTCATTTATAGAACAATATTTTGGTGGATCCTTCGAAGTTAAAATGAGTTGTACTGAAGCTGAAGACGAGGAGCCAACTACAGCTAAAGAGCAATTTTTACAACTTAGTTGCTTCATTTCAACGGAAGTAAAGTATATGCATAGCGGTTTGAAATCGGTATATTTACTTGCGTTTACCCTTGTATGAAAACATATATACGTTTTAAAAAATACCCCTTTTTTTTAGAAAATGAAGGAGCAGTTGGTAAAACGTTCAGAAACATTGGGTCGAGATGCTAATTATATAAGAACAGTAAGCAGAATAAAAAAAATCATTTACTTGAAATCAATAGTTTTCCATTTTTCTAATAGCATTTGTATTTAAATGCTAAAACACATGTTAAATAGTTTTATCACTACCCTTCTTTTCCAGTCTCTTATAAGTCGTCTCCCCGCATACTTAACAATACAGTTTGTTCGATTTCAATACAAGGGTAAAGAGGGAATTAATGCAAAGGTTCTGAAAGACATAAAGTTTCCATTAGAGTTTGATGCATTTGAACTATGTACAGCGGAACTACAAAATAAACTATGTCCAATGCGTGCCAAGTTTAAAGAAGCTGAAGATAAAAATTTGGAAAGCAACATTAAAGCAATTGAAACTGAAGACAAGAGCTCTACTACAGAAATGGGAAAAGATGTGGAAACCGAAGACTATTCGTTTGAAAATGATCCGGGCAGTAACAACTCTGGATTCTACACACTGCAGGCTGTTTTGACGCATAAGGGGCGTTCCAGTTCTTCGGGACACTATGTAGGTTGGGTAAAACACTCCGGGGACACTTGGTTCAAATTCGACGACGATGTGGTAACATCGGTAACAACTGAGGATATATTACGTCTCTCAGGCGGTGGAGATTGGCATTGTGCCTATGTTCTTTTATATGGACCAAAATTGCTAAAGAAACAATGTAATTAATGAAATAAAAAATTAATTGAGAAACTGCGATTGATAACTATATTAGTATTATTTTTACTAAAATTAATATCGGAAACCAATGCATACTATTCAAGCAGAGAACGTAAATACAACGAGAAGGTCCAGGGCGTACCGTTTGTCATTTTGTTCCGCCTTGCGGTCGACGTCAGATTTCTATGAGTGCATTTCACCCCAGATATCGATGAGCCCTGTTCACCACAACTTAACAGAGAACTAGCAGAATTGTGCTCAAAATAGTAGAATGTGTATAATAATGAGAATTTACATGCAAAATAAATGTGAAATTGATAAAAACCTAATCAAGATAAATGTAAACATGTATATGGGTATTACCAGAAATTTCTAATTTCAATTTCAGTTTATTTGGTTTTGATTATTTGCAAGTTTAAACATTTCTGTAATTTTTCAAATCATGTGATAGTATATACTCACATATTTCTCATTTTTACTAATAATTTTTTAAAGATAAACTTAATGGTAGTTATGATAATTGACACATAATTAAAGATATTTGATTAAATTCTTTTATATATTATTTATTTTTGGGGGTAAATATCGAAATAAGTAAACAAGTCAAAATTCATTCGTACGTACATACATATGTACATAGTATTTATGTATGTATCTACATATAAATGTATTAAGAAGAAGCAAAGACGTGCACATCTAGCAACAAAAAAAAACCACGACGTCACCATGACAACACTCTTTGAATGCTAGTTCAATTGCAAAAAAGTCCTCAAGACGAACGCTGGCGCTTCGTCTACTAAACGAGCTGCGCAAGCAGCACACATCTCCCCGCATGCGATTCGCCTACAAACCAAAGTGCCAAAAATTGGAAGTTGAACAAATTTGTGTCTTCTTCGACAACAGCAAATCGCGTTCACTTTGCCTTTAGAATTACCAAACGGATTTTAAATGAATGCTAAACAAATGTTTAGAAAAAAGTCTCATTATTTTATAACATGAATTTTTTTATTTAATTTATCTTAAGTAATTCGAAAAAATTTAAAATTTAATAGAAACTTAAAATCTATGAGGAATTAATTAAAATATATACAAATGACTCCTAAAACTTCTTCGATTATTAAATTCATACATACTTTAATTATAAAAAAATATAGGATTATTATTTAAAAATGTTTATTAACTTAGGACAATTAGAGATTTCAATAAAAATTTCAAATCTATCGAGTTATATAAGAATCACTCCTATAGCTGTTGATTAGTGAGTGATACATGTATTCGTGAATTACAAAGTTTACTGTACCTAAATTCGTACACCAAAATGGCAAAAATATGAATCTAACAAAAATTTTGCGATCGTCGGGAAGAAATCGCTTGTTGATGGCGGGGTGTAAGAGGAAGGGCTTGGGCTTTTTTAAGATTGTGTGCGTTTTGAGTATACATATTAAATTGCTTGCATGTATGGATTTCCACTTTGTAGAGAGTTCAACATCAATTTTTAGATTTTTGCTAAAATTTGACTTCGCCTTGAGGAAACTGTTTGTTGATGAAGAGTCGAAGGAAAGGGGGTGTGTGTGCAAGTGGTAGTTGTTTTTGTTGCTCTTATACTTCGTCCCCTTTGCTTCATTAAAATCAAATATTCTAGAATATTCTGGAATTTTTTGGAACTTTTAGAATATTTTAGAATGTTCACACACAATCCACAACAGCATGGTATTGTATAATAAAATAAATAAAATAATTAAAATTCGTGTTATAAAATAATGACACTTTTTCCTAAACATTTCAAAGAGTGTTGTCTTGGTGAGGTCGTGGTATTTTTTTTCGCTAGATGTGTACGTTTTTGCTAATTCTTCATTCATTTATATGTACATACATACATAAATACTATGTACATATGTATGTAAGTACGTTCATATGTTTAAATGGATGAATGAATTTTGACTTGTTTACTTATTTCGATATTTACTCCAAAAATAAATAATATATAAAAGAATTTAATCAAATATCTTTTATTATGTCTCAATTATCATGACTACCATTAATTTTATCTTTAAAAAATTATTAGCAAAAATGAGAAATATGATTCGATAAATTACAGAAATGTTTAAATTTGTAAATTATTAAAACCCAATAAACAGAAATTGAAATTAGAATTTTCTGGTAATACCCATCTACATGTTTACATTTATCTAGATTAGGTTTTAATCAATTTCACATTTATATTGCATGTAAATTCTCATTATTATACTCATTCTACTAGTTTGAGCACAATTCTGCTAGTTCTCTGTTAAGTTGTGGTGAACAGGGCTGGGGTGAAATGCACTCATAGAAATCTGACGTCGACCGCAAGGCGGAACAAAATGACAAACGGCACGCCCTGGACCTTCTCGTTGTATTTACGTTCTCTGCAGTAATGATTGAGAATAATATTTGTGAAAAAAGCATTAGATTGATTTAGTCACATTTCTTCAGCCACTAACAGTTATTTATTCGATAATTCTCCATTTAGCTATTTACAATGGAGCCAACTGGAAAAATTGATATTTCTGGTGATGGTGGAGTACTGAAAGAAATTTTGAGGGAAGGACGCGGAGAAGAGCGCCCAATAATTGGTTGCACGGTTTTCTTGCACTATACTGGAAAATTGCTTGATGGTACCGTATTTGATACGACTGTAGAACGCTTCCCGTTTGAGTTTGATTTGGGAAAAGGTAAAATTCGGTTTCTATCTTTTTGTTAATACAATTCAATAAGCTATACTTATATATATATGTAGACCAAGTGATCAAGGCTTTCGATGTGGCAGTGGTTACAATGAAACTAAAAGAGAAGTGCGTATTGACTTGTGCCCCTGAATATGCGTATGGTGCCACTGGTAGCCCACCAATCATTGCACCAAATTCCACACTATTATTTGAGGTACATAAACACCATATTAATAACATATTGGTGATAATTTTTAATATGAGTTGAATTTTCTTTAAAGCTGGAAATGCTCGGTTGGAAAGGTGAAGATATAAGCCCAAATGGAGATGAAGCCATTGAACGAATCATTTTAGAACGTAGTAACAGGAAACGATCACCTGTAACAGGTGCTTTGGTTAAAGGTAAGGTTTTAATGACTTCTTTTAATTTGAAATTTAGTGACGGGGTTTTTTAAGTATTCTGACTAAAATATTGCTTACTTAATCCTTTCAAAGTGGTAATTATTAAATATGCTTTCTATTAACTAGTATGAGTGTTAGAAAATCACATAACGTCCGCCTAACTATTAATACCATTGCTCTTTATAAATTTATTATTCTTAAGGGGACCCTCCCCTGAATTTGGTCAAAAATCTGGCAGTGTATATTTTTTTTTGTGGAAGAAGGAGATTACGAACTTCCGGTTTTGACTTTAAGTTTGTTTATTATTTGAGATTTTAAAACGGCAAAAGAATAGTCGAAATTCCCTATGACTGCTACAAAATGGCCGTCGCCCTGTGCGCGAAAAACATGGCCCCACAACTTCAAGCCTACAGCATCTTGTAGTTGATTGAAATCAAAAATCGTTGTCATTACTTAAAGATCATGAAATTTTCTACGCCCTGAATCCCAATTAAAACAATTTTAACGATAAGTTTATTGCATAATGCTTATTGCTGTTGTTGTTGTTGTAGGGAGGGAAGCGGGAGCAGAATACCTCACTAAGGTCCTCAATTTGTCTTTGACCACCCTAATCATACCAGATTTGTGGAAGACCGGTAGGGTGGTCCCGCTACTCAAACCGGGGAAACCAGCCAACAAAGGAGAGTCTTATCGGCCGATAACTCTCCTCTCCCCAGTAGCGAAGACGCTTGAGGCCTTACTGCTCCCGAGTTTTACTCACCATCTGCGTCCAGCAGCACATCAGCATGGCTTCCGAAAAGTGCACAGCATCACAACAGCACTTAACGCCATAAACACCCAGGTGGTCAATGGCCTGAACCAAAACCGACCCTGTGCGAGAACTGTCCTGGTAGCACTGGACCTGTCAAAAGCTTTTGACACTGTCAATCATTCAGTGCTACTCAGTGACATTGAGGAATCCTCATTACCGCCGGGGTTGCAGAGGTGGGTCATGGGCTACCTGAGTGGTCGTCAATCATCGGTCATATTCCGAGGTGAAACATCTAAATCGAGGAAAATTAAACAGGGAGTTCCGCAGGGTGGTGTCCTCTCCCCTCTACTGTTTAATTTTTACATTTCGAAGCTCCCTCCTCCACCGGAAGGAGTCTCACTAACCTCGTATGCCGATGATTGTCCGATATTGGCGTCCGGCCAGGATATTGATAGCCTATGTTCGAAAGTGAACGGCTACCTCGCTGATCTCTCCCGTTTCTTCACTGCACGACATTTAAAAATTCAACCGACGAAATCCTCGGCTACCCTCTCCACCAGCTGGACGAAGGAGTACCGGCTAGAACTCGATGTGAAAGTTGATGACGTAAAATTTCCAACTGTAAACAACCCTAAGATTTTAGGGGTCACATTCGATAGCCTGTACTCCTTCACTCCGCATACGACCGCAATTGCCGCAAAACTCCAGGGCCGCAACAAAATACCCAAAGCGCTAGCCGGCAGCACATGGGGTAAAGATAAAGAAACCTTGCTGGCAACCTACAAAGCAATTGGCCGGCCGGTCGTAAATTACGCTGCACCGATTTGGGCGCCGGGGACGAACGAGACGCAGTGGAGGAAATTACAGGCCTGCCAGAACACCGCCCTTAGGACTGCGACAGGAAACCTCCTGATGTCACCGGAACACCACTTGCACAGCGAAGCATCTATGCTACGAGTTAAGGAGCATAATGCTTTGCTGTGCAAGCAGTTCCTGTTGGGATGCCACCGCGCGGAGCACCCCAGCAGGCACCTCCTAGAAGCGGAGCCTCCGCCTAGGCACATCAGGAAGGGAGTACTCGACTACGTCAGCACTATACAGCACCATATTCAACAACCGCTGGACAGGACGGCTTACCGACAGGCACTGAACGCCATTCACCAGGAGTCAGTTAACACCTTCCTAGACTCCCTCCCAGTGAATGGCGTACTCGGATCTAAACCACCACCCATCGCAGACAGTGAGCTCGAGCTGCCTCGAGAGACCCGCGTGACTCTGGCACAACTCAGATCTGGATACTGTAGCAGGTTAAACTCCTACATATCCAGACTCGACCCCAGCATACCCAACGTATGCCCTGCATGTGGAGAGTCCCCGCACGACACTAACCACCTCTTCACATGCCCCCTTAAACCGACCCATCTAACCCCCCTCTCCCTTTGGTCCAACCCTGTCGAAACAGCACGTTTCCTGGACCTCCCGTTAGATGACCTCGGCGACTTAGACTGATTATACCTGCCCTAAGCGGGGTTAGCGAACCGCTACAACAACAACAACAACAACATCAATTGTGCCCTCCGACTTCTTGACATTATTTCAATCAGACCTAATGCCCTTATGAAACCAATCAGGCTTGAGGTGCCGATAGATTTAATGTGGTTCTCCTTCGGCTGAATTTCTCCTAGGTGTTTGAGTCTTCATCTTGCAACAGCTTCGCATTCAAATACAAGGTGCACCGGTGTTTCTGGTACCAGCTCACAGAATCGACATGTTTCATCGGAGCATATTCCGAGCCTGTACATGTGCTTACGCAGCCTGCAATGCCCTGTAAGAAATCCTGTTATTATCCTTAAGTTATTCTTACTAAGTACTATTATATTTTTAAATCTTTTGGAATTGTAGCCGTTTATAAGTTTCTTCGGTTATCTCATTCCGTCGCTACAATACCAATAGCTGTTTCTTACTCTCGTTTCCTCCCTTCTTATCTCTTCTCTAATTGAGTGGGGACCTAAGGGAAAGAATGGCTCAGGTCCTGTAGGAGAGATTGAGGCAGTCTATCTTCTAGTATGTTTCCTTCAATACCTGTGTGTCCCGGAACCCAGACGAGCTAAACTTTGTTTCGTTCGCCCACTTTATTGAGGTTCTTAACTCATACACTTACCATATATGATTTAATTATACATGACGATATTGCTTTAAGTGCGGCCTGGCTAACGCTGCAAATTACTACATGTTGGTTAACTAAATTTCACATTTTGTGATGGCAAACACCTCTGCCTGGAATATGCTAGGGTATTTCCCCACGGGAATTGATACGTTAGTCCTGGGTCCAGTGACTCCCGCACCTATTCCATCAGTAGTCTTTGATCCATCTGTGTACCACACAAGGGAGTGTGATTTTATTACTTCCTGTATCTGAGTTTGGTTCCAAGTTCTTTTTTCCCCTAGGGATGTTTTGAAATTGACATTGAAACTTGTTGTCTTGAATATTTTATCTCTACTGAAATTTGCTAGGAGTATTCTTTCTTATATCTCTGCCTCTTTCTTTGCTGATATGATTTTTCTTTCCCTGACCCCTCTTTCATCATTGTCAGTAGGGCTCTCTTATGTGAAAGGTCTATTTCTTTGTGGAGAGGAGTAAGATCAAGAGCTTCTAGTGCTACTGTCGGACACGTTCTCATGCATCCAGTTATACAGACGCACGCTAGTCTTTGAAGTTTCAGTTTCCTGACCAGGCAATCGCTCCATATGTTATTGTTGGTTTTACTATCATGGTATACATCCAGTCTGGATAAGTAGGAGTTTAACTTGTTCCAATATCCATATCTAAGTTGTACCAGGTTCACTCTCAAGACAGCCGGTTCTACGCACCGGAGTTGACCCGGATTTGATCCGGCCAAGGGCTGTCATCCTTTTCGGCGATCTAACCCCCTTTTACGTCAACAGACATAATGCTCATTGCAATTATAAAGTTAAGTTTTTTGCTACTTTTTCACTTCAATTACGTTAAAAAAATATAAATAATTAATTATTAATACTAATCTTAGGTTCGAGAAGGGCAAAAAACTATATACTTTAGATAAAAGAAATCGGACGGATAGATCAAGCCCGGGGCTTGAAGTTAGATCGGAAAACATGCTTTCGTTTTGCAAAATCCCTTTAAACACATACTCTACAAATGTATGACTTTAATTTGTTGCGTAAAAAAAATCGATTTTTTCATCCAAAATCAGGGGAGGGTCCCCTTAGATCAAATTTCAACAACAACAACCATTTTAAGTGCACCGAAAAGACTTTCGAGGGGATTATAGTATGGCAAACCCTAAAATAATGTTTTGCTCATCTTCAATTTAGGGTAGTTGAAGTGACGAAACGCACAAAACCAGGGGCTGGAAATAATGTGTTATCTATGTTTTCTTTAATGAAAAAAACCCATCTACTTAGGAAAGTACTATAAACAAAAGAATTCCACCAGAGGGCGACCACTTGCTTTCACTTTTCAGATCTGAAGTGTTTTATAATTTCATGATCAACAATTAGTGATTAATTTCTGAGCGATATTATTTATGCAAACAATAATAATGATTATTGTTTGAGCTCTTAAGAAAGCTTCGAAAACTAAATATTATCTACTGAACAAAATTCTAAGTATCAATAAATAATCATTAATTTGTGATTTTTATTCTATTACATATAATAATAACGGTCTCTGCACAAATCAGAGAGATATTCTTAGCGAAAGAAATTTAATTAATTGAATAATGTCTAACAAATATTTATTTTTACATAGAATGAATAGAAAAATTATGTTTAGGTAATAAATTGAGTTTAAAAAAATTATTTAATTTCCTTAATTTTTTTAATCCTCTGTACTGAAAATCTTTAATATTAATCGTCTTGTAGTTAATCTAATTGGAAAATATAAAGGAAAAACTTTTGAGCAGCGCGATGTTGAGTTTGAATTCGGCGAAGGATGTGATTGTGGGGTTATAGAAGGAGTTGAACTTGCACTGGAAAAAATGTCTGTTGGAGAAACTTCAAAGTAAGTGGGCCTGTAATCTAATATAATAAAAATTAATATTTAAGTTATCAGTTTAATAACAAAATAGATTTCAAAGTTGTGGCTTTTAATCACAATTTGTGTGTTTACCGAGTGTTATGTTATGGGAAAAAAGATAAATTTAACTTTGTGGTTTAATTTCTAATCTGCATACATACCTACACGTATTATTCACACACGCTGCTTCTCATGATTCCCAGACTTAATATTGTATATTACATGAAATAAAAATAAATTTGCTTAATGCAAATTGTTTTATAATTTTATTTGACATCATGATACATATACATATTTATATGTATATTTTTAACGTTAAACACTTCATAATTTTACACAATTGTTATTACAAATAATATGTAGATATTTGCCGCATAAATCTAGTTTAAGGACTAATATTAGAAAAAGAAAAATGGTTTCGAAAAAATTCGAAGCGAAAAACCATTTTTAAAAATTGAATTTTATGTTACAAATGATTTTGAGTACCAAAGTTATTGTTGTAGAGGCTAACTTAACCCCGCCTAGGAGCAGCCAATATCATGTAGTCATCGAGGTAATTTAATATGTTTACGGGCCGAAACGAGTTGTTTCGATGAATATGGACCAGTTGGAGGAAGATGTTAGATGTGTTAGTTTTCGATGGCTTGCAAAGAGGTGTTTAGTGTCGTGCGGGGACTCATTGCTAGGTATATCGGGGTAAAGTCTGGATAGATGGGAGTTAAATCCACCTCAGTGTCCAAATCTGAAATGTGCAAGTTTTACGCGGAACTCTCAAGACTTCTCAAGACTTCTTCCGAGTTTGACATGCATGAGAAGAGAGTTTATGAAAATGTTGACAGACTCACAGTGGATTGCGTTCATAGCCAGTCCGTACGTCGTCCCGTTGAGGCTCGATTCTATAATGCAGAACAGAGTTTATGATATGGAGTATTTCCTTCCCTAGGAAGGAAGGTTCCGACAGTAACTCATACGTAGACTTGGGCCGCGGTAACCGCTAGCAGCATGAGGCAGCGTAACGCGTAGTGCACTCCTTATGGGATAAAAAGCCAGAACAGTTCTAGTTAAAATTCGGGTCAATAACGGTGCGTAGAATCGGCTATCAGGAGATTCCATTTTTAACACTAATCGTTTCGGATTGTTAAAAACTTCCATGATGCAATATTTATCTATTTCATCTACTACCTCTATTAAAATAAGATGAAATCCCTACAGATAATAACTTTTTCAGCTTGAGCTACTACAAAAAAATCATCATTTCGTAATTACTTAATAACATTTTATTATTTAGATTAAGAATTCGTAGTAAATATGCTTTCGGAAATAAAGGAAACGAAGATTTCAACATTCCACCAAACTCTAAAGTTGAGTACATTGTAAAACTTATTGATTGTGCAAAGGTAAGACTACTTTATGAAAGCTTTTGTTTATACATAATTATCATGATTTTGTTTGTGCTTCAGGGTAAGGAGGAGTGGAAATTGACAGAACAGGAGAAACTAGAGCATGCCGCGTTGTATAAGATAAAGGGAACAAAGTACTTCTCGAAGCAAAGTTATGTTTTGGCATTAAAAATGTATAAAAAGTGCGCGGATTTTATTTCGGATGTTGGTACGATCTCATTTTCGTTTTCTGATATCGTAAATAAATATATGTATGTTTGTATGTATGTAAGATCAAAACTTCTATAAGTTTTATCATAATTTTGTAAGATATATTATATACATGTATGTAAAAAGTAAATGTAAAAAGTCCTTTCTAATAGCACGAGCTCAAGATTACAAACACTTTTTATAAATTTATTAAATATTTTAATATAAATTTGCCAAGTAATCTCCAATATATTTTCAGATAATGATGAATCTATAAAACTGAAGATTGCAGCAAATAGCAACATTGCTTTATGTTATCAGAAAACCAATGATCACTTTGAAGGGAAGCAGGCGGTAAATATTTATTTTTTCGAATACAGACAAGTATATAATATTAATGTAAATTAATCTTATATGTCTTTTTATTGAAATACTCGTATAGTGCATTGAAGCGTTAAAACTAGATCCCTTAAATATTAAAGCACTCTATCGTCGTGGGCAATGTAATTTAGCTACTAATGAATTTACGGAGGCTCTAGAGGATTTCAGAAAGGTACTTACGCAAACACAACAATGTCTTTTTTTTTGCTAAAAGATCATTATGTTATTTGAAGGTTTTGGAATTGGAGCCTACAAACAAAGCTGCCATGAATCAAATAAAAATGTGTAAACAACGTATTAAGGAAGCTAATGACAGAGAAAAACAAATTTATGCAAATATGTTCAAGAAATTATCTGCCGCTGATAAAGAGGTATAGATATCATTTATATTTCTTATTTTATACTTCGCTTGAGAAAACTATTGTATTTACTAATGAACGTGTACAACTTGGGTTGAAGTTCAGTGGTAGGATTATGCAAAATTAATGTTTTGTGTGAATTTAAATCAAAAATACTTGGGATATAGCAAATTAGTTTGGATTATTCAATTCAATTTTAAATTAAATTTAATATATGTTAAGTCTCCCGAACAGTACCTGAAGTAGTTCAAGAGGAAGTTAACTATTTAAGGCAGTAGTCTACTTTAGAAGGGAAGAGAAGAAAATTTTTGCGGTTAATGAAATTTTCAGACAATAATATACTATATTTAAGCTTCAAACAAATTTTTAGTATCAAAAAATATTGGAATTTTTCAATATTGTGAGGAGTTTTTTAATGCGGCGCAGTCTGAACTCGTTAAACGGTATGTGTCTCTTCTATACGAACTAAAAAAAAATACCCAAGACGTTGTGAAATTTTAATTTTTTTCGAAAATGGTAATGAAACCAAAATCAACATTCTACTATAGTTAGAGGCAGATGAAGATCAAAGGAAGGTGCGATACCAATTAAGGTAAAGGGTTAATGACAATATGCCGACTGCGCTTTATGTTTTTTATGTCTTATATCTCCCGTTGTTAAGCAGCTATTTCAGCTTTTAATAATCTGACCGCTTTTTAAAATTAATGTCGTCTTTTCAACCCGATTTCAATTAGTTGTGATTTTAGTGAACACCGTGATTCAGGTCAACTTATTAATTCCTCAATAGCATTCAGTAATAACATTATTACATTACAATAAGATTTACATAAGATGAAGCATAGTCTTATATAAATCTTAATGTTTTAGAATAAACACAATTTTTATTTGGGTATTTTGGTTTCATTTTTGTGATAGAAATAACTTATAAAGTATATGAAAAATATTTGACTTTAATGATACAGTTTTATTAACTTGGGAGTGTGTACGCTTTTTTCGATGCACCATAATATTCTTCAATAACTAAAGAAAAAAACTCTCATTTGCAATTAAAAATAAAACTGCAAAAGATTTAAATGGTAAAATATTCGTTTTGTGTGATCTTCCCACTGTTTGAACGCTTTAATTTATCGTTAGTATAAATGCAATGAATTTTCAAAGTATATCGTTGATGAAGTGTATAGTGAGCCCATGGTGAAATCATAAAATGGCCGATACCGGCATATTTGTATCATTCAATAGAGCATTTAACAAATGCGTCGTGTGAACTCTCTAAACTGAATTGTTACTTTTACAAACAGCGCAGAAAAATACTGCTCAAAACAATCAAGTATGATAATTATGATTCGACCATGGAGCGACATAACTGACATTTTTTATTTTTAGGGGAAGAAAAATTATTTACTTCTCGAAAATAAAATGCCACAAACTGTGATTTACAAACTTTTTTTTGTATAGTTTTTATTTATTTCGATTTTGAGATAAAACTCTTAAATACACATAGATAATGAAAGGTTTTAACATTTTCTTAAAAATACAAAAAAGGGATTTCGAAAAAAATGTCATCTAAAACAGTTTTATTGCATTACTTGAACGATATATTCCGTTAATCCCAAATTAAAAAAAAAAATGTTCTTATTCATATTCGAATAGCCAACTCCAAGTACCGAACCTGACGTTTTAACTAAATGTGGCGAATGGACAGATGAAGATGCCAAGCGTGAAGTCGACCTGGCTTTCGAAAGAGATAATAATATTGTTATGATCTAACTCTACTACTACATATTCTAAAAAAATTATTGTAGCTAAATAAACAAAAAAATTAATTAGTGAAGATACATTTATTTTGAATTTTTGTAATTTTACGGTTAATTTTAAGTGTCCATTCCATAGGCTGCTTCCTTTTGCTTTCTTAATGGCTTAAACGACCGAAAAAATTAAAATTTGTGTTAGATGTCAAATAGAGAGAATATCAATAATAGCGGGAATATTTACAAGGTAAACTTTGTTTTTTAAGCAAAATGCATCAGTATTATCACGAATGTTTTCCTGCTACTTCGCTGGTTTTCAATCACCAATCATCGCCACTTGTATTGTTGTCATACATGCTTTGTAGAAAAAAATATTTGATTTCACATTTTGTAAGACTTTTTTTTTTTTTTTTTTTTGTTGACGTAATTCACAATATCGCTATCCTTCTTTAATCAAATCAAAGACAATAAATAAGTACAATTCTGGTTGTTGGACTGGTGCTATCGGCTGAAAATAAAGTTATCCTACCATAATAACTTTCATTTAAAGTACATTAAACTAAATATTCACTTAAATGCATGTTAACATTTTCATCTATTCTGTTGAATTTCTCAGCAAACTGTAAGGGGTAAATCATAAGAAGAAATTGAATTTAAGAACATTTCTTAAACGATAATTGTATTAGTCCATTAATTTTTTTAATCTAATAATTTAAACTGCGGAATAACTTCGTTTTGTCGCAGCCAAAGAGGGCTAACTAATATTTGGGACTTTATATATTCGGAAGCCTTAAAGCATCGAGAGCTGCAGTATTTTTTACGATCCGTTATATCGTAAACCTTATTTATAGCTGTTGATATTTGATACTTCTTAGACGGTATGCTAAAAAATAAACAATGTTTAATCTTGGTTAATACGTATATTGTTGATAATTACTTTTCTAATATATTTCGACATAGGGGATAACCGCACAACAGAAGAATGTGCCGTTCGTCTACAACATCATCATAGTGACTCTGATTGATATCTTTCAGCTTTCAAATGGAATTTTTAATATTAAAATGAATGAATAAATATAAGAAATCACAATAACTAATATTCCTTAGATATATTAATTATAAGTATCATTGATATTTACTAACATGCATTAAGAAATAATTCTTGTCAATATTTCTTTCCAAGAGGGACTCTACTATGGATTGTGCTTTTGAATTGCATTCTCTTTTCTTTTGAATAGCCTTAAGAAGTTCATCTTCACTGAACACGAAAGGATAGAAGAATTTATTAAATCAAACTGTTGTTTCACTGTCTTAATTGTAATTGTTTACCTTATTTTACTACGATTTGTTTTCTGCATGATGTTTAATAATGATGTGTGTTGGTAAAACGTAAATTAATCGATAAGAAGAGAAATTATCGATGGAGCACATTTACATCCCGTACGCACACTATAGAAATATTACTTCCTTCACGGAAGTTGATGAAGTTTCCTAAATTATGAAAAAAATTTTATAGGGTTGACTTTAGTTTTGAGCCTGTGGTTTTTTTTTGTGAAATGTTCATAGTTGGTAGTAGGAGGTCTACAATTACCAAAAATATAAGTTTTATCGCGCGCAAATTTATAGTTTAAAAGTTATAAACATTTAAAGTTACACTTTTTATATGCAGAGAGCCTGCTTCTGCTTTATTTATAAACACGCTAACAACCCTGGGCTAGGCAGGCGTTGCCACTCCGTAAAATAATCTAAAAATCAACAATAATATTCAAGCAAAATAAAATGAGGATTTCGCATAAAAGGTTGTGTGAAAATAAAAGAGTTTCACTTAAGAATACTGTGCAAGGCGAAGCCGGTGTTGGTCTGGCCCAGGGTTACAATTCAAAGCGCGTCCGAAGGCCTCCAAACTTACAAAGGTGTTTCACTTAAGAATACTGTGCAAGGCGAAGCAGGTGTTGGTCCGGCCCAGGGTTACAATCCAAAGCGCGGCCAAAGGCCGCCAAACTTACAAAGGTGTTTCACTTAAGAATACTGTGCAAGGCGGAGCCGGTGTTGGTTCGGCCCAGGGTTACAATCCAAAGCGCGGCCGAAGGCCGCCAAACTTACAAAGTTATTTCGCTTAAGAATACTGTGCAAGGCGAAGCCGGTGTTGGTCCGGCCCAGGGTTACAATCCTGTGCGTGCTGTGTAAGAAATCTTAAAAAAAGCAATAAATAAAACGTAGCGTATGGAGGTCCGGCCTTTTTTTTAGATCTATTGAAACAAACAAGAACGAAAATAAATAAAACATACACATACATAACAAGACAAAAATACATAACTTTCACATATTTTTATAGAAAAAAAATTATTATTTCCCTTAAACATTTCGCCGCGAAATTATATGACCAAAAAAATGTGTAAGTGAAATAATAATTTTTTTTCTATAAAAATATGTGAAAGTTATGTATTTTTGTCTTGTTATGTATGTGTATGTTTTATTTATTTTCGTTCTTGTTTGTTTCAATAAATCTAAAAAAAAGACCGGACCTCCATACGCTACGTTTTATTTATTGATTTTTTTAAGATTTCTTACGCAGTACGGCAACATCGTTTTTGGGCATAGTCAAGTGTTGTTAGTGTGTTTATGAGTAAAAATACAAGTAGACTGCCTGCTTGTAAGAAGTGTAAATTAAAATGTTAATAACTTTTAAACTATAAACTTGCGCGCGATAAAACTTATATTTTTGGTAATTGTAGACCTCCTACTACTAACTATGAACATTTCATAAAAAAAAACCACAGGCTCCAAACTAAAGTTTTCCCTTCCATTCTTTCATTACTCCCCTTTTTCTTCAAAGTCGAAAATACAACGTTGAGCTAAGGCAGTGATTTCGACACCTGTTGACCTGACGCCGGAGCATCACTTGCACAGCGAAGCATCTATGCTACGAGTTAAGGAGCATAATGCTTTGCTGTGCAAGTAGTTCCTATTGGGCTGCTATTGAAGCTGAACCTCCACCTAGACACATCAGAAAGGGAGTACTTGACATGAAGGACACCATCTAGCAACACGTGCAAGACAGGACGGCGCACACGAACCGCTACAACAACAACAACGGCGCACAGACAAGCACTGAACGTCATTCATCAGGAGTCAATCAACACCTTCAAAGATTCCCTTCCCGTGAATGGCGTACTCGGAGCAAAACCACCACCTATTGTAGACAACGAGCTCGCGCTGCCTCGAAAGACCCGCGTTACTCTGGCACAACTTATGTCGGGATCCTGTAGCAGGTTAAACGTATACCCTGCATGTGGAGAGTCACCACACAACACCAACCACCTCTTCACATAACCCCTTAAACCGACACATCTAACCCCCCTCCCTTCGAAACAGCACGTTTCTTGGACCTCCCATTAGATGACCTCGGCGACTTAGATTAACTAAGCCTGTCCTAAGCGCCCTTAGGACTGCGACAGGGAACCTATACTACGAGTTAAAGAGCATACGTGTATTGCTTTGCCGTGCAAGCATTTCTGTTGGGGTGTAATTGTAAAATATGAAAATATTTAATTTCGAACAACCAAGTTATTCGCCGCATTATTGAATAGTGTTAACCTTACCTTATTTATACAACTATCGGCCGGTAATAACATTTCTACAACAATAAAAAAAAGAATAAATAAACAGTCAGGATGGTTTGTGATCGTTGTGAAGCGAAACTATCTAAAATTGCAACACCAGATCCTTGGAAAGCAGATTCAGGAAAGCGAAAAATTAATGAAAACAAATTTTTGTCAACCGCGAGAGATAGGCATAATCCAATTGCAAAGAGCTTAGCTCCTTGTAGGTAGGTAAAATGGTATTTACTAAATTTTAAGTTTTTTCACTGCAACTCATCCAACTTAAAACTAAAAATAGATATTCATGTTCGTACATTTCGTAAATTACCAAACCACCCCTTTCTGAATTTTGCTTGAAATTTGAGTGCCGATACTTTCAGCTGTCTTGCTTCCCCAGAATAGACAAAATTATTTGCAACAAAAGTGCTTATTTTGCCTTGATTTATTACCAAATTGTCACAGCACCTTAGAACTTTGTGTTGATGCTGTTATTGTAGAAGCTAGGCAAATGTTTACTGAATCGATCATATTCTGAGGTATTCAATAACAACTCGAGATTTCTTGGATTGTTACCTTTTTTACGGTACGTCCGTATTAGTTCCATCACAGTATTACTTTTATACAAACCACTTTTTTCCTTTTGGCGACCCTTGACCACGCTTCAAAAAATAACCCTTGTCGGACCAACATTGACCAACACCTTTCTGACGCAATTTTTTAGTTAAGAATTGTGTTATAAATTTCTTTACAAAGCAAAAAGTTAGATTGAAATTATTAGATTTTATGTTGGATGAAGAAAAGTAAGGACTCTCTAATGATTACTGCCATTTACTTATAATAAACTGCATATTTTTCTAGGATATGTCGACAGAAAGTTCATCAGATTGGCTCACATTATTGTCAAGCATGTGCATATAAAAAAGCAATATGTGCTATGTGCGGAAAAAAACTACTTGATACAAAAAATTACAAACAAAGTTCAACGTAAAAATGTCCTTTTATTGCTTATTACTAATATAAATAACAAAACATATGGATTTAATTATAACATAATATAATATTAGTACAGATTCTATTATGAACTAATTGTTTTTTTCTTTTTGTTCGATAATGAATAACTTAAAGATTCCTTGTCGAAATCCAAAGGCATAATACCTAAGTCTCCACTGTAACGGTTTTTTACAATCTGTAAATACTTTTTGCCACGAAGTGACGTTAAACGCTTATCTTGTATAATCAGCACATTATCGGCCTCTTGTGTAGCTTTGGCTGTTCCGAATACAGAGCTTGTAGTAAGTTCGTCTTCTGCCCGTTCCTTTCGTGGATGCATAACTAATGTGACGTGCACATTATTTTTTGTTGAAAAGGATCGAAAAGCAGAAATTATAGCGTCTTGTTCCCAAAATTTGTCACTTTTCTGCGTCATTGATGCGCCCATCATAAATTGCAGATTATCAATAATAACATGACTGATGTCATGTATATATTGTGCGTGTTCAATAGCTTCCATGACCAACTTAAGAGGCTGCTGACCATGGAATGTCATAAAATATAAAGGATACTTTTCAAACTCACTTGTCCAATATTCGAATTCGTGAAGTCTATCCTCGAGTGAATATCCAACATACTGTCGAAGTAATGTAGCTGCGAGCCGGCAGTTTCGAATCTCAAATGAACCCCATAAAGTGGAAACTCCTTGTAAAGCTAAGTCGAGTGAATATTCGCTCATAAAAGTGGTCTTTCCACTGCCAGTGGGACCGGTAAGTATTGTTAATTCTCCCTTTCGATGACCTTTGAGTATCTTATTTAACGTTGGATAACGTTTCCATTTTACCCCATTGACTTTTTCAATATTTTGCAGCTCACTGAGAATATCATATTTAAGAGCGTTGAAGGTTGTTATAGATTTATGGCACATAGGAGTCGCTTTATTTAATATAAGCTGCAAATTTAGTCGCCTTTTATGGGCTTTAAATGGCGCTGGTTCTGATTCTGTCGGTCGTATAAAAAAACATCGTTTCTCTTCCAACTTTTTTGAAAAATTCTTTGCTGCATCCCAATTCGCGGTATCGAAGTTGAACCAAAATACTACTTCTTTAAAATTTTCAAGGCAAGGTAGACATTCTTGAGGCAGCGATTTGAGACCATTCGGCAAACAACAAATAGAAGCTGGTAACAAATACATTGAAGAAATTTTGGGCTTATAGTTTCAAAATTATACAAAATTCTGTCAAATTATAGTCATTTTCTTTTTTTAATTTTTAATCATAATATTGCCAAATTTACTAGTGAAATATTCGCTAAAAAGTAGTAAAAATGTTTGGTATTGAGTTACAAATGTTTAAATGGGGGCATGTAATTCTTATTTTACTTTATAAAAATAAGAATTCTTGGATATCTATTCATTTTCAGAAACTAAACAATAAGCATTGACATTTTTTTGCTTTATACTGTTTTTTTTTTTTTTTATTAAAAAAAGGTATTTTATATAGTAAACTGGTAGCACAAGCATTAAGTCATAAAAGCATTAAAGTAACATCAGAAAAGATGTAAATAAAAAGAAGTAATTCTACCTTCATTTCTTCATTTTAGTATTAGAATTTAAACTTAAAATCTTTTTCAGATTCTGAAAATTGACATATTATTATATATTATATTATAAATATGTACATATTACATATTGACTCAAAATTGTAAGTATTAAAAGTACATATTTAACTAATTTATTTTACCAATGTAAAGTAATGTAACCGGTAGAATAGAGAAAAAGAGTAATGCAAATTACCTACTGTTATTAAAGCGTTGGAATGATAGAATAATGTAATCCATAAGATTGGAAACTAGAACCACGCGTGCTGCTTTTTGTAACGGATTGCAAATCAACAGTCCAGACGAGTTGTAGTTTTCTATTGTTTTCTCGCTCTTATCATGCAAATTAAGAATTTTTTCACCGACAACTTTATTTGCCACATTTCTGATTGGAAATCGTATGCAATCTTCACTGGGTTCGTATTGAGCATCCAAATATTCCAAGTCCGATACTTTAAGACCTTTTATTCCCAAACTGTCACAAGCACTTTGCGAAATTTGTAGTAAATTTGTGAATTTAGTTGTATATTCTACATCTTCGCACTTTGCATTGCCTTTACATCGCTTCTCATATAATGGAAGAACATCCGCTACATTTGCCTTCATATTACATTTGGGGCACAAGAAAAGACCTACAAATATTTTGAGTAAAATATTTTTGTGAAAACTTTCATTACGCACCCGTTCTTTTATTTACATATGCATCGTTACTTGAAGTGCTATCGCACAGATGACATTCCACTAGTAAGCATGTAGGCCCATCCTTGAAAAGCAAACGATGATTCCTCATATGCTTTTTGAATTCGATCATAACCTTCGGATCCACACTGTTGTCAACAGTAAGTGGCAAAACAAAATTCTTAACTAAGCCATTACTTATCCTGGGCCGTAATCTTCTACATACTAATTTAAACATTTTATGTAAGTTAATCTTTATAAAGGAATATAAATTACAATAAATAATTTGGAAGTAGAAACCCGGTATCACCAGTAGAGATGAAAAAATGTCGATAAATCACAATTTTAAGAACCTTTGGAAATATTTAATCAAAATCGATATAATTTCAACAGTTCAACATTATACGGACTCTCACGGCATCGTGAAATACATTGTTCGTCCTCTCAATTACGAATACGAATTACTCCATTCACACGGCACGCAATTTGACAGTTTTCTTCTTCGCTTGTTTGTTCCATTTGAAAACGCATGGAAAAAGAAAGATGTTAGTAAAAGTTAATAAAATCTTGAATTGAATTGGTAACTGCCAGTTTCATTAATAAATTGTAATTTTTTCTACTTTAATATACAATACAAATAGTGGTTGGTTTCAAATAAATGTTTGTGTATTAGTGTTTTCTTTTACTATATTCATCTATATTGTTTTGATTTGTCAGTTGGTTTCGATAAAAACCACCGATTGGTCGTAGTTCGCAAGGGCATTGAGAATGAATTACCCACTTTTAGCGTAATTGTACGATAGATAGAGCGAAAAGCGTAATTGGTCTGTCGTGGAAATGTCGTATTATACACTTAAAAATTATGGAGCTCAAAATCACATATTCTTTGGCTTACTGCAATATATTCAGTGATGTTTGCAGTCTCTCGTTAAGTTACCTCTGCAAAAATTTTAGTTAAAAATGTTAAAGTAGAAAGTTATGATTGTAATGTAACAATTTTCAATAAAAAAGCCAAGCGTTCCAGCCCAGATAGCCCAGAGACATTTCAAAACAAATAAAATATATTACAAAGAAAATACTTTTCATTACTAATGATGATATTAAAGGAAACAGAAGTAATGCATTCAATTAATGATTTGTTGTTAATTCAGAGTTTAAGCCTGCTTTAATCTCAAACGTAAAAATCAATATATCAAACAACGCTGGTCAATTGTTCTATCTGTCATCGCTTAAGACAAAGCGTACAAATAAAATTATTTTATATATCCAAATAGAATACATGTTACCAAATTTTAAATTCCTATATTATTCTATGATTTTATTTCATTTGCTAATCTATAATCGTCGTAGATAATTTCGTCTATCTAGGGACCAGCATCAACACCAACTACAATGTCAGCCTGGAAATCCAACGCAGAATCACTCTTACCAAAAGGTGCTACTTTGGACTAAGTAGGCAATTAAAAAGTAAAGTCCTCTCTCGACGAACGAAAACCAAACTCTACAAGTCGCTCATCACACCGGTCTTTCTATATGGCGCAGAAACGTGGACGCTGTCAACATCTGATGAGTTGGCCCTAGGAGTTTTCGAGAGAAAAGTTTTGCGAACGATTTACGGTTATAATCGCGTAAGCGGTGCCAACGCCAATAAAGAAGAAGAATCTATAACAATAGTTGTGACGTTTTTCGGCCAAACTTCCCCTAATTTTGTGGGTGCAAATGGAGGGACCTAGAGTTTATTGTAAGTCGTCTTCGATGTTTTTCAGGAGGACCGCAAACCACTTATCTAAATTGGTCCCTTTGGAAAGTTCAGTTGAGTTTGAAGCTCGGCATTGACAATAATACCTTCATATGTCACAACTGCTTGCATATTCAACTTTAAACAGCCTCTTAGGCTTTTCTTTACTAACTTTTCCACCAATAAAACAGAAGCAATGAATTCAATAATGATTTGTGGTTAAATCAGAGTTTTTGGCAACGTGCTAGACGGCAGGTAATACTTGTGTCAAAATAATTATGTCCGGTGATGAAAAGAAAATTCGGGAACATTTAAGGATTTCTTGCAGCACGTTCACAAAAGTTTTCCAATTAATTCCCTCAAAACATCACAAATACGAAGTTATTTATTTATTATATTGGATGACATGTGGCTGCATTCATTTGTTGATGTTATGCTCTTCATAGCATGTATTCAAATAATCAGGTAAAATTACCCATAAAATGAATAAGTGTAAACTTACGGTTATGAAAAGTTTATCATCTGGCAACATTAAAAGAATGAACGCACTGAACGTACTTACATAAAACAAGATGGTTCCCTCTCATTCTTTACATAGTGGTGCTTGTATCGAATTTTCAAAAGTCGTGGATGTTTTGAGAAATTAAAGTATTCTCCGCTGAAAAGGAAAGAATATTAACAAAACAACATATAAGTAGTGAGAAATATTTAATATTCTTTTATAATGCGACGAAGAAGTGAAAGGAAAAAATCTACTGATGTTTCGTCTCCAGCTCCGGTGTCTAGACGTACAAGTCGCAGGTCACGTCAAATATCTGAGACATCGAGTGAAAAAGGCGCACAATCAGAACTATCCCCTAGTGATGATTTAGCTGAAAAGTGCATGAATAACGTGGAGGTACCGGAGGAAGCCACCAACGAAGAACCAATAGTAGACGCTGTAAAGAATCGTTCACGTAATCGAACACCGGTAAAAGATCGCAGCAGTCCGTTGAAGCGCAAAACTCAAAACATTACCATTGAACCAAAAATAGATGTTATACCTGAAGAAAATATCTCTGTGAAAGAAGACGGTGATGTAGATAATAAAATGGAGAAGGAAATAAATGAAAACATACAAGAGGCAGCTGAAACTGTTACAGTTATTGTCGAAGCTTCCACCTCCTCGAGCCCTAAGAATAATGTTGACATCAACAAACCCTTGGATGTTTTGGAAATTCAAGAAGAAGATCACGATGAAGATAAAATGCAGTCTCAGGAAGCATCAAACAAAAATAAAAGTGTGGAAGAAGAAATAATTGACGCAGAAAAAGAAAAAGGAGACGAAGAGTCCCCAAATAATGAATTAAGGAATGATCATGAAAAGGATCTTTCATTGCAAGAGAAGTCAGTTTCAACGTCTCCCAAGGATGAGATTTCAATTATCGATGAAAAGGCGGATGCAAATATAAGCGTGCGTAAGTGGGTAACAAAGAGGACAGTACAAAATCGTAGTCCTCTACTGGTTATAACTACAGAAACATTGAAAACATCTATATCTGATGATTCGCTTCCTGTTACTAAGCCTGTTCTTGGAAAATCACCTGACATACAGGAAGTAAATTCAGAACGGGAGGAGGGAGAACAGACTCCGTCGCCAGAAAGAGAAAGTCGCAGAAATAGTACCAATAATACAAATAATAATACGGACAAAGCAGTCATCCGTAATCAAATTGATAAAACTTCGGCGCCAAGAGCGATTAACAAATTAAATATAAAAGTTGAGCATCGTTCTCCCAGTCCCAAGAATAAAAAGGCCAGTAATGTACTTTTTATAACCAATCTTGTGAGACCGTTTACGGTTTTACAATTGAAAGGGTTATTAGCTCGTACTGGTAAATTAGTTGAGGATGGTTTTTGGATAGATCGCATCAAATCCAAATGTTATGTTCAGTATGAAACAGAGGAGTATGTATTTCATGAAATATTTTATATAATTGATCACACAATTTTAATTAATAATTTTAATTTAGTGAAGCGATTGAGACCCGACACGCATTACATGGCGTTCGTTGGCCAGTTTCAAATCCAAAATGTTTAATTGTGGAATTTGCGAAGAGGAATGACATGGATAGGGCTGTTCAATCTACAAAAGATGAACAGTCTAATTTCGGCCAGGAAAACCATAGAGAAAATATACTTATCGGTATGGGATGGAATAGGGATCGAAACGGCATGGATGAAAAGAGGGTAAGTGTTATATTTATAAAATTTGTAATTTTGGGTAAGTCGTTATTGAAATTCTCTACGGGGATAAATAATTACTAAATTTCTTTTTTTTTTATTAATTTGAAAATAAAAATAAGGTATTGTGGCCAAAAAGCTAATCTTCCATTATAAATCGACAAATACCTAATCATAACAATTGAAAATGCTAGAATATTTAAAAATAGAGTTAAATTTTGTAACTGTAACTATTCTTAACTTTCTTATACATATACATATATTTGGTAATATAAACTGACTGAAAATAAATTAAAAACTTTCTCCACTAAAATTAACTTTTTGGCTTCACGCCTTTTCTGCGCACTCGACTCGATATATTTTTTCTGTCCTAAAAATAAATTTATTCTTATTTTCCCAGAACTTAAATATTAGTATTGATTGTGTAGTATCGAATATCGAAAATCGAATCCTTGAGAAAGCAGATCTCAAAGAAAAGCTAATAATACAAAATATTTTAAGACCTTTGTAATAAAGCCCGAAAGCTTTACACCTTACCTTTTTTCAAATAATGCTAACTATTTGTTATTGGAATTTTTTAACCAGATATGTTATACGAATCTTTTTAAATAAACTTTACTGAACCTTTACGTGGTACTAATTACATTTTGACCCTGATAGCGAAACAATAAGCGATCTGATTTTAAAAAACTTAAAATAGCATAACAACTATAGTAAAAGTAATTTGTACTGCAAAGACAACTTTCACCGACAGGGCTGCTTGAAATCCTTCTGTTCTGTTGTTAAGAAATCCTTCATCCTAACCTCTCGTGCTCCGACTAGTACCACTTTCAGATATGATCTATCTTGCTCGTGAATGATCTGAAGTCCCAAGATGTAGGAGTCTGTCATCGGTTGTTAATACTACATCGCCGCCAACTTCCACCAATGTCTTCAAATTATTACCAAATCCGACGAGAAGTCCGACCAATAAAGGATATTCAATTACTCCCCACCTGAGCCTAGTAGCATTTCACGCTTTAAACACCCAGATTGATAATTTCGATGCCGAGACTAGCAAGAGGCAGATGAAGAAGCTACAAGTCTACCAAAACACAGCCAGTGAAACATCTATGTTCCCAGCTAAGGAGCTTAATCTTATGCTGGGAAAGCAACCCCGATGAACGGGACGACATTTTGACAAGCCTTAAGTGCCATTCACAGAGAATCCCTCAACACTTTTATAGACTCTATTTTCTGCATATAATGAGTTCCCGCGCTGTACTCGTCTTACAACCCAACCATCCCCGAACCCCCGCCCGTTAGATGACCTTGACGACTTAGACTGACTTTGCCTGCTCCTAGACGGGTTTAAGCAAACCGTTACAACCACGACAACAACAGCATTATTGTGTAAAGTACCACCATCCGAGTTTATTTATTCATGATCTAATGCCAAGGGGTTGGGAAAGAAAATTTTTATTCTTAAATAATATGATCAATCGGAGAGTTTTGCGTACCGGAAAATACGTTCTTCCTTACTAAAGTAGCCTAATTGAATCAGAAAGATTTAGGCGTGTTAAAAACTGATTTTTACAAATGTTGTTGTCACATATTTTTAATACTTTTTCTATAAAATTTATTAGGGATTTATTAACATATGAAATTATTATTAATATTTATTCCCATACGATGCGCACGTTTTCTTTCATTTTAATTTAATGTTTTTCTTTAAAAACCTTAAATTCATTGCTAGACAAAAACGAACTTTGGGTTACTAGCGGCTTGTAATATATTTCAGACATTAAGACCAGTTCGTGAATGGGATGTTGGAAAAAAAGAAAGTTTAGATCGGGATAAGAATAGAGATATTCAAAAACGACGCAGCAGGGAGAGGGAAGTAGTTTTCGGTAATCGGGAACATGATCGTAATGGTAAGGAGCGCAGACCGCGATCAAAAGGAAGAGCAGAGGCAAGAAGTAGTAGCCGATCACCAGGTATGATTATTGATCTTATTGTTATGTCAAATAAAAATTTAATTAACAATTTACAGCACGGAAAGTAAAGAAAAAGGAAAATGACCCACCTCTAAGACTTCTAGATGACCTATTTCGCAAAACTAAGAGTACACCATGTATTTATTGGCTACCATTAACACCCGAACAAGTGAGTAGAGCATATTTTTCCAATTGAATTAATAGTGACAAAAAAATTAATTTTTTTAGATAGCTGAAAAAGAGGCAATTCGACAAAAAAGACTCGAGGAGCACAAACAGCGTATTAAGCAAAGGGAGATAGAAAAAGGTAAAGAAAGGGAAAAAGAGCGGAATCGAACCAATGACCGCAGGGATAGAGAAAGAGAAAGGGATCAAAGACGCAATCGATCGAGTGATCGTCGTTCACGTAGCCGCGATCGGCGCCGCTACTAAAAATTATTGGTATTGTATAACCAAATTATCATTAGGACGTCGTTGCATTTGAAATTTATTGTGTTTCAAATCCATGCAAAATGCGTGATGATGAAAACAAAAAGTAAATTTCATTTAGCATCGTTCTTAAATTAAACTAGAATATGGCTAAAATTTCTAGCAAACAGAAATCGTTTCCGGTTACCCGAGCCAACTTTTGGTGTAGAAACTTACTTTTTTTTATATAATTATTATATATATAAATAATTAGAAGAATTTAAATTCAGAACCGAAATTCATCGCCAAAGTAATTTTCAAAAGTCCATCATTTTTCGTGGATAAAAAGGTTTAGTTTTTTCTATCTTTTTTTTGTTTTTTTTTTAAATAATTCGTACTCTTGTTATTTTCAATTACTTTAACAAATTATTTATCATTTATTTCATTTTCATTATATTTGAAAAACACAAATATTACTTATTTCTCATACTTGAAAAAAGTTTAGATTGAGTAACCAATTTGTTTCAAAGCTGCTAAACAAGTCTTTAGGAAACGATCCGATTTCGTAAAGCCAAACAATTAAAACCCTATTAAAACCCTTTCTGGAAAACTTTCAAGTGGAAATGCAAAGCAACTCAGTTGAAATCAACAAGTGTCACCGAGCACTCGGACTCTAATTCAGCAGTAATAGTGGCACTTGACCACAAAGTTCTTAACTCAAATTCAATGATAATATTTGAATAAATAAAGGCAATAAGTTCTTTTAACAAACAATTGTTTTAATATATAGGAAAAAGGAAAATCTAGTAAAGTGCGTATCAGAATCACATGACACCAGCTTCGTTTTCAATATTTTATCCAGTAATTTTAACAGCAGCGGCTGCGGAGCAGAGTGGTTAGCATTGCGTACTGTCATTCGGAAGGCCAGGGTTAGAATCCTGGTTCGACCAACATCCAAAAGTTAAGGTTTTTTCTAATTGCGGTCGCCCATCGGCAGCGAGTATATTTATGACAGAATAAAGGCTCCAAATAAATAATCCATCAGTAGTTCGGAGGCGATTTGGTATAAACTGTAACTCCCTCCACTTTGTTGGAACATCAAATATATATACATACCTATATCATTTTAAAAGCAAATTGATACTTTGGAAAAATGGCTTTTTGGAATAAACCACAATTTCTTTTAATCGAAGACGGTAATATTTGTTAAATCAAAAAAAAAAAACGTTATTACAACTTGATAGCTTTATGGTAACTTTCTGTTTTATTATTGTGTTGCTTTGACACGTCAGCAAAAACTATCGCGCTTATTGCAGAACTTCTCTATTTATACTAAATACGGTGACCGTTAACGGTCCCGTTAACCATATAAATAAATATGTACATATGTATTTAGGATGTGACAAACAAAGAATGATAACATAAGAGAACTAAGATTAGCCTGTTGAAATATAACAGGGTGATCTAACACTCCACCACCCGTGAATCACTCCAGAATTCACCATCAACTAGTAGCCTGGCAAGCCGAGATGCTGGCCTACGAAGAAGTCCGCTGGTTGTCTTCACTTCTGCTATTCGTACCTGGCCATCTTTAGTTGGAAATACTTGGGTGATGCGACCACGTTGCCACAGTCTGCGAGCTAATGTTGGCTCGCATATAATGACGAGATCTCCGACTTGTAGGGGAGCCAGTGCTTCTTGCCACTTAGCTCCGCGAAATAATTTTGGTAGATACTCTGTAGTCCAAAGTTTCCACAATCGGTCTTTCAGGTTTTGCGCAATCTTCCATTGTTTCTTGAGGCATATTTTCTCGCCTACAGGATGAGGTGTTTGTGTTGAATTGACAAAGCCCAATATAAAGTAGTTAGGCATGAGTGGGTCTTCTTCTTCGTGCGATATAGGTATGTCGGTCAGGGGACGCGAGTTAATAATATTTTCTGCTTCTATCAATACACTTCTCACTGGAGTACCACGACGTTTTAGAAAATTACGTAAACATAAGATGAAGGCATCGGTTGATAGATCCTCTGCAAGTTCGATGTGTACAGCTCTAACTGTCACACTTCATGCGCCTTCCAATCGAGACATCATATGGTCCAAATAGATCGACACCAGTATAAGTAAACGGGCGTACAAATGGTGTAACTCGGTCATTAGGTAGCTGACCCATCATAGGAGGCACGGGTTTTGCTTTATTGAAGCGGCATACAGGGCACTTTCGTTGGATCCTTTTGATTAGCGTCTTCAAGTTGGGAATCCAGAATTTTGTCTAATGTTAGCGAGTTGTTCTGATAATGGCTTTCCTCATGGTAATGTCGAATTATTAATGTAACATGATTCTGCGGCATTAGAATCGGTCGAAGAGCTTGCAATGGTAAATATGCTGCTGCATCAAGGCATCCGCACAAACGCAATATACCGTTTTCGTCCAAATATGGCGATATCATTAATAGGGTACTTCGTTTCACAAGTTGACGTGACGCAGATAAGTCGGCGATTTCATCTGCAAAATGTTCTTGTTGCACCAATTTGCTTATGATGTGTTCCGCCTTCTCGTATTTTAAAACTGATAGCTATTGAGGAGGAAGTAGGCCGTTGACATTGTGATGTAATCGGAATAGTTGCATTGCTCTGACGACCCAGGGTACTGTGCGTTGTATTTTGGTATATGTATATGCTGAAATCTATAACTGCGTCTTTTGTTCGCGTACATAACAAGTGGGCTGGTTGCATTTCCTCTGGTAACATCGCTGGTGGCTTTATTGCCATGACTGGCCAATACTGTTCCTCTTGTCTTAGGAAGTCGGAACCTTTGATCCATTCACTGTCACTACTAAACTTAGGCGGATTTGACGGACGCGTGGCGACATCTACAGAATTTTGATGTGTTGGTACCCATCGCCACTGTTCTTGCGAAGTTGAACTTAGTATTTCGGCAATATGGTGACCAACAAATGCCTTGTATTTCCGTTCGGATGAACGTAACCATTGCAACAGAGTCTGGGAGTCGGTCCAAAACACTACATGTTTGATTTTGAACTCCAGGGCGTCAATTATCACTTTGCGCAGCCTAGTCCCAAGTACAGTGGCCTGCAGCTCAAGCCTTGGAATAGCGATTAGTTTACCAGGAGCAGCCCTTGTTTTACCCATGACGAAACTTACGTCGATTTCGTCTTTGTAAACTAATCGCAAGTATCCAACCGCAGCAAATGCAACTTGACTTGCATTGACGAAGATGTGTAGCTCGATTCTGCTTTTATTGGCGATATGTGGTGAATACATCGTGGTAATTTGAAGAACTTAATGTTCTGAAATTCTTTCCACCAAAGCACCCACCTTTGACTTAGATGCATCGTTTCATCCCAGTGGGTATCGTGCTTCCACAAATCTTGAATTAGAAGTTTAGAAAATATTAAGAAATCAGCTGACATACCAAACGGTTCGAAAACCGCCATCACGATCTGCAACAGCTCTCTTTTGGTGGGTGTTCGAATTCCATCCAATACATCTTTAGAAAATCGATGAAATGTCGTATGGAACTCGAAAGAGTCTTCCTCGGTGTTCCAATATAAATCCAGGACTTTGTCTGTAGCACTACAACGTTCCATGCTGACTGCTTCACGTATTGATATGAACGATTCGGTTAATATTTCTTCCACTTCAGTGTAGTTTGATACGAAGTTTCTAAGCTGGAAACCACCTTCCTGATGTATTTGAATGATTGACGGCTGACACTTCTGGCTTGTTCTGGTGAATCAAAATTAGCAACCAGATCGTCAACATAATGTTTGTTAATTATAATCGACGATGCTTCAGGAAATCTGGAACTGAAAAATTCTGTATTTGTATTTTTAATGTATTCGGCGATACAGGGTGAACAAATAGCACCGAAGATCATTGTGGTCATAACGTATTCTTGTACTGGTTGATCGGTGTCACCATTTCTTCATAAGTAGCGTTGAGCGTGTTGATCGATCGGACGTATTTTGACTTGTGAGAACATCTCTCGAATATCTGCTGCAATTCCAATTTGATCTTGGCGAAATTGTAGCAAAATGCGTATAAGTGGCTGAGCTTCTTCAGACCCATTTAATAGTGTCGAATTTATGATAGTAGCTGCTGCGTCAAAGACAATCCGCAGTTTATTTAGTTTATTTGGGTTGCATACAGCGAAATGGGGCAAGTACCACGTTTGTGGATGTGGTGAACTAACTTCATTTGCAGTCAGTTTTCGGGAATATCCTTTTGTCAAATCTTTGGACATTTCTTCTTTGTATCTGGCAGCGAATTTGTCGTCTTTTTGCATACGCTTCTCAATTGACATTAAGCGGCGTTCGACCGTATCCCTGCTAAAGGGCAGTAGCGCAGGTAATGATGTCCAAAGAAGGCCAACTTCATAATGTTTGTTTGCTTGATGAATTGTTGTTTTTTCTAATATAAGACGTGCGTTCTTATCTTCATCAGATTCTACTTTCAATGGTAACGTATTGACACCGAGGCTGTCTGATGCAAAATAGTCGGCTACCATTTTATTCAGTTCCTGATAATTCTGGATAACCATAACGCGCGGATTAGATGTTGAAGGCAATTTAGTTAGGCCATAGGCAACCCAACGTAGTGAAGATTTGGCGGCTATCGGACTCTCCTTATCTGCTTGAATAATTGTTAAAGTGGCGCCCAAGTATGCTTGATCAAGACCAATTAGTAACAATGGCTTCATGTTGTTGTAATTTTGCAACGGCACATATTCGAGATGTTCAAAATTTTCTTTCGCAAATGATTGTTCTGGCAAGTTAAGATTTCTAACTGTTCGTACGTTATCACACAAACTTCCTATTTCTAATTTCATTTTGAACGATTGTTCGGTCATACCATTGGGGAACGAGAGGTTGACTTTGACCTCGAACATCAATCTTTCTAGCGATGTCTTCTTCCAAAATAGTGATCGCTGAACCCTCATCAAACATAGCTAGGATTTCGTATTTACCGTTCGGTCCGTAGATGTTGATCGGCAACATTTTAAAAAGTTGTTTGGACGTTTCACAGGCGAGGCGGTAAATTAATATCGGATGCACGTTTATCTCATGCTGGGCATTGTGTTGCATTGATGTTGTTGGAAATTCATCGTTGTGTGGAAGTTTATTATGGTAACCTTGACATTCGTTTATGCTGCACTGGTTCTTCGAACGACATTTTCCAGTAAAGTGACCCTTTCGAAGACAGGAAAAACACATTCGTTGGCTCTTTACAAACTCCCACCTTGATTGTACATCTGCTGCTTTGAACGTAGGGCACTTAGCAATTATGTGATCACCGCTGCAACGAAGACATCTTACCGTTCCGACCACTCTTTCTTGAATGTGCATGACACGTCGAGGATTGGTGCACGCAATAGAACTTTTGGCGCTATATGTACTAGTTGGCAACAGGCACAAAACTCTGGCCAACTCACTCAACCATGTACTGAAGTCTACACTGAATGTCGAACTGTTTGTTTTGCGGTAGTTTATATACCATTTGTTCAAGTAATGAGGTGTTAGTCAGATGCTGGTGACATTTTGCGGATTTAAAGAAAGCTACTACATTGCGCACTCTTGCCGAAAATGGTACAATCTGTTCGGCAATTGGCGGAAATTGTTGTAGTTTGTGTAACTGGTTCATTCGTTCATTTAAACGTTGGGCACATCATTTGGGTACAGCAACATTGCTGGTACTGATTCTTTGGCGGGACCTAAAAGGCACTTCTGCAACCGCATAAGGTTTTGGCGATGACTGTATCCGAAGGCTTCGGTGGTGTCGTTGAAGTTGGCAAAAAAAACAGCGGCCATTCCTTCCGCATTACCGGCAAATGTGGGCAAATCGTAAAGCTTGACTGTTGAATCGCTTAATGGCATACTCACTAGACTCGACTCACGCTGTGCTGGCTGCACTGTTACGTTTTGTTCATCCACGACTTGCGGTTGAATGTGTTCTCTTAGCCTGATTATGTCTCGCTGGCTTTCGGCGGTGCTGTTTCTTAATTCTTCCACCGATGCTCTCAAGGCTATTAATGTTGAAATAATTGCGCTTGTTTGTGCTTAACCAGTTGTATTTAAGTGGCCCGGCTCTTCCATTATGATGCTTTCAAAAGAAGATTGGGTTTCGTTGTTGTCTTGTGTGGCTAACGCTCGACTTCGTAGAAAGTATTTGTTAGACTTCGACATGCAACATAGGTATATATACACAATGCTTTCAAATGCGCCACAATAATTCGTGCACATATAAAACGATTAACAAAGTACCACTGGCTTACACGAAAGCGACAATTATATTAAAAGATTCGCAAACTTGATAAACAAGACGTGCCAAATAATAATAAAAACTGTTAAATCAAAATTATAAAATAACGTTATTACAACTTGATAGCTTTATGGTAACTTTCCGTTTTATTATTGTGTTGCTTTGACACGTCTGCAAAAACTGTCCCCCTTATTGATTAGCCTGTCGAAATATACAGTGGCGGACTAAAGTCTACATACGACCCCTTTTTTTGGAATCCCTACCGTCCCATAGTTTTTACAGGAAAAGTATTGATGTAGTCTTGCTTTGAATTTAATTGTAAGACAAAACCGAAAATTTCATATTTGTTCAACATTAACTTTCAATGTTATTAACAAAAAACTCAAAAAAGCCGTTGACAAAAGTGAACATACGTTTCATTAATTTGTTTCGTTTATTACTTCAGCTATTGTTTTCAGCGGTCAAGTACCGTTTTTTTTTCTTTCTATACTTTTCTTGGTATTTGGCTTTATCTTTATTGTTTTCCATCATTTGAAAAAAGAAATACAATCGCGAAAATGTCGTCAGGAACGGAAATCCCGGTGGCTGTGCAAAAATTGATTATAAAACACAGAAATGATAAGAAAACGTTCGGCAAAATAGCTAAATTGTTAAATTTAAGAAAAGCGGCGGTAAAAACAATTTATAAAAACTTGCAGAATCGGGCTCGTTCGAGAGTAAGCCGTGAAGTGGCCGTCCAAAGAAGCTTACCCATAGGGACATCTCTTTCATCCGTAATAAATTAAGCCAAAATTCCAAGGTACATGCTACCAATTTGGCCCAGAAGCTAGCGAAATGATCCCAAATTGTTGTGCACTTACGCACAATAACAAGAACTCTTAACAACGAAGGATTCTACAGCAGAACTCCTCGCAAGAAGCCTCTCATAAGCGAGAAAAACCGCGCACATCGGTTGGAGTTCGCTAAAAAGCATCTAAAGAAGGATCATGAGTTCTGGAAAAGCGTACTATTTACGGATGAGTCAAAATATAAAATATAGCAAAAGTTTGGAGAAAACCCATTACTGCCATGGATCCCAGGCACCTTATTTCGACCTTAAAGCATGGTGGTGGGAGTGTCATGGATTGGAGAGCAGTTGCAGCGTCTGGGGTGGGTAAATTGGTCTTTATTGAAGGAAATATGGATCGCTTCGAGTATAAGACCATATTGGAAAATAATTTGAAGTTATCTGTGGACAAACTGTGCCTTGGCTCGAGCTGGATCTTTCTACAGGATAATGATCCTAAGCACACAGCGCAAATTGTAAAGGATTGGCTGCTGTATTATGCTCCGCGGTAGTTGCACTCATTACCACAAAGCCCGGAATTGAATATTACATAGCACGTATGGAAAATATTGGAGCGGAAAATTCGAAAACACCCTATAAGTAATGCATCAAAGCTCAGAGAGAAACTTCAAGAAGAGTGGCAAAACATTACAGGAGAAGAGCTGGAAAATTTGGTTTTTTTCAATGTTAGACGCTTGCAAGCGGTGATCGATGCGCATGGTGGCCCAACAAAATATTAACTTAGTTATTAAAATTAATATGATTACCTAGAATAGCTAAGCAAAAAATCGTATGTTCACTTTTGTCAGTGCCTTTTTTCCATTTTTTGTTAATAACTTTGAAAGTTAATGTTGAATAAATGAGAAATTTTAGTTTTTGTTATATACTTGAATTTAAAACAAAACTGCATCATTATTTTTTCTGTGAAAGCTATAGGACGGGTTGAATTCCCAAAAAATGGATCGTATGTAGACTTTAGTCCGCCACTGTAATAGGGTGACCTAACAATATTTTTAGCTCAGACAGAGATGCTCCGCAAGTACCAATGTATCTTGTATGCCGGATTTTTCTTCGGTAGGCCCGCTGTTCGCGACGCAAACGTCGCTTATCATTGTTCTTATTTTTGGTATCATACTTTTAGATACAAGTAACTTGTTTTCAACAGTTTCTCTCTATTTCGGTTTTGGTCTGTACATGACTAATTATATATTTCTGAATGTACAATAGTAAGTCGAAAAGCATGTTCACCTGGTTGTTTGTTCAATTTAATGATTATTGACAAATGATCAGAATATCACCCACAGCACAGGTTTGAACAAATATTAAACTCATATGTTGTAGTTGTTGTAGCGGTTCACTAGCACCGCTTAGGGGCAGGTTTAATCAATCTAAGTCGCCAAAGTGTTCTAATGGGAGGTCCAGTAAACGTGCTGTTTCGACGGAGACTTTCCACATGCAAGGCATACGCTGGATAGCTGGGGTCTAGTCTGGATAGGTAGGAGTTTAACCTAAGTTGTGCCAGAGTCAAGCGGGTCTCTCGAGGCAACTCGAGCTCGTTGTCTGCAAAAGGTGATGCTTTTTCTTCGAGCACGCCATTTATTTTGTTGCGACCCTGAAGTTTTGCGGCAATTGCGGTCGTGTGCTGAGTGAAGGAGTGCAGCCTATCGAAAGTGACTCCCAATATTTTTGGGTTATTTACAGTCGGAATTTTTTGGTCATCGACCTGGTGAAGAGGGTAGCCGAGGATATGGTCGGTTGTATTTTCAGTTGTCTAGCAGTGAAGAAGTGAGAAAGATCGGCGAGGTAGCAGTTCACTTTCGAACAAAGGTCATCAATATCCTGGCCAGACGCCAATATTGCGTAATCATCGGCATACGAGGTTAGGGAAACTCCTCCTGGTGGAGGAGGGAGCTTCGATGCGTAGAAATTAAACAGTAGTGGATACACCACCCTGCGGAACCCCCTGTTTAATGTTTCTAAGTTTCGATGTTTCACCTCGGAATGTTACCGATGAATGTCGACGACTCAGGTAACCCATGAACCACCTCCGATAAGACTCTGCTATGTTAGCTGGTTTTCCCGGCTTGAGTAGCGGGACCACCCTGACCATTTTCCACACTTCAGGTATCATTAAGGTGGTCAAAGACAAATTGAGGACCTTGGTGAGAAAGTCTGCACCCGCTGGTGCAAGGAGTTTTAGCATCAGAATGCTTATTCCGTCGGAGCCGATGGATTTCGAGGCTTTCGCCTTCCCGATGACCCCATGAACCTCTTCCCTGGAGAAATCAAGCGCCGCGGTAATATTTGACAGTTTGCGCATACGGAGAGTTACACGTCGCTTCGCTTTGTCTTTCGAAGGATGCAGTGTAGAGAGTCGGCTAAAGTAGCCCGCTCATCTCTTCGGGTCCGACGAGGCGCGGTCACCGAATGAAATTTTCACTCGTCAGATTAGACAACGACTTGACTGTGGCCCAGAGCCTGGCTGCCCCAGAGGAGAGATTGCAGGACCTTAAGTGCTCCTCCCACTTTTTCCGCCTGTGGTTGTTCACTACATTACGAATCTCCGCGTTTAAATCCCTGATTAGGGGATTCCCGGGACCGGAGCTACGAAGGGTGTCGCGCCTAGATGCTAAAACCGCCGCTGCCGTTGGGAAATTGGGGCGGATTTCCGCAATTCGGCCTGCCGGGATGAAGCGGGCGGCAGCGATCACGACGATCCTGTGGAAAGAACGTTCACCAGAAGTGACGTCTGATGGAGTGGGGAGAGCACTGAAGACGTTCTCGGTGAATTCCGTGAAGACGGACCAGTTAGCTATTTTAAAGTTAATGGGTAAGTGGTCCGATGCTAACGTCGCATCGTCTATCTGTTCCGCCAGATTGCATTAGTTGCACCTAACCGAGGTGGAGGAGTGATGGAATCTTTTATGGCACACGCAGCAGAAATAATTCGTCGGAGCAAGGTTGGTTTTGACGCCAGCCCAGATGAGAAGGATTTGGAGCAGCCCAGCTGCGAGGTGTTGCTCCATTGGCGCACTTAGATTAATGTTACCTGTTGACCTAAACAGGGTTAGATCGCCGTAAGGGTGACAGCCCTTCGTCGGATAAATTCCGGGTCAACTCCGGTGCATAGAACCGGCTTCGTATCTACGTTTTTAATGACTGCTAAGTCAATCAAGTTTTCTTTGGTCTGTTGGCGACTAAGTTGGTGGTTTTGTTAATTCCATTATTTTTAAGAATGATTGAAGTTGACTGTAACCAGTTTTTTGAAAAGGAGTAAAGAAAACTTTTCTTTGAATGTTTCCTTATAAGTATATCTGTACCAACATGTGCTTTGTAATCTGGGTGATTAGCGCTGTACAGCTTAAACCCAGGTATATAAAAAGTTTACTTATCGGTAAGATGTGTTTCGAATAAGAGCATAACATCGATTTCCTCAGTCTGCATAAATAATTTGAGTGGTAATTTGTGCTGGTTTACACCATTAGCAATCCATAAACAAATTCTGACTTCACTCATTTTTTGGTCATCAGGGTTTAAAACATTGGTGTTTTCGCCTTTATTAGATCTTGGAACATACTTTACATTGTTGACATAAAGTGTGTCATGCACTGGTTTAGGTTAAGAATCATGACCATGGGTAGGTTGGAAGTGGCCGCAATGGAAGTTGTGTATGGCAATTGGTTGCATTAGGCTTGTATGGTACACCTTGAGCATGTTTACATTCAAGGCTTTATGAGCCGGGAAACCCCTGTAACTAGCTGTGTGGTTGCAACCGCAGTTGCTACACTGTTTTGTGCTGGTGAAGATCACCACGTGCTACGCAGACAGTACGTAAAGTACAGTAGTGTTTTACGTGACCGAAATCCTTACAGCTTGTACATTGTACGGGAGTGGTTCTTCCACTGTGATACTTTGGTGCATTCTTCTTGAGTTGAGCTGAGCTTGGCGATAAGAATACTTTACACTCGACAGCCTGCAATCCGCATACGACCGCAATTGCCGCAAAACAAAAATTGATTAAAATGAAAATAATGTTAATAGTTTAATGTGCATGATACATTAACAAAGTTAGTGCCCAAATGTAAATTTGTTAAATTAATTTAATGATATCAACTAGTTAAATCATCGCCACCACACGGTTTGCTTTGAGGAATTGGAAACACTGGATAGACGTTGGAGAATGTCTACATCCCTGCAAGACGGGTAGCTGTTGCCTAACATGTTATCCGTCTGTTACTTTACATACGTGCATTTGTTATTTGAATTGTTACTTTTCTTCTAGCCGTGGGAAAAAAATAACAAATTTTCCCACTTTGTTTCACGTACGTGTGATTCTCTTTTTCATTCACTCGCATTGTATGCGGTATCGGTATGCGACATATATCCGCCTTTTTTAATTTTGGGATATTTTTGTTACCGTATTTGTAATACATCTGTTATTCAAAACAAGCACATATGTTACTCGATCTGGCAGCAACTGGCTATTGGAAACAAATGTACATGATATCGTATCTGCTACCCATGTGTTGTTGGAAACATAATCATTTGTTAGCATATCTATGGGCGGTGAGTTATTTAAAACATCGGACGGGTTACTGATAAGTTATTAAAAACAAATGGCTTTGTTACCCGACGTGTTACCCATTAGTTATTGAAAAGAGATGTCTTTGTTACCCGATTTGTTACCTATAGGCTACTGACCTTTACTTATATTTCATTTAAAATGCTATTTTTTTTAAGTTTATTTTTGTTTATTGAAAATATAAATAATAAAAATTTACATATTTACAAGTTTGATTTAAAAATTTAGTTTGTTTTTATCAAATAATTAAATTAAAATTGTTAATTTAACTTCTTTTTACATACATATACATATGCTTAACAAAATTAATTGTACATTCATTTCTAATACTTAATAGACAATGGTACTAGAATTTTGACTAACTAAAAATAAGTTTTATAGTAATTAAAATATTAAGACAGCCGCTTCAGAGGAAGACCTCCACTCTTTTAGAAATATCATGCTTAGTAAGACCTGGCTGAACAGGCGGCATTGTTCACTTTGTTTTAATCGTGACAGCAATCTATGCCAGTAAAGAAGAAGTATACCAATGGAATCTGAAATATACAAAAAATAATTATTATGATGTATTTTATTCAGGGCTGTCATGGAATCCAAGTCGGTTTTGCTTTTTATCGGAATTGCAAACCGATATTGATTTCATTTGGTGTCATGAAACCGTGTCGGTTTTGCTCTTTTCGAAATGAAACAAAACCGATGTTCGAATCAGCTGTTTTGCGTGCTTGTATGTGTTTTGACAATTTCAATGCAAATTTGTTTGACAAAATTTTATAAAATTTATTGATTTAATTGCTTCTTAATAAAGAACGTGAAATATGGCATCTGCATTTGTGGCTTTTACCTATGTTGCTGGAAGAAAGCAGTAGTGAGAAAGTTAAAAGAAAAATTTTGCGAGATTGCAGCAACCTACTTGAGCTGCCCAATACAGCGTTAGTACATTTATCTTATCAAAGATCAGTTGGGAATGATTCTAGCATAAGTGTAGGTAGAAGCCCGGTGTCAACGATTTTGGGTGATGTGCTTACAGTTTTAGATAAGTTAATTTGTCCGCATTGGGTGAAACTTGAAATAGACTTCAACGAAAAATGCAGATCGAGGGACTATTTTTATTCAATGTTTAAAATTCCCTCAATAATTGGCTGCATCGACGGGACACACATCAAAATCATCAAGCCGAGTCTTGATGAACATCTATTTTATAATCGAAAGGGTTATCTCAGTATGAATGCCATGATTGTAAGTAGTCGTGAAAACGGACTTATTGTATATACAAATATTGATTTATATGTTTTGTGGTGGACCAGCACTGTTGAGAGAATCGGTTAATTGCTGCCAAAGAGCATCAACGCTTGGTTTGTCCCGTTTTGTGAACCCCTTCGCAATATCGGGATATTTTTCCATAAATTCAATTATAATTGTATTTTGTGTTGCATTTTTATGTTTTCCCCTATTACGAATAAGAATATAAAATAATTAATATTTATTATTATTCAAAACCATCATTTACTCACATTTCTACTTAATTTGTAACTGAAAGTGGAAAAAAAAAACGTTTACACAAATCAAATCCAATAGCAGTAAGTTGCTTGGATTGTTTCCAATAACAAAACCGATAATTTTGGTTTCTGTGACACCTAAAACCGACACTAATTCCGATTCGAACATATAACCGATAACATCGGATTTCATGACACCAAAGCAATTTTTTTGTCGGTTTCAATTCCAATTCCGACAGCAATTGGATTCCATGACAGCCCTGATTGTTTTTTTATCTTTATTGCTAGCATATACGACCGGTTAATATAATACAATTAATCGCAATAAAAGCTTTACAAAGAACATAGCTATTTGCATACATTATTTGTGTATGCTTGGTACATACGTAACAAAAATGTAAAATTTTTACGAAAAAATAAAATTTTTTTAATAATATATATCATGAAATAAAAGATAATTAAATAAACTATCTTCCAAAACTCATTTAAACAAATTTGAGTTAAATATTCAAACAAAAAAAGAACTTTTGTTACACCATTGCTTTTCTACACCCGGATATATGTAGGACTGGCACATGCAATACAAAAGTGCAAAATTTTCACAAAAAAATTAAATTTTTTTAAAATAAATTTCCTCAAACTAATAGACAATTAAATAGCCTTAGTTTATATTTTGGGCCAATGTATATGTTTTTGTTGGGTTATATATTTGGAGCTTTAAGGCCGTTAAATTAAAAAACGAAAAATTTTTTTTCTTTTTCTGCCTCCTACGCGTTTCGATACGATTCGTATCTTCTTCAGGGGGTCTATTTTATTTTTAAAAAACAAGAAAACATGATTAACAAACAGTATACATTATAAACTTTTCCAACAACAATACCTTAAACACAAATATGTTCACATAATTAATTAGTTATTATATATTATTACATATATGTATGGCCATAATCTCTTGACCGTCCACTTTCAGCTTTTGTCTTGTATTTAGTTATTATCGCTGTGTATGCGCAATTTATATTGTCTACATCATCTTTGTAATTCATCGCACAGAGAATTTGTTCTTGTATTCTCAGTCCTTCTAGAGTCATTCTTTTCTTCGTTCTATTCTCAATATCTATTATTTTTGCATTGTCGAAGTCAGCTGAGTGATTGCTATGTGCAAGGTGTTGGGCTAACGCAGTCGTCACCTTATTATTCTTTGCGTCCGCCTTATGTTCGCCTATTCTAACTCCTAATGCTCGCTTCGTTGTTCCTATGTAAAGTTTGTCGCATTGCTCGTCTTTTTTTCCTTTGCACTTTATTTGGTATATAACATTGTGTTGTTGCTCCTTGTTTATTTTGTCTTTCGTTTTTGTAAAGACTGTGTTGAGTGTGCGATGTGGTCGATGCGCAAAAGTTATTATTTTGTTGTTTATGTATTTTCCTAGCGATTTGTTGTCCGTTAAACCTTGTATATATGTTATGCCAGTGAATGTTTTGTTGTCATTTTTAGTCTTTACATTGTTGTTCGCGCGATCTATTTTGTTAATTGTTGCTGTTATGAATCTTTCTATTAATGCGTTAGGGTATCCGTTTTTGTATAGTATGTTTCTAATCTTTTTCATGTTTTCATTTCTGAACTCCTGGTCGCTGAGTTGATGTATTTTTATTTTAAATTTAAAATTCATTTTAATTAATTTAAGTTAATTTTTTTTAACAAAAACAGAACTTTTGTTACAACATTGCCAATTTGTACATACATACGAATATATGAATGACTGGCATATGCACAACAAAAAATGCAAAATTTTCACAATAAAATAAAATTTTTTTAAAATAAATTTCATCAAACTAAAAGATAATTAAATAAACTATATTTTAAATTTGATTTTAACTAATTTAAGTTAAATGCTTAAACAAAAAAAGAACTTTTGTTAAAACATTGCCAATTTGTACACACGCATATACGAGTATGTATGACTGACACATGCACAACAAAAGGCTAAAATTTTTACCAAAAAAACCATTTTTTTTAATAAGTTTGATTAAACTTAAAGACAATTGGACAAACTTTCTTTAAAATTTAATTTAAGTTAAACAATTTATCACAATAAAAGGTTTTCAAAGACCTTGCTATTTGCATATACGTTTGGTACATGCTTACATGTACATATGTATGCTTGACACACAAACAACAAATGTAGATTTTATACAAAACAATTTCTTTACACTGCAACTACGGCCAAATGGATAAACACTTTCGCACTAAGTTATATACGATTTTTGCTGTAGCTTCAAAGAATAATAAATGAAAAACTTACGCTTTGATTATTTATGAAGGACGTTTTGCGATGATAATCCTGTCGATGATATTCGTATTAATTCACTTGAAGCTTGCATTGATAATCCAAATAAAATGCTGTGATGTGGTGGCTATTGATTCGATGAACAAGGCTGAAATAAACAATATTGTTATTCTCATAAAACCAAAAATAAAACGTAAATATCATATGTACATACATATGTATGTACATATGGGCACATTCGTCTTTATGCACATACGTATGAAGATATGCATATACACATATGCATATGTTGTTATCTTACCTTATTTCCTGATCTAATATTGCTCCCACTCTGCTACAGCTAATAAAGAAATTATTAAGAAACAAATAATTAATTATTATTTATAAATTTATTTATATTTTATAAAATAACACATCTCACCTCTCAGCGTCTTCAGTTGAAAAAGTAAATAGCGGAAAATTTTCAAAAGGCCATATTTGAAAATGTGTATACGCACATTTCTTTCTAATATACTAGGCAATCGTTTTCGATATATGGTACTCGTCTTACTACAGAAACTGCCTATAGGAAGGAAAAAATAGTTTTGTGGATGGAGTGGTAAAGCAGAAAAATTTTACGATATTAGTTGCGAAATGGATACCTCCGTCTTGCAGGGATATGAGTCAGTCGCCCGTAAGCAGTTGTATATCGTGTAAATTAAATGCTCGATTATTTTTACGAAGGTTAGGTTTCCAATTTTCTAAAAGAAATTTTTTCTTCATTATGGTCACCATCTGTTAGAGGCACTGTTGGGGTTATCGACTGGACTTATGTGTAAATCAGAAATCTTGACGAAGCCTATGTCAACCACCATGGATACCATTTTATCCATGTGCAAATGGTAAGAATAATTTTTTTCGACTGTAAATATGTGATATGTGTATCTCAAGATGGCGGTAAACGCTAAGTACGGAGCGCGGCACGGGTTTTTTTTATTGGGGCTCTTCTGCAGTGCATACTCTGCAAGATCGGACTGATGGGTTCACCAATACACTCACACGATTTCGGACAGCACTAACACATAAGCAAATCTTTTTGTTTATCTTTCTTTTCTGAGTGCATACAAATTGAAGAATCCATTTGTTCAGTTTTATGTTCCTATTTTTGAGTAGAACGCCATTTTCATCGTTTTCTCCGCAGCACATAGCAGAGAATGTAAAAAATTTAAAAATATGGATGAGGATCCTATACAAGCTGTGGTAATAATATAATATATTGCCGATTAATTAAATGCTTAATTTTACATTACTCTTTACATTGTTTTTAAGGGCACCCCATATTGTATGGAAAATTCAGTGAATGGAACAGATTGATTGGAATGGATGCTTCTCACCTTGCAGCAGCAGCAGATCTCAAAAATATTCAACAAAACTTTGCGAGTTACAACTACATTTAGACATTAATAACATTATGATTGGAACATTATTTTTTTATTTTGCTTAGACTTACTCTTTATACTTCAAAGGAGCTGCGATTATGACGGAGACGTTTGTGGAGCTGAGGAGCTGCGTCACCAACGCATGACACGATTAAAGACTTCTGTATATGTGGTTTTGCCTATATTATTTTGCTGATTTTCGAAAACGAATTTATTGTTGTATTGTTAGTTTTTTCTATGCTATGTAAACCATGTACCTGATCTAGGTAAAAATATTTCAATAAAGACTGAATCTTAATAATTTTTATATATATGTATATGTTTTCTTTTGGTATTAATGCTGTTGCTCAGCTGTGTTCTGTTTGGCCGATAAGAATGACGAAAATGCACAAGGAAACAAAGAGAGAATGACGTACACGTATACAAACGTAAACATCACATTTCGGCCTTAAGAAAGTGATAGGAAAATCATTCTACGAGCTGACGGGATATGACATCATGCATTCCTGACATATGTTGGCTCAAATGATCTGTTTGTTTTGTTTTTATCCTTCCTCTTTGTGCTTTTCGCACGGCTCTACTGCCACCTTTCTTCCAATTTAATAAAAAGGAAATGTCCATTGTCAATAATCTTTAAAAATGAGGGTGAGTTCCAAAAACCGCATCATTACAATGCAATTCTGCATTCTATAAATTTACAAGGCAACAATACTCTGCAAACTCGACATTTTGGAACGCTTTTCATGCGTCCACATTTTGTCCCTTAAAATATAAAATATATCAAATACATAAGTAATATAATGTTACAAAAAGTGTTAACGCGAGGAGAGTAAATCCTTGCATAACTTTGGACGCTGGCTAATTTCTTCCTGTTAAAAAGAATTAGCGCAAAGAACTTACTCTCCGACGTCGGCCATTGTTGCTAAGATTCAATAATAAAATAAAGCATCACAAACCTTAGCGATGCGTAGTTTGGTTTAGTTTGCGCATAAAGTTATTAATGAATTTTGAAACATGATACATCGTCAAAGTTTGCACAGTTGTATTTTGGAACTCGCCCTGAGTTAGCGTATCGCGTTATCGTTAGCGCAAGCGAAAAAAATTGCAAGTTTGCGATTCAACAAATCGTATCGACAAAAGTTGCTGAATTGTACTACAGGTCACCGAACGGAACTAAAATTGGAAATTTATGCCAGAAAAATAGCTGATTTATTATCATTTATTTATCATTTTTGTCAACAAAACAAAAAAATAAATTAATGCTCTGATTTGAATGATATGCTAGCAAAAGAAGTGTTTAAATGTAGTTTTGTTAACTTTAACTGAATGAAAACAACGAATTAATCAAATAATAAAGATAGCCGTCACACGGCAGTGGAGTGCAATCACTGCCCATTTGTATTTTTGCATTTAGTAATCGGAAGTTCTACGCACCGGAGTTGACCCGGATTTTTTCGGGCTAAGGGCTGTCACCCTTTCGGCGATCTAACCCCGTTTAGGTCAACAGGTAAAATTAATCTAAGAACGCCAGGGGAGCAACACCTTTCCATCAGGGCTGGCATCGAAACCAACCCTGGTCCGACGGATTATTTCTGCTGCGTGTGCCTTAAAAGACTCCACCACTCCTCCACCTCGGTTAGGTGCAACCAGTGCAATGGTTGGAGTCACACAGGGAGTGGACCAGCGCCCAAGTGCGCCCCCTGCCTACACGGCAGTGCCTTCAGCACCCTTGCCCTCTCTGGGCAACCCGCAGACCTCTACGGTCTCCCGGAGCTCCCCGCAGCTCCCCGCGAAAACCGTTTGATTTTGGTCGATTTTAACGCCTGTCCAATGACCGTAGAGGAATGGAGCTGGCGGAACAGATAGACGATTCGACATTTTGCACAATGAACGATAACACCCCCACCAGAGTTGTGGGTAATTGCCAAAGCTCGCCTGATATAACAATTGGGAGTGCTGGTCTGATAAACAGTATAGTCTGGCGACCTATACTGACACTAGCATCGGACCACTTACCCATACACATCTCGATTGACAGACCTCCTGACTTTGTTTCCGCAGATCACCGGACTTTCGTTAACTTTAAGAAAGCGGAAAGAACGCCTTCAGTGCTCTCCCCACTCCATCAGACGCCACCTCTGGTGAACGTTCTTTCCGCAGTGTTGTCCTGACCGCTGCCGTCCGCTTCATCCCGGCAGGCGGAATTGCGGAAATCCACCCCAATTTCCCGACGGAAAGGGCGGTTTTAGCATCAAGGCACGACACCCTTCGTAACTTAATCAGGGATTTAAATGCGGAGATTCGTTCTGTAGTAAATAACTATAAGCGGAAAAAGTAGGAGGAGCACTTAAGGTCCTGTAACCTCTCCTCTGGGGCAACCAAGCTTTGGGCTACAGTCAAGTCGTTGTCTAATCTGACGAGACGCGATGACCGGGTGGAAATTTCATTCGGTGACCGCGCCTCGTCGGACCCGAAGAGATGCGCGAGCTATTTCAGCCGACATTTTACATTGTATCCTTCGGCTGGCAAAGCGAAACGACGTGTAACCTGCCGTATGCGCAAACTGCCTGAGTGGTCGACAGTCATCGGTCATATTCCGAGGGTTCCGCAGGGTGATGTCCTCTTCCTGCTACTGTTTAATGTTTATATATCGAAGCTCCCTCCTCCACCGGAAGGAGTTTCCCTAATCTCGTATGCCGATGATTACACGATATTGGCGCCTGGCCAGGATATTGATGACCTATGTTCGAAAGTGAACTGCTACCTCGCCGATCTCTCTCACTTCTTCACTGCTAGACAACTGAAAATACAACCAAATCCTCGGCTACCCTCTTCACCAGCTTGACGAAGGAGTACAGGCTTAAATTAGACGTGAAGGTGGATGACCAAAAAATTCCGACTGTAAATAACCCAAAAATCAATTGCAGACAACGAGCTCGAGCTACCTCGAGAGACCCGCGTGACCTTGGTACAACTTAGATCTGGATATTGTAGCAGATTAAATTCTTACTTATCCAGACACGAGCCCAGCATACCCAACTTATACCCTACATGTGGAGAACCTCCGCACGACACTAACCCCTCTCTCCTTTTGGTCCAATCCCGTCGAATCAGCACGTTTCCTGGACGTCCCTTTAGATGACCTCGGCAACTTAGAATGACAAAGCCCGCCCTAAGCGGGGTAAGTAAGCCGCTACAACAACAACAACCCCGTTCACACGGCACGGAATTTGATAGTTCTCTGTTTCGCTGGCTCAATTCTTTTTTCATTTAAAAGCGAAGGGAAAGTTTTTGCATGATACAAAAAACAAAATAGTTTCACACAACATTTTTTTCAAAAATATTAACCATCTGACATAAAAAGATTTCTAGACTTTTGCTTTGGTTTTGTGCTACCAACAAGGCAAATTCACAAACGGTAGTAGCAAGAATACAAAAACAAAAAGCCTATGTATTTTGTTTGTGTAATTATAGTTTCGAAAAGTCAAAAACGAAAATCGTTCAATGTATTTTGTTTGTGTAAACGAACGTTCGAAACATGATGAAATAATAACCAGGTGAAGTAAGTAGAGTAGAAAGAGACTTTGACACTGCCTTAGCTCAACGTTGTATTTTCGAATTTGAAGAGAAAGTGGAGGAAAGAAACAAAAATTGGGAATTTCAGGGGTATTTATATAAATATTGAAAATAATAAATAATTTTTTGAAAAATATATATGTAAGTATGTATTCAAACATTATTTACATATATAATATAATTGGCGCTTTATAACTGCTGAAGTTTTTTTCAGCCGAGCTTCCCCTCCTATTTAAGAATATGATCTGCGTCTTGATGTTTTCCAACAAATATAGAGACCTAGACTTAATTCTAACTACCTCGAAAACATCTGACAAATTTTTATGAGAAGCTTTTATTTCATGTCAGAAACACAATTGAAGGGAGTGACATTTCGAGCCGAATGACGATCGCAATTAGAAAATATTAAGTAAATTTTTTTTTATATGGATTTTCTATAATTTTGGATGTTGGTCGGGTCAGAACTAAAACCCATTGACAGTCTCGACTGCCCTGAATCCGAGATCGATTATGGAAGGTCGCGGTTATAGTTGCCTCTTACACTAAACAGCTGCTATAGATTACATAGAAAATAGAGAAGGAATTTACTTATTTATTTAAAGTAATTAGTTCTTGATGCAGAAATAAGACTTGGAAGATAAAATCTGGTGGAATGAGTATTAAAATCTTTGCTCAAACATTGGTTTTGCACGAACACAATAAAAGGGGTCTAGATAATCTTAAAGGGATGATAAGACCCCTAATCAATTCAGTTTAAAATAATCTTCAAACATCGATTTACGACTATGCGGTAAATAGCAATTAACTTCCAACCACTGGATCTAAAGCAATATCAAGGTAACTGAAAAATCATTACATGAAACTAAACAAAATCGCTGATCACCGATAGGTCAATAACAAAATTTCCCTTTCGTTAAAACACGACACTGGCCCATTATAAAATGCTAATAAATCCATTTATTGACAACTTCACCTTCTATAAATTCGCCTTGGCTACCAGTTTTAGGCCCGTTTTCACAATGTCCGATTAACTTAACCTTTAACCGGAGGATAGCTAACCGTCAGATAGGCTGATATGACACTTTCGTTTTCACCAAGTTCTGGTTACTTAACTTCTGGTTAGTTTGATCATTGTGAATATTTTAAGGTAGATTCACAAAAATTTACGTTGTGAATACATCAAAACTGCATGACAGCTGCTATCTGCTTACATTTTTCTACACGCTTTGGTTGAGTAATTTTTAAAATCTTCCGTGTTCTCTTTTATTTTTTTAAATTTATTTTTTGGTTATGGAAAAAATGTAATTTAATAAAATTTATTTCATGTATTTTTATTTGGAAAAAGGTTTTAAATTACATGTATAAAATTTATATAATATATGTATGTATAAGGTTTCCTTGCACCTGAGCTATGTTTTCGTCGGCATCAACGGATGCCACTTGAGCCGTTACCTCATCCAAGTCATTCTGGATAGCAAAATTGTGCAACACTTTATAAGCAACAAAGATGTTCATAGTTGCGCTGAGCGAAACTCAATCCATAGCTCCTAGATATGCAATTTCGAGGACGGATTTCAGATTTATTGTAAAAACGTTCAGAGAAGATTGGGATGTAAAAGACACATCATGTAGTTGCTGACTCCATAACTACTGCCACACATTTAAAAATGTCCCGAAATACGTTTTCCTCGAACCGGTGATTCAGACAGCTATTATTAAAAATAATGCTGTCATGTCCAGAACCAGGTCACTTGCAAACAAAATCCATTATTTTCATTTTACAAGTACCCTTTTCTACTTCGAAAACTTTTGGCATTTTCTTCTCCAGTTGATTGGATTCTGGCATGAGTGCAATCTTAACACCCCAACACCTTTGGTAACTTCGCTATTCGGTAAAATGCCCGAATTGTGCTCTCAATTTCCCTGCTTTTTCGGTATTCAGATGAATGAGTGGACAAGTGCTGCGGTAGCAATAGATAATATTTACCACCCGATTGGCAGTCACCACTTTTATTCCGCCCAACACCGGAACACAAATTAAAAAACTTCCCGATGCATAAAAGCAGAATGTTAAAAGCAAGATTTCCGCTGCTTTATTCCTGCAAAATTAAATAAATTATCAACAACATTTATTTACTCAATTTATGTACGGCACGTTCTTTCCTTATAAAACGCCTCTGAAACATCGCAGCCAGATAGGCAGTGCGTTCCAAATTTTCCATAATATAATTTATTTTAAAGCCAATGTCAGAATACTATTTTCTTTATTATTTTACGATTTGCAGTTGTCAAATTATCTTCTGGTTAAGAGCTAATCGTCACTCGATGTTGGCGTTAAGTTAACCGCAACTTAATTGACAGATGCGCCTTAACCGGACATTGTGAAAACGAATTTTTTGCTACCTTCCGATTAAGTTCTGATTAAGTGCTTAACCGGAGATGGTGAAAACGACCCTTAAGTTAAAATGAAAATAAGATATGATGTCAAAAAATCCTTTTCTGTCAAATTTATATTGAGTGAAACTACCTTTCTTTTTAACACGCTTTTATTAGCTTCACTTGTATGTCAGTCAGTATGTATGTCTGTCAGTTTGTAACTCTTTTAGCTGTGACGCGATCCCAATATGAAATATTTGAAATGCGAATCGTTGCATACATCGTGGCGTTAACAAAATTAATCAGAGAAACCATACTAATAATTATTATACGTTCTCTGATTAATTCAGAGAAAAAAAATCAAAATAGAGTTAATTAGAAAAATATATAAAATAAATATAGTTTAAAAAAAAACTAAAAAAACACGCTTTTAAAGAATATTAAACTAAAAAGTTGAAAATAAATATAGTTTAAAAAAACTAAAAAACACGCTTTTAAAGAATATTGTACTAAAAAGTTGAAAATAATTTTGAAAATAAACTTAAGACAATAGTATATAAAAAATACTTGAATAATTAAGAGAAAAGCGTGGGGCGCTCGATATATGGAAATTATGATACAAAGCGCCCCACGCTTTTCTCTTAATTATACAAGTATTTTTTATATACTATTGTCTTAAGTTTATTTTCAAAATTATTTTCAACTTTTTAGTACAATATTCTTTAAAAGCGTGTTTTTTAGTTTTTTTAAACTATATTTATTTATATCATGGTTTTTAGACAAATTTGATTACAGATTGAATTGAAATGGTGATTGTGCCAGTAAGTGCAATCCGACAAAAAAAAAATCATTAAACCAACACATTCAATCAAAATCAACATGTTTAATATCTGCCTGGAAATTAAAACTTCTTGAATAATTTCTGATTTTTTAATTTTCAATATAGAAATAGTGTTTGGTTTCAGATAAAATTTAGTGTTCTCATTTATGGATTTTCATCTGCTTGTAAAATTAGAGACGGTTGTAATTCGCATGGTAATTGAGAATGAATTACCAACATTTGGAGTAATTTGATCTCAAAAATTTGTATGATGATAATACATTATTAAGCTTTCGAAAGCCATAACAGTGCACCAAAAGAAATGTTATACGCATTTAAAAGTACATATGTACATATAGGTATATAAAGCTCTTGCTTATCAGACGTGAACGCAAGGATGGGTTTAGAAGTTCAAACCCCCTCCGAATTTTTTTCGAAATATTTTTTAAATCACATATAGAAAGATTCATTGAAAATATCAATTCCATAACTCAATTTGATTATGTTTCGTTGCGTATAAATGTAACTCAACACAAACCAGTTCTTTTTTAACATAATTAATCTATTACGGAATTTGAAAAAACTACAGTAAAAACGTGTTAGCTCAAGTTAACTGAGAACGCTTTGTAAACTAAACTATGGCGCTTTCCGTAGGAGTTGGGAACATCTCTTCGCTGCCGTCAGGAATGTGAACAAAGCGTTTTCTAATGAATTTGGATGATTTCTCAGCTTTGTAAGGTACTTTCTTCTGCTTCTTTAAACTTCCGGCTTACACAGTAATCCTACTACCTACCAAAAACTTAATGTATATTTACGTTACAATTTTGGACTAGAACCTTTGAATTCACTCATAGTTAGTTGCACAGATCATACCCTAGAGTTGAGTATCATACATCCATATGTAACCTAGTTTTTGCCCAGAATTTTTGTGTAAAAGGTATGACTCAAATATATTATGGAATTGGTTAGGTAAAGTTTTATAAATTTTGGGTAATAAACATTTATGCCAATCCTTGTGTATCTATCACTTTGTTACAATGGAGAAAAGGAGATATCTTATACATCAGAATTTTTTTGAATAACATGGAAATACAGGGTATTAGGCTTATTGGTCCGTAAGAATACGCATAGGGGACAATACATATAAGTGGGTATTCACACTGGCTTTGTTAATTCGTTAATCGGTATTGGGTAGTTTTTTACTTGTTTTATTTTTGTAAAATTTACAGATTATCGTTGTACCGAGTTGAAAGTTTTTTCGTTACTTGGTTACAATCAAATCAGCTGTCTCTTTTGCCATGTTGCTTTGTTGAATAATTCAATTAAATTTTTGATTTTGCACTTTCTTTGTTTTTTCTTTTTGGAAAAAAATCTGAAATAAGGCAAAAAGAAAACCCTTTCGAAAAAATATTCTTCCTTCGTCCCTGTGCTGAATTTGTTTGGGCTTGGGTATAAAGAACCCAATAGGTTTTATAGTGCTCAGTTTATATTGCACGAAAATTCACTTTTCCTTCCTGAAAATCTGAGCTACAAATTATTATAAAGTAAGTTTTTTCAGATGGTTAGTTCAGCAAATCAAAAGACAGCTGCTACGCTTTTTATTCTATGCATGGGAGAGATAGACCTCCATGACTATCTCGTCGATCTTCCCCTGGAGTCCGTTGCAGTTAAATAGTAGTAGTCGTGTCTGTCTCGGGGATACGTTCGGTATGCGGGAGGTGAAGGAGTGATACGTGGATGGAGTGTGTTGCTGCTGTATTACCCGCTGAAATTGGTTCCGCACGTTGATGTTGTTGTGTTGTTGTAGTAGCGGTTCCTTAACTTCGCTTATTTACTGCCATAGGCGCAACTCTCATGTTAACAACAGCGCGCGAGTCTTTTCCTCTTCACGCTGTTTGCCGTCATTTGGAGACACAAAGTGCAGCCAGTAGTGCAATTCTGTAACTTTTATCGACACGATTTGTCGGATCGCAAATTTGCGAATTTTGTCGCTTGCACTAACGATTATGCGATTCTCTAATTCAGTTTTTACGATAATCAGCAGCGGACATTTCCATGTTATTAAAAAGAAGGAAAATAAATAGCAATGCATTACAAAGTTTATCAAATCAAAAACATGTTATGGTATGGAATTTCATGTATGACTCTTCGCTCTGTAGAGGAGCTCCAAATAAAATAATCGTGCCGCGCTCTTGGGTACTAAGCATGTGCCGTCAAAATCTTGAGATAAGGATCACATATATATGTACAAATATAATTGACTTTTTTACTACAATAGTAATTGAAATAAAACTTACTGTCACTTGCACGTTGATAGAATGGTTCCCATGATGGGTGACATAGGTTTCTTCATGATTTCTGGGTCTCGGGATGGACACGATTGCATTCAATCGATAGCCCAATTTCCTTTATAGCTCTATTTGCGTAATGGGAAATCTAACCTTCGCAGGAATATGGAACGGTTCTGTCACGCGATGAATACAACGGCTTACTGACGACTGACTCATATATATTTCCTATTGCTCTCCGACGGGACGTTGGTAAAATACAGTTGGAAAGAATCGCAAGGCGGTTAGAACCATTAAACATTTTAAAAATATTTAAAAGTCATATTTTTACTTGTTTTTCCGTAGATAATGTAATAATTGTAAAAATACGATAGAAAATTCCCCTACAGGTGCCAGGTGGTACTTTAAAAGCTGAAGTGTTCTGATCCATTTGGACGATGTGATTTAACCAACGTAGCCATTGTCTCTTGTTTCGCAGAACTTTGTCAATGTCGCCGTATATCTTGTCTCATCGTCATCGTGAAACCTAGGTTCTCAAATAGTCAAATAAAAATGTCTTTATTTTACCCGTATATCTGACAATGTCAATCAGCTTGCAAAAGTAGCGCCTGGAGTTAATTTACGCCATTCGGCAACGATCTGAGCCCAGAAAATGTCAACATGCTTTTCGTAAAGAGTACACACCAACACCACCATTGCGGACAACTTTATAAGTACTCAGATAACTTATATCCACTACCAAAACTGACCCTATGTGGGAACTATTCCAGTAGCAATGGATGAAAAACTTCAAGGTCTATGTCAAAATTCAAAGCCCCGAATAATTAAGCACTTGGCTCCGCAGAACGGTATCTTCTCTCTTGGCATCAATGCACTGCCAGCTCCTGACGAAAAGGCAAACAAATATTTCTCGAAGCCTACAAGACCATCGGCCATTAATTACGCCGATTTGAGTACTGGCGACTACCGAGTCGTAGTTGGAAAAACTAAAAGGCAGTCAGAATACTGCCCTGGAGGCCAAAGCGGAAACGTCCTATTGTCACCAATGCACAGTGAAACATATATGTTCCCAATATCTACTAGGATGCTTCCGTAGGGAACAACTTTGTAGACATCTACTGAAAGTCAAACCACATCTAGGCACATTTGGAAGGGGGTAATGTTCTAAAATATTCCTTTTAGAACTGTATAAGAAAACAACCAGACAAGGGGAATTGAAATTCAAGGCAGTAAAGAGCTAGATACTGGAGAAAGACAAATAAAGTAGCAATTTTTATTCATTTAAGCCACCATCAAGGTTTCGCGCAAATGAAGTTTTAGCCGTTAAAGTGAAAATCGGACAGTTGATGATAGATGATATACGAGTATACGAAGCAACATTTTGTAACGATTTTACTCAATACGGCTATCAATATCCCAAACTTGGTTATTCACAATTTACAATCGGCCTTATGCTGTCAGTGTTATTGCCATCGTTTTCTGTCGTTTCTTATCGTCAGTCATTTTATTGACGATCCTACAACGTAGCAGACGATGCAGAAATTAATGCTGCAACTACCCATCTCACATGCCTTCCGTCCATAGCAACCTATCTTATGAGAGCGCCATTCAAATGAAAAGTTGTCACCGCTCGCCCATACCGTTACTGACGGTTGTCCCATAGAAACCAGCGGCGATTTGATTTTTTCCGTAAAACCGGCTCAGCTCATTTTTCGCTCTTGTACAAGGTTGCCAGTATAGACTTTGTAAACTAATATGAAATAAACTAATAACTACTAATATGAAAATGCATAGTTTTTTCAATGGAAATGAAAACTAAATTCGTAATTAATTATTTATTACCATATAGATCATCATATTTGATTTGTGTTTATTTCGAGCATATAAATTATGAAATTTGTTGACGAAAATTATAAATATGTTTAAAAGTATGTAAACACACTGGCAGCTGGCAACATTTCGTCGCTGTTAGCAGCGTCGATAACTCATGAATGCATATCCCTCTTCCAGTCGAGTGTGTCACTAACATGAGCTTTAAACCAGAGTATGGAGGAGTATGGAAACTATCAGCTGGTTTACGAAATCTGCAAACAGCTGAGAGCGGTATATGTATTTGACAAGGGTACCTTGGGGTTGAATATAGATTTTGACAGCCAGCCTGGTGAAATTTCTAAGGGCACAATGTCGCTTTGATGGTTTGCTCAAAAATGTCCACTAAGTTAATGTGTTTTATATTTTTTCAATGGTATATGTGATCCCCATAATAATGTTCTATAGATGCTTTGTTATTATATTCAAATATTGATATTGAATTTTTTCAAATTTCTTTTTTATTTATATAGTACTTGTTAAGAAATTCAAGAAGAAAAATTTAACATATTCAAAATATTTCAATAAAATTCAGAAATGTATCAAGAAAGTTATTAAGATTTTCAAAGTGGACATATGCAAGATTTAACACTTTTACTCCCGCCTTGATATAATCGTACGAATGTATGTACATACATATATATGTATAATACTGAAAAATGGTGTATTAAATAATATACTAAATTATAATATCAATGATAATTTAAATAATTGATCATTAATATTCCAGCGTGAGGTAGTCAAATAAATTCGCCAAGGCGAAGCATAAGTTGGGAATGGCTGCTAGGATTTGTATTTTTGGAACATGGTATTGATGTTGATGGACGCATAAAAAATATATTTCAAAAAGTTCGGACGGTTCGGATCAATTGGGGACAATTAAGTATGAAAGGATGAATGATCTTATCGAAGCTTCAACGAGCAAACACGTACATACATAAACATGTGACGTGTTGCATGCTTAGCCAAGGACATGTCCCAAAAATGTGAATGCAAAGGTATGGGCCAATAAAATCAAAATCACATATTCAACTGGTGTCCTAATAAATTTAAAATATGATAAATGTTATTGAATACGAGAGTGTATTTGAGTTAGGTGGAGAAATAGATCAAACGGACAGTGCTATGAAACACAATTGCCATTGCTCGCTCATTAAGTCACTTGGATTACAAATGTTAGTGTTTATTTATTCTTTAACAATTTTTCTTATTAAATTTGAACAAAAAGCAGCATATAAATCTATATACTTAGCATTCGTTATAAACACCAAATATAAAAAGTATTCAATAGAATGTTCTCAATTTAAACGGAATAGAATCAGTAAACTAGACAGAGGAGAATGAGCCCTATATTTTTAACTTCTTATATTAGAAAATATTTATATATATGGCAAAAGAATTCAGGGTCAAAAATATATCATTTGAAAATTCAACTACTCCAAACACTACGTTTCTTAATACTAAAGGAAGAAATAGTATTATTTGAGATTAGTATATTTTTCGCAGCTGAGCAAACTCTTGTACGAAAAATCTTATTTCATCATGCCTGCGGCACCAACGACATCTAGTCTGAGCGGTACAACTGCTCCATACAATAGCTGATAGTTTCTATACTCCTTTATACTATGCTTCAAACTCAACTGAACATGGGTGAGCTGACCGTCGCTATTATATACTTAACGATTTCTCCCAGCATTCATAGAATGTACTTCTTTGACATTTGGTTACCAGCTTATTCTTACTCACAAACAGAGCTATTGGCGGTGATCAGAAATTGCCGGCCTGAACGGGCCTCAAGTAGATCCCATTCATTAAGTTGACAATTTTCTTAGCGAGATCTGCATAATTGCAATGGTGTCTCCCTGTTTTCGTACCGTCTTAAATACTTGCGAGCATGTTTTAATTTTGACAGATGCCGCTTGTCGTTGCTTCGTAGCCCAAGTATTAACGCCTACTTCTGCAACTACCCATCTAACATACCGCACGGTCACAATAGAATATACAGACACGAGTATTTTCTGCGGGACAACCGTCAGTAACGGCTACATAGCTAACGTCCATAACACCCGACTGGATGAGCGATCGACGCTGCTAACAGCGGCGAAATGTTGCGAACTGTCAATGTGTTTGCATACTTTAAAACAGATTTATAATTTTCGTCAACAAATTTTATAATTTATATGATTGAATATACACACCAATCAAATATACATGATATATGGTAATAAATAATTAATTCCGAATTTAGTTTTCATTTCCTTTAAAAAATTTATGCATTTTCACATTAACAGTTATTAGTTTATTTGATATTAGTTAAGCCAGTATAGACGGCAACCTTGTACAAGAGCGAGAAATGAGCTGAGCCGGTTTTACGGAAAAAATCAAATCGCCGCTGGTTTCTATGGGACAACCGTCAGTAACGGTATGGGCGAGCGGTGACAACTTTTCATTTGAATGGCGCTCTCATAAGATAGGTTGCTATGGACGGAAGGCATGTGAGATGGGTAGTTGCACCATAAATGTCTATTATATTGTCGAGCTGGTGCAAGCATTTGATAAAAGTCAGACAAATTAAAATAAAATTGTAAATATGTGGAGTGATACTATCTTGATAGTTTTTATTTCTATTTGCACTGCTCTTTTGGGAGAAGGTTTGGAAATTTCTAGCCAATTCAATTATTTTGTTAATAATTGTGAAATTGTAGGTCTTACTTGGGTGTTGGTTTACCGAACTGAAAAATACCAGAAGCTAAAAGGAGAAGTTGAAAAACAGAGTAAAAAATGTAAGCGAAGTTAGTTTTGCGTTTTTTAATGTCATAATTGATAAGTTGGGCCTTTCAAGAACTAAAAGATTCATTATGATTTTAGAAAAATACTGAAACATAATTTACTCTTACTAATTACTTTTTCATTTTAAGATATGTATTTGACGATATATTATGGTTTATTAATAAAAAAAAAGTTAAAATAAATTATAAATATTTTTATAGTGGAACGGCGCAAAGAAATACATGGAGAATCGCTTGATAAATCGCAGAAGAAAAAAATTGAGCGGGATGAAGAGAAGCTGAAAAACAATAATCGGGATTTATCGTTGGTAAAAATGAAATCTATGTTTGCGACTGGTTTTGCTTTCACTGCGCTTCTCAGCATGTTCAACAGCATGTTAGTTTTTTCTAAAAATATTTAATCGTAACAATATTTATGGTATTTACGCAATAATTTTATAACAGCTTTGATGGACGTGTCGTAGCGCAGCTACCTTTTACTCCCATCTCGTGGATACAGGGCTTGAGTCATAGAAATTTATCTGGCGATGATTATACCGATTGCTCATTTATCTTTCTCTATATTCTATGCACAATGTCAATTAGGCAGAATATACAAAAGCTATTGGGATTCGCACCTTCGAGAGCAGCAAGTAAACAAGGTGGAGGCCTGTTTGGACCCACGCCAGGACAGTTTAAATAAGAATATCTATACAAATAATATATAAAAATTTAATGGAGTTATGTAGTTTTTATTAAAATAAGCTACACAAAAAATAGTAACTGGTACTGAGTACTTCTACAATAATGAATTACTTGTAATAACAACTTCAGAACAAATACAATATATTTTTATTCACACCATCGAGGCATGCAGGTTCATATTACATAAAGGAGTATTCATACATTGGTCTATCTACGATAAGTCGGTCAAAGCCTATCCTTGTTAAATCTATAGTTCGAAATTGTCCGTCAATTATTATTTCAGAAATTGCCCTTCCAACAGCAGGTGACTGCTGCAAGCCCAAACCGGAGAATCCAGTCGCAATATACAAATTACTATAATATGGATGTGGACCAATAATGCCATTTTCATCGTAAACATTGTATTCATAAGAAGCTTCCAAAGACTCGGTAACAGTCGCATTTTTTAGTACGTTCAACCTACGTATTAGATTTGGCAGAATAGTATTTTCAAAAATACTCTCTTTTGGTTCATTATTAGTTTTCTTATTAGTGCCGAATCCTGCAATGTAGTTACCAGTTAGACCATCCCTTCGGAAATACATGCCATTCCAATCAGCCACGCAAGGTGTTCCAAGTCCTGGCAGATTAATGGCGTCACATTTAAAAGTGTAACTGACATTTTCGCGACGCGAAATCGGTAATGGTACTTGCAAAATTCCAGGGCCGGTACCAATGTTTGCCATTCTGGCAATTTGTTCGGAATTTGAACCAGTAGCAAGTACGCATATCGCAAATTTAATCGTTTGAGTTTCTCCATCAGGCATTTCAACCACGGCTTTGTCCAATGCACTGAACGTAGTGTCTGTAGTTCCACCTTCTATGATTACGTCTGGTTGACTTTGAAACTCAAAACCGACCAACTCAGATTTTATAAAATGCACACCATATTCTTTGGCTTTATTTCTTAAACCTAATACTAGCATATCTGTATCAAACCATCCATGTTTTTCTAGACCTTGACACCCTGAAAATAATTACATATAAGTGATATGTAGTTCAAAATTTAATAATAATTGACAAACCGATCGCAACATCTTCGACGTTTAACCATGGATATTTTAATTTTAACCGCTCGGGCGTTAGAATTTCAGTACGCGCACCGAATTCATTTTGTAGCTTTGACATCTCATTAAGTAACTCGGCATTCTCTTCTGAAGCCAAAGTAAGAAAACCCTGCGGGTCAAAGTTTATGTCAACTCCCAGTTCATCTTTTGAATTCCTCATAAATTCAGCACCATAAAGTGACATTTCGATATTTTCAGGCAAAAAAAATTGTTGACGCAATCCACCTACGGGCATTGTTAAAAATGCTCTACCATTTGAAGTCTGTTGAAAAAAATTGTTTTAAATTTTATTTATACATACATACAAGTACAAAGTAATATTTGGCGTACTGGTGAATCGCGTTCTATGACAACAATATTAAGACCTTGTCTCGCTTTTTTCTTTAGCCAATAAGCTGCAGAAGATCCTATGCTGCCTCCACCAATTATAAGAACATCACAATGTGTTTGAAATTCGCTACCATCTAACGAGGTCGAGACATGATCCTTTTCTCTCTCAATATCAATATTATTTTCACTAATGGGTGTGAAAAATTGTTTTACTTTTCTCATATCATTCTTAAGAAGTTTTAATGTACGTTTAATTGGATGTGGATGATTCGTATTATCGTCGCTAAAAGATCTAATGAAGCCTGGCCGATACAGCTTATTAATTTTTAATGCGTATGATATAGTTTTACTTTTTATCATGATGCAAATTTCTTTCAGTAAATGTGGTACACAGTATAACAAAAGCTTAGGAACTTATTAAGGTTAAAAGATTTAATCAAAACAGAGGAATCAGGTCGGCGGTCGTCATAATAAAAAACAGCTGAGATCATATGTTTTTACAACTAAACACGATGAAAGCGATTAGCCACCGACGACATACCAGCTCATCCTAATATATCGAGCTTAACAAGCTACGCGTCAGAATAGCTTTGATGAATAAATTTGAAATTTTTTTATTGGAAAAGTATTTGTTACGGATAAATGTACACAGTTTAAATTTTCTTAAAAAATTACCAACGTTGGTGTTAATTTCACCAGTTTTCTGTTTTTGCAGCACAGCCTTTAAATTTATTTTGAATATTTTATTCCGTCACATTATAGATCGACAAGTATGCATACTAAATCTTAGGTCTGCAAACATTAATGAATAAATTTAAATTATTCTCGTTTTCTGCTCGTTTTTTTTTTTTTTTTTGATAATTTATGATCTTCACTACTACTTCAACTATGTTTTAACTGGTTTTTGTTTTCGAAAGTGGTATAACGAAAGTGGACTGGTCTATACATCCAAGGCAGGTGGTCCTACGCACAGCCAACGACCTAGAGATCGGTGAACGATTCCACGCTTCTACTTGTTGGCTTTTGACAATAATGCATTTAACATTGCATCTTTACGAATATTGTGAGATTGCGTTGTTAGTCGGATTTATTTTCCGTTCATACGGACACATTATAATAATGGTCAAAGTGTGGCAACATTGCTAAAGATTTTGTGGACATTTATTTTATACCTGAAGCTTTGCATTACTCGACAATTTTTGGTTAACCGTGAATTTTCTGTGTTGGTTTTATAAGCTTGTTCATAATTGAAAAAAGGAAGGAAAATGACAAATAGTGTGGAAACTGCAGGACAAGATGTAGAAATGGAGGTTGAGACCACTGTGGAAAATGTCGGAGACACGAAAAAAGATCAAGGTGTTTCAACAATCTTGGAAGTACGTGAACAAATTCGGCAAATTGAGAGGGCAGTGGCGTCAAAAGAATCTAGGTAAAAGAAAAAAGTACTGTTGGAAATAAAAAAATATAATCGATTTTTGTTGTTTTTTTTTTAGATTTATTTTAAGGGTCCTTCGGTCTCTTCCGAACACACGTCGTAAATTGAGCACTATAGTTTTCCGAAACATTGCCCAATCAATATATCCATCCGGCACTGATCGTGACAATGCTGTAGGTTTGATACCTAATACTCCAGTGGGAGTGATTGAGATTGATATACCCAGAAACCGTTCGGCTTCAAAGTCTCCAATAGCGGAAGTAGATGCATATTTTTATTTGCTTTTACTAGTAAAATTAATTGATGAAGGCGACATTAAACGCGCAGCTGTTTGTTCCGAGTCACTTATGAGTAAAATTGCTGGACAAAATCGTCGTACATTGGATTTGATTGGTGCTAAATCTTACTTCTATTATTCACGTGTTGCAGAGCTTAATAACTGCCTAGAAACAATTCGAGGAACACTTCACGCTCGCTTACGAACAGCAACTTTAAGAAATGATTTCGAAGGACAAGCAGTTCTAATTAATTGTTTGCTCCGAAATTATTTACATTATTCTCTTTATGATCAGGCTGATAAGCTGGTGAAGAAGTCAGTGTTCCCAGTTTCAGCCAGTAACAACGAATGGGCAAGGTTTTTATATTATTTAGGCCGTATAAAGGCTGCGAAACTTGAATATAGCGATGCTCATAAGCATTTGGTGCAGGCTTTGAGAAAGGCACCACAGAATGCTGCTGTGGGATTTAGACAAACTGTTCAGAAATTAATTATTGTTGTCGAATTGCTGTTGGGTAACATACCCGAGAGGCAAGTTTTTAGACAAGCAGCGTTGCGAAAATCACTAGCTCCATATTTTCAACTCACACAAGCCGTGCGCTTGGGTAACTTGAAGAGATTTGGTGAAGTCGTGCAAAATTATGGACCGAAATTCCAATTGGATCATACCTACACTCTTATTATTCGTTTAAGGCACAACGTAATAAAAACCGCAATACGTTCTATTGGGCTTTCCTATTCACGTATATCGCCAAATGATATTGCAAAACGTCTAATGTTAGATTCAGCCGAAGATGCTGAATTTGTTGTAGCTAAAGCAATTCGGGATGGTGTTATAGAGGCTACTCTTGATCCAGAACAGAATTATATGAGAAGCAAAGAGAGTACAGATATATATAGTACTCGAGAACCGCAGTTGGCTTTCCATGAACGTATTACCTTTTGTCTTGATTTACATAATCAGAGTGTGAAAGCAATGCGTTATCCTCCTAAATCCTATGGCAAAGATCTTGAAAGTGCTGAAGAGCGACGGGAACGTGAGCAGCAAGACTTAGAGCTGGCTAAGGAAATGGCAGAGGACGATGAGGATGGTTTTTAAAAAGAAGGCTTGGCTGCAATAAGATTAATTGTGAGAGCGATATAAATATATTAATGTATTATGAGTCAAAATCAATAAACTCATTTCTCTTTGTAACTAGTCTTTATAATTTAAGAAAAAAAGCGGTTACATTACGGTCGCTGGACGCATTACTTTTCTCTTGGACAGAAAAACATTACTTGTACTCGATTGTCCTGAAATAATGTTGCTACCTCTTTGAAAAAATCAATTAGATTGATTTTTTATAGTGATTTACATAATAGAAATATGAATATGTAATATTTTGAAGATATTGAAGGGTAAATTGACGTTTTTTATGCTTTACTTTAACCGAGATTGCCGAAACTTTATAATTCATAGCGAAAAGTGCAGAATACCGACTCCTCGCCCCGGGAAAATTTAAATAATGGGCGTGGTTGACCCCTTTTCTTCGAATGCAATGGTGTGCAACATTTCTTGTGCAAATGAATATTATGTACATATATATATATATATATATATCAAATTAAATGTATTTATTTCCTGTCCATCAGTGCCAATATTATAGAAATCGGCTCAGTATTTTTTCAAATATAGACATTTTAAAAATTGGGAATTCTTTTCTCCAGGGACCCCTTTTCTTCGAATGCAATGGTGTGCAACATTTCTTGTGCAAATGAATATTATGTACATATATATATATCAAATTAAAGGTATTTATTACCTGTCCATCAGTGCCAATATTATAGAAATCGGCTCAGTGTTGTTGTTGTTGTTGTTGTAGCGGTTCGCTCAGTATTTTTACACGCTTTATATTAGCTTCACTTGTCTGTCAGTATGTCAGTATGTCTGTCTGTCAGTATGTCTGTCTGTCAGTCTGTCAGTTTGTAACTTTTTAGCGGTGACGCGATCCCAATATGAAATATTTGAAATGCGAATCGTTGCATACATCGTAGCGTACTATAATTTTACCATAAAATCTTAGTTTGACTTATTTTCAGCCTAAACAGTTTGATTTATACTTTTCACCTTATGTTGGCTGTCAAACTGCGCGATACGTAATTGTCTTGTCTAAAAATTAAATGAAATAAATATAGTTTAAAAAAAACTAAAAAAACACGCTTTTAAAGAATATTAAACTAAAAAGTTAAAAATAAATATAGTTTAAAAAACTAAAAAACACGCTTTTAAAGAATATTGTACTAAAAAGTTGAAAATAATTTTGAAAATAAACTTAAGACAATAGTATATAAAAAATACTTGTATAATTAAGAGAAAAGCGTGGGGCGCTTTGTACCATAATTTCCATATATCGAGCGCCCCCCGCTTTTCTCTTAATTATACAAGTATTTTTTATATACTATTGTCTTAAGTTTATTTTCAACTTTTTAGTACAATATTCTTTAAAAGCGTGTTTTTTTAGTTTTTTAAACTATATTTATTTCAAATATAGACATTTTAAAAATTGGGAATTTCAACTCAGGATCATGGTGCGAAAAACGGTAGTTTCACATTTTTTTACGAATAAACATTCAATTGGTCAAAGTAAAAAAAGTAAATTTTATTAGCCAAAATACAAAACATTTTATTGCAAACATAGATATAAAGAAATGTAAAACGTACTCGTACAAAATTCAAAAGCATTGCATTTAATTTTCCGAAATGTACAGAAAATAGAATTATATGAAATGAATTGGCAATACCTTGAAGATAAAATGAAAATAAGATACACCGAAATTGCAAATATCGTGAATTGATTACGTCGAAATTCACTTGATTTTTCCAGGTTCGAATTTGATTGGCGGATTGCATACATGTACCACTCCACCACTCCTTCATCTCAATTAGGTGTTACCAGTGCAATGGCTGAAGTCATCTTAAGGTCTGCTCAGGCCTTAAGACACGTAGGAAGTTGTCCAGAAGTTACTTGGCTCCATGCCGCCAGCGCTCATATGCGCCTCAGCCTCTAAGTTCTCACGGAGCTTCCCGCAGCATGACTCACCAATTCCCACCCCCACCCACAACCAGCTCCTCTTCCTGCTCCCGTGCGAGAGCTACCCAGCAGCTCATAGTCCCCCGCACAGTCTTTTCCGTGTGTCGGACCATAGTACGTCGGAACATGACATCAGTTAGATACAACTCCTGCTCTGGCTGATGCCATTTTCAGACGGGCTCTGGTAACGAAGTTAACCGCCCGTTCGGATCTTCTGAGCCGGGCCGGATATAACATTATCGGCAAAGACCGCGAGCAAGACCATCGTAGGGGCTTGGCGTTCATCTTACACAACACCGTGGGATACTGCCCTAGAATGTCAGGGCATAGCTATTGGCGATGCCGAGCTCCTGTTACAAGTTGCCCAGTTGGATATAGCTCTAATATAAGTGCGCTACTCAGAGGCGAAAACCATTTGGTTTTGGGCGACTTTAACGCGCACCACGATCTTTGGCATTCTAGCCTGTCAAATGAGTGTAGAATGGAGCTGGCGGAACAGATAGACGACTTGATATTCTGCACAATGAACGACAACATCCCCACCAACTGCGGTTTTAGCATCTAGGCGCGACACCCTTCGTAGCTCCGGTACCGAAAATCCCCTAATCAGGAATTTAAACGCGGAGATTCGTAATGTAGTGAACAATCACAAGCGGAAAAAGTGGGAGGAGCACTTAAGGTCCTGTAATCTCTCCTCTGGGGCAACCAAGCTTTGCGCTACAGTGAAATCGTTGTCAAATCTGCCGAGACGCGATGACCGAGTGGAAATTTCATTCGGTGACCGCGCCTTGTCGGACCCGAAGAGATGAGCGAGCTACTTTAGCCGACTCTTTACACTGCATCCTTCCGTAGACAAAACGAAGCGGCGTGTAACTCGCCGTATGCGCAAACTGCCAAACACCACCACGGCGCTTGATTTCTCTAGGGAAAAGGTTCAGGGGCTCCAAATCCATCGGGAATAAGCATTCTGATGCTAAAACTCCTTTGACTAGCGGGAGCAGACTTTCTCAACAAGGTCCTCAACTTGTCTTTGACCACCCTAATGATACCTGAAGTGTGTAAAACGGTCAGGGTGGTCCCGCTACTCAACCCGGGGAAACCAGCTAACATAGCAGAGTCTTATCGGCCGATAACTCTCCTCTCCTCAGTAGCGCAGACACTTGAGGCCTTGCTGCTCCCGACTTTCACTCACCACCTGCGTCCAGCAGCACATCAACAGCCGCTACAACAACAACAACAGCAGCACATCAACATACACGTAGCTTCCGTAAAGTGCATAGTAACACAACAGCACTAAACGCCATAAACACTCAGATAGTTAATAGCCTAAACCAAAACCGACCCTACGCGCGAATTGTCCTGGTGGCACTGGATCTGTCAAAAGCTTTTGACACCATCAACCATTCAGAGTTGCTAACGGACATTGAGGAATCCTCATTACCGCCGGGGTTGCAGAGGTGGGTCATGGGTTACCTGAGTGGTCGACAATCATCGGTAACAATCAGAGGTGAAACATCGAAACTTAGGAAAATTAAACAGGGGTTTCCGCTACTATTTAATTTCTACGTATTGAAGCTCCCTCCTCCACCAAAAAGGGGTTTCCCTAACCTCGTATGCCGATGATTGCACAATATTGGCGTCTGGCCAGGATATTGATGACCTTTGTTCGAAGGTCTTGCCGACCTTTCTCACTTTTCACTGCACGGCAGTTAAAAATACAATCAACTAAATACTCCGCTACCCTTGGTGGCAAACTACAAAGCAATTGGCCGGCTAGTCGTAAACTATGCTACACCGATCTGGGCACCGGGGACGAACGAGACGCAGATGAAGAAGCTTCCTGCCAGAACACCGCCCTCATGACGAGCTAAGCAGCATAATGCTTCGCTCTGTAAGCAATTCCCAGTGGGATGCTACCGCAAGGAACACTCAAATAGGATTCTTATTGAGGCCGAACCTCCACTCAGGGACATAAAAAAAAGGAGTACTAGACTTAAAAGACGCCATCCAGCAAAACTTTCAACAACCGCTGGACAGGACGACGTACATTCTGGCACTAAACGCTGTTCACCAGGAATCAGTTAACACCTTCAAATGAGGGACCCGTGTAATACTGGCGCAACTTAGGTCTAGATATTGTAGCACGTTAAACTTCTACTTCCAGACTCGACCCCTCAATGTATTCCTTGCATTGTAGAGAGTCTCCTGAAACCGACGAATCTAAACACCCTCTCCCACTTGTCCGAACCGTTACAACAACATAACAACAGCTGCAATTATCAGCCACGTTGAGAAGATTGGAAGATATCATGGAAACATCAGCTATTAAAATACTGACGCAGCAAATACAAGGAATTGCCAATTAAATGCGAACAGTTTAAGTTTTTGTATGTTTTTTCTTTTTTATTAAATATAACAACTACAAAAAGTAAACTAACTATGCTGTAATAACCAAATCACTTAATAAAAGTAAAGAACGTATATGAATAAGCGGCATAACGGTCTCGTAAATTGGCTTTTTGAGGAAGAGCGTAAATTGAAGAGTGACCATCCCTGCAAGACGGAGGTAACCATTTCGGAATTAATATCTTAAAATTTTGCTGCTTTGCCACTACATCCACAAAAGTATTTTTTTCCTTCCTATAGGCAGTTTCTGTAATAAGACGAGTACCATATATCGAAAACGATTGTCTAGTATATTAGAAAGAAATGTGCGTATACATATTTTCAAATATGGCCTTTGAAAAATTTCCGCCATTTACTTTTGCAACTGAAGACGCTGAGAGGTGAGATGTGTTATTTTCGTAAGTTTTTCATTTATTAATGTTTGAAGCTACGGCAAAAATCCTATATAACTTAGTGCGAAAGTGTGTATCCATTTGGCCGTTGTTGCAGTGTAAAGAAATTGTTTTGTATAAATTCTACTTTTGTTGTTTATGCATGTACCAAACGTATATGCAAATAGCAAGGTATTTAAACATTTATTGTGATAAATTGTTTAATTTAAATTTGTTAAAATTAAGTATAAAAGAAAGTTTATCTAATTGCCTTTTAGTTTAATAAAACTTATTTAAAAAAAATGGTTTTTTTGCTAAAAATTTTAGCTTTTTGTTGTGCATGTGCCAGTCATAAACATATACGAATTTGAAATGTTTTAACAAAAGTTCTTTTTGTTTAAGCATTTAACTTAAATTAGTTAAAATCAAATATAAAATAAAGTTTATTTAATTATCTTTTAGTTTGATGAAATTTATTTTAAAAAAATTTTATTTTATTGTTAAAATTTTGCATTTTTGTTGTGCATGTGCCAGTCCTACATATATTCGTATGTACAAATTGGCAATGTTGTAACAAAAGTTCTGTTTTTGTTAAACAAAATTTAACTTAAATTAATTAAAAAGAATTTTAAATTAAAGTTTATTTAATTGTCTATTAGTTTGGGGAAATTCATTATAAAATATTTGATTTTTTTGTAAAAATTTTGCACTTTTGTATTGCATGTGCCAGTCATACACATATGCGTGTGTACAAATTTGGCAATGTAGCAGAAGTTAATTTTTTGTTTAAACATTTAACTTAAATTTTATTAAATGAGTTTTAAACTAAAGTTTATTTAATTATCTGTTAGTTTAATGAAATTTATTTAAAAAAAATTTAATTTTTTTGTGAAAATTTTGCACTTTTGTATTGCATGTGCCAGTCCAACATTTATAGCCTATTTCCACCAAGCACTTAACTGCATTAAAGGCCTCTGTTAAGTGAATGAAATGTCAAACGTTTCCACCCAAAGTGAGTTAACTCAAACAGCTGATTTTTGTTTACATTTGCAGTTTGCAAAACTTGTCACACGTATTAAAAACATGAATTCAAGAGAACGCATTTATTTTATTTTGCTATTTATACAATATTATGATTTGCAAGTGCAGATTATTGCTGCACGGACAGACGCTGCTGAAGGGAAACTGCTTTTTTGCATGCTTACAACTGCCAGTGACTTCGATCCCCGATTGCGTTAACTCCACCGCCATTTCTTTGTATACATGAGAGTTTTTTCGGCAACCTTTCAATTCCAGAGCTCTTCCTTCCCAGCAATCCAGGAAACTTTGCTCCTCCGTAAGGTTCCACTTGCGTCGTTTTGTTTCCATTTTCAGTTTACCATAGTTTATTTTTTTAAGTAAATATTTATTTTGTTTTTCTAGAAAACCACAATTCGAGGAGTAGCTCGGCCGAAAAATCGCTTAACCGGTTACAAAGCGCACATTATACCTAGATACATAAATATTTTTTTTGCACCAATTATGTATACATAATTATTTGTTTTGCGCAATCAGCTGAAAGTTGGCAGAGTCGCGTATATTTTTATGTTGAGGGGATCGTTTGAAATTCCACAATTGCTTTTTGTTTGTTTTTTATTTTTTTAAAAATTTTTTTTTTCGCATTCGCGAATTACTTAATGTATGTTTTTATGTCAATATTAATGCAAAAAAGTAACTTTTGCAGAAAAAAATTCAGAATGCAAAATAAAAGTCTGGCCCCTCATTAAATCCGAAAATACGCGACTCTGGCAAGAAATATACCGAAACGTCCGAAATGCTTACATTAGTAGTGACAGCATCGACTGTTAACATAACATTTTCTGTTAAATTACCGAAAGTGAGTTAACTCACTTTGAAAAGTGAGTTAACACACTTTTATACAACAACAAACACCTGGGAATTTCGCATTTAAATGCGATGTTTAAATGCATTCAATCTAAAATGCAGTTAACGTCCGGTGGAAATTGGCTATTATCCGGGTGTAGAAAAGCAATGGTGTAACAAAAAATCTTTTTTTGTTTGAATATTTAACATAAAATTGTTTAAATGAGTTTTGGAAGATAGTTTATTTAATTATCTTTTATTTCATGAAATATATTGTTAAAAAAAATTTATTTTTTCCTAAAAATTTTACATTTTTGTTACGTATGTACCAAGCATACACAAATAATGTATGCAAATAGCTATGTTCTTTGTAAAGCTTTTATTGCAATTAATTGTATTATATTAACCGGTCGTATATGCTAGCAATAAAGATAAAAAATCAATAAAATACATCATAATAATTATTTTTTGTATATTTCAGATTCCATCGGTATACTTCTTCTTTACTGGCGTAGATTGCTGTCACAAATAAAACCGAGTTAACAACACCGTTGGGTCAACCAGGTCCTACTCCACATGATATTTCCAACGGAGTGGAGTTTTTCCGAGGGAGCAGCTGTCTTAATATTTTAATTGCTCTAAAACTTATTTTTAGTTAGACAAAATTTTAGTACCAGTGTCTATTAAGTATTACAAATGAATGTGCCATTAATTTTGTTGAGCATATATGTAAAAATAAAATAAATTAGCAATTTTCATTTAATTATTTCATAAAAAAAAACTAACTTTTTAAATCAAAAATGTAAATATGTAAATTTTTGTTATTTTTATTTTTAATAAACAAAAACAAACTTAAAATTGCTGTTTTTCAATTTAAATGAAATATAGGTAAAGGTCAGTAGCCTATGGGTAACAAATCGGGTAACAATGAAAAAGATAATCACACGTACGTAGAAACAATGCGGGGAAATTTGTTAGAAAAAAAGTAACAATTCAAATAACAACGTGCATTTGTGTAAAGTAACAGACGGATAACATGTTAGGCAACAGCTACCCGTCTTACAGAGATGTTATCCGCTCTACATACGTTATTTGATACTGATGATTTGCTACTTTTGTTCTAGCCGTGGGAAAAAAATAAAAACTTTCCCCGCTACGTTTCACGTACGTGTGATTCTCTTTTTCACTCACTCGCATTGTATTTATCGGTGTGCGACATATATTCGCCTTTTTTAGTTTTCGTATATTTAATGTTACCGTATTTGTTATACATCTGTTATTCAAAACAAGCACGTATGTTACTCGATCTGGCAGCAACCGGCTATTGAAAACAAATGTACATGATATCGTATCTGCTACCCATGTGTTGTTGGAAACATAATCATTTGTTAGCATATCTATGGGCGGTGAGCTATTTAAAACAAATGCATTTGTTAGCGGAACTGCCACCGGTGAGTTATTTAAAACAAATGTCTTTGTTATCAGTCGAGTTACTGATTAGTTATTAAAAACAAATACCTTTACAAATACAGATATCTTTGTTCCCCGACGTGTTACCCATAGCCTATTGACCTTTTACCTATATTTCCTTTAAAATGAAAAATAGCATTTTTATGTTTATTTTTGTTTATTAAAAATATAAATAATAAAAATTTACATATTTACATTTTGGATTTAAAAAGTTAGTTTTTTTAATCAAATAATAAATTGAAAATTGTTAATTTACTTCTTTTTACATATACATATGCTAAACAAAATTAATTGTACATTTATTTCTAGTACTTAATAGACAATGGTATTAGAATTTTGACGAACTAAAAATAAGTTATTAAAATATTAAAACAGCCGCTTCAGAGTAAGACCTCAACTCCCTTAGAAATTTCATGCGTGACAGCAATCTACGCCAGTAAAGAAGTATACAAATGGAATCTGAAATATAAAAAAAAAAAAAATAATTATTGTGATGTATTTTATTGAATTTTTATCTTTATTGCTTGCATATAAGACTGTTTAATATAATATAATTAATCGCAATAAAAGCTTTATAAAGAACATAGCTATTTACATACATTATTTGTGTATGCTTGGTACATACGTAACAAAAATGTAAAATTTTTACGAAAAAATCAATTTTTTTAATAATATATATCATGAAATAAAAGATAATTAAATAAACTATCTTCCAAAACTCATTTAAACAAATTTAAGTTAAATATTCAAACAAAAAAAGAACTTTTGTTACGCCATTGCTTTTCTACACCCGGATGTATTTAGGACTGGCACATGCAATACAAAAGTGCAAAATTTTTACAAAAAAATCAATTTTTAAAATAAATTTCATCAAACCAAAAAATAATTGAATAAACTTTATTTTAAAACTCATTTAATCAAATTAAAGTTAATTGTTAAAACAAAAAAAAAAATGACTTTTGTTACATTGCCAAATTTGTACACCCGCATATGTGTATGATTGGCACATGCACAACAAAAATGCAAAATTTACACAAAAAAAAAATAGAAAAAATAGTAAAACAAATTTCATTAGACTAAAAGATAATTAAATGAACTTTATTTTAAATTTTATTTTAACTAATTTAAGTTAAATGTTTAAACAAAAAATAAACTTTTGTTACAACATTGGCAATTTGTACACACGCATATACGAGTATGTATGACTGACACATGCACAACAAAAAGCTAAAATTTTCAGAAAAAACCAATTTTTCTTATTAATAAGTTTGATTAAACTAAAAGACACTTAGATAAACTCTCTTATAAATTTCATTTTAACAAATTTAAGTTAAACAATTCATCATAATAAAAGATTTCCAAAGATTTGCATATACGTTTGGTACATGCATACATGTACATATGTGTGCCTGGCAAATCAACAACAAATTTAGAATTTACACAAAACAATTTCTTTACACTGCAACTACGGCCAAATGGATACACACTTTCGCACTAAGTTTTATAGGATTTTGGCTGTAGCTTCAAACAATTACAAATGAAAAACTTACGTTTTGATTATTTATTGTTTCTGGAAGAACGTTTTGCGATGATAATCCAATCGAGCTTGTATAAGTTGATGATATTAATTTACTTGAAGCTTGCGATGATAATCCAACTAAAATGCTGCTATGATGTGCTGGCTATTGAATCGATGAATAACGCTGAAATAAACAATATTGTTATTCGCATGATTAAACCAAAAATAAAAAGTAAATATCATATGTATGTGCTACATACATACATATGTGCATATGCGCACATTCGTCTTTATGCACATACGTATGTAGATATACATATACATATATACATATATTGCATATGTTGTTATCTTACCTTATTTCTTGATCTAATGTTGCTCCCACTCTGCTACAGCTAATACAGAAATTATTAAGAAACAAATAATTAATTATTATTTATAAATTTATTATTTATTCAGTTGAAAAAGTAAATGGCGGAAAATTTTCAAAGGCCATATTTGAATAATGTGTATACGAGCATTTCTTTCTAATATACTAGATAATCGTTTTCGATATATGTTACTCGTCTTACTACAGAAACTGCCTATAGGAAGGAAAAAATAGTTTTGTGGATGTAGTGGTAAAGCAGCAAAATTTTACGATATTAGTTCCGAAATGGTTACCTCCGTCTTGCAGGGTATTTGTGTATGCTTGGTACATACGTAACAAAAGTTTAAAATTTTTACGAAAAAAATAAATTCATCAAACTAAAAGATAATTAAATAAACTTTATTTTAAAACTCTTTTAATCTAATTTAAGTTAAATATTTAAACAAAAAAAAAAAAAGAACTTTTGTTACAACATTGGCAATTTGTACACATGCATATACGAGTATGTATGACTGACACATCCACAACAAAAAACTAAAATTTTCAGAAAAAACCAAATTTTTTTTTAAATAAGTTTGATAAAACTAAAAGATGATTGATAACCTTTCTGTTTAATTTAATTTTAACAAATTTAAGCTAAACAATTCATCACAATAAAAGGTTTTCAAAGACCTTGCTATTTGCATAATTGTTTGGTACATGCATACATGTACAAATTAATTATTTACTTAAAAATAAAAAAAGTATTTTGTTTGCGCGCTAATTATTCGGCAGAGTGAACATCTTTATTTACTTACAACTGTACAATGATTCCTAAAGCTAAGCTTAATCCTATATTTATACTAGTGTCAAAACAAGTTTCGATGCTGTGGCGTGACAATTCCTAACGGTTTTCGTAAAACAAAAACATACGCTGCATAAGTAAAGCAAATACATTATGTTACTTACACATGACAACTTGCGTATGTTATCTTTTATTATGTTAATTTACATATGTTAACCTATGTGTTAGTTTGGAGAATTTAGCTTGTGTTATGTTTATTTACAAACGTTAACTACTCCCTTCTTTAAATCGATCGTCCTCGATCGGCTTACTGACACGTTTCTTTTTTGGTTTGTGTTACAATAAGCAATCTGTTTGTGGTTGCACTAAATTTCTATATATGTTACATATTCTTTATTTTTCTATAAGTTCTTTTCCTTTACTTCAAATACAATTTCCTTATGATAGTTTAACAAATTTAAAAAGCAAGTTGTTTCATTATTTAATTTACAGAATTTGGCATTTACATTTCTCAAGTCTATAAACTTTTTTTTGATAAGCGGATATGTTATGTGGAATATTATTATAATATGCTCATCATTATTTTGTAAAATATTAAGTTTAGACACATCCATTAAGTCAGTCGGTGTTAAAGTAATTTAAGTTTTTATTCAGTAATTTATTCAGGTTCTAGTAATAGCATCTCCTGAAACATACGATATACACAAATTTAGGTTTTAAGATTATCTTTATGGATTTATTATTATTTATTATTATTATTATTTCTAAATTGTATTCTGACCGTATTCCCTAAGTCTTCTTCAATCTTTTGTTTTTTATACCTAGGGCCCATCTTATTCCTTTGACCCACTAATTTTTCATAAACTATGTCATTTTTCTTATAAATTTTCGTACTATTCGGGTTATTTCTTGTCAGCATTTTTTCATGAGCTTTTTTTAGAAGTTTTTCTATATTATCGAGCCTTTTTTTATTGTATAGGATTTCGAACGGTTTTTCATTAGTAACCGAATGTATTGAGATATTGTATTGTTGAACCGCTCTGTAAATGGCTTCAATATCGCTAATTAAATGAAATTCCTCTTTTAAGCATCTTGACATCTCAAGTAGAGCCGAATGAACTCTCTCAACCTGCCCGTTTGTAGCACTGTGTCTGGGGCTAAAAAAATATAGTTCTATTCCTAATCTTTGCATTAAACTTTTAAATTGTTGCGTAGTGAATCCTGGCTCGTTATCTAAGGTGATCTTTTTTGCTTCGGGGAAATTCATAAGCATCTCCATAATTTTTTCATCAAGTTTAAGTTTGTCCTCAATTTGTTTAATGATTAAAAATTTTGAATAAGCATCAATACATGTAATAAATTTTAGTTTTTGAACATAAAAAATATCTATATGGATCTGCTCCCCCTCTTTCTTAGGAATTGGAGCCTCTCCAATCGGTACTATTTGAGGGTTCCTACAAATTTCATAGCTCTTAATGAATTGCTTAAATTCCTGCCTCATCTTTGGCCAATAGTATTTATCGCAAACCTGCTTGTGATTTTCAATATAGTTTCTATGGGCTCTTGTATGGGTTTGCTCAATTATAATCATTTGATCATCTGTATTGACTATGTCTATGGGAAAATTTCTAGTGAAAACAAACTTGTTTATAAAGTTATCTTTTACTGGTTGCTGAATTTCGTATAAGACTTCCAGTGTGTAGTGTATTCCTGTTACCAGATTGGGTTGCAAAAACTCTTTAAAAATATTTATTAAATTATCCACTGTGTCATACTCTATTATATGTCTAGTTCTATCAAAGTTTTTTACAGATTCATGGATTGTGAATTTTGGATTTTTCCCTAATAAAACTTGTTGTTTAAATTCATTCAATGGTTTTGGTGTTACTTTTATGACTTCGTTTAATGTGCTTTCGCACAAATGTTGTGTGTCATCGGTTGATGAAGAATCGGAAAGATTATTTATATATTGCCTGGACAAAGCGTCAGCAACAACGTTTTGTAGTTCCTGGCTCATATACCATTTTAGGGGAAAATTCTTCTATAAATAACGACCATCTCTTAATCTTTGAATTTGGATTTTTTGTTGAAATTGCGAAAGTAAGCGGCTGATGATCTGTATGAATTTCTAAGTCAGATGCTCCATACAAATAATTTCTTAATTTCTTTAATGCCCAAACGATGTCTGTTCCTGTTCCCGATTTTCTCCTAAAAAAGTTACTTCGTTCAAATTATTAATTCTCTGTGCCTTATAATATAGTTAGTTGCTAAATTGGCTACTAACTGCTGGTCTTTTAGATGGTTGGTTGAAATTTGGACGAGTTGAATAATTTTGTTGATTGGAGCTGTTGGCAAAGTTTGCCTGGTTAGTTTTATATTGAGGAAAATTTCCATTATAATTATTTTGTTTGAACTTTGACAAGAAGGATCTACCTCCATTGGTTGCGGTTGGTAACGAAATCTATAATTTCCGCTATTTGGTATGGCAGTGTTGTCCTTTATTGGGAATCTTAAATTATTTCTGAAGTTGCTAAAAGGTTTCTGTGTTATCTGATTATAACTTTTTTCCTTTTTAAGAAATTGTTCAATAAAGTTCGTTCTCACACGATTTGCCTCTATTTCCTGTGCTTTGGCTAGGGCATTTGGAAGATCTTCGGGTGATAAAGAAAATAAAATGTCGTTTAATGGGCTTTTCAAGCCCGTAATAAAAACTCGCAGGGCATGTTGCCTATTCTTTTTGTTAATTTCCCTTGATATTTCTGTATTATTACCGTAAGTCATTATAGTTTTATTTATTAAGAGCGTTAATTTTTGGTTTATTTCATTGTAGTAGTCTATTACTGACTTATTACCCTGCCTCATGATTCCTAGTTTTTGTTCCAATATGTGAACCGGCCTCTTATCTGCAAATGCAAAATCAAGTCGACTTATAATGGCATCGAAATTAAGAACTGTTCCATGATTGGATAGGACATCATTCACGTCGCCTATTATTTTGTTCCTTAGTATTGTCAAGGCAGTGAAATATTTTCGACTATCTCCCGAGTATAGACTCATAGAATTATGCGCTGCCTCGCGACTCCCTTCTTTAAATCGATCGTCCTCGATCGGCTTACTGACACGTTTCTTTTTTGGTTTGTGTTACAATAAGCAATCTGTTTGTGGTTGCACTAAATTTCTATATATGTTACATATTCTTTATTTTTCTATAAGTTCTTTTCCTTTACTTCAAATACAATTTCCTTATGATAGTTTAACAAATTTAAAAAGCAAGTTGTTTCATTATTTAATTTACAGAATTTGGCATTTACATTTCTCAAGTCTATAAACTTTTTTTTGATAAGCGGATATTTTATGTGGAATATTATTATAATATGCTCATCATTATTTTGTAAAATATTAAGTTTAGACACATCCATTAAGTCAGTCGGTGTTAAAGTAATTTAAGTTTTTATTCAGTAATTTATTCAGGTTCTAGTAATAGCATCTCCTGAAACATACGATATACACAAATTTAGGTTTTAAGATTATCTTTATGGATTTATTATTATTTATTATTATTATTATTTCTAAATTGTATTCTGACCGTATTCCCTAAGTCTTCTTCAATCTTTTGTTTTTTATACCTAGGGCCCATCTTATTCCTTTGACCCACTAATTTTTCATAAACTATGTCATTTTTCTTATAAATTTTCGTACTATTCGGGTTATTTCTTGTCAGCATTTTTTCATGAGCTTTTTTTAGAAGTTTTTCTATATTATCGAGCCTTTTTTTATTGTATAGGATTTCGAACGGTTTTTCATTAGTAACCGAATGTATTGAGATATTGTATTGTTGAACCGCTCTGTAAATGGCTTCAATATCGCTAATTAAATGAAATTCCTCTTTTAAGCATCTTGACATCTCAAGTAGAGCCGAATGAACTCTCTCAACCTGCCCGTTTGTAGCACTGTGTCTGGGGCTAAAAAAATATAGTTCTATTCCTAATCTTTGCATTAAACTTTTAAATTGTTGCGTAGTGAATCCTGGCTCGTTATCTAAGGTGATCTTTTTTGCTTCGGGGAAATTCATAAGCATCTCCATAATTTTTTCATCAAGTTTAAGTTTGTCCTCAATTTGTTTAATGATTAAAAATTTTGAATAAGCATCAATACATGTAATAAATTTTAGTTTTTGAACATAAAAAATATCTATATGGATCTGCTCCCCCTCTTTCTTAGGAATTGGAGCCTCTCCAATCGGTACTATTTGAGGGTTCCTACAAATTTCATAGCTCTTAATGAATTGCTTAAATTCCTGCCTCATCTTTGGCCAATAGTATTTATCGCAAACCTGCTTGTGATTTTCAATATAGTTTCTATGGGCTCTTGTATGGGTTTGCTCAATTATAATCATTTGATCATCTGTATTGACTATGTCTATGGGAAAATTTCTAGTGAAAACAAACTTGTTTATAAAGTTATCTTTTACTGGTTGCTGAATTTCGTATAAGACTTCCAGTGTGTAGTGTATTCCTGTTACCAGATTGGGTTGCAAAAACTCTTTAAAAATATTTATTAAATTATCCACTGTGTCATACTCTATTATATGTCTAGTTCTATCAAAGTTTTTTACAGATTCATGGATTGTGAATTTTGGATTTTTCCCTAATAAAACTTGTTGTTTAAATTCATTCAATGGTTTTGGTGTTACTTTTATGACTTCGTTTAATGTGCTTTCGCACAAATGTTGTGTGTCATCGGTTGATGAAGAATCGGAAAGATTATTTATATATTGCCTGGACAAAGCGTCAGCAACAACGTTTTGTAGTTCCTGGCTCATATACCATTTTAGGGGAAAATTCTTCTATAAATAACGACCATCTCTTAATCTTTGAATTTGGATTTTTTGTTGAAATTGCGAAAGTAAGCGGCTGATGATCTGTATGAATTTCTAAGTCAGATGCTCCATACAAATAATTTCTTAATTTCTTTAATGCCCAAACGATGTCTGTTCCTGTTCCCGATTTTCTCCTAAAAAAGTTACTTCGTTCAAATTATTAATTCTCTGTGCCTTATAATATAGTTAGTTGCTAAATTGGCTACTAACTGCTGGTCTTTTAGATGGTTGGTTGAAATTTGGACGAGTTGAATAATTTTGTTGATTGGAGCTGTTGGCAAAGTTTGCCTGGTTAGTTTTATATTGAGGAAAATTTCCATTATAATTATTTTGTTTGAACTTTGACAAGAAGGATCTACCTCCATTGGTTGCGGTTGGTAACGAAATCTATAATTTCCGCTATTTGGTATGGCAGTGTTGTCCTTTATTGGGAATCTTAAATTATTTCTGAAGTTGCTAAAAGGTTTCTGTGTTATCTGATTATAACTTTTTTCCTTTTTAAGAAATTGTTCAATAAAGTTCGTTCTCACACGATTTGCCTCTATTTCCTGTGCTTTGGCTAGGGCATTTGGAAGATCTTCGGGTGATAAAGAAAATAAAATGTCGTTTAATGGGCTTTTCAAGCCCGTAATAAAAACTCGCAGGGCATGTTGCCTATTCTTTTTGTTAATTTCCCTTGATATTTCTGTATTATTACCGTAAGTCATTATAGTTTTATTTATTAAGAGCGTTAATTTTTGGTTTATTTCATTGTAGTAGTCTATTACTGACTTATTACCCTGCCTCATGATTCCTAGTTTTTGCTCCAATATGTGAACCGGCCTCTTATCTGCAAATGCAAAATCAAGTCGACTTATAATGGCATCGAAATTAAGAACTGTTCCATGATTGGATAGGACATCATTCACGTCGCCTATTATTTTGTTCCTTAGTATTGTCAAGGCAGTGAAATATTTTCGACTATCTCCCGAGTATAGACTCATAGAATTATGCGCTGCCTCGCGACAGCTGATGTATGAATTTCCATTACCCGTGAAAGTTGGCATTGATTTTACAATGTCCAAACTTTCCTCACACCCTATGCTGTCATTTATAACTTGTTGTTCATATTCGGCCACTGTCGTACTAATCGTAAGTAGCTCTAATTTCCTACACAGTGTTTTTAATTCAGCTCGAAGCGGAGCTGTACTCATCATCCTATTTACCAAATTTGCATCTATTGTAGTGGTTGTCATTTTCGTAAATTTTACAATTAAATCGTCCAGCATGTATGATCTTTTTTATATTATATTATTTTGGTTTTATTTTTACACATTCCAAAAAAAATTTTTTTCTAATAAAAATAGATCTGATCTTTCATGTACTTAGTAAAATGGTGTTTTTACTATAAAAGCAGTGGTTTCTATTTAAAACTTTACTATTACAAAATTTCGGTAATTTCCGCTTCTAATAAATCTCGAATATTTTTTTTTGCTTATCTTTTTTCTTTACTTGTATATTTAATATTTTCTTGCTCGTTTGAATATTTGAAAAAAGTTATTTAATTTCATATTTTGTATACGTATTTTCTTTATTTTGAATTAGAAATATACTTATCAAATGTGGCCTAATTGAGAAACACACATTAACCAATCAATAAATCTGTTAATTAATTAAAGCTGAAATAATAACAACAAAAATATAATTTTTAATTTTAATCTATAATGATAATAATAATAATAATAATGAGAATAACAATGGGAATATATATTTTTATTGAGTTTAATTCATATGATTTCGCTTTATTATTTACTAATTTGAACATTTTTTGTTTAAGTTTTTCTTTTTACTTTTTTTTTCTACTGTTGTATTTATACTCGTTACCTTCTTTGTATGTATATAGACTCTTTAAACATAATTTATGTATGTCGTGCAACATCTCTTTATAACTCGAACCTTCTTTTCGACGCTGCTCAAATTTTGATATTTTTTCGTAGTTAAAGCTGCGCCAAACTCGAAAACACTCCACAATTTTAACTCCTTCACCAAGTACTTCAATATTCCTCCATTGGACCCATTTCGACCGGCATTTTAATGTCGTTTTTTATGTTTGTTTATTTGTTTCTTTTACAAATTTTTCAGCTTGCAATCTTTTTTTCGATTGAGTTCTTTTTTTATGGAAAGTTCACTTTGATTGTATAAATTTTGTATACTATTTTAAATGTAATTATTTCAAGATTTTCGTTTATTTCATTAGTTTCCTTGTTTTTCAAACTTATATGATTTTATTTTAATTTTGTATTAACTTCTTTCATACGTGGTTTTTGAAATTTTAAGATTTAACGAGTATGCTTGTCACAATTTCACAATTTGCCATTGTCAGAGTTAAGTAGAAAAAATCTTTGTGATATTCTTTAAAATGTTTTATTTCTGGGTGCGGACGTTTCACATATTTTTTTAACTTTTTATTCGTTTGTATTAGTTTCTATGAGTTCTTTTTCATTTTTTAATTGAAGATTTTATTAAATTTGAGTTTTTTATTCACTTCTAGTTTAAGTAATTATTTAATTGAACATTTTTATTAAATTTGATAAAACTCCTGCGATTTTTTGTTTTATTTTTTTCCCTTTTTTTAAGGAACTTATTTTTTCTAGCACTCGACGAATCCTTTCTTATTTATTTTCTAAATTTTCGCGTTATTGCCCCACGTTGGGCGCCAATTAATTATTTACTTAAAAATAAAAAGCGTGAACATCTTTATTTACTTACAACTGTACAAAGATTCCTAAAGCTAAGCTTAACCTATATTTATACTAGTGTCAAAACAACAAAAAACAAAAACATACGCTGCATAAGTAAAGCAAATACATTATGTTACTTATAGCCTATTTCCACCGGACGTTAAATGCATTTAATCGTCGCATTTAAATGCTAAATTCCCATGTCTTTGATGTTGTATAAAAGTGTGTTAACTCACTTTTCAATATTGTATAAATAGCATCCATTTGGTCTCTTGAATTCATGATTTTGATACATGTGACAAATTTTGCAAATAAAAATCAGCTGTTTGAGTTAACTCACTTTCGGTGGAAACGTTTGACATTTCATTCACTTAACAGAGGCCTTAAATGCATTTAAGTGCTTGGTGGAAATAGGCTATTACACATCACAACTTGCGTATGTTATCTTTTATTATGTTAATTTACATATGTTAACCTATATGTTAGTTTACAGAATTTAGTTTGTGTTATGCTAATTTACAAATGTGTGCCTGGCAAATAAACAACAAATGTAGAATTTACACAAAATAATTTTTTTACACTGCAACTACGGCCAATGGATACACACTTTCGCACTAAGTTTGGCTGTACGTTCAAACAAATTACAAATGAAAAACTTACGTTATGATTATTTATTGTTTCTGGAAGAGCGTTTTGCGATGATAATCCAATCGAGCTTGTATAAGTTGATGATATTAATTTACTTGAGGATTGCGATGATAATCCAACTAAAATGCTGTGACGTGGTGGCTATTGAATCGATGAATAACGCTGAAATAAACAATATTGTTATTCTCATAATAAAACCAAAAATGAAACGTAAATATCATATGTACGTACTACATATGTACATGCATGCATATTCGTCAATATACACATGCATACATATGTATATACACATATGCAGAAGTTGTTATCTTACCCTATTTCTTGATTTAAGGTTCAATTGCGGACCAGCGTGTAAACTGTCAAAAGATGCCAAGTTTCGATGGATGCATTTCACCACAGGCCGCCAGAAACTAACAGAGTTTGCTATTGATGCATAACATTTCTGAGCGTAGTAAAAATAAATATGCTCAGAAATGTAGTGTTCTGTGTCCAACTAACTTTGCTTATCGTCGTTTTTTATCAGGAGTGTTACTTATCATGAATAATGTGTTTTTGATTTTTAAGTTAATAAAAATATTAATCAAACATCTCATTAATTTGTAAAAAACATACAATTCATGATACAATTCATGATTGTATGTTGTTTACAAATTAATGAGATGTTTGAATAATAATTTTATTAACTTAAAAATCAAAAATACATTCATTTGTACATATGCACTTATGTATACACCATACAAAATACTACACATACAACAATAACATTTTCATTCATAGACGCCTGCGCCCAAAAAAAAAGCAAAGTGCGTTCATTCATAAACACCACCGCACATTCCATGTCAACAAGTTGCTTCTTCGCGACAGTGCCAAAAAACACAAACACACAAAATCATTATGGTCGCGAAAAGTTAAGCAACAATAACATATTTTACCATACCCGTCTTCCTTCAACCCGTAACATTCATGTATCGTTTACAAGCCTTGCTTCAAATTCTTGCCACTGACAAAAATTCAATCACCGTCTGTAGAAATGAAGCAAATAGGCATCCTGCTACTAAATTTGCTGTTCACCTGTTAGCTCATATTGCCCAGCAAGCAATTTCCTTGCCTTCCCGCATGCACCTTGTCGACAAGATGAATTGTTGTGGCGCGGATTGTGTGCTAACATTCTAAAATATTCTAAAAGTTCCAGAAAATTCTAGAATATTTGATTTTAAGGAAGCAAAGGTGACGAAACATAAAAGCAACAAAAACTTCTACCACTTGTAATCACACCACCTTTCCTTCGACTCTTCAACTACAAACAGTTTCCTCAAAGCGAAGTCAAATCTCTACAAAGTGAAAATCCATACATGCAAGCAATTTATGATTTCTTCGCGACGATCACAAAATTTTTGCTAGATTCACATTTTTGGCATTTGGGTGTACGAATTCAGGTACAGTAAACTTTGTAATTCACGAATACATATGTATATCAAACACAATTTTTGGAGCTTTGGTTAGTATGTGAGTCGCATGCGGCGAGATTTGTGCTGCTTGCGCACCTCGTTTAGTAGACGGTTCGCCAGCGTTCGTCTTGAGAAGGACTATTTTGCAATTGAACTCGCAGCGGCCATTCAAATAGTGTTGGCATGGTGATGGCGTGGTATTTTTTTTTGTGCTAGATGTGTACGTTTTTGCTTTTTCTTAATATATTTATATGTACATACATACATAAATACTATGTACATATATTTGTACGTACGCTCATATGTTTAAATGAATGAATGAATTTCGACTTGTTTACTCATTTCGATATTTACCCCAAAAATAAATAATATATAAAAGAATTTAATCAAATATATTTTATTATGTCTCAATTATCATGACTGCCATTAATTTTATCTTTAAAAAATTATTCGTTAAAATGAGAAATATGTGAGTACATACTACCATATGTATATATTGATAATTTACAGAAATGTTTAAATTTGCAAATTATTAAAACCAAATAAACAGAAATTGAAATCAGAAATTTCTAAAAATACCCATCTATATGTTTTCATTTATCTTGAATAGGTTTTTATCAATTTTACATTTATTTTGCATTTAAATTCTCATTATTATACTCATTCTACTATTTTGAGCACAATTCTGCTAGTTCTCTGTTAAGTTGTGGTGAACAGGGCTCATCGATATCTGGGGTGAAATGTACTCATAGAAATCTGGCGTCGTTGTATTTACGTTCTC